>CM057347.1:425621374-427007361 GCA_030015575.1 Agapanthus africanus | reverse complement strand
TCCAGACTGCCTCTTCGGTAGCATCCTTAGTAACAATGTATCTTGCCTTTAATCGTCTAGTAAGTCACGGTATCTAGGTTAGAACTCTTCCAACATACCGTCCCTCCACTGAGGGTAAAGACAATGCATGCGACTGACATTCAGTCGACCTTACCACCCTGGAACCGTTCCAGTGATTTTCCCCAGGATCGATTGATACCTTATCACTACAACTAGTGAGTATCCTAACATCCAATTAGATCTATCTCATAGATCCAAAACCCAGGATTTAGTAGGTATCAACTTGATCCTTTATGGAGAATCCTTGTGATAAGAGGAGATTGACCGAGCGTAGCATAGGAAACTCCTTCCCTATCAAGAGTATGTCATCCACGTACTCTACGAGGATCACCACCATACTCTCTACTATCTTTTTGTATATACAAGGTTCATCTACCATTTTGATGAAGTCAAACTCTTTGACTATCACATCAAAACAGACGTTCCAACTCCGCGATGCTTGTTTTATCGCATAAAACAACTTGCACACGTTTCCGCTGCTCCCACTATCTACGAGCCCTCTGGCTGTGTACTTATAGACACTCTCTTCCAAAACATTATTTAGAAAAGCAGTCATGACACCCAACCACCAGATATCATAGTCATGGTATGTAGCAGTGGCAAGTAGGATCTGGATGGACTTAAGCATAGCTTTGAAAGTCTCAACTTTTCCATGTACACCAAGTAATCTTCTCAAGATATACTTGCTCCTGATGGGGATTTAACCCTTCAGATAAAACAACCAAAGTCCATACTTTGTTGGTGTATAAGGATTCCATCTCAGATCGCTAAGCATCCAGCCATTCTTACAGAGTCCCACTCCTGATGGCCTGCTCGAAACTAGTTGGGTCATCATCTCATGATGCAATCATCGCTCCCACTGTCATAGAGAAACCGAAGTATCTCTCAGGTGGGTGAGGAACCCTACTAGATCGGCGGAGAGGCTGAGGTTCGTTAGAATCTATTGAATCCTTTGGTTCTGCCAAATCATCAGCCGCAGTTTGTATAGCTGGAACTCTTTCCAGTTCTACCTCATGGCCATTAATTTCTTCACAAGAAATTCCCTTTCACAAAGGTGGCATGCTGAGAAACAAAACATCTTTTGTTCCTCGGTTTGGTAGAAGATATTCCTTTGCGAATGCTTGGGATATCCAACAAACTTCTACAGAACTGACTTTGCCTCGAGCTTGTCCAGATTATGCTTTTAGACATAGGCTGGACAACCCCAAATATTAACATGCTTAAGATATGGGCTCTTCCCATTCCATATCACATATGAAGTGGTAGGCAACTGATTTGATTTGAACCCTATTCAATAGGTATGCAGCTTCTCAAGTGCATAACTCCCAAAAGGAAATAAGAAACTCAGTAGTACTCATCATAGAGCGCACCATATCAAATAGGATGTGTTTGCTCCGCCCCGATACACCGACGTGCTGTGGTGTATACGGAGGAGTAATGCTGAGAGAGAATCTCATTCTCCTTTAGAATAGTCCAGGAATTTCGTGCTCAAGTATTCTCCTCCTTGATCTCATCAAAGGACATAATACTTATACCCGTTTTTGGTTCTCTACTTCTAACTTATATTCATTGAATTTCTCAAAAGTTCCAGACTTGTGTTTCAACGGGAACATATGTCCGGATCTTGAGAGATAATCAGTGAATGTAAAGAAATACAAAGAACCGGTCTTGGCATGTATAGACAGGGGACCTTCATACATCAACATGTATCAATCCCAAAAGTTCACTAACTCTTTCTCTGTTTCCAATAAACAGAGCTGTGGTCATTTTATCTTTGTGGCATGACCAGCAAGTTTCACAAGATGTAAATTCAAACTAATTTAAATATGCATCTAAATGTAACTTCAGCTAGTCGGGTCGCATTGATATGATCTAATCTACAATACCTCAAGAAGGATTCATTCATTTCTGAACTCTTCCTCTTGTGTGTGTTCTGTACACTAAGAACTGTGGTTTGATTTAGAACGTCTATGCTTTTAGATAACGTGCCTGAACCGATCAACGCTTGATATAGGAAATGTTCAAAATATTATCCAACAATACAAAAATATATCCTTCTTTACTAATAAAGAGACTGATATGATGTTGTATATCAGGTTCGATATCTAATAACATTCGTTCAGAATCATTGTATTTGTTAATACAGGGTGATAACTACCAACAGACTTAGCTGCAACACTTGCACCGTTTCTATCTCATGAAACTTATCACCCGTTCTCAGTTCTCTACCTATCTGTAGCCCATATAACAGATTACATATGCGGGATCCTGATCCGGTATCTCATACCCAGGACGTAAAGGATACTGAGAAACAGTTCTCTATAATGAACACACCCGAAGATGATGCATCAACATGCACTTTCTTCGTTTGGTTGGCACGGAAATTCTGGTAATCCCCAATTTCCTGCTCTGTCTTATAACAATTATAAGTTGGAGCGGGACCAACGTTCCCTAGCGCAGTATAGCAAGCGGGTTCGGTCAACACATCCGTATTATTATCTTGATTAAGGCATGACATAGTCGCAACCAGGAGAGAGAGAGAAGAAAACACTCAGCGTATGCTCTTGCAAAATTAGATTGGTTATTAATATATCTAATCAGGATGTCTCCCACTGTTTTAGTCAAATCTTCCTTCAAACCCTAAAAGGAAAGACTAGCCAGGATTAATTACACGCTACAAGTTCGTCAATCTTTCAGCCAGGCCAGTGCCGGTACTTTGAGGGAGGTTCCCCGTGCTTTCGTACGGACCTAATTAAAATAAACCTCGTTTTCCCAGGGGTGTAACCCCGTTAACACCTTTCTAGACACCTACTTGATCGGCTAATTGCAATGTGTAAAACTCTCCCAGGAGTAACTCTTACTCGCAGCGGGTATCGGGATCCAACTATCTCATAGAAGGTATGCAATCTCATTGCAAATTTCAACTCTTGAAATACCCAATAATATTTTGCCCCTAGCAACTTATGACCTTGGCTAAAGTCAACAAATCATAAGCGCTAGCCAAGTTCAACCCGTCATTTCCCGATTGAATTAAACCCACACGTACGACCCTTGGCTAGGGTCAACAAAGTCGCACGACTACCCTAACTCAATCGCATGATATGCTTATACAGATAAGCACTAATCAGCTACCGCACGCTACGCCTTGGCTAAGGTCAACAAACGCAGCACGAATACTAACCAGTACTTATCTGAAATGACGGAGGGCTACGACAGATTTTTAAGAAAACCCTTTGCGTAATGAACTTGATATCGTTGTAGAATCGATTGATTTTGAATGGAATGTTTTTGAGGCCTTTTCTAGTTTTGCTAAAGAGGTCACTTCCGGTGAAGGGATCTTCGGCTCTTTCCTTATCGAATAAGGTGCGGGATATTTCACAAATATCACTATGCAAAGCAAAAACTATAGAAGAAATCAAAAGACAAACCGAATGTGTAGCATCTGCTAGTTTCGCTAAAGAGGTCACTCCCGGTGAAGGGATCTCGGCTCTTTCCTTATCGAATAAGGTGCTGGATGTTCTACAAGGAACACCGCTATACAAAGCAAGAACAAGAGCTACCAGTTTTTAAACAAGTTTCTACAACATCTTTAGGTTTCTTTTAGTTTCATTAATCTCATTAATGAAGTCCCATTTTAATTATACTTCACAAGCATCAGATATGAAACGAAATCTGTAATATAACATATATCTCATATATATAATATAAACATTCGTCTCAGGCAGTAACATGATCTCATCACAGAACATTGCAGCAGAAGATATATGAAATATTGGATATACTAGGACGTCCGTGTTTTAATACGAGCCTGTATAAAACACGGATTCCACGGTCGCGATGAATAGCCAAACCCACATCCTTAGACCCCTACGAGAGCGGCAAGCAACACTGCCAATTCTAGGGTTAGGAGACCCGGTCTCGACTCCTCGAGATGGTCTCCCACTGGACCCTAGAACCCGGTTACTTGTGCTCCCCGCCTTAGGTCTACCTAATGCGAAAAAGTAAATAATATACAATGGTGACATCATTCTCAGCCCGGAAGTGCCCCAATGAAAGAATATTACATACAATGAATTTTACATGAATGAAAAAGAAAACTCTCATCTCACATAAAACCCCCGGCTATTCAGAACACGACGATCCAATATAACATATCATAGCAACACATAATATCTCATATCATCAACGTAAATAAATATGCGTATCCCAATTGTCGTTGATCTATAGCAACGAAACCGGTGATACACCGCATATTACACTTACGGTCGCAGAAAAGAAAGTGTAAAACTACAACAGTTGGAATCCACAACCTCCTTAGATATCGCATGCCTAACCAAATGAATTCCTTAGACATCGCATGCCTAACAATTATAAACCCCACATTTTAGTCCCAATATCAAAAACACTTTTCAATATCTAGTCGGGCAATTCAACAAGATTCCCGACATCCAGATCGAATGCTCGTCGCAAACTTTAGTAGACGGCCGCACCCCCGGATGCCGTCGACGAAGTACACTAAAGCGGAACACCGCTACCGCGAGCACCCGAACGGATGCTTTTGGCGACGGGGTTCTCCTACAGTCACTTGGTCGGGGCTATGGGGTGTGGCTATCTATTAAGTTTACCCGGCGAGTATCCGCGTACGCTACGTGATTGCGATGGACTTTTGATCACATCAAAATCTCGTGGCAACCGATCAAATGAGACTAAACTGCTAGATTTATAACATTCAAATTAGTTATCTCATAACTATTTGTGGATTCCAAATATTGTAGCACATTCCAGATAAATAGACAATATTAAATTTTCCGATCGAATAAACAAAAACCCAAGATTTCCCAAATAGCTCAACACTTGAGCGGAGTTCAAAAAATATCCATCACATGCCACAGTACCGATGGTCCAGCCGTAGAAGGGTCAAACCAACGCCTCACATGTGGCAACGCCGTACTACCCCAAACCCTAAGCTTTAGAGGCGGTTCAGATGGTCACATAATCGAGTTAAGGTTTGTGTTCTTCTATAGGGTCCACCGCGTTACTTGCACGACTTAGAATGTTCTTAAACTACGGAAAAATCCAACGCTTGGAAATTTTCCGGCAGGGGAAAAAGCGAGTTATTGATATCCGTTCGAACTTTTTAACACGTTCCAAAATTACCCGGAAAAACTTAAACGAAGTTAAATTATCCGATCGAGTCAACGAATACTAAACATCTCCAGAAAACTCAACACTTGAGTAGAATTAAAAATTCCCAGAACTATGAGAAAGGACCCAAGAATTAATACCTGAAGTATCAAGGACCAACTCCAAATTATGGCCGCGGAACCGCCGCCAAACGCGTGGTTTGGCCGCGGTTCCGCGCTCACGTGATCGAGTTGGTGGTCCGTACTTCACAATAATTCTTAGATTTACCTGCTTTATTTTCTGAGTATTTTTAATACAGAAAAAATCCACATTTTATAAAATTTCCAGAGAAGGGTAAAAACCGGGGTTCCGGGATTCGATCGGACTTTAAACTTCGCCTAAAGCTCTTGCTTGGCTCTGATAGCACTGTAGGGTTACTAGGCACTCTCACAAAGTTCTACAAGGCATCAACCATGCCCAATTTAAAATTTAGACGTGCCGAACAACCCTAACCAAGATCTTTAAACTAGAGATTAGGCGAAACAAAGCATATTAAACACTTTAATATCTAAAAGTTTGGGATTACAACCTTTGTAGTCCGGTCCTTCACTTCATAAGCTCCGTGTTGAGGTCCCTTCGCTGCGATCATCATGTTCTCGGACTCTAGAGAGGCTCCACGAAGAGAAAGATGCATGCTTGCTTCCGATCTTCGATAACAAAAATGATCTACCTTGAAGTTTCATTAACACAAGCTCTCACTCACAAATGAAGTGAACACCCTAATCTAAATGGAAAGAATAGATTAGGATGATGAAGTAGGAATTTAGCTCTCATTTATTTTCTTTATCTCACTCATTTTCATCACTTTGCAAAAAGCTAGAAAGCTTTTTCAAGAGGAAGAAGAAGATGAAGAATACTTTGTGATGAATAATGAAAACTCAAGTGAGGTTAGAAATGCAACCATGGGTTAAGTATGAAGACTTAACCCATGTAGAGAAACAACTATGGTTAAAGGGTTGGGTTGGGTTAAGGAAATATCTTTGCAAAATATCACAAAATATCCAAGTCAAAGTCAAAGGTTCAAGAACCTTCTTGAAAGCTTCATGAAAGCTTAACCCTAATCCAAACCCTAACCATATTTAAACTCCACAAATCATGTTGCATTTATAACCATAACATATTACAATATTATATATCACATATACAATATTTATTGTAACAAAATAAAATAATGCAATTAACATATATCGCATATATATCAATGTATTACCCGAGTGAGAAAAAGAATCTTTTAGTGAGCTTATATTAGTTAATGTAATTTAATATATCAAATATATAATTATACATTAAATTATCGAATCAACACTTGATCCGATAATCCGGCTATTTCACAAATAACCGACTAATATAATCTGTATCAGTTCATCGAATCAACACTTGATCCGATGACCCGGCTATATCACATATACCCGGCCGATATCACATATCGCGAGAATCTAGTACGGTATCACATACACGTATTGTTCTCGGTCCCGCACATATCACATATGTGCTCCTACTCCGTTTTGCCTGAGCCAAGAAACCTCTGTGTAGGACTTTAAAGAATCGTCAATACGCCGGCAGTAGGTGATGATCATATCAAACACCCACAAGCTGCAAGCGGTCAGCTAAATGTAACAGCCACCCAGGTATTGAGTGATCAGAAGATCAACAAGCAAGCCTGTACATTCTCCTGCGAATCCAATCAGTAACACTCCCGTACAGTCCGGTCTCTTCGTCTGATATGTCGCATATCTCGCCTAGGGGTGATAAACGTCAGACCCCAGTAGCTTGATAAGTCGTGTCGATATGAGGTCTATAACAGTTCGAGAAACTACTGATAACACTTACCAGTAAATCTCAGCAACCCTGGCCAGGGATTTCCAGTTATACCCAATCGAACACAGCGCAACATCAACTCCCTATACCGGGAGAGACGAATCCCCTCCTATTGCTCATTGCCTCCATATGATTCAGGACTGTACCCAAAAGCCACTTTTTTGCACGCCTTCTTGGACGTGGTATGATGGAAATCAAAGCACAGTGAGAATCACACAAGACTCTATGACGATCTCGGGTCTACAGACTAACCTGTACCAGTGTCACTAGAGAACTGCCATCTAACGTGAGGTATAATACCATCTGGGAGTTCTCGGTGAGTCCGTCCAGTGTACCCAGTCTCCACTGAGCATCCGTATACCTTCTATGATGTCAAACACCAATGGATATGGGATCATCCATCGCCCATCATATGGGTCAAGATGCGTATACGCTAGTCTATTCTGGTGTATCGATGCCCTGTCTCGATACACCCTCGACTAGGAACAGTTATAGGATGTACTCGTCGACTACCGTGGCCCCACTAGTATGATCCGCATCATAGTCCTGGTAGTCAAGTACTCATCCTAAGGGCTTTATCAACATATAACATAGAGACAATCTGAGTACATGTTAAGATAAAGTGTAACCAGATAGCATACTATCATGTCGAGCAAGAAAGTCCTCCCTATATATGTCCAAGCATCCACTACAATATACATCATATGTACAGTAATGGCCTCTAGGGCATACATATAACTAACAGTTCCAGCTAGAGACGACTTCACGCTGATACGTTGAGAGTCGATATAGACGATCAATTGTCAGGAATCCATTTTCCAAGTTTAAAGTATTCGGAAAACAATGCAAGTAATTCTACGGACCCTCTAGAAGAATGAAACCCTAACTCAACATAATGACCATAGAACGCCGGTGAAGCTTAGGGTTTGCGTCAGTTCAGCGGTACCATTAGTGAGGCTAGGGTTTGCCCTTCTACGATTGGTCCATAGGTGATGTGGCATATATTCGATACTATTAAATTGTACCCAAGTTGTTGAGCTCTTGGGGGATCATGGAACCTTGACAATTCCATCGAAAAGTTCGACATAATTCAGATATCATATGATGGGATGCATTGCTTAGGAGACTCCAGATATGAGTATAGCCGTTGGAGCGCAGTCCATGCAGCCACGAGGAAACGAGTCTGAATCAGTCGACATTGGAGAAAAGTGAAGTAAAAGGTTCGTACGAGATCGTGACGAGAGGACGTTCCACTCCGCTGACATCACAGATGTGATACGCAAGCAGAGGCGTTGACTGTGGGTATATCTTCCAGGAGGAGTCGTGATGAGTATGCAGCCGTTCCGGAACAAGAAATAGATATAGTAAAGATGATGACTTTCGGGCAGTTCGGCAGAAACGAGATTGGGGAGAGACCTTAACATGACCTTTCTGGAAATACTATATGAGAAGACTTGGACCCAGGATCAATCATATTGCACACGCCCAGTAAGCCAGAGTTCAGCATCGTCGACGAGACATGTTATGAGTGACCATAAGAGTTGGTCAGAGATCTTTAGAGGACGTGCCAGAGCGGACTACTTCCATTATCGTTTACATATTGGACCGTTGAGCCGGGGAGCTATATACTTAGCAATTCGCAGTGAGAGACGAGAGCCTAAGGACACCAGACGACAGGCCATGATCAGAAGGCAAGTAGATATCTTGCTCTGCTAACATTGGATGCACCGACACCTTCTCGACCTTGAAGGAAGGACAAATCGACGACAGTATTTACGATTTGTGATTTCGTGAGTTGACTATCACGTATCAGTCACGTTGGATTTCGGTACTTTGGGTGATTTATTGCATAATTGAGTTTTGATGACCGAGTTTCATGAAATTTGGTTTTATGCACCATGGTTGCACCTACTGGGTATTTATATTTTGTGCATAGTTATTACACTTGATATATGTTTTATACACCGTTGTGTTGATTTATAATTTATGCGTATTTATTGCACTTGATATGAGATTTGGTTTTGTGCGCTCCGGATGCACTCGATCGGGACTTCTATTCGTGCATGTTAGTTGCACTGGATTGAGATTTTGTACACCACAGTTGCACTTAATTTTGATTTGATATCATCCGAGATGTTGATGTTGATTTCATGCATATGGTATGCATATGATTTGACTTATGCTTTTGGCATAGTTTTCATGCACTTTTAGTATTTTGATTTGCTTTGGTGCACGCTGATGCACATGATTGTGAGATTATATACCACGGTATACCTGATTTGAATTTTGATTGAAATATGTTGTATACCGTCAATTTCGATTGTGATACTCGATATTTGTTTTGCGCACCTTATGCACCTGATTGTATTCTTGCGCATGTTTGACGAGCTTGGATTGGATTTTGCGCATGTTCGGCGCTTGATATTGGATTTCGTGCATGTTGGATGCACATGATTTAGATTTTATTCGTGCATGGATGCACCTGATATGGATTTGTAAGTGCACAGCGGCGCCCCGGCCGTCGATCCGACGGCCAAAAGCGGAAGCGGTGAAAAACTTTAAATTTTGCGGACTTAGCAAACCGGCATCCCCGCGCACTAAACACCCGGATCGTAACCATTAACAAGTCTAAGCTAACTAGAAGATGGGTTAGAGATATACCGACGATCCAAGTCCTCCGGTCTTCTCGCCATCGTCCCGATCTCCTGCGGAAAAGTCCCGTCTCCTCCTCGTCGCCGGAAGTGCACCACATCGCCAACTTTGTTTACGGGCTCCCACCTCAATGCCGAGGCAACTCGGGCACGAAGCCGGCTACTCGACGTGCCCAAGATTCGCTGTAGAATGTGTAGTGAGCTATTGTCTCTATTGGGGTTGAAGGAGTTGCCAAATGGTGGAGGAAAATGGAACTTGGAGAGAGGTGGGAAAAATGTAGCATGCCAAGAATGAGAATAACATTTTTCCCCTCACCAAAAGAAAAAGACCCCCTTTCCTCATAGCGGAGAGAAGAGAATGAGAGTGTCTCAAAAAAAATGGGAGCCAAAAACCCATATCATGCAAGAGAGAGAGAGAGGAATGGTTATGATGCAAAAGGGAATGATCACAACAATAAACCCACACTCAACCAACCTCACCCCTCATCATCATCAACCATCATGCCCACTAAAAGTCAATCCATCATGAGAAGGAGAAGTCAATGATGGTGCACATCATGAAAACCATCATGATGCCAAAAGATGCAAAGAACCCCCTCCACAAATGCCTATTTGCAACAATGCAAATAAACCCTCCTCCACCAATCTTCGGCCAATGAACGGAACAATGGAAATCGGCCGAAACGAAAAGCAAACTGGCAACTCCAAAAACTGGTCCCGTAATAAATTACAGGAAAACCCCGATACTGTGCATACACACCCGCATTTGTATTCCGACCGAAATACAAATGCAATGAGACAAAGTCTACACTGTACTATACCAGGATCTGGCTTATACCAAAACCGGCCAGTAATGTCTGTTCGATCCTGATCCGTGCAATACCGCACGTATCTGATCGAACCCTGCCATATAACCATACGGCCTATAGTACAAACTGTCCGATCCTGATCCGTGCAATACCGCACATATCTGATCGGACCTTGCCATATCTCCATACGGCCTCTACAACCTTTCGCCCGAAAGCTGAGTAACTGAATGTGGGGGACTCTAAAGACTCATCAACACCTTGGTTGTGGATTTAACCACTAGCACGTCAGAGGTATAAGCCAATACGTAACGGGCTACCAAGTATTGACTAAAAGGGACGTCTGTGAGTGAACTCAGCCTGACAACCCTACTGAGCCTGTCAGTGACAATATCCGTGCAGTCCGGTCCGTTCGTCTATGAGTATCGCATGGCGGGCCTAGGGGGTTGGTAAAAGTCAGACCCCCAAAAGCGGTACAAGTCGTGTCGGAGTGTAGCCCAGAACACCCTGAGATACTACTGGAATACCTACCAGTAAATCTCCTTGCCTTGGCCAAGGACTTTGTGTAATGGCTCTCCTAGACACAGCACGACCTCACCCCCAATACCGGGAGAGACGAACCCCTGAAGATACGCTCACTGCCTCCATGTGGCTCGGGACTGTACCCAACTAAAACCTGTTTGCACGACTCCTTTGAGCCGTGGTAGGGTAGTAATCAAAGTACAGTGGGAACTCACACGAGACAAATGACGATCCCCAGGTCGATGAACTAACCTGCACATATGTCACCAGGGAACTGCCATCTGACGTCTGGTATATGACCAACTAGCATGTTCCCGACGAGTCATGTCCGGTGTACTCATAACCCAATGAGCACCTGTATACATCTTAGGTGATCCAACTGACACCAGTGGCTTGTGAGACCGGCCACCGCCCCTCGTCGGGGTCTCGACTGTATACACTAGTCTACTAATGGAGTATCGATGCCCAGTCTCGAAACTCCCACGACTAGGGACCTTTTAAGGATAAGCTTATAGACCCCAGCTCCCACTTATATGATCGCCCTCATACTGCTGGTGGTCAAGCAAGAATCCTAGGGGCTCTATCAACGTGTAATAGCGACGTATCAGGTCACTTAAAACAGTACACGATGATAAAGGTAAACCAGATAGCATACTATCATCTCGAGTAAGACTGTCCTACCGGGATAGGTCCTCCCTCAATCATTACAATCACGTACCTGTGACCTAATAATTGACTCTGAGGGCACTATCTCCAACAATCTCCCACTTGCACTCAAGGCTAATTATTGCGATGTCGCATACTCACAGCCCGTGTGATACCGAGCATCCAACTCCTCTACTAGTCAGTCTCACAAAGCTCGTTTGCGGAACTATTGCGTTCGAGGAATAGCCTCAGTGAGAGGATCCGCTTAGTTGTTTCTTTCTATGTCTCTCTATATCTCAAGTTCGCGGAGAAAGCCATCTCCCGAAAAGAGCAATACCTGTCTCAGAATATGTCTAGATGTCTGATGGGACCTAGCTCATAAATGAACTCCAAATCCAAACTTCTTAGACTGTATCGTCAACTGAACTTAATCAGTATCCTGCGCGCCATGCCTCCCTCAGTATTGCCTTGGACCACCTGTCCAAAATACTGCCCCTCATCAGAAGGAAAACTATAACTCTGACAACCTCCTTGTCGTCCATGTCACCTTGGAAGCCTGGAATGATAACTGTCTCCTGAATGAGGCTGTCGTTATCATCTCCCTAGAACATCCACTTATGTTCTAAAACTGCTTCCGACTGTTTCTCCAGCATTGGATTAATGTCAACTTATTGCATCTAGTGCAAGAACAACATCTGGTGTGGTACTTGACATCTCACGATTGACTCAATTGCCTGAGCAAGTGATCTGCCAATCATGCCCGTCCCTCTCCCCTTTAGTCTGTAAGACACCTTTGGAGAGGGTGACTCCATTACCTGCAGGTACACTACCGTGCCAGGAGTCGTCCATCCTAAATACTCTTAGAATGTTGTCAAGTACCATGATTGGGAAACCACCCAAATCTAGATCTAAAACCATAGATCTAGTAACCAGTATGTCTGATATAAAATCCATTTCCTTTGTGGAGAAACAACTGTGTGACGACCAAATTATAACCGATCGTAGTGTAGGAGTTTCCTTTCCTACTCTGTGTATATCATCCAAATACCAGGATATCACACCCTACTACCTTCTCAACAGATCCATCCCCTATTCTGATGAAGTCAAACCCATGACTGTCACGTCAGAAATAGATGATCTATCTCCGCTACATCTGCTCTAGTCTATAAATAGACATAAGCAACCTGTCCACCAATGCTTCCGCTGCTCCCACTGACTACGACAACCCTCTGGCAGAGTCATATAGACGTACACTTCTAAAACTGGTTTAGAACGACGCTATACTCATCCTCCCGCCGGGTCACGTAACCTGGAACAACAGCAATGGCAATTGTGGGTAAACAAGAACTTCCCTGTCACCGTCCTTGAGGCTACCGTAGTACCTCTCGGGTGCCTGAAGTTACCCACCTTATCTGCGGAGTGGCCAATGGAATGTCAATTCAGATTGAATCTTTAGGTTCCTTATCAAATCTTCAGTAATCGTTTGTGGTTCTGGAATCACTTCCAGTTCTACCATACTCCCACTACTGTTTTTCTGAAAAAATCCATTTTTAATAAAACTGTGGCGAGTCTAGAACAATATCGCTATTGTTCATCCAGATGGTAGAAAATCAACCCTCGTCATAGCCTGGGTCAACCCACAAACAGCCATTACAGAAACGTGCCTTGAGTTGTCCAGTGTCTGGTTTTAATCATAAACCGGACAACTCCCCGTACCTTAACATCGTTAAGATATGAACTGTTCTATATCCAATATAGAAACAGAGGCACTGATTTAATTGAACCAGATTCAAATCATGCAGCTGTCCCCAGCGCATGTCAACTAAATGGAAGGAGGCCGATCAGCGTTACTCAACTTAGGAATACTTCCAATTATGAGTAACCTGAAAGAGAAGCAAGATCTCTTTATCATTACTATCAACTGAATACCATACACAAGTATCTACATCTTCGATCACTTTGAAGAATCCCGATACTTGCTACACCTGGTTCTCTACTCTATTCAAATACCTATAACTCCTCAAAACTTAGACCCTGTGTTTCTACGAAACACATGTCTAAGAACTAGAGAAGTTAAAAGTAAACAGAATATAGTATGAGGACCAACCCCTTTGTCCTGATGGACCCTGGACAACATACAATCCTTTGTATAAGTCCCTTGAGTCTGATAACTCATTCACTGTGTGTCGTAGGTTGAAAACTGTACTTATGGTTAAGAAGAATTACACCGCTGTTTAATGCTCCTTACCTAACCATCCACTGATATAGGTAAATGTCGTAGACATAATTTCAGAATGGTATATCTCACTCTATGAAAATAGACGTACAGATATATCAATTTGAAATTGGTGCATAACAGCGGATATTCAAAACCAAATATTTGCCGACCGGCAAACAGCCAAGGTGATTTCCTCAAATATCACTGATTACAACGAATCCCGATATAATGAGGATAATCACCCAATTCCCAATAACTTACTCCCACTCATCATCTGTAAAACCATACAGATGTGAGAATCATACCTGGTAAATACATACCCTGGAGCAAGTGTCTAATCGGGAAATCAGTTTTCCTTTAACATTACACAGTGAAACTGAAACATTGAAATGTTTTGATGGGGTATCCTGGTATTCCTAGTAATGCCTCTTCCAGATTCACGACTGTAACCGTATAATTCTTTGCCACCTCTCCAAATCCCTTCATATGTCTTTAGTCTTTACCTTCTGCACACCCTTTTAGGCCAAATGGTTTTCTTCCTTCCTTACCGTTCGGCACCAGCCTATGGTTTGGAAGAAGACTATCCAATAAGCATAATGGGTGTACTGTCCCAATCCTAGGAACACTCGCAATGAGAGAGGGTGAAGATAAAAGACAACCGAATAAATCTTATTCCTATTTCTCCTGAACCAGAATCCATCCCCGAACTGGAACAAGTTCCATTCGAGTTCGTATATAACCATACGATGGAGTATCCAAATAAACTGTGGATCTTCGTAGTGATACGGAGTGTCCTGGAGAAATACAAAGGTGATGTGGGAGTGGTAACGAAATATTTGGTTTGGTCGTGAAAATCTGTTGCAATTTACTTTGCCCTCTTACTAATCCCTTGCTTTGTCTGAACTTAATACCTTCTGCACACCATCGTTATGCTAATTGGTTTTCTTCATTCCCTACCGGTCGGCACCAGCCTAAGGTTTGGAAGAAGACAATCCAATTTGCGTAATAGGTGTACTACCCCTAAACCAAGGAGTACTCGTAACCTGAGAGAGGGTAAAAGGAAAAGACAACTGAATAATCCTATCCGTTTTCTCCAGAACCTGAAACCATCCTCGAATAAATTCCTTCGAGTTCGTATCTAACCATACGATGGTTTTGTCCAATGGAAGTGGACGTTCGTAGTAATACGGGGTGTCCTGGAGAAAAGGGTAAAAGTAGGAGTGGCAATGAGGTCTGCAACTCTGACAATCCAAAAACCGGTGTTTAAGAAGGTTCGGTCAACTTGGTCACTGAGTCAAAGTCTTAGGGTCGGGTCAATGGTCGCTGCCAAAGAGAGAGAGAAAAGAAAACACTCAGCGTGCACTCTAACCTAGATCAGAATGGTCACCAATTTATCTAATCTGGAAACCTCCCACTGTACCTCAAATTCTCCTCCAAACCTGAAAGAAGAATTAGTCGGGGTTACCCGAGGAGTAAACTAACTCATCAGTGGGAATCGGGATCCAACTCTCATCGCATGATAACGTGACGGAATCCGCTCACGTCATCACACTCCAGAAGGTATGCGCATATCTGGCAAGTTTCAGTTCTTTTGAAACTCCCGATGTGATTTCTGCCCCATGCTCTTATGACCTTGACTTTGGCCAACAAATCATAAGTCACATGTCAAGTTCTACCCGTCATTCTCCAGGTTGATTCGAATCCACCCGCACAAGCCCTTGACTTTGGCCAACAAGGCTATACGACTGTTCCAAACCAACGCATCTATCTATGCTGCATATGAATAACCAACAGCTACCAAACACTGTGCCTTGACTTTGGCCAACAAACACAGCTTGAATACTATTGACTATCCATATGAAACGACGGAGGGCTACGAATGGTTTCTGGCGAAAACCTTTAACGTAATGAACTTGATATCGTTGAAGGAACGGATAGCTTTTTGAAAATATAGTGACGAAAACCGTTGCTAAAGAGGTCACTCCCGGTGAAGGGATCTCGGCTCTTTCCCCGTAGAATGGGGTGCAGGATATTCCAAATGAATACCACGGTGCAAAGCAAAAGTAATCGGCTATAGTGAAGTTAATGCCCTGACGCAAACTTTTTGTCCAAGGGGTCACTCCCGGTGAAGGGATCTCGGCCCTTGCCTCGTCGACTGAGGAGCAGGATATTCTAACTGAATACCACGGTGCAAAACAAAAGTGAACGTCCTTGCAATAACAGCTTTTTGAAAAAGTGTTCCAACAACATCAGATTAGGTTTGTTTTTAACTTGCATTGATCCGAATCAATGCAGTCCCATCAATTGATCACACCACAAAGAACGAAAATATACTGATGTACGTATATGCCATCCGCATTCGCCACTGGGTCCCGTCATTACCCGTTAGGTTAGCTAACTAACGACAGAGCGGGGACTGGACTAGCGCGGATGCAAAACATATACAACATCTACTAATATATATACCAATATATAGTATTTCGCTCAAGGCGTGAATAAAATGCAACATCACAGAAATGTACAGCATCACAGAAACAATACAGATATCTGGGATCCCCGGGTTTCACAGAGCCGCTGAAACCCGACGTTCCCCTGGTCGTGTGGATAGCCTGTGCAATGAAAACCTAGACCCCTACGGGCGCGGCAAGTTACCCGCCAAAACCTGAAGCGAGGCAGCCCCCTTCAGCAACGTGAATGGACCACCCAGCACTTCACGGAATCCGGTAACTTGGGCACCCCTCCTGGGTCAACCTGTACCCCCTACGAGTGCGGCGAATATCCCGCCAATCCTAGAGTGAAGCCCCCTCCGTCTCAATGCCATGAGATGCGGGCTTGTTGCCCTCCAGAATCCGGCTATCCGTGCACCCCTCCGCGGGGCAATCCTAGTACAGAAAGTAAAATATACATACAACGGGTACATCGACCGCAACCAGGTCGTGCCCCAAAATAATAATACAAACAGGCAGTGACGGCAGTCCACATGTCGGACGCTCGCCCCGCAATATCAAATGTACATAATACCACCACAACTGTACTAGCATTGCATCCAGGCTATCCCTACGACCGATCCGCAACAACACAGCAAATACATAGAACATCAACGTGAAAGTCACGTTCGCAAATCCGTCTAACCGGGCTATAGCAGTTAGAGAGGATTTACCGATCGAGTGACATTCACGGTCGCAGATATAATGTAAATACTGTGAAAAATGTGTTTAAAATTTTCCGATTGACCAAAAATTAACAAGTGGGCCCCAATCAAAACTGTAGCAGTTAAAGAAATTCTGGGCCCAAATTTAATATTCCAAAAACCCTATTTTCTCCCCAGAAGCCCACTGTAAAAATCCAACCCAATGATTCTTCCATACTGCGGCGGAAGCGCGGCCAGAAGTGGGTTTTGGCCGCCCTTCCGCGCTCTGGTTGGAAGATCATTGTCTCGAATTTGAACAGTGGTCTTATAATTTTTAGTACATCAATATTTTAGAACCTGAAAAAATTTTCGAGACTGAAAAATTTCAACAGAAACTGATGTGGGCAAATACGGGTTTTTGAACATTTCGATCGATCGGAACTGAAAAACACATAACACAAAGCTAGACTAAGTTAATGGGGAGGCTCTGATACCACTGTAAGTGCACGGCGGCGCCCCGGCCGTCGATCCGACGGCCAAAAGCGGAAGCGGTGAAAAACTTTAAATTTTGCGGACTTAGCAAACCGGCACCCCCACGCACTAAACACCCGGATCGTAACCATTAACAAGTCTAAGCTAACTAGAAGATGGGTTAGAGATATACCGACGATCCAAGTCCTCCGGTCTTCTCGCCATCGTCCCGATCTCCTGCGGAAAAGTCCCGTCTCCTCCTCGTCGCCGGAAGTGCACCACATCGCCAACTTTGTTTACGGGCTCCCACCTCAATGCCGAGGCAACTCGGGCACGAAGCCGGCTACTCGACGTGCCCAAGATTCGCTGTAGAATGTGTAGTGAGCTATTGTCTCTATTGGGGTTGAAGGAGTTGCCAAATGGTGGAGGAAAATGGAACTTGGAGAGAGGTGGGAAAAATGTAGCATGCCAAGAATGAGAATAACATTTTTCCCCTCACCAAAAGAAAAAGACCCCCTTTCCTCATAGCGGAGAGAAGAGAATGAGAGTGTCTCAAAAAAAATGGGAGCCAAAAACCCATATCATGCAAGAGAGAGAGAGAGGAATGGTTATGATGCAAAAGGGAATGATCACAACAATAAACCCACACTCAACCAACCTCACCCCTCATCATCATCAACCATCATGCCCACTAAAAGTCAATCCATCATGAGAAGGAGAAGTCAATGATGGTGCACATCATGAAAACCATCATGATGCCAAAAGATGCAAAGAACCCCCTCCACAAATGCCTATTTGCAACAATGCAAATAAACCCTCCTCCACCAATCTTCGGCCAATGAACGGAACAATGGAAATCGGCCGAAACGAAAAGCAAACTGGCAACTCCAAAAACTGGTCCCGTAATAAATTACAGGAAAACCCCGATACTGTGCATACACACCCGCATTTGTATTCCGACCGAAATACAAATGCAATGAGACAAAGTCTACACTGTACTATACCAGGATCCGGCTTATACCAAAACCGGCCAGTAATGTCTGTTCGATCCTGATCCGTGCAATACCGCACGTATCTGATCGAACCCTGCCATATAACCATACGGCCTATAGTACAAACTGTCCGATCCTGATCCGTGCAATACCGCACGTATCTGATCGGACCTTGCCATATCTCCATACGGCCTCTACAACCTTTCGCCCGAAAGCTGAGTAACTGAATGTGGGGGACTCTAAAGACTCATCAATACCTTGGTTGTGGATTTAACCACTAGCACGTCAGAGGTATACGCCAATACGTAACGGGCTACCAAGTATTGACTAAAAGGGACGTCTGTGAGTGAACTCAGCCTGACAACCCTACTGAGCCTGTCAGTGACAATATCCGTGCAGTCCGGTCCGTTCGTCTATGAGTATCGCATGGCGGGCCTAGGGGGTTGGTAAAAGTCAGACCCCCAAAAGCGGTACAAGTCGTGTCGGAGTGTAGCCCAGAACACCCTGAGATACTACTGGAATACCTACCAGTAAATCTCCTTGCCTTGGCCAAGGACTTTGTGTAATGGCTCTCCTAGACACAGCACGACCTCACCCCCAAAACCGGGAGAGACGAACCCCTGAAGATACGCTCACTGCCTCCATGTGGTTCGGGACTGTACCCAACTAAAACCTGTTTGCACGACTCCTTTGAGCCGTGGTAGGGTAGTAATCAAAGTACAGTGGGAACTCACACGAGACAAATGACGATCCCCAGGTCGATGAACTAACCTGCACACATGTCACCAGGGAACTGCCATCTGACGTCTGGTATATGACCAACTAGCATGTTCCCGACGAGTCCTGTCCGGTGTACTCATAACCCAATGAGCACCTGTATACATCTTAGGTGATCCAACTGACACCAGTGGCTTGTGAGACCGGCCACCGCCCCTCGTCGGGGTCTCGACTGTATACACTAGTCTACTAATGGAGTATCGATGCCCAGTCTCGAAACTCCCACGACTAGGGACCTTTTAAGGATAAGCTTATAGACCCCAGCTCCCACTTATATGATCGCCCTCATACTGCTGGTGGTCAAGCAAGAATCCTAGGGGCTCTATCAACGTGTAATAGCGACGTATCAGGTCACTTAAAACAGTACACGATGATAAAGGTAAACCAGATAGCATACTATCATCTCGAGTAAGACTGTCCTACCGGGATAGGTCCTCCCTCAATCATTACAATCACGTACCTGTGACCTAATAATTGACTCTGAGGGCACTATCTCCAACAGGATTTTCACGCATGTTGGGCGCATGATATAAGATACGATTTTGGTGCACACCAAATGCACTAAATCGGGCTTCTTTATGCATATCAGATGCACCTGATACTGTTGTCGTGCACACCCATTGCATTGAACAGATGCTTCCGTGCACACCCGTTGCACTTAGATTTTGTTTCTGTGCACATGTATGGCACAATTATTGATTTCGATTTCCGTGCGCACCAGACGCACATGACATTCATATGCACACTTTGGAATTGATTTCTTATGGAGCAGTACTCTTTTATGATATTACTATTGTTTTCGTACTGAGCAGGACTAGTCAGAGGACAGAACCTGAGTATATTTTGCATGCATAGATAGTTATCGAAGGGATTTCCAAAAAGGAGCTATAGTCTCAGTATTTACCTACGTGCCCGGGATGACACGAAATATTTTATAAAGGAAACCCTTCTAAATTATTTTCAAAACGGCGGGACGTATGATAAACAAAGGGTATATACATATATAGTTATTTTCTTACAAATGGACGTCCGCTGCATGTGCTGTGATATGCGTATCGCGCAGTGATTTGAAAAAAAAGAGTTTGGCATGTATTTCTTCTCAGATGTTTGGCAAGTTTAAAACGATGCGTACTATGTACATGTTATAGTTTTGATGTATATCATGCTGGATTTCGTATTGGATTTTGATTTTGGTGTCTTCACCATGACTCCGATGATTGCGGGATGCTTGACGGAGTTTTGATTTTGATTATATACTCGTTTTTCACGCGCATACATTGCACTGCGATGTGTTTTATGTATTTGTGACTTCGGAGCCCCGACAACATGATCTTTTTACTGAAATGTTTTAGTAATTGAGAGCTTTAAAATTTAAATTCGGGGACCGAATTTCTTTAAGGGGGGAAGATTGTAACATTTCAGAAAAATAAAATATTATTTTTGGGAATTTTCATAATTAAATAATAAATATAACGAATATTTTAATAAGGTGGTAAAATTAAATACCAATAAATTTGGGGAAAATTTGAAAAATTATAGAAATTGCTGAAATGGGGGTGTTTTAAGTGATTTAGGCGAATTATGAATTTTTATGATTAATTATATGCACTTTTAGCGCTAATCGCGATTAAATATCGCTAATCGCGCATTAAGCATGTTTTGTGCACATGACATGCACCATATCATTTTTCACACTTGTTACTTTTTTCTATCATGGCTTTTTCCTTATTTTTATCATGCATGGCTTTTTAAATGAAAAGAAAAGAGAAGAAGATAAAAACAAAAGAATAGGAAAAGGTATCATGATGACAAGAAGGATGGGCATGAGAGAGAGAGGGTGAAGGGTCAAACCATAGTCATGGCTCATTGTTTCTCTCTTCATCTCTTCACCATTTCTTCTCCCTCTTCACCCATGGAAGCCCCCATCTCCCTCCTCCACTTCAAGTGTCACACCCCGCTTCCCGGTATACGGGCGAAGGACGTGACTGGTCCGCGACGTATTTACTGTGAAGTAAATACGCTAAGCGTATCTAAGCAATATAAAAGTAAAATCACAAAAGACAAGATATAATAAAACAGCAACTTTATTTATTCACATTCTTTCTGTACAATACATGGAAAGTAAATACAACTGAAATAAAGCAATGCCTAAACAATGGCAGAAATGAAAAGTACTGAAATGGAAAGTGTACAATGAACTAGAGCTCGGGGTCTTCACTGAACCAGTCCAAGGCTTCAGCAGTGGGCTCGATCTCTGAAGTGTCCAGATCACTTAACGACATTCAAAGAAGAAAGAAAGAGAATGTCGTCAGCGAACAGATCGCTCGGTAAGTCCCAAGGATAATGGAGAAATAGAATAGACAGAAAGAGAATATAGCTTTTAATATTGTATTATATTGTTATAATATTATGTTAACGCTGTTGTTTGTAACTTGGTACAGAAGAATGCCAGTGTATACGAGAGGAGTCTCTATATGCCAGAGACTAGAGGCAAATGTAAGTACAAGGCTCCGTTATACAACCCGGAACAACGGCAATTGGATTCATATTTGGTGTATTAAGTCTTACTGTCTCGTGCTACTTCTAACACCTTCCGTACCAATCTACCCCTTAAATCCCGGGATGTCTTGTTTGTATTGTATTGTATTGTAAATTGTATTGATTGTATAATTGGATGACAGACCAAAACCATGATATCAGTAAACGGATGTAACCGTAGAATCATGTAAATGGAATAACTAGATAACCATGTAAATGGAATGTATATCCATGGTTCGGTTCGGTCAAGTTGTATAGATTGATAGATTGAATATATGAATTCATGGATTCGTGTTGAATTGTAATATTGTAAATTGTAGATTGTAGATT
Organism: Agapanthus africanus; assembly: GCA_030015575.1. NCBI lineage: Eukaryota > Viridiplantae > Streptophyta > Magnoliopsida > Asparagales > Amaryllidaceae > Agapanthus > Agapanthus africanus. Next base: position 426,985,219 of record CM057347.1, on the reverse strand, counting down.
GTGGACTGTAGATTGTAGACTGTAGATTGTAAATTGTACTTGAATCATATTCAAATCAGATTATAATGAGACTCACTCTGAGTCAGTAAATTGAAGTCCTGATTGTTTTGATGTTATCGGTAACCACTGCACATGGACGGCAGACTTTGTGTCTTTTTCCAAGACGATTACCGTATTGATAACACCATTATTAAGTTGTCTACCTTAAATAGGCAAGCACCCACTTCTCTGGCTCCCTGAGGCTCAAGAGATTGGTCTCGCTTAAACCTATGTTTACTAGGATCCTTAGGGTAATTTATAGAAATTGAGGGGGTTTATGTAAAAATACTTTTATATACTTTTCAAAATACACCCCAAGTATATATTATTCGTCTTTAGAGTTGTAATGAATGTAGATTTTATATTGTGATATTTCTAGTGAAAATATCCTAATTTCATAAATAAAGGTATTTATTTGTAATATTGATTTGTATGGAATTCATGGTATTTTAGTGTAAAATAATTCTTGTGACATTTTTTTGAAAAAATTGGAATATTTATAATAATTCAAAATAGAAATTTTTATGTTACATATATATATATTTATATGAAAATAATTTTAGTATATATATAATATTCTAGAAATCTCGTTTTCTTAAGATGTCGTATTTTTAAATCTTTCGAGGCCAAATGCTCCTTGCGGAGGTCTGCATCTCGCACTACTAAGCCCGAGGATGTGCGATAATCCGCATCATCCCGAACGGGTTCCCTAAATGGATTGTAGCGGCGCTTTGCAAACATTTGTATAAATACTAATCATTAAGGAAAAACGGTTTTATTAATTATGGTATTTATTTGTAAAGATGTCGATTTCCCGTATTCTATGTTCTCGAGGGTATTGTGCTATGTTGCATATGAGTGTGTGAGAAGGTAAGTCATTACCTCGTAATCTATTTAAAGGTATAGCAAGTTTTGTGATGTTAAATGTAGAATTGAAACTATGTGGTATTTAAATGAAAATACGGTAAAATGAAATAGCAATTACTTTTGATTTGAAACTTGATCAATATGGTTGATTAGTGTTTAATAGTCAATATGAATTAGTTTAAGCATGATTGTATTAAAGAAAAGTGAGGTTTTATTAAGAAACCGAATCGGAAATCGGATTTGCTCCGATTCCGTCGGGTTTTGTAATTCCGTATTTTTTAGAAAGAAAAGAAAGATAGAAATGGGGACTTACGGGTTTTGGAAAATAACGAGAGTTAGATGGAAGGAGAGGAATCGCCGGTGCGTCTCTTTGTCGCCGAGAGCTCCTAGAACAATCGCCGGAAGTTCGCCGGGAATTTCGCCGTAGCTTCGCTTCGTGCTCGTTTTCAAAGTACACAAGTTTCTTGGAAATTTTAGAGAGTTGGCTCAGAGTTTTGGGGTGAGAGCATAGAGGGTAGGGGTGTATTTATAGGGTTAGGGTAGATGAAGGGTTTTAATTTAAAAAATGTATTAAAATATATTAAAATGTAATAAAAGTGGAGTAAATGGGGTTTTAAAAGAGCTCTGGAAATGGCCTGAGGCTAAAATTTTGCAGGTGCATAGAGAATGTGAAAAGACACAATTTTCATGTTGGGGTCATCGCCGGAATCGACCATGACTCGGTCGGAGGACTGAGTCGGCCGAGTCGAGGCCGATTTGGCCGATTCCCGGCCGAGTTAGGCGGCCGGGACCCCCCCCGACGATTCATCTAACTTCTGGCAATGTTACATTTTTGGGTGTAGTGGGGTTTTTGTGAGATATGCATGTATAAACCCTTGGTATTCTAAAGGTTTTTAAAAAAATCAATATTAAAAATAATGTGGGGTATGGGATTTGAATTCTGGTGGCTTGGTTTAGCAGTGAAAGGTATTACCAATGAGCTACAAGCTCTTTCTTGTAATTATGGAGCTAATTAATTACTTAAAGTAATAACAGTAAATATAAATACCCCAAATATATAGTAATTTTTAAGCAAATTTTGTACACTAAAAATAGAGTTGTTACATTCTTTTAACTTGTAATTAAAAAGCAAAATAACTACTTATATCTTGTGCTCAGGCTAAAACACCCCTTTATAGATTTTGAAAAAATTTGTATAGGAAAATTAGGGTTGTTACATTCTACCCTCCTTATAAAAATTTCGTCCTCAAAATTTGTAAAAAGAAAGTGTAACAGATTCAAGGAAGTTTAGTGACTGAAGTACTGACAGTGTGTGAAAAAAATAACAAGGTGGTGCAAGGGTTTTTAAAAATGTGAAAAATGTGTGAAGAAATGAAAAAAATGCGAAGGTTTTGGTAAGATTATAAAAGAGGTGAGGGAATTTTGGATTAGGACAGATTCAAAGTATATGATTCAAGGAATATGAAAGATAAGATTCAAGGAACATGATTGTAAAGAATGTTTTAGTTGCTGGTTCTTGTGTTATATTGCTTAGGTTGTTTACGCAGAACAGAACTGCATGATAGAGTTTCATACAGCTCTGACCTGCATGGGCCACTAACAAAACCTGTCACGCCCCGCTTCCCGGTATACGGACGGAGGACGTGACTGGTCCGCGACGTATTTACTGTGAAGTAAATACGCTAAGCGTATCTAAGAAATATAAAAGTAAAATCATAAGAGACAAGATATAATAAAACAGCAAATTTATTTATTCACATTCTTTCTGTACAATACATGGAAAGTAAATACAACTGAAATAAAGCAATGCCTAAACAATGGCAGAAATGAAAAGTACTGAAATAGAAAGTGTGCAATGAACTAGAGCTCAGGGTCTTCACTGAACTGGTCCAAGTCTTCTGCAGTGGGCTCGATCTCTGAAATGTCCAGATCACCTAACGACATTCAAAGAAGAAAGAAAGAGAATGTCGTCAGCGAACAGATCGCTCGGTAAGTCCCAAGGATAAGGGAGAAATAGAATAGACAGAAAGAGAAGGTAGCTTTTAAAGTTGTATTATATTGTTATAATATTGTGTTAACGCTGTTATTTGTAGCTTGGTACAGAAGAATGCCAGTGTATACGAGAGGAGTCTCTATATGCCAGAGACTAGAGGCAAATGTAAGTACAAGGCTTCGTTATACAACCCGCAACAACGGCAATTGGATTCATGTTAGGTGTATTAAGTATTACTGTCTCGTGCCATTTCTAACACCTTTCGTACCAATCTACCCCTTAAACACCGAGATGTCTTGTTTGTATTGTATTGTATTGTATTGTAAATTGTATTGATTGTATAATTGAATGAATGACCGAAACCATGATATCAGTAAATGGATGTAACTGTAGAATCATGTAAATGGAATAACTGGAGAACCATGTAAATGGAATGTATATCCATGGATCGGTTCGGTCAAGTTGTGTAGATTGATAGATTTAATATATGGAATAATGGATTCATGGATTCGTGTTGAATTGTAATATTGTAGATTGTAGATTGTAGATTGTGGACTGTAGATTGTAGACTGTAGACTGTAGATTGTAGATTGTACTTGAATCATATTCAAGTAAGATTATAATAAGACTCACTCTGAGTCGGTAAATTGAAGTCCTGATTGTTTTGATGTTATCGGTAACCACTGCACATGGACGGCAGGATTTGTGTCTTTTTCCAAGACGATTACCGTATTGATAACACCATTATTAAGTTGTCTACCTTAAATAGGCAAGCACCCATTTCTCCGGCTCTCTGAGGCTCAAGAGATTGGTCTCGCTTAAACCTATGTTTACTAGGGTCCTTAGGGTAATTTATAGAACTTAAGCGGGTTTTATGTAAAAATATTTTTATATACTTTTCAAAATACACCCCAAGTATTTATTATTCGTCTTTAGAGTTGTAATGAATGTAGATTTTATATTGTGATATTTCTAGTGAAAATATCCTAATTTCATAAATAAAGGTATTTATTTGTAATATTGATTTGTATGGAATTCATGGTATTTTAGTATAAAATGATTCTTGTGACATTTTTTAGAAAAAAGTGGAATATTTATAATAATTCAAAATAGATATTTTTATGTTACATATACATATATTTATATGAAAATAATTTTAGTATATATATAATATTCTAGAAATCTCGTTTTCTTAAGATGTCGTATTTTTAAATCTTTCGAGACCGAATGCTCCTTGCGGAGGTATGCATCTCGCACTACTAAGCCCGAGGATGTGCGATAATCTGCACCATCCCGAACTGGTTCCCCAAATGGGTTGTAGCTGCCCTTTGCAAAGATTTGTATAAATACTAATCATTAAGGAAAAACGGTTTTATTAATTATGGTATTTATTTATAAAGATGTCGATTTCCCGTATTCTATGTTCCCAAGGGTATTGTGCTATGTTGCATATGAGTGTGTAAGAAGGTAGGTCATTACCTCGTGATCTACTTAAAGGTATAGCAAGTTTTGTGATGTTAAATGTAGAATTGAAACTACGTGGTATTTAAATGAAAATACGGTAAAATGAAATAGCAATTACTATTGATTTGAAACTTGATCAATATGGTTGATTAGTATTTAATAGTCAACATGAATTGGTTTAAGCATGATTGTATTAAAGAAAAGTGAGGTTTTATAAAGAAACCGAATCGGAAATCGGATTTGCTCTGATTCCGTAGGGTTTTGTAATTCCGTATTTTTTAGAAAGAAAAGAAAGATAGAAATGGGGACTTACGGGTTTTGGACAATAACGAGAGTTAGATGGAAGGAGAGGAATCGCCGGTGCGTCGCTTTGTCGCCGAGAGCTCCTAGAACGATCGCCGGAAGTTCCCCGGGAATTTCGCCGTAGCTTCGCTTCGTGCTCGTTTTCAAAGTACACAAGTTTTTTGGAAATTTTATAGAGTTGGCTCAGAGTTTTGGGGTGAGAGGGTAGAGGGTAGGGGTGTATTTATAAGGTTAGGCTAGGGTTAGGGTAGATGAAGGGTTTTAATTTAAAAAATGTATTAAAATATATTAAAATGTAATAAAAGTGGAGTAAATGGGGTTTTAAAAGAGCTCTGGAAATGGTCTGAGGCTAAAATTTTGCAGGTGCATAGGAAATGTGAAAAGACACAATTTTCATGTTGGGGTCGTTGCCGGAATCGGCCGTGACGCGGTCGGAGGACTGAGTCGGCCGAGTCGAGACCGATTTGGCCGATTCCCGGCCGAGTCAGGCGGCCGGGATCCCCCCGACGGTTCATCTAATCTCTGGCAATGTTACATTTTTGGGTGTAGTGGGGTTTTTGTGAGATATGCACGTGTAAACCCTTGGTATTCTAAAGGTTTTAAAAAAAATCAATATTAAAAATAATGTGGGGCATGGGATTTGAACTCTGGTGGCTTGGTTCAGCAGCGAAAGGTATAACCAATGAGCTACAAGCTTCTTCTTGTAATTATGGAGCTAATTAATTACTTAAAGTAATAACGGTAAATGTAAATACCCCAAGTATACATTAATTTTTAAGCAAATTTTGTACACTAAAATTAGAGTTGTTACATTCTTTTAACTTGTAATTAAAAAGCAAAATAACTACTTATATCTTGTGCTCAGGCTAAAATACCCCTTTATAGATTTTGAAAAAATATTTGAAAAAATTTGTATAGGAAAATTAGGGTTGTTACATCAAGCCTCAAAACACCCCCAAAACAAACCCAAAACCCCATCTCCATTTCACAAAAAGCATGCACAAGCTCAAGGGAAGCACATTGGACCAAGAAAAATCAAATTTTGAGGACTTTGGGCAAGTCAAGAAAATTCTTGAGTTGCCAATTGAGGTAATTTCTGCACCTTTAGAATAGTATTTAAATTCTTTATGCATCCATATATGTTTAGTATCGATATCGAGTGGTTTTGTGAACCTAGAAATTTCTAGATGAGGGTTTTGAGAAATTTTGAATTGTGAAGTGTAATTGAGGATGGTAGAGACCTTATGACCCATGTAGGGATTGTATCTTGGACTGAAACCATAGAATAAACCCCAGGATACGAACTTAGAAACCCCGACATCGAAAAACTGTGAAAATATGATGATAATTTGAAATCTGCTAACACTCGGGGACCTGGAAAAAAATTAGCAAACACAGAGGAGTGTGCAGGCAATCTAAGACCCCCCCTACTGAAAGCCTAGCCCCTAAGCACTCACCATGGCCGCAGAAATATTCCTTCTGGCCGCAATTTGCGGGCAGGCCTATTGCATTTTGGTTTGTATTTGTTCTGTAGCTCCATCTCCAGTAATTAGACCCCTCCTGTATGTAAAATGTCCCAATTGTCACCTGAAGAAAATCTGTAAGTGTTTTACTTAGTTGCTGAAATTGTTTTACAGCTTTTAATGAACTGGAAATTGGTATTTAGAGATCTGGGATGACCCGAGACCTTAGTAAGAGAAGTTTCCTTGACCATGAGACGTGCAAGCAAGCTAGGACCTATACCAAAAACCGAGGACCTTAACCCCCAATCCAAGCCGCAGATTTAATGTTTTAGGCCGCAATTTACGGCCAGGTCAGAGGGGAACCTTTTGATTTTTGGTCCAGGGCATTGTTATCCTATATCTAGAGCAACTCCATATGCAAAATTGACTAGTTTGACCTGAGTCAAAATTTGGGAACATTTTGGGTTGTTTTGGGTTATGTTTTTCCGTATTATAGTGCTTGGTTTTGATGTTGGTGTTGTATTTGGTTGTTGGATGTTCGTACATCAACCACCGGGATTGTTTCGTTATTCTTGCATGCGTAGACATAGGTTTTAACCTATGTACGATTCGTGTGTTGTTTTGGTTTTCGAGCGTGATTTCGTTTACGATGCCATATATATGATATGTAGTTACCCCCATATGGATTTCGAGACGACGAGGTTGAGTGTGGCGTCATCGACTCCAACAAGCAAGATAGAGGTGAGTAGATTATATCTACGGGGGAAGTCGAGTGGATGGCGTATAGCACCCCCGCAAAGTTGTGAGAAATGATGGGATGTGATGCGTATATACTTTTATATGTTAGTGTGTGATATGAACCCTAGCAAGAAAAGCTTTAGGAGAGTAGGGGTTAGTGTTAGCGAGAATTGAAGAAAGGACTTTAGTCGATTTCTTAGTCATGAAACCCTAGAGTAAAGATTTGCATACACGCACATACACATACTCGCGTACATTTACTTCCTTGTGCGTATTGGGGACTTATATATATTGGTATTCATATACTTGGATGATGAGGATGTTATATGATACTTGGGAATGAGTCGATATGATCAGGCATGATACCGTGAGATATTTAATATGTGACCGAGTATGTCATGATGTTATCGCGGATCGTTGGACGACGATACCATGTGGATGATGATATATATATATGACAGTTGACCTATGATCGGGATATTAGATGAGATATGTTATGATATTTATAATGGATCGCTCGGGAGATGTATACTTCTATATGATAATATGTGTTGATGACATCGGATTATATGAGGCTTTAGATCAGTAGCCAGATCATGATATTGTTGATGATATTAGTAGTGTACTAGACTTAGATCAGTACCCCTGCTCATTATATGTGATGATGTGGATACCAGATGAATAATGAGATAAATGGGATATTTGACCCGTATCCAGATTTGGGATGCCGTACGATAGATTTACCGTACGAGATATAGTTATGAGGATAGATCCGCACTCTTGACTCAAGGATGTCATATTATTTATTGTATCGTACGTGATACTATTGAGGCGAGATCACCGACTATTAGATATATATATAGATTGACTCAGACTTAGGTGGATTCCCTTACCCTTTTGACTGGGCTCGAGTCATACTCATTTTCAAAAGTGGAGAATCATGAGTATTTTAAATACCAAATTGTATGACTCGTATATTGGGTAGGTATATTTTTCAGTGTTGCTGTTACTACATCACTTTCTGTATATTCATGATGTTTCATCACATTGCATGCTTGTACATATGTTATCTGTAATTATCATGAAACCCTGCTGTCAGGACACCAGCACCATTACCGATGATGCGTATGTTCCACGTACACCTGCTTGCCGGCTCACACACATCATCATCGGTAATTGCCATGTCACATACACTTTAGAAAATACTATTCATTGACATAGCTTGCTAGTTGATAGTTGCAATATGTTATAGCTTTTATATGCTAGTTTAACTATTGCATTCATTTCATGATATCAGATGCATTCATATATTCATTGGTCATGCAGTATTATGGAGATTTATGCCAGTATTCACTGTTTATGGATATCATGATTTTTATGATTTCGGATCCTTCTTGAGATTTCTGGATTTGGAAACCGCATGTGAAACTTTTTTTAAATTGATGATTTGTTATAATGAAATAGATGTGGTTTTCCTTGATATGATGAGTATCGCCCACCATGATGTTTTCTCGGTTCTGAGATGGTTTTCGAGACCCGATTCGAAGAGTTGGATGAACCGTCTGCGGGTACATGGTGGATCCGGTATGGTATTCCGGGGCAAAAAGCTCGAGTTGTAGACGATGAGCCCAGCAGGGGCAGACTGCCTACCGGTGATTGTTTGGCGCGGCGGATATCCGGAGGATACCGTTCGTGGTCGAGTGATTGATGATATGGGCCGATCCGGACTGACGGAGCTCGAGGTATTGAGATATTGAAATTTGAGATACTGAGATATTGAGATTTGATAATACAGGCCAGTCCGGATAGCCGAAGCCTGAGATATTGAGATTTATGTTTTGTGTCGATGCTTGACACTGATTTCTCTGTTGATTTCATTGATGATACTCGATTTATATACATACAGAAATCTCATTAAATAAAGAAAACAGTTGTCTCATTCATGATATATTCTGTTTCCATTAGTAATGCATTCATACATCATATATCTGATATGTTGCTATCTGAGGCACTGACACGAGCACGTGGTATTGCACTTATGTGTAAATGGATCAGGATATTTATTTGAGGATATTACTTGATATGACCTAGGATGCGTCATACATGCGATTTCTGCTCTGTGATGTTTTCTACTCACGAGTTGGTAACTCACCCCCGTTGTACCACAGTTCCTTAAAGGTTTTGCCGTACAGATTTCGTTGTGGCTTTGCTGGCACACTGTTCCTTCCGGGTGATTGCTTTGGTAGGTGGGATCTTTTGCATCAGGACCACCATTGTATATTTGTTATTTCAGTTGTATCTAGTAAAACTCCATCAACCAGACTTGTATATTTGATAGAGATAGATGACCAGTGTTTATTCTTTCGACCTTAGAGTCGCGCGCTGTATTATTATGGTTTTCCTCTGGTTTTCTTGATGATGTTGGATTTTATCCTGAGTTTGATCCTCGCCTTTCACATTGTATATTATATTGCATTGTGTGGTTTTGTCCGCCGTTTGGCGAAGAGCTAGCTCCCGCTTGGGGATGCCTTTATTCATTATACATGCTTTATCAGGTTTTGTACCCGTTTGGGGTCTAAATTTTCAAAGGAAACTCTGCCGAAATTTTCAGAAAAGACTAGACTTTTAAAAATGCATACTTCGGCTAATGTTGTTAAACTTCTTGCTTAAAAATTGGTTTTTCCTTCACTCTACTGCTTTACTTGGTTTGGATTTCTGGGTGTTGGCTTACTTAGATTACGTACGCCTCGAGACGTTTCGTAGTTTAAGTGCCGGTCATGTTCCTTACTTTTTGGGTCGTTACAATCAGACCCTTACGGCTCGTAAAGTCGAAAAGCCATAGTCGAAAGGATCTTAACCCTGTTTGCTAAGCCACCTTTGTTCGAACTGACAAAGGCAAATGATGATTCGCTCCTGGAAAGATCCCAGTTGTAGCGATGTTGATGCCTACATCGGTATCAAATTCTAAGTTCTTTCACGGCAAATGATGATTCGCTCCTGGCAATATTCCAGTCGTAGCGATGCCGATGCTAAGATTGGCATCAGATTCCAAACTCAAATCAGCGATCCAAAAATGCATATGAAATAGCCGAAATGATGGGGCAACTTACAACGAAATCAGCAAGTAAAAATGTATGCATACAAAAACAGCCGAAATGATTGGGCAACTCGCAATAAAAGCAGCAAGTAAATAAAAAAAATAGCCGAAATTCTTAGGCACCGCAAAAAATAGCCGAAATGATTGGGCAATCGCGACTTTCGCGATATAAAAGCTGAAATGATAGAGTATCGCGGAAAGAAAAAATATATAAAATGAAACATTTTGCCCTACAAGTGAGATCACATCGATCCATGTATACAGTCCAGGGGCACAAACGAAAAGGGAACCATACCTTCCCACCAGGCTCCATCAGAAAAAGAAGCCAAATCTCGACAGTTCACAGACAGCCTGGAGATCATCTTGACATTCGTCTCGTTACAGCATACGCAACGTCATCAAAGCGGAGTGATGGCAAAATCCCAACTCCACCTCAGCATTCGTCTCGTTACACCAGACGTAATGTCAACAACGGCGTTCCTTCACAGTCCAGCAGGATGCAGATGCAACGTCAACGAAAGACCTCACGGTCGAAACAAAGCGGAGTGATGGCAAAATCCCAACTCCACCTCAGCATTCGTCTCGTTACACCAGACGCAATGTCAACAACGGCGTTCCTTCGTAGTCCAGTAGGATGCAGATGCAACGTCAACGAAAGACCTCACGGTCGAAACAGCCCGGAGTGGTCACCACCTCGACGTTCGTCTCGATACAGCAGACGAGATGTCACTATAGCGTCCTTCCTCCAACAGGATTCGAACACGCCAAAGCAAACGAAGCGAAGGCTAAATTCCTAGCTTCAGGGTCTTGACGGCAACTCATATAAAACCTGAAAGACTATCGGAGATCATCCCATACTAGCGCGGAGTGGTCACCACCTCGACGTTCGTCTCGATACAGCAGACGAGATGTCACTACAGCGTCCTTCCTCCAACAGGATTTGGACACGCCAAAGCAAACGAAGCGAAAGCTAAATTCCTAGCTTTAGGGTCTTGACGGCAACTCATATAAAACCTGAAAAACTATCGGAGATCATCCCACACCGGCGCGGAGTGGTCACCACCTCGATGTTCGTCTCGATACAGCAGATGAGATGTCACTACAGCGTCCTTCCTCCAACAGGATTCGGACATGCCAAAGAAAACGAAGCGAAGGCCAAATTCCTAGCTTTAGGGTCTTGACGGCAACTCATATAAAACCTGAAAGACTATCGGAGATCATCCCACACCAGCATGGAGTGGTCACCACCTCAACGTTTGTCGCGATACAGCAGACGAGATGTCACTAAAGCGTCCTTCCTCCAACAGGATTCATACACGCCAAAGCAAACGAAGCGAAGGCCAAATTCCTAGCTTCAGGGTCTTGACGGCAACTCATATAAAACCTGAAAGACTATCGAAGATTATCTCACACCAGCACGGAGTGGTCACCACCTCGACGTTCATCTCGATACAGCAGACGAGATGTCACCACAGCGTTCTTCCTCCAACAGGATTCAGACACGCCAAGGAAAACGAAGCAAAGGCAATATTCCTAGCTTTAGGGTCTTGACGGCAACTCATATAAAACCTGAAAGACTATCGGAGATCATCCCATACCAGCGCGGAGTGGTCACCACCTCGACGTTCGTCTCGATACAGCAGATGAGATGTCGCCACAGCATTCTTCCTCCAGCAGGATTCAGACGCGATAATTAAACAACGGAGCTACGGCAAAATCCCTAGTTCCAAACCTCGACGGTTCATCAACAACCTAGAGGAAACCACAATATTCGTCTCGATACAGCAGACACAATGCCGGCAAACGAAGCAAAGGCCAAATTCCAAGATTCAGGGTCTTGACGGCAACTCATATAAAACCTGAAAGACTATCGGAGATCATCTCACACCAGCGCGGAGTGGTTATGACTCATCGGGGCTCCCCAAACTGAGCCTAACTTCAAGTAAAAAGCGGCATGGAAAAATTCCCAACGCTTGCTCTTCCGACGGTCAAACTGCCTAGGAAGATTGCTTGAAGATGTCTTGTCTAACCCCCGAAGGGATCAGAGACGTGACAGTCGCAAGGCTACTCGAACAGCAAGATTGCCTATCGAGGGATACATCAGTCAACGCGACGGTACGACGGGCAAAACCCTAGCACCACAGACCCTAACGGACCTCTGTCGTAAAGAGCAGAGGTTAACTGTGACGTTAGGACATTCTTGCGAGAACTTCTCGACTCGTTTCGACTCGTGAGGAAATTAGTGTCTTTGCGAGAACTTCTCGATTCGTCTCGACTCGTAAGGAAAAGCCTTAGGCAATGGAGATAAGGACCTGTTTCCTAAGAACTGGGACCCTGCAAGTCGGTCCAAAATGGACTCTTGCATACTATTCACGGGCCACACTCTCCAAAGTCGAATCTTGACAAGGAGGGAAACAACCACTTACGAGTTCTCTCGACTTGTAAGCGGGAAAAATTCTCTTGTGAGATCCTTATGACTCTCAAGAGAAAACACACACTTAGGAGTCCTCACGACTCCTAGGAAGAAAATACATCTACGGGATTTTCTCGACCTGTAAGGAGAAAATTCTTTATGAGACCCTTACGGCTCATAAAATTGGAAAGCCGTAAGCGGCAGATCTGAACTTGTCTCCTAAGCCATCGCTACCTTATAAAGAGTTCAGGATGAAATGTCATTTACCATCTATGGGCCACATTTGCCAAAGCCACATTCGCTGCTGAAGTAAAGAAGCTACTTACGGGTCTTCACGATTTGTAAGGAAAAATACCCGAGTGGGATCCTTACGACTCACGGAGGTAATGAACACTTAGAAATCCTCATGATTTCTAGGGAGAATTTGCACCTACGAGATCCTCTCGACTCGTAGGGAGAAAAACCTTCTTGAGACCCTTACGGCTCATGAAGACGAAGAAAGTCTTAGGCTACAAGGACCCTAAACTTGTCTCCTGAGCCCTCAATTCTGTGGCCATGCATAACTCTGCACTACTTCACCCATATACATAATTACGTGAGCAAAGTAGGGGGGCATTTGTTCCCGCCAAAATTTTGGCTCACAACCTACTCCCTTATAAAAAAATAATAATAAAATAAAAAATAAAGGGAAAAACTCCACATGCAAAGAATGTAAATGTCTCAGCGCCGAGAGTTAAAACACTCTGTTGCAGCTGTCACGCCCCGCTTCCCATTCTACGGCGAAGGGGACGCGACCGGCCCGCTACGTATTTACTCAGAAGCAAATACGCTAAGCATAACTAAGCAATACAAAAGAAAATACACAAGAGGCAAGGTATAATAAAAACAGCAACTTTTATTTATTAACATTATTTTGTACAATGCATGAAAAGGAAATACAACTGAAATAAAAATGATGCCTAAACAATGGCATGACAGGTAATGAAAAATACTAAATGGAAAATTTACAATGAAACTAGAGCTCTGGTTCTTCAGCAAGCTGATCCAAGTCTTCTGCAGATGGCTCGATCCCTGTCTGGTCCAAACCACCTGACGACATTCAAAGAAGAAAGAAATAGAATGTCGTCAGCGAACAGATCGCTCGGTAAGTCCCAAAGATAAGAGAGAAATAGAAAAGAAGAAAGAGAGAGAGTAGCTTTTAATATTGTATTATATTATTGTAATGTTGTGTTAACGCTGTTGTTTGTAGCTTGGTACAGAAGAATGCCAGTGTATACGAGAGGGGTCTCAGTATGCTAGAGACCAGGGCAAATGGAAGTACAAGGCTCCGTTATACAACCCGGAACAACGGCAATTGGATTCATGTTAGGTGTTTTAATCTTACCGTCCCGTACCACCTTTAACACCTTCCGTACCAATCTACCCCTTAAACCCCGTAGTGTTTTATTTGTATTGTTTTATACTGTAAATTGTATTGAATGTATAATTGAAAGACTGACCGAAACCATGATATCAGTAAACGGATGTAACCGTAGAATCATGTAAATGGAATAACTGGAGAACCATGTAAATGAAATGTATATCCATGGTTCGGTTCAGTCAAGTTGTATAGATTGATAATTGGATTCATGGATTCATGTTGAATTGTAATATTGAAGATTGTAGATTGTATTTGAATCATATTCAAATCAAATATAATCAGACTCAAACCCGAGTCAGACAATTAGAAATGTAAATCAAAGTCTTGATTATTTCTTAAACCTATAATTGCTAGGGTCCTTAGGGTAATTTATAAAACTTGAGGGGGTTTTATGTAAAAATACTTTTTATATACTTTTCAAAATACACCTCAAGTATTCATTATTCGTTTTTAGAGTTGTAATGAAAGTGGATTTTATATTGTGATATTTCTAGTGAAAATATCCTAGTTTCAGAAATAAAGGTATTTTATTTGTAATATTGATTTATGTAGAATTTATGGTATTTTAGTGTAAAATTGATTCTTGTGATTTTTTAGAAAAAGTAGAATATTTATATCATAACAAAATAGATATTTTAATGATAAATATACATATATTTATACAAAAATAATTTTAATAAATATTTTATATTCTAAAAAATCTCATTTTCTTAAGATGTCGTATTTTAAATCTTTCGAGACCGAATGCTCCTTGCGGAGGTCTGAATCTCGCACTACTAAGCCCGAGGGTGTGCAATAAACCGCACCATCCCGAACGGGTTCCCCAAAGTGGGTTGTAGCGGCGCTTTGCAAAGATTGTAAAATACTAAATACTTTAGAAAACGGTTTTATGAAGTAATTGATATTTATTTGTAAAGATGTATATTTTCCGTATTGTATGTTCTGCTTTCTCCTAAGTTAACTAGTCTATTCCTAACTGGTCCAGAAGAAAAGTTGTGAGATATTTCAAATCGCCTCTTCACCGCCAATTGTGGCCAGGTAAGTACAAGTGAAGAAAGGAGGGATCCGCTCACGAATTATCGTGAGACGGGCCTTTTAAAGTTACCTTTCTCACTTGCCTAGCCTAGACACCACAAAGTCAGGTTTAGATAAACGATCGATTTCCACAACTTATCGCATTTTCATAATAAGTGGTACTTTTTTAAAAAGTGTATCAAAACTAAATCTTTTAGAATTGGTTTTATTAAGTATGTGGTATTTAAATGAAAATGTTTGTTTTCTCGTATTCTAGGTTCTCGGGGGTGTTGCATATAAGTGTGGGGGGAGGTAGGTCGTTACCTCGTGATCTACTTTAAATGTATAGCAAGTTTGATGAGGTTAAATGAAGGATTGAAACAATGTGGTATTTAAGTGAAAAATACGATAATTTGAAAAAGCTATCATTTCATGTGATGAAACTTGTTCAAATTGTTTGATCAATGTTTAATAGTCAACATAAGGATGTTTAAGTATGATTGTATTAGTGAGAAGTAGAATTTTATAGAAAACCGAATCGGAAATCGGATTTGTTCCGATTCCGTCGGGTTTTGTAATTTCGTATTTTTTGAATAGAAAAGAGGGAAGGAAGTGGGACTTACGGGTTTTAGATTACTCAAGAGAGTGAAAGGGAACTAGAGGGATCATCGGTGTGTTGCGTCGTCGCCGATAGTTCCTAAGATGATCGCCGGAAGTTCCGCCGGAATTTCGTCGGAGCTTCGCCTTGAGCTTGTTTTCAAAGTACACGATCTTTGGAAAAAATTTGAGAGAGTGGGCTCAGGATTTTGGGGTGAGAGGGTAGTGCGTAGGGTTGGTATTTATAGGGTTAGGGTAGATTAAAAGTTTAAAATAAAAATGTGATAAAATGTAATAAAAATGTATTAAAAGTGGAGTAATTGGGGTTTTTAAAGAGCTCTGGAAATGGTCTGAGGCTGAAATTTTGCAGGTGCATAGGGAATATGAAAAGACACAACTTTCATGTTGGGGTCGTCGCTGGAATCAGCCGACTCGTCCGTGACTCGGCCGTGACTCGGTCTGAGGACGGAGTCAGACTGAGTCAAGACCGATTTGGCCAATTCCCGGCCGAGTCAGGTGGCCGGGATCCCCCCGACGGTTCATCTAACTCCTGAAAATGTTACATCTTTGGGTGTAGTGCGGTTTTTGTGAGATATGCATGTGTAAACTCTTGGTATTCTAAAGGTTTTTAAAAAAATCAATATTAAAAATAATGTGGGGTATGGGATTTGAACTCTGATGGCTTGGTTCAGCAGTGCAAGGTATTACCAATGAGCTACAAGCTCTTTCTTGTAATTATGAAGCTAATTAATTACTTAAAGTAATAACAGTAATTGTAAATACCACAAGTATACATTAATTTTAAAGCAAATTTTTGTACACTAAAAATGGAGTTGTTACATTCTTTTAACTTGTAATTAAAAAGCAAAATAATTATTTATAACTTGTGCTCAGGCTAAAATACCCATTTATGGATTTTTTGAAAAAATTTTGTAAAAACTTGTATTGGAAATTTATGGTTGTTACATTCTACCCTCCTTATAAAAATTTCGTTCTCGAAATTTGTAAAAGGAAAAGTAACAGTTTCAAGGAAAGTCTGGTGACTAGAGTATAGATAGTGTATAAAAATAACAAAGTGATACAAGGGTGAAAAAGGCTTACCGGTGTTACCTTGACCTACAGTCTCGGCTTCTACGGCTTCTAATGTGAATGTCTGTCGCCGTGGTACATTCCTTCTAGCTGGAGGCACATTCTGCCTTTGTGGCCTGTTTCTCTGCCCTCTAGACATATCCCTCATTGCTTGTTGGAATTGGCGAGTAGGCTGTGCAGGTAATGCAGGACGAGTTGCAGGAGCCTGGATAGCTGGCCGCTGCGGATAGTTGGTAGGTGTGTGAGCCGAGTTGTATCTATATGGACAGGTCTCAATTCTATGATTGAATGCGCCACAAATTAGACACGGGCCTTTTGCGCATCTACAGTCCTTCCACAAGTGTCCCTTTCTATGGCAGTAGTGGCAAATTTCTTCAGTTCTCCTGGGTTCAAACGATGGCCTGGAAGGGGCTCCTCCTGCCATTTGATTGGTAGGGCGTTTCAAACCGGCAGATTGAGATCTGCCTCTCGCCTTTATTACTACCTCATAACTGCAGGAAGCTTCCAAAGCATCCTCATGAGGCAGAAATTTCCCTGTGGCTAGTGCAGCATGAATTTCCGTGTCCAAACCTTGTTGAAAGCGACGGGCTCTGATCTCGTCTGTCGGTATCAAGTGTGCCGTGAATCTGCTTAGCATGGTGAATTCAGCGTCGTACTCATCTACTCACTTGTCCCATATCGAACCTTGTTGTAGATGAATGAACTGCTGCTCCATGGCAAACCTGGCAGTCACAGGGAAGTACTTCGCATCGAACTTCTCACGAAAAGTCTTCCATTCAATAGGCTGTACAGGACGGCTTGCTTCCGCCTTCCACCAGTTGCGCGCATTGTCAGTGAGCTGCAGTTTCGCCACACGGACCCAAGCTATGTCTGGCACATGTGCTGCCGCCAGATCATCCTCTATACTTTGTGCCCATTCCTCAGCTTCAAGTGGGCTTCCCTTTCCGGAGAACTGCTTGGGATGTAAAGCCTTGAATTGCTTTACCCCAGGTGCGTCGGTCTCGGGACGGTTCAGGAGTTGTTGCTGTCCCTCAAGAAGGCTGCGGATCGCCTCAAGTAGCACTGTTTGCTCGGTGGGTGGCGTAGGAACAGCAGGAACGATTCGTAGTGGAGGTGGAGGTGTGTTGTTGACGTTGGTGCTGGTGTTGTTCGAGGAATCCATAACCTTAAAAAAGATTTGGGTTAGGACAGATTCAAGTACATGAAATGATAAGATTCAAGGAATATGAAATTGTAATATTCAAGGAACATGAATTGTAAAGAATGTTTTAGTTGCTGGTTCTTGTGTTATATTGCTTAGGTTGTTCACGCAAAACAGAACTGCATGATAGGGTTTCATACAGCTCTGACCTGCGTGGGCCACCAACAAAACCTGTCACGTCCCGCTTCCCATTCTACGGCGAAGGGGACGCGACTGGCCCGCTACGTATTTACTCATAAGAAAATACGCTAAGCGTAACTAAGCAATATAAAAGAAAATACACAAGAGGCAAGGTATAATAAAAACAGCAACTTTTATTTATTAACATTCTTTTGTACAATGCATGAAAAGGAAATACAACTGAAATAAAAATGATGCCTAAACAATGGCATGACGGGAAATGAAAAGTACTGAATGGAAAATGTACAATGAAACTAGAGCTCTGGTTCTTCAGCAAGCTGATCCAAGTCTTCTGCAGATGGCTCGATCTCTGTCGGGTCCAAACCACCTGACGATATTCAAAGAAGAAAGAAATAGAATGTCGTCAGCGAACAGATCGCTCGGTAAGTCCCAAAGATAAGAGAGAAGTAGAAAAGAAGAAAGAGAGAGAGAGTAGATTTTAATGTTGTATTATATTGTTGTAATGTTGTATTAACGCTGTTGTTTGTAGTTTGGTACAGAAGAATGCCAGTGTATACGAGAGGGGTCTCGGTATGCTAAAGACCAGGGCAAATAGAAGTATAAGGCTCCGTTAAACAACCGGGAACAACGGCAATTGGATTCATGTTAGGTGTCTTAATCTTACCTTCTCGTGCCACCTTTAACACCTTCCGTACCAATCTACCCCTTAAACCCCGTAGTGTTTTATTTGTATTGTTTTATACTGTAAATTGTATTGAATGTATAATTGAAAGACTGACCGAAACCATGATATTAGTAAACGGATGTAACCGTAGAATCATGTAAATGGAATAACTGGAGAACCATGTAAATGGAATGTATATCCATGGTTCGGTTCGGTCAAGTTGTATAGATTGATAATTGGATTCATAGATTCATATTGAATTGTAATATTGAAGATTGTAGATTGTATTTGAATCATATTCAAGTCAAATATAATCAGACTCAAACCCGAGTCAGACAATTAGAAATACAAATTGAAGTCTTGATTATTTCTTAAACCTATAATTGCTAGGGTCCTTAGGGTAATTTATAAAGCTTGAGGGGGTTTTATGTAAAAATACTTTTTATATACTTTTCAAAATACAGCTCAAGTATTCATTATTCGTCTTTAGAGTTGTAATGAAAGTGGATTTTATATTGTGATATTTCTAGTGAAAATATCCTAGTTTCAGAAATAAAGGTATTTTATTTGTAATATTGATTTATGTGGAATTTATGGTATTTTAGTGTAAAATCGATTCTTGTGATTTTTTAGAAAAAGTGGAATATTTATATCATAACAAAATAGATATTTTAATGATAAATATACATATATTTATACAAAAATAATTTTAATAAATATTTTATATTCTAGAAAATCTCATTTTCTTAAGATATCGTATTTTAAATCTTTCGAGACCAAATGCCCCTTACGGAGGTCTGAATCTCGCATTACTAAGCCCGAGGGTGTGCGATAAACCGCACCATCTCGAACGGGTTCCCCAAAGTG
Organism: Agapanthus africanus; assembly: GCA_030015575.1. Taxonomy (NCBI): domain Eukaryota; kingdom Viridiplantae; phylum Streptophyta; class Magnoliopsida; order Asparagales; family Amaryllidaceae; genus Agapanthus; species Agapanthus africanus. Next base: position 426,965,849 of record CM057347.1, on the reverse strand, counting down.
GGTTATAGCGGCGCTTTGCAAAGATTGTAAAATACTAAATACTTTAGAAAACGGTTTTATGAAGTAATTGGTATTTATTTGTAAAGATGTATATTTTTCGTATTGTATGTTCTAGTTTCTCCTAAGTTAACTAGTTTATTCCTAACTGGTCCAGACGACAAGTTGTGAGATATCTCAAATCGCCTCTTCACCGTCAATTGTGGCCAGGTAAGTACAAGTGAAGAAAGGAGGGATCCGCTCACGAATCATCGTGAGACGGGCCTTTTAATGTTACCTTTCTCACTTGCCTAGCCTAGACACCATAAAGTCAGGTTTAGATAAACGATCGATATCCTCAACTTATCGTATTTTCATAATAAGTGGTACTTTTTTATAAAGTGTATCAAAACTAAATCTTTTAGAATTGGTTTTATTAAGTATGTGGTATTTAAATGAAAATGTTTGTTTTCTCGTATTCTAGGTTCTCGGGGTGTTGCATATAAGTGTGTGAGGAGGTAGGTCATTACTCGTGATCTACTTTAAATGTATAGCAAGTTTGATGAGGTTAAATGAAGGATTGAAACAATGTGGTATTTAAGTGAAAAATACGATAATTTGAAAAAGCTATCATTTCATGTGATGAAACTTTTTCAAATTGTTTGATTAGTGTTTAATAGTCAACATAAGGATGTTTAAGTATGATTGTATTAATGAGAAGTGGAATTTTATAGAAAACCGAATCGGAAATCGGATTTGTTCCGATTCCGTCGGGTTTTGTAATTTCGTATTTTTGAATAGAAAAGAAGGAAGGAAGTGGGACTTACGGGTTTTAGATTACTCAAGAGAGTGAGAGGGAACTAGAGGGATCGTCGGTGTGTTGCATCGTCGCCGATAGTTCCTAAGATGATCGCCGGAATTTCGTCGGAGCTTCACCTTGAGCTTGTTTTCAAAGTACACGATCTTTGGAAAAATTTTGAGAGAGTGGGCTCAGGATTTTGGGGTGAGAGGGTAGTGTGTAGGGTTAGTATTTATAGGGTTAGGCTAGGGTTAGGGTAAATGAAAAGTTTAAAATAAAAATGTGATAAAATGTAATAAAAATATATTAAAAGTGGAGTAATTGGGGTTTTTTAAGTGCTCTGGAAATGGTCTGAGGCTGAAATTTTGCAGGTGTATAGGGAATATGAAAAGACACAACTTTCATGTTGGGGTCGTCGCCGGAATCGGCCGACTCGTCCGTGACTCGGTCTGAGGACTGAGTCAGACCGAGTTAAGGCCGATTTGGCCGATTCCCGGCCGTGTCAGGCGGCCGGGATCCCCCCCTCCCCGACGGTTCATCTAACTCCTGGAAATGTTACATCTTTGGGTGCAGTGGGGTTTTTGTGAGATATGCACGTGTAAACTCTTGGTATTCTAAAGGTTTTTAAAAAATCAATATTAAAAATAATGTGGGATATGGGATTTGAACTCTGATGGCTTGGTTCAGCAGTGCAAGGTATTACCAATGAGCTACAAGCTCCTTCTTGTAATTATGGAGCTAATTAATTACTTAAAGTAATAACAGTAAATGTAAATACCCCAAGTATACATTAATTTTAAAGCAAACTTTTGTACACTAAAAATGGAGTTGTTACATTCTTTTAACTTGCAATTAAAAAGCAAAATAATTACTTATAACTTGTGCTCAGGCTAAAATACCACTTTATGGATTTTTTGAAAATTTTTTGTAAAAACTTGTTTTGGAAATTTAGGGTTGTTACAGCAGCGCTCACGTGCAAAGCACGAGAGCGCTAGCGTTAGCAGCACTAGCGCTGAGAGTCAAAGACTCTGTTGCAGTGCACCACGTGCAAAGCACGTGAGCGCTAGAACCAATATCGCTGCACTCTAACCAGCGCACCACGTGCAAAGCATGTGAGCGCTGACGCCAAGAGCGCCGCACTCTAAGCAGCGCACCATGTGTAAAGCACGTAAGCGCTAGCAATAGAACAAAATGTTCTCGGCCCCTAGATCAAAGATCCAATAATAATGATAAATCATTAATTAATCAGAATTAAATTCTGTTAAGGAAAAATTTCTCAAAATCTTTCCAAACAACAAGATTATGCTTTATAAATCGGAGCACCGTTGGATCAATGATCCAATGGTGATTAAAAATCACCAAAATACAGAATAAATTCTGTATGGAAAAGATTTCCCAATCTTGTTAAAAACAAGAAGATTGCCTTCTGTAAATCAGAAGCCCTTGGATCAAAGTGTAGGGTTCCTAGGCACCCTAATGAGGTCTCACAAGGCATCAACCATGCCAATTTTCAAATTTTAGGGGTGCCGAGAAACCCTAATACGGATCGTTGGCTAGAAGTTTAGGCGAAAAAGAACCTAGTTAACAACTTAACTAAATGGTATACGGAAATACAACATTTGTAGATCCGGTACTCCACCTCCATAGCTCCGTGATGATGTCTCCTCGCTGTCCAAAACGGATCCCGGGCTCTAGCATCGGCTTCATCGGAGAAAAAGCGGGCTAGGTCATCGACGACGATGCCGAAGATGATCTGCGTCGAGGCATCACTAGATCAAGCTCCACCTTCACCAAGCCATGATAACTTGTGAAGGAAACACCATATACTACTTGGCAAGAGGTAGAGGATGAAGAAATAGGAAGTGGGTTCACTTTAGAATTGGATTTCTCACTCTTTTTCATCAATCACCATTGATGAAGTCAAGCTTTCTTCATTGAAGAAGATGAAGAAGAAGAAGCTAATATTATGATAAGTTATTAAAATCAAAAGGAAAATCAATACTTATCATAATACTAACATTAGTTTAGTGTAGAGAATAGACCATGGTTAGATATGATGGTTAGGGTTAAGCAAGAGACAAGAATGGTGGACTAGGTCAAAGATTCATGAAGCTTCAACTAAACTACAAATGAAGCCACCATTCTTTCTCTTTATGCTTATCATTTTCAAAATGAATAACTAAATAAGATAAATGAAAAAGAAAACAAAACCCTAACCATTCATATAACCATGGTTTAGTCTTTACACAAACCCAAGTTAGCATGCATCATCAAACATGATACAAACTTGTGTACAAAAGTATATCACATATACAATGTGCACAAAAAATGAGAAAATCCATTTAAAATGAACCAATACTAGTTAATGCAAAGTAATATATCAAATATATAATTATGCATTAAATCATTAAATCAACACTTGATTTAACGATCCGGTCATATCGCATATAACCGACTAATATTCAATGTATCGGCTTATCGAATCAATCCTCGATTCGATAACTAGGTTATATCGCATACAACCATTCGATACATTCATCGCGAGAATAGAATACGGTATCACATACACGCATTATTCTCGGTCCCGCACATATCTCATATGCGCTCCTATTTCGTTTTGCTTGAGCCAGGAAACCTCTGTGTAGGACTCTAAAGACTCGTCAATACGCCAGCAGCAGGTGATGATCATATCAAATACCCACAAGCCGCAAGCGGTCCGCTAAACATAACGGCCACCCGGGTATTGAGTGATCAGAAGATCGACGAGCAAGCCCGCTCACACTCCTGTGAATCCAACCAGTAACACTTACCGTACAGTCCGGTCTCGTCGTCTGATATGTCGCATATCTCGCCTAGGGGTGGTAAACGTCAGACCCCAAAAGCTCGATAAGTCGTGTCGATATGAGGTCTATAATAATTCGAGAAACTACTGGTAACACTTACCAGTAAATCTCAGCAACCCTGGCCAGGGATTTCCTGTTATAGCCAATCGAACACAGCGCAACATCAACTCCCTATACCGGGAGAGACGAATCCCCTCCTATCGCTCATTGCCTCCATGTGATTCGGGACTGTACCCAAAAACCACCGTTTTGCACGCCCTCTTGGACGTGGTAAGGTGGAAATCAAAGCACAGTGGGAACCACACGAGACTCTATGACGATCTCGGGTCAACAGACTACTCTGTACCAGTGTCACCAGAGAACTGCCATCTGACGTAAGGTATAATACCATCTGGGAGTTCTCGGCGAGTCCGTCCAGTGTACCCAGTCTCTACTGAGCACCCGTATATCATCTCTGATGTCAAACACCAATGGATATGGGATCATCCATCGCCCATCTGAATGGGTTGAGAAGGTATACGCTAGTCTACTCTGGTATATCGATGCCCCGTCTCGATACACCCACGACTAGGGACTTTGAAGGATGTACTTATGGACTACCATGTCCCCACTAGTATGATCCGCATCATAGTCCAGGTAGTCAAGTACACATCCTAAGGGCTTTACCAACATGTAACAGAGAGACAATCAGTGTACACGTTAAGGTAAAGAGCAACCAGATAGCATACTATCATGTCGAGCAAGAAAGTCCTCCCTATATATGTCCAAGCATCCACTACAATATACATCCTATGTATAGTAATGGCCTCTAGGGCATACATATAACTAACAATCTCCCACTTGCACTAGGGCCATCTGATAGCAGTGGTTGTAGTATCCCATACTCAACCATCCCATAAAAATCTCTCTCTGGGAACAGGCCTTTGTGAGTGGATCCGCTGTGTTGTCCTCTGAGTCTACTCTCCAAACCTCGATCACCCTGGAGATCAACCATCTCCATGATCAGGTAACACTGCCTTAGAATATGTCTGGATCACTGATGGGACCGGCGTTCCTCGGCATAAGCCACAACTCCATTGTCTCACAATGGTTGGAACGTAGTTCATGTCATAAACCAACATACACCCAGACTGCCTCTTTGGTAGCATCTTAAGTAGCGATGTATCCAGCCTTTATCGTCTAGAATGTCACGGTATCTAGCTTGGAACTCTTCCAACATACCGTCCCTTTACTGAGGGTAAAGACAATGCCTGTGACTGACACTCAGTCGTCATTATCACCCTGGAACACTTCCAGTGATTCTTCCCAGGATCAATTGATACCGTATCACTACAACTAGTGAGAATCCTAACATCTAATTAGATCTATCTCATAGATCCAAAACCCAGGATTTAGGAGGTATCACTTTGATCCTTTATGGAGAATCATTGTGATAAATGGAGATTGACCGAGCGTAGCATAAGAAACTCATTCCCTATCAAGAGTATGTCATCCACGTACTCTACGAGGATCATCACCATACTCCCTACTACCTTTTTGTTTATACAAGGTTCATCTACCATTTTGATGATGTCAAACTGTTTGACTACTTCATCAAAACAGATGTTCCAACTCCACGATACCTGCTTTATCTTATAAAGCATCTTGTGCACGTTTCCGCTGCTCCCACTGTCTACGAAGCCCTCTGGCTGTGTACTTATAGATGCCCTCTTCTAAAACATCATTTAGAAAAGATGTCATGACACCCAACCACCAGATATCGTAGTCATGGTATGTAGCCGTGTCAAGTAGGACCTGGATGGACTTAAGCATAGCTACTTAGAAAAGGTTTCATCATCATCCATACCTGGTCAATGATGTAGACCTTTAATAAGTCTAGCTTTGAAAGTCTCAACTTTTCCATCTACACCAAGTAATCTTCTCAAGATATACTTGCTCCTGATGGGGATTTAACCCTTCAGATATAGCAACCAAAGTCCATACTTTGTTGGTGTACATGGATTCCATCTCAGATCGCTAAGCATCTAGCCATTCTTACAGAGTCCTACTCCTGATGGCCAGCTCGAAACTAGTTGGGTCATCATCTCATGATGCAATCCTCGCTCCCACTGTCATAGAGAAACCGAAGTATCTCTCAGGTGGGTGAGGAACCCTACTAGATTGGCGGAGAGGCTGAGGTTTGTTGGAATCTACTAAATCCTTTGGTTCTATCAAATCATCAGCTGCAGTTTGTATAGCTGGAACATTTCCAGTTGTACATAACAGACATTGCCTCGAGCTTGTCCGGATTTTGCTTTTCAGACATAGGCCGGACAACCCCAAATCTTAACTAGCTTAAGAGATGGGCTCTACCCTTTCCATATCATATATGAAGTGGTAGGCAACTGATTTGATTTGAACCCTATTCAATAGGTATGCAGCTTCTCAAGTGCATAACTCCCAAAAGGAAATGGGTAACTCAGTAGTACTCATCATAGAGCATACCTTATCACATAGGGTGTTATTGCTCCGCCCCAATAGACCATCGTGCTATGGTGTATACGGAGGAGTAATGCTGAGAGAGAATCTCATTCTCTTTTAGAATAGTCCAGAAATTCCATGCACAAGTATTCTCCTCCTTGATCTCATCAAAGGACATAATACTTATACCCTTATTTTGGTTCTCTACTTCTGACTTATATTCTGTGAATATCTCAAAAGGTTCTGACTTGTGTTTTAACAGGAACATATGTCTGAATCAAAAGAGATCATCAGAGAATTTAATGAAGTATAAAGAACCGATCCTGGCATATGTAGACAGGGGACCTACATACATCAACATGTATCATCCCAAGAGTTCACTAACTCTTTCTCTGTTTCCAGTAAACGGAGCTATGGTCATCTTATCTCTGTGACATGACTGGCAAGTTTCACAAAATGTAAACTCAAACTAATTTAAATATGCATCTATATTTAACTTCAGCTAGTCGGGTCGCATTGATATGACCTAGTCTACAATACCTCAAGAAGGATTCGTTCATTTCTGAACTCTTCCTCTTTAGTGTGTTCCGTATGCTAAGAACTGTAGTTTGATTTAGAACATCAATGCTTTTAGATAACGTGCCTGATCCGATCAACTTTTGATATAGGAAATGTTCAAAACATTATCCAACTATACAAAATTTTATCATTTCTTTACTAATAAAGAGATAGATATGATTTTGTATATCAGGTTCGGTATCTAATAACATTCGTTCAGAATCAATGTATTTGGAATACAGGGTGACAGTGACCAACAGACTTGGCTGCAACACTTGCCCCGTTTTCTGCCTCATGAAACTTATCACCCGTTCTCAGTTCTCTACCTATCTGTAGCCCTATGTAACAGATTACATATCTGGGATCCTGATCCGGTATCATATACCCAGGATGCGGAGGATACTGAGAAACAGTTCTCTGTAATGAACACACCCGAAGATGATGCATCAGCATGCACTCTCTTCGTTTGGGCGGCACGGGAATTCTGGTAATCCCCAATTTCCTGCTCTGTCTTATAACAATTATAAGTTGGAGCGGGATCAACGTTCCCCAGCTCAGTATAACAAGCGGGTTCGGTCAATATTCCGTATTATTATCTTGATTAAGGCGTGATATGGTCGCTACCTGGAAAGAGAGAGAAGAAAACACTCAGCGTGCGCTCTAGCAAGAATAGATTGGTTATTATTTTATCTAATCAGGATTGCTCCTACTGCTTTTCATCAAATCTTCCTTCAAACCCTAAAAGGAAAGACTAGCCGGGATTAATTACACACTACAAGTTCGCCAATCTTTCAGCCAGGCCAGTGTCGGTACTTTGAGGGAGGTCCCCCGTGCTTTCGCACGAATCTAATTAATGTAAACCTCGTTTTCCCAGAGGCGTAACCCCGTTGACACCTTTCTAGACACCTACTTGATCGGCTAATTGTAATGTATAAAACTCTCCCAGGAGTAACAATTACTCGCAGCGGGTATCGGGATCCAACTATCTCATAGAAGGTATGCAATCTCATTGCAAATTTCAACATTTGAAATTCCCGATAATTTTGCCCCTAGCGTCCTATGACCTTGACGCAGGCCAACAAACCATAGTGCGCTAGTCAAGTTCAACCCGTCATTTCCTGATTGAATTAAACCCATCAGCACGACCCTTGACGCAGGCCAACAAAGTCGCACGACTACCCTAATCCAATCTGCATCATATGCATAAGCAGATAAATACTAGTTAGCTACCGCACACTACGCCTTGACGCAGGCCAACAAACGTAGCACGAATACTAACTGCCACTTATCTGAAATGACGGAGGGCTACGACAGGTTTTTCTGAAAACCTATTGCGTAATGAACTTGATATCGTTGTAGAATCAAATGATTTAAAATGGAGTGTTTTTGAGGCTTTTCTAGTTTTGCTAAAGGAGTCACTCCCGGTGAAGGGATCGTCGGTCCTTTCCTCGTCGAATGAGGTGCGGGATATATCATATATATCACTGTGCAAAGCAGAACTCTTAAAAGCAATCAAAAGACAAACTGAGTGTGTAGCTTTTGCCAGTTATTGCTAAAGGAGTCACTCCCGGTGAAGGGATCTCGGTCCTTTCCTCATCGAATAAGGTGCAGGATATATCATATATATCACTGTGCAAAGCAAGAACTGTAGCTACCTGTTTTATTTTGAAATTCGATTCTACAACATCTTAGGTTTCTTTTATTTCATTAATCACATTAATGAAGTCTCATCATTTAAGTCCTAAACATCACAGATAGACGTACACTTATGCCATCCGCATTCGCCTCGATGTCCCCTCGTGCACCGTTAGGTTAGGTAACTAACGGCAGAGCGGGGCAGGGCTAGCACGGGTGTAAAACATAAGTAACGCCTATATAATATATCATATATACTATATAAAGTATCCATCACAGAACATATCACATGATCACATCACAGATATCGCAGCAGAAGAATCATATGAAATATTGGATATACTAGGACGTCCGTGTTTTCAATACGAGCCAGTATAAAACACGGATTCCACGGTCGCGATGAATAGCCAAACCCACACCCTTAGACCCCTACGAGAGCGGCAAGCAACCCTACCAATTCTAGAGTTAGGAGACCCGGACTCGACACCTCGAGTCGGTCTCCCACTGGACTCCAGAACCCGGTTACTTGTGCTCCCCTCCTTGGGTCTATCCTAGTGCGGAAAAGTAAATAATATACAAAAGGTGACATCTTCCGCAACCTGGAAGTGTCCCAATAAAAGAATATTACATACAAGTTTTACATGAATGAAAATGAAAAACACTCATCTCACATAAAAAAAACCCGGCTATTCAAACACGACAATCCAATATAACATATCCAGCAACACATAACATCACATGTCATCAACGTAAGTAAATATGCATATCCCAATTGTCGTTGATATATAGCAAGAAATCGGGGATATCACATATTACACTTATGGTCACAGAAAAGAAAGTGTAAAACTACAACAGTTGGAATCCGCAACTCCTTTAGACATCACATGCCTAATCAAATGAATTACTTAGACATCGCATGCCTAACAATTATAAACACCGCATTTTAGTCTCTTTATCGAAAACACTTTTCAATACTAAGTCCGGCAATTCAACAGGATTCCCGACATTTTGATCGAATGCTCGTCGCAAACTTTAGTAGACGGTCGCACCCCCGATACCGTCGACGAAGTGCACCAAGGCGGAACACCGCTACCGCGAGCATCCGAACGGATGCTTTCGGCAACGGGGTTCTCCTACAGTCACTTGGTCGGGGCTATGGAGTGAGGCTGTCTATTAAGTTTACCCGGCGAGTATCCGCGTACGCTACGTGATTGCGATGGACTTTTGATCATATCAAAATTCCATGGCAACCGATCAAGTGAGACTAAACTGCTATGTTTATAACATTCATTCAGTTATCTCATAACTTATTGTGAATTCCAATTATTGTATCCCATTCCGGATAAATAGAAAATGTTAAACTTTCCGATCGAACATGCAAACACCCAAGTTTTCCCAAAACAGCTCATCACATGAAACTAGTTTAAAAACATTCACTTCGTGCCTCAGTACCAACGGTCCAGCCGTAGAAGGGTCAAGCCAACGCCTCACATGTGGCACGCCGTACTGCCCCAAACCCTAAAGTTCAAAGGGCAATTCAAGACGGTCACATAATCGAGTTAAGGTTTGTTGTCTTCTAGAGAGTCCATCGCGTTACTTGCACTACTTAGAACGTCGTTAAACCACGGAAAAATCCAACACTTGGAAATTTCCCGACAGGGGAAAAATTGGGTATTTATATCCGGTCGAACTTTTTAACATATTCAAAAATTATCCGGAATCCACATAGACAAAATCTGATAATCCGATCGAATCATCGAATCCCCAAAACAACCCCAGAAAACTCAACTCTTGAGCGCAGATTAAAAGTTCCCAGAGAACAGAGGAAACAGATACGGGCATTACTGTATCAAAACAAATCCCTAATCAGCACAAACGGCCGCGGAACCGCCGCAAAAGAAGGCTATTGCCGCGGTTCCGCGGCGCTACAGTGGAATTAGGGTTTCGTTTTCTGCAGTAATCCTTATAATTTCCTGCCCTATTTTCTGCGAATTTTTAATTGACAAAAATCCAAATTTTTAGAAAATTTCCAGAGAGCATTTTGTATTAGGGTTTCGGGTTCGTTCGGATTTCAAACGTCGTCTACGCTTCGCCTAAGGCTCTAGCTAGGCTCTAATACCACTGTAGGGTTCCTAGGCACCCTAATGAGGTCTCACAAGGCATCAACCATGCCAATTTTCAAATTTTAGGGGTGCCGAGAAACCCTAATACGGATCGTTGGTTAGAAGTTTAGGCGAAAAAGAACCTAGTTAACAACTTAACTAAATGGTATACGGAAATACAACATTTGTAGATCCGGTGCTCTACCTCCATAGCTCCGTGATGATGTCTCCTCGCTGTCCAAAATGGATCCCGGGCTCTAGCATCGGCTTCATCGGAGAAAGAGCGGGCTAGGTCATCGACGACGATGCCGAAGATGATCTACGTCGAGGCATCACTAGATCAAGCTCCACCTTCACCAAGCCATGATAACTTGTGAAGGAAACACCCTATACTACTTGGCAAGAGGTAGAGGATGAAGAAATAGGAAGTGGGTTCACTTTAGAATTGGATTTCTCACTCTTTTTCATCAATCACCATTGATGAAGTCAAGCTTTCTTCATTGAAGAAGATGAAGAAGAAGAAGCTAATATTATGATAAGTTATTAAAATCAAAAGTAAAATCAATACTTATCATAATACTAACCTTAGTTTAGTGTAGAGAATAGACCATGGTTAGATATGATGGTTAGGGTTAAGCAAGAGACAAGAATGGTGGACTAGGTCAAAGATTCATGAAGCTTCAACTAAACTACAAATGAAGCCACCATTCTTTCTCTTTATGCTTATCATTTTAAAAATGAATAACTAAATAAGATAAATGAAAAAGAAAACAAAACCCTAACCATTCATATAACCATGGTTTAGTCTTTACACAAACCCAAGTTAGCATGCATCATCAAACATGATACAAACTTGTGTACAAAGGTATATCACATATACAATGTGCACAAAAAATGAGAAAATCCATTTAAAATGAACCAATACTAGTTAATGCAAAGTAATATATCAAATATATAATTATGCATTAAATCATTAAATCAACACTTGATTTAACGATCCGGTCATATCGCATATAACCGACTAATATTCAATGTATCGGCTTATCGAATCAATCCTCGATTCGATAACTAGGTTATATCGCATACAACCATTCGATACATTCATCGCGAGAATAGAATGCGGTATCACATACACGCATTATTCTCGGTCCCGCACATATCTCATATGCGCTCCTATTTCGTTTTGCTTGAGCCAGAAAACCTCTATGTAGGACTCTAAAGACTCGTCAATACGCCGGCAGCAGGTGATGATCATATCAAACACCCACAAGCCGCAAGCGGTCTGCTAAACGTAACGGCCACCCGGGTATTGAGCGATCAGAAGATCGACGAGCAAGCCCGCTCACACTCCTGTGAATCCAACCAGTAACACTTACCGTACAGTCCGGTCTCGTCGTCTGATATGTCGCATATCTCGCCTAGGGGTGGTAAACGTCAGACCCCAATAGCTCGATAAGTCGTGTCGATATGAGGTCTATAACAATTCGAGAAACTACTGGTAACACTTACCAGTAAATCTCAGCAACCCTGGCCAGGGATTTCCTGTTATAGCCAATCGAACACAGCGCAACATCAACTCCCTATACCGGGAGAGACGAATCCCCTCCTGTCGCTCATTGCCTCCATGTGATTCGGGACTGTACCCAAAAACCACCATTTTGCACGCCCTCTTGGACGTGGTAAGGTGGAAATCAAAGCACAGTGGGAACCACACGAGACTCTATGACGATCTCGGGTCAACAGACTACTCTGTACCAGTGTCACCAGAGAACTGCCATCTGACGTAAGGTATAATACCATCTGGGAGTTCTCGGCGAGTCCGTCCAGTGTACCCAGTCTCTACTGAGCACCCGTATATCATCTCTGATGTCAAACACCAATGGATATGGGATCATCCATCGCCCATCTGAATGGGTCGAGAAGGTATACGCTAGTCTACTCTGGTATATCGATGCCCCGTCTCGATACACCCACGACTAGGGACTTTGAAGGATGTACTTATGAACTACCATGTCCCTACTAGTATGATCCGCATCATAGTCCAGGTAGTCAAGTACACATCCTAAGGGCTTTACCAACATGTAACAGAAAGACAATCAGTGTACACGTTAAGGTAAAGAGCAACCAGATAGCATACTATCATGTCGAGCAAGAAAGTCTTCCCTATATATGTCCAAGCATCCACTACAATATACATCCTATGTATAGTAATGGCCTCTAGGGCATACATATAACTAACACAAAGATCCAACGGTGGGGAAATCCCCAAATCAATTGGACAAAAGATCTCCTTAACTGATTGAACAAATCAGCTTGCCTTATAAAAAGGCCCCTAGACTTCAAGTCTCAAGAGACAAAGAGAAATACAGAGGAACCTCCCCATAAAACTTTGAGAAAATTGAGAGAGAAGAGCCAAGCTCTCAGAGAAAGAAGATTTTTCTTCAAGGTAATAAAAATGATGATGAACAGAGAGATGAAATCATCTCATAATTAATTTCAAAAGAAGAATTCACTTCTTTCTTTAAGATCATAGATCTACAAGACTAAGGTCTTTTACAAAGAGATCAAAAGATCTCATCATAAAATAAAAAAAGATTTTACTTCTTTCTCACAGATCATAGATCTATAAGACTAAAGTCTTTCTTAAAGAGATCATGAACATCTCACTATAAAAAAGGAAGAGAATAATTCAATTCTTTTAAGGATCACAGATCCATAAAGGTAAAGCCTTTCATCAATATAAGAGATTAAAACATCTCCTGTGAAGGTAAGAACTTTATTCTTAGATCTATGAGACAAAGTCTCTTAAATGAGGATTTAATTCTCGGTGTATAGCGCTGCATAAAAGAGCCTTAGCGCTCTGTATTAAAAAGCGCTTCAGTGCACCGGAACTAGCGCACAGCGCTGCATAAAAAGAGCCTTAGCGCTCCATATTAAAAAGAAGTATCTCAGCGTTCCTGATGTGGCGCAAAGCGCCGAGCGCACCACGTGCTCCTCACATGTGCGCCACTCAACAGTTAGCACTCTGCGCTTTTGAACTAGCGCTTTGCGCTCATAAGACTGGCGCTTAGCGCTAAGCGCACCACATGCTCCCCATGTGCGCCACTAAACAAGTAGCACTTGCGCTCATAAGATAGCGCTCTGCGCTCATAAACTGGCGCAACGCGCCCATGATATGGCGCTTAGCGCCAAGCACAACACGTGTCCCCCACGTATGCGCTACCCAGCAGAAGCGCAATGCGCTCATAAACTAGCGCACTGCGCTCTTCGATTGGCGTAAAGCGCCAAGCGCACCATGTGCTGTGCTGATAGAACATAAATTATTCTTTAATAAGACTAGAGCTCTGATGAATGCTCAGCATTCAATAAAAGACAAAATATTATCAGAATTCAAGTCAATGCTCAGCATTGTTAAAAGGGCCTAGCCCAAATAAATGCTCAACGGCCCAAAATAAATGTTAAAACATTTTAACTTGATTCGACTTACCCCAAGATTGGCCATAAGTCCTCAAATTCATATTAACTGAGCCCATATGCTCATAAATCTTTTGATTTTAGTCTCAAATTGGACTACAGATCTCCCAACCAAAATTGGTTCAAGGGTACATCTCTTTACTCCTCTGATATTTGTCGTTGTAATCCTTCAACGTCCTGAGAGAGGTGACGGGTCCCGAAAACCATACATCCCATAGACTATGACGTCTTTAAACTGGACTGTGGGGTCCTTAAACCCATGGACTATGATGTCCTTAACCTTGGACTGTGGGGCCCTTAAACCCATGGACTATGATCTCCTTAACCTTGGACTGTGGGGTCCTTAAACTCATGGACTATGATGTCCTTAACCTCGGACTGTGGGGTCCTTAAGCCCATGTCCTTAACCTTGGACCACCATGTCCTTAAACTGGTAATGGACCACCATGTCCTTAAACTAGTAATTGACCGCAATGTCCCTAAACTAAATAATAGAGCCCAAATGCTCTCTTGTTGGATCTAAACGATCCCGTTGAGTTGATCTTAGTCTAAAATTAGACTAACGTATCCTCAACAAACGTTTAAGTTGATCTTAGTCTCAAATGAGACTAACGTATCATTAAACCCAACCCCAAACCCAAATCTAAGAAAATACGGATTTTGACTAATCCACGCCCTACGGGCGACAACATAAATTAATCTCCATATACAATCCACGGGCAACCAAAAACAAAACAAATACCCACGACACGAAATGACTATCTGGAGAAGGAGAAAGTGGTTACCGCGATGCGGTAGTGTAATTAACTGCAGGGGCTTGCGCCTGCAGGGAAGAGCGTCCCCACAATCAAAAACCCCTCATGAGGGGGAATCTGACGAAGTCTGCTACATCAGCCGCATCCGTTTAAACCTTCGATATACGATGCCATAAATCATTTTGGCATCTCCGGAGAGGTGGACGGATAGCACCAATTAGCATCTGCCCCCAAATTCAGGCAAGACGGACCTACGCGGTCTCGTCTCTGTGTTTCGGCGGAGAATAGTCCCTATTGCCGAAAAGGATCAAGATAAAACCACATTTACTTGTCATATCGGTACTTTTGCTTTTAGGCGCATGCCCTTTGGGTTATGCAATGCTCCCGCTACATTTCAGCGGCGTATGATGGGGATATTCTCGGACATGGTCGAGAATTTTCTGGAGATTTTCATGGACGATTTCTCGATATTCGGGGACTCTTTTGATGATTGCCTATCTCATCTTGATGCAGTTCTTCCTCGTTGTCAAGATAAGAACTTAACTTTGAATTGAGAAAAATGCCATTTCATGGTCCAAAAGGGTATTGTGCTTGGACATGTCATTTCACGGAAAGACATTGAGGTCGACAGAGCTAAGATAGATGTCACTCATAACCTTCCTCATCCAAAATACATCAAAAATATACGATCTTTTCTTGGTCATGCAAGATTTTATAGGAGATTCATTAAGGATTTTAGCAAAATTGCTAGACCCTTAACTCTTCTCTTGGCCAAGGATACAACATTTCACTTTGATTCGGAGTGTGAGACTGCTTTTGAATTGCTTAAAAATTCTCTCACTACAGCCCCCGTTTTATCATCTCCTGATTGGAACCACCCGTTTGAGCTTATGTGTGATGCATCAGATTTTGCTGTTGGTGCAGTCTTAGGACAGCACATTGATAAGATGCCACATGTGATTTATTATGCAAGTAAGACCTTGAATGATACCCAAATTAATTATACAACTACCGAGAAATAACTCTTGGCGGTTGTATTTGCATTAGAAAAATTCAGGCCTTACTTGATTGGCTCACCGGTTGTGGTTTACACTGATCACTCCGCCCTAAAATATCTTTTATCGAAGAAAGATGCTAAAGGCAGGTTAATACGATGGATCCTATTATTACAAGAATTTGATCTTGTCATTCGAGATAAGAAAAGATGTGAAAACGTAGTAGTCGACCATCTTTCGCGCATCTCTTCTTCACCTACTGTGACCTTGCCAATTAATGACTCTTTCCCGGACGAACAGCTCTTGGTCGTATCCTGCGAACCTTGGTTCATGGATATTGTGAATTATCTTGCAACAGGACTTCTTCCTAGCGATTGTTCTAAATAAGACAATTATCTATTTCTATCCCAAGTAAAGCATTTTTACTCGGATGAACCTTATTTATTTAAGTATTGTCCTGACCAAATCATTCGCAAATGTGTCCCCAATGATGAATTCAAGAGTGTTTTGTCTTTCTGTCATGATCAGGCATGTGGAGGTCATTCTGGTCCATGTAAGACGGCGGACAAGGTTTTGCAATGTGGTTTTTACTGGCCCACTTTATTTAAAGATGCATATGATCATTGCAAAACCTGTCCACAATGTCAAAACACGGGTCGGATTTCTAAAAGAAATGAGATGCCTCTTCAACCGATCTTGGTTGTTGAAATTTTCGACGTTTGGGGTATCGATTTTATGGGTTCTTTTCCCAACTCTTTTGGGAATTTGTACATCTTGTTAGCGGATGATTACATCTCGAAATGGATGGAAGCTATTCCATGTCGCACTAATAACAACAAGGTTGTCATTAAGTTCCTTAAAAAAATATCTTTTCGCGATTTGGACACCCACGTGCTATCATTAGCGACAACGGGACGCATTTCTGTAATCGGTCTTTCGAGATTTTGATGCGGAAATATGCAATCAAGCACAAACTTTCAACGCCCTATCATCCCCAAACGAGCAGACAAGCTGAGATTTCCAATATGCAGATCAAACAAATTTTAGAGAAAACAGTTTCTAAAAACCGGAAAGATTGGTCAACCAAATTGACGGATGCTCTTTGGGTATTTCGTACCGCTTATAAGACTGATATTGGTATGTCTCCTTACCGCATAGTGTTTGGGAAGGCTTGCCACCTTCCCGTCGAGATTGAACATAAAGCAATGTGGGCCATTAAAGAACTTAACTTCGATTTGAATCAAGCCTGCAACTTTCGGAAGCTACAATTAAATAAGCTAAGCAAACTCCGCGATAAAGCTTACGATAATGCGGTGATTGTAAAGAATCGGAGTAAGGTATTTCAGGATAAAAATATTTTGAGAAAAACTTTTACCCCGGGACAACAAGTCCTTCTTAATGATTCCCGTCTCCATCTTCATGCGGGTAAGCTACGATCTTGTTGGAAAGGACCATTTGTGGTGCGGTATGTCTGCCCACACGGGGCAGTTAAAGTTCAAAATAGAAAAAACGGCACAATTTTCAAAGTAAATGGGCATAGATTAAAACCGTATTTTTCCACAAACCCCACGGAGGAGCTCCTGTTTTTACAGGAGCCGCTTTATAATGACTAATTTTCCTCCACCTCACCTCCATATCTCGGTAATATTGTCTCATCTTTAGAATGGAGGTAAATCATTTAAAAATAATAATAATAAAAGAAAAAAGAAAAAAATGCAAAATTGTACATAAATAATAAAAATAATAAGTTTGAGGGAGGATTTTCACTTTCATTCTTGTCCCCGTTAATAACTTTTCCTCCCAAACCTACAGGTTGTTAAGATTTAACAGATGACAACAGTGAGGACACTGCTGTAAACAGGTTTGGGGGAGGTTTATGCTTATTTATGCATTACCTTGCATTACACTTTGCATAAGCACAAAAATTTTCAAAATTTTTTCCTTTTATAATAAAAGTTTAAAAAGTGAAAAATTGCATTGAAAAGATTGGAAGAATTTAAGAAAACCAAGAAAGTTAGATATTTTCTTAAACGAAACTAGTAATAAGTAGTTATGAGCCGTTGTCCCAAGGGTTAGTAAGATGAAGGAAGTCACTAATCTGAGGATAAAAATAAGTCCGAAAAATAGTTCTTATTCTGGAAGCCAAACATCTGAACGTTGATACCCTACTATACGCACTTACACATGTCTTGAAACTCGAGATAATAGAGGATACCTTGAAATGCTCTTGTTTAAAAGCCAAAGTACGAAGAAAATAATAAATGAAGCATTAAAGTATAAAATGGTGAAGAAAAATGAACACTGGTTTTGTAATCACTAAGGCAGCATAAAAAAAATATAGTGGGGGTGCTTCATCACCTAGTGCCTTAGACGAACTGGTTTGGGAGTCGCTGCTAAGTCCTAGGTGTTGCAAGACAAAGAAATTGCTAATTACGCCTGATATGTGAGCACATTTAGTAATCGGTCGGTTAGTACCTCAAGAAGTATTAACGGTCGCATGAAAAATGTGTGAGCAATTCCATCTAAAATATTCACCAACTAAAAAGTACTGAGGTAGATGGACAAGAGTATGATAGCTTGAATTGAATTCTCCGAGTGTAAGGATGTCCTATACACACACGTAGGGGTATATGATCGGTGTTTGGAAGAAAGGTATGGATGAAGAATAAAGGCGGTGTTTTATTGAGAAATAATGTGATTTATAACATCTTTTCATGACTATTAAGGTAGGGCTCGTGACAACCGAAAAGTTAGTGTAGTTGAAAGCTTTGATTTTCAAGTTCTTTCTTTTATAATTCTTATCTTTATATGTAATTTTCATAGTCTTTCTTTAATTTTGATATTTTGTAGGTGTAATACGCTGAAAACCATCAGGAGACAACACTCCTCCTACTAGAAACACCTAGAGGTTTAAAGGGTTGTTGCACGTACTCAGTGCAATCGTGTTACCTACGAAAGTGTGCTGGTTAGGTTTTTTTTTCTTCTTCTCTTGAATAAAAGAAGTTTGCTCAAGACGATCAAAATCAAATTTGGGGGAATTTGTTCAGTCAAAAATATTGCAATGTTTAACATAACAATTTCCTCATTTTTCTAATCATTTAAGAATGTTTGTTATAAATATAACATGTATTATAAGTTGGTCTGGAAAATACCAAATATCACATGTTATACATTATAATCAACATTTTGGAAGGAAATTGTATGTTTATTATTTCACGCGTGATATTGTATATCTCAATAATCTTCATTGAGATTTTTGTGAAGAAAATTATTTCAGGACAGATATCGGAATCGCAAATTCGCCGACAAAATACAGGAAATCAAAGAGTTAAAATCTGGCGGAGATTCAGAAGAGATAAAAGAATTCTAGGTATCACCTGAACACCAACTGGCCAACACCAGAATCACAGAAAAAATAAGGCAGTGATCTTACCAAACGGCCGCGGATCCGCGGCCGAGTTGGGGGCTCCGGTGACGATATTTTTCCAGAATCTTCATCTCAACTTCCTAGCTTGCTGAGGACGCTCCATTGTAACAATCTTGTTTTGGAAATATCCCTACAACAGCCTAACTTCTTGAGGAAGGTTGATAACTACTTTATTCTAGAAGTTTCCCTACAACTACCTTACTTCTTGGGGAAGATTGACCTAGCTTCTAGTGGAAGATTGGTGAAGGGCTATAAAAAGGGCCTAAGCCTTCATTTTGGGGGTTGAACAATTAGTGACTCAATTTTTAGTTGAACAATTCATTACACAAATTGAGTGACACAACTTGTAACTCCAATTCCAAATCAAAATCCAAAATCAAGAATCGTTGAGAACAATATCGAGCGACGACATTCAAGATCCTTTACGCGAAGCCGGTCGTCATCAAGAGCACGAGATCCTCGACAGGTCCAAGTCTCACGGAGATCGAGCAAAGCGAAATTCGACGGAATAGTTACCTCTTCAAGGGAGAGATCGAGAGCAATTTTTGTAACCTCGGATTGAAGGAAAGTGTAATTAGAAGTTGATTAATAAAGGTGATCATTTGTTAATTCTCGCTTTCTTTAAATTTTCGCATTATGAAATTTCTAATTCTTGATTCTTTTATTTTCATGATGCGTGAGTAAATCTCCGCTTGCTAAGGATTCGAAGGAATTCGGTAGATCAAATGGTGATGAAATCCTATACGCATCTTAAGTCTTATGAGAATTAAGAACTTTAGGAAAAAGAATCGTCAATGACCAAATTTGGAACGAGATCGCCGTTCTTGATAATTTCGTTATAATTTGGGATTAAATGATTGATGATTTTCTTTACTAAAGACTAGATTTGAATGGTGATCAATGAAAAGACAAGGGATAGTGAAGGAGAAACACTAGTTTCTTCAAAAAAAATCCCTAATTTTCATTCATCGCCATCGTTCTAGCTATAATTCATCAATAGATAAGATGAGTCATTTTTAGTATTCATCATTGCTACTAATTCCTATCGAATCTTACAAGCTATTCTTCAATTTTATTGATAACTAAAATTGATCTTGGACACTTTCTTGATTACTAAATTTTAAACTCTTTCTTGATTTTTCTTAAAAATATTTCATCTAATAAATTTTGATTCATTTTCTTGAATTTTCTTTACTATTTTCTTTTGGCTCAACTAAAGCAAGAACGAATAAATACACGAATTTCAGTAGACGACCCGTACTCATTAACGAACTATATCTACACCGTTATTGATTGCGGTTATAAATTCTTTGATTGTGATTATACTTTTCATATCAAACGACGGATTTCGATATCAATCAAGTATGCAAAGAAGCTCCATCACCTCAAACATGGCGATGAAGGACCGAGATATCCTTAAACTAGAAATTCACCTCAAACATGGCGATAACGGACCGAGATGTCCCTAAACATGGCAACATCGGACCGACAAGTCCTTAAACTAATTATCTGCCTCAAATGTGGCGATAAAGAGCCGAGAAGTCCCTAAACTAATTATCTGCCTCAAATGTGGCAACATTGGATCGAGAAGTCCCTAAACTAACAAAGGACCGAGATGTCCTTAAACTAGAAATTTGCCGCAAATATGGTGATAACAGACCATGATGTCCCTGTTGGATATAGTGCCCTCAAAGTCAATTATTGGTCGCAGACACATGATTGCAATGATTGAGGGAGGATCTATACCGGTAGGACAGTCTTACTCGAGATGATAGTATGCTATCCGGTTTATCTTTATCATCGTGTACTGCTTTAGGTGACATGACATGATATATCACTATTGCACGTCGATAAAGCCCATAGGATTCTTGCTTGACTACCAACAGTATGATGGCGATCATATACGTGAGAGTTGGGTAGTCTATAAGCACATCCTTAAAAGTGGTCCCTAGTCGCGGGAGTTTCGAGATAGGGCATCGATACTCCGGAGTAGACTAGTGTATACAGTCGAGACCCCGACGAGGGACGGTAGCCGGTCTCACAAGCCATTGGTGTCAGTTGGTTCACCTAAGATGTATACAGGTGCTCATTGGGTTATGAGTACACCGGACAGGACTCGCCGGGAATATGCTAGCTGGTTATTAAAACATGTCGTCAGATAGCAATTCCCAGGTGACATGTGTACAGGTTAGTCTATCGACCTGAGATCATCATTTGTCTCGTGTGAGTTCCCACTGTGCTTTGATTATTACCCTACCACGGCTCAAAGGAGTCGTGCAAACAGGTTTTACTTGGGTACAGTCCCGAGCCACATGGAGGCAGTGAGCAGATCGGCAGGGGATTCATCTCTCCCAACGTTGGGGGTGAGATCGCGTTGTGTCTAGGAGAGCCATTACACAAAGTCTATGGCCATAGCAAGCGAGATTTACTGGTAGGTATTCCAGTAGTATCTCAGGGTGTTTTGGGTACACTCCGACATGACTTATACCGCTTTTGGGGGTCTGACGTTTACCAGCTCCCTAGGCCCGATATGCGATACTCATAGACGAATGGACCGGACTGTACGGATATTGTCACACATAGGCTCAGTAGGATTCCAGGATGAGTTCGCTCATCGGTTTCCCTTTCTCTCAGTACATGGGCAGCCGTTACGTACAGCTAGTACCACTGGCGGCTTATGGTTAAACACACTGTCAGGGTATTGACGAGTCTTTAGAGTCCCCCACAGAAAGTTTCCCAGTTCGGGCGAAACGTTGTAGAGGCCGTATGGTTTTATGGCAGGGTTCGAACATCGCGTGCACTTGTGCACGTGTCATGGTTCGGACGGATAATACTAGCTGGCTTTGGTTTAAGCCGGATCCTAGTATTATACTGTGTAGATTTTGTCTCGTTGCATTTGTATTCGGTCAGAATACAAATGCGGGTATGTATATACAGTTACGGGGTTATCCTGTAATTTATTACGGGATCGCTTTTTGAAGTTGCCAGTTTGCATTCCGTTTTGGCCATTTTCTTTCATTCCTTCATTGGCTGAAATTTGTGCTGTGAGGGGGCTTATTTGCAAATGTGTAGATTAGCAAATGGAGGGTTTTTTTGCGGTGGCTGGTTCTCCAGCAGCCTCTTGCTCATTCTAGATGTGCATGGATTGTTTTGTGCATTATTGTGAGCATTAATTGGTTTTGGAATGGCTAGGATATTTTACCTTGGATCTTTTGTGATATTTTGCATATCATCACCATTCTCTATACTTACACTCACCCCTCTCTAATATTGGCCGAGCACTTTTCTGGGGCAGCCCCCAATTGATTTGTTAGGATGAGAAAGAGATTCATTCATTTCATTTGGCAAAAGAAAATTCCTTAGCTCATTTCAAAGCCCATTTCCATCTCCTCCAATTTGGCAACTTCGATTAGCCCTCGAGACAAAGCGCTCTACACTTACTCTACTTCAACCTTAGACACGTCGGCTAGCAAACTTCATGTCCGAGTTGCCTCGGTTCAGAGGCGGGAGCCCGTATAAAGATTCGTTGATGTGGCGCAGTCTTTGGCGAGGAGGAGACCGTAGATCGAGCGAGATCGGGGAGCGAAATTCGTCGGCGCATCCGCAATAAGCTAGGGGAAGAGATTAAAGACCGAAGGACATGGATCGATCGGTATAATTTCTAAAACCCCTTTTACAGAATACTAGTTTACGGTTAATAGAACGACCCGGATTTTAAGTTCGCGTTAGCGCCAGTTCGTAAAAAGTTTTTGTTCCGCATTTGGCCTTGGAAAGACGGTCGGGGCGCTGCCGTGGACTTACAGTGGTATCAGAGCCAAACTATTAACCGTCTACTAGTTGGTTTAGATAATGTTAAAGTATTGAAACCAGAACAAAACCCAAACGATGCCACGGAATATCTGTTCTCTGTTGTTTTTTAAAAGGTCCAGAAAACTTTGTTAAACAAGTTCAGAAGCCTACTGGGGAGACCACATGAACATAGACCAAACACGAACCCAAGGCATCGGAATTTTGCCGGCCACCTTCATCATTTTTCCGGCCAGGCTGGCCCAGTTATGGCCCATTGGGTTGGTGTTTGGGGTGTGCTCTGGTCTCTGGGAATTTGGTTATGTGGTGTTGTTTATTTGGCCTAATTTGGATATAGTTTTATCAGTGTGTTTGGGCTATATTGGGGTTATTTCGGAGTCAATATTTTCTAATATTGTTTAAAGTTTTACAGTGCTTTACATTACTATCTGTGACCGTGAATGTCATTCGAGCGGTAAATCTTGTCGAATTGCTATAGCTCTTTTAGACGGGTTTGCGAACGTGACATTCACGTTGATGTTCTGTGTTGTGTTGTGATGTTGCGGATTTGTCGTGGTGGATAGCTTGCGTGCAATGGTAGTGCAGTTTAGATATATTTGTACATTTGATATTGCGGGGCGAGCGTCCGACATGTGGACTGCCGTCACTGCCTGTTTGTATATTATTCTTTTGGAGCACGACCGGGTTGAGGTCGATGTACCCGTTGTATATATTTTCTTTCCTGTACTAGGTTTACCCAAGGAGGGGTGCTCAAGTTACCGGATTCCGTGAAGTGCTGGGTGGTCCATTCACGATGCTGAAGGGGGCTGCCTCGCTTCTGGTTTTGGCGGGTAACTTGCCGCACTCGTAGGGGTCTAGGTTTTCATTGCACGGGCTATCCACACGACAAGGGAACGTCGGGTTTCATTTGTGGCTCTATGAAACCTGCGGATCCCAGTATATCTGTATTGTTCTATGATACTTATTACTTTTCTGTGGTGTTGCATTTATCACGCCTTGAGCGATTATTGTATATTTATATATATACTAGTAGATGTTGTATATGTTTTACACCCGCGCTAGTCCAGTCCCCGCTCTGTCGTTAATTAAGTAACCTAACGGGTGATGACGGGACCCAGTGGCGAATGTGGATGGCATATACGTACATTTTATTTTCGTTCTTTATTGGTGTGATTAATTGATGGGACAGCGTTGATTCGTATCAATGCAAAGGAAAACAGACCTATACAGATGTTGTTGGAACAATTTTCAAAAAGCTATTATTGCAAGGACGTTCTCTTTTATTTTGCATAGCGGTATTCGGTTATAAATACCCAGCACCTCATTCGACGAGGCAAGGGCCGAGATCCCTTCATCGGGAGTGACCCCTTGGACAGAGCTTTGCGTCAGGGTAATAACTTCACTATAGTCAATTACTTTTTGCTTTGCATCATGGTATTCAGTTGGAATATCCTGCACCTCATTCTACGGGGAAAGAGCCGAGATCCCTTCACCAGGAGTGACCTCTTTAGCAAAGGTTTTTCGCCACTATATTTTTATAAAAGCTATCTAGTTCCTTCAACGATATCAAGTTCATTACGTTAAAGGTTTTTCGCTAAAGACCATTCGTAGCCCTCCGTCATTTCAGACGGGTAGCACTTAGTATTCATGCTATATATGTTGGCCTTCGTTAAGGCATAGTGTATGGTAGCTATTTATTACTTTTCTATTGCATAGATAGATGCGTTGGTTTGGGACAGTCGTACTACCATTTTGGCCTTCGTCAAGGGTATGTATGGGTGGGTTCAAATTAACCTGGATAATGACGGGTAGAACTTGACATGTGACTTATGATATGTTGGCCTTCGTCAAGGTCATAAGAGCATGGGGTAAAAATCACATCGGGAGTTTCTAAAGAAACTGAAACTTGCCAGGTATGCGCATACCATCTAGAATGTGATAACGTGAGTGGATTCCGTCACGTTATCATGCGATGATAGTTGGATCCCGATTCCCACTGATGAGTTGGTTACTCCTCGAGTGATCCCGACTAATTCTTCTTTCAGGTTTGGAGGAGAATTTGAGGATACAGTGGGAGGTTTCCTGATTAGATAAAGTGATAACCATTCTGATTTAAGTTAGAGTGCACGCAGAGTGTTTCTTTTCTCTCTCTCTTTGGCAGCGACTATGACCCGACCCTAGACTATGACTCAGTAACCAAGTTAACCGAACTTTCTTAAAACACTGGCTTTTGGATTGTCTGAGTTGCATACATCATTGACACTCTTTCTTATACCCTTTGCATTTCTCCAGAACACCCCGTATCACTACAAAAATCCACAGTTATTTGGATAAATCCATCGTATGGTTATATACGAACTCGAAGGAACTTGTTCCAGATTCGAGGATGGATTCTGGTTCTGGAGAGATAGAATAGGACTATTCAGTTGTCTTTTCCTTTTACATTCTCTCAGGTTATGAGGGCTCCTAGAATTAGGGGACAGTACACCTATTACGCTTATTGGATAGTCTTCTTCCAAATCTTAGGCAGGTGCCAAAAGGTAGGGAATGAAGAAAACCAATTAGCCTAACTATGGTGTACATAAGGTAATGAGTAAAGACATATAAAGGGATTAGAAAGAGAGCAAAGTAAATTGCGACTGCTATTCACGACCAAACCAATTATTTCATCGCCACTCCTACTTCACCTTTGTATTTCTCCAGAACATCACGTATCACTACGAAGATCCACAGTTATTTGGATAATCCATCGTATGGTTATATACGAACTCGATGGAACTTGTTCCATTTCGGGGATGGATTCTGGTTCAGGAGAAATAGAATAAGGTTTATTCAGTTGTCTTTTATCATCACCTTCTCTCAGATTGCGAGTACTCCTATTATGCTTATTGGATAGTCTTCTTCCAAATCATAGGCTGGTGCCGAACGGTAGGGAAGTAAGAAAACCATTAAGCCTAACGATGGTGTACAGAAGGTAACGACTAAAGACAAATAAAGGGATTTGGAGAGATGGCAAAGGAAATATACGGTTGAATCTGGATAATGGAAGAGGCATTACTAGGAATACCCGGATACCCCTTCGAAACATATTCATGTTTCAGTTTCACTGTGTATTGTTAATAGAAAACTGATTTCCCAATTAGTCCTTGCTCCAAGGTATGTATTTACCAGGTATGATTTCCACATCTGTATGGTTTTACAGATGATGAGTGGGAGTAAGTTATTGGGAATTAGGTGATCATTCTCATTATATCGGAATTCGTTGTAATTGGTGATATTTGAGGAAATCGCCTGGGTACAGTTTTCAACCTACGACGCGCAGGGTTTGAGTTATTCAACTCAGGGGACTTATACAAAGTATTGTATATTGTCCAGTGTCCATTAGGACAAAGGGGTAGGTCCTCGTACTATATTATGTTTACTTGTGACTTCTCAAGTTTTAGACAAGTGTTTCGTAGAAATACAAGATCCAAGTTTGAGAAGTTATAGGTATAAGAATAAAGTAGAGAACCAGGTGTAGCAAGTATCGGGATTCTTCAAGGTGATCGAAGATATAGATACTTGTGTATGGTATTCAGTTGATAGTAATGTTTTGGAGAACTTGCTTCTCTTTCAGGTTACTCATAATTGGATGCATTCCTAAGTTGAGTAATGCTGATCAGCCTCTCTCCATTTAGTTGACATGCACTGGAGACAGCTGCATGATTTGAATCTGGTTCTAATCAAATCAGTGCCTATGTTTCTATATTGTATATACAATGGATCATATCTTAACGATGTTAAGGTATACGGAGTTGTCCGGCTTATGCTTAAAACCAGACTTTGGATAACTTAAGGCATGTTTCTGTAATGGCAGTTTGTGGGTTGACCCTAACTTTAACGAGGGTTGACTTTCTACCATCTGGAAGATCAATGGTGATATTGTTCTTGACTCGCCACCGTTTTAGTAAAATGGATTTTTTTTCCAGAAAACAGTAGTGGGAGTATGGTAGAACTGGAAGAGATTCCAGAACCGCAAACGATTACGGAAAATTTAACAGGACCTAAAGATTCGATCAGGCTTGACATTCCATTAGCCACTCCGCAGATATGGTGGGTAACCTCAGACACCCGAGAGGTACTCCGGTAGCCTCAAGGACGGTGACAGGGAGGTTCTTGTTTACCCAGACTTGCCATTACTGTTGTTCCAGACTATAAGACCCGGCAGGAGGATAAGTATAGCGTCGTTCTAAACTAGCTTTAGAAGTGCACGTGTATATTATTCTGCCAGAGGGTTGTCGTAGTCAGTGGGAGCAGCGGAAGCATAGTGGACAAGAAGCTTGTGTCTATTTATAGACTAAAGCAGATATAGCGGAGATAGATCATCTATTTTTGATGTGACAGTCATGGGCTTTAACTTTATCAGAATAGGGGATGGATCTGTTAAGAAAGTAGTAGGGTGTGATTTCCTGGTATTTGGATGACATACACAGAGTAGGAAGTAAAATTCCTATACTACGATCGGTTATACTGTGGTTTTCACACAGTGTTTTCTCGACATAGGATATGAATATTATATCACATTCTGGTTACTAGATCTATGGTTTTAGATCTAGATTTGGGTAGTTTCCCAATCTGGATACTTATACTATATTCTAAAGGTATTTAGAATGGACGACTCCTGGCATGGTGGTGTACCAGTAGGCGATGGAGTCACCCTCTCTAAAGGTATCTTACAGACTAAAGGGGAGAGGGATGTGCATGATTGGCAGATCACTTGCTTAGGTAATTGAGTTGACCATGAGATGTCAAGTACCATACCAGATGTTGTTTTTGCACTAGATGCAATAGGTTGATATTGATCCAATCCTGGAGGAATGTTCGGAGGCAGTTTTAGAACATAAGTGGATGTTCTATGGATTTGATAATGGTAGCCTCCTTTGGGAGACAGTTATCATTCCAGGCTTCCAAGGTGACCTAGATGACAAAGTGACTGTCAAAGTTATTGTTTTCCCTATGACGAGGGGCAG
This sequence comes from Agapanthus africanus, assembly GCA_030015575.1. Lineage (NCBI taxonomy): Eukaryota > Viridiplantae > Streptophyta > Magnoliopsida > Asparagales > Amaryllidaceae > Agapanthus > Agapanthus africanus. The sequence continues at coordinate 426,938,009 of CM057347.1, read as the reverse complement.
TAGTTTGGACAGGTGGTCCAAGTGGATACTGAGGAAGGCATGGCGCAGGATACTGATTAAGTTCAGTTGACAATACAGTCTAAGAAGTTTGGATTAGGAGTTCATTCGTGAACTAGGTCCCATCAGATATCCAGACATATTTTAAGACAGGTATTGCTCATTTCGGGAGATGGGTTTCTCCACGAACTTGAGATATAGAGAGACATAGAAAGAAACATCAGAGCGGATCCACTCACTGAGGCTATTTCTCAAACACAATAGTTTTACAAACGAGCTTTGTGACACTGATTAGTAGAGGAGTTAAGTGTTCGGTATTATACGGGCTGTGAGTATGCGACATCGCAATAATTAACCTTAAGTGCAAGTGGGAGATTGTTGGATATAGTGCCCTCAAAGTCAATTATTGGATCGCAGGCACGTGATTGCAATGATTGAGGGAGGATCTATACCGGTAGGACATTCTTACTCGAGATGATAGTATGCTATCCGGTTTATCTTTATCATCGTGTACTGCTTTAGGTGACATGACATGATATATCACTATTGCACGTTGATAGAGCCCATAGGATTCTTGCTTGACTACCAACAGTATGATGGCGATCATATACGTGAGAGTTGGGTAGTCTATAAGCACATCCTTAAAAGTGGTCCCTAGTCGCGGGAGTTTCAAGATAAGGCATTAATACTCCGGAGTAGACTAGTGTATACAGTCGAGACCCGGACGAGGGGCGGTGGCCGGTCTCACAAGCCATTGGTGTCAGTTGGTTCACCTAAGATGTATACAGGTACTCATTGGGTTATGAGTACACCGGACAGGACTCGCCGGGAATATGCTAGCTGGTTATTAAAACCTGTCGTCAGATAGCAATTCCCAGATGACATGTGTACAGGTTAGTCTATCGACCTGAGATCGTCATTTGTCTCGTGTGAGTTCCCACTGTGCTTTGATTATTACCCTACTACGGCTCAAAGGAGTCGTGCAAACAGGTTTTACTTGGGTACAGTCCCGAGCCACATGGAGGCAGTGAGCAGATCGGCAGGGGATTCGTCTCTCCCAACATTGGGGGTGAGATCGCGTTGTGTCTGGGAGAGCCATTACACAAAGTCTATGGCCATGGCAAGCGAGATTTACTGGTAGGTATTCCAGTAGTATCTCAGGGTGTTTTGGGTTACACTCTGACATGACTTATACCGCTTTTGGGGGTCTGACGTTTACCAGCTCCCTAGGCACGATATGCGATACTCATAGACGAATGGACCGGACTGTACGGATATTGTCACACATAGGCTCAGTAGGGTTCCAGGATGAGTTCGCTCATCGGTTTCCCTTTCTCTCAGTACATGGGCAGCCGTTACGTACAGCTAGTACCACCGGTGGCTTATGGTTAAACCCACTGTCAGGGTATTGACGAGTCTTTAGAGTCCCCCACAGAAAGTTTCCCAGTTCGGGCGAAACGTTGTAGAGCCCGTATGGTTTTATGGCAGCGTTCGAACATACGCGTGCACTTGTGCACGTGTCATGGTTCGGACGGATAATACTAGCGGGCTTTGGTTTAAGCCGGATCCTAGTATTATACTGTGTAGATTTTGTCTCGTTGCATTTGTATTCGTTCAGAATACAAATGCGGGTATGTATATACAGTTATGGGGTTATCCTGTAATTTGTTACGTGGAAGTTGCCAGTTTGCATTCCGTTTTGGCCATTTTCTTTCATTCCTTCATTGGCTGAAATTTGTGTTGTGAGGGGGCTTATTTGCAAATGTGTAGATTAGTAAATGGAGGGGGTGCAGCTTCTTGCTCATTCTAGATGTGCATGGATTGTTTTGTGCATTATTGTGAGCATTAATTGGTTTTGGAATGGCTAGGATATTTTACCTTGGATCTTTTGTGGTATTTTGCATATCATCACCATTCTCTTCGCTTACACTCACCCCTCTCTAATATTGGCCGAGCACTTTTCTGGGGCAGCCCCCAATTGATTTGTTAGGATGAGAAAGAGATTCATTCATTTCATTTGGCAAAAGAAAATTCCTTAGCTCATTTCAAAGCCCGTTTCCATCTCCTCCAATTTGGCAACTTCGATTAGCCCTCGAGACAAAGCGTTCTACACTTACTCTACTTCAACCTTGGACACGTCGGCTAGCAAACTTCGTGTCCGAGTTGCCTCGGTTCAGAGGCGGGAGCCCGTATAAAGATTCGTTGATATGGCGCAGTCTTCGGCGATGAGGAGACCGTAGATCGAGCGAGATCGGGGAGCGAAGTTCGTCGGCGCATCCGCAACAAGCTAGGGGAAGAGATTAAAGACCGAAGGGCATGGATCGATCGGTATAATTTCTAAAACCCCTTTTACAGAATACTAGTTTACGGTTAATAAAACGATCCAGATTTTAAGTTCGCATTAGCGCCACTTCGTAAAAAGTTTTTATTCCGCATTTGGCCTCGAAAAGACGGCCGTGGCGCTGCCGTGGACTTACAGTCCCTAAACTAGAACCCGCCTTAAACATGGCGACATCGGACCGAGAAGTTCTTAAACTAATTATCCGTCTCAAATATGGCGATAAAGGACCGAGAAGTCCCTAAACTAATTATCTGCCTCAAATGTGGTATCATTGGACCGAGAAGTTCATAAACTAACAACAGACCGAGATGTCCCTAAACTAGAACCTCGTCTCAAATATGGTGATATCGGACCGAGATGTCTCTAAACTAGAACCTCACCTTAAACATGGCAACATCAGACCGAGAAGTCCTTAACTAATTATCCTCTTCAAATATAGCGATAAAGGACCGAGAAATCCCTAAACTAACAACGAACCGAGATGTCCCTAAACTAGAACCTCATCTCGAATATAGCGACATTGGACCGAGATGTCCCTAAACTAAAATTTTGCCTCAAACATGGCGATAATGGACCGGAATGTCCCTAAACCAAATACTGTGATATGCTCTCTTGAGATCTATATTGCAATCAAAGTCCTAACGGCGAAGGTTGCAACTCAAGTCTCACTGGCTACATAATTACTCCAGCGATGAAGCCACCCCCAAAACCCACCGGCAAACAAGTGGGTCACCTGCGATGAAGCTACTTTCGAGAGTTTCGCCATTAAAAAAAGGGTATATGTAGGGTTACTAGGAACACTAACAAGGCTCTACAAGGCATCGACCATGCCAAAATTAAATTTTTATGTGCCGAACAACCCTAAGCAAGATCGTATACTAGAGATTAGGCGAATAAAATAGCAAGTAAACAACTTTACGACTAAGTGAATACGAAATACAACCTTTGTAGATCGGTCCTTCACTTCTTTAGCTCCTTGTTGAAGTCCCTTCGCTGCGATCGTGGTTCTCCCGGACCCTTGCATGGCTTCATGAGGCGAAAGACGCGTGCTTGCTTGAAGTCTTCGAGGCCGAAGATGATCTACGTCGAGGGGATGCCAACTCAAGCTTCTACTTCACTGACTTGAGAATTAGTGAAGCAAACACCCTAAACTAAAGTGCTAATCTAGTAGAGGATGGAGAAATAGGAAGTGGGTTCACTTTAGAATTTTATTTCTCATAAAGTTTCACTCTTTTTTCAAAACCCTAGCAAGCTTTTTCTTTTGCTCAATGAAGAAGATGAACAAAAGAAAAGAATGAGGATAATGATCAAGTGTGAAGGCTAACCATGGTAAGTGAGTATCATATACTAACTCTTGTAGAGACTTAACCCTAGGCTAATCTTTATGGTTGGGTTAAGAAATATCCATAGTAAAAACAAATTTAGTGGAATTAGTCAAATGCTTCCACAAGCTTCCACAAGCATTTAGCTAATCCTCCACTAATTTTGTAATTACTTTGAATATTAAAATCCAATATAAAAGGTAGCATGGTATAAGTCTCATACACCCAAGTCATGTGTATCATCAACCATGATACAAAAAGGAAAATACGTTTTAATATATATATATCATATGTATACATTAAAATTGTGCTCATGTGAGAAAAACCCTAAAGTGAACAAGTGTTAGTTAATATAAACTAGTATATCAAATATACAATTATACAATAAATTATTAAATCAACACTTGACTTAATAATCCGGTCATATCTCATATAACTGACTAACATCCAATGTATCGACTTATCGAATCAACACTTGATTCGATAACCCGGCTATATCATATATAACCGACCGATACAAAAAGTCGCGAGAATAGACTACGGTATCACATACACGCATTATTCTCGGTCCCGCACATATCACATACGTGCTCCTATTTCGTTTTGCCTGAGCCAGTAAAACCTCTATGTAGGACTCTAAAGACTCGTCAATACGCCAGCAGTAGGTGATGATCACATCAAGCACCCACAAGCCGTCAGCGGTACTAGCTAGACGTAACGGCTACCCGGGTATTGAGCAATCAGAAGATTAGCAAGCAAGCCCGCTCCAACTCCTGTAAAAGCCTGCCGGCAACACTTCCCGTACAGTCCGATCTCCTCGTCTGATATGTCGCATATCAAGTCTAGGGGTGGTAAACGTCAGACCCCAATAACTGATAAGTCGTGCAGATATGAGGCTCATAACGAGTCGAGAAACTACTGGTAACACTTACCAGTAAATCTCTAAATCAGCCTTGGCCAGGGACTTCCCTGTTACGGCCAATCGAGCACAGCGCAACATCAACCCCCAATACCAGGAGAGACAAAACCCCTCCTATCGCTCATTGCCTCCATGTGAGTCGGGACTGTACCCAAAAACCACCATTTTGCACGCCCTCATGGACGTGGTAAGGTGGAAATCAAAGCACAGTGGGAATCACACAAGACTCTATGACGATCTCGGGTCTACAGACTAACCTGCACAAGTGTCACCAGAGAACTGCCATCTGGCGTGAGCTATAATACCATCTGGGAGTTCTCGGCCAGTCCGTCCAGTGTACCCAGTCTCCACTGAGCACCCGTATACCATCTCTGATGTCAAACACCAATGGATATGGGATCATCCATCGCTCATCTCATGGGTCCAGAAGCGTATACGCTAGTCTACTCTGGTATATCGATGCCCCATCTCGATACACCCACGACTAAGGACCTTGAAGGATGTACTTATGGACTACCATGTCCCCACTAGTATGATCCGCATCATAGTCCAGGTAGTCAAGTACACATCCTAAGGGCTTTACCAACATGTAACTATAAGACAGTATAAAGAGACAAGTATACATGTTAAGATAAAGAGCAACCAGATAGCATACTATCATATCGAGCAAGAAAGTCCTCTCTATATATGTCCAAGCATCCAATATAATATACATCATCTGTACAATACTGGCCTCTAGGGCATACATACAACTAACAGTATAACCACAAGCAAAATGGGCACGGATGAAAACCCGAAAGGGCGCCGTGAGTAAAAATAGCAGGATTGCCGGCGAGTTTGTGAAAACTCAAATAGGACGCAAACTCGTAAAATAAAAAAATCCATATGCACTTGCAAGATCCTCTCGACCTTATGAGGAGAAAATACCTGCATGAGATCCTTACGACTCACAAAGAAGAAACACACTTAGGAGTCCTTATGATTCCTGAGAAGAAATTACACTTACGGGATCCTCATGACTCGTAAGAAGAATTCTCCTTATGAGACCCTCATGGCTCATAAGATTCAAAAGCCTTAAGCTGCAGGGATCTGAACCTGTTCTTGAGCCGCCACATCCTCTAAGTTGCCCTACAAGCGGTCCAATATTGACCCATGTATACAATCCACGGGCACGAATAAATATTCCCTCACAAAGTTCCACCAACGACGAGAAATGTCCCCGTATGGTGAACAACATTGTAAATCCTCTCGACTTATAAGGAGAAAACACTCTTGCAAGATCCTTACGACTTACAAGAGAAAATATTACTTGGAAATCCTCACGATTCCTAAGGAGAAAATACACTTACGAGATCTTCACGACTCGTAGGGAGAAATGCCTTTATGAGACCCTTACGGTTCATAAAATCAAAAAGCCTTAGTCGACAGAATCCTAACCCTGTATGCTAAGCCAACTTTGTTCGAACCAACAAAGGCAAATGATGATTCGCTCCTGGAAACATCCCAGTTGCAGCGATACCGATGCCTAAACAGGTGTCAAACTCCAAATCTTTTCACGGCAAATGATGATTCGCTTATGGCAATATCCCAGTCATAGCGATACTGATACCAAGATTGGTATCAGATTCCAACTTGCAATAAAAACAGCAGCGAGTAGCAAAAAAATGCATATGAAATAACCGAAATGATGGGGCAATTCGCAATAAAAATCAGCGAGCAAAAAATATGCATATAAAATAGCCGAAATGATTGGGCACCGTGAAAAATAGCCGAAATGATTGGGCAATCGCGACTTTCGCGATATAATGAGCTGAAAAGATAGAGCATCGCGGAAATAAAAAATATATATATAATGAAATTTTCTCTGCCCTTTAAGTATGTCCATATTGACTCTTGTATACAATCCATGGGCACAAATGAAAGAAAGGGAACCATACTTTCCCACCAGGCTCCGTCAAAGGGAGAGCCAGATCTCGATGGCAATATCTACAGCTTACAGATTAGCTCAACGTTCTTCTCATTCTAACAGAGTGCAGACAAGACGTCAACAAAGCACCAAGGAGCCAAATCAAAATGGAGTAATGGCAAAATTCTAGCTCCAACTCGGCGTTCCTTCTCATTCCAGCAGGATGCAGACGCAACGTTGACAAAAGACCAAGGATCGAAACAAAAATGGAGTAATGGAAAAATCCTAACTCCAAGTCTTGACGGTGCATATACAACCTAGAGACTATCCTGGCATTCCTTCTCATTTCAGCAGGATGCAGACGTAACGTCAACAAAAGACCCAAGGGTCGAAACCAAAAATGGAGTAACGGAAAAATCCTAACTCTAAGTCTCGACGGCGCATATAAAACCTAGAGACCATCCCGATGTTCTTCCTCATTTCAATAGGATGCGAATGCGACTATCAAATGAAAATGGAGCAATGGCATATTCCTAACTCCGGAATTCAACTGCGATACATACAGCATGGAGGTCCTACAGATGTCTGCCTTACTTTAGCAAAGAATCGGCGTGACATCGTCAAAACAAAAAAAAATGATGAAGCAATGGCATATTCCCAGCTTCGGGTCTTGAAGGCAACTCATATAAAGCCTAAAAAACTATCGGAGATCATCCCACACCAGAGCGGAGTAGTTATGACTCATCGGGGCTCCAAATTGGGCCTAACCTCAAGTAAAAAGCGTCATGGCAAGTTCTTAACGTTTGCTCTTCCGACGGTGATATGACCTAAGAAGATTACTTGAAGACGTCTCATCCAGCCCCCGAAGGGATAAGAGACACGACAGTTGCGGGGCTACTCAAACAATAGCTTGAAGACTGTATATCGAGGAATACATCAGCCAACGTGATGGTACCACGGACTAAAACCCTAGTACCACAAACCTAACGGATCTCTATCGTAAAGAATGGGGGTTATCTGCATATAATGTTAGAACAAGTTTGCTTGTAAACCCAAAGGAGATAAACTACAAACTCCGAAATGAGTACATAAACTAGAAACTCCGAAACGAGTGAATAAACTACAAACTCCGAAATGAGTACATAAACTAAAAACACTCCGAAATGAGTATATAAACTAGAAACTCCAAAACGAGTGAATAAACTACAAACTCCGAAACGAGTACATAAACTAGAAACTCCAAAACGAATGAATAAACTACAAACTCCGAAATGAGTACATAAACTAGAAACTCTGAAACGAGTGAATAAACTAGAAACTCCGAAATGAGTACATAAACTAGAAACTCCAAAACGAATGAATAAACTACAAACTCCGAAATGAGTACATAAACTAGAAACTCTGAAACGAGTACATAAACTACAAACTCTAAAACGAGTACATAAACTACAAACACTCCGAAATGAGTACATAAACTAGAAACTCTGAAACGAGTGAATAAACTACAAACTCCGAAATGAGTACATAAACTAGAAACTCCGAAACGAGTGAATAAACTACAAACTCCGAAATGAGTACATAAACTAGACACTCTTAAACAAGTGAATAAACTAGAAACTCCGTAATGAGTAAATAAACTAATTGGCGATAAATTAAGACATCAAGAAACAGAAAGGCGCAACTCATAGACCTCGGGGCTCGGAATTACGTTTCTTAAGGATCAAGACCTGAGTTAATCATGGATGACGACGCTTGTGTCCATCCGCTTTCAAAATTCTAAATGACATGCCAGCCCAAAACCAGCTATATATTATACTTCACTCATGGGTATACCACCGTGAGCAAGGTGGCAGGACGAAGAATTTGTTCACATCGGTCCAGTACTCACATATATCTAGATGCATGCATCAGAAACTTCTAAAGTTTAAAATACAAAGTATACGTGTAGAGGCAAGATGCCCACGTGAATATGTGCTGGGGATGAAACGTTCAGCAGTCAACAAATTTTTTATTTATTTATTCCACAAAAAAAGATCACCAAATATGGGTTCATAGATACAGGGATTAGTAAAACAATAAAAAAAAATCTCTAACTCTCTCTCCGCCTTCTCTGCCATGTCGAAGCGGCGATCTTCGCGAGGGGTCTCTCCCATCGGTCAGCGCCATGCCCATCAGCAAATGTGTATATGACGGCCCGCCGAGCCCGCATCTGACTTAGCAACTGAACAGAACGGTCCTTCAAAGGCTGGGAAATCAAATACGCCTCATAAAAGCACTCGATTTTGTCCTCCACTGCATCGAACATCGCCGGAGTCATCTCCACTGGATGAGGGGGAATGCCAGCAAGCACGGAAATGAAGATCATCCGGAGCCAAATGGAGCCGATAGGAAGAAGAGAGCCCCTATGAGCCAAAAGATCGTACATCACTGTGTCATACTGGTCATCAGTGAGAACGGGATCCATTAATCGCGCAGTGAAACGGGGAACAATTCCCTCGATAGGTACTTCCTATGGTTGCCGACGAGCATGGGGACAATTGCAAGCCATAACTCTTGGTCTGTAAAAAATGGCTTTCTTCTTGTGAAGAAGAAGAAGATCATCACTCCAGAATATAAAAAGAAATATTTAAATTTAGACACAGAAAACATTGTGCATGGTGGAACTCTTTCCAAGGCCTGGCAAAAAGGGCATGGAAAAAGAAATAGTTGACTCATGGGAATCAGAGCAAAAAGGTGAAACGATTCCCTCAGCAGCGCCCCACGTGACTGACACGTGAGCATCGGCACTGATTCTTTCTAGGATTAGAGCGGCGCCTCACTTGCATGACATGTGAACGCTGGTGCTAGTTCTTTTCGGGATTAAGTCCTGCAATAGCGCCTTACGTGCGTGACACGTGGACGCCGGCGTTTTCATTTATGTATGTATTAATACCTCATACGAGCATTGGCATAAAGAAAATGAGAGCTTTGTCATTCATACTTTAAAGAAATTTATACATTGGTGATAAGGGTGATAAAAAAAGAGACATCATCAAAATGTTTACAATGGCAAGATGTTGAATTCCGGACACGGATTTATGAACTTAGAGGCAAATTTGAGTAAAGTACTTCTGGCTTCGTTGACCATTTTCTTATGCATTTTCTCACGAATGCAAGCGTCGAGGTCCCCGTTGATGACATCCATCCTCTGGTACATGGATATTATCGCCTTTTGTTGGAAAACGCGATGCAAAACAGCGACAAGATCATCTCTCCGTTTCTTTGAAATCAGGCACATCAGATATACTGAATGCACCTTGTTTTCAGCATCATCAAATGCCTCGAGCGGCATAGCCTCATCAAGCTCAGGAAGTGCTTCCCAAATCGACCCAACGACAATTTTCAAAAGAGCAGAACGGCGAGGGAGCAATCGACCGTTGTTATAGTCGAAGTGCCGCATCACCTCCGCGCATTGGGCGTCAGTAAACTCTTGGCCCTGGCAGCGGCCTTGGATGCGAATCTCTTCAAGATCATACAGATGAAAAGCCAGTGTATCTGAAAAGAAAAACCAATAAAGGGTTAGCAATCAAAATACCAAAATCATTACAATCTAGAAGGAAAAAAAATAATGGCCCTCACAAAATCAAAGTAATGCCCCCCATCAATGGTGAAACAAGCACTCATTATAAGAATCCAAAAGGATTCTCATTTAATGGAAAATCTCATTGAACTGTGGAGTTAGACTCCCAATATTCTCGAAAAACGAGTTCTACAGCAGATTCAAATTTGCAAGAAGAACCCTAAAAAAGAGAATAAGAAAAGAGAATAAAATTCCCAAAAGAATTTCTTAAAAAGAAATTTTCTCAGAGCTAAGCTCTGTAGAACAACCCGGAATTAAATTCCTTTAATAATGGGATTAAATCCCAGAAATCCCCATGGGAAATATACTGGAATTAAATTCCAGAGAACTCTTAAAAAATCAAAGTAATAGGGTAAAACCATAAGATCTCTGAGATCAACAGTCTACCTAAATAAAAAAAATTTAAGATCTCTCAGAGATCATTTTCAAAAAAAAAAATCCAAGCTCTGTTAATGGGTTAAAAATCCAAGACAAAAAAAGAGTCTCTTTTAAGAGAAAAATGGTCATGATACTTACCAATTTTCTTAAACAGAGTAAAACTCTAAGAGTTTCGTTGGGCAGAGATGTAAGCTCTGAGAAGAGAATTAAATTCTTAAAGAAGAAGAAAGAGGATGACAAAACAACTGTCATCTCAAGGGCCAAAGGCCCTATTTATAAAACAGGAAGGGACGGTTCAACTCCCCAGAAGATCGAACGGTGGAAAAGGTGACACCGTTGTACCCACATGTAAGCCACGTGAGAGCAACAGTGGGGGCATTTGTTTCCCTAATATATTTAACCTAATAAAAGAGCAAAGCTCTGTTGAATTTAATGAGACAGCGCCTCACGTGCTTTCCACGAGGGCGCCAACGCCAGAGCCAATTTTATAGGATTAAATCCTATGGTGGCGCCACACGTTCTCTTCATGCGAGCGCCAATGTGCAAAGCACAGAAGAGTTTATTACAAAAGAGTTAAACTCTTAGATGGTGTCTCACATACTCCTCACGTGAGCGCCAATGTGCAAAGCAGAAGAGTTTATTACATAAGAGTTAAAACTCTTAGATGGCGCCACACGTGCTCATCACGCGGACGGCAATGTGCAAAGCACAGAAATACCCCTCTTAGGAACTAAATTTTTAAGTGGCGCCCACGTGCACAACACATGAGCGCCAACGCCCAGGTAGAATTAAATTCGATAATATTCTCTGTTAAACAAAGTCGTTGAATCAAAAATTCAATGGGGAAGATAAATCATCAAAAAATAGAATTAAATTCTATTGGGAGAAAACATTTATTAAATCTTTCTAAAATAAGAATGATACTCTCGGTTGGATAAAAGATCCAATTATAGAATAAAATTATATTTTGGAATATATTCTCTCAATCTTTCTAAATAAGAAAAATTACTCTCTGTAAAACAGAGAACCATTGGATTAAAAAATCCAATGGTGATTAAAAATCACCATTTTACAGAATAAATTCTGTATAGGGAAAAATATTTCCCCAATCTCGTTAAAAAAAATCATATTCTATAGAAACAGAAATCCTTGGATCAAAGATCCAATGTTGGGTAAAATTCCCCAACTCAATTTTGAGTCCAATTAAATCAATTGGAATCTCTAAATGAGAGATTTTCTCAGAATTAAGTAACAAACTTGCCTCCACTATATAAAGGACCCGAGACTTCAAGTCTCATAGAAGAAGAAAAAACCCATAAGGTTCTGAAAAAATACATAAAGCTTCCAAAAAACAATAGAGAATTCAATTCTCAAAGAGGAAGACTTCCCTTTCAAAAGAAACTTAGGTAAAAAAAAATTCAGAGATCAAAAGACCTCTTTTTACCTATTTTAAGGGTTTAACCCTTCTCAAAAAACTTAGTTCTTCCTCTGAATCAGAGATCCACAAGACAAGTCTTCCACAAGTTGAGAATTTAATTCTCATCGGGAGGATCTTGTTCTTAAGAATCAAAGATTCAAAAAAGAATTAGGTCCAAAAGAAAAAGAACTTAGTTCTTAAGGGAAAAACCTGATCCCAGATCTTCAAAAACGAAGATCTTGGTGATCGTTAATGGTCAAAATGCCATTAACAGAGATTTAATCTCTTAAAAAGGAAAAAAAGACTAGCGCCTCATGTGCTCCTCACGTGGGCACCCCCTTTTAACAGTGCCTAGCACCTCACGTGAAAGACACGCAGGCGCCCAAAACAGAAGGCCGGCGTCTCACGTAAAATACACGTGGGCGCTAAATAAAAGTGCTCAGCACTCCCTATGCAGCCGAAGACAGCTAAGTGCTTGGCATTGATTGGGCAGCGCCCAGCGCCGCACATGTACCTCATGTGGACACCATATAAAAAGTGCTTAGCACTTCACATTTAGTCAAAATGACTAAAAGTGTTTAACATTTATTGGGCAGCGCCCATGACTGAATACTTCACATGACACCCATGTGAGCGTCAGAGCGTCAAACAAGTGCTTAGCACTTTTACATGAAAAGAAAAGGGCTGAACAAACAGAGCCCAAATAAGTGCTTAACACTTTTGAATAAAAAAAATACTAAGTAGACTAAGCCCAAATTGGCTAAGTCTCTGAAATTTTCTTGCAGCTGAGCCCAAATGATCTTTTGCTGGACCTTAAGCAAAAATGATCCTAGAATGTTATTAAGTTGATCTTAGTCTCAAATAAGACTAACGCGTCCTTAGCAAGAACAAACTAAGCCCAAATGCTTACCCATATGTTTTAATTCGATCTTAATCTCAAATCAGATTAACGATCCTTAAATAAACCTAAGCCCAAATCTAAAATATACGGATTTGAACTGATCCGCGTCCTACGGGAGACAACATAAATTAGTCTCCGTATACAATCCACGGGCAACCTAAACAAACAAAAACACACACGACACGAAGTGAACTGCCGGAATAGGAGAAAGTGGTTATCGCAATACGGTAACGTAATTAACTGCCGGGGCTTGTGCCTGCGGGGAAGAGCGTCCCCACAATTAAAAACCCCTCATAAAATGAGGGGGGATCTGATAAAATCTGCTACAACGGTCCCGTCTGTCCAAACCTCCGATATATGGTGCCATAAATCAACTCGGTATCTTCGGAGAGGTGGACGGATAAATCCAAATAGCATCTGCCCCCAGATTTAGGCAAGACGATCCATCCCGGTTCGTCTCTGTTTCCGGCAGTGAACAGACCCAACTCCAATCTCCTTGCTTTAATCTATAAATAGACATAAGCATCTTACCTATTATACTTTCGCTGCTCCCACTGACTACAACAATTCTCTGGTAGAGTCATATACACGTGCACTTCTAAATTCAATTTAAAATGGCGTTATAGTCATCCACCTGCAAAATCTCATAGTCTAGGACAGCAGTAGTGATAAGTTTGGGTCATCAAAACCTCCATGTTTTCGTCTTTGAGGAGACCGAAGTACCTCGGGTGGCTGAGGTTACCCACTAAATCTGCGTAGTGGCTAATGGATTGTCGAATCTAATTGAATTCCTTGATTCTACTAAATATTCAGTAACCATTTATGGTTCTGGAATTACTTTTAATTCTACTATACTCCCACTAATATTTTTTGAAAAGAATTCATTTTACTAAAAAGGTAGCGGATAAAGAACAATATAACTATTGATCCTGCAAATGGTAGAATGGTAAACCTCGTCAAAGCCCGGGATAACCCATAAATTGCCATTACTGAAACGTGTCTTGAGTTTATCCGAATTCCGGTTTTAAGTATAAGCCGGACAACTCTTTATCTTAATATCGTTAAGATATGAATCCATTCTATATCCAATATAGAAACAAAGGCACTAATTTAATTGGAACCAAATTCAAAAATCATGCAGCTATTTCCGGTGCATCTCACCTAAATGGAATAAGGCCATGCAATATTACTCATCAAGGAGCGCACCCACGGATAAGCAACCTGGGAGAGAAGCAAATTCTCAAATATATTACTTACGACAGAATAAGTAGTATAAGTATCTACATCTTCGATCACCTCGAAGAATACTAATACTTCCAACATATGGTTCTTTACTTTGTTCTTATACTTATAACTTCTCAAAATTTGGACCCTATATTTCAACGAAATGCGTGTTAAAAACAAGAGAAGTCATAAGTAAACGGAATATAGTACGGGTACCAACCCCTGTCCTAATGGATATCGAACAACATACAATACTGTGTATAAGTTCTCCGAGTTTAATAACTCAAACCCTATATGTCTTAGGTTGAAAACTGTATTATAGTTAAGAAGAACTATATCGTTATTGAATGCACCTTACCTAATCATCAACTAATAAAGGTAAATGTTATAAACATTAATTCAAAAGGTTATATTCACTTTATAAAATAAGCGTACAGATATATCAATTTGAAATTGGTGCATAACAACGGATATTCAAAACCAAATATTTATCGTTAGACAAAACCCAGGTGATTTCTTCAAAAATTACTAATTACAAAGAATTCTGATATTGAGTATCTAATCACCCAATTCCCAATATTCTACTCCTGCTCAGTATCTGTAACTCTATACAGATGTGAGAATCAAGTCCGGTAAATACATACGCTGGAGTCAGAAACTAATGGGAAAGCGGTTTTCAATTAACACTGCACAGAAATACTGAAACATGAAAATGTTTCGAGGGGGTTGTCGGGTATTCCTAGCAATGTCTCTTCCAATACCAGACTCATGACATTAGTTACAATTTTCATTGCCCTTACTCCAATCTCTTTATATGTCTTTATTTCTTACATTCTGTACACCTTACTTAGGTTAATTGGTTTCCTTCTTTCCTTACCTTTCGACACCAGCCTAAAATTTGGAAGAAGACTATCTAGTAAGTGTAATAGGTGTACTCTCCTAATACTAGGAGCCCTCGCATCCTGAGAGAAGGTAAAGAGAAAACACAACCGAATAATCCTATTCAATTTCCCCAGAACCAGAATCCATTCTCGAACTGAAATAAATTTCTACGAGTTCGTATGTAACTACACTAGATGATTTTATCCATTCATTATGGATCTTCGTTGTGATACGGAATGTTCTGGAGAAAGCAAAAGGGTAAAGCAGGAGTGGTATGGATATATGAGACTTTATCATGAATCGTAACAAAACAAAGCCAGGTTTTAAAAATGTTCTGTAAACTTAGTTTACGAGTTTTAGTTTAAGGCGGGTCATGGTCGCTGCCAGAAAGAGAGAGAAAAGAAATACTCAGCGTGCACTCTAATCTATATTAGATTGGTTAATCATTTTATCTAATCAGGATGGCTCCCACTGTTTCCTCAAATTCTCCTTCAAACCCTAAAAGGAGAACTAGTCGGGATCATTTACACCTTACAAGTTCGCTAACCATTCAGCCAGGCCAGTATTGGTACTCCAAGGATGGCTCCCCATGCTTTCACATGGACCTAATTAAATAATTCCATTTCCGCAGAGGCGTAATCTCGTTAAAACTTTCTAAATACATAATAGGTTAGCTAATTGTGAAGTGAAAATCTCCCGAAGAGTAACACATACTCACAGTGAGAATCGGGACTCAACTATCATTATGTGATAACTTTGATGGAAGCCGACCAAAATTACCATGCTCCAGAAGGCATGTGCATACTAGGCAAGTCTTCTTTATATTTGAAACTCCATATATGGTTTTTACCCCTATGATCCTAGTGACGTTGACGAATGATCAACAAATTATAAGGTCCTTGTCAAGTTCAACCCGTCATTATCCTGGATTGCATAAACTCACCCGCATGGCCCTTTACGAATGATGAATATCCTAATTAATCGCATATCCATGCAACAGAAAAGCATTACAGAGCTTCCGAACACTACGCCTCAGTGAATAGCAACGACAAACATAGCACAAATACTAAGCAATACTAATATGAAATGACGGAGAGCTGCAGCTGGTTTTTGACGAAAAACCTTTAACGTAATGAACTTGATATCGTTGAAAAAAACTCGAGTGGTTTTGAAAAGGAGTGGTTTTGAAAAGGAGTTTTTAAAACAAGTGGTGGTTTTAAAATAAGTGGTTTTGAAGAAAACCGAGTAGTTTTAAAAATTGGTTCCGACAACATAATTTAGGTTTGTTTTCCTTACATTAAACCTATAATATGATCCCATCAATTAGGTTCCTATGCATCACATAAACAACCAAAATAGAATGTACGTATATGCCACCCGCATTCGCCACGGGGTCCGGAGACTTCACTGTAAGGTTACTTAACTTATAGCAGTGTATGAGCAGGGCTAGCACAGGTGCAAAATATATACAACATATATATATCATCACAAGCAGATAATAAACATCATAGGCATGCGATAAACAAGATGGAATAGCGGATAAATTAGGAGCCCCGTATTTCGTTTGAGCCGCAAATGAAAACCAACGTTCCCCAGTCGTGTGGATAGCTCGAACATCACGTAAAACAAAGATCCCTACGAGCATGGCAAGCTACCCGTCAATTCTAAAAGTGAGACAACCATCACTCAATGACATGAGTGGGCCACCCGCCACTTCATCGAATCCTGTAACTTGAGCACTCTACCGTGGGTCTATCCTAAACCCCTACAAACGCGGTGAATAGCCTGCCAATTCTAGAGCGAAGCGGCTCGAACTCACCACTACGAGACGACCACCTAGCACACTCTAGAATCCGGCTATTCAAGCACTTCTCCGTTGGTTATCCTAATACAAGAATGAATGAATATACAATGATAATATCGACCTCAACCCGGTTGTGTTCCAATAAAAGAATATACATCAAACGGTAACGATGGTCACAATCCAGCCGCTCGTCCCGAATAAATGAATATAAAAATATTCTACGATAAGGGTCTATCCATAACGACTATCCAATAAACCATCGTAAGATATACATCACCACAGCGGAAGCAAGTATTTGCAACCTCGTCTAATCGACCTATAGCAATTAGACGACGTATACAAACACAAATACAAATACAAAGATATAAACGATACAAAATTTTCGATTTTAAAACTTTCCGTGTTGCCTGAATGCAAAAATAACAGTAAATGAAATTTAGGCCAAAACAAACATAATCAAAAACCAAGTTTTCATGAGAGTAAGCCACTGGAAAAAACTGGGGACCAGAGGCAACTAAAAATCCGACCAGGTCGGTCAAAACCCCATTTTGAGCGGTTTTGTAATGGACTTAGGTCCACGTTTTTCTTCCCAGGTTCTTATATCTCACAACAAGATCTCTGCACTTGTTTTAAAAAAATTCAGAGATCATAAAAATTTTGACAGAAACTTGAGTTTTGAGTTCTCGAAAAACGTAAAATTTTAGTTTCGAAATGCAAATATCGTCTAATACTAGTTTTAGTATTTGGGTGGCTCTGATACCATGTTGGTAGACGATCATACTCGTGCCGCTAACTTATGGCGAAGGAGGAAAACAAAACGAAAAATTTCTAAACAAGAGCACGGATTTTACGACCTAGAATCAAATCCAAATACTAAACTAGAAAATAGTAGAAGGAGTTTAACTACTTCGTTAGTAATTACAACCTTTGTAGTCGTATCCTTCGTCTTCTATGCTACTTCTTTAGCTCTTAGGTCGTCGGGAACAAGTTTAGGAGTCGGTCTTTCTCGTCGAAGATGATCCACCTGAAGAAACCCAAACCTAGACTCTAGCTTCATACAAATAATCAAAGTGAAGCAACTGGTGATCAAAACTTGCTAAGAATTGATCATTAAGATATAGTAGTGGCTAATCTCTAAGTATTCTATCTTATTTCTTTTCCTTTCTCAATTTCTAAAATCACATGAGAAGAGAAAGAAGAAGCAAAAGGTGAAAAGCAAGTGAGGAAGCATGGCATGAAAAATCCATCATCATTCTTTTTCTTCTTTCTTTTCTTTATTGTTTTGGATGGGTGGAATTGTGATTCACCATAGTGAGTCACAAGTCCAAACCATTCTAAACTATACAAGAAGAAATGAGAAGACAAGAGTGGCACCTCAAGTGTACACATATACATACATATGTATACACACACACACACAATAATATAAGTATATGCCACAAATACATACACCCGTATTCGTATCAAAATACGAATACCGGATTCGTATAAAATACGAATACATGTATTTGCATGAAGATACAAATACCCGTATTTATATCAAGACACAAATACATGTATTTATACAAATACCCGTATTCGTATAAATACCGTATTCTGTAAAAATACGAATACCGAAAAGAGAGATACCAAATAGAGATATATAATACTAAATCACATTTTATCCAAATGTGATAATGATGCCATCTTTCAAACCGGTTAATATTAACAAAACGTCCGATTAAAAGTACGTGTACAAAAACACGTGTTTTAATCGAGTCTAAGTATGTATCAAAATACGTACACTACATCATTTCTCCTGAGATAGAAAACCCTTTATGTAGGACTCTAAAGACTCGACAATACGCTAGTAGTGGGTTTCACCATAAGCACGTCAGCGGCACTAGTTGTACGTAACGGCTGCCCGGGTATTGAACAAAAGGAAGGTCGACAAGCAACTCATATGTATCCCTATTGAGCCTAAAAGTGACAGTCTCTGTACAGTCCGGACTGTTCGTCTAAGAGTATCGCATATCGGGTTTAGGGGGTTGGATAAAGTCAGACCCCTAATAACGCGATAAGTCGTGTCGGTGTGAAGCCCATCACCCAATGAGAAACTACTGACCCAAATCAGTAAATCTCGTCCATCTTGACCAAGAATTTCTGGTGATAACCACTTGTGCACTGTGCGATATATACCCCTAATACCGAGAGAGACGAATCCCTGACGATCTGCTCACTGCCTCCATGTGGCTCGGGACTGTACCCAACTAAAACCTGTTTGCACGACTCAGTAGAGCCATGGTAAGGTAGTAATCAAAGTACGGTAGGAACTCACACGAAACAAATGACGATCTCAAGTCGACAGATTAACCTGTACTCATGTCACCGGATAACTGCTACCTGACAATAGGTATAATACCATCTAGTATGTTCCTGGCGAGTCCGTCCAGTGTAACTTATAATCCAGTGAGCACATGTATACAATCTTTGGTGACTAACTAACACCGATGGCTATAAGACCGGCCATCGCCCCTCGTTGGGGTCAAGAAACGATACCCAATCTCGATATTCCTACGACTAGGGACATTTAAGGATTTGCTTATAGACTTCCCAGTTATCACAAGTGTGATCGCAACAATAACCCTGGTAGTCAAGCATGAATTCTAAGGGCTCTATCAACTTTTAACAGTGATCTGTAATACCACATAATACATGTATATAATGATGTAGATGTATCAGATAGCATATTATCATCTCGAGTAATAATGTTCTACCCGTATAGGTCCTTCTTCAATCATTATAATCGCATGCCTGTGATTACAATAATTGCCTTGAGGGCGCTATAGTCAACATGCACAATAAGTTAGTATCCATTTTGTTTTGTTTTGATTTTTCCCCTTAATATTACTTTATTAGAAAAAATGTAAATAAATGTAAATTATAATTTCGAATCTTTTGTGGGGCAATGTTATATTATTCCGATTTAATCTATATTTCTTATAGATAATATAAAATTAATTAGTTTATTTTATTTGGTGTTTTATGGATTTATTAAATCGGATCGAGTAAAAGATTCAAAATTACAAAAATAAAGTTGTGAAGATGTCAAGGGCTAAGCAGTAAAGGCAATATTGTGAAAGGCTAAATTACAAAGACAAGATCACTAAATAGTCTTATTTGCTGGGCACTATTTTGTGACCCATTCAAATAATCCTATGTTAATTAAAGGTCCCAATGATTTGGTTTCTAACCGTTTGGATTTCAAATACAAGAAGTGCCAACCGCTTAAGATTAAGATGCAACTTGCCAAAACAACGTTTGAATTTTAACCGTTGCTTAAACGTGGATTAAGAAGTCTATTTACAGACTTCTACATACAAGTCAAAAAGATAATTCCAAAAATATTGAGAGTTTTGATTCGTTCTCTGTTTGTAATTCCCTTTTGCAAACAGAGATCAATCTTCATCACCAACTCTTCCATATAAAATCCGTTTTGAAAAAATCTCCTGCGATATTTTATTTCACCAGATACTGATTGACAACGATATCAAAACCAAGCTTCACTTGCTATTCGTACTCAACGGGGAATTGGACGGACCGAGAGTATTGTAACTTGGAAACGTGTACATCGGTAAAAGCTGTGTGAAGGTAGCTATACGTTTTTAGGGCAGCGCAGTCAACTGCGTGCCTCATATATACGGGCTCGCATTCTAAACCTTTTAGATTCATAGTTTATATTATTTTATGTCACTGCGTGAAAATATATTTGAAATTTTTCTTAGGAAAATATTTTTGAAAATATATCATTTTATAAAAGTATTAAGGGAAAAATGTGTCTACATCCCTGGCTTTGAAAAGCAATAGGTTTAGGTCTCCGGTCCAAAAAAAAAGTTGGAAAAACTCTCTCAACTTAAAGATTCTTTTGTTTTAGTCTCTATAGTTTACTATCGTTTTATGCCAACGCTGCCTCTTCAGGAAAACTACTATATTTACATTTTAAAGAATCATAGTTATCTTTTAAAGTACTAAATTTATATTGTAAAGCAATACATTTATATTGAAATAGATCAAATATAATAGATATAGTAATTTTACAAAAAAATATAACGGTTTCATATCAAATGTAGTACTTTATAACATAAATATAGTGCTTTAAAAGATAACCATAGTACTTTAAAATGTAAATGTAGTAGTTTACTTGAAAATACGGTGTTGGCATAAAACAATAGTAAATGTACTAAAGAGACTAAACACAAGAATCTTTAAATTTAAGGAGTTTCACAACTTTTTTTGGATCAGGGATCTAAACCTATTGTTTTTCAAAGCTAAGGACTTAGGGCCATTTTTCCCAAGTATTGATTTTAACCATTATTTCTATAATTTATCCAGCAAAGGTTTGAGCATTTTTGGAAATAAATAACAGCACAATTAATCAGTAATAATAAACAAATAAATAAGTATATCAGAAAATAAAAGGAAAAGCATTTAAGAACAAATGCACAGTTGGCTCAACCCGAACTCAAAGCCCGTTCGGGGGAGCGGCAGCTGACGATGCGGTGAGCGTTGAGCAGCAATGCATGACCGCTCCCTGTTCGGAGGTGCGGTCGTGTAGTTCCCACCGCTCGATTCAAGCGGTGGGAACAGCGTGTGGGCCCCCATTTAAAATCCAATCAATACCTAAGTAACAAAACACAAAAATAAAACCACGCATCAAAAAAGTTCAACCAAAAAAAGATCGGTAATGATGATACTCATAATTGGGAATTCTCTAGATCATGACACATGGTAGATGACGTGTCCCGGGGCTTACGGGACAGGAGCAAGCAAGATAAATTGAAGGCATTCCTCGGGCCTTCGCCCCCAGGATTGACCCGACCTTCGATGGCCTCCCAGAACACTCTTATGCTCGCCTTACAAATAACCATCGGCTCACCTCCGAGCCCTCCTACACGCTGAGCTTCCTCGGCCTTCCGCTCGCCTCTGAGCCTCCCGCCGAGCTAAGCCTCCCCGGTTTTACCGAGCAACCAAGAACGCAGAGCCCAAGCGCCTCCGCCACGGCTCCGCGTATCTCGCCGAAGCAAGATATCCGCCACCCAACAATCCTGCGTTCTACGCCGTCGTATCCCCTATTAATGAGCGTATCTCATCATTAATGGAGGGATCTCGTCATTCACGTAGGCGTAACGTCAGGGGTGTAACTGACGGTGAAGATCCCGCGCCAGCTCTCTCCATGCGACCACTATAAAAAAACCTCTCCCAGACGACTCAGGTAAGGCAATTTTAATCCAACAAGCCACTACTCTGCTCATTTTTCTCGGCTAACTTGATCGTCGGAGGGTCCTACGGTGGTCACTCACCCCGGGACTTCTTTGCAGGTAGCTCGGCTTCACCTTAAAATCAACCCATTGAGATCCGCACGCCTAAGGAGACAACCTTCAAATCAAATCTCTGTCATTTACCAACACTCGCCACAGATCGACGGAGAACGGCATCTGAAGGAGATCAGACCTCCATCAATTGGCGCCGTCTGTGGGAATCCAATTTTTCCACCCATCGAAAGTTGATCTTCCGCTCTCGACTTCATGACGAGCAAAAACCATGACGATCCCAGCACAAGCCGCTGCCTTCGCCACAACGGAGGCGCGGACGGATCTACTCCCCCTCCAAATACCATCCACGCCCTCTCGGCAAGGATCGACAGGCTTGCGTCCATAGTGGACACCCTTGTCCATGTCCAAACGGCGAGCTCAGCCCCTCAGGTCGCCGTTCCCCCTCCTAGGGATCACGACCTCCGTAGAGGGGCGGATGACACCGCCCATACTGGCACCACCGAACAACGCCGTGCTCACTCCAGTGACTGTGGCTCCCTCGCGGTGACTGATTCAATGTCCCGCAAGACGCCACATGTCTCCACGCCACGGGCTCGTGAAAGAGGCCATCGCCCCGAGGCCCATCGCGTTCCCATCCCTCCCGAGGAGTTATCGGTCAGCTCGCCTGCTCCCAGGCATGACCGACACACTCTCCCTCGACGGGATCGCACGAACAGCACTCGCTGCGAAGATTCAAGAAGGACCTCGCCAGGGGACCTAAGGAATTTGATAGAACGGAATCGGAGTCGCGGTCTGGCGCAGACGACAAGCGGGAAGGGCCACCACTCTTACTGCGTCGAATCCTCGAGATATCATGACCGCCTCGACGCCCTCGAAAAGAAAATCGAGGGTATACATCAGGAGGGTCATCCATCCGGTGAAGGGGCCAGGTACGTCGCCGACTTACTTACGAAGCCCTTCACCAAGGAGTTGCTCGCCATACACATCTCGTCTAGGAACAAGCCGCCCAAGGTGGCCCTCTTCGATGGGAAGTCCGGCCCGAAGGACCACCTGGACGCGTTCACGGTGAGCATGAGCTTCCAGGATAACTCGGACGCAGCCCAGTGCCGATCTTTCCCGACCACCCTCATTCGTGCAGGTCGGGACCGGTTCCGGGGATTAGTGCCACGCTCTATCTCGACCTTTGACGAGTTAGCCACCCAATTTCTCGGACACTTCATCGGCAACAGGCGACAAAAGAGAACAGTCGACCACTTGTTTGTTGGATATAGTGCTCTCAAAGTCAATTATTGGATCGCAAGCACGTGATTGCAATGATTGAGGGAGGACCTATACCGGTAGGATAGTCTTACTCAAGATGATAGTATGCTATCTGGTTTATCTTTATCATCATGTACATGCTTTAGGTGACATTACAGGTCACTATTGCACGTTGATGGAGTCCTTAGGATTCTTGCTTGACGGCCAGCAGTATGATGGCGATCATATACGTGGGAGCTGGGTTCTATAAGCACATCCTTAAAAGGTCCCTAGTCGTGGGAGTTTTTGAGACAGGGCATCGATACTCCGGAGTAGACTAGTGTATACAGTCAAGACCCCGACGAGAGGCGGTGGTCGGTCTCACAAGCCATTGGTGTCAGTTGGTTCACCTAAGATGTATACAGGTGCTCATTAGGTTATGAGTACACCGGACAGGACTCGCCGGGAACATGCTAGTTGGTATTATACCTGACGTCAGATAGCAGTTCCCTGGTGACATGTGTACAGGTTAGTTCATCGACCTGAGATCATCATTTGTCTCGTGTGAGTTCCCACTGTGCTTTGATTATTACCTTACTACGGCTCAAATGAGTCGTGCAAACAGGTTTTAGTTGGGTACAATCCCGAGCCACATGGAGGAAGTGAGCGGATCGGCAGGGGTTTCGTCTCTCTCGGTATTGGGGGTGAGATCGCACTGTGTCTAGGAGAGCCATTACATGAAGTCCTTGGCCAAGCCAGGAGATTTACTGGTAGGTATTCCAGTAGTATCTCAGGGTGTTCTGGGCTACACTCCGACACGACTTGTACCGCTTTTGGGGGTCTGACTTTTACCAACCCCCTAGGCCCGACATGTGATACTCATAGATGAATGGACCGGACTGTACGGATATTGTCACTGACAGGCTCAGTAGGGTGTCAGGATGAGTTCACTCATCGATCCTCCTTTTGGTCAATACCTGGTAGCCCGTTACGTACGGCTAGTACCTCTGACGTGCTAGTGGTTAAATCCACAGCCAAACTATTGACGAGTCTTTAGAGTCCCTCACAGACAGTTTCTCAAGTTTCGGGCGAAACGTTGTAGAGGTCGTATGATATATGGCAGGGTTCGATCATATACGTGCAGTAGTGCACAGATCATGATCGGACGGATCATACTAGTGGGCTTTAGTTTAATCCGGATCCTAGTATTAGATTTGTTGGATTACTTTAGTCTCATCGCATTCAGTCGGAATGCGGATGCGGGTATGTATATACAGGTAAGGGATATCCTTGTGATCCGTCACGAGTTTACTTTAGATAATGCCGTATCATTTTGTTGGACTAAACATTTGGATTAATGTTTACTTTGGTGGAAATTGTGAGCTTAATTCATGATGAGGTGCATTAAATATGACATGGACAAGGATGGTGACTCATGGTCTTATTCTTTGAGCCATGTCATGTTTAGTGATTGATTTAAGTGTTGATATGATAAGAGGAAAGAGAGAGGGCAGCCATATGATGAGGTTAGCTCTTGTGTTATTCTTGATCTCACTTTCATTTTTATCATACAACACAAGAAAGAAAAGCCTCTTCTTCATCTTCCTCCTCTAGCTCACCATTTTCTCCAATGGCATTATCTTCAACCTCGATCCATACACTCTCATATGTTGAGAATCAATGGATGCTTGGGACAAAGTGATCACACACATTCTCTACACCGTCTTGGACATGTCGGCTAGCAAACTTCGTGTCCGAGTTGCTTCGGATGAAGCGGGAGCCCGTAAAAGGATTCGAAGATGTGGTGCCCTTTCCGACGAGGAGACCGGAGATCGGAGATGCCGCAAGGAGCTTGGGTTGGTGGCCAAAGACCAAAGGATACGGATCGATCGGTATAGCTTTTCTAACCCTTCTCTAGTTTGCTAGTTATAGGTTAATGGTTCGATCCGGGATTAAAGTCTGCGATAGCGCCGGTTTCAAGTTTAGAAAAAGTTTTCGTTTCCGCATTTTGGCCTCGGATCGACGGCCGGGGCGCTACCGTAGACTTACATTGTTCACCATAAAGAGCGAGGACAAAGAATCCTTTAAGGGATATGTCACTCGCTTCTACAACGCTCTCCTCGAAGTCCCTAATCACCAAGATAAAACTGTCATCACCGCTCTAAAGTCAGGTTTTAGGCACAAAGAGTAGCTCCACTCTTTTGCATTAGCGCAACCTAAGATGGTGGCCGAGGTAAAAACTTGGACCGAGCGAAAAATCCAACTCGAGTCTGAGGTGAAGCCAACTTACCCCGGGGCGACCAAGCCGAACAAAAGAAGAGGGGTAGAGAAGAGAAGAAGAAGGTCGACCGGCCAAAGCCATACTCCCCAAAGTTTCAGGAGTATACTCCTTTCAACATCTCCCAGACCGAGCTGTTAGAGGAGGTGAAGGGCGAGCGATTCTTCAAGCTCCCGCCAGTCGCCCATAGAGCGGCTAAACGAACCTGGGGCCCGTACTGCGCCTTCCATAGGTCATAGGGCCACCCGACCGAGAACTGTAAACAACTCCGTGACTATATCGAGGAGTTGATCCGCTATGGCCACCTGAAGAAATACCTACGGGACAGGCGACATGCAGACAGGGAGAAAGAAAACCAGCCCCCTCCTTGCGAATTAACAATCGGCCAAATCATGGTCATTTCCTCAAGGTCTGCCCATGGAGCCGGCGAGACACACCGCCTCCTACCCGTCTAGGGAACAAGCGACCCGTCCTAGAAGAAATGCAGGACCGCCGAGCCCATCATCTTCACTGATGAAGACCTCTACGGTATATCCTTACCTCACAACGACCCTTTCGTGATTACGGCACGGGTCCACCGTTACAAGGTTCAGAGAATATTGGTCGATTCCGGAAGCTTGGCAGATATCCTCTTCTATGACTGCTTCCAGCGTATGGGGCTAAGGCCGTCCGACCTACGGCCAACCTCCCACGTCCTATCAAGGTTTACCAACCACTCTATCCCGGCCGAGGGAGTGGTCACCCTCCTCCTCAACATTGGGGAAGCGGTCCATACAAGGACCGTACCGGTAGAATTCATCGTCGCTAGGATCCCCTCATCCTACAACATCCTCCTGGGACGCCCGACAATAAATGCCCTCCGGACTCAAATCTCGACCTACCACCTTGCGATCAAATTTCCATTAGATCAAGGAGGATAGGCCGGGCCTACGGGAACCAGCGAATCTCCAAGATTTGCTTCACCGCAACATCCACCACCGGAGAGCAGAGCGACGACCTCGAAGACGCAAATGATTACCAGGGGCCTTGTACACTCGCGACGAACAGAAACAAATCTAAGGATCCCTGATGGAGGCGCTAACAGAGGTCCCCCTCGTCGAGGGGAATGAGGGATGAACCATCCAGATCGGATCCCTTTTAACGGGAGCCTGGCGTGAAGACTTGATCCACTTTCTCCGAGGGAACTCGGACGTGTTCGCCTGGGTGCCTGCTGACATGCCCGGGTTCGACCCTAAAGTAATCTCGCACAAGCTCGGGGTCAACCCGAAGGCCCGATCTGTCAGACAAAAGAAGCGAAATTTCGCGCCGATCAAGCAAAAGGCGATTGAGGACGAGGTCGATAGATTGCTCGCAGCCAACTTCATTCGAAATGTTGACTACTCGGATTGGCTGGCGAATGTAGTCATGGTTAAAAAGGCGAACGGGAAGTGGCGCATGTGTGTCGACTTCACAGACCTGAACAAGGCCTGTCCGAAAGACAACTATCCCTTCCCTCGGATAGATCAGCTAGTAGACAGCTCGGCAGGCCACGAACTGCTCAGCTTCATGGACGCTTTCTCCGGCTATAATCAGATCCGTATGAACCCGGCAGATAAAGAACTTACCGCATTCACCACGGATCGGGGGGTATACTGCTACAAAGTGATGCCCTTCGGCCTCAAAAATGCCAGGGCTACATATCAGCGCCAAGTTAACAAAATGTTCAAACCGTAGATCGGAAAGAACATGGAGGTTTACGTCGACGACATGCTCGTGAAATCAACCTTATCGAACGAGCGCACCAAAGATCTTGGCGAGACATTCGACATCCTCCGCAAGTACAAAATGAAGCTGAATCCAGCCAAGTGCGCATTCGGAGTCACTAGCGGGAAATTTCTCTGATTCATGGTTACCCACCGAAGAATCGAAGCCAACCCGGAAAAGATCAGTGCTATTCTCAACATGGCCATACCAAAGAGCAACGTTGAGATCATGCGACTCACGGGAAGAGTGGCCGCTCTGAGTCGCTTCATGTCGAGATACGGGGAAAAGTGCCTCCCATTCTTCAAAGCCCTGAGAAAGATCCCAAAGTTCAAATGGTCGGAAGAATGTCAAAACGCTTTTGAGCAGCTCAAAGCGCACCTGGAAACTCCCCCACTGCTCACCCGACCAATCGAAGGAGATGATCTATTATTGCACCTTGCGGTCTCCGATCGTACTGCTTGCTCGGTGCTCATCTGAGAAGTCTAAGGAGTACAGAAGCCGGTCTACTACATGAGCCATGTCTTCAAAAACGCGGAAACAAGGTACCTGGCCATAGAAAAGATAGTTTTGGCGCTTATCGTCGTCTCAAGAAAGCTACGGTACTACTTCCAGGCACACACGATACTCGTCCTCACCAGCGGCCTATAGGGACTATTCTCGCCTCCCCCGAGTCGTCTGATAGTCCGGAGAAATGGAGGTGGAAGTTATCCCAATTCGACATCAAATACTGCCCCAGGAAAGCCATCAAAGCATAAGTCCTGGCAGACTTCATTGTCGAGTGCACTATCCCCACCAAGGAAGCAACATCGGCACATGTCCCCGGGTCCCGAGCCTCGGTCAAGGATATAACCGACTCCATCCCCGATTGGGTCCTCTACGTGGATCTCTACAGAGGAAAGGAGTGGTGCCGGCCTTAACATTCGAGGCCCGAACGAGGCAAAGATGGAGTACTCTTTGAAGCTCGGGTTCAGAGCATCAAACAACGCCGCGAAATACGAGGCCTTGCTAGTCGGGTTGCAAATCGCTTCCGAGATAGGGCTGAAGACGATCCGGATTCGCAGCAACTCCGCCCTAGTCATTGGCCAAGTGACCGGGCGCTTCGAGGCCCAAGAGCCGCTCATAGTGAAGTACTTGGCCGAGGTGAAAAGACTACGAAATTTTTTTGACGAAGCCCAAGTAGAACAGATTCCCCGGCACCTGAATGCCCAAGTCGACGCCCTGAGCAAGCTTGCCTCTTCCTATACGGCCAACAATAAGAGGAATATTCTCTTCAAAGTCTTTCCACGGCCCAGCGTGGAAGACAGAGAGGTAACGCTTCAAGTATACACTGCTCACGAGGGAGGCCGGGATTGGAAGAAGTCTTTCGTGGAGTTCCTGAAGGATGGTATACTTTCGGAAGACCGAGGGGAAGCGCGCCGCCTTCGATCCAAATCCCACCATTTCATCTGGAACAATGGAAACATTTACAAGAAATCATACACACAGCCTTTGCTCTGGTGCGTCGACCCTCATGAAGCCGATTATGTCCTGCGTGAGATACACGAAGGGGTCGGTGGAGCGCATCAAGGGCTCGTACCTTGCTCCAGAAGATGCTGCTCTAAGGATATTATTGGCCGACGATACACCAAGACGCTCAAAGGCTCGTCAGAAGATGCAAAAGCTGCTAACTCCACGGCAGCATACCCCATCTTCCGACTACCGAGCTAACGACCGTTACCTCCCCTTGGCTGTTTGCCCAGTGGGTGATGGACATGGTGGGCCAACTCCCCACTGGTACGGGCGGACACAAGTACATTCTCGTCACAGTAGACTATTTCACGAAGTGGATTGAGGCCTTCCTCATCAGAATACCGGACGCCGCCACTACCATAAAATTCCTGTAGAACAACATAATCTCTCGATTCGGGATCCCAAAGTGCATCATTACTAACCACGGGACGAATTTCGAAAACGACAAAGTCAAAGAGTTCTGCAACGAATACCACATACTAATGAAGTTTGCCGCGGTCGCGCATCCTCAATGCAACGGACAGGCCGAGATTGCTAACCGAGACGTCATCCGAGGTCTTTGAGCTCGTTTGGAAGGAAGGCATGACAGCTGGGTCGAGAAACTACCACGGGTACTATGGGCCTTACGTACATCGAAGAAAACGCCCATAGGAGAGACCCTCTCAGCCTCTGCTATGGTACCGAGGCAATGGTCCCAACGGAGATCGGACTGCCCAGTTACAGAGTCGAACATTTCGATGACGAAGCCAATACCTCGGTGCTCCGGACCAATTTGGACACCGAGCACAGATCAAGGCTTCCGCTTACCAACAACAAACTGCTCGCTACTATAACGCACGAATTAAGCATCACGCCTTCAAGACGGGAAATTTGGTCTTAGGCCAGAACGAATTCGTAGATCAGAGCAAACTGTACAAGTTCTCCCTGAAGTGGGATGGCCCTTTCCTCATCTCCGAAGTATTGCCCGGTGGAGCCTATCGCTTACAAGACGCCGGGGGATGCAAGTTTTTTCGGCCCTACAACGCTGAAAAACTCAAACTACACAAATGAATGTATTTTCTTCTTTTCAAAGTTATGTAATTTTTCTTAAGTCTCCTGAATTAAAAGGGACTTCTTCCGCAAATTTTGTTCTTTTTCTCGGTTTCGAGATCCCTAGATTCATTTCTGAAAGAGTATGTAAAACTTACTAAGGGACAAAAGGAGACAAAACACATCAGAAAAGAAGAACTTTATTCGTTAAAAGGTGCTATGGGCTCCTCAGCCTTACAAAATTACAACAAAGAGGGTAAAGGGTTGAGAAAGCACTGCCGATGGTACTCCGAGGAGATCCCCACCAGTCGAGCCCTAACTTCTTCAACCCACTCGTTCTGATGTTGCCCGCGGACCCGAGATGCCACGGAAGCACCGGAGCTCCCACCCTCCGGGCGAGAGTCCGTGATCTGCCTCTGCTGGAAACACTCCTGAAGAAGAGCCACTGATCGATCCCGTCGGCTTTTCGAAATCAGGCCGTGGTGATGGAGCGTGTGCAGCTTGTCAAGCGCCTCATCCAGCAGCTGCGGAGACAAGGCATTATGCAGCCCCGGGGACATCCTCCAAATCACATACATGAGCAATTGGAGGAAGGGTGGCCGCCGGGGAAGTAGATGACCAAAGTGGTCTTCCACGCGCTCGATCACCGTTTGGCACGTCTCCTTGGTGCATCCCTGATCATACAATAACGCGAATCACAGGATATTTTCAAATTTCCCAATACAGAGCCGCCACGTGGCGACCATGACAATCCTCACGAGCCCTTAAGTGGTCAATGGAAGTTGGAACGACGCGAACCACGAAGCGTCGCACCTTGCCTGTACGTTTCTGCCACGTGTTGTCTGCGACGATCACTCTTTCAGATTTTACAGGTCAAGGGAGATTGAACAATGCCCTATGAAGGCGAAGAGAAGTCTAAAAAGCCCTCACCAAGAGTCCACCGAGCAACTTCCCTGCTCGGTCAATCCCTGGCAGGCAGTTCCCTACCCACCGACGCCAAGGATCTAAAACCCTCATCAAGAGGCCACCGAGCAGCTTCCCTGCTTGGTCAATCCTTAACGGGTAACTTCCTACCCACCTACGCTAAGGATCAAAGTCCTCACCAAGAGGCCACCAAGCAGCTTCCCTGCTCGGTCAATCCCTGACGGGTAGTTCCCTATCCACTGACGCCAAGGATCTAAAGCCCTCATCAAGAGGCCACCGAGCAGCTTCCCTACTCGGTCAATCCTTAGCGGGTAATTTCCTACCCACCTACGCTAAGGATCGAAGCCCTCACCAAGAGGCCACCAAGCAGTTTCCACCAAGTAGTTCCCTATCCACTGACGGGTAGTTCCCTCCTACCGACGCCTAGTTCCCTCCTACCGACGCCAAGGATCTAAAACCCTCATCAAGAAACCACCGAGAAGCTTCCTTGCTTGGTCAATCCTTAGCGGGTAACTTTCTATCCATCTACGCTAATGATCGAAACCCTCACCAAGAGGCCACCGAGCAGCTTCCCTGCTCGGTCAATCCCTGGTGGGTAGTTCCCTACCCACTGACGCCAAGGATCTAAAGCCCTCATTAAGAGGCCACCGAGCAGCTTCCCTGCTCGGTCAATCCTCAGCGGGTAACTTTCTACCCACCTACGCTAAGGATCGAAACCCTCACCAAGAGGCCATCGAGCAGCTTCCCTGCTCGGTCAATCCCTGGTGGGTAGTTCCCTACCCACCGACGCCAAAGATCTAAAGCCCTCATCAAGAGGCCACTGAGCAGCTTCCCTGCTCGGTCAATCCTTAGCGGGTAAATTCCTACCCACCGACGCCAAGGATCTAAAGCCCTCATCAAGAGGCCACCGAGCAGCTTCCCTGCTCGATCAATCCCTAGCGGGTAGTTCCCTACCCCCGACACCAAGGATCTAAAGCCTTCATTAAGAAGCCACCGAGCAGCTTTCCTGCTCGGTCAATCCTTAGCGGGTAACTTCCTACCCACCTATGCTAAGGATCAAAACCCTCATCAAGAAGCCACCGAGCAGCTTCCCTGATCGATCAATCCTTAGCGGGTAACTTCCTACCCACCGATGCTAAGGATCAAAGCCCCACCAAGAGGCAACCGCGCAGATCCCTGCTCGGCTAACCTCCAAGTGATAAATTCCTACCGTCCCAAGATGAGGTTCTAGGAACTACATCAAGAGGGAAGCAGTCAACGCCGACCAATTCTAACTTGGCTATTGTTCTTGGCACACTCAATCCCACTCTTGGATTACACTAAGAGACGCGGTCGTCGGTCCGACTCTAAGGAATGGGCAGATACCGACCTTCCTACACTGAGTGATCTTCCGATGTATTCTAAGTGAACGATCGTCGCCTTGACTCCGGGGGTGGAAGGTCACCGACCTTCTGTTAGTGTATATGCCCTAGAGGCCATTACTGTATCATACTAGTTTGTATATTACTTAATGGAAGCTTGGGATATTCACCTTGTATATACAATTTTGCTCAAAATAGTAGTATGCTACTTGGTTTGTTTCTACTTCAATGTGTACATGTGTTTATTTTAGTATATCGCCTATACACATTAGTGGAGCCCTTAGGATCTTTGCTTGATTACCAGCGTTGTGATGGCAGTCACACTAGTGGGGCTGGGTAATCTATAAGCACATCCTTATGCAGGTCCCTGGTCGCAGGACTATTGAGACAGGGCATCGATACTCCGGAGTAGACTAGCGCATGCGCTTCTCATCCCAGTGTGGAAGATGGTCTGTCCCACAGCCGTCGGTACGTCATACTTAAGATAGTATGCGGGTGCTCGTTGGGTTACGAGTACACTGGACAGGACTCGTCGGGAACTGACTAGTTGGTATTATGCCTATCGTCAGTTATCAGTTCCCAGGTGACATGAGTACAGCTTAGTCCGCTGACTTGACACTGTCACTTCGCCTCGAGTGTGTTCCCACTGTATTTTGATTACTACCCTACCACAGCTCAAAGGAGTCGTGCAAACAGGTGGTAGTTGGGTGCAGTCCCGAAGCACTTGGAGGCAGTGACGGTTAGACAGGATTCGTCTCTTTCGGTATTGGGGGTTGACATTGCGCTGTGTCTAGGAGAGCCATTACACGAGTAGTCCCTGGCCAGGGCAAACGAGATATACTGGTAGGCTTCCAGTGTTATCTCAGGGTGTTTTGGGCTTCACTCCGACACGACTTGTACCGCTATTGGGGGACTGACGTTTACCGCCCCCTAGGCCCGCCATGCGATGTATCAGACGAACAGACCGGACTGTACGGAGAATGTCACATTCAGGCTCAGTAGGAGTTCAGATGGGTTTCGCCTCGTCAGTCTTCTTGTCGGCATCTACCTGGGGACCGTTACGCACAGCTAGTGCCGCTTGCGGTCTGTGGTTAAACCCACTACCAGCGTAGTGTCGAGTCTTTAGAGTCCCACACAGAAAGCTATTCGCCTTTAGGCAAAAGAGTAGAGGTCGCATGGTTTTGCGGCATGTCGCATGGTTTTGCGACAGGGTTCGGTCACATCCGTGCACTTATGCACGTACAGTGTCCGGACAGTTGTCACTAGTGGGCTTTGGTTTAAACCAGATCCTAGTGTACGTTTTGCAGGGTTCCTAGGCACTCTAGTGAGGTCTCCCAAGCCATCAACCATGGCAATTTCAAAAAATATGGTGCCTACAAACCCTAAAGTATGGATCGTTTGCTAGATGTCTAGGCGAACAAAACTAGTTAACAAAATAACTAATGAGAATACGGAAATACAACCTTTGTAGATCCGGTGCTCCACCTCCAAAGCTCCGCAACGAAGTCGTCTCCGCTGTCCAAATCAAATCCGGGCTCTAGGATCGGCTTCGTCGGAGAATGGGCAAGCTAGGTCGTCGATGTCCATGCCGAAGATGATCTACGTCGAAGCATCGATGAATCAAGCTCCACCTTCACCAAGTTATGAAACTTGTGAAGGAAACACACTCTACTACTTGGCAAGAGGTAGAGGATGAAGAAATAGGAAGTGGGTTAACTTTAGAATTGGATTTCTCACTCATATCCAACAATCACCATTGATGGACCTTACTTTTCTTCACTTGAAGAATGAAGAAGAAGAAGAAAGATATTGTGATAAGTTAATAGAAAATGAAAAGAAAATGAATTCTTATCATAATTCTAACCATGGTCAAGTGTAGAGAATGAATCATGGTTAGTGAGAATGGTTAGGGTTAAGGATGAGATAAGTATGGTTGACTTTATCAAAGCTTCATGAAGTTTCAACTAAACTCCAAATCTAGCAACCATTCTTTTCTCTTTTCTTTTATTCATTTATCAAAAATAAAAAGATAATTAAATAAGATAAATGAATAATGAATAATAAACCCTAACCATTTCATTAACCAAGGTTTAATCTTTACACTTGAACCCTAGCTTGACTTGCATCATTAAACATGATACAATCAAGTGCACAAAAACATATCGCATATGCAATGCGCACGAACCAAGTGAGAAAATCCATCTAAAGTGAACCGATACTAGTTAATGTAAAGTAATATATCAAATATATAATTATACATTAAATCATTAAATCAACACTTGATTCAATGATCCGGTCATGCGCACATAACCGACTGGTATCTAATATATCGGCTTATCGAATCAACGCTTGAATCGATAACTAGGTTATATCGCATACAACCATTCGATATATATATCGCGAGAATAGAATACGGTATCACATACTCGTATTATTCTCGGTCCCGCACATATCTCATATGCGCTCCTATTTCGTTTCGCTTGAGCCAGGAAACCTCTGTGTAGGACTCTAAAGACTCGTCAATACGCCGGCAGCGGATGATGATCATATCAAACATCCACAAGCCGCAAGCGGTCTGCTAAACGTAACGGCCACCCGGGTATTGAGCGATCTGAAGATCGACGAGCAAGCCCGCTCACACTCCAGTGAATCCGACCAGTAACACTACCGTACAGTCCGGTCTGATCGTCTGATATGTCGCATATCTCGCCTAGGGGTGGTAAACGTCAGACCCCAATAGCTCAATAAGTCGTGTCGATATGAGGCTCATAACGGGTCGAGAAACTACTGGTAACACTTACCAGCAATTCTCTGAGCAGCCCTGGCCAGGGACTTCCTGTTATAGCCGATCGAACACAGTACAACATCAACCCCCATATACCGGGAGAGACGAATCCCCTCCTATCGCTCATTGCCTCCATGTGACTCGGGACTGTACCCAAAAACCACCGTTTTGCACGCCCTCTTGGACGTGGTAAGATGGAAATCAAAGCACAGTGGGAACCACACAAGACTCTATGACGATCTCGGGTCAACAGACTACTCTGTACCAGTGTCACCAGAGAACTGCCATCTGACGTGAGGTATAATACCATCTGGGAGTTCTCGGCGAGTCCGTCCAGTGTACCCAGTCTCTACTGAGCACCCGTATATCATCTCTGATGTCAAACACCGATGGATATGGGATCATCCATCGCCCATCTGTATGGGTCGAGAAGGTATACGCTAGTCTACTCTGGTATATCGATGCCCCGTCTCGATACACCCACGACTAGGGACTTTGAAGGATGTACTTATAGACTACCATGTCCCCACTAGTATGATCCGCATCATAGTCCAGGTAGTCAAGTACAGATCCTAAGGGCTTTACCAACATGTAACAGAGAGACAATCAGTATACACGTTAAGGTAAAGAGCAACCAGATAGCATACTATCATGTCGAGCAAGAAAGTCCTCCCTATATATGTCCCAGCATCCACTACAATATACATCCTATGTATAGTAATGGCCTCTAGGGCATACATATAACTAACAATCTCCCACTTGCACTAGGGCCATCTGTAGCAGTGGTTTGAAGTATCTCATACTCAACCATCCCATAAAAGTCTCTCTCTGGGAACAGGCCTTTGTGAGTGGATCCGCTGTGTTGTCCTCTGAGTCTACTCTCCAAACCTCGATCACCCTGGAGATGAACTATTTCCATGATCAGGCGATGCTGCCTTAGAATATGTCTGGATCACTGATGGGACGGGCGTTCCTTGGCATAAGCCACAACTCCATTGTCACACAATGGGAGGAACATAGTTCATCTCATGAACCTATATACACCCAAACAGCCTCTTTGGTAGCATCTTAAGTAGCGATGTATCCAGCCTTTATCGTCTAGTATGTCACGGTATCTAGCTTGGAACTCTTCCAACATACCGTCCCTTTACTGAGGGTAAAGACAATGCCTGCGACTGACATTCAGTCGTCCTTATCACCCTGGAACACTTCCAGTGATTCTCCTCAGGATCGATTGACACCATCTCACTACATCTAGTGAGTATCCTAACATCCATTTAGATCTATCTCATAGATCCAAAACCCAGGATTTAGTAGGTATCATTTTGATCCTATATGGAGAATCATAGTGATAATCGGAGATTGATCGAGCGTAGCATAGGAAACTCCTTTCCTATCAACAGTATGTCATCCACGTACTCTACGAGGATCGTCACCATACTCCCTACTACCTTTTTGTTTATACAAGGTTCATCTACCATTTTGATGATGTCAAACTCTTTGACTAATTCATCAAAACAGATGTTCCAACTCCGCGATGTCTGCTTTATCCTATAAAGCATCTTGCACACGTTTCCGCTGCTCCCACTGTCTACGAAGCCCTCTGGCTGTGTACTTACAGACGCACTCTTCTAAATCATCATTTAGAAAAGCAGTCAAGACACCCAACCACCAGATATCGTAGTCATGGTATGTAGCCGTGGTAAGTAGGATCTGGATGGACTTAAGCATAGATCCTTGAAAAGGTTTCATCATGATCCACGCCTGGTCAATGAAGAAAACCTTTAACAAGTCTAGCTTTGAAAGTCTCAACTTTTCCATGTACACCAAGTAATCTTCTCAAGATGTACTTGCTCCTGATGGGGATTTAACCCTTCAGATATAGCAACTAAAGTCCATACTTTGTTGGTGTATAAGGATTCCATCTCAGATCGCTAAGCATCCAGCCATTCTTACAGAGTCTTACTCTCGATGGCCAGCTCGAAGCTAGTTGGGTCATCATCTCATGATGCAATCCTCGCTCCCACTGTCATAGAGAAACCGAAGTATCTCTCAGGTGGGTGAGGAACCCTACTAGATCGGCGGAGAGGCTGAGGTTCGTTGGTATCTACTGAATCCCTTGGTTCTATCAAATCATCTGCTGTAGTTCGTATAGCTGGAACACTTCCAGTTCTACATAACAGACCTTGCCTCGAGCTTGTCCGGATTTTGCTTTTAGACATAGGCCGGACAACCCTAAATCTTAACTAACTTAAGACATAGGCTCTTCCCTTTCCACATCACATATGAAATGGTAGGCAACTAATTTGATTCGAACCCTATTCAATAGGTATGCAGCTTCTCAAGTGCATAACACCCAGAAAGGAAAAAGGTAACTCAGTATTACTCATCATAGAGCACACCTTATCACATAGGGTGTGATTGCTCCGCCCCGATATACCATCGTGCTATGGTGTATGCGGAGGAGTAATGCTGAGAGAGAATCTCATTCTCCTTTGGAATAATCCAGGATTTTCGTGCTCAAGTATTCTCCTCCTTGATCTCATCATAGGACATAATACTTATACCCGTATTCTGGTTCTCTACTTCTAACTTATATTCCGTGAATATCTCAAAAGGTTCGGACTTGTGTTTCAACAGGAACATATGTCTGAATCTTGAGAGATTATCAGAGAATATAATGAAGTATAAAGAACCAGTCTTGGCAGGTGTAGACAGGGGACCTTACATACATCAACATGTATCATCCCAAGAGTTTACTAACTCTTTCTCTGTTTCAGTAAACGGAGCTATGGTCATCTTATCTTTGTGACATGACTGGCGAGTTTCAGAAGATGTAAATTCAAACTGATTTAAATATACATCTATATGTAACTCTAGCCAGTCGGGTCGCATTGATCTGACCTAGTCTACAATACCTCAAGAAGAATTCGTTCATTTCTGAACTCTTCCTCTTGTGTGTGTTCCGTATATTAAGAACTGTAGTTTGATTTAGAACATTAATGCTTTTAGATAACGTGCCTGAACCGATCAACCTTTGATATAGGAAATGTTCAAAACATTATCCAACAATACAAAATTATATCCTTTCTTTTCAGATAAAGAGACTGATATGATTTTGTATATCAGGTTCGGTATCTAACAACATTCGTTCAGAATCAATGTATTGTAATACAGGGTGACAGTGACCGACAGACTTGGCTGCAACACTTGCCCCGTTTTCTGCCTCATGAAACTTATCACCCTTTCTCAGTTCTCTACCTTTCTGTAGCCCTATGTAACAGATTACATATCTGGGATCCTGATCTGGTATCACATACCCAGGACGTAAAGGATACTGAGAAACAGTTCTGTATAATCAACACACCCGAAGATGATGCATCAGCATGCACTCTCTTCGTTTGGGCGGCACGGGAATTCTGGTAATCCCCAATTTCCTGCTCTGTCTTATAACAATTATAAGTTGGAGCGGGACCAACGTTCCCCAGTTCAGTATAACAAGCGGGTTCGGTCAATAATCCGTATTATTATCTTGATTAAGGCGTGATATGGTCGCTACCTGGAGAGAGAGAGAAGAAAACACTCAGCGTGCGCTCTGTCAAGAATAGATTGGTTATTATTTTATCTAATCAGGATGGCTCCCACTGCTTTTTATCAAATCTTCCTTCAAACCCTAAAAGGAAAGACTAGCCGGGATTAATTACACACTACAAGTTCGCCAATCTTTCAGCCAGGCCAGTGTCGGTACTTTGAGGGAGGTCCCCCGTGCTTTCGCACGAACCTAATTACTGTAAACCTCGTTTTCCCAGAGGCGTAACCTCGTTAACACCTTTCTAGACACCTACTTGATCGGCTAATTGTAATGTATAAAACTCTCCCAGGAGTAACTCTTACTCGCAGCGGGTATCGGGATCCAACTATCTCATAGAAGGTATGCAATCTCATTGCAAATCTCAACACTTGAAATTCCCGATAATATTTTGCCCCTAACGTGCTATGACCTTGACGAAAGCCAACAAACCATAGCCCGCTAGTCAAGTTCAACCCGTACATTTCTTGATCGAATTAAACCCACCCGCACGACCCTTGACGAAAGCCAACAAAGCCGCACGACTACCCTAGTCCAATCGCATCGTATGCTAGCAGATAAGCAGCATATAGCTACCGCACACTGCACCTTGACGAAAGCCAACAAATGCAGCACGAATACTATATACAACTTATCTGAAATGACGGAGGGCTACGACAGGTTTTTCTGAAAACCTATTGCGTAATGAACTTGATATCGTTGTAGGATCAAATGATTTTTGAAATGGAGTGCTTTTGAGGCTTTTCTAGTTTTGCTAAAGGAGTCACTCCCGGTGAAGGGATCGTCGGTCCTTTCCTCGTCGAATGAGGTGCGGGATATATCATATATATCACTGTGCAAAGCAAAAACACTTAAAAGCAATCAAAAAACAAACCGAGTGTGTAGCATCTGCCAGTTATTGCTAAAGGAGTCACTCCCGGTGAAGGGATCTCGGTCCTTTCCTCATCGAATAAGGTGCAGGATATATCTCATATACCGCTGTGCAAAGCAAGAACTGTAGCTACCTGTTTTATTTTGAAATTCGATTCTACAACATCTTAGGTTTCTTTTAATTTCATTAATCACATTAATGAAGTCCCATCATTTAAATACCTAAACATCACAGATAGATATGACGTACACTTATGCCATCCGCATTCGCCTCGATTTCCCCTCGTGCACCGTTAGGTTAGGTAACTAACGGCAGAGCAGGGCAGGGCTAGCGCGGGTGTAAAACATAAGTAACGTCTATATAATATATCATATATACTATATACTATATCCATCACAGAAACATCACATGATCTCATCACAGATATCGCAGCAGAAGAATCATATGAAATATTGGATATACTAGGACGTCCGTGTTTTCAATACGAGCCAGTATAAAACACGGATTCCACGGTCGTTACGAATAGCCAAACCCACACCCCTAGACCCCTACGAGAGCGGCAAGCAACCCTACCAATTCTGGAGTTAGGAGACCCGGACTCGACTCCTCGAGTTGGTCTCCCACTGGACTCCAGAACCCGGTTACTTGTGCCCTCCTCCTTGGGTCTATCCTAGTGCGGAAAAGTAAATAATATACAACAGGTGACAACTCCCGCAACCTGGAAGCGCCCCAATAAAAGAATATTACATACAAGTTTTTTACATGAATGAAAATGAAAAACACTCATCTCACATAAAAACCCCCGGCTATTCAAACACGACGATCCAATATAACATATCCAGCAA
Source organism: Agapanthus africanus (assembly GCA_030015575.1). NCBI lineage: Eukaryota > Viridiplantae > Streptophyta > Magnoliopsida > Asparagales > Amaryllidaceae > Agapanthus > Agapanthus africanus. Next base: position 426,897,814 of record CM057347.1, on the reverse strand, counting down.
CACATAACATCACATGTCATCAACGTAAGTAAATATGTCCATCCCAATTGTCGTTGACATATAGCAACGAAACCGGCGATATCACATATTACACTTACGGTCACAGAAAAGAAAGTGTAAAACTACAACAGTTGGAATCCGCAACCACCTCAGACATCGCATGCCTGACCAAATGAATTACTTAGACATCGCATGCCTAACAATTATAAACCCCGCATTTTAGTCTCATTATCGAAAACACTTTTCAATACCAAGTCGGGTAATTCAACAAGATTCCCGACACACTGATCGAATGCTCGTCGCAAACTTCAGTAGACGGCCGCACCCCCAATACCGTCGACGAAGTGCACCAAGGCGGAACACCGCTACCGCGAGCACCCGAACGGATGCTTTCGGCGACGGGGTTCTTCTACAGTCACTTGGTCGGGGCAATGGGGTAAGGCTGTCTATTAAGTTTACCCGGCGAGTATCCGCGTACGCTACGTGATTGCGACGGACTTTTGATCACATCAAAATTCCGTGGCAACCGATCAAAAGAGACTAAAGTGCTACGTTTATAACATTCATTTAGTTATCACATAACTTTTTGTGAATTCCAATTATTGTATCCCATTCCAGATAAACAGAAAATGTTAAACTTTCCGATCGAACAATCGAACACCCAAGTTTTCCCGAAACAGATCAACACATGAAACAAGTCTAACAGCATTCCGTTCGTGCCTCAGTACCAACGATCCAGCCGTAGAAGGGTCAAGCCAACGCCTCACATGTGGCACGCCGTACTGCCCCAAACCCGAAGGTTCAAAGGGCAGTTCAAGACGGTCACATAATCGAGTTAAGGTTTGTGTCTTCTAGAGGGACCATCGAGTTACTTGCACTACTTAGAACGTCGTTAAACTACGGAAAAATCCAACACTTGGAAATTTCCCGACAGGGGAAAAGTTGGGTATTTATATCCGGTCGAACTTTTTAACATATTCTAAAATTTATCCGGAAAGCCACACAGACAAAATTTGATATCCCGATCGAAATACCGAATCCCCAAATCAACTCAGAAAAATTCAACTCTGGAAAAAATATTAAAAATATCCAGAGAACTCAGCACAGCTAAATAGGAGTTACTGTGAAAACAACCCTACAGAAAACGACAAACCCGCCGCCCTTCCGCCGCACGAGCCAGGCTCATGCCGCGGAAGCGCGGCGGTCTGATGGAATTAGGGCTACGAAATTCACAGTTTCTCTTATATTTTCCTGCATGTTTTTCTGAATATTTTTAATGTGGAAAAATCCCAGGTTTTAAAAATTGTACAGAGAGCAATATCGATGCGGGGTTTCGGGTTCGTTCGGACTTCAATTTCCGTCTGGACTTCGCCTAAGGCTCTAGCTAGGCTCTGATACCACTGCAGGGTTCCTAGGCACTCTAGTGAGGTCTCCCAAGCCATCAACCATGGCAATTTCAAAAAATATGGTGCCTACAAACCCTAAAGTATGGATCGTTTGCTAGATGTCTAGGCGAACAAAACTAGTTAACAAAATAACTAATGAGAATACGGAAATACAACCTTTGTAGATCCGGTGCTCCACCTCCAAAGCTCCGCAACGAAGTCGTCTCCGCTGTCCAAATCAAATCCGGGCTCTAGGATCGGCTTCGTCGGAGAATGGGCAAGCTAGGTCGTCGATGTCCATGCCGAAGATGATCTACGTCGAAGCATCGATGAATCAAGCTCCACCTTCACCAAGTTATGAAACTTGTGAAGGAAACACACTCTACTACTTGGCAAGAGGTAGAGGATGAAGAAATAGGAAGTGGGTTAACTTTAGAATTGGATTTCTCACTCATATCCAACAATCACCATTGATGGACCTTACTTTTCTTCACTTGAAGAATGAAGAAGAAGAAGAAAGATATTGTGATAAGTTAATAGAAAATGAAAAGAAAATGAATTCTTATCATAATTCTAACCATGGTCAAGTGTAGAGAATGAATCATGGTTAGTGAGAATGGTTAGGGTTAAGGATGAGATAAGTATGGTTGACTTTATCAAAGCTTCATGAAGTTTCAACTAAACTCCAAATCTAGCAACCATTCTTTTCTCTTTTCTTTTATTCATTTATCAAAAATAAAAAGATAATTAAATAAGATAAATGAATAATGAATAATAAACCCTAACCATTTCATTAACCAAGGTTTAATCTTTACACTTGAACCCTAGCTTGACTTGCATCATTAAACATGATACAATCAAGTGCACAAAAACATATCGCATATGCAATGCGCACGAACCAAGTGAGAAAATCCATCTAAAGTGAACCGATACTAGTTAATGTAAAGTAATATATCAAATATATAATTATACATTAAATCATTAAATCAACACTTGATTCAATGATCCGGTCATGCGCACATAACCGACTGGTATCTAATATATCGGCTTATCGAATCAACGCTTGAATCGATAACTAGGTTATATCGCATACAACCATTCGATATATATATCGCGAGAATAGAATACGGTATCACATACTCGTATTATTCTCGGTCCCGCACATATCTCATATGCGCTCCTATTTCGTTTCGCTTGAGCCAGGAAACCTCTGTGTAGGACTCTAAAGACTCGTCAATACGCCGGCAGCGGATGATGATCATATCAAACATCCACAAGCCGCAAGCGGTCTGCTAAACGTAACGGCCACCCGGGTATTGAGCGATCTGAAGATCGACGAGCAAGCCCGCTCACACTCCAGTGAATCCGACCAGTAACACTACCGTACAGTCCGGTCTGATCGTCTGATATGTCGCATATCTCGCCTAGGGGTGGTAAACGTCAGACCCCAATAGCTCAATAAGTCGTGTCGATATGAGGCTCATAACGGGTCGAGAAACTACTGGTAACACTTACCAGCAATTCTCTGAGCAGCCCTGGCCAGGGACTTCCTGTTATAGCCGATCGAACACAGTACAACATCAACCCCCATATACCGGGAGAGACGAATCCCCTCCTATCGCTCATTGCCTCCATGTGACTCGGGACTGTACCCAAAAACCACCGTTTTGCACGCCCTCTTGGACGTGGTAAGATGGAAATCAAAGCACAGTGGGAACCACACAAGACTCTATGACGATCTCGGGTCAACAGACTACTCTGTACCAGTGTCACCAGAGAACTGCCATCTGACGTGAGGTATAATACCATCTGGGAGTTCTCGGCGAGTCCGTCCAGTGTACCCAGTCTCTACTGAGCACCCGTATATCATCTCTGATGTCAAACACCGATGGATATGGGATCATCCATCGCCCATCTGTATGGGTCGAGAAGGTATACGCTAGTCTACTCTGGTATATCGATGCCCCGTCTCGATACACCCACGACTAGGGACTTTGAAGGATGTACTTATAGACTACCATGTCCCCACTAGTATGATCCGCATCATAGTCCAGGTAGTCAAGTACAGATCCTAAGGGCTTTACCAACATGTAACAGAGAGACAATCAGTATACACGTTAAGGTAAAGAGCAACCAGATAGCATACTATCATGTCGAGCAAGAAAGTCCTCCCTATATATGTCCCAGCATCCACTACAATATACATCCTATGTATAGTAATGGCCTCTAGGGCATACATATAACTAACACGTTTTGGGATTGGATTTATCCAGTATGTATTCGTGTTCCTCGGAACGCGGATGCGGGTGTGTATGCACAGTTGACGGAGAGACAGAGGCAGAGGATTCTCATTAGGGTTGTTGACCGTTGACCGTTGACTATTGACTTTTTGGTCAACCCTAATGAGAATATGATATGTGATTAACAATTATATTAATTAAGTATTATGGTGACATGGTTGTTGAGGGGTTGACTTTGTTGACTTGTTGACTTTGTTGACCGGTTGATTAGGTTGGACTAGTTGACCATCATGATGACTATGGCTATCATTTCATGGCAAAGACTTTTTACTTGCTTGTTTCTTTTGTGAGAAATGAGTGCATGAAATGATTTAGCCATTTTGACTTGAACCATTTTACACAATACTTGATTATTATTTTTGTGATGATGGTTTTGGATTATGAGAGCAAAATGAGAAAAGTCTTCTCTCATTCTTTCATGCTCATTCTCTCTCTTGTTCTTGAGCTCTCATCTTCCTCCTCTTGCTCTCCCTCTCTTGATTCTATGGTTCACTTGTCTCATGAGTTGAGAACCAAGAACCATAGATAAAATCCCATACAAACTCTTCTCTACTCACTCTAGTTCACAAGGTTTAGCAAACCGAGTGAACTAGTTTCTTCAAAGATCGAAGAAGGAGCCAAAGGTTGAAGCTTTCAGGTGGATCTATCTTCGGCGTAAGGAGACGACGGGAAGAAGCCGATCCGGACCACCATCGAGGTTTGAAGACGAAGGAGTTCAAGACAAGAAAGGTATAAACCCCCTAACCGAGTAGTTAACGACTCCTAGTTAGGTTGTTAGTTAGATGTTTAACAAAGATCCGGATTTTAAGTCCATATTACCACCTCTAAGAAAATCGTTTTTCATCAAATTCCGCATGCCCGAAAGTACCGAGAGAGGTAGCATGGACTTACACCTTCCTGCACTAGGCAATTAATTGACTTACACTCGACGTGTGATCGTCGTCTAAAAGACCGGCCATCGACCTACGGCCTAACACTTGAATTAAGAAAAAGACCGACAAGCTCAAGTACTTACGCAAGAAAATACCCTGGACTCGGCTCCAATAACTGGAATCTCATCGCCCGACTCAACCCTAACAACTTCTACAGACTTCTCAGAGAAAGACATCCAACCTGATTCAAAGGGAAGGTTTCGCCGAGGAAAGGCGCAGAAGATCTGATCTAAAAAGAAGGAGGAATGCCGAGCAATCTCTAGCAACGAGGGAAAATAATGGCGGAAATGTTAACCCTAAGGGATCTCTCTCTTATTTATACAACTCGAAGGGAAGTATCTGACGGCCCCGATCATGTCCCGCCAAAACAAAGCGTCGCGTCTACCAGCCGTCGAAGCCCCACGTATCGAACGACCATTGGAGACATCCCTTCGGCCGTAGGCGACAGCGACATCCTGTCATATCCACCAATCCGCGTCGGACACGTGGCTTGCACCTCAACAGACATGCGACAAATCGGCGCCCCCTATTTAATGCACGATCCTTTCCCCGATCCGTTGATGTCATCAAATATGCGCGCGGAGATCCAAGTGCCCGGGATACGCCACGCGGGCTCATAAATCTGAACGATGTAACTGCCCTACACCGAGTCGTCCCGAAAATCCGTGCCGATAGATTTTTGGCAACAGGCTGCGCCCAGAAAACTGATCAAACCACTCTCGACCCGACTCATAAATAGGTCAGGACGAGAGTGGATGGCTAATGATGACATTCATAAGTGAGAATTCCTCAGATCATGACACGTGGCAGATGATGTGTCCCGGGACTTACGGGACAGGAGCAAGCACGATACATTGAAGGCATTCCCCGGGCCTTCACCCCGAGGATTGACCCGACCTTCGATGGCCTCCCAGAACACTCCTATACTCGCCTTACAAATAACCATTGGTCGCCTCCGAGCCCTCCTACACGCTGAGCTTTCTCGGCCTCCCGCTCGCCTCCGAGTCTCCCGCCGAGCTAATCCTCCCCGGTTCTACCGAGTAACCAAGAACGCAGAGCCCAAGCACCTCCGCCATGGCTCCGCGTATCTTGCCAGAAGCGAGATATCCGCTACCCAACAATCCCGCGTTCCACGCCGTCGTATCCCCCCATTAACAAGCATATCTCGTCATTAATGGAGATATCCCGTCATTCACGTAGGCGTAACGTCAGGGGCGTAACTGACAGCGAAGATCTCGCGCCAGCTCGCTCCACGCGACCACTATAAAAAACCCTCTCCCAAACGACTCGGGTAAGGCAATTTTAATCCAACAAGCCGCTACTCTGCTCATTTTCATCGGCTAACTTGATCGTCGGAAGGTCCTACGGTGGTCATCCACTCCGGGACTTCTTTGCATGTAGCTCGGCTTCACCTCAAAATCAACCTATTGAGATACACACGCCCAAGGAGACAACTTTCAAATCAAATCTCTGTCATTCAACAGCAGTCGCCACAGATCGACGGAGGACAGCATCTGAAGGAGATCAGACCTCCATCAGGTAAAAAAACTTTTTTTTGGTACTCACCGTGACCCTCCTGTTCTTGAGCTTGAGCTCCAGTTTGAAGAGAGAGAGAAGAGTTTTGGAGAGAGAGAAGAGTTTTGGAGAGAGAGAGAGAGAGCAGTTTCGGGTTGATGAGCTTGGTCGTTCTTATCGTTTGCCTTTTTTATATATATTTAATTTCTATTGAATTATTATTTTTATTATTATTATTATCTCCATTTCTTTCTTTTATGCCCTTTTCCCATTCTTATCTCTTTTTATTATAATTTTATACAAATCAGATATGTTAATTTGATAATTTACATTTAAAATCATTATTATAAAAGCATGGTTTAATCTCATAGTTATAAAATCACGATTTTACGCCGCTATTTAAAACACATCTTAAAACATAAAATATAGTTCACATGGTTTCGAACCGCTCACGGAAAAGGATCCTCAACCTACCGTTTTTGACAAAAAAGCGCTACTATTTTTGTCCAAAGGCGCGAACCCTAGACGAACACAATTTCCCTTTCGCTTTTGGAATCAGTTACATGTTCGCATCAAAAACAAAAAGGTAAAAACAAAGCTCAAATCAAGGAACTCAAACCCTAACCCTAGAAACCTCCGATGAGGTCTCCGGCGACTCCGCTTCCTCCGACGCCCGCCACCGGCGGCCGCCGAAAGGGGACGGCGAGCCGAGCGTGGCTCGTGATCTCGGATTCAGGCCGAACTTACTCTGAAGAAGTCGGAAAGCACTCGATCATGAGGCGAACGGGGCTCCCCGCGCGAGATCTGCGGGTTCTGGATCCGATGCTGACGTATCCTTCGACGATCTTGGGGAGAGAGAGGGCTATCGTGATCAATTTGGAGCACATCAAGGCTGTGATCACCGCCACTGAGGTTTTGGTGCCGAACTCGACGAGTCCCTTGGTTGGCCCTTTCGTGCAGGAGCTTCAGGCTAGGGTTTCGGTTCCACAGCAGGTATGATTGCTTGCTTTTTTGGTTAAAGTTATTTTTTTTTTATTAATGGGAACGAGTTTCAATTAAATGGAGATGTGTAGTATCGGGAATGGTTGAAAAGATCCTGTGAGAAGATAGATTATTTTATTTATCGATATATGTTTGTTTTATATATGTATTGGTGTCTTCTTGAATCCGACTCGGGGGTCGATCCATAGCTTGCTAGTTGCTGCGTCGATATAGATTGTTTCAGGAAAAATAAATTGAATTAAATCAGGAACTTACAAACACGCTGAAGTGAAAAGAGGAGGAACCCAAAAAACATCAACTGATGACTTAATTCATTTACAAAAACTTCCTACTTATTTGGATTTTGGAATAGCTGCAATTAACCCATATTTGGTTTAGCTATAGTTGTTTCTTTCAAATCTGTAGCAGTGTTGTTAAATCCGACTCTGGCCTCAGTTCTTGACCCATTACTTGCTGCCTCTAGGAAAAATCATTGTTATTTTAGCATGAAATTAAACATAGTATAAGTAAACATGGACAGAATTATGAATTTTTGTAATGTATATTTTGTGATATTGCTGAAATCTGGGAGGTGTGAGTGATGAAAGTTATTTTAATGACCTATTTGTTCCTTCCTTAATCCAATTCTCAAGGAATTTCAATTGGCTGCCAGCATACTACACTTGCTAGTTTTGCACCAAGTAATGCCGATTGTTAAACTTAATTAATGAATGTTATGTATCTTATGCTATGTTGTTCTACTTCTATGTTGTTGTGGATTATGTGACTGGCAACTATTGTTTTTGAATGTAATTTAAATTGTGTGCAGCTTGGAGCGGTTTTGCTAGTAAATTTTTTTATTGATAGCCAATACCATAATGGCTGCTGGGTGAATCCATTATTCTCACTTTATGGTGAAATATTAGCAATTGTGATTCAGTTAATTTCCACTACTATAACTTTCACTGATGTAAGCATTATTTAATTTGAAGACTGCAGAATTTGGTGATAGGGAAATGGGAGCAACAGCAAAGGCTAACTGGAGTGGTGAAATGAGAGAAGGAAGCCCTGGACCACCATTAGATGTAGGAAAAGACGGACAAGCCAAGGTCATACCTTTTGAATTCAAAGCTCTTGAAGTTTGCCTGGAATCTGCTTGTAAATTGCTCGAGTCTGAGGTTTGTGTTTTCTCCTCCAACCATTACGATATCATCTTCCTCTTTTATCAGATTTCCAGCTAGCTATTGCATGCCATGGTTAGAGAAGTTCATGCTTTACAACAGATTTTGAACTTTATCTGGCACTTGATTCCTTCAGTATTCTATTTTCTTATAGTTTTGTTTTAAATGCATTTCAGAATAAATTTATAAATGCACGTTCGAATTTTAAGGCCCCCCCCCCACCAAGTGATTCTTTTCATTCTTGGTGACATGCAAAATTTTCTTGGACCTTTAGGAAAAACCATTGTTGTTATATTTTACCATGAGAAGATATTACCAAAGAGCCACCTAGTAAGTTAATATGGAATCTATTTTCTAGTTATTAATAGGTTCCACATATTGCATGTCACCCGCAGGAGGTTATTTGAATTTTTTTTGCTTCCCTTCAATATTAAGCTGAACAGCTTCTTTGTTGACACTGGCTTCCAAGTAAAGATATATGAACCTGCTGTAAATTCATTCTGCTGCCCATACACCACATGCAACTTGTTTGTTACTCTTCCTTGGATACTAATATTAGCTGTCTTTGATCCTATGAGTTTTTCTTTGGCAGTACTTGTTCACAGAGGAGTGATCCATTGCAAACTGGTCCGTGTTTTTTTAAACAGAAACTCCCGATCTACGACATATTTTAACGATCCGATCCGTTGAAGTTGATCACCCTACCCTCAAATATATGTTAATGAAAAACCAAAGGATTTAAAGACCTCTAGCCTATGCATTGATGCGTGCAAAAATGGTTGTCTTTTGATAATGCAACATAAACTTCATCTGATGCATAGGTTAGAGGTCTTTAAATCCTTTGATTTTTCATACACATATATTTGGGGGTAGGGTGATCAACTTCAACGGATCGGATCATCGGGAGTTCCTATTTTCAAAAAACGCGGACCGGTTTGCAATGGATCAAACCCCCCTCCCCTATTCACATGTTATAATTTTTATAAACTGCATATTCATCTTTTCAGCCTTTGATTTGCGGCATATAATTTTCATTTATTACTCTTGTAGAATATTTGGTTTAGTTAGCATGTTTATTATTTTTTGTGTTATATCAGACACTGACGTTGGAGAAGGAAGCATATCCAGCTTTGGACGAGTTGACCTCTAAAATCAGCACCCTCAACCTTGAACGTGTTCGACAGATAAAGAGTCGGTTGGTTGCAATATCAGGTCGTGTACAAAAGGTGAGCAGACTCATCAGAATCTATAGAGTTTATTCTTATACACTGCCTTCATCTTGTAGTTGAATAGAAAAAGGGTAGGATAGATTATTATAGGAAATGCTTAATGATGATCCCTATAAGCTGCATTTGTTAAAGCCACATTCTGGAAGTTGCTTGGTGTACCACCATGCAGTGTGCACCAGTCAAATAGATATCAGTGAGAAGGATGTGAAAGGATATGGCATTAGGGCCCAACAGAATACTTAGGTGTACAGGGTCATGGTAAATATTGGATGTGGTGTACAGGGTCATGGTAAATATTGGATGTTTGCGGTTAATTAACCTTATTTACTAAGATCCCCAAAAATGGAGAAACACCAAATGGTTGGTGAAATGTTAAGAATCAACGGTGATTTATGTCAAGTTAGTAATGAGTCTAATGACGATTCTCTTCCTATTGAGGTTGTTGAGAGGAAATCGAGAAAAGAGAGTGCATCTGCCCTTGTCATTTGCTGAAGTGGAGAAGCAATGATATATAAATGCAGGCTATTGGATAGATTGTGAGGAAATATAGATGCGGTGAGTAAATTGAATATATTTTTTGATCTCGACTGTTTTGCCAACAATGTATATTCAACAAAGCAACTATAGTAAAAAGAGGCGCTTGCTAGAACAGAGTCAACAGTAAAAGGAGATGATTAGGGAAGTGGACACTATACTTGAACTGTTGAAAGGTTACCTATGGTGCATCCTATATTGCACGGATTCTTCATCAAGGAGATGTATCCGTATTGGTTTCATATACATATCGGATTCTTTCAGATTTGTCAAGGGTATACTTGTAAAACTCTTTTGGCACATCTGAATATTTATATTGTATCTACATGTATCAATGGCTAAGACACCATCATCTATGCATAAACACTTGCAAATTATTTGTATTCTTAATTTAGATGTGTTAAAATGATAGCTTTTTTTGTGTGTGTAAACAAAAAATTAAAGTATCCCAACTAGCCATTTCCTAGACTTTTGGAAAATTTGGAGTCTGCGAATTCAACTCCTGTTGTGTCCCGTATTTGAATCCAGGCTTCATAGGGTGCATCTTTTTCTCAAGAATTTAGCAACTATTATTAAAGTTACCATCATTATGCAGCTTCACCTTTGTTTACTTCTATGCCTTTTTTCCTTGCTTTTAAGTACGGTTTTGGATGTTTAACAGGTGAGGGATGAACTTGAGCATCTGCTGGATGATGACATGGATATGGCTGAGATGTACCTAACAGACAAGTTTATGTCTCATCGAGTTGGTGAAACATCTTCGAGAGTTGATCTCAACAATGATGCTCCTGAAACAGATGATGAAAGGTAAGCTACTAGATATCTGTAGAGTTTTCAGTTGTCTTATTTGGCAAATAAATGTTGGTTCTGCATACAATCATTTGAAAATGGCATTCGGAAGTTCAACTCACCGCCCATGCCATTGCGAAATTGGTTGATGGGTGATGTATCTGTATTGGTTTTAAAGTATAAATTAAACCACAAACCTTCTAATGAGAAGTGAGCTGTTCTTACAATTAATGTGATTTCTCATAAATATTATAGGGAGCTGATTGGACTGGTTTTCCATTTTCCCTTAGAAAGGGTTTGATCTGCACATGATCCATTTAAGTTCAAACTTACGCCAAAATTTAGGACAAAATTGGCATCTGTCCCTTTCTGGTCCTGTTTGTCGAAATGTCATTTTGTTGTTACATTTACTATGTCCGCTTTTACTTTATACTCAAAAGGATTGTAAGTAGATCGCAAATCAATAAGAGCCACAACATCATCACATCTAGAAATAGATGTTTGTGTTGTACTTTGTAAACTGAATTAATACATCATAGATGTGGTAATGCTCATATAATTTATTTAATCCTTTTAAATTGTATATGGGCAGATTCTTATTACCTGTACTCAGTATCGCATGCAGAGCATTCTTACGAACATAATGTTCCTTTAAAATTGTATATGGACTGATTCTTGTTACCTGTACTCAGTATCACATGCAGAGCATTCTTACAAACATAATGTCGATGCATGCAACTGGTTTGATTGGCCATCCAATTCTGCACATATGTCACCGTGATTCTCTACTTTGTTAACCTACGGGCATTTGATACATATTGATATATTTTTGGACTGTGGTATGGCGTTCGTTTTTTCAGAGACGACGATTTCAAGGCTGAGACAGAAAGTAGTCATGAAAGCTATCTTGGTTTTAAGCCTCACATTGAAGAACTGGAGATGCTATTGGAGGCCTACTTTGTGCAGATAGATGGCACCTTAAATAAACTCTCCACCGTAAGTTACTCTTCTTTTTATACGATTGCTCTCTCTCTCTCTCTCTCTCTCTCTCACACACACACACACACACACACAACACACACACACATTTGTACATAAGCAGAATTCAAGCTTACTGGAAACTTCACACTTACATATATTTTGGCGAATTTGGTTATCTGGGTGATTTAGGTTGAAATAAATCTAAAATAAACAATACATTACAAAAAAGTGGGAAGTAAGAAAAATTGGAGAAATTGATAAAGAAGCGCCTCTAAGAAATGTGCTGTTTGATATTTTGTCGTATGGAGTACGAATTTATGACACAATTACAGTGTTGATGAAAGTGAAAATTATAGAAATGATGGTGCCTAACTACCAACTCATGAAAAGTAACACAAGAATAGAAGCATGGTTAATAACCATGACATATCAAGTGCAATCTTATGAGTAAATCTTGTTAGGCTAATATCAAGGTGGGTCGGTATTTTGATGTATCGTCTTGTCTAAAACTCGAGGAGTTTAATTTGGATTTGCACTTTCTCAAAATTGATCTCGAGCTCACTTAAAAGCTGAAGTTATATAAATTATGAGTTAATAAAGTATGTCAGGATAATATAAATCTTCACACTCCTGTGGACTTTGGGGCATGTGGTAAGGTCTCCAGCAGAAACATGACTTGCTTGTAAAGACGAATTAATGAAGGTAAATATTATTTTTAAATTATCAATAATAAGGTTTGAACTCAAAACCTCTTGGAACTTAGTGCCATGATATCGAGTTAAATTTTTTTACCCAAAAGCCTTTTGGATTAACAATTTATATCAAGCTTATATAACCGATAAGACTTGAACCCATTACCTTTTGAAGCTTGGTGTGCTCTCATTCCATATTAAACTTCCCTGCACTAAAACTTTGAAATTGTGATGAGGGTTGATTGATATATTTTTATATTCTAATAACATTCAACAAACTTATCCGCTCTCAATCCTTAAGGTTCTTACCTAGAACATGCTTTCTGGATTATTAGCCCAAACTGATTCGATACACCATATCTTTTTTCCATGTACAAAAAGCTAAGGGAATATGTGGACGACACTGAGGACTACATCAACATAATGCTCGACGAGAAGCAGAACCAGCTGCTACAAATGGGAGTAATGCTGAGCACTTTAACCCTTGTTCTAACTGCAGGAGTTGTGGTCACCGCCATTTTTGGTATGAATATAGGCATAAGTCTCTACAATGCTCCATATTCTAGGTTTTGGGAAACCACATTTTGGACCTCGGGGGGCTGCGTGGTTTTATATATCATCGCCATAGGTTGGGGTAAGAAAAGTGGACTGCTGCAATAATTGGCTAACTTTGGTTTTAAGGGAGGGTTTTCCACTAAAATACCCTTAGAGGAAGTTTACTGCAATAAAATAGTTTTGAGGAGGTTTAGTGAGAAACCCTCATGGTTAAGGGTAGTTTATTATAATAATTAGTCCAAGCTTGAAGTTTAACTTGGGTGGATTTTGAAATTTGTGAGTCTCCTATGCAACATTTAAAAAGGGGATATGGGAGGAGATATCTGTAAATCGTTGACAATGTAATAAACAAAGTATTAGAGAGGTTTAATCCTAAAAGTGATGACTTCCGTATGTAACAACAATTTTGGGAAATAAATTGTTGCAACGTTTAACGATGTAATTGTAATTCCTGGGGAGACCGGAGGAAATATTTTTATGTTTTCTGGTGATGGGAAATTTCATACAATGCTTGGATGATTGCATATGAGATCGGACATATTGTTTCCTTTAGCCAAATTATGTTGATTAGTTATGAAAAGCACTGTCATATTTAATTGTAAATTGGTTTTACAAGCAAATCAAGAATTTTCTGCATTATTTAGAAAACAAAACTTTGGTAGGATTATATGTGCTTATTAATTGATATAGGAGAGCAATCTGTTTTTTAGGTAGTCTATTTTTCAGTTGTCTTCCAAAATATGTAGCTATTTTATTTTATTCTTTTGTATTATTCTTTTCTTAAAATAAATAATAAATGGGACTTCTGAAGGTAGAGGTGGTTGTGATCTACGTCTGCAAACAAAATGGTCAACTAAGAATGCAAAATAATAATAATTTTTCACTTTCAGGATAATTATAGAACAAATTAATATAAATTAAATAGAAGGGAAACCAAAGTAAACTGTGTCATCTGGATGATGTCCCCAAAGGGCCCAAACCCAAAGGAGTCTATGTCAAATTCGTTGAATTCCGTTGCATTGCATAGTCAAAATCTAGAAGGAAAATCCCCCATTTTTGTAAATTTCTGCAATAAAGCATTTTGACCTTCTTGTTTTCTTGATGCCAACCCATTAGCAGACTTAAATATGGTACGGTTTTGTAATAAAAATAGCTTAAAATTTTGCTTATAAATAATGTTGGCACCCAAAGAGGTTTTGCAAGTTATGGTGTTGCTACCAAGTTTGGTTGGAGCATGGCTCGGTTTTGATCATAGACTGGATTTTAGTTGTGTAGGATCTCCTTCTTGCACATAGAGGTTTTATTTGTTTACACCAAAATTCAGATAATAATATATGTTATTGGATCGGATTGCTTAAGAGTTTTCAAGCTACTTGTATTTACCATGGAAGAAATGTTGGTGGTGACTTTGTGATTAATGCTGAAGCACCGGATGGTGTATCTAGGTTTGATGAAATGACACTTTTCAGGGTTTTCATGTAGCTGGACCGTAATGACTGTTAGGGGTGCAAGTCAGGTTGGATTTGACACGGACCAAATAAGATTTATTTTCGGGTTTTATTGCTCACAAATACCCGTCCGAATTCATTTAGACGGGTTTAACTTACACTAAAAATATTTTGGGTCGGGTCGGGTTTAGCACAAACCTCTTCCCCATCCAAATTAGCACCTAAATCCACTCATACCAAAACTCATCCAACCCAAACCTCTTAGGATAAATCAGCTCGTCCAATGTAAAAACCCACTGATTCTGGTACTAATGAACCTAGTTGTTTTTTTGGATGCCGCCCAAATGGAATCGAATCGACGGCCTTTTATTTTGGAGAAAAAAATTATATCAACCGAGCTAGACCCTGTAGGTATAATGATCCCGCTCCTTGCTTTCCAATACCTTTTTAAAGGTTAGTATAGAAATTCTAAATTGATGTGATTTACGGGATGTCATAATCTTATGTTTACGCATGGCATTAAAATTCTTTCAATGAAAATCGGCAGACGAAAAGCTAACTCAAATAACATATTTTGTAACTATTATTGACACTACTATGCTAAGCTCTTATTTTCATGTAATACAAAACTTGGTATGGTATGAAAGGTGCTTTGATAATTGTTAGTTGATTAAATTTTTTCAAAAAACATTTCTAATTGACTCAAATGATTATGTACATTTTGGATCCATTTTAGATATTTATATTCTGATACAAAACTCAAAAAAGTGTCTCTGTAAATTAATTTCTCATTTAGTATTTTTAGTATGTAAGATCAGATGCAAGCAGCCATGATTTAAGATCTTAGTTTATCGTTATCCAAAACAATCAAACTCAATCCAAAATGACCAATTTCAATCTCAAATTAAAGTCGAAGTACTGAAATTTTAGACCTTGATCCTGGATTGCAAAAGGATTGTCCAAGTAATAATATAGATGTTGTTGCCCAATGTAGAATTTGGTTTTGCCATTTCTGTAAATTATTTATTTAAATGTATTTCTAAAGAATCGACTCTAGATATCTTACTATATGAATGTTAAAAGAAACCAAGGTTATTTTTACTATGTCTTTAGCAGAAAGCACTCTAAGCGATCATTGATAATAACATGCTATATATCAAGTTGTGACGAAAATCTAAATTGAATTTACTTTTAAAATTAATCACCAATAATTTCATTTTTTAATAATAAAAAATGTATCCGGATCGAGGAAACAGACCAAACAAAAAATATTGAGTGATTTTGGAAAGATACGAATACTTTAGTAAGAGGCAATTTATTATCTTTAAGGTGTTAAATAAAAATAAAAGAATAAAGCTGCGCATAACTCTATCGATATGTTTCTATTTTTTTATTAGAATCCATAAAATTATCAAAACCATCTTAACACCACCTCAAAAATAAAAATGAATAGCAAAATGGGAAGAAGATCTTAAACCAGAAGGGTATTATGGGAAGTGCAAAAAAATGGTGTTTTGAAAGAACACTCTTTTTGGTGGAATATTCTTCAAAAAATCCATCTTTGTATTAAATCAATTAAATGATTTAAACAATATTTCATTAAGTATTTTGTATTTTTCCAACAAAATATGTTATGATTTGTAGTGAAACCCAAAACCCAATAAAATCTGACCCACACTTCCGAACCCAAAAAACCCCAAAGCCAGCCCAAACCCGAATATGAGAGTTCGGTATGTAAAATTTATAAATCCGTTGGGTTTGAAAGGATTTTGAGGTTAGGTTTAAAGGTTAGGATCGGGTACATGATTGTTAGCACACCCACCCAACTCGAATCAGTATCATCCATAATAACCATCAAGTTTATTTATTTATTTTTTGGATATATCTTGACAAGTGTTTTGATTCATAAGGATAAAAAAAGAAAAAGGAAAAAGCAAGATATGAAACTATTCGGTTGTGACCAGATAAACAAGAGAACAACCACAACCATTTTCTTTTCCCGTCCAAACAGGTTGGCTATGCAGTATAGCTCCGGTAAAAATCTGACAAAGATTTACCACCCGTCGTCGCCTGACGTCAACACTCTCTAAACAAGTGCCAAATCCCTTACTCAAAAAACTATATACATCAAGAAAGGGATTGGTCATAGTTCAAGACGATCAGTTGACATTTTTTTAATTCTCATAGATCATGAAAAAAGAGAGGAAAAGATAATATATTTGTCATATAAAATTATATTCAACTGAAAGACACAAATATGACCAAAAGCAAACATAAAACATATATTCCGTAACCAGACATACGAGAAAAAATTAGTAAAACATACAATGCATGTGGAAACTATGACGAAAATATGCAAACTTTGGATGCAAAATGTGAATTCTAGAAGAATAAATATTTGTAAAAAGATATTTTTATAAGGATTGGATTACGAATTGGGCAAACGTATTCAAAACGACAAGAAAGAGGCGATAAAAGAAAATTTGACGCAGACTCGTTCTGAAATCTCAACCTAAGGACTCGTCGACTTGTCCGCCTCCTCAAAATCTCCTACCAAATAAAAACCCTAGACTGCGATCCCCTTTCTCAAATTCTCTCATCGATAGATCTCCATCGTATCCAAATCCAAGGTACGCAGATGTCTTCCATTGATTCGATTGAACGAAAGCATGCGGTTTTTAGGGCTTGAGATCTGTGCAATTTTTGAAATTTGAATGTTTTGGGAGGTTGGTGTGCTGATTGCCCATTGTTTTGTGTTTCTGTTTCGAATTTGTGCTGTGAGATGCTGAAATGAAGCATTTATGCTAAAGTTAGTAGCTTTTTGTACATTGAGACAACAACGAACTTTTATTAAGCTTTTCTATTTTAAGGTCATAGCAAAATCAAGCCTTTTCTAAAATCATGTTGTTTTTGACCTAAAAACTAATGATTTAGTAATTTCACAACTGTATCCAAACTTTTTGAGTTTGGTTCATGATCCTTTTCTTTCATTCAGCTCCCTTGACTAGAGTAATTTTGCTTAATTGCTTGCGTTCATGTTTGTCTAAGCCCACCTCTAGTTGTCATTGCGCAGTTGACACATTTATCAGACTTCATTGTTCATGTTTGAAGCAATCCAATCTCCATTTTTCTCATTATTTGGTTACGTTGTTTCGTAAACATCCTACCTTAATCCTATTAATCACATCCTCCTTATTCTTATGATCAAATCTTGATCCTAAGAAACAAAGATTATTGTTTTTAGATAATTTCTGGTCATCAATTGGTACCAAGAGTCATAGACTCTCAGTTTCTTGTCGCTGTTTGAAAAATGAGGGAAGAAAAAGAACCCAGATAAACAATAATCCTGTAATGTTTAGCTTCACTCAAGTTTCAAAGCAAATGATTGAATTTTTGGCGGGTAACTGAAGAATTCTATGTCACAGATCTTGCAGCTTCCTTATTGAGAATACTGATTAACATGTTCATGGTTTCAGACTTTCTGGTCTTGGAATTGGAAGCTTCTGTTGGGTTTAACTTCCCTTCTTCATAATGAACCCTTTATTTGTTGGTCTTTTTGTGCCTATTGTGTTCTCTTACGTGTTCCGGAAAAAGAGTGTAAAGCAACGAGGGTTGCCTGCTGATGTTGGTGGCGAACCTGGCTATGCAATTCGTAACTACCGCTTCACTTCGCCTGTTGAAACTCAATGGGAAGGGGTCACAACACTAGCTGAGCTATTTGAGCAGTCATGCAAGAATTTTTCAGATAAGCGCTTGCTTGGTACTCGGAAGCTAATTGCTACTGGAACTGAAGTGTCATCAGATGGAAGGTCCTTTGAAAAGCTCCATTTAGGAAATTATGAATGGTTGAGTTATAGTCAAGTTTATGAGGCAGTTTGTAGCTTTGCCTCTGGATTAGTGCATCTCGGCCATGGTAAGGGAGAGCGTGTCGCAATATTTGCTGATACACGTGCAGAATGGCAGATTGCTTTACAGGTCTCTCTTTTTATCATATAGCTATGACCATTATAATAAGATTATTTCTGTTGGTACTGCAGTGCAAGGCATAACCTTTTAGTTCAAAATCCTGCTCAGCTATGTGTTGTATGCTTGTATTTGCTCTCCTTTATATTCCGCCTTTCCTTTTGCAAGATAACATCGCTCTTTTGCAAACCAAGAAACTATAACATACATTATTTCTACTTTTTATCCTGTTAAGTGTTTTGGTTTATAAATACAACTATTATGAGTCTCCGACATATACTTTTTACGTAGAAATTATATCAAACTGATTTAAAGTATAATTGAGATGAACAGTGATTGGAATGGATCCTTGGATAATTTACATCGGAGTTCCTCTTAGTTGTGAGCTGACCTGACCTTCATTCTACTTGGTGATGGGCGGTTAAATCACCACAAGCCTACCTCAACAGAGGGAACCTGAGTCCTTGGTTATGATCCATGCATTAAAGAAAGAAGACCAAGTAGAATACATTAGTTTGATAGTTTTTGTTTACTAAACCAACTATCATATCCTTTATTCAATTGTATCCTTGTTCAAAGCAGAGAACTATATAGTTTTTATGATAGATATGGCTGCAAAAATCTGCATTCTTTTTTGGCATTACTATTTTATAGATTGTTTCTAAATTCTTTTGCTTTCTTGGAATAGGGTTGCTTCAGGCGAAATGTCACAGTTGTCACCATTTATGCTTCTCTAGGCGAGGAGGCTCTTTGTCACTCGTTAAATGAGGTGCTCTCAGTGCTTATGCTCCCCCCTTCTGAATATATAGGATTTCCTTGAGTGTATTGACATATTAGTAATTTAGCCATAAAGCGGTGTTGAGTGGAAATCTTTTATATATAACCATGTCTCCTTACAACCTCTCTTTTATGACATGTGCCAGAAAACTTATTACGAGTTTTAGCTTTAAGCATAATTGTTTTTTCCCCTGTCAAGCTATCGAAATATTTTTATATGCGGAATAAATAAACCTATATACCGGTCTTTGGACTTTGTTTGCTTTGGCTAAGGGACCTTACTTCCATGTGCTAATCCTTGACTGGATCTTTGTTCTCCATCATCCTGCACAATGATTAGTTTGACATGTTAGTAATTTAGCGATAAAGCTGTTTTGAATGGAAATTCTTTTATATATAACCATGTCTCCTTACAACCTCTCTTTTATGACATATGATATTCAAAGCATTTTCTTTTGCAGAAAACTTATTACGAGATTTAGCTTTAAGCATAACTAGAATCGACCCCACGCGTAACGCGTGAGATCGAAATTCTTCCAATGAAAATTAGAAGACGAAAAAGCTGATAACTCAAATAATATATATTTTAATCATTATGTAATACTTCCGACACTTCTATGTTAGGTTCTTATTTTAATGTAATATAAAACTTGGTATGAACGGTGCCTTAATAATCGTTGTTGGTAGAATTAAAAAACCAAAAAAGACCTTCATGGTCGACTCGAATGATCGTGTATGTACATTTTGGGTCCCTTTGATATTTATATTTTGACAGATAATACAATACTCAATAGTGTCTTTAGAAATTAGTTTCTCATTTTGTATCTAACATCAAATGCGAGTAGTCATGATTTAAGATTTTAGCTTGTCAATATCCAAAATAATTAATTTTGATCCAAAATTATCAATTTCGATCTCAAATCAATGTCAGAGTACCAAATTTTAAAACTTGATCCTTGATGACAAAATGATTGTCCGAGTAATGTTTTAGATGTTGTAAGCCAATGTAGGATTTGGTTTTGCCAATTTATTTAAATGATTTATTCAAAATTTATTTAGAATGAATCTACTCTAGAGCTCCTATTTTAGTGAATTCTGAACAAATCAGGGTTGTTTTTACCGTCTTTAGCAAAAAATACTCCAAGCATCATTGAAAACAACATCCAAGCTTAAATTGAATTTCTTTATAATTAATCATCAATAATTTCATTTTTTCAAAATCAAATATCTTGTTTCTTGCCTAGATTAAGGAAAGGGGCCAAACAGAAAATATAAAGTAACTTCAAAAAGATACAGATTCTTTATTGTACTCAAAAACAATTTATTACCTTTGAGGTATTTAAATGAAAATAGAAGAGTAAGATCACATATAATGCTACCAATATATTTCTATTTTCTATTAGAATTCACAATATTATCAAAATCATTTTTTCTCAACATCATATCAAAAATCAAAGTGAAGGGCAAAGATGAAGATGATGATTGACCTAGGGGAATAATCGGGAGTTTAAAAAAATAGTGTTTTGAGGGAATATTCCCTTTTTGATGGAACATGCCTAAAAAAACCCTACCATGTATTATATTAATGATTGTTTTTTCCTCAACATATATATTGGTATTCGGACTTTGTTTTCTTTGGCCGACGGACCTTCTTCCATGTGCTAATCCTTGACTAGATCTTTGTTCTCCATCATTACACATAACGATTGGAAACTGCTTTTGTGTATTTCTTGTTGTTGAGCTGCTGAATGCATTTTATCCAAATGATAAACTGTATGTACTTTAAGGGAATAAAAACATCATGAAGTTACTTTCCACAAATCTAGCGTCAAACTTCGTGAACTTTAAGTCTGGGTTTTTAGGACCCAAAAACTTGTGGATTTTGAAAAGCAACTCCTAAAACTTCATATTTCTAAACTATATTGAACCCCCTGGAATGACATTCTTCCCACCCTTAATTTGATATTAAGGGATAGCTTGTTTGCTCCCCCCCCCCCAAAAAAAAAGAAGAAGAAAGAAAACGAAAAAGAAACTTAATTATTTATACTTCATCAACATCCGTCCCGCTATAAACCCACCAAAGGTAGCACTATGTGCATCAAATGCCATCTCAACTACATATTGCTTCACAAGAATCTGAAGAAGCTTGACATATTTACGGTATTCTACATTGGCTTGACTATTTAAGGAGAGCTGTAGTGGTTAGGCACTTAGGCACCATGGTTAGAATTCAGCAAGCCTAATGATGTAATATATAGGTGAAGTCGAAGTTGTGAGAGTGTCAAGGCTATAAATTTGATGGGGTCAAGAAATATAATGGGTTGTAATGGATTTGGTATATAAAGATAATGGGTCATAAAGGGTTGGGTTTTATGAGGAAGGAGAAAGAGGAGGAGGAGGAGGAGGAGGAGGAGAGCCATTAAATTCTGAAGGCGTAGATAGTAAAATGAGAGACTTTGGTTTTTGGAAATGGCAAAGGGAGAGTAACGTTGAAGGTGAGGGTTTAGTTGTAAATTTTAGCCATGGTTGGTCTTAACCCAGCCATTAACCCAAGTCAATTGAACAGGCAGTCCTGACGGGAAGGTTTGGAGGTTGTTTTTAAAATTATGAAGTGTTGGGGGTTGTTTTTCCAAAACACAGGTCGTGGGGGGTCCTATATTTAAAAAAAAAACCTTTAATTTTTTTTCACTTCAGACAACCGGTAGCACATTCAATCAGACAGACGTAAATTCAGAAAATTATACTCAATAACTAAACTATTCAGAAAATAATACTCAATTCTGAACCTTTTTGGTTTAAATTTGTGCGACATCGAAAACCTAATATTTAATTAAAGTTCATTTGTGATCTGTAAAATCTTTTAATTTCAGAACCCAAAGTTGACCATCCAACGTAGGAGTCTGTTTATTTTCAACTTATGTGAATAATCGTTTGAACGTCATGATACTCATATCTAGTTTGCAGATAATTTTGATCAATTTTTCCTATGATGCACCTATTATGTGTTTTCCCTGTCCAAACAGTTTGTTCTAATGTAGAGTTCAACTTCTTCAAATCCTAACCTAGCATTTATTTATTCTGTTGTGTTATACAGACTGAAGTTTCAACTGTGATTTGTGGCCTTAAAGAACTGAAAAAGCTTATTGGCGTAAGTGGACAACTCAACTCTGTGAAACATGTGATCTATATGAATGATGAAGGCATTGCAAAGGAAGTCTCACTTGCTGAAAAGAATACTCAGTGGAGAGTGGCCTCCTTTGAAGAGGTGGAGAGCATGGGCCGGGAAAATCCTGTTGATGCAGACATGCCTGTCAAAGCTGATATTGCAGTTATTATGTATACCAGTGGAAGCACAGGTTTGCCTAAGGTTAGCTCTGGCTATGCTTTGTGTATGTCGGATTTTGTAGTTTAGTTTTCTTTTTTTTATCATTGCAGACTACAATTACTTTATATTTATCTGATATATGAGCTGGCTTCCAAGTTCCAACAACCTCAATTGTATAAATAGACTTAAAGACCTTAACAAGCCCCAATCTTTGCCAATTTTTTTTGTTGAAATTTTGACTTATCTTTAAATCTTTACTGTCTATACTATCCTCTCACATGATAATTTCCTATGGGCTATGATGCCATATAATTTCTAAATAAACCGGACAGTCGTTGACTGAAAAATCCGGGGTAGTTTAAATAGCATTTTTATCTGCATGGCTTGCTCAAATTTGGGAACTACATGCTCTTAGGATTTATGTTCCTCATTTTTTGTTAGGATTCCCTTCTGTTTCTAAAGTTGTGGACTGTCTTTTGTTTTTCTGTTCTCATTAGGGGGGGGGGGTATGGATAGATAGCTAAGACGGGTAAATCCCATTGAATTGAAGCTTTTCCTCTTTATCACACAGATAGGCAAGCCCACCTATATATATATATATATATATATATATATATATATATATATATATATATATATTAGCTACTCAAAATAAATAAAAGGAGTTGAGGCAGATTGAAACGAGGCAAACCAGTGTTGAGAAAAGGTACATGCTGGAAGTGCGTTTCACGAATTTTACTAGGAAATGCACGGAGTGCTTGTCCTACTCTTCTCGGTAGCAAAATCTGCTGATTTTAATTTGTGAACATTGAATATCTACTCTCTATTGTCGAGTCTTCTATATACTCTTCCATTTAAGTAAAATATATAATCTTATATTCTGAAAGATGAATCCAGCATCCGCTTATTTTATCCAACCTGTACATAATACTCCCCATTAGTTTTTTCATGCAAATTCGTGAAAAGAATCAATCTGGCATATCTACTCTTATAATGCAAACTCCAAAGGTGTAGATCATTCCATCAATTGGTGCTCTCTCTTCAATAAAATAATTGAAGAAATGAGAAATCTTCCAAGCTATTCCCCATTTAAAGATATCCGCATCATCTTCCCATATAAATATTTTAAATGGTCCTCTCCTCTTATATATATATATATATATATATATATATGAGAATAATGAAGAAAAGAGGCCCTAGGAGGCTTTTTCGTTTGGTGGCGTCAAAAATCTATGTACTCCACGGTGTTTTGCTACGTTGGCACTTATCATCATCTTTATCATCTAAGATGTGGATACACCAAATTTCATGCGATTTCACCACTTTTTCACTGTTAATTTAGCAATGTAAAAAGTTCTATTGTCGGTAAACCGTTAATTGTGCACCCACTAAATTAACGGTGAAAAGTGGTAGAATCATATGGAATTTGGTGTATCCACATCTTAGATGATAAAGATGAAGTGATTGGTGCCGATCGTCGGAAAAAATCGTGAAGAGTATTTTTTCGACGCCATGGAAGGAAATTCCCTCCTATGGCACCTTTCCTCTATTAGTATCCTCCTTTGGCGTCGAAAAAATATATCCTCCACGATTTTTTCTGACGAGAGGATAATGGAGGAAAGGTGCCATAGGAGGGAATTTCCTCCTATGGCGTCGAAAAAATACATCCTCTACGATTTTTTCCGACGATTGGCACCCATTACCTCCATCTTTATCATGTAAGATGTGGATACACCAAATTCCATTTGATTCCACCACTTTTTCACCGTTGATTTTAGTGGGTGCAAAATTAACGGTTTACCGACAATAGAACTTTTTACATAGCTAATTCATCGGTGAAAAGTGGTGGAATCGCATGAAATTTGGTGTATTCACATCTTACATGATAAATATGATGATGATGGATGCCGATCGTAAAAAAAATAGTGGAGGATATATATTTTTGATGCCGCCCAACGAAAAAGCGGCCTAGGGCCTCTTTTCTTCATTATTCACACACACCCCAATATCAAAGTCATCACTTCCTATTTTTATAATTACAATCTAAAATTACAGTATGTTGATCACATAGGAAATATTTTAACCATACAATATTATTATACATTATGTGCATCGCACGTGCAAAAAACTAGTTTTTGTAATAGTTAGTGCGAGTATGTCTGAATGAATGGTTAACCACCACTCTGGATTAAGTAAAGATGTGCTTTGAGCCATTAAGTTTTTGCAAAATGCGGTTGAGAGAACTTAACTCTGGTTAATTGCTTTGCATATCTGAATACTAGACAATTGGAAGGGTCCTAAAACATAAAATAATACGCAGTTGAAATTAGTTCTTCATGGGTTGATTTTTGACATGATAGGGGTGTATCTGAATTGAAAATGAAAGTCTTAAAATGGTTCAAGTGGTACAAATAAGCGCAATGGAGAGATGGATACGATTTGGGAAATATGATGGAAGGATCGAACATAATCTAGATAGAAGCAATACAGAAGAAAGTCAAAATGTGCATGGAGGAGATAGGCTTCTTTATATATTAATTCAAATGATTTTCATGAGGATCAGAACCTCACACATCTTATTCTATTCGCGGAATATGAATTGACACCTAAGATATCTAAGCAACTTAGCATGCTATTTAGTGACTAAGTGCAAAGTACTGGAGAGTGAAGAAAGTTAATTAGAACAAAGACAAAGAAGACCTGATGCATTGTGATATCATGTTATTTCATGGGGAGCCCCTCAACTTTGCTTGAGATAGTGCTGCATGCCGATGTTCGCTTACTCTACAAGATTTTTGTCTCCATAGAATAAAAAAATATATTAGTCATGACTCATAAGGTTTCTAGGACCTTATTAAATGATTTGCTGAACATATGGGGCCATGCAATCTCGAACTAAAGGAAATTTGAATCTGTAATTCCATTTTGGTTATACTAGCTCTGGAACTTTATCTTCATATCCTTATGGTTCTGTTTTGGCAATGTAGGGTGTAATGATGACCCATGGCAATATTCTATCTACAGTTTCTGCGGTTATGACTATTGTCCCTGGGCTCGGTGGCAAAGATGTATATTTGGCATATTTGCCACTAGCTCATGTTCTTGAGTTAGCAGCAGAGGTGACGTATCAAATTGTTTTGAAGAACATTGAGTAACTATATAATCAATTGCTTACTTATATCCAGTTGACCTTTTATTTGAATTTGATCAATGAATACGTATTCTCCATTGTAGGCTTTGATGGTTGCTGTAGGAATTCCTATAGGATATGGATCGCCTTTAACTCTCACTGATACATCAAACAAGATAAAGAAAGGTACAAAAGGCGATGCTTCAGTTTTAGGACCAACACTAATGGCTGCCGTGCCTGCTATCCTTGATCGTGTCCGAGATGGCGTGATGAAAAAGGTCGTTTCCACATTTGGCACGTCGGCTTAATTATAGTTTCTTTTTTTATATATTCTTTTAAGTTTATTTTCAATAATTACTATGTCTGCCATAGTTCAGGTAGATGCAAAGGGTGGATTATCGAAAAAACTGTTTGACATTGCATATGGACGAAGGTTGGCTGCAATTAATGGAAGTTGGTTTGGAGCATGGGGCCTGGAGAAAATTTTATGGGATATTCTAGTATTTAGCAAAGTTCGAGCAGTTTTGGGAGGTCATATGCGTTTTATGCTTTCTGGAGGTGCTCCGCTATCTGGAGATACACAAAGATTCATTAACATATGCCTTGGGTTAGTACGACCTTCAATGTCTGTCAGCTAGCATCTTGCCATGCAATTTATTCATGGGAATATTCTTTAGCATCTTGTTGTGCATGGAACTTTGAATAGCAATTAGAAGCCAAACATTAGTTTATCTACATTCTCATATTTAGGCTGAATAAGGAATTTTTATAAGTTTTTGTGATTTGATCGATTTCTGCAAGTAGGGAAACACAATAACATCTGAAGACTTCATCTATTATTTAATGTTAGGATCGTGTCATCATATCAAAGACATTGAGTTAGTGTGAATTTTCTTCAATTTGGTAGATTTTGCATTGTTAACTCAAGTAACGATCGTGTATTTTTTCCTTTTCGGTTTCAGAAGTCTATAAAATTTAATTTTGGTAATATTCCGTAATTCTATAATGGTTCCAAATGTCAGAGCACATCTTCTGATAAATTTACGTTCATGTTATTTCTAGGGCACCAATAGGGCAAGGATATGGTCTTACTGAAACTTGTGCTGGTGGAACATTTTCTGAATATGATGACACAACTGTTGGTCGAGTTGGTGCGCCACTCCCTTGCTCATTTATAAAGGTAATAATATGAGTAATGTAATATCTTCTATTAATATAATCACTTGGACCACCGATGATTAAGTTGACTGCTTTCTATTAATGACGCTTATATTCATCCAAACCTGCCCTTGATTTATGTTTCTGCAATGTGTACTTTAACAAGTTTCCTCTGTTTATTTTCTCTTGTTATTGTGATCACTGTGGGTGAGATTTGAGCACAGGGATAACAATTCTGAGGGAAAATAGATACCATTCAGAATCCTTTATTTGAGTATAATATTAATCTGTTACCTGAATCTCTCTTCATTACTAAAAACCATTATCAAATATTCATAGTCCTATATTTGTACTTTGGAAAAATTATACATGTACATATGGGTTTTCCTTTACTATTTTATGTGCTTCTTTTTTAAATTTACTCCCAACACTTCTCATGTTCTTATTGCCTATTAACTTCAGAAAGAGTTGCATCATGCATAAGTTTTCTGCCTACTACCTTTCCCTTTTCCCCACATAGTTCTGTTATCTTCGATGCAATCACTAACACAACCACATCATTTATCAGTTAATTGATTGGTCAGAAGGTGGTTATTTAACTGCGGACACACCAATGCCTCGTGGGGAAATAGTTATTGGGGGTCCAAATGTTACTGCAGGCTACTTCAAAAATGAAGAGAAAAGTAAGGAGGTGTACAAGGTAAGCTGTCATTGATAATTATTTGTGTTACTTGATTTGATGCTATGATTTTGACTGATTATTGCACTCCACACCCAATTAAAAGGTGGATGAAAGGGGGATGCGGTGGTTTTACACTGGCGACATTGGGCGTGTTCATGCTGATGGTTGCCTTGAAATAATTGATCGTAGAAAAGATATAGTGAAACTTCAACATGGTGAATATGTGTCTCTAGGGAAGGTACGTTGAGTATTTTTGGAGGAAGTCACTACAGGTTGCACCCTACTGGCATGACAATTCGTCATTGGGTGTTGTGTATTAAATAAAGTGATGTGAAATAAGATGATTCCATTATTTAATATGAGAAAGATGTCAACATTTTAAACCCAATGAGCTATAATCGGGTGCCCCCTATGATGACGCTTAGATCCAGATTCCTCATATTTCTGTGCATTTTTTTGGGTTATAATTGCAGAACCTTTGTCATAGTTGCCTGCATAGCTGGTTACCTCTTTTTAGAAGCTGTACTTTTCGTTCTTATATAACAATATTTATTTCTTCTATTTCTGGAACTTTTTTCAAATCCCAAATACCCCTTTGTGGAAATATCGAATATGCAAAGTTAGTGTAGCAGCAGCAGGTGGTGGAAGATCAGAAATCGAAGGATAATTTGGGAATAAAATAATTTCAGAATCTGGAAAACAACTACTATTAAAATGTAGGGCCAAACTTAAAGAGAAAGTGGTATCCTGGTATAGAGGCAAAAGCGATGGAGGTTTTTTGCAATTTAGCCTTTGTTTTCTAACCACTTCACCATTGTAAAGTGATCTTATCAATTTTTTTACCTTCCCCCAGGTGGAAGCTGCTCTTAGCGTGAACCCTTATGTAGACAACATCATGTTGCATGCGGATCCTTTTCATAGTTATTGTGTCGCTCTTATTGTACCTGCACAACAGGCGCTGGAAAATTGGGCTACAGCACAAGAAATTGAGTACAAAGATTTTTCAGATTTATGTCAACAACAAGAAGCAATCAAAGAAGTACAGGGATCACTAGTCAAGGTTTGTGTATATTCATTGTTGCCTTGCCCCCCCCCCCCCCGCCCCCGCCCTCCATCTATTGTTTCGTATTACTGAATTTAAGTAATTAGCGTAGGTGGTATCATGTTAGTTAGAGGAGTTAGGGGCCCGTTAGGATGACCAAAAGAGGCAAAAATATTATTGAATTAACTTCAAAAAATTTGTCATGGATTGTTTGTTTGCAAATATTTTGGAAGAAGGAAGAAAATTATGAAGGTACTTCTTGTGCTTCTTTCATGAACAAAGCAATAAAAAATCTACTTTATAATACTGATAAATTATTAGTCTTTGGAAGTAATAGAGGAACAATAAATTATTTTTTCCCCTCATTCCTTGTGCTCCACGCTTTCTTCCACCCCAAAATAAAGGGAAGAAAAAAATTGGAAGTAGGTTTACTTCCGGCACTTCCATGGTACTAGTGTGAAACAAACATGCCCTTACTACATTGGACTAACATGAATTATGTTTGGGTTTAAACTCCTTTCTTGTACCCATATGCATACAACCAATTTTATTCGCAACAAAAAAGATTTAAAAAAAAAACTTGCATCAAACATATAAAATATTAAGATGTTGGAGGAGCTGTACATGTTCATCAAACACAAGTACCTTAGGTATACAGATATTTGGATGATTGGAAGCATTCCAAGTACTGGATTACAAACAAAAAGATGGCTTTTAAGCGTCATAGAAATATCATGCATTGGAAACACTTGATCAATCACCAGAAAGCTTTCAAATTTACAAAAAATTTATACCCAGAGATTATTTTATATATATAGAACACGATGGACAAAGCCAGTCGTCAATTTGACTGTCGGAACGAACCATTTCGCTATAAGGATCTCATTTTATCACTTTGATACCTCAAATGGCTTATTAACTCCCAACTAGATCCATCATTTTGGATTTAATACTATTCATTCAATTGATACTAATCTCAACGGTGCAGGATGCTAATAAACCATTTGAGGGGTTAAATGCTAAATTAGGTATATGAGGGATGCCATAACTCATAAGCGATTAACCCTTAAGGATTTAAAATTCTCAATTTTTTTATAATATGAAATATTGTAGTTGTCTTGAATTTAAATAAATAATTTCAATAGTTAGCTTGCCTCAGCTTAACACAAACAAACTCTGAAGTTCAATTATTTCAAATGTTTCATTTGATCTGATACAGGCGGCAAAACAAGCAAGGTTGGAAAAGTTTGAGATACCAGCCAAGATTAAATTGATGGGTGAAGCGTGGACCCCGGAGTCAGGTCTCGTTACAGCGGCACTCAAGCTTAAGAGAGAAGTCATCAGAAAGAAATTCGCTGAAGATCTCGCAAAACTATATTCATGAGCTGTATTAGGTCGAATCTAGAGCAATGTGAGGCATGTACATAACATATATGCACTGCCTTTGTTTCTTTTTTCATTTGAAGACGCTACTGGGCATGCTTCATTTATTGAGCGTGACTGTGTGGGTGAGTTTTTGTAAACTGCAGTAATAAGCTAATGTAGTAAGCTACAAAAAAACACAGTATGGGATGGATATGCAAGTTGTGTTAAACTCCCTTTGCCTAGCTTGTTTGTGATCAAGGGAGAAGACTTTGTAACAACAATTGGAATTGAGGCAAAATTAGTTTTCATATAAGTGATGTAGAATCATCTTTGCTTTTTGGGTTATGGTCTCATCAACAACAATAAAAAAAAAGCAGGTAAAACTGCTTCTAAACCGACCTCTCCTAACAAATTTATTTATAAACCCACAAACTTTCATAAATATTGAAATATGGAAACACCTGATGGCTTATATTTATTATGAATAATTAATGAACATAGTGAATGTATTTTTCTCTTCTCCACTTCTAGTCTCTTGATTTCTCTGAACTCTCAAAATTTATGTGTACTCTTTATTTTGTGAATTCAATACTTGTAGCTTGTGGCTTTTGGAATATTGCGATTTATGTCTTTTGGCATTGCTTTCATGAGCCTATGAATAATGGTTTTGTGTAACACTTGTATGAGATGAAAAATAAAAAATGAAATAAATCTCTCTTTTTTCTTCTCTCTATAATTTTTTTATCATAAGTTTTAGTAAATTTTATATCACGTTATCGGTACGACTGTTCTCGACTTTTCGAGCTAACATTTTTCCTTCTTGTGCAAGTGAAGGTAATTTTTTTTTTACTTTTATATGCAAACTCATATATACTTGGTCTTTTACATGTAAATCTCATCTTAGAACTCTAATTATTGTCTTCATAACTTAACATATAACGTTTTATTTTTACAGTACTAATTATCATGTCGAATCTCACAAAGCTTGAATTTGTGGCCCTTGACACTACGGTCAAGAATTATTTATCATGGATGCTGGATGCTGAAATTCATCTAGATGCAATGGGACTGGAAAATACATTCAAAGAAGAAAATGAAGAATCAATACAATTCCGGACCAAAGCAATGATTTTCCTTCGCCGTCATCTCCACGAAGGATTAAAAGCCGAATATTTTACCGTAAAAGATCCACTTCAATTTGGGAAAAATTTGAAAGGAAGGTATAACCACCAGAAAATTGTAATTCTTCCAAAAGCTCGTTATGAATGGATGCATTTACGCCTACAAGATTTTAAATCAGTAAGTGGGTATAACTCTGCAATATTTAGAATTAACTCTCAATTAAAATTATGTGAAGAAAATACTATTGATCAAGATATGCTAGAGAAAATATTCTCTACTTTTCATGTCTCGAATGTGCTCCTGCAACAGCAATATCGAGAAAAAGGTTTCAAAAATACTCTGAATTGATTTCATGTTTTCTTGTGGCTGAACAAAATCACAAGCTATTGATGAAAAATCATGAATCTTGTCCAACCGATTCTGCTCCATTCCCTAAAGTGAATGTGACAATGTCTAAAAATTTTGAACGTGGACAAGATGATAGTCGTGGCCGTGGCCGAGGCCAAAATAATTATCGTGGTGGTGATGGTTATAATCTTACCTTTGCTAATCATAAGAATAAACATCACCACCAGAAGTGGGATAATAATGAAAAGGAAAAAAAAGATTAGGGTGGACAAAATAATAATTCAGATAATGTATGCTATAAGTGTGGGATAAAAGGACATTGATCTCGTATCTGTCGTACGCTGAAACACCTTATTGAACTTTATCAAGTATCACTGAAAGAAAAGGGAAAAAATATGGAAGCAAATTTTGCATCTCCAAATGGCGATTTCGATAATGATCTTTTTGATATAACACATTTGGACATGGCATATTTCTTTGAAAATCCGGAAGAAAAAATTGATCATTTAGTTGGTAATGAGATGATCCAAGACAACTGAAGCCATTTCTGATATTCTATTAGCATGTTTTAAGTATGTTTGTTTGGGTTTCCGTAGTGTGTTTTCTAAAGTATGGCTTGATTGACATGTAATGTTTTCTTTTCTGTTAGTTTGCAATGTCACTTATAATGTGTTTTGTTTTAATAAAGAAAAATATGGATATTTCCCGGTCTTTAGCAAGATTCAAGAACAATGATGGAGATTTGTGTCTCGCAGATAGTGCAACAACGCATACCATACTTAAAGATAAAAAGTATTTTTCTCATTTAATAAAGAGTCATTCTCCTGTCAATACGATATCTGGTAGTAAGAAAATAATTAAAGGCTCTGAAAGAGCTAATATATTATTTCCCAGAGGAACAAAATTAATTATAAATAATACGCTATTTTCCACTTAGTATCAAAGAAACTTGTTAAGTTTTAAGGATATTCGTCTAAATGGATACCACATTGAAACTGTAAATGAGAAAAATAACGAATACCTTTGCATTACAACTATTGTCTTGGGTAAGAAACGAATATTAGAAAAATTGCCAACCTTTTCTTCCGGCTTATATTACATGAGTATTAACATAATTGAGACACGTGCTATAGTAAACCAAAAGTTTACTGATCCAAATACTTTTATTGTTTGGTATGATCTGTTGGGGCATCCCGGATCAATAATGATGTGAAAAATAATCAAGAATTCAAATGGGCTTCCATTGAAGTACCAGAATATTCTTCATGTTAGGAATATGTATGTCTTAGGGACCATTATTATATGATATAATGGATGCTTGGACATATATATACAGGATTTTCTTACTCGACATGATAGTATGCTATCTGGTTGCTCTTTATCTTAACATATACACTTGTATTATTATACTGTCTCTCAGATACATGTTGATAAAGCCCTTAGAATGTTTGCTTGACTACTAAGACTATGATGCAGATCATGCTACTGGGACTTATGTAGTCCACAAACACATCTTTTAATTGTTCCTAATCGAGGGAGTTTCGAGACAGGGCATCGATATTCCAGCGTAGACTAGTGTGTACGTTTCTTAACCCTGTATGGGGCGATGGTTGATCCCATAACCATTGGCGTTTGACATCAAAGATTGTACACATGTGCTCATTAAAGAATGGGTATACTGAACAGGACTCGCCGAGAACTCCTAGTTGGTACTATACTTATCGTTAGATAGCAGTTCTCTGGTGACACTAGTACAGGTTAGTCTGTAAACCCGAAATCGTTATAGAGTTGTGTGGTTCCCACCGTGCTTTGATTTTCTCCCTACTACGGCTGTCACGCCCCGCTTCCCAGAGTGCGCTAAGATCGGCACGTGACAGAGCCAACCATGCTACCTATGGATAGGAAAGATCCCTCCACAGTCACATCACGGCTGTCTATAAGATATCAAGATCATGAAAGTAAAATAAACTATCCAGTACATGTCCATGAGCCAGAATAAACGAGTTAAGAAATAATATGCGGAAGCAATAAATTTAAGTAATAATGACAATCTGGAAAGTACGTCCCATAATACGGGCTCACATCAGGAATGAAAATATGAAATAAAACTAAACTAACTAGCTACTAACATGATCTTCACTGCTCAGCTTGTTGGTCAAAATACTCCTGAACTGCCTGCGACAGAGATAGAGGATATGGACCATGCAAAACCCAGACGTCAGTGCGTCATGATATCAACCAATAATAAATGAACATGATACATGAGATATGCAGGTATGAATCATAAACAGTAACATGAATGTAATAAGTAAACACGGATATAGAACAGTGAAGTGTATCAATATATGTGACGTGTAGTGATCGATCTAAACTGTGCTACTGGGTTATCTATTCTAAAGTTTGTTTGAAATCAATTAATATAATCCTCCATGTAACTCAAAGGATATGTACCGTTATCCCCCGGGACCACGGATCAGGTAGTGGGAGTCATGAATGACTCTATCCCGTTATCCCCCGGGACCACGGATCAAGTAAGAATCACGAATGATTCTGTCCCGTTATCCCCCGGAACCACGGATCAAGTAATACCCTTGTAAGCTACACTTTAGTTTACACTTTTGATTTCCCCATACCCCCAAGGTTATGTGTTCAAGTCAGGTATTGAATAATCTGGAGTTAATGCCAACACAGGATCAAGCGGGTACATGTTTGTCTAAATAGACAACAGGATATGTCCGTAGGGACAACATGTCAAGATTGTCGGCATTAGTAACAAGATCAGGTATCAAGTCAAGCTGTGGTACATCAGGTCATGTCAGGTAGTGCACATGTATCAAGTCATGTCAAGTAGTGTATCAGGTCATGTCAAGTAGTGCACAGGTATCAAGCGGGTGCTCATAATCAAACTGTAGTAAGTATGGTGCACAAAATCAAGTATGGAGTACTAATATAACAATAAAATGAGATAATGTGACATGGTATGCAAATAGATATAAAATCAATGATATGGATGCACAATTATCGATTAGGGTTACATTTATAGTTCCAATACTAATTAGGATGCACTTTATTAAACATGGGGTGTTAATATAACAGTATTATGTATTAATGTGATCTGTAGATGCAGCTATATGTATATTATATGATATGGATGCAAACGGGTATCCGAAAACTGTAAAACTTTAACATGGATGTATAATGGGATAAACGGTTAACATTTTATTCATATGGATGCATAATATTATACCTAGTATGTAGCAAGATGATTTAGCATGCGACTGGGTATATAAATAATGATATGGATGCACACGGACGTCATATAACAGTAAAATGATAAACTAGTAAATGCAGGATATACAACTAAACAATATGAGATGTAAATATTCCATTGAGTGCAGTATATTGTAATATAGTATGTAACAATATAGGTTTGCATGCGCTAGATGTGAAATAACATGTACGGACGTCGTAAAAATGTAAAACGAGAACTTGGGATGCATGATTTAAAATACCGGTGTTATAATTATTCAAATAGATGTATATAAAGTAACATAGCATGTAGCAAGATTGACTTGCCTCAACGGATCGCGAAACGGATATGTACGACACGTTCGGCGTCGGCAAAACGTTGCAACGCACGCACGGCACACGGGACGGGTCCAAGAAACGTAAGAGGGTGATCACGCAGGTAAGGTACTTCCTCTGGGTCGTCTGGATCGTCGGCGTCAAGCCCGGCTCTGGCGACGGCTGAAAATGTAAGATTCAAGAACTAAAGAAAAGAAAAGAAAAGAAAGAAAGAGGAAGAAGAAGAAGAAAGGAGAGAAGGGATGAAGCTTACTGTGGTTGTGGTGCACAGGGGTCAGGAGAGGGTGATGGTGTCGAGGAGATGAACGGAGTTCCGGCGATGAGGCTAGGGTGCTCGGGTTCTATGGTTTAGGGTTTGGGGTGTGTAGGCTGGCTTGGGTGTGCACGCTCCTTGGTGTAGGAGGGATAGGTGCAGAGGAAAGGGGGAGGAAGAGATGGTATGATGGCGGCGAGGTGAAGAGGTCGTCGGTGATGAGGTGAGGGTGGCGGCGATGGGTTCTGTGGGGTTTCTTGATGTGTGCAGGGCTTCTATGGGTGTGCAGGGATGTTCTGGAGGGAGGAAGAAGATGGAGATGGCGAGGAGGAGGAGCCCGGTGAGTTGAGGTGATGGAGTTTGGGTTAGGGTTGAGGAGGAAGGAGTTGTGGTGATGGGTTATGAGGAGGGTGCTCGGGGTTTTATACGAGGAGGAAGAAGAGAAAATATAGGAGGCGATTTAAGGGAGGTGACCATATTGTCGAGGAGGTAACCACAATCGAGGAATGAACATGAACTCCGAGATGAAAGAGAGAGACGTGAGAGGAGAGAGAAAGAAGAGATAGAGAGAGATAGAGAAAGGGCTCAGTGAGGTGGGGACCACAAGGTAGAGAGGGAGAGAGTGGGCTGGGGGTTTGTTATAGGTTAGGATTTTTAGTTAAAAAGATTTAGTTAGTTATCTAAATTTTAAAACTGCCGATTAATTTTAAAGATATTAAATTAAATAAATTTGAATTTTGGCAGGATACAAAAATATTCCAAAACACGCCCGGGTCGGGTCTAAAAATTCAGTTTTAAAATATGAAAAATATATGCGACGACCAAATTTAAAAATGAATGCTCGGGTACGAAAATGCATACCCCCAAGAACGGATGCACATACGTACGCGTAGCCATCCAAACAAGTCTGTTTCACTGAACGGGACAGGAACAAGACGAGCGGATGCTACCACGGGGTTAGGGGTATCATGCAGGTCATGCAATGTATTTTTAAAATATTTTATGTGACTTAAAGTGTTATATTGTAAAAATGCGAATGCCAGATAAAATGCCAGTATGCAGTGTTCATGAAAGTGCACAAGTCTATGCAACAAGTCAGGATAATTCATAAACATGAACCAAGACAGGTTTCAAGCAAGCGGGTCGGGTCGGATGCAAATACAGATGTCAAAATACTATTCGCATCCAAAACACAGTAAATCAAGAAACTACCATAAATAAAGAAATACTAGAATTGGTATAAATGAACTAGGGTGTTACAACGGCTCGAAGGAGTCGTGCAAACGGGTGGATTTTGGGTACAGTCCCGAGTCACATGGAGGCAGTGAGCGATAGAAGGGGTTTCGTCTCTCCCGATATTGAGAGTTGATGTTGCGCTATGCTCGATTGGCTATAACAGTAAGTCTCTGGCCAGGGTTGATGAGATTTACTGGTAAGTGTTATCAGTAGTTTCTCGAACCGTTATGAGCCATACATCGGCATGACTTATCAAGTTACTGGAATCTGACGATTCCACCCCTAAACTCGATATACGACATATCAGACGAAGAGACCGGACTGAACGGTAAGTATTACTTATAGGCTTCATGGGAGTTTGGACAAGTTTGCTTGTTGATCTTCTAATCGCTCAATACCTGGATAGCCGTTATGTCCAGCTAGTATCGCTGACGGCTTGTGAGTAACTGATGTGATCATTACCTGCTGCTGGTGTATTGACGAGTCTTTAAAGTCCCATACAGAAGTTTCCTGGTTCAAGCGAAGCGAAGTGGGGCATATATGTCGATATGTGCGGGAGCCTGATTAAATACGAATATGTGATACCGTATTCTAATCTGGCGGTTATTTGATATCAGTTAGGTTATATGTGATATAACCGGATTATTGAATCAAATGTTGATTTGATAATGTGATATACAGATAAATGATATTATTCGGTTATATGTGATATAACCAGATTATTAAATCAAGTGGTGATTTAATAATTTGATATATATTATATTTGATATAATTATATATTAACTAATATTTATCTCATTAATTATTTTCTTAATATATATATATATATATGTGTGTGTGTGTGTGTGTATGTGTGTGTGTGTGAATAATGGAGGAAAGAGGCCATGGGAGGGAATTTCCTCCTATGGCGTCGAAAAAATAGAACCTCCACCATTTTTTCCGACAATAGGCATCCATCATCAACATTGTTATCATCTAAGATGTACATATCCCAAATTTCATGTGATTCCACCACTTTTTCACCGTTGAATTAGCAATGTAAAAAGTTCTATTGTCGGTAAACCATTAATTTTGCATCAACTAAATCAACGGTGAAAAAATGGTATAATCACATGAAATTTGGGGTATCCACATCTTAGATGATAAAGATGGAAGTGATGTATGCCGATCGTCGAAAAAAATCACAGAGCATGTATTTTTCCGACGCCATAGGAGGAAATTCCCTCATATGGCACTTTTCCTCCATTAACCTCTCTCTCTATATATATATTATATGAAGCATGGTTGATTTTCTATATTATGAAAATAGAATATGAGGTGGAATATGAGGAGACATTTGAGAAATGGGTGGAGCATGGCTTTTAATTTATTTATTCTTTTTCTTTACACTATAGAAGCATGGTCACTTTTTAATATTGATTAAAAGTGTATGCTTCAATAAGTGAGAGATATGATAAGCCATTCTTCACTTGCATTCTTAAGTGGTTCATTTTTCCTCACTTGAGCTCATATGACGAGTTCTCCTCTCTAGCTCTCTCCATCTTCTTCATCCTTCACCTACAAGCTCAATCCTTCACATGAGTTGTGAAATCTTGAGCTTGTGAGAACCCTAGTGAGTTTTGAACCCCTACTTCACCATCCTAGTTTGAATTAGCAATTTAAACTAGTGTGTTTTCTTCACTAAAGAGTTTAGTGAAGATGTAGCTTGGATTAGCGGAGTTTCGAGTGAATCATTTTCGGCACGAAAATCGCAAAGGAAGCTCGATCCAACTTCAAGTGGAGCCTAGTGGAGTCATAGGGACTACTACCCGGAGCATTTGAAGAGAAGGACACGGTCTACAAAGGTTGCTGCTTCCTTCTCTTAGCTAGTTTAGTTGATATCAAACCATAAACCCTAATCATCTAGTTTAGATTCTAGGTTGGTGTTTGATTAGCATCCCGAATTTTTTTAAATTGGCATGCTTGATGCTAGTAAAACCCAGTGGTGGTGCTGATAAACACTTTCACTTCAACCTAATGAATTCTCATGTCCTGTATGTTCTCAGGGTAAATTAATTATTAAACCATCACCAGCTAAAGTTGGATTTGAATCTCCTGTATTTTTGGAATGCATTCAAGATGATATATGTCGGCTCATTCATCCACCATGTGGACCATTTAGATATTTTATGGTTTTAATAGATGCATCTTCAAGATGGTCACATGTGTGTTTATTATCAACTCGCAACGTTGCATTTACTAGATTGCTCGCTCAGATAATTCGATCACGAACACAATTTCCAGATTATGCTATTAAGAGATTCGTCTTGACAATGCCGGTGAATTTACATCTCAAGCATTTAATAACTATTGTATGTGTATAGGAATAACTATTAAACGGCTTGTTGCCCATGTTCATACACAAAATGTTTAGTAGAATCATTAATTAAACGCCTCCAATAGTAAGACCATTGCTTACGAGAACAAAACTCCCAGTTTCAGTTTGGGGATATGCTATTCTGCATGCAGCAGCACTTGTACGCATCAGGCTAACAAATTATCATAAGTTCTTCCCTTTACAATTAGTTTTTGGTCAGGAACCAGATATTTCCCATATAAGGATTTTTGGATGTGCAATATATGTTCCAATTGCACCACCGTAACGCACTAAAATGGGTTCTCAAAGACGATTGGGAATATATGTTGGATATGACTCCCCTTCTATAATAAGATATCTTGAACCATTGACAGAGGATGTTTTTACGGCGCGTTTCGCCGATTTTCATTTTAATGAAACAATTTTTCCAATATTAAGGAAAGGAAATAAGCAGGAGAAAAAGGTTACATCGAATGCATTATCTTTAGCTCAATTAGATTCTCGTACAAAACAATATGAACAAGAAGTTCAAAAGATAATTCATTTGCAATATATAGCAACCCAATTACCAGACATATTTACTGACCTAAAAAGAGTTACCAAATCACATATCCTGCTATAATTGCTCCATCGCGGATTGATGTCCCAGTGGGACAATCCGTTAGTATCATAGCAAATGAGTCTACAACACGCTTGAAACATGGTAGACCGGTAGGTTTCAAAGACAAAAATCCTCGAAAGAGAAAAGGAGCATTAATAGAGATGCCCAGATTGAGGAGGCATGTACTCATGAAGAGACCCAAGATATAATTAATCATGAAATCCCGGAAGAGATTCAGATACCTTAAAATAGTAAATATGAAGAGATTTCGATGAATTATATCTTTACTGGAAAAATATGGAACCGAAAAGATACCATCATCAACGATATTTTGGCATACGATGTAGCGCTAAATATTATACAAGAAAATGAGGATCTTGAACCTATATCTGTCGAAGAATATCGACAGAGAAATGATTGACCAAAATAGAAAGAAGCAATTTAAGAAGAATTAAACTTACTTTCAAAGCGTGAAGTTTTTGGACTGTAGTCCGAACATCCAAAGGTGTAAAACCGGTAGGATACAAATGGTTATTTGTACGAAAACGAAATAAGAAGAATGAAATCGTAAGACATAAAACATGACTTGCAGCACAAGTATTTTCGCAAAGACCTGGTATTGATTTTGAAGAAATAAAAAAATATTTTAGAACGATTTGTATTCCTAAAAAAACTAGAGGGTAAAATAGAGAATACCAAGAGAATGAGCCAAGATTAATATGTTTGAGGCGTATGGTTTTTAATATTTCGTATAATTTAAGTATTGGTTTTTTTGGCAATTTTGAAACTACTTGGGTTTAAAAATAAATGGGTTTTGATAATTGGGTCTAGAAACTAATTTCCCTAAAAAAATAATAAAATTGGGAATGTGCGAGATGAACCGTGTGTATTTAAATCAGTCGTTTCTTTGATTGTTCTTTGAACTTGCATATCTCAGCCTATATAGTTATTTATTCGTCTTAGTTAAGGTTAATTTATTTCAAGAGCATAACAAGTTTAGTTATGTTTTATGGATAATTACATCATTTGCTTCTTATGTATGTATAAAAGAGAGGCACTTTTGGAGAGTAGAAAATCTATCCTATGAGATTTTCTCTCTCCCTGTATTAATCAAATCCCTCTTTAATCACAAAGATTCTTTACATTCTTCTTGTAAATGACGAAAAATATCCCTCCTTTATCCATAAAGAGGGTCAGATAAAGTAATCATTCATAGGACATAATTAAGTTGGTTATACTTTAAGAGTAAATTAACATTACCCTAAAGATATAATGCAACCACTTGAAGCCTTAATCCTACTTCTTGAGCAATGACTATATAAATTCTTCACTTTCATTTAGTTCCATTGACTACCACCTCTTCATTTTGATTACCAGCGAGCATGCTCATTTTGAATCACCAATAGTTGCTACCTTGATACAGTTCTTTCACTTCAAATTGATGAACTTGTCAGTTTTTGAGTGAAAAAAAAAATCAAGTCCTTGGATTTTTTTCCCCTCATAATTTTCAGGCAAGCAGTTTGTAGGAAGTACAATCTTTGATTGAGCTCACTTGAACCATTTCAGCTGGATAACATAATTGTACATGCATGTTCTCTAGGCAATCAATTTCATAGGAAAGCTTTCAGAATTTCTGGTATCCATAAAGAGTTCGATCTCTATTTTTAGATTTATCTTTAATGGTAAAAACTTTAAACAGAATAGTTACAGTCCTTGATCACTTTCACAGACTAAGCTTTTCCCAACCATCTCCAAAAAGTTATCCACAACACTTTCTTGTGGAATGTTTCTTCAGAACAATTATTATCAAAAATTTTAAACTTCGAGAAAGTCTATCAAAAAAGAAGTCGGAGTATAAACTACACAAGCAACTAGCTGCTGCTCGATGCGGCTGCTGTATCTTCAGCGGCTTCAGTTGAGACTCCAGTAACCGAAGGAGCCTTGCCTGGGCCTGTGGATACTTTAACGGATGCTGGTCTCAAAAGGCGGTCACCAAGAACGAATCCACGACGGATTTCTTGCGTTACAATACCTTCCTTAAACTTTTGAGACTCTTCTCGACCGATAGCCTCATGAACCTATATCACAAAAGAGAGATGTTAGTTTTAGAAGCCAATTTAGAAACTTTTGAGATTTTCAGGTAATTTTAAAGATGTAGAAATATGCGAAAGCAAATGGCTGTGTAAACATACTGTAGGAGTAGAGAGAAATTGGTGACCATAGCATTGCCTCCAGACTTGGTCACCTGAGGTACATTACCTTCATTAGGTTGTATAATTACTTTGTCTTTTTTCTTCTTTTTTAATTTATCCATTTTCTTGCAATGAATTTTACATATTAAGCAGAATATATCTTTTATTTATGCACAGGAAGAGAGATTGCAAGTTGCAACTATAATGTAAGAAGTAGGCCAAAATTCAGTAAATTGGTGGCAACCATGATTGTTATCACTTAACTACCTTAAAGTTCTATTATTACAGTAAACCCTTAAAGTAATAATCTCCCTTAAAAAAGTTTTAAGGGATTTAATTTAATATAAAACAGTAAGGTAGTTTGAGTGAAAAATGCTAAAAGTTATGTGCCTAGGTTATTGTTGTTGCTGTTTAGAAAGTAGTAATGCAAGTATGCCTCAGTCTAGGTTAGCGGTCAATTTTAAGACATAAAGGCGCAAATTCTAAGCCAATTTTAAAACTCTCCTTAATTTTAGATCGGTTCTCTAGCTTTGTAAAAAAATCTGGGCAGTTAATTTGTAAA
The DNA here is from genome assembly GCA_030015575.1 of Agapanthus africanus. NCBI lineage: Eukaryota > Viridiplantae > Streptophyta > Magnoliopsida > Asparagales > Amaryllidaceae > Agapanthus > Agapanthus africanus. The sequence continues at coordinate 426,855,595 of CM057347.1, read as the reverse complement.
TTCACTTATGATGTATTTGTTGCATTTGATTTAAATTCGGGACTAGTTAGAATTTAAATCTAATCTCTTTAGTTTAGATTTAAATCTAATCTTTAGTTAAAATCCATATTTACCTCTAATTTAAATATGGATTTATTTCCAAGCATTTATTTACCATATAAATATGAGACTTTCTCCAGGGTTTTGTGCATCCATAATTCACTAAGAACCTAGGGTTTGATTAGAGTGGTACTGGCGGCCAAGCACGGTCGCGAGATAGAGGGAAGTTTTGTAAGAGCGGATATTTCTTTGTAAGGAGGGCGAGAAATCCGTGTAATCTTTTGTAATTCTTTCTCATAGTGGAAGTTCTAGTCGCGGTTTGCAAGATTAGGGGCTAGTTGCACCGAACCTGGGTAAATCCTGTGTGTTGGTGTATTCTTTTCGCGCGATTTGGTATTTGTCATAGTCTTTTTCATCATAACTTAAAACAAAGATCTTGAATTTTCCACTGCGCGGTAGATACGTAATCCTTAAAACAAGTTGTAACAGAGCTTTTGTTACGGTGATTCGGATTACTGAGAAGATGGTTTTTACACATTATAAGATCGATAAGTTTGACGGAATGAACAATTTCAGTCTATGAAGATTGAAGATGATGGCGAGTTTAAAATAACAAAGAGTTCATAAAGAGTTCATAAGATAGTTTTCAAAAAAGAGAAGATTCATTCGACGACCACAGATATTAAAAAAGGAGATATAGAGGATAAGCCTTTCAGTTCGATATAGCCGAGCTTGGATGACGAGCTTCTATGCAAGGTTGAGCTTCTATGCAAGGCTGCGCAAGAGACGACGACATCAGATTTATGGAGCAGGCTAGAATCCTTGTACATGAAAAATCTTTAACAAATAGTCTCTATCTAAAACAGCGTTTACACATATTGCCCTCAAAGCAATTATTGTATTTGCAGGTAGACGGTTATGATAATTGAACGAGGACCTATACAGATAGAACATTCTTACTCGAGATGATAGTATACTATCTGGTTTGCCTTTATCATTATGTGTATACGTTTTGGAAAAGCCCGTAGGATTATTGCTTGACTACCAGCATTATGATGGCGATCATATATGTGGGAGCTGGGTAATCCATAAGCACATCTTTAAATGTCCTTAGTCGAGAGAGTATCAAGACTGGGTATCGATACTTCAGAGTAGAATGGTGTATGTTTTTCGATACCTAACCGAAAAGCGGTGGCCGGTCTCACAAGCCATTGGTGTTGAGTCACCTAAAATAGTATATATGCGCTCACTGGAGGTGAGTACACCGGACAGACTCGCCGAGAACTTCTAAATGGTATTATACCTATCGTCAAATGGAAGTTCTCTTGTGGCATGAGTACATGTTAGTTCTTTGACCTGAGATTTTCATTTGTCTCGTGTGGGTTCCTACTGTACTTAGATTACTACCTTACCACGGCTCAAAAGAGTCGTGCAAACAGGTTTTAGTTGGGTACAGTCCCGAGCCACATGGAGGCAGTGAACAATTTTCAGGGATTCTTCTTTCCCGGTATTGGGAGTCGATGCGCGCTGTGTTGGGTCTGCCATCACCAGAAATTCTTGGCCAAGATGGATGAGATTTATTGATGTGATATCAATAGTTTCTCGGTAGGCGATGAGCTTCAGACTAGCACGACTTATCGGGTTAGTAGAGGTCTGACGATATCCATCCCCTAGACCCAGTATGCGATTATCTTAGACGAAGAGACCGAACTGTACGGAGATTGTCACAGATAAGCTCGGTAGGGGTATGGATGAGTTTGCTCGTCGGCCTTCCTTTCGCTCAATACCTGGATAGCCGTTCCGTACAGGTAATACCGCTGACGTGCTTGTGGTTAAACCCACTGCCAGCGTATTGACGAGTCTTTAGAGTCCCACACCGAGGGTTTTTCCAATTCAGACAAATTGATGTAGTAGCCGTATATTGATACGTGCAGGGTTCCGATTAGGTATGTGTGTTAGCCACACGGATATCAATCGGATGGATGATAATGCTAGTCGGTTTAGGATTAAGCCGGATTATTAAATCAAGTTTTGATTTAATAATTTACATACATACATATATATATATATATATATATATATATTTCGATATGTATGTTCTAGTATTATATTTATTGTATTTTTCTATCTCTTGGGTATTCGTATTTTGATACGAATACGGGCATGTATTTGCGGGGACGTATTCTTGTATTTATACAAGAATACTTCTAGAAAAAGGACAACTCATTTCTAGAATTTTCTTTTAAAGAAAATATGAAATGAAGTGGAAAAGAGAAATGGTGAAAGGTGTGGGCAAATGAATTATAAATTTATGTGCATTTACTATTCAAGCATAGCTGTAATTTTAAATGGAAAAATTCTATTAACAAAAAGAAATCATGCATGCTTGAATTTGTAAGAAAAAGAGTTATTCATTCCATCATTTAGCTTCTCTTTCTTCCATGGCTCCTCCTTTTTCATTTTCAACACTCTCATGAGTTGAGAATCATGAAGATAAAGAGAAAGAAAAATGCTAGAACACTCACACACATCACTAAGCATTCTAAATTAACAACCTAGGATCTTTAGTTACTTCATTGACGAAGTTGAAGCTTGAACTTGGTTCTCTCGGGTGGATCATCTTCGGCGAAAGATGACCGGCTTGCAAGCGTGATCCGGAGCTCTTGAGAGCATGCTAAGTCCAAACCAATTAGAGCAAATGAAGATGCTATAAAGGTTGTAATTTCTATCTTATTGTGGTGCTAGTTTAGACGTTTGGTTTAAGATTATTGGGTATAAGTTTTTAATGCCATGAAAATTTTTGTTTTCGGATCCCGCATTGGCCGCGATTAGCGGCGAGGACACTAAGAACTTTCAATGGTATCAGAACCACCCAAACATCCTAAACTTGATTGTTACGACTTCCGAATCCCGCCGTTTTGCTCTGCAAAAACTGCTTCTAAAATCATGCTAAACTTGATGTTTTGACTCCTTACGGGCTCTTGGTTTGAACCGAGAAGCTGCGGGAAGATGCGCGGGGACCACAAAAACATCCGGGAGAGACCTAGGGAGGGCCCACACCCCTAAGACCACCCTAAGGTGGCCTTGGGGTAGGGACCCGAGCCCTGCCCCAATGGGCAGGCTCGGGTTTGCCCCACCCCTATGACCACCTTAGGAGGCCTAGGGCATAGGTACCCCTAGGTGCCTCCGGGTCGACATTAATTTCGTGTCGGGGTCCTCTGCGAAGTTTCGGCTCTATCTAAGGTCATTTCGGACTCCCGGAGTAGTTTTTAGCATGGAATTTTTGTCGGTTTTTAGTACACTTGATTTTCGGTGTTTTGGAAAATTGAAGTGTTGGCTATTTGTGTACGGTATTCGATTGTCGTAAGCTTTATGATGGTTGCGTGTATCATAACGTTTGGTAAAATAACGTCTCATTACTATATGTATCAATTAGACGTGGTTACGAAATTGATACTCACAAGATTGCATGTTCTGTAATGAATATTGTTTTGTTGGTTATGCTTGTTTTGGATTTGTCGCGATGGATGGCCCGGTGTATATAGTATTAGATGTTATTCTCTGTGATGTAATATATATTCAATTGCGTGATGAGCGTCCGACATGTAGACCGTCGTCATCGCGTTGTATTATTCTTTGGGACGCATCCAGGTTGCGGACGTAGTCACCGTTGTATATTAAGGTTTTCATTACATGCACTAGAATTACCCCGCGGTGGAGTGCTCGAGTAGCGGATTCTAGAGGACAACGGGCCTCCATCTCATGGCGTTGAGACCGGGATGCCTTACTCCAGAATTGACGGGCTATTCGCCGGACTCATATGGGTATAGGATTGACCCGCGGAGGGGTGCCTAAGTCATCGAATCTTGAAAGTGCTAGGTGTCCCATTCACTTCGTTGATTGGGGTTGTCTTGCTTCTGGGATTGGCGGGTGGCTTGCTGCACTCATAAGGATCTAGGATCCGATACTACGGGCTATCCACATGACCGGGAAAATTGCATTTCATATTTGGCTCTATTGAAATGTATTTTTCCTAGATTTTCCGTATTTCCATACTGTGTTTGTTTCTGTTGTGATGCTTCTGTGATGTTGCTTGATATCATGCGTGAGACGAATGTTTATATATATATTATATATATATATATATATATATAGTAGACGCTATATATATTTTGCATCCGTGTCAGTCCTGTCTCTACCCTGCTGTAGGTTAAGTAACCTTACGGTAAAGATCCGGGGCTCTGTGGTGAATGCGGATGACATATATGTGCGTGCCTATTTTCGTTTCTTTCTGGCATGATATGATTAATTGATGAGACAGCATTAATTCTGATTAATGCAAGTCGGAACCAATTTTTAAAACTACTCGGTTTTCTTCAAAATCATAGTTGTATTCTTTTGCTTTGCATAGAGCTATTCAGTTAGGAATATCATGCACCTCATTCTATCAGGAAAGAGCCTTGATCCCTTCATGAGGAGTTCGTTCTTAAACAAAAGTTTATGTTACTAGTTTTAAAAGCGGAGCATAAACCACTCCATTTCAAAACCACTTAAGTTCCTTCAACGATATCAAGTTCATTACGTTAAAGTTTTTCGCTAAAAACCAGCTGTAGCCCTCCGTCATTTCCTACGAACAGTGGTTAGTCTTCGTGCTACGTTTATTGACCTTGTTAAGACGTAGTGTGCGGCAGCTAATTGGTGTATGTTTGTAGCATGAGATGTGATTGGTTAGGACAGTCGTTTGACTTTGTTAACCTTGTCAAGGATCTGTACGGGTGGGTCTAATGCAATCAAGATAATGACGGGTTGAACTTGACTAGGACCCTTTGACTTGTTGACCTTGTCAAGGTCACTTGGGTCCTAGAGGTAAAAACCATATCGGGAGTTTTAAACATAAAGGAAACTTGTGAGGCATGCGCATACCTTCTGGAGTGTGTGACTTGGATGGCTTCCGTCAGGTTATCACGCGATAATAGTTGGGTCCTGATTCCCACTGATCAATAGTTTACTCATTGGGTTACCCTGACTAATTCTCCTTTTAAGATTTGAAGGAGAATTTGAGAAAACAGTGGGAGCCATCCTGAGTAGATAAAGTGATTACCAATATAATCTTGATAGAGTGCACGCCAAGTGTTTCTTTTCTCTCTGGTTTACGACCATGACTTACCTTAAACTAAAACTCATGAACCAAGTTAACCGAACCTTCTTACACACTTTGGTTTTGGATTGTCAAGATTCACGACAAAGTCGCATATATCCCTGCCACTCCTACTTTCCCTTTGTTTTTCTCCAGAACACTCTGTATCACTATAGAGATCCATATTGCTTGGAAAAGCCATCTCGTATAGTTACATACGAATTCGAAGAAACTTGATTCAGTTCGAGAATGGCTACGGGTTCTGGAGAAATTGAATAGGATTATTCGGTTGTCTTTTCTTTTTATTTTCTCTTAGTTTGCGAGGACTCCTAATATTAAGAGAGTACACCTATTACGCTTCTTAAATAGTCTTCTTCCAATCTTAGGCTGATGCCGAATGATAGGGAAAGAAGAAAACCAATTAGTCTAAGTATGGTGTACAGAAGGTGGAAAGTAAAGACATATAAAGGGATTGCAGTGAAGGCAAGGAAATTTACGACTACTGTCATGAATCTGGATAGTAGAAGAGGCATTACTAGGAATACCCGGCCACCCCCTCGAAACAATTTCATGTTTCAGTTTTCCTGTGCGGTGTTAATTGAAAACCGTTTTCCCAATTAATTCTCACTGCAGGGTATATATGTACCAGGTGGATCTCATATCTGTAGGGCATTACAGATGCTGAGAAGGAATAGAATATTGGGAAATGGGTGTTTTGATCCTTAATATCGGAATTCATAGCAACTGGTGATATTGGATTAAATCACCTGATTTTGCTTTACGGCAAATATTTGGTTTTGAATAACCGTTGTTATGCACCAATTTTTAAAATTGAATATCTGTATTTTTATTTTATAAAGCGAGATATAATTTTTGAAAATTGTGTTCCAAACATTTACCTTTATCAGTTGAGGATAAGGTAAGGTGCATTGATTACCGGTATAGACATTCTTAACCGAAATACAGTTTTCAACTTACAACATACGAAATTTGAGTTAGTATACTCTAGAGACTTATACATAGAAATGTATGTTGTCCAATGTCCTTGACAAGAGGTAGGAAATCTTACTTCATTCAGTTTACTTATGAGTTTTCTGATTTTAGACACGTATTTGTTGTAATGCAAGGTCCAAATATTTTGATAACTTTATGTGTAAGAATAAATTAGAGAACTATACGTTGAAAGTATCAGGGTTTTCGAGGTGATCGAAAATGTAGATACTTATGCTAGGTATTCCATCATAGTAATATTTGAGAACTTGATTCTCTCTCAGGTTACTCATCCGTGGATGCGCTCCTTGATGAGTAACGCTGCATGGCCTTTTTTCCATATAGGATATGCACTGGACAGAGTTGCATAACAATTGAATATGGTTTCATCTAAATTAGTGTCTTTGTTTCTATGTGGACATAGAATGGTTGCATATCTTAAGGATATTAAGATATTGAGTTATCCGGTTATGCTTAAAACTAGAATCCGGATAAACTCAAGACACGTTTCAGTAATGACAGTTTGTGGGTTATCCCGGATTTTGACGAGGGTTAACTTTCTACCATTTGCAGGATCAATGGTTATATTGTTCTTGACTTGCCACCCTTTTAGTGAAATGATTTTTTTTCCAGAAAACATTAGTGGGAGTATGGTAGAACTAGAAGTGATTCCAGAACCACAAACGATTATTGAAAATTCGGTAGAACCTAAGAATTCAATTGGATTCGACAATCCATTAGCCACTCCGCGGATTTGGTGGGTAACTTCAGCCACCTGAGAGGTATTTCGGTTTCCTCAAAGACGGTGACATGGAGGTTTTGATGGCCCAAACTTGCCACTACCGATGTCCTGGACTATGAGATCTAGCAGATGGATAACTATAGTGTCGTTCTAAATTAGCTTTAGAAGTGTAAGTGTATAAGAGAATTGTTGTAGCCAGTGGGAGCAGCGGAAGAGTGGCGGGCCTATAGCTTATGTCTATTTATAGACTAAAGCAAGTATAGCGGAGATAGATCATCTGTTCTTGATGTGATAGTCATAGAATTTGACCTCATCAGAACAACAGATGGACCTAATAAGAAGATAACAGGGAGTGATGTCCTGATATTTGGATGACGTACTCCTGATAGGAAGTGATGTTCCTATATTACGATCGGTTATACTGTGGTTGTTGCAAGGTGTTTCTTCACGTAGGATCTAGAAAAAATATCAGGAATTCTGGTGACTAGATCTAGATTTGGGAAGTGTCCTAATTCGGATACCTTGACACTATTCTAAAGTGTATTAGAATGGACGACTCCTAACGTGGTGGTGTTCCTGCAGGTGAGGGAGTCACCCTCTCTAAAGAGATGTCTTCTAGACTGATGAGGCGAGGGATTTGCATGATTGGCATATCACTTGCTTAGGCAATTGAGTCAATCATGAGATGTCAAGTACCATACCAGATATTACTTTTACACTAGCTGCAATAAGCATATATTAATCCAATCATGGAGAAACATTAGGAAGCAGTTAAGAATATAAAAGGATGTTCTAGGTGTATGGTAATGGCAGCCTCCTACAGGAGGCAGTTACCAGTTTAGACTTCCAAGATGCCCTGAATGACAGAGTAGCTGTCAGAGTTATAAGCTTACCCTCTTCTGAAGTGCAGTATGTTGGATAGGTTTCCAAACAGGATACTGAGGTGGTCATGGCATTGGGTACTGATTACATCAGCAATGAATACAGTCTAAGAAGCTTGTTGGATTTGGTGTTCATGTTATGAACAAAGTACCATCAGATATCAAGACAAGTTCTAAGACAGGTATCGCTCATTTCGGAAGATAGTCGTTCTTCGCGAAGTTAAGATATAGAGAGATAAAAATAGAAACATTGTAGCGGATCCACTTACTGAGGCTATTTCTCGAACACGTAAATTTCTCAAAACGAGTTTTGAGAAACTTACTAGTTAGAGAAGTTGGGTATTCGGTAGGACACGAGCTGTGAGTATGCGATACTGCAATAATTGGCCTTAAGTGCAAATGGAAGATTCCTGGATATAGTGCCCTCAAGGCAATTATTGTAATTGCAGGTAGGCGATTATGATAATTGAACAGGAACGTATACAAGTATAACGGTCTTACTCGAGATGATAGTATGCTATCTGGTTTGCCTTTATCATTATGTGTACATTTTGGTAAAGCCCGTAGGATTATTGCTTGACTACCAGTATTATGATGGCGATCATATACGTGGGAGCTGGGTGGTCCATAAGTACATCCTTAAATGTCCCTAGTTGAGGGAGTATCGAAACTGGGTATCGATACTCCGAAGGACTAGTGTATACTTTTCGAGATCCCGACGAGAAACGGTGGCCGGTCTCACAAGCCATTGGTGTTGAATCGCCTAAGATAGTATACAGGTGCTCATTGGAGGTGAGTACACCGGACGGACTCGCTGAGAACTTCTAGATAGTATTATACCTATCGTCGGATAGAAGTTCTCTTGTGGTATGAGTACAGGTTAGTCTTTTGATCTAAGATTTTCATTTGTCCCACGTGAGTTCCCACTGAACTTAGATTACTGTCCTACCACAGATCAAATGAGTCGAGCAAACAGGTTTGAGTTGGGTACAGTCCTGAGCCACATGGAGGCAATGAACAATCGTCAGGGATTTGTCTCTCCCGATATTGGGAGTCGATGTCGCGCTGTGTTGGGTCAGCCATCACCAAAAATCCTTAGCCAAGGTGGATGAGATTTACTGAAGTGATCAGTGGTTTCTCAGTAAGTGGTGAGCTTCAGCCCGGCACGACTTATCGGGTTAGTAAGGGTCTGACGATATCCACCCTAGACCCAGTATGCAATTATCTCAGACAAAGAAATCGGACTGTACGGAGATTGTCACAGACAGGCTCAGTAGGGGCACGGATGAGTTTACTCATCGGTCTTCCTTTCGCTCAATTCCTGGGTAGCCGTTACGTACAGCTAGTGCCGCTGACGTGCTTGTAGTTAAAACTCACTGCCAGCGTATTGACGAGTCTTTAGAATCCCACACAGAAGGTTTTCCCAGTTCAAGCAAATTGATGTAGTGGTCGTATATTGATACGTGCAGGGTTCTGATTAGGTATGTGTGCTAGCCATACGGACTTTAATCGGGCGGATGATAATACTAACCAGCTTAGAATTAAGCCGGATTATTAAGTCAAGTTTTGATTTAATAATTTACATATATATATATATATATATATATTTCGATATGTATATTCTAGTATTATGTTCATTGTATTTTTCTATCTCTCGGGTATTCGTATTTTGATACGAATACGGCCATATATTTGCAGGGATGTATTTTTGTATTTATAAAAAAATACTTCTAGAAGAAGGAAGACTCATTTCTAGAATTTTCTTTTAAAGAAAATATGAAATGAAGTGGAAAAAAGAAATGGTGGAAGGTATGGGCAAATGAATTATAAATTCATTTGCATTTACTATTCAAGTATGGTTGTAATTTTAAATGGAAAAAATTCTTTTAACAAAAAGAAATCATGCATGCTTGAATTTATAAGAAAAAGAGTTATTCATTCCACCATTTAGCTTCTCTCTATTCCATGTTCCTTCCTTCATCTTCAACACTCTCATAAGTTGAGAATCATGAAGATAAAGAGAAAGAAAAATGCTAGAACACTCACACACATCACTAAGCATCCTAAATTAGCAATCTAGAATTTTTAGTTACTTCATTGATGAAGTTGAAGTTTGAACTTGGTTCTCTCGGGTGGATCATCTTCGGCGAAGGAGGACCAGCTTGCAAGCGTGATCCGGAGCTCTTGAGAGTATGCTAGAGTGCAGCCCAATTAGAGCAAATGAAGACGCTACAAAGGTTGTAATTTCTATCTTGTTGTAGTGCTAGTTTAGGTGTTTGGTTTAGATTTTAGGATAAAAGCTTTTAGTGCTATGAAATTTTTTGTTTTCGGACTCCGCATTGGTCGCGGGTTAGCGGCGAGGGCACTACGTACTTTCACATATTGAAGATGAAGGAAGATACATCACTAAAAATACTACCTGAACGAACTCAACCAAATCATTATGGACTTAGCTCAACGTAGAGGTGAAGGTTGAAGACGAGGACCAAGCTATGATCCTGCTTTGCTCTTTGACTTCTGAATATAGCCGATTCATGAAATCGATAGTGTACGATAGAGATAAAATTTCTTTAGAAAATATTAAAGCGGGCTTACACAGCGAGGTGTTGAGGGAGAAGATGATATGGGAGGTCAAGGCGATGCGCTAGTTTCTAGAGACCGTTTTGAGAAGCGGTCACATAGTGGTTCTAAGAATAGAGCGAGGTCAAATCGAGAAATCGCACTAATGACAAGTGCAATTACTGCAAGATGAAAAACTATTGGAAGAGAGACCGTCAGAAGTTCAAAAAGGATACTGAGAAGGGGTTTTCTACTACCGCAGTTGTCATAAATGATTCAGATGATGGCAGCGATTGTTCCGTATTATCAATTGTGTAGTCGACGACGTACATGATCTATGGATGCTAGATTCGAGGAGCTCTTTCTACATGACTCCATATCGAAGTTAGTTTGCGACGTTTTGTTCTCGTGATGGAGATTCAGTTTTGACGGGGAATAATGCTGCGTGCAAGATCGAGGGGATTGGTTCTGTTTGGATACGCATGTTTGATGGGATAGTGCGGACTTTGACGGATGTCGGATATGTGCCAGATCTGAAGAAGAGTTTGATTTCTGTAAGAGCTTTGACGGGGATCGAATGCAAGTGCGTAGTCGATAGATATTCCATGAAAATTTTCAATGGGTCTCTTATTGTCGTGAAAGGAAAGAACACGAGAAACTTATACTTTCTAGAGGGGTAGTCGGTTACAGAAGATATTGCTGCGGTATCTACTCGTTCAGGTGATTCAGATTCGGTTAGATTGTGGCACTTACAGTTGGTCCATATTAGGGAGTCGGGTTTGGAGGTGTTTCGTAAGAGACAACTACTTGGAGATAGAGATTTTGGCAGTCTTGATTTCTGTGAGTGTCCTAGGAAAGCAGACAAAGATGAAGTTCAGGACAGCAGTACATGATACGCAGCGTATTATTGATTATGTTCACACTGATGTTTGGGGTCCGACACCGGTTCTTTCACGAGGTGGAGGCAGATACTTCGTTTCCTTCATTGATGGGTTTTCATGAAAAATCTTGGTGTATGTTCTCAAGTTTAAGGCCGAGACTTTTGAGAAGTTTAAGACGTTGGAAGCCAGGGTGGCGAACCAGGCTGGTAGGCACATAAAGGTTTTTCGGTCTGATAACAGCGGAGAGTTTACTTCGCATGCATTTGTTGAGTTCTGCAAGTCAGAAAGGATTGTGCACTATTACCCTACGACCCTCAGTCAAATGGCGTTGTAAAGCGGATGAATCGGACATTACTGGAGAAGACCAGATGTTTGCGGCTTATAGCTGGGCTTCCTAAGGAGTTTTGGACCGAAGGCCTATTTACCGCCGTGTACATCATCATCAGATCACTATCGGCGGCGATAGATAAGAAAATTCTTGAGGAAGTGTGGATCGGAAAGGCTGGAGATTACAGGCGGTTTCGTATAGTTGGGTGCCCAACTTATGTTCAAGATAGGAGCGATAAGCTAGAGCCAAGAGCTAGAAAGTGTCATACTCGGCTACTGAAGTGAAGCCAAAATGTACATGCTGTGGTGTCCTGAGACTCAAAAGATAGTAATCAGCCGACATGTTACATTCGATGAGTCTCTGATAATTCGTAGAAAACAGACTCAATCATATAGCGCCACCAAACGAGGTGGAGATCGGCGTTCTTCAGGATAATAAGAGAGATGAGGTGATTGATTCTCAGATTCAGACGGAGTGTCCGATAGAGCCAGATGGTCCAGTACAGACAGAAGGGCGGAAATCTACGCGAGTTAGGCGTCCGTCTGTCAGACTTGGTTTTGAGGGCATGACCGCAGTTGGTTTTGACGACATGGCATCATATGCGTTGACTATTGAGCATGAGGTCTTGTCCAGTTACAGAGAGACTGTGCGGTCTACCGATTTTCTTAGTTGGAGAGTTACGATAGAGAGGGATATTTATATGTATCAGCCAGAAGGGTTCGCAGTCGATGGAAAGGATGGTTATGTTTGCAAATTGAAAAGACCGCTTTATGATTTAAAGTAGTCTCTAAAGACAGTGGTACAAGCGATTTGATCAATTTATGTAGGCGATTGGGTACACAGAATATTATGGATCAACGCGTTTATATGAGGCTCCTAGACGATGGGTCCCTGATTTATCTTTTATTGTACGTGAACGATATGTTGGTGGCATCACGCAACATGTCAGGGGTCAACAGGTTGAAACAACAGTTGAGTCAGGAATTCGAGATGAAAAATTTGGGGGCTGCGAAGAAAATACTTGATATGGAGATTGTCAAGGAAAGGAAGCGTGGTGAGTTGCGTCTGCGACAGAAACAGTATATCGAGAAAGTTCTCGCTCGATATGGAATGGATAAAGCAAAGCCCGTGTCTACTCCTTTAAGGGCGCACTTCATGCTTTCAGTGAAGTTATCATAAGGGTCGGACACGGACAGGGAGCACATGTCTAGAGTGCCATATGCGAGTGTAGTAGGCAGTTTGATGTAGCGATAGTTTGCACGCGTCCATACATTGCATATACAGTAGAGATGGTCATCCAATACATGGCTAATCCGGGTAAGGAGCATTGTGGATTGTGAGGTACTTGAGGGGTACCACGAGGTTCGGCTTGTTATTCAACAGAGGCATTACAGCGGATTGTATCGTGGCAGGGTATATTGACTCGGATTTTGCTTGTGATAGAGATAGACGGAGATTTACGACGGGTTACGTATTCACGTTGGGCACTGGCATAGTGTCATGGAGATCGACGTTACAATCTATTGTCGCATTATCGACGACATAGGCAGAGCTGATAACTGCTACGAAGGCTGTCAAGGTGGCTATATGTTTGCGTGGATTGATGGTGATGCGAGTGTTCCGCAGGATTTTACGGAGGTGTTATGCGACATTCAGAGCACAATTCCCTTGGCGAAGTATCAGGCTTATAGTTCGAGAACTAAGCATATCGAGGTGAAAAATTTCTTTTTGGAGAACGAGAAGAAGGTTATTTGGCTCACAAAGATTGGTACCCATGACGATCCGGCGGACGCATTTACGAAGGTAGTCCCAGTTTTCAAGTTCAAGTTTTGCTTGGACGTGATTTGCCTAGTTGCTTGATAAAAGTTAGAGATGACGAATTGCAGAATTCCAAGTTTTTTCATGAAAGTGTAGAGATTTTGCGAGTTTGAATTAAGATGAAGATTGTTGAAATTGATTGCAAATTCGGAGCCCGAGATCAAGAGCCCAAAATCCAAGCACGTGCAGCGCACATGATGATCCAAGTCTTGTAATGGAAGCCGGCTTCAAATATGTGTAGGATTAGGATTTAAGTTAATCTAATTAATTTAAATCCTTAAACTTATCTCTAACTTATCTCTTCGCCCATATAAATATTGATTAATTAACCCTAATTAATGTCTCCATCCAATTTGTTCCCTACGGCCAAAATAAATCAACAGAGCCTTTGGTGGCTGCGGAAATTAAAGCCTAGATTAATTGATGAAACCAATAAATTAATCCAGAGGGTTTTTTAAGAAGTCTGCGTCATGAATTAATTGGCCGGGAGAGAGAGATTTGTATTGAGAGAGATTATTTTGTATTTGGATGAGATCGAGCGAGCAGAAATTATCTCTTGTAATTCTTCGTTGAATAGTATAAGGAATTCGTCGTCGGTTTGCAGGATTATGTGCAAGTGCGCACCGAACTTGGATAATATCTTGTCTTCTTTGCTTAGTGTGTTTCTCCTTTATTATTTATTGTTTTTTGCGTAGTTGCAGCATTTGATCTTTTTCATTAGTTCTGATTCATGCGTAGCGATCATCCGCTGCGTACTTTGGTGCCAATTTTCACAACAGTGTTTTTACTTTGTGCCTCTCTAGGTTAGCAGTCAATTTTAATTTTTTAATACATACACGTGCAAATTCTAAGCCAATTTTAGGACTCCTTAAACTAAATTGGTTCTCTAGCTTCCTTAAAAAAGCTGGACGTCTAATTGATATATTCACTTATGATGTATTTTCACTTTAAATCTCTATTGAAGATATAAGCTACATATATAAAATGTATGTATAATACCTACAATGGCATATGCTATCGCTGAAATACATAGTACTCCAAATTCAGGTTTCGCATCAATAAGCAAACATCCATGGTTTAATATTTGATTATAAAGCTTTATGAACACTTTGATAATATATCATGTATTCTGAGCAAACGTCTACAGTTAATTATTAACGACTTATCATTCAATTATTGGGCCCAAACTACATTTTGCTTAAGTTGCATGGGATGAGATTTCGATGCCACTTCGACCATTATCCAATTTAATCTTATGTAAAACCATAAAATTGTGAATCTATGAAGCACAGATACTTGTATATGCCTCACGTAGCGTATCGAAGTCCGAAATTCTCATAAACTCACGGAAACTCTCGGATTCACTCGGACTTGCAAATGTCTCATCAACCACTCTCGAATCGACGCATATTATCTTTCTCTCGAAAATTAAGGCACTCAAAAGCCAAAAGTTTGAAAGTGCTTTGTATATCTAACATAATACCATTATTTTACAAATATTATTATATATTGGTATGTATACGTTAATATATATTCATATTTAGTTAATTTAAAATCGACATAAAAACGTATCTCGTATCTTTTAGGTTTTTGGACATAAAAACGTATCTCGTATCTTAGGTTTTTAGAAAATTGCGATCCGCGAATCCGTATCGTATCGTATCCCGTATCTGTATCCGAACCCGTGCTACATAGTTGTGAATAACTGAACGCTTTTTGGGATAACACCTATGATCGCATATCTAGTCACTGAAATTTCCCTCCGATAATATTTTATAAACCATGTTATATTGAAAGCTTAAATTGCCATAAAGTGCAGCTCTATCTGTGTTAATTGATGACCAGTACTTTGCAAATTAGTTATACTCTACAGTGCCTACATGACCTTGCATAGTAAGTTTTCGTCTATAGAGGCTTCAGAGTTCAGCCGATGGATTTTGACGCATGTACTTTTTGATTATTTCAGGCTTTGTACATTTCACAGTTAGTTAAGGAGACACTAGCTAAATGAAATAAGCATAACTAAACCAAAAAAATTGATATTTTGCAAGTGACAGATTCTAAGAAGGGTAAATTACACTAAAATACCCTTAACTATCATGTTTTTTTACTAAATTCTTAGTAGTTTTATTACAACAAAATAGCTTAAGTGCTATTTTTAGGGTAATTTACAGCATTAAATATATTTTACTGTAATAAAAATACTTTAAGATATTTTACCGTAATAAAAATACTTGGAAGGTAGCGAAATACGAGAGTTAAGGATATTTTAGTGTAATTCACCCTTCTACGAAACCACAAAGCACACGAAAAGGAAAAGAGGTTAAGATATTTTACTTACTGAAGGATCAAAAGGTTTGCCAACTGTTCCTACTACAGACACTCGCAAGCTTCTCATGATCTCCACAAATTGTTTGTAAATGCCTTGATAGCTTGTGTCAATCTTCTTCTCCTTCTCTGTTTCAGGCTTCAAATGCTGCTTAGCTCTCTCAAAATTGTCGATCAGGGGCAAAAGACTCCCAATAACTTCCCACTGGATGTTAGATGTAAAACTTAAACGGTCTTTTTCAGTTCGCTTTCGAAAATTTTCAAAATCAGCATTCAGCTGGAGAAACTTGGTTTTTCCAGAAGTTATTTCTGCATTCAACTCTCCAAATTTGAGGGATAAATTATTCTTTTCGTTCTCCATAAGGCATATTGCTGCTTCAATTTCAGAAATACCCTTTTCATCTCCATTGACTATGGCTTTCTTGTAAGCTTGAATAAGCACTCTCATACTTGGCAAATCTTCTCTCTCTGCTTTGTTTGCTCCTTGGTCCCCAGAGACCGGGTTCTCTACATCTCCATTGACTATCTGGGAGAGGGAAAACAAATGATTATTACTTTGCCAACATTCTACAAAGAAATATTAGGTCCACGGAGCTTCCGGAAGGGTACACACACGAATTAATTATTTACAAAATCTTCTCTATTTCCCTTTCCTTCTTATGAACTGCACCAAAAGTTGATAATTATTGAACTCGTCCTGCACGTCGTGTTTTACAAAGCAGCCGCTTCTCCGCTGCACCGCTTTTTAAAGCAGGGTGATAGCGTGATATTCTCACCCCATTAATCAAGTAACAAGACCTTATCTTTTATTGATTGGGATGCATTTAAAGGTTTATAGGTGCAGTTTTAGTACTTTTATTATAACATCCTCTATGTAATATTAATGTTTACACCCTTATAAAGTCGTAGTTGTAAATATGTAAGCATTTGGTGTGATAATTAACCCGAGATCTCCAATTCTTTTTTCTCTGGCTGAGGCTTCAAAGTAGAGTTTTGGGAACTTTGACTTGGGGGTTTCAAGTTTGAGTCTAACGCTTCGAATTCAACTTTGAGGTAAGGTTTTAGACTTGGAGACTTCGATTTTGAGCATGGAGGAGATTTGATTTTAGCTTCGAAGTAAGGGATTGAGGAGCTAGGGTTTTCGAGTATTGATTTTGATTTTAAAACTAGGGTTTTCGAGTTTTGATTTTGATTTCAAAACTAAGGTTTTCGAGCAGCTCCCTTTTTGAGCTTCGAGCCGGGCAGGTTCAACTTTGAGTTTCCGATTTTGACTTCGAGCATTATCAAGGGCTTAGGTAATTAAACATAGTTTTTTTGAAAACTTATCAGAATCAATGTTTAACGAACAATTTACATGAAATAACAAAATTAAATCAAAATAAGACATTGTTGATTTCTAAATGGCCAGGCACACCGTTCACTTCGCTTTAAAACACTACATGTATGGCGCCCTTTTTGTGGATCGAAACGTGAGCTTTTCGCAACGCTATTTTAATCCCCTTTTTTAAATGTGTCTCGTGAGAATTTAAACATAGGTTGCTCTTATAAAACCTCAAAATTCCTATCATTGTGTCAAATCCCTAAAGTTGTAAGGATTGAGGGATATACTTTTATATTCTAACACTTCTATGATAACTCATTGTGATACATCATACATAATCTTGCTTCTTGCAAAAAAATTACGATCCATTTGTATCTTTCACAAGAATACAATCTAAAGACGAACTAACTTTCTTATAGGCACAGAGACATGTGTCAAGCATGTAGAACCGGATGATTACAAAATATAAATTTCAATAGATGGGTGAAAGGATAGTGATGATAATGGCAGCTGACCTTTAACACAGCGAGAATCAAATCATACAATGTAGTGATCTTATGATGTGTTGAAGCACTAAGATGATTCCAAAAATCATGCATACAACACTCAATGTTCCTCCCTACTTTTGTGACTCCTTTATACTTTCTTCTGCTCTAAATTTCAAACGAGTGGTTTTTTCCAATACTTTATTGGCAAAGATATCAAATCAAATTCTTTCATCCTAAACAACCAAACAAGCATAGTCATTTTTCCTTTCTAAGTTGTGGACGTGAACATCTAAATTTATTCAGCAAAACTTCACATTTGATAACCTTCTCTCTTTTGCTTCTTCACTATTTCACTTCAAGTTTGCGCAAAAGGTGATGATTTGTTTCAATGGTTAATGGCCAACAATGATGCAACTTCATCTAGCAAGCTAAAAAAAGGCATTAAAGCTCACGATTTGGCAAAAAGATTAAAAGCGAAGACTGGAAATTGAAGAGAGGAGAAGGTAAAAATGGAACCTTGGGGTCAGTATCGGCGACTCTAAGGGAAGCTCTGGAGGGCCTTCGAGAGAGCTGAGAGCATAGAGAGGGTTTGGGGATAGGGTTTTGCTGAATTGGGAAAGCTAGGGTTTGTGGGGAACTTAAAGTTCGAATCGAAGGAGGAGGAAGATACAAGGAAAGAGAGCGGTTTGAGATCGCAGACGCCATTGATAATTCTCTCTCTCTCCCCCTCTCTTTATCCTTCGCTTTTTCTCTCTAAAACCTCTTTCGTTCTCTCGACCTTTTAGCCCTATCCAAATCCAATGATTTTGCGAATGTGCAGTTTCTAGAGTAGTTTGGTTGCAGCTGAGATTTTTTTTTTGTCTATTTA
Organism: Agapanthus africanus; assembly: GCA_030015575.1. Taxonomy (NCBI): domain Eukaryota; kingdom Viridiplantae; phylum Streptophyta; class Magnoliopsida; order Asparagales; family Amaryllidaceae; genus Agapanthus; species Agapanthus africanus. Next base: position 426,837,215 of record CM057347.1, on the reverse strand, counting down.
TCTGTATTTTCCATTGTCGGAAAAAATCATTTCTTAATAATAAGACTTAGTTGTTGTTTGGTCATGTGCGACGCAGACCTACGGAAGCACCAGTTCAGCTCCTGTTTGGATACAAAGTGATGATAACCATGGTTTATTTTAAAGTGAAACCATGAGGCATGCAAGCTATGATTTGCAAGTCTCAAACTCAAAAAATGGAGTTTAGTAAACTTTGATCAGAGTGGTGTTAAGATAACTGCAGATCAAGACTGAAAAATTATAGCTGGAGTTGGCTTTTGCTGGCTTTTTGAAACCACGGTTTACAAAACTTAACTCCATTTCCAAACACGTCCTTAACGAATGGATATTTTCGATTTAGGCTAGGTCGAAAGGACGAAAAGTAAATCAAAGAAAACGTGGATGGAGACGATATGAAAAGATATGAATGCCAAATGCCTTAAATGAAAGTATATTTTTCAATAGGAATGAGTGGAGAAGGAGGATTCATGTACTCAACCTGACATTATTTTCTCATGTTGGTTCATGCACCCTACCCCATATGCTTGGGATAAAAAGTTCAGTTGATGTCGAGATGAGGGTTTGTCAAATGAATCAAGATAAAAAACTCACAGCCACAAAGACTTTGTTCAAAGAGTAACACCCAAGCGGTAATTCTTAATTTCTTCTTCAAAGTGAGGGGTTGGCGTTTTGGATTTGAGTCTTAAGATGCTCGTATCCAATTGAAAAGGTCAAAAGAAAATTGATCGAGTTCATAATATGTTATAAAATTGCAAACTTCAACGGCAAAAATGTTGGTTTTACTTTTGCTTGCACCCAAATTCGGCTATAAAAACCATAGCCCGATAGACCCTTCATATCTTAACTAGTTACACAGCCAAGAAACCAAGTTATAAGTTGAAATTACATTTAGTTAATTAAAAGGCAATGGCTCAAAATAATCCCCTTAAATAAGCAAAATGCGCTCAAGAACGTGGGCTGCATCGTGTAGATAGTGGATGCTACGTGACCATGTGTCACGACCCGAAATAGCACGTGACTGGCCCTTGAATCATATGAAGTCTATATGACCTCATCTAATTTAAGTAAGCCAAAAGCCCAGAAATCTAAAACCATTTTTTTAAAGAAGTAAAGAAAACTAGTTTTAAAACAAGTGTTTTTAAATAACATAAGCCGAATATGCATTTTAAAAATCCCAAATTTTTTCTGAAAATTTCGGCAGAGTTTCCTTTGTAAATACTGGCCCCGAACGGGGTACAACATGAATAATATATATATATCAATGATAAAAGGCATCCCCAAGCGGGAGCTAGCTCTTCGTCAATCGACGGTCACAACCACGCAAGCAATATAATATACAACGCCGAAGGGCGAAGATCAAAACTCAAAAGGAAACTCAAAATGTCAAGAAAACCATAATAATACAACGCGCGACTCTAAGGTCGAAGAATAATACACTGGTTTTCTAAGTCTAAAATAAATACAAGTTTGGTTGATGGAATTACTAGATACAACTGATTAAAATAAATACAAGGGTGGTCACGATGCGAGTGAACCCACCTACCAAAGCAATCACCCAGAAAAGAAGCAGTTTGCCAGAAAGCCGCAATGAAACCTGTACGGCAAAACCTGCAAGAACTGTGACACAACGGGGATGAGTTGCCAACTCATGAGTAGAAAACATCACAGAGCAGAAATCGTATGTATGACTCAATTCTAGGTCAAACGATCAGTAATATATATTCTCAATATGATAAAGTCTGAAGCATGATAAGGTGGCAAGGGTAAACATCTATACATCAGTGTAATACCAAGTGCTTGTGTCAGTGCCTCAGGTAGCAACATATCATAAATATGAGGTGTGATCAATGTAATCAACATGAATCAATATCAACTATATCATGAAGTCTATAAGTATGTGGATATCATCCAGCTATGTAATCAATGCTTGTATGCGTGTGGATCTCGTCCACGGGTCAACCAATGACACAAAACATTATGCATGTAAATATCATAAAACATATGCATGAAGGTATGCGGATATAAATTAACGTGTGTCCCTCGCGACATATCAAAATCATGGAACCTGAGTGTCTAGCATCGACACTCGAAAACATCATGAAACCCGTGCTCAGCATCGGCACGCAAATCCTCATATATCGGGCTCCGTCAGTCCGGATCGGCCCACGGGCTCCGTCAGTCCGGATCGGCCCATATCATCTCTCGACTCCGGTCGGTATCCTCCGAGCCCAAATACTATCACCGGTAGGTAGTAGTCTCTCTGCCAGGCTCATCGTCATCCACACGAAATCTCTCTCTCGCCCCGAGGTACCATACCAGGTCCACCATGTACCCGCAAACGGAATCATTCGCCTCCTCGAATCGGGTTTCACATGTCACACGTCTCAGAACCGAGAAAACGCATGGTGGACTCACTGAAATATCATATCAAGAGAAACCGGGTTTTTAAAACAGTACATACTTTCTTTTGAAATCGCCACGGTTCTTACATCCAGAAATCTCATGAAAACAACATATCTCAATGCGTAAAAGCGTAAAGCATGATGTATGCGACATATAACAGAAACGTAAGCATATCTGTATATCATGCAACATGGAACAGTAATATGCACACATCGAGGGAAAACCGCTCTTTTAAATGAATCCGGTTTTAAAATATATCTTGCGGTTCCCAAATCTCCAAAATCAAGCCAGAATCATCTATGTATGTGCAAATACGTATGTATACAAGTATGGGTGTACAATATGCCTGTGTGCCAATATGTCATACAAAGAGTCATATCCTGATGTAACAATCCTACTGTGTAGTGACATGGCAATTATTGATGATGAAGTGTGTGAGCCGGCAAGCAGGTGTACGTGGAACATACGCATCATCGATAATGGTGCTGGCGTCCTGACATCATGGGTTTAATATAACAATAAACACATTTAAACATGCAATGCGATGCGAATAGCAAGAATATGCAGAAATTGAATAATAAACACAACAGTGAAGAATCTACATCCATATATATATGTCATACTGTTTTGCCATTTGAAATAACACGAATCGTGGTGTTTAGAAAAATAAGGGCTACGGTGTTTTTAAGAAAAGATGCATCTTTTGAAAATATCCGTATAATCTCTTGGCCTGTCTTTAAAATACTCACGATTCATTAGTTTTGAAATAGGTATGACTCGGGTCTAGTCTAATATCTACTAAGTAAACTACAGGTCTAACTAACCAGCTAATCGAAAGGGTATGGAAACCACCTAAATCTGAGTCGATATATATATATAGTCGGTGATCTCGCTTTAATAGTACCGCGTACGATACAATATATCATATGACATCTTCGAGTCAAGAGTGCGGATTTATCATCATAGTTATCTCGTACGGTAAATCCGTCGTACGGCTTCCCAAATCCGGGTACGGTTCGAATCTTACATTTATCTCATCAATTATCTGGTATCTTTATCATCATATCTCATAAACTGGGGTACTGATCTAAGTCTAGTACTACTGATACCATCTATATAAATATAAATGCGTGTGTAAAACACACGTCCAAAGGCCCGCTAAAATCTCATGTCGTATCTCTTCATACGGACCATATCATATCACCGATCTCATGGCACCATGCCCAATCTCATCGACTCATCTCTACATATCATATACAATCCTCATCATTCATGTGTAGGTATACGTGTATATATATACACAGTCCCATACCTATGTGTGTGTGTATATGCATCTATCCCCAAATACACACAAGTATAACAAGCATGCATGTGTGTGCGTGTGGGTGTAAACCTATTCTAGGGTTCGCGACTAAGAAGATATGCTAGTTCACTTCTAATAATCTTAATCTAACCATTGAACACCTAATCATATCTTAAATATCCATGTCACATATAAAAGACATCATATATATATATATATATATATATATATATATATATATATATATATAGTGTGTGTGTGTGTGTGTGTATCGCACTGCGAGGGTGCTACACGCCATCCACCCGACTTCCCCCGTAGATATAATCTACTCACCTTGCTTTTCGCTTTCCGTTGTTGACGTCGCCACGCGCTTTCTTGTCGTCTCGAAGTCTTCGTGGGGTACCTACACATCATAACGTATTGTGTCGCATTAAAACCCAATTCAAAACCAAAACGACACGCTAAAAGCCTATAAGTTAGAACCTATGGACTACGCTTTCACAACCACCAAATAACACTCGATTTCGACGTATAAACGTCAAGTGCTCGAATACAACACAAATTACAAAAATCCAGAATTCAAAATACGCAAAACGAAACCCCGAATCAAAACAACAACTCTTGAAAATGGTCCCAGATTTTACCCTAGATCAAATTGGTCAATTTTGCATATGCCAAGGGTCTAGTTTACAGGAGATGGAGCTATGGACGAAGCACGAACCTATTTGAACCAGGTCTGGCCGCAAATTGCGGCCAAAATGACTTTATTTGCGGCCAAAGGGTGGAGTCAGGGGTTGGGGTTAGCTTCCTGGGTGCCTGCACACTCCTCTGTACTTGCTAAATATTTTTCAGAGGCTCCAGGTGATAGCAGATATCATTTTACACTCACAGAATCCATAATTCTTCCGATATCGGGTTTCTAAATTCGCATTCTAGGGTTCTAGTCTCTGGTTTGGGTCTGAATTCTAGCACTAGGGGGTTTGTGTGGCCTCTACTAAGCTCAATTACACATCACAACTCAAGAATTCCATAAACCCTAACTAGAAATTTCCAAATTTCTCTAAACGACACCAAATCGGTTCTAAACAAATATGGATGTAGAAGCAATGGAAATACTAGGCTAATGGTTAAGAGAATATCTCATTTGGCAACTCAAGAATTTTCTTGAGTTGCCCCAAGTGTCCAAAATGCAAGCTTTCTTGGTCCAAAGTGTAGCTAGTGAGCTCTTGCACATTTTTAATGAAGTGGGTATTGGCTTTTGAGATGTTTTCAATGGTGTTTGAGAGGATGAAGAGGGGGAGGGAATGAGGGCAGCAGCACTTTGAGATGAGGGAGAGAAAATAATGAAGAATGATGAAGGAGTAAACAATTATATGGTCAATGAAGACCCCTCACACTCTCTCTCATGCCCATATCCCATTTCTTTATTCATATTCCTTTTCTTTTCTTTTCTTTTCCTTTTCTTTTCTCTTCTCACAAAACCAAAGCCATGAATGAAAAATGAAGAGAAAGCCATGTAGGAAAATGTAACACAAGTGTAAAAATGATATGGTGCATGTTTTGCACAAAACAAGCTTAATGCGCGATTAGCGATATTTAATCGCGGTTAGCACTAAATAACGTATAATTAATCATAAAAACTTATAATTTGCATAATCCACATAAAACACCCTCTTTTTAGTAATTTCCATAATTTTCTAAATTTTTTCCCAATTTATCGGTATTTAATTATACCGCCTTATTAAAATATTCAATATTTTATTATTTAATTATAAAAATTCCCAAAAATAATATTTTATTTTTTTGAAATGTTACAATCTTCCCCTCTTAAAAAAATGCGGTCCCCGAATTTAACTTTAAACCCCTCAATACTAAAACATTTCAGTAAAAAGTCCAAGTCGTCGGGGCTTCGAAATCATCAATACATAAAATATATCATAGCGCAATGCATGCGCATGAACAATGGGCAGATAACTAAAAATCAAAACTCTGTCAAGTATCTCGCAATCATCGGAGTTATGGTGAAGACACCAATGTCAAATCCAATACGAAACCCAACATGATATACATTAAAACTATACATTTAAACATCAAATTTTTTATACATGTAAATATCTGAAGGAAATGTATGCCAAACCTTTTTAAGTCGCCGTGCAATGCGCATAACACTGCACAGTGGCGGACGTCTATTGTAAGAAAATAACCATATATGTATATATCTTTCATTTAATATGTACGTTCCGCCGTTTTGAAAACAATTTAGAAGGATTTCCTTATTTTAAATGTTTCGTATCATATCAGACACGTAGGTAAATACTGAGACTATAGCTCTCTTTTTGGAAATCTCTTCGATAACTATCAATGCATGCAAAAGATATCTAGGTTCTTTCATCTGACTAGTCCTGCGCAGTACGAAAACAAATAGCAAATATCATAAAAACATATTGCTCCATAAGAAATCAATCCCAAAATGTGCATATGAATGCTACGTGCGTCTAGTGCACACGGAAATCAAAATCATATATATGACATACATGTGCACAGAAACAATATCTAAGTGCAACGGGTGTGCATGAAACACCTGTCAAAGACAACGTATGTGCCTGACAGCAATATCAGGTGCATCTGATATGCACGAAGAATCTTGATTTAGTGCATCTGATGTGCACCAAAATCGCATCTCATAACATGCGCCCAACATGCGCGAAAATCCAAATCAGGTGCATCCATCATGCACGAAACCACGAAATCCAATATCAAGCGCCGAACATGCGCAAAATCCAATCCAAGCGCGCCAAATATGCGTAAGAATCCAAATCAAATGCACTGAGTGCACGAAATCAATATCAATATCAGAATCGAAATCGACGGTATACAATAAAGCTCAATCCAAAACAGGTATACCGCGGTATATAATCTCACAACCATGTGCATCAGCGTGCACAAATCAGATCAAAACACTAAAAGTGCCGAAAGCATAAGTCAAATCACCTGCATAACATAGGCGTGAAATCAAAATCAACATATCGAATGGCATCAAACCGAAGTCAGGTGCAACCGTGGTGCACAAAATACGTACCAATGCACTGCAAGTATATATGAACTATACCGAGTGCAACAACCAAATCATGTGCGTGCCATATGCACAAAATCAACTCAACTGTATAAAGTCCATGAAGTCATAAACATGTGCAGCCAAGGCACAAAACGATATCAAGTGCGATAACTGTGCACAAATCATAAATCAATACAACTGTGTATAAAGCAAAACTCAAGTGTAATAACTATGCACAAAATATAAATACCCAGTAGGTGCAACCATGGTGCACGAAAACAAATATCATGAAACTCAGTCATCAAGACTAATTCATGCGAATAGATCGCCCAAAATACCGAAATCTAAGGCGACGGATACATGATAATTGAATCACCAAATCACAAATCATAAATACCGTCGTCGATATTTCCTCCTTCAAAGTCGAGAAGGTGTCGGTGCATCCAATGCTAGCAGAGCAAGATGTCTACTTGCCTCCTGTTTATGGTCTGACGCCTGGTGCTTTTAGGCTCTTGTTTCTCACTGTGCATTGCTAGATATATAGCTCCTCGGCTCAACGACCCAATATGAAATGACGGCGGAAATAGTCCCGCTCTGGCACATCCTCTACAGATCTCTGGCCAACTATCTCTTCGACGATGCCGAACTCTGGCCTGCTGGGTGTGCGCAATGTGACCGCTCGTGGGTCCAAGTCTTCTCGTATAGTATTCCAGAAAGGTCCTGTCGAGCTCTCTCCCAAATCTCTTTTCTGCCGAACTGCCCGGAAGTTACTACCCTTACTATATCTGTTTCTTGTTCCGGAATGGCTGCATTCTCATCGCCACTCCTTCGGGAAGATCTATCAATAATCAACGCCTCTGCATGCGTATCACATCTCTGATGTCGGCGGAGTGGAACGTCATCTCATCAAGATCTCGTACGAACCTCTTACTCCACTTTTCTCTGCTGTCGACTGCTTCGGACTCGTCTCATCGTGGCTGCATGGACTGTGCTCCAACGGCTATACTCGTATCTGGAGTCTCCCAAGCAATGCATCCCATCATATGATATCCGAAAGATGTCGAACTATTCGATCGATTCGTCAAAACCTCATAATCCCCCAAGAGCTCAACATCTTGGGTACAGTTTAATAGTATTGAGTACATGCCACAACACCGGTGGACCAGCCGTAGAAGGGCAAACCCAAGCCTCACTAATGGCACCGCAGAACTGCCGCAAAACCTAAGGTTCTGTAGGGTTCCTAGGCACTCTAATGGAGTCTCACAAGTGATCAAACATGGCCAATTGAAATTTTACAAGTGTCTACGAACCCTAATACGGATCGTTAACTAGATATATAGGCGATGCAAGCAAGTAAACGGAAATATAGCTAAAGGGAAGGGGCTACAACCTTTGTAGATCCGGTCCTCCACCTCCTAGGCTCCGTGATGAGGTCCTCTCCGCTGTCCAAATCGATCCATGACTCTCACGGTGGTTTCATCGGAGGAAAAACGGGCTAGGTCATCGACGACGATGCCGAAGATGATCTACGTCGAGGCATCGCTAGATCAAGCTCCAACTTCACCAAGTCAAGAAAACTTGTGAAGGAAACACCCTATACTACTTGGCAAGAGGTAGAGGATGAAGAAATAGGATGTGGGTTCACTTTAGAATTGGATTTCTCACTAGTTTTCATCACTTACCATTGGAGTAGCAAGCTTTCTTCATGGAGGAAGAAGATGAAGAAGAAGAAGAAGATATGATAAGTTTATAAAAATAGAAAAGAAAATATAATACTTATCATATCATTAACCTTAGTTAGGTGTAGAGAATTGACTAAGGTTAGTTTGAAGGGTTAGGGTTAAGAAAGAAGACAAAATGGTCACTTAGTCAAAGTTTCAAGAAACTTCAACTACAAACAAAATAAGCCACCATTTCATTTTCTTTATCATTTCCTTTTTCCAAAATAAACAAAAAGAATAAATAAAAGAATAAGTAAATAAAATGAAACCCTAACCATTCATATAACCATGGTCAATTCTTTACACAAACCCAAGCTTTCATGTATCATCAAACATGATACAATCATGTGCACAAATGTATATCACATATACAACTTGCACAATTCAAGTGAGAAAATCCATTTAAAGTGAACCAATACTAGTTAATGCAAAGTAATATATCAAATATATAATTATACATTAAATCATTAAATCCACACTTGATTCAATGGTCCGGTCATGTCGCATATAACCGGCTAGTATCCAATGTGTCGGCTTATCGAATCAATCCTTGATTCGATAACTAGATTATATCGCATACAACCATTCGACACATTCATCGCGAGAATGAAATACGGTATCACATACACGCATTATTCTCGGTCCCGCACATATCTCATATGCGCTCCTATTTCGTTTCGCTTGAGCCAGGAAACCTCTGTGTAGGACTCTAAAGACTCGTCAATACGCCGGCAGCAGGTGATGATCATATCAAACACCCACAAGCCGCAAGCGGTCTACTAAACGTAACGGCCACCCGGGTATTGAGCGATCAGAAGATCGACGAGCAAGCCCGCTCACACTCCTGTGAATCCAACCAGTAACACTTACCGTACAGTCCGGTCTGTTCGTCTGATATGCCGCATATCTCGCCTAGGGGTGGTAAACGTCAGACCCCAGTAGCTCGATAAGTCATGCCGACTTGAGGTCCATAACATTCATGAAACTACTGATAACTCTTACCAGTATATCACTGCAACCCTGACCAGGGATTTCCTGTTATGGCCAGTCGAGCATAGCACAACATCAACCCCCAATACCGGGAGAGACGAATCCCCTCCTATCGCTCATTGCCTCCATGTGAATCGGGACTGTACCCAAAAACCACCTGTTTGCACGACTCAGTAGAGCCGTGGTAGGGTGGAAATCAAAGCACAGTGGGAGACACACAAGACTCTATGACGATCTCGGGTCAACAGACTAAGCTGTACCGGTGTCACCAGAGAACTGCCATCTGACGTGAGGTATAATACCATCTGGGAGTTCTCGGCGAGTCCGTTCAGTGTACCCAGTCTCCACTGAGCACCCGTATACCATCTCTGATGTCAAACACCAATGGATATGGGATCATCCATCGCCCATCACATGGGTCGAGAAGATACACGCTAGTCTACTCTAGAATATCGATGCCCCGTCTCGATATTCCCACGACTAGGAACAATGAAGGATGTACTCATTGACTACCCGGCCCCACTAGTATGATCTGCATCATAGTATTGGAAGTCGAGTACACATCCTAAGGGCTTTATCAACATGTAATCAGAGAGACAGAAAGTATACATGTTAAGACAAAGAGCAACCAGATAGCGTACTATCATGTCGAGCAAGAAAGTCCTACCTATATATGTCCCAGCATCCACTACAATATACATCCAATGTACAGTAATGGCCTCTAGGGCATACATATAACTAACAATCTCCCACTTGCACTAGGGCCATCTGTAGCAGTGGTTGCAGTATCACATGCTCAACTATCCCCTAAAAGTCTCTCTTTGGGAAAAGGCCTTTGTGAGTGGATCCGCCGTGTTGTCCTCCGAGTCTACTCTCCTAACCTCGATCATCCTGGAGATCAACTATCTCCATGATCAGGTGATGCTGCCTCAGAATATGTCTGGGTTACTGATGGGACCAGGGTTCCAAGGCCGAAGCCGCACTTCCATTATCATACAATGGCAGGAACCTAGTTCATCTTATGAACCAATATACACCTAAACTTCCTCTTTGGTAGTATCTTTAATAGCGATGTTACCAGCCTTTATCGTCTAGTTTGTCACGGTATCTAGCTTGGAAATCTTCCAACATACCGTCTCTTTACTGAGGGTAAAGACAATGCCTGCGACTGACATTCAGTCGTCTTTATCACCCTGGAACACTTCCAGTGATTCTCCCTAGGATCAACTGATACTATCTCACTACAACTAGTGAGAATCCTAACATCCAATTAGATCTATCTCATAGATCCAAACTCAGGATTTAGGAGGTATCACTTTGATCCTATAGAGAATCATTGTGATAAACGGAGACTGGCCGAGCGTAGCATAGGAAACTTCTTCCCTATCAAAAGTATGTCATCCACGTACTCTACGAGGATCGTCACTATACTCCCTACTACCTTTTTGTATATACAAGGTTCATCTACCATTTTGATGATGTCAAACTCTTTGACTAACTCATCAAAACAGATGTTCCAACTCCGCGATACCTGCTTTATCCTACAAAGCATCTTGCACACGTTTCCGCTGCTCCCACTGTCTACGAAGCCCTCTGGCTGTGTACTTATAGACGCTCTCTTCCAAAACATTATTTAGAAAAGCAGTCATGACACCCAACCGCCAGATATCGTAGTCATGGTATGTAGCCGTGGCAAGTAGGATCTGGATGGACTTAAGCATAGCCACTTGAAAAGGTTTCATCATAATCCACGCCTGGTCGATGATGAAAAGCTTTAACAAGTCTAGCTTTGAAAGTCTCAACTTTTTCATCTACACCAAGTAATCTTCTCAAGATATACTTGCTCCTGATGGGGATTTAACCCTTCAGATATAGCAATCAAAGTCCATACTTTGTTGGTGTACATGGATTCCATCTCAGATCACTAAGCATCCAGCCATTCTTACAGAGTCCCACTCTTGATGGCCAGCTCGAAACTAGTTGGGTCATCATCTCATGATGCAATCCTCGCTCCCACTGTCATAGAGAAACAGAAGTATCTCTCAGGTGGGTGAGGAACCCTACTAGATCGGCGGAGAGGCTGAGGTTCGTTGGAATCTACTGAATCCTTTGGTTCTATCAAATCATCAGCTGCAGTTTGTATAGCTGGAACCTTTCTAGTTCTACATTACAGACTTTGCCTCGAGCTCATCCGGATTTTGCTTTCAGACATAGGCCGGTCAACCCCAAATCTTAACTAACTTAAGACATGGGCTCTTCCCTTTCCATATCACATATGAAATGGTAGGCAATTGATTTGATTTGAACCCTATTCAATAGGTATGCAGCGTCTCAAGCGCATAACTCCCAAAAAGGAAACAGGTAACTCAGTATTACTCATCATAGAGCACACCTTATCACATAGGGTGTGATTGCTCCTCCCTGATCACATCATAGGACATAATACTTATATCCGTATTTTGGTTCTCTACTTCTAACTTATATTCTGTGAATATCTCAAAAGGTTCGGACTTGTGTTTCAACAGGAACATATGTCTAAATCTCGAGAGATCATCAGAGAACGTAATGAAGTACAAAGAACCGGTCTTGGCATGTGTAGACAGGGGACCTTACATACATCAACATGTATCATCCCAAGAGTTCACAAACTCTTTCTCTGTTAATAGTAAACGGAGCTATGGTCATCTTATCTCTGTGACATGACTGGCAAGTTTCACAAGATGTAAATTCAAACTGATTTAAATATGCATCTAAAATGTAACTTCAGCCAGTCGGGTCGTATTGATATGACCTAGTCTACAATGCCTTAAGAAGAATTCGTTCATTTCTGAACTCTTCCTCTTGTGTGTGTTCAGTATACTAAGAACTGTAGTTTGATTTAGAACATCAATGCTTTTAGATAACGTGCCTGAACCGATCAACTTTTGATATAGGAAATGTTCAAAACATTATCCAACAATACAAAATTTTATCATTTCTTTACTAATAAAGAGACTGATATGATTTTGTATATCAGGTTCGGTATCTAATAACATTCGTTCAGAATCAATGTATTTGTAATACAGGGTGACAGTGACCAACAGACTTGGCTGCAACACTTGCCCCGTTTTCTGCCTCATGAAACTTATCACCCGTTCTCAGTTTTCTACCTATCTGTAGCCCTATGTAACAGATTACATATCTGGGATCCTGATCTGGTATCACATACCCAGGACGTAGAGGATACGGAGAAACAGTTCTTTGTAATGAACATACCCGAAGATGATGCATCAGCATGCACTCTCTTCGTTTGGGCGGCATAGGAATTCTGGTATTACCTATTTCCTGCTCTGTCTTATAACAATTATAAGTTGGAGCGGGACCAACGTTCCCCAGCTCAGTATAACAAGCGGGTTCGGTCAATTCATCCATTTTATTATCTTGATTAAGGCGTGATATAGTCGCTACCAGGAGAGAGAGAGAAGAAAACACTCAGCGTGCGCTCTTGCAAGATCAGATTGGTTATATATTTTATCTAATCAGGATGGCTCCCACTGTTTTTATCAAATCTTCCTTCAAACCCTAAAAGGAAAGACTAGCCGGGATTAATTACACTCTACAAATTCGCCAATCTTTCAGCCAGGCCAGTGTCGGTACTTTGAGGGAGGTTCCCCGTGCTTTCGCACGGACCTAATTACAGTAAACCTCGTTTTCCCAGAGGCGTAACCCCGTTGACACCTTTCTAGACACCTACTTGATCGGCTAATTGCAAAGTGCAAAACTCTCCCAGGAGTAACAATTACTCGCAGTGGGTATCGGGATCCAACTATCATATAGAAGGTATGCAATCTCATTGCAAGTTTCAACACTTGAAACTCCCGATAAAGGTTTTTACCCCTAGCACCTATGACCTTAACTATGGTCAACAAATCATAAGTACTAGTCAAGTTCTACCTGTCATTTCGTGATTAATTAGACCCACCCACATGACCCTTAACTAAGGTCAACAAAGTCACGCGACTGTCCTAACTAATCGCATCATATGCGGTGTAGGAAGACATCACTTAGCTACCGTACACTGTGTCTTGACTATGGTCAACAAACACAGCACGAATACTAAGTACTCTACTTCCTAAAATGACGGAGGGTTGCGAATGGTTTTTGTGAAAACCTTTAACGCTTTGAACTTGATCTCGTTGCGGAATCAAATGGTTTTTAAATGGAATGTTTTCGAGGCTTTTTTCTAGTTTTGCTAAAGGGGTCACTCCCGGTGAAGGGATCGTCGGCCCTTTCCTCGTCGAATGAGGTGCGGGATATATCATATATATCACTGTGCAAAGCGGAAACTATAGAAGCGATCAAAGACAAACCGAGGGTTGTAGCATCTGCCAGTTATTGCTAAAGGAGTCACTCCCGGTGAAGGGATCTCGGTCCTTTCCTCATCGAATAAGGTGCAGGATGTTCTATAATGAACACCGCGATGCAAAGCAAGAACTGTAGCTACCTGTTTTTATTTTGAAATTCGATTCCACAACATCAATTAGGTTTATTTTCTTTCATTAATCTCATTAATGAATATCCCATCATTTAAGTCCACCTAAACATCACAGATAAATATAACGTACGCTTATGCCATCCGCATTCGCCTCGATGTCCCGTCTGCACCGTTAGGTTAGGTAACTAACGGCAGAGCGGGGCAGGGCTAGCGTGGGTGTAAAACATAAGCAACGTTTATATAATATATCATATATACTATATATAATATCTGTCACAGAACATCACATGATCACATCACAGATAAATCACAGCAGAAGAAACATATGAAATATTGGATATACTAGGACGTCCGTGTTTTCAATACGAGCCAGTATAAAACACGGATTCCACGGTCGTGATGAATAGCCAATCCCACACCCCTAGACCCCTACGAGAACGGCAAGCAACCCTACCAATTCTAGGGTTAGGAGACCCGGACTCGACTCCTCGAGATGGTCTCCCACTGGACCCCAGAACCCGGTTACTTGTGCTCCCCTCCTTAGGTCTATCCTAGTGCAGAAAAGTAAATAATATACAAAAGGTGACATCTTCCGCAACCTGGAAGTGCCTCAATAAAAGAATATTACAAACAAGTTTTTACATGAATGAAAATGAAAAACACTCATCTCACTGTTCCCCTCCGAAAGACGGCGCACAGGACCGCGATGTCCTGGCACTGAGATTCGGGGCAGATGCTATTTGGTTTTATCCGTCCACCTCTCCGAAGATGCCAAGTTGATTTATGGCACCGTGTATCGAAGGTTTAGACGGATGCGGCCGATGTAGCAGACTTTGTCAGATTCCCCCTCGCTAGAGGGGTTTTTGATTGTGGGGACGCTCTTCCCTGCAGGCGCAAGCCCCTGCAGTTAATTACGCTACCGCTTCGCGGTAACAACTTTCTCCTTCTCCAGCTGGTCACTTCGTGTCGTGGGTGTTTGTTTTGTTTGTGGTTGCCCGTGGATTGTATACGGAGACTAATTTATGTCGTCGCCCGTAGGGCGTAGACTAGTCCAAATCCGTGTTTTCTTAGATTTGGGTTTGGGGTTTTGGTTTGAGGATACGTTAGCTATATTTGAGGCTAAGATCAACTCAAACGTTTGTTAAGGATACGTTAGTCCAGTTTGAGACTAAGATCAACTTAACGGGATCGTTTAGATCTGACAAAAGAGCAATTGGCTCTAATGTTCCAGTTTAGGGACATAGTGGTCCATTAAATTTATGGCCGTCGGGACCCATCACCTCTCTGACGACGTTAAAGGATTACAACGACAGATGTCAGAGGAGTTCAGAGATGTACCCTTGAGCCAAAGTTGATTGGGGGATCTAGAGTCCAATTTGGGACTAAAGTCTGTTTGAAGGTTTAAGGATGCGTTAGCCATATTTGAAGCTAAGATCAACTTAAACGGTTGTTAAGGATACGTTAGTCCAGTTTGGGACTAAGATCGACTTAACGGGATCGTTTAGATCCGACAAAAGAGCGTTTGGGCTCTATTGTTCCAGTTTAGGGACATAGTGGTCCACTACCAGTTTAGGGACATGGTGATCCATCTCCAGTTTAGGGACATGGTGGTCCATTTCCAGTTTAGGGACGTAGTGGTCCATTGCCAGTTTAGGGACATGGTGGTCCATCTCCAGTTTAGGGACATGGTGGTCCATTTCCAGTTTAGGGACGTAGTGGTCCATTGCCAGTTTAGGGACATGGTGGTCCATTGGTAGTTTAAGGACGCATAAGTCCATGGGTTTAAGGACCCCACAGTCCATATGGGTGTGTTTAAGGACGCATTAGTCCGTTAGTTTAAGGATGCATAAGTCCGCGGGTTTAAGGACCCCACAGTCCGTATCTTGGTTTAAGGACGCATAAGTCCATGAGTTTAAGGACCCCACAGTCCGTGTTGATGTGTGGTTGTCGGGACCCGTTACCTCTCTGAAGACGTTGAAGGATTACAACGACAAATATCAGAGGAGTTCCGAGATGTACCCTTGAACCAATGAGTTGGTTGAAAGAGCAGATGTGCTCAGTTCAAGATGATTTGAGGACTTATGGCCAATCTGGGCTAAGTCCAATTGTGTTTGAAATATTGGCTCTCTGCTGGTCCATTGAAGGAGAGGCTTTGTCTCTAGAAACTTAGCCAATTAGGCTAAAACTAGTGTTAAACACTAAAGACCAACAGTGTTGAACACTGCGAATAAGATTAGCAAGTTAGTGTTAAACACTAAAAGATAACCAGTGTTAAACACTAGCAATAGGGCTTTCAAATCAGTGTTGAACACTAAAGCAAATTAGTGTTAAACACGTGAGAGCGCCCTGATTTCCCTTATTTTATTCCGCAGATCAGTGTTTAACTTTTTTAATTCTGACGGCCATCACGTGTGAGCACGTGATGGAGGCCCCCGCTCTGGTCTGTTAGAATGCTCATTAGGGGTCACGTGGTGACACGTGAGGGCGCCCTAAATGTGGAGCCAGATCTCCTTTGTTTTATCCTCAAATCTGCGAATAAGTGTTAAACACTTTTCTTTTTATTTCGAGCATCACGTGTTGACACGTGATGGGGATTTATGCGCTGACTGTTAAAACGTTTGCTAAGGGGTCACGTGGTAAACACGTGAGAGCGCCCAAAGCCTTTATTTCCATTGATCTTTCTTTCTGCGTTTTGGGAGTCACGTAGGAGCACGTGATGGCATCAAAAAGTGGGGCCAGATCCCCTTTATTTTGTTCTGCAAACAAGTGTTAAACACTTTTAATTTTCATAGCCATCACGTGTGGGCACGTGATGTATAATCATGCCCTGATTTATTAGAACATTTATTAGGGGTCACGTGGTAACACGTGAGAGCGCCCAGAATTGTTTCTGCCTTTGCTTTTGTTCCATATATAATGAGGGTCACGTGGGAACACGTGAGGCATTGCCTCAAAGCTTTCCTCTTCTCATTTTTGGGGGATCTGTTCAGGGGTCACGTGGGGCACGTGACCTTCGTCTTTTGATGCACAGAGATCTTTTAAGTCTCTTTATTTTTAAGAATTAAATTCTTATTTAGGGTAAAACCCTAATTTTGATTCTGGAGGAATTAAATTCCTATTTTGAAAGAATTAAATTCTTATTTAGGGTAAAACCCTAGTTTTGTTTTAGGAGAATTAAATTCTCAGAACTCAATTCCCCTTCTAAGTTTAGGATCTGCATGGCAGGATCTCGACCCGATGAGAATTAAATTCTCAACTTATGGGGAGATGTGCTCTGTGCAGATCTTCAACCAGAAGAAGAACTAAGTTCTTTTCTTTAAATAAGAGTTAAACTCTTTTGAGAATTAAATTCTCTTTTGAATCCTCTCTTTTCTTACCTAGGGTTTTTTCTTTTGCAGAGAATTAAATTCTTCTTTCTCTGTTTCTTCTTCTCTTGAGAATTAAATTCTCCTCCCTCTGTTTTTCTCTCCAAAAAAGTAGATCCCTTCTCTTCTCTTTTTGGCTCCTATTTATAGGAGAAGGAAAAGAATCAATTTGTTTAGCAAATCTCTCATTGAAAGATTTGATTTGATTGTTGAGAGATTTGATTTATATTTATCATTAATTCTGGGCCTTTAGATCATTCAGTGAATTTTATTCACCGTGGATTTTAAATCCAAAAGATATTCTATTTGTTATCTCGGTTAGATTTAGGGGGAATATTTCCTTATTTAAGATTTTTCCATAAATTGGTGATTTTTAATCACTCTTGGATTTTTAATCCAACAGTCCCCATAATCCTTTTCCATTTGGAAAGATTTAGAAGCTTTTAGAATTTTAATTCTATTTCGAAAGATTTAAATGATCTTTTTTTTAAAATTAATTCTGTTGAACAGCAAGGCTTTTACAGCCAGTCACGTGTTGCCACGTGACCCCCAATTGAGTCCTTTTCTCAGTGTTTGCTTACGCTTCAGTTGTAACCATCACGTGTCAACACGTGACCATTGGTCACGTGTGAGCACGTGACACCTCATTGAGGTATTTCCTTCAGCTGTTTGTTTACGCTTCAGTTTTAACCATCACGTGTCAACACGTGACCATTGGTCACGTGTAAGCACGTGATACCTCGTTGAGGTATTTTCTGATTTTTAGAATTAAATTCCATTCATTATTTTAGAGGCTTTAAAAGCCCATCACGTGTCTGCACGTGACCCATGGTCACGTGTGAGCGCGTGATGCCCCATTGGGGTCTTTTCTGAGTTTTTATTGTATCTTTTAACTCCTCCAGCGGGTTCTTAAAAGCCCATCACGTGTGGACACGTAATTCCTCATAACTTTTGATCCCGGATGAATTACGAGGCCCATAATATATCAAATCGAAGGGTTTTTCGAGCCGCTTTCGGTAACATCAGAATTTATCTGTTTCTCATTCGGGAGTTTGTCAAAAAACAGCCCGGAAGATACTGGTTCCCATTTTCTTAAGCGTATCGCCGCCATTTGATACCTTGGGCTCTTTTGCGCAGAAATTTTTGGCGGGAACACTCACATAAAAAACCCCCGGCTATTCAAACACGACGATCCAATATAACATATCCAGCAACACATAACATCACATGTCATCAACGTAAGTAAATATGCGCATCCCAATTGTCGTTGACATATAGCAACGAAACCGGCGACATCACATATTACACTTACGGTCACAGAAAAGAAAGTGTAAAATTACAACAGTTGGAATCCGCAACCACCTCAGACATCGCATGCCTGATCAAATGAATTCTTTAGACATCGCATGCCTAACAATTATAAACCCCGCATTTTAGTCTCATTATCGAAAACTCTTTCCAATATCAAGTCGGGTAATTCAACAAGATTCCCGAAAAACTGATCGAATGCTCGTCGCAAACTTTAGTAGGCGGTCGCACCCCCGACGCCGTCGACGAAGTGCACCAAGGCGGAACACCGCTACCGCGAGCACCCAAACGGATGCTTTCGGCGACGGGGTTCTCCTACAGTCACTTGGTCGGGGCTATGGGGTGAGGCTGTCTATTAAGTTTACCCGGCGAGTATCCGCGTACGCTACGTGATTGCAACGGACTTTTGATCACATCAAAACTCCGTGGCAACCGATCAAGGGAGACTAAACTGCTATGTTTATAACATTCATTCAGTCATCTCATAACTATTTGCGAATTCCAATTATTGTATCACATTCCGGATAAATAGAAAACGCTAAACTTTTCGATCGAATAATCGAACACCCAAATTTTCCCGATACAGCTCAACACATGAAATAAGTCTAACAACATTCAGTTCGTGCCTCAGTACCAACGGTCCAGCCGTAGAAGGGTCAAGCCAACGCCTCACATGTGGCACGCCGTACTGCCCCAAACCCGAAGGTTCAAAGGGCAGTTCAAGACGGTCACATAATCGAGTTAAGGTTTGTTGTCTTCTAGAGAGTCCATCGCGTTACTTGCACTACTTAGAACGTCGTTAAACTACGGAAAAATCCAACAATTGGAAATTTCCCGGCAGGGGAAAAAGTGGGTATTTATATCCGGTCGAACTTTTTAACATATTCTAAAATTTATCCGGAAAAACACACTTACAAAATTAGACAATCCGATCGAAACACCGAGTTCCTAATACAACCCAAAAATGCAACTCTGGAAAAAATTATTAAAAATTCCCAGGAAGACCGGCACAGAAAACTAAGAATTACTGAGCAAAATTAGATGCACAAAACGACAAACTGGCCGCGGAACCGCCGCATGAGCATGCTCATGCCGCGGATCCGCGGCGCCTTTATCGAATCAGGTCCTCGAATTTTACAGCAATCCTTAGATCTTCCTGCTGATTTTTCTGAATGCTTTTAATCTGCAAAAATCCACATTTTACAAAAAAATCCAGGGAGCATGTTTAGGTTTGGGTTTTGATTCGATCGGACTTCTAGTTCCGTCTACGCATCGCCTAAGGCTCTAGCTAGTCTCTGATACCACTGTAGGGTTCCTAGGCACTCTAATGGAGTCTCACAAGTGATCAAACATGGCCAATTGAAATTTTACAAGTGCCTACAAACCCTAATACGGATCGTTAACTAGATATATAGGCGATGCAAGCAAGTAAACGGAAATATAGCTAAAGGGAAGGGGCTACAACCTTTGTAGATCCGGTCCTCCACCTCCTAGGCTCCGTGATGAAGTCCTCTCCGCTGTCCAAATCGAACCATGACTCTCACGGTGGTTTCATCGGAGGAAAAACGGGCTAGGTCATCGACGACGATGCCGAAGATGATCTACGTCGAGGTATCGCTAGATCAAGCTCCAACTTCACCAAGTCAAGAAAACTTGTGAAGGAAATACCCTATACTACTTGGCAAGAGGTAGAGGATGAAAAAATAAGATGTGGGTTCACTCTAGAATTGGATTTCTCACTAGTTTTCATCACTTGCCATTGGAGTAGCAAGCTTTCTTCATGGAGGAAGAAGATGAAGAAGAAGAAGATATGATAAGTTCATAAAAATAGAAAAGAAAATCTAATACTTATCATATCATTAACCTTAGTTAGGTGTAGAGAATTGACTAAGGTTAGTTTGAAGGGTTAGGGTTAAGAAAGAAGACAAAATGGTCATTTAGTCAAAGTTTCAAGAAACTTCAACTACAAACAAAATAAGCCACCATTTCATTTTCTTTATCATTTCCTTTTTCCAAAATAAACAAAAAGAATAAATAAAAGAATAAGTAAATAAAATGAAACCCTAACCATTCATATAACCATGGTCAATTCTTTACACAAGCCCAAGCTTTCATGTATCATCAAACATGATACAATCATGTGCACAAATGTATATCACATATACAACTTGCACAATTCAAGTGAGAAAATCCATTTAAAGTGAACCAATACTAGTTAATGCAAAGTAATATATCAAATATATAATTATACATTAAATCATTAAATCAACACTTGATTCAATGGTCCGGTCATGTCGCATATAACCGGCTAGTATCCAATGTGTCGGCTTATCGAATCAATCCTTGATTCGATAACTAGGTTATATCGCATACAACCATTCGACACATTCATCGCGAGAATGAAATACGGTATCACATACACGCATTATTCTCGGTCCCGCACATATCTCATATGCGCTCCTATTTCGTTTCGCTTGAGCCAGGAAACCTCTATGTAGGACTCTAAAGACTCGTCAATACGCCGGCAGCAGGTGATGATCATATCAAACACCCACAAGCCGCAAGCGGTCTACTAAACGTAACGGCCACCCGGGTATTGAGCGATCAGAAGATCGACGAGCAAGCCCGCTCACACTCCTGTGAATCCAACCAGTAACACTTACCGTACAGTCCGGTCTGTTCGTCTGATATGCCGCATATCTCGCCTAGGGGTGGTAAACGTCAGACCCCAGTAGCTCGATAAGTCATGCCGACTTGAGGTCCATAACATTCGTGAAACTACTGATAACTCTTACCAGTATATCACTGCAACCCTGACCAGGGATTTCCTGTTATGGCCAGTCGAGCATAGCACAACATCAACCCCCAATACCGGGAGAGACGAATCCCCTCCTATCGCTCATTGCCTCCATGTGAATCGGGACTGTACCCAAAAACCACCTGTTTGCACGACTCAGTAGAGCCGTGGTAGGGTGGAAATCAAAGCACAGTGGGAGACACACAAGACTCTATGACGATCTCGGGTCAACAGACTAAGCTGTACCGGTGTCACCAGAGAACTGCCATCTGACGTGAGGTATAATACCATCTGGGAGTTCTCGGCGAGTCCGTTCAGTGTACCCAGTCTCCACTGAGCACCCGTATACCATCTCTGATGTCAAACACCAATGGATATGGGATCATCCATTGCCCATCACATGGGTCGAGAAGATACACGCTAGTCTACTCTAGAATATCGATGCCCCGTCTCGATATTCTCACGACTAGGAACAATGAAGGATGTACTCATTGACTACCCAGGCCCCACTAGTATGATCTGCATCATAGTCTTGGAAGTCGAGTACACATCCTAAGGGCTTTATCAACATGTAATCAGAGAGACAGAAAGTATACATGTTAAGACAAAGAGCAACCAGATAGCGTACTATCATGTCGAGCAAGAAAGTCCTACCTATATATGTCCCAGCATCCACTACAATATACATCCAATGTACAGTAATGGCCTCTAGGGCATACATATAACTAACAGGTTCAAAGGCTTTCACATGGTCATTATGTCGAGTTAGGGTTTTATTCTTCTAGAGGGTCCATAGAATTGCTTGCATGTCCTTCCGAATACTTTAAACTTGGAAAATGGGTTTCTGACATTCGATCGTCTCTATCGACTCCAAATGTACCTGCGTGAAGTCGTCTCTAGCTGGAATCAATCTATCTGATGACCTCGCATCGGGGTAAGCGAACGAACCACATGTCCTAGTCATTTATTCTCGGGTGACTGGCGACCTTCCATCATATCTCTAAGTATATACTCATGCTGCAGTAGCTCCAACATTTGGGGCGATATCTCGTCGTCCGCAACAACAACTGGCTCATTCGTCTGCACGCTAAACAGTGCCCCAATCATCATGAACAAGCGATACATCAATGGTCATCATATTCTGGCTGGCCTCTATCAGTGGCTCAATCCTCTGGTGCTGATCTGCACGTCCGAGAAATCTCGTAAGAGTGATCCGTCAAACGTTCATGGCGTGAAAACACAATAAAACGACGCCTCTAGAATCACGCCCTGGTCAGTCCTCGTCCGTGACGAGCTCATGCTGACCGCAACTCTAGCCGTAGCTCTCTCTGCCCGTGTAATCGTGGCAGCAAAATCATAACCAATATCGATGAGGATAAATCATAGGAATGAATATAATACTGTGCAAGGAAATGTACATCCTAAGGCTCCTTAAGCGGAGTGGCGTATCGTAAGTATGCAACGGAACATACACACGGTACGTCACTGTACTGAAGTCACCTACTCCATCAACCAAGGTCAACCTATGCGACGAAAGTTCGGGTCTAATACCCTCTTGACTAAGTCTAAGTTCCGTAAGGTCAGGCCTAAGTTCCGAATATATACAAACGCTCTACGCTCCGCATAGTCAAACTTAGACTCGAACAAAGATTAAGCTAGCGCTCTGATACCAACTTTGTCACGACCTGAAATAGCACGTGACTGGCCCTTGAATCATATGAAGTCTATAGGACCTCATCTAATTCAAATAAGCCAAAAGCCCAGAAATCTAAAACCATTTTTTTAAAGAAGGAAAGAAAACTAGTTTTAAAACAAGTGTTTTAAATAACATAAGCCGAATATGCATTTTAAAAATCCCAAGTCTTTTCTGAAAATTTCGGTAGAGTTTCCTTTGTAAATACTAGCCTCGAACGGGGTACAACATGAATAATATATACATCAATGATAAAAGGCATCCCCAAGCGGGAGCTAGCTCTTTGTCAATCGACGGTCACAACCACGCAAGCAATATAATATACAACGCCGAAGGGCGATGATCAAAACTCAAAAGGAAACTCAAAATGTCAAGAAAACCATAATAATACAACGCGCGACTCTAAGGTCGAAGAATAATACACTGGTTTTCTAAGTCTGAAATAAATACAAGTCTGGTTGATGGAATTACTAAATACAACTGATTAAAATAAATACAAGGGTGGTCACGATGCGAGTGAACCCATCTACCAAAGCAATCACCCAGAAAAGAAGCAGTTTGCCAGAAAGCCGCAATGAAACATGTACGGCAAAACCTGCAAGAACTGTGGCACAACGGGGGTGAGTTGCCAACTCGTGAGTAGAAAACATCACAACAACAAACAACAACAACTGAGCCTTTTATCCCAAGCATATGGGGTAGGCTACATGAACCAACATGAGAATCACGCCGGGTCCAGCACATGAATCCTCTGTCTCCACTCACTTCTATCGAACAGTATACTTTCATTGAGTCCTTTGGCAACCATATCGTTTCGTATCACCTCCATCCATGTTTTCTTCGGTCTCCCTTTTGCCCTTTTGCCATTACCCATATCGAGAGTATCGATTCGTCGAACCGGTGCTTCCATAGGTCTGCGTCGCACATGACCAAACCATCTAAGCCGGTTTTCCCGCATCTTCTCCTCCACGGGTGCTACACCAACTTTTGCACGAATATCCTCATTTCGCACCTTGTCTTTTCTAGTGTTACCGCACATCCAACGAAGCATGCGCATCTCCGCTACGTGCATCTTCTGTGTATGATGTTTCTTAGGAGCCCAGCATTCTGTACCATATAATAAGGCAGGCCGAATAGCGCTCCGATAAAACTTCCCTTTCAATTTTAACGGAAAGTTACGATCACACAAAATCCCTGTTGCACTCCTCCATTTCAACCAACCAGCTTGGATCCTTTGATTAACATCACTATCGATCTCCCCATTCCTTTGGATGATGGAACCTAGATATCTAAACTAGTCGCTCGGTGATATCTCTTGCCCTTCCAATGTTATACCAATATGGTTTTGACTTCTCTGGCTACTAAATTTGCAGTGCATATATGCTGTCTTGGACCTGCTCAATCTGAATCCCCGAGATTCCAATGTTTGTCTCCATAATTCCAATTTGGCATTAACCCCTGCTTTCGTCTCATTTACTAGAACAATATCATCAGCGAATAGCATACACCAAGGGATCTCATCTTGGATAGTTCTAGTAAGCTCATCCATCACGATGGTAAACAGGAAAGGACTTAATGCAGATCCTTGATGTAAACCAATAGTAATCGGAAAATCACTTGTTAAGCCACCGCAAGTTCTGACATTTGCCACTACTCCGTCATACATATCCTTGATTATGTCAATATACTTGACGGGGACCCCCTTTTTCATCATTGTCCCCCATAATACCTCTCTAGGTACCTTGTCGTACGCTTTTTCTAAATCAATAAATATCATATGCAAATCTCTTCTCCTCTCTCGAAAGCGCTCGACAAGTTGACGAAGCAAATGAATCGCCTCTGTCGTCGATCGTCCAGGCATGAACCCAAATTGGTTCTCTGTTATCTTAATATCCTTCCTTAGCCTGTGTTCAATCACTCTCTCCCAAAGTTTCATGGTGTGACACATTAGTTTTATTCCACGGTAGTTTGAGCAACTTTGAATGTCACCCTTATTCTTGTAGATAGGTACAAGGATACTTTTCCTCCATTCATTTGGCATCTTTTTTGTCTGCCAAATCTTATTAAACAGATCTGTCAGCCATTTAACGCCTATTTCTCCTAAGCATCTCCAAATCTCGATAGGAATCCCGTCAGGACCAACCGCTTTTCTTAAACCCATTCTGTTCAAAGCTTCTTTAACCTCAGTAAGTCTTATTTTACGCATGAAATCACGATTTATATCTTGAGATTGAATGACAAGTCCATCCAAATTCTTAGTAAAGCTCTCATTGAACAATTTGTCAAAATAATCTCTCCATCTTTCCTTGATATCCTCATCTCGAACTAAAACCTTCTGATTTTCATTTTTGACACACTTCACCGCACATAAGTCTCTAGTCTTCTTTTCCCGCATTCGAGCAATCCGGTATATATCATTTGCAGCCTCTTTAGTGTCTAATTTCTCGTACACCTCCTTGTAGACCTTAGATTTAGCTTCCCGAACAGCTTTCTTAACTTTCTTTTTAGCCATTTTGTACTTCTCAAATCTCTCCACATCTCTACTTTTCTTCAAATCTTTATAAGAATCCCTTTTAATTTTAATAGCAGCCTTTACATCTTCATTCCACCATGATATGTCCTTAGATGGTGGAGCACCACCTCTCGACTCACCAAGTAGATCTCTAGCTACTTTCTTGATACAACTAGCCATTTTGTTCCATGTTTTGTCTGGATCATCTTCCGACTGCCAATCCGCTTCTTGTACTACACGATTTATAAAAGCCTTTTGATTACCTTCTTTCAATCGCCACCATTTAATTTTAGGCTCTACCTTACGTCTAATCTTCCTAGGTTCTCTTCTAAATCGAAAATCTAGAACTAAAAGTCTATGTTGAGTAGTTACACTCTCACCTGGCACTACCTTACAGTCGATACAACAACCTCTATCTATTCTTCTCGTCAGAAAAAAGTCTATTTGACTAGCATTTGATCCGCTCCTAAAAGTGATAAGGTGGGACTCTCTTTTCCTAAACCAGGTGTTTGCTAAGATCAAGTCGTAAGATAAAGCAAAGTCTAGAATCGAGTCACCTACTTCATTCCTTTGTCCGAAACCAAAACCTCCATGGATAGTATCAAACCCACTACGACTAGTACCTACATGTCCATTAAGATCACCACCAATAAATAACTTCTCTCCACTAGGTATACTTTGCACCACCTCGTCTAAATCCTCCCAGAATAGACGCTTACTAGCGTCATCAAGACCTATCTGTGGTGCATAAGCACTAATAACATTAAAGATCTCACCACCTAGAATAAGCTTAACCAGTAAAATTCTATCATCTTTTCTCCTAATCTCAACTACATCCTCAAGCAACCGTCTATCTATGATTATACCTACCCCATTACGATTTTTATCTCTACCCGTATACCAAAACTTATAACCCCAAGGCTCTATGACTCTACTCTTTTCACCTACCCACTTAGTTTCTTGCAAACACATAATACCAACTCTCCTCCTAATCATCACCTCCACTAATTCTATTAGTCTACCCGTAAGGGAACCTATGTTCCAGGAAGCTAGACGGATCCTATGAAACCCTTGATTATTTGTCACTACACCCGGGGTCCGATGTAGCGCGCCGTCTCTGGACGACGACCCTTGCTTATTTGTCACTACACCCGGGGTCCGATGTAGCGCGCCGTCTGTAGACGACGACCCTTGCTTATTTGTCACTACACCTGGGGTCCGATGTAGCGCGCCGTCTCTGGACGACGACCCTTGCTTATTTGTCACTACACCCGGGGTCCGATGTAGCGCGCCGCATCTGGACGACGACCAAGCCCTTGCATATTTAACACTACACCCGGGATCCGATGTAGCGCGTCGCTGAGTAGGGGACGCCCCAACGATATTCTTATTATGGTTCATGTCATAGAATGTGATAAAGTTTTCCGTTGGCTGTCACAAGCCTACCACAACCCTCACCCTTTCTCATCCGGACTTGGGACCGGCAACGGTGGGTAGAAAACATCATAGAGCAGAAATCGTATGTATGACTCAATCCTAGGTCAAACGATCAGTAATATATATCGTCAATATGATAAAGTCTGAAGCATGATAAGGTGGTAAGGGTAAACATCTATACATCAGTGTAATACCAAGTGCTCGTGTCAGTGCCTCAGGTAGCAACATATCATAAATATGAGGTGTGATCAATGTAATCAACATGAATCAATGTCAACTATATCATGAAGTCTATAAGTATGTGGATATCATCCAACTATGTAATCAATGCTTGTATGCGTGTGGATCTGGTCCACGGGTCAACCAATGACACAAAACATCATGCATGTAAATATCATAAAGCATATGCATGAAGGTATGAGGATATAAATCAACGTGTGTCCCTCGCGACACATCAAAATCATGGAACCTGAGTGTCTAGTATCGACACTCGAAAATATCATGAAACCCATGCCCAGCATCGGCACGTAAATCCTCATATATCGGGCTCCGTCAGTCCGGATCGGCCCACGGGCTCCGTCAGTCCGGACCGGCCCATATCATCTCTCGATTCCAGTCGGTATCCTCCGGATATCCGCCGAGCCCAAATACTATCACCGGTAGGTAGTGGTCACTCTGCCAGGCTCATCGTCATCCACACGAAATCTCTCTCTCATCCCGGGGTACCATACCGGGTCCACCATGTACCCGCAAACGGAATCATCCGCCTCCTTGAATCGGGTTTCACATGTCACACGTCTTAGAACCGAGAAAACGTATGGTGGACTCACTGAAATATCATATCAAGAGAAACTGGGTTTTTAAAACAGTACATGCTTTCTTTTGAAATCGCCACGGTTCTCAAATCCAGAAATCTCATGAAAACAACATATCTCAATGCGTAAAAGCGTAAAGCATGATGTATGCGATATATAACAGAAACGTAAGCATATCCGTATATCATGAAACATGGAACAATAATATGCACACATCGAGGGAAAACCGCTCTTTTAAATGAATCCAATTTTAAAATATATTTTGCGGTTCCCAAATCTCCAAAATCAAGCCAGAATCATCTATGTATGTACAAATACGTATGTATGCAAGTATGGGTGTACAATATGCCTGTGTGCCAATATGTCATACAAGGAGTCATATCCTGATGCAATAATCCTACTGTGTAGTGATATGGCAATTATCGATGATGAAGTGTGTGAGCCGGCAGGCAGGTGTACGTGGAACATACGCATCATCGATAATGGTGCTGGCGTCCTGACAGCATGGGTTTAATATAACAATAAACACATTTAAACATGCGATGCGATGCGAATAGCAAGAATATGCGGAAATTGAATAATAAACGCAACAGTGAAGAATCTACATCCATATATATATGTCATACTGTTTTGCCATTTGAAATAACACGAATCGTGGTGTTTAGAAAAATAAGGGCTACGGTGTTTTTAAGAAAAGATGCGTCTTTTGAAAATATCCATATAATCCCTTAGCCTGTCTTTAAAATACTCACGATTCGTTAGTTTTGAAATAGGTATGACTCGGGTCTAGTCTAACATCTACTAAGTAAACTACAGATCTAACTAACCAGCTAATCGAAAGGGTATGGAAACCACGTAAATCTAAGTCGATATATATATATATATATATATAAAATAGTCGGTGATCTCGCCTCAATAGTACCGCGTACGATACAGTATATCATATGACATCCTCGAGTCAAGAGTGCGGATCTATCATCATAGTTATCTCGTACGGTAAATCCGTCGTACGGCTTCCCAAATCTAGGTATGGGTCGAATCTCACGTTTATCTCATCAATTATCTGGTATCCTTATCATCATATCTCATGAACTGGGGTACTGATCTAAGTCTAGTACAACTGATACCATCTATATAAATATAAATGCGTGTGTAAAACACACGTCCAAAGGCCCGCTAAAATCTTATGTCGTATCTCTTTATACGAACCACATCATATCGCCGATCTCATGGCACCATGCCCAATCTCATTGACTCATCTCCACATATCATATACAATCCTCATCATTCATATGTAGGTATACGTGTATATATATACATAGTCCCATACCTATGTGTGTGTATATATGTATCTATCCCCAAATACGCATAAGTATAACAAGCATGCATGTGTGTGCGTGTGGGTGTAAACCTATTCTAGGGTTCACGACTAAGAAACTATACTAGTTCACTTCTAAAAACCCTAATCTAACCATTGAACACCTAATCATATCTTGAATATCCATGTCACACATAAAAGACATCATATATATATATATATATATATATATATATATATATATATCATACTATACATCGCATTGCGGGGGTGCTACACGCCATCCACCCGACTTTCCCCGTAGATATAATCTACTCACCTTGCTTTTCGCTTTCCGTTGCTGACGTCGCCATGCGCTTTCTTGTCGTCTCGAAGTCTTCGTGGGGTACCTACACATCATAACGTATCGTGTCGCATTAAAACCCAATTCAAAACCAAAACGACACGCTAAAAGTCTATAGGTTAGAACCTATAGACTACGCTTTCAAAACCACCAAATAACACTCGATTTCGACGTATAAACGTCAAGTGCTCAAATACAACACAAATTACAAAAATCCAGAATTCAAAATACGCAAAACGAAATTCCGAATCAAAATAGAAACTCTTGAAAATGGTCCCAGATTTTACCCTAGGTCAAATTGGTCAATTTTGCATATGCCAAGGGTCTAGTTTATAGGAGATGGAGCTACAGACGAAGCACGAACCCATTTGAATGAGGTCTGGCCGCAATTTGCGGCCAGAATGACTTTATTTGCGGCTAAAGGGTGGAGTCAGGGGCTGGGGTCTTGGGGTTAGCTTCCTGGGTGCCTGCACACTCCTTTGTACTTGCTAAATGTTTTTCAGAGGCTCTAGGTGATAGCAGATATCATTTTACACTCACAGAATCCACAATTCTTCCGATATCGGGTTTCTAAATTCGCATTCCGGGGTTTTAGTCTCTGGTTTGGGTCTGAATTCTAGCACTAGGGGGTTTGTGTGGCCTCTACTAAGCTCAATTATACATCACAACTCAAGAATTCCATAAACCCTAACTAGAAATTTCCAAATCTCTCTAAACGACACCAAATCGGTTCTAAACAAACATGGATGTAGAAGCAATGGAAATACTAGGCTAATGGTTAAGAGAATATCTCATTTGGTAACTCAAGAATTTTCTTTAGTTGCCCCAAGTGTCCAAAATGCAAGTTTTCTTGGTCCAAGGTGTAGCTAGTGAGCTCATGCATATTTTTAATGAAGTGGGTATTAGGTTTTGAGATGTTTTCAATGGTGTTTGAGAGGATGAAGAGGGGGAGGGAGCGAGGGCGGCAACACTTTGAGATGAGGGAGAGAAAATAATGAAGAATGATGAAGGAGTAAACAATTCTATGGCCAATGAAGACCCCTCACACACTCTCTCATACCTATACCCCATTTCTTTATTCATATTCCTTTTCTTTTCTTTTCTTTTCTTTTTCCTTTTCTTTTCTCTTCTCACAAAACCAAAGCCATGAATGAAAAATGAAGAGAAAGTCATGTAGGAAAATGTAACACAAGTGTAAAAATGATATGGTGTATGTTTTGCATAAAACAAGCTTAATGCACGATTAGCGATATTTAATCGTGGCTAGCACTAAATAGCGTATAATTAATCATAAAAACTTATAATTTGCATAATTCACATAAAATACCATCTTTTTAGTAATTTCCATAATTTTCCAAAATTTTCCCAATTTATCGGCATTTAATTATACCGCCTTATTAAAATATTCAATATTTTATTATTTAATTATAAAAATTCCTAAAAATAATATTTTATTTTTTTGAAATGTTACACCATGTTCAGAGGAGAACATGGAAAGTTATGGCACATCGTAAAGATGTAATAAGTGTACTCCAAACGATCAAATTACGAAGAGATCGAAGAATTGAGGACGTATCTCAAATCAAACACTAGTTTATCATGTACATGTCTTAATCTATCCTAAGAGGAGCATAGAAGACCATGCTCTTGGTGTCCTCGTCAAAGGAGAATGTGAATCCCTCGCCGCTACATAACTCCTGCCATTTTGATGGTGCCGATTGTGGGTGGGAGTCTTCACCGGAGCAGAGTGCAAATTCTTTTATAATCAATATTGATATCTTAATTCTCTCTAAGATCGGGTTATGAGTGTACAATGCAAATCCTTGCATTGAAGATTTGGTTGAAGCGAAGAGGAGGATGCCATGCCTTAAACAACGTGTGGCTTGTGTAGTGCTACAGAGTGTTTTTTGCCACTCTATATAGATAGGAATGTGCTCGCTTGTCAGGCCTGTACAGATTGCCCTTATTTTGGGTAGGCTGAGCTCTATTGATTGTGAAATCATAATTTCTGACAGCCGCGGGCTAAACTGCAGTTAATTACCCATCGGTTCGAAACGAGAGAACCTCCATTTATATTTTCTTGTTTTATTTTATGTTTACAAATATATTATATTTTTAAGATTTTACATTTATGCATTGAAGCCAATTTTGAACTGTCCCACCTTATCATGTTTTTTCTAGGAATTAAAAATAAAATCTTTTTTTTACGAAAAAGGACTTTCTCTGTCCTTTCTCCTTAGAGAAAGTCCCCACGCGAGTGGAGGCATGAGCCTTCCCATCTCCAAGGAGCGGGAGCCTCCCATTGGGGGGCTCCAAGAAGCGGGCCCCTTCCCTTGATGGGGAGTGGGGCCGGAAGCGGGAGCCTTCCGGGAAGGCTCCAAAGAGGCGGGAGCTCCATTTTTTTTTTATTTCGACGTGGGGACCAAGGATAGATCCTTGAAAGCTGCCGGTGTCCTTTGGGGTGCAGCTGCTAAAATTCAATGAATTTCGTTCGGGTAAGGTCGTTTATTATTTTTTAATATATTTTATTTTAAGTTTTATGAACGAGATTAAGTGCACGTATTTTGACGAAATTTTGGCAGCGTAACTACTAAATCCGTCGATTTATCGTACGAAACGGTGAAACACGGAAAACTCCATACCCATCAAAAAGAAAATACGAACCGAAATCCGCATTCCAAAGAAGAATACAGACTGAAGTCCATATTCCAGAGTTACCGAAAGGGAAATACGGATCGAAATCCGCATTCCCAAGCCACCGTAAGGAAAATACGGATCGAAATCCGTATTCCCAAGCCACAAAAAGGAAAATACATATCAAAATCCGCATTCCCAAGGATTTCCCTAAGAGAAAATTCTGAAGGCTTTCCTTCTAATGGCGTGACTGCAACTTTCCGATTGGGTCAAAAGGGTTCTCTTGGATCTTCTAGCTATGATTTAGATCACAAAAAGGTCTTTGCTTCCCCTTTCTTGATTTATATTTTTGTTGCAATAGCGATTGGATAACGTGGCCGTGGCCCTCTCCCTCTGCCTTCTTTCTCTGCTTCTAGGACTTTAATGGATGGAAGAAAAGAAAAGGAGATACTTTTTTTCCTTTTTATGAAGTTTTGATAAAAGAATGTATCACAGTGGAGTGAGTGAGAGAGAGAGAACGTATGTGAGAGGTGGGATAGGAAGAAGAAAATGATGGTACAAAACCCTAAATGTTTAGCAGTGGAAAAATTCTTCTCTATTTCATTATAGAGTTGGATTTTTATAGCATTTATACTTTATATTAGGCCTTTTAAGTTTTAGAACTTTTGGCTTTTTTGTCCAATTCCTTTACATTTAATTCTAAAAATACCTTAAATTTATTTATCGCATAATCTTTTTCTTCTCTCGGCATGGGGTCGACCCCATTCTTGAGCTTGAACTTGACTCGGGTCTGCTTGACTCGGACTCAGGCCTGAGCCCACTTGTACGGACGTTGACTTTGACTTTCCGGGACAAAGGGGTGTAAATTTTGACTCCGACAAAGTGTCCCCCATCAATAAGTGCACGCCGCATGTGTGCATCGCGTGCATGAAATTGATAGATCTTCTTTCTTGA
Organism: Agapanthus africanus; assembly: GCA_030015575.1. NCBI lineage: Eukaryota > Viridiplantae > Streptophyta > Magnoliopsida > Asparagales > Amaryllidaceae > Agapanthus > Agapanthus africanus. Next base: position 426,804,075 of record CM057347.1, on the reverse strand, counting down.
CGAGGTTGACTTGGTTCCCTTTTAATGACATGGAGATCGATGTCCCAAGGCGGAGTATGATTCCGACGGGGAGACGGGTGGTTGATTTGTTTCCGAGGCGGAACTTGATTCTGAGATGGAGCTTGATTCCGATGCAGAGGTTGGTTCTAAGACGAACCTTGATTCCGACGTAGAGTTTGATTGTTGATTTATCCTGAGGCAATGCTTGATTCCGGTACAGGGGTTGGTTATGAGACGAAACTTGATTCCGACGCAGAATTTGATTTTCCGAGACAAAACTTGATTCCGACGCGAAGGTTGATAAATAATTTGATCCCAAGGCGAAGCTTGATTCCGGCACAGGGGTTGGTTTTGAGACGAAACTTGATTCTGATGCAGAGTCCGATTTTCCGAGACGAAACTTGATTTCGACACGGAGATTGATAGATGATTTGATCCTGAGGAGAAGCTTGATTCCGTCATAGGGGTTGGTTCTGAGACGAAGCTTGATTTTGACATAGAGTCCGATTTTCCGAGACGAAGCTTAATTTCGACGCGGAGGTTGATAGTTGATTAGATCCTGAGGCGAAACTTGATTCTGGCACAGGGGTTGGTTCTAAGACGAAGCTTGATTCCGGCATAGAGTCCGATTTTCCGATATGAAGCTTGATTCCGATGCGGAGTTCGATAGTTGATTTGATTTGTTTGGGGGGAGTTTCCTATATATCCCGCGGAACTTTCGAGCTTGGAAGCACCGTTGGGTGGGACTTTAATTTGACTTGTCCGATCTTATCTTGTTTGGCAGGACTTCTGAGCCAGGAAGCACTTGTCGGGTTTTTTTGGAATGAGTTTACGCCCTTACGAGTTTTCACAAGCTTGTGGATAGTCTCACTGTTGTTATTCACGAAGCTTTTTCAAGTTTTTATTCGTGCCCCTTTCGCTTGTGTACTGACCCATTTTTTTGACAGGGTTCGGTTTTGAGCTGGACTTGGGTTGGAATTTTGGACCCCGGGCTGGCATCAGCGTTGCTGACACTGGGGATAGATGCCAGGAGATATTCATCATTTGCCTTGGAAGAATTTAGAATTTTGGTTTTAGTTCGGCATTACCTCGCTAACACTGAAGCATAGTGTTAGGAGCGACTCATCATTTGCCATTGGAGAATTTGGGGATTTGGATTTTGGTTCGGCATCAGCACGCTAACACCGAAGCATAATGCCAGGAGTGACTCATCATTTGCCGTGGGGGATTTTATTTGTTCCTAGTTTAACGACTCAGAGGTCATCTATTCCCAGTTTAACGACTTGGAGGTCATCTATTCACAGTTTAACGATTTAGAGGTCATTTTTTTGGAACGAGTTTGTGCCCTTACGGGTTTTCACAAGCTCGCGGGTAGTCTCGCTGTTTTTACTCACGAAGATTTTTCAGGTTTTCATTCGCGCTCCTTTCGCTTGTGGACTGACCAGGTTTTTTTATTCTAGTTTAACGACTTAGAGGTCGAAGTTGTACACATATTCAAGCTCCTTGAACTTTGATTTTGACGAAGTTGAGTTGATGATCGTAACTTGGTGGATCGCCATTACATCAAAGGACAATAAGATTTTCCTACCGTTGTATTGGTTTTCTACCCAGTCCTTAAATACGTAACGGTTTTCGATAGTATGACTCACCACTCTATGATATGTGCAGTACATGGGATTGTTGGTCATGTTTGCTTCATGTGGTCTCTTAGGAACGGATAGCTGCAGACCGTTGTTCAAGGCATTCTCGAATATTTTGTAGACTTTGTCCCTCTTGAAGGAGTAGATTTTCTTCATTTTCTCTATCAGAGTCGGTGAACCTCCTAGTACTAGTCTTCGAGGCCGGTCGGTTTTTGATCCGACCATCCCTTGCTTTTGTCTATCAACAACAATGTTAAAAGAGTAGACATCATTAGTAATTTTCTTTTGACAGCTGTCGTCCTCCTGACATTTGAGTTTATTGTTACATTGGAAGTCTAGAAGAGATTCGGGACTCGCGTGTTCCAACATCTGGACTCTTTTAATTAGGTCCTGGAATGTTTTGAGGCTCGATGCATATAAGAGAGGCATCATCCAATTGTTAATGGTTCCTATGAGAAGCCTAACAGCTTGCTCCTGGCCTAATAACAGTTCACATTTGGTGCTGAGATCATGCCATTGAGTTATATAATCTGTGGCGCTCTCAGTGTCTTTCTACCTGGTCTTAAGAAGGTCAGCAATGGTACTTTTATCATCAATATTCAGAAATCTTTGTTTGACCAGATATTCCATTTAAGTGAATGTCTTGACTGAGCCGTCAGGTACGCTCGTGTACTATTTGAAAGCCATGTCAGTTAAACTTAGGACGAACTGCTTGTGGAGCATCGCATCATTGCCCCAGTGTTGCCGCATGACACTTTAAAATGGGCAATGTGCCGGTTGGCGTTCCCTGTCCCGTTGAATTTTTCGAAATCAGGGATGACATAGCCGCTGGGTACTCCATGAGATCGTATTCGGCTAGATATGGCCTCCCATTATTGGTACGGCCTTTTTGTACTTCAACTTCGGCTATTGATAACTTGCCTTTGATTTTTTCCTGTGTCAACTTGCCATAATCATGCGCTAGAACTTTCATAGAGGCTGGCCGTAGTCGACTTTTGTGAAGATGATCCGCTCTTAGACTGGAGGGAATAGCTGCTAGCTGGTTTGGGGTGTTAATACCCGGTTCATGAACCGAACTTTGATTTTGTTGTGATTGTATTCGAACGACTTAAGTTGTGAGATTTGCCATGACATTCGCCAGATCGTCGACTTTGGAACAGACCTCGGCCAATTCCTTGTCTCTGTCCTAAAGCTGGTTCTGAAGCCATTGGAATAATGCTTGTTCTGTAGTCTTGGGGATGACGACTGGGCTATCCTCACCGCCAGAGTTCGATTCTTCAGGAATCATGTGCTCCTTCTGTTTATGTAATACCCAGCCCTTTTGTACCAAAATCTGTATTATGTCACTCTAGAATTTTATTTATTCTTATTTATAATTTTATTTATTTTATTTGTAATTTTATTTATTTATTTATAAATTTATTTCTTGTAAACCCCTTTTATTTTTCCCATTTAATTCTTCCTTTAAAACCCCAGCCTAATTTCTTTTTCCCTTTATTTATTCTACTAAATTTTTGCCGGCCCTTTAGAATTTCCCTCGGCACATTCCCTTTAAATAAACCAAATTTTCTTTTATCCTAAACCCAAGCCCATCCCCTTTTTCTTAATAATTCTTTTGAATTAATTCCCAACTTTCCCCGGCCCAACTTCCCTGGCCCGTTTCTTTTTTTTCCCATTTAAATCTGTTTTTTTTTCTTGTACTGGCCCAGCCCACTCCCAACAGCCCGCTTCTCCTACCCGGCCCGGCCCACTACCCAATCCTTCTTCCTCCAACGGCTACACTCCTGTTTTCCCGCTCCACTGTTCCCCGATCCACCATCGTCGCCGCCCGTCGCGCCAACGCTCACGAGCGTTACCCGCGACGCGCGCCTCTCTCCCTCCTCTCATAATTCTCTCCCTCTCTCCCCCACGTCCTCTCTCTCTCTCCTTCCCTTTCCCGTTCCTCACTCGACCCACACTCACCGCCACCATCGCCCGCATCACCCTCAACTCCGACCACCACATCCTCGATCTCGACGCCACCATCAACGTCGTCACCCTCACCTCCCTCACCTCCACCCTCGATCACGAGCACCCCACTTCCTCTCTCCCACTCCACTGCACACAAGCCGCATCCTCCGCCGAACTCACTCCCCTGCACTCGACGCCGGCAAGCCCACTGCCCTGAGCCCCTCCGTCGACCCTACGTAAGACTCCCTCTCTCTATCTCTCTGTTTCTCTCTCCCTCTCTGCTTCTCTCTCTCTCTGTTACTTTCTCTCTCTCCCTCTCTCTCTCTTCCCATCCCTTTATCTCTCTCTGTTTCCCTCTCTCAATCTCTCTCTCTCTAACTTCCCCTCTCTCTCAATCTCTCTTTCTCTCCCTGTCTCTCTCTCAAATCTCTCTCACACACTCTCTCTCTCTCTACATCTCACACTCTCTCTCTCTAACTCTCTCTCTCCATTTCTCTAAATCTCTCTCTGTTCCCAAAATTTCTCTCTCTCTCTCGCAGATCAAACCAGAAACAACTCGGGCGGTAATGAAAACGATTGCACGGAGAGTAACCGGAGTGAATACAATTGTCCGATTCCAATAGGCCGAACGGTGCTACGCCCGTGACGCGATCGTGCTGCTGCCGCTGCCGGACCTTCGTCGACACGTGTCCAGGCAAGTTCTCTACTTGCTACATGCTAAGTTATACTTGTTACAAATTAAAATCGTTTAGATTCTGTAGTTACTTTTCTGAATAAATTATACTACACACCTGTTCGATGCATGATCCCTATGAGAATACTTATCATATTTGACGGAACTGGATGGGTTACATTGGCCCTTGTAGTGATGAATATCTTATGCAAATTTCGTTGAATAATTTGACCGTTAACGACTAAAACGACTACCCCCAAGTTTAACCGTAAAACTGAAATTTTCTTGTACCTGAAAGCAATTAAAATCACCATAAATTATATATATACTGGAATGATGCGCTCGAGGGCTAAAATCGAAGCCGACTCGATGAACTTTAACCCTATGCAAGTTTAGAATAGTTTCTGTACTTTAACGGTGTCAATATTTGGATCGGAGTGCGACTCTGGACTGCAGTCCAGAGCGACTCCAATTGTTGCTTGCTGTTCCGTAATGAACACCATCCTGTTTCCTTAACTCGTAGGTTGCGGAACTCTATTGTTTATTATAGGTGAATGTGTTATCTAGACAACACAAATGGTTTCATCCTGTTTCGTTATACTTTGTTATTTAATCTGCAATTTAATAGATGTGGACGTATAACAGTCCAGAACAGATTCTGAGATGACATATTAATGTTAAACAGTGTATAACTCCTGACGTACAGATGCGATTAAAGATCTGTCTATTGCGTTGAAAACCTTACTGTAATCCCTAGATTTCATTCAACTGTAGTATCGCTAAAATCTGATCCCAACTGGGATTAAAATGCGTTGCGAAACGGATTTCTGATTCTGAAACCAGATTTCCAGCCGTGAACGTTTAAAGTGAAATGGCTATAATTAATGATCCTGGAACCCGATTGGCATGCAACTAAATTCGATGGATAGATAACTGAACATACTAATTATTACCTGTTTATCGTTTCGCTAAACTGTCACGCCCCGCTTCCCAAAATACGGGATACGAAGGGTAGACAAGGCCAGCCATGCTCCTACGGTCTAGGAAATGTCCTGCCGTAGTCACACTTCGGCTTCTAGTTTATCATGGTAAACAGTAAACGATGCACAGGTAATGAGAAATGCAGTAACTGAAAGGAACAAAGTGAAGAACTGACCTGAAGTGGAACAAACGAAAGTAACTCGGAATAGCAAGTCAAGAAGTCTGCGATGCATGTCTAGTTCCGATCCAGGGAAAAATCTTCTCCTCATACTGAGCATGCATACTCAGGTCGTCAGAGCGACACAATAGCAATATAATGTATATAATCAAGTAACAGTTCTAACAGTGGTAAAGGATATGAATAACAGTAAATCAATGACAGCATGAAAATGAATGTGCAGTAATCAATGCAGCGGAAAAGTAAAGCAGTATAACAATATGTCACGAATGTCAACACGGTATAGAAGGAATGTAAATGACAGTAACCCTATCAGTCTCTAAGTCTCACTGCACAGGTCAATAAGCCTATCGTCAGTCCAAGTGTGAGAGTCAACCACTCGCGAGTGTCCTCCACCCAAGGGTAGAACCCAAGGGCAAGGGACCACGGGCCCAACATGTAACGAATGTATCACGGTGTATATATCACGTACCCTGTAAATCTCCATATAACTCCCTAAATATAAGCCGGCATGGGACTCCCGAGATTCTGTTGAACTCACACTTAAACTACCCCACACCCCGAGGCCTACATCAAACGCTAACCATCAATCTAAATACTAATCGATCCGTGGCAAGTCTGCGCGAGAACTGGAGGCAGGACCTCCATCAAGCACGTCCCGACTAATACCTAAGATAAATGGCAGTGTCTGGTGTCTTATCTGTGACACCCGTGCAACGCTTCCATAAATGTCCCATTCCACTTATTAGTCACACGTGCACGCATCCCACAGACGTCGACAATGCAATAGAATAATATGGTCACTGATTGTGCACAAGTACGTATCACTTTCACTTAATCACGAACACACGAACACTGACGTACTTGCCACAATCATCACTAAAATCTAACACTGGGTAAATGCACGATGTCACTAGGTTATCAATACGATGATATGGGTATGATATGATGCGTGAACAAGTATATAAACATGATGAGGATGTTAGGAAACATCATTCTTTCACTTGCACGATTTATCATGAAACATACGTATATAATTTGGCGAAATGATAAACAGATAGTAATTAGTGTGTTCAGTTAGCTATCCATAGAATTTTGTTTCAAGCCAATCGGGTTCCAGGATCAATAGTTATAACCATTTCATTTTAAGCGCACGCGGCTGGAAATCCAATTTCAGAATCATAAGTCCGTTTCGCAACGCATTTTAATCCCAGTGGGGATCAGATTTTAGCGACGCTACAGTTGGATGGATTCTAGGGTTTTCAGTAAGGTTTTCAACGCAACAGACGGATCTTCAATCGCATCTGCCCGTCAGGAGATATACAATGTTTAACACCACTATGTCGGTTCTGATTCTGCTGGGACTGTTATGTGTCCCGATCTATTAAATTACATATTAAATATCAAACGGTAACGTAACAGTATGAAATTAATTGTGTTGTCTAGCTAATAGTTTTATCTACAATAAACAGCGGAGTTCCGCAATCTACAAGTTAAGGAGATCCTGTGGTACCTATTACGGAACAGCAACCAATAATTGGAGTCGCTCTGGACTGCAGTCCAGAGTCGCACTCCGATACGGATATCATCATAATTTAAGTACAGGAATAACATGAAACCAGTATAGGGTGAAATTTCGTCGAGTCGGCTTCGATTTGAGCCCTCGAACGCACCATTCTATTATGTATATGATTTGTGGTGAATTTAACGGTTTTCAGGTACAATAAAATTTCAGTTTTACGGTTAAACTTGAGGGTAGTCGTTTTAACTGTTAACAGCCGTATTTTCCGATGAAATTTGCACATGTTAACCATCTCTACCAGGGCCAATATAATTTATCTTGTTCCGTCACATTTGATAATGATTTCCTATGAGAACGAGCATCGAACAGTTTGTGGCAATATTTACATGAGGTAAAACATGATGATATTTCTACGATTTTAATTTGAAAACTAGTAATAAATAGCATGTAGCAAGTAAAAACTTGCCTGGAGACGTCCCGGGGATGTACGGTGGTTGTGACGTCACGAACGCGCGACACACGCGCGGCTCGGCACCTGACTTGGCTCGAACACGAGTCTCGGCACGACGGCTCGCAGTTTGGTGGTCGGGGCTTGGCTGTGAAGCTTGGCTCTTGTGCAATGGCTGTGACGGTTGCGAGCTCAGGCGATGCTGCCGCCGAGTAATAAGGACAGCAAAGCCATTGATCAAGTATTGGTAGCTATAAAGCTTCAAATAATTTTCCCCCTTTAGAGCCTTCCTTAACAGAGAATTTTGAAGCCGAATGATATATGAATCGTAGCTTGTATGTGTTCTTGAAACGTTCCGCCTTGGCTTATTAAAAGTGTTCATTGTCCAAGAGGCCCCATCACTGATGCCGCTGCTCCCAAATCTCTTCATCTCACCGTTGTAATGAACAGAAGGCGCTTGCTTCATTGTCACAATATAAACAGCTGCATCATTCTGGCAAAGACCTTGCATCCAAAGACCCACCAGCAAAGAAAGCAGCAGTAAATGAACACCATTGATGCCCTCCATTTTATTGCAGCCTCAAATTGAACTCCTCAGACTCCCAAAATTCACAGCTTTCTTCACTTCCCCACGAATCAAGATCTCACCTTTAGACCTTTCCTCTTTGTGACGAGAGAGAGAGAGAGAGAGAGAGATGTGAAAGAACAGAGAGTGAGGGGGAAGAGGAAGCCAGAGATAGAGAGAGGCAAGGAGAGAGAGTGAGGAGGAGAGAGAGAGAGAGCTGAGAGAGTTGGGGATGGTGAAGAGGATGACGACGACGACGACGATGATGATGCTGCTGTGGGGAGGTCGACGAGAAGCAGGGGTGGATCTCAGTGTGGGTTTGGGATGGGTGTGCAGTGTGGAGAGCTCGACGAAGGGTTGGTGCAGTTGACGCCGAGGGGGTGCAGGGGTATAGAGAGAAGAGATTCGTCGGGAGAGGGGAAAAGAAAGAGAGGGAGACGGGAGAGTGAGGGAATGGAGACGTGGACGCGCTTCATGGGGAGTAACGGTAGCGCGAGCGAGGGCGACGGCGGAGGCGAGAGACGCGGTCGCGAGCGGGAGTGAAGGAAAAGAGCCGTTGGAAGATGCACAGTAGTGGGCAGTTGGGGATATTAGTGGGCCGGGCCGACGAATTAAAAGGGAAAATAAATGGGAAAACAAATAGGGAGTGGGCCGGGGAAATAGAACACCAAGAAATTGTGGGGGTAAAGGCCGGCCGCGGATGGGCTTGGGAGAGTGGGCTGAGGAAATGGGAAATTAATTTACGAAGTGGGCTGAGGAATATGGGGCTGGGCTCGGGCCAGATAAATAAATGAACATGGTAAAGGAGTGTGGGTCGAAAAATAAAACAATAAAAATAGGTAAGAAGGGAAAGGGCCGGGTCTAATATTTAAACTAAAAACTAAGTTTATAAAACTAAAGTAATGGGCTGAGGGAATTAATAGTAAAGGAAAAATGGTTTTGGGTTTCAAAAATGAATAATGGGATTTAGAAGGGGTAAAAATTATATATATAGTAAATAAAATTTATAAGTAAAATAAATAAAATCATAAAATAATAAAATACGGATTTAGACGTATAAGGAAAAACTGGGTATTACATCATACCACCCTTACAAAAATTTCGTCCTCGAAATTTAAAAGAAGCAGCTAGCTATAAATAATAAGCGAAGGATTACCATACGAAAACCATTACGTGTTGATTTATTTAAAACGGGTAGACAAAGTTTTGAAGGTACATACATATATAGAAAAACCACATACAAAAGTTAGGCCTAAAAGTATAATACAGGAACACTATAAGGCAACTACAAATATACAAGAATATAGATAACAATTAACGAATAATATTAATCAAAGTGTGCCCGGTAAACGTCGAAACCAAATGTGTGCGCATCTAAATATATTATGATAGCAAACATAAATAATAAATATAAGGCTCAACCACCTATAATAGTAATCATAGTCACGAATCCTCAAGATAAATTGACGACAATAAAGCAGTGAAAACTAGTCGGTAAGCTAAAACATTTTAGGAAAGGTATCGATAGAATAGACTAAAAATAATTTAGAAAACTTGTATAGTGAAATTAAGAAATATGGACCAAAAGTATGCGCGGTGTAAGGTTACGCTACAGAAAAGAAAATAATAATAGTTGTACTTAAAATACAAAAACGGAGTAATCAATAACACGAACCAAAATAATGAAAACTAAATTTTTTGAATAATAGTGTCTCTAAATACATTTGGGGTAAAAGAGAAATCACCAATATGAATAAGGCTAGCTAGGGTAGTGATTACAAGAAGGTGTGGCTCAATCAGAAGGTTGAAGTGTGTCGATTTTAGGCTGAAGATCAAGAAGATTGGGATCGGGTCAGCACAGGAAGTAAGGAGGAGCAACAAAAGAATACAAAAGGAAAGTGTGGGGGAAACAACAGTTGGTACAACACGCGAACCAAAATTTGAAAAGTTAATGAATTTGGAAGTTTCACAAGAACTAATCTCCTCCCAGAAGGATCTCAAACAGGGTACAGACGAAAGATGAAAGGTGGCTCATTCCAAGGCTCAGAGTGCGATACTTTCTAATCGAACGGGGTGAAAACTATTCAATGGGTAGGGGTGGACAGTCAGGGAACTCTGCCGAAAGATAGATGGATACGGGCAATAAACAAGTATCAAGCGAACCAATAATCAAAAGGTTTACAAACTCAGAAGATTTATTTTATTCAAGGAAATTTGAAACAAGGCATGCCCAAAGGTGAAAAGTGGCCTTAAACTATACACAGTTTATTTGGCCAGAAAGACAACATCAAAAGAAATTCCGTCAGTCGTGGTTGTGGAGATTCAGTAGGTTGCGGTAGGCTCGCGCACTCAGGTAGGGGCGTCCATTTCCATAGCGTCTCACGGGGACTGCCAAAGGGAGTTCTTCCACGGCAGGGTCTTGATCTTCTGGTCCTTCATCCTCGGATAAAGCTTCTTCATCGAGATCCGATTCCATGTGATTCTCTTCTTCTGGATTTTCTTCCATGTGATTTTCCTCCACTGGGTTTTCTTCCATCGGTTCTTCCTCGGGGTCTTCCTCTATCGGGTTCTCTTCGGGATCTCCTTCTTCTTCGTCAGAATCAACCATCATGTCGAACTCTAGGGCGGCTGCTCCTTCGTCCTCTGAATCGTTGTTTCCGAAGTTGACCTGGGGACCATTGACCTCATCATCGGAACTCATCAGCGTGCGGTCTCAGGAAACGCAGGATTGCGCATCTTCATCCAAATGTGGCGCTGCTCCCGGTGGCCATGTTATGGAAAGGAAAGTCATGATTAAACAACGGAATACATCAAGAAGAATAGTCAAGTGTACGAAGTATAGAAAGATATGCGGTTGCAGGAACTGAAAATCAGGATAGAAACGCTGTGATCACGAATAATATGAATAAGGAGAAAACAAGAGAATGATACGTATATTATGATTCCAATTTTATTGCATTAAATCAAAAGTTCAGTGGATACAAGGTTTCAAACTGAAAGAAATATTCACAAAAAGATAACAACATTAATGCTGAAAGTAGATAATCATGAAAAATCCTTCTTCGACTACTATAACGTTGCAATTTCCGTCGCGTGAGTTGAATCCTGCGTTTGGTCCGCCTTATCGTCGAAGTTCGAACTACGCGATAATCCTTACTTGGCATCAGGGGAGAGTGTGGACGAGTCTCCTCCTTTTAGCTCCTTCCTTTCAGGGCAACCGTTGATAAGATGTTTGCTGGACCCGCATATCAGACATTTCCCTTGGGCGCGGCGACAATCCCTCTGAAGATGTCCTGGCCTCTTACAATAGTCACAGCAAGGGGTCTTCTGATGCTTCTGTTGACGCTTCATCTTCTTCTTCTTTCCTCGTCCAATAGGGATCCCTTTATGATAGGAGACTCCCGCTGGTGCCTGATTCTCCTGTCTTCTCAGTCCTTCAGCCAACAAGTCGTTTGTTCGCTCCTGGGCTTCCTTTAGACCTTGCAGTACACTCAGAATCTCAATGGTCTGATTCTGGGGAGCGGAGATAGATGAAGAGTTGTTGGAAGACATGATCCTGAAACAACAGTTTCGAGAATGATATGAGTCACACGCTAAATGAATCAAAATATGAAATGGATAGGACAAGGATTCAAGAATATCAAAGATGCTGAATTTATTATAAGTGGGGAATCAACTGTATGACTCTAAGTCATTAGATTAGAGTACGGTAGTGCAATTGCAACCACGTATCCTTGTCAAGTCACCCGAAATCATAACGAATGGATAACTGGACACACGAGGTGAATATGGATCAAAAGTGACAAGTTTACAACCTAGACCGAGTGGTGTCTTAGATTGTCAAACTATACACGGAAAACTGCAATCCCAATCGATGCAAAACCTGGGCTCTGATACCAACTAAACCATGTCACGCCCCGCTTCCCAAAATACGGGATACGAAGGGTAGACAAGGCCAGCCATGCTCCTACGGTCTAGGAAATGTCCTGCCGTAGTCACACTTCGGCTTCTAGTTTATCATGGTAAACAGTAAACGATGCACAGGTAATGAGAAATGCAGTAACTGAAAGGAACAAAGTGAAGAACTGACCTGAAGTGGAACAAACGAAAGTAACTCGGAATAGCAAGTCAAGAAGTCTGCGATGCATGTCTAGTTCCGATCCAGGGAAAAATCTTCTCCTCATACTGAGCATGCATACTCAGGTCGTCAGAGCGACACAATAGCAATATAATGTATATAATCAAGTAACAGTTCTAACAGTGGTAAAGGATATGAATAACAGTAAATCAATGACAGCATGAAAATGAATGTGCAGTAATCAATGCAGCGGAAAAGTAAAGCAGTATAACAATATGTCACGAATGTCAACACGGTATAGAAGGAATGAAAATGACAGTAACCCTATCAGTCTCTAAGTCTCACTGCACAGGTCAATAAGCCTATCGTCAGTCCAAGTGTGAGAGTCAACCACTCGCGAGTGTCCTCCACCCAAGGGTAGAACCCAAGGGCAAGGGACCACGGGCCCAACATGTAACGAATGTATCACGGTGTATATATCACGTACCCTGTAAATCTCCATATAACTCCCTAAATATAAGCCGGCATGGGACTCCCGAGATTCTGTTGAACTCACACTTAAACTACCCCACACCCCGAGGTCTACATCAAACGCTAACCATCAATCTAAATACTAATCGATCCGTGGCAAGTCTGCGCGAGAACTGGAGGCAGGACCTCCATCAAGCACGTCCCGACTAATACCTAAGATAAATGGCAGTGTCTGGTGTCTTATCTGTGACACCCGTGCAACGCTTCCATAAATGTCCCATTCCACTTATTAGTCACACGTGCACGCATCCCACAGACGTCGACAATGCAATAGAATAATATGGTCACTGATTGTGCACAAGTACGTATCACTTTCACTTAATCACGAACACACGAACACTGACGTACTTGCCACAATCATCACTAAAATCTAACACTGGGTAAATGCACGATGTCACTAGGTTATCAATACGATGATATGGGTATGATATGATGCGTGAACAAGTATATAAACATGATGAGGATGTTAGGAAACATCATTCTTTCACTTGCACGATTTATCATGAAACATACGTATATAATTTGGCGAAATGATAAACAGATAGTAATTAGTGTGTTCAGTTAGCTATCCATAGAATTTTGTTTCAAGCCAATCGGGTTCCAGGATCAATAGTTATAACCATTTCATTTTAAGCGCACGCGGCTGGAAATCCAATTTCAGAATCATAAGTCCGTTTCGCAACGCATTTTAATCCCAGTGGGGATCAGATTTTAGCGACGCTACAGTTGGATGGATTCTAGGGTTTTCAGTAAGGTTTTCAACGCAACAGACGGATCTTCAATCGCATCTGCCCGTCAGGAGATATACAATGTTTAACACCACTATGTCGGTTCTGATTCTGCTGGGACTGTTATGTGTCCCGATCTATTAAATTACATATTAAATATCAAACGGTAACGTAACAGTATGAAATTAATTGTGTTGTCTAGCTAATAGTTTTATCTACAATAAACAGCGGAGTTCCGCAATCTACAAGTTAAGGAGATCCTGTGGTACCTATTACGGAACAGCAACCAATAATTGGAGTCGCTCTGGACTGCAGTCCAGAGTCGCACTCCGATACGGATATCATCATAATTTAAGTACAGGAATAACATGAAACCAGTATAGGGTGAAATTTCGTCGAGTCGGCTTCGATTTGAGCCCTCGAACGCACCATTCTATTATGTATATGATTTGTGGTGAATTTAACGGTTTTCAGGTACAATAAAATTTCAGTTTTACGGTTAAACTTGAGGGTAGTCGTTTTAACTGTTAACAGCCGTATTTTCCGATGAAATTTGCACATGTTAACCATCTCTACCAGGGCCAATATAATTTATCTTGTTCCGTCACATTTGATAATGATTTCCTATGAGAACGAGCATCGAACAGTTTGTGGCAATATTTACATGAGGTAAAACATGATGATATTTCTACGATTTTAATTTGAAAACTAGTAATAAATAGCATGTAGCAAGTAAAAACTTGCCTGGAGACGTCCCGGGGATGTACGGTGGTTGTGACGTCACGAACGCGCGACACACGCGCGGCTCGGCACCTGACTTGGCTCGAACACGAGTCTCGGCACGACGGCTCGCAGTTTGGTGGTCGGGGCTTGGCTGTGAAGCTTGGCTCTTGTGCAATGGCTGTGACGGTTGCGAGCTCAGGCGATGCTGCCGCCGAGTAATAAGGACAGCAAAGCCATTGATCAAGTATTGGTAGCTATAAAGCTTCAAATAATTTTCCCCCTTTAGAGCCTTCCTTAACAGAGAATTTTGAAGCCGAATGATATATGAATCGTAGCTTGTATGTGTTCTTGAAACGTTCCGCCTTGGCTTATTAAAAGTGTTCATTGTCCAAGAGGCCCCATCACTGATGCCGCTGCTCCCAAATCTCTTCATCTCACCGTTGTAATGAACAGAAGGCGCTTGCTTCATTGTCACAATATAAACAGCTGCATCATTCTGGCAAAGACCTTGCATCCAAAGACCCACCAGCAAAGAAAGCAGCAGTAAATGAACACCATTGATGCCCTCCATTTTATTGCAGCCTCAAATTGAACTCCTCAGACTCCCAAAATTCACAGCTTTCTTCACTTCCCCACGAATCAAGATCTCACCTTTAGACCTTTCCTCTTTGTGACGAGAGAGAGAGAGAGAGAGAGAGAGAGATGTGAAAGAACAGAGAGTGAGGGGGAAGAGGAAGCCAGAGATAGAGAGAGGCAAGGAGAGAGAGTGAGGAGGAGAGAGAGAGAGAGCTGAGAGAGTTGGGGATGGTGAAGAGGATGACGACGACGACGACGATGATGATGCTGCTGTGGGGAGGTCGACGAGAAGCAGGGGTGGATCTCAGTGTGGGTTTGGGATGGGTGTGCAGTGTGGAGAGCTCGACGAAGGGTTGGTGCAGTTGACGCCGAGGGGGTGCAGGGGTATAGAGAGAAGAGATTCGTCGGGAGAGGGGAAAAGAAAGAGAGGGAGACGGGAGAGTGAGGGAATGGAGACGTGGACGCGCTTCATGGGGAGTAACGGTAGCGCGAGCGAGGGCGACGGCGGAGGCGAGAGACGCGGTCGCGAGCGGGAGTGAAGGAAAAGAGCCGTTGGAAGATGCACAGTAGTGGGCAGTTGGGGATATTAGTGGGCCGGGCCGACGAATTAAAAGGGAAAATAAATGGGAAAACAAATAGGGAGTGGGCCGGGGAAATAGAACACCAAGAAATTGTGGGGGTAAAGGCCGGCCGCGGATGGGCTTGGGAGAGTGGGCTGAGGAAATGGGAAATTAATTTACGAAGTGGGCTGAGGAATATGGGGCTGGGCTCGGGCCAGATAAATAAATGAACATGGTAAAGGAGTGTGGGTCGAAAAATAAAACAATAAAAATAGGTAAGAAGGGAAAGGGCCGGGTCTAATATTTAAACTAAAAACTAAGTTTATAAAACTAAAGTAATGGGCTGAAGGAATTAATAGTAAAGGAAAAATGGTTTTGGGTTTCAAAAATGAATAATGGGATTTAGAAGGGGTAAAAATTATATATATAGTAAATAAAATTTATAAGTAAAATAAATAAAATCATAAAATAATAAAATACGGATTTAGACGTATAAGGAAAAACTGGGTATTACATAAACTGTAACCGTAGGATTTATGATACATTATTCAAGTGGTAGATTACTAATTCATGACATCCTAAACATGCTTCATATACTGTTCACGCATCATATCATACACGTGTCATTGCATCGATAACCCAGTGATAACGTGCATTACCCAGTGTTAGGTATTAGTGATGATTGTGGCAAGTACGTTAGTGTTCGTGTATAAGTGATTAAGTGAAAGTGATACGTACTTGTACACAATCAGTGAACCTTATTATTCTATTGCATTGTCGACGTCTGTGAGATGCGTGTATGTGTGACTATAAGTGGTATGGGACACTTATGGAAGCTCTTGCACGGGTGTCACAGATAAGGCACCAGACACTGCCATTTATCTTAGGTATTAGTCGGGACGTGCTTGATGGAGGTCCTGTCTCCAGTTCTCGCGCAGACTTGTCACGGACCGATTAGTATTTAGGGTTATGGTTAGCGTTTGATGTAGACCACGGGGTGTGGGGTAGTTTAAGTGTGAGTTCAACAGAATCTCGGGAGTCCCATGCCGGCTTATATATTTAGGGAGATATATGGAGATTTACAGGATATGTGATTATTACCGTGATATACATGTTGGGCCCGTGGTCCCTTGCCCTTGGGTTCTATCCTTGGGTGGAGGACACTCACGAGTGGTTGACTCTCACACTTGGACTGACGATAGGCTTAGTGACCTGTACAGTGAGACTTAGAGACTGATAGGGATACTGGCATTGATATATCTTACTTACTGTGTTGACGTACGTGACATATCATTCTACTGCTTTTACTGTTCCGCTGCATTGATTACTGTATGTTCATATCTATACCATTCTGATTTACTGCTACATATATCTGTTATCGCTGTTAAAATTGTCACATGATTTTATGTATTATATTGCTATTGTGTCGCTCTGACGACTTGAGTATGCATGCTCAGTGTGAGGAGAAGATTTAGCCTGGACCAGGACTAGACGTATATCACAGACATCTCGACTTGCAATCCAGAGTTATATCCCGTTTGTTTCCCCTCAGGTCTGTTCTTTATATTGTTTTGTTTCAGTTACTGCATTTCTCATTACCTGCTTGTTATTTACTGATTACCAGTTAAAACTAGAAGCCGAAGTGTGACTGTGGCAGGACATTTCCTTGACCGTAGGAGCATGGCTGGCCTTGTCAACCCCTCGTATTCCGTATTTTGGGAAGTGGGGCGTGACATGGTTTAGTTGGTATCAGAGCCAGGTTTTGCTTCGATTGGGATTGTAGTTTTCCGTGTAAAGCTGGACAATCTATGACATCCCTCAGTCTAGATTGTAAACTTGATATCCTTGATCCATATTCACATTGAGTGTTCTGATATCCATTCGCTAGGGTTTCGGGTGACTTGGCAAGATTACGTGGTTGTAATTGCGAACTACATCATAATTACACTACCGTACTCTGTTTAAGTGACTTAGAACCCTACAGTTGATTTCCACTTGTAATAAATTCATCACCTCTGATATTCTTGAATCTTTGTCCAATCCATATTATATTTTGATTCGTATA
The DNA here is from genome assembly GCA_030015575.1 of Agapanthus africanus. Taxonomy (NCBI): domain Eukaryota; kingdom Viridiplantae; phylum Streptophyta; class Magnoliopsida; order Asparagales; family Amaryllidaceae; genus Agapanthus; species Agapanthus africanus. Next base: position 426,786,857 of record CM057347.1, on the reverse strand, counting down.
GCCTGTGACTTATATCATCCTCAAAAATTGTTGTTTCAGGATCATGTCTTCCAACGACTCTTCATCTATATTCGCTCCCCACAATCAGACCATTGAGATTCTGAGTGCACTGCAAGGTCTAAAGGAAGCCCAGAAGCGAACAAACGACTTGTTGGCTGAAGGACTGAGAAGACAGGTGAATCAGGCACCAGCGGCTGCCCCAAGCATAAAGGGATCCCCGTTAGATGAGGAAAAGAGAAGAAGATGAAACGCCAATTTGTTTTCCCGCGACAGAAGCAGCAGAAGACCCCATGTTGTGGGTATTGTAAGAGGTCAGGACATCTTCAGAGGGATTGTCGCCGCGCCCAAGGGAAATGTCTGATATGCGGGTCCAACAAATATCTCATCAATGGTTGCCCATAAAGGAAAGAACTACAAGGAGGAGACTCGTCTACACTCCCCACTTCTGCCAAGTGAGGATTACTGCGTAGTTCACACTTCAAGGATAAAGCGGACCCAACACAGGATTCAATTTGCGTGACAAGGATGCAATGGTCTAGTGATCAAAGAAGAATTTTCATATTTTTCTACTTTCAGTAATAATGCTGTCATCCTCTTATAAATGTTTCCTTCCGTTTGAAATCTTGTATCCGTTGAATTTTAGTTGAATGTAATAAAACTTTGAATCGTAATATATGTATCATTCTCTTGCTTTCTCCTTATTTATACTATTCATTATCACAGCATTATTATCCTGATATTTTTCAATTCCTGCCACCGCATATCTTTCTATACTCCGTACACTTAACTGTTTTCTTGATGTGTTCCGTTGTTTAATCATGACACTTTCTTTTCAGTCCATGGCCCACCCTGGAGCAGCGCCGCATCTAGATGAGGATGCACAGTCATGCGTTTCCTTAGACCACACGCTGATGAGTTCTGACGATGAGATCAACGGTCCCCAGGTTAATTTCGGAAACAACGATTCAGAGGACGAAGGAGTAGCCGCCCCAGAGTTTAACATGATAGCTGATTCCGACGAAGAAGAAGGAGACCCTGAAGAGAACCCGATAGAGGAAGACCCCGAGGGAGAACCGATAGAAGAAAATCCAGTGGAGGAAAATCCCATGGAAGAGAATCACATGGAATCGGACCTCGATGAAGAAGCTCCATCCGAGGAAGAAGGACCAGAAGATCAAGACCCTGCGGTGGAAGAACTCCCAATGGCGATACCTGCGAGGCGCTATGGAAATGGACGCCCCTACCTGAGTGCGCGAGCCTACCGCAAGCTGCTGAATCTCCACAACCGCGACTGACGGGATTTCTTTTGATGTTGTCTTTCTGGCCAAATAAAACTGTGTATAGTTTAGGGCCACTTTTCGTCTTTGAGAATGCTTTATTTGAAATCTTTTGAAATGAAATAAATTGCTGAGTTCGCTAATCTTTCGATCTCCTTAGTTCACTTGCTACTTGATTATTTCTTCTATATAATTATTTTCTCTACTGAGATCTGTTCACCCCTACTCCTTACCTTGTCTTAACCCTCACTGAGATTCACTAGTACCACACCCGATTTTTAGAGGTCCACCCTTCATCCTTCGTCTGCGCCCCGTTTGAGATCCTTCTGGGAGGAGGACCTTTCTTATGAATTTCTGAGTTCGCTAACCTTTCAAATTTTGATTTGTGTGATGCACCGACTGTTGTTTTCCCCCACACTTTTTCTTTTGTATCCCTTGTTGCTCATCCTTACGTCCTGTACTGACCCGATCCCAGTCTCCATGATCTTCAGCCTAAAATCGCCACACTTCCTTGTAATCAATACCCTAGCTGACCCTATACCTCTTTGTGTTTTTCCTATTACCCTAAATATATATAGGGACATTAGTATTCGAAAGTTTGGTTTTCATTATTTTATATTTATCGAATAGTGTGTTTTATCGACTATTCTCGTTTTACGCATTTCAGATACTCCATTACTAGCTTCCCATTATTTTCAGTAGTGCAACCTTATATCGCGTATATTTTCGTTACGTGTTTCTTATTTTCATTATGTGGGTTTTCTAAGTTATTTTAAAACTATTTGGTCGATATATTATCCTAAAAATGTTTTAACCTACGGACAAATTTTTCACTACTTTATTATCATTACTTTATTTTCGGGGGTTGTGCTTATGTTTACTATTATAAACGATTGTGCTTCATACCTATTTAGACCTGTCTTTTGTATGTTGTTCTTACATATTTATATCTTCAAATTTCTTCGTCCACGCATTCCTAGTAAATCTTTATGTGTTGGTTTGCAATATAATAGCTTTCGCATATGTTTGTATAACTTATCTTTTATTTTAAATTTCGAGGACGAAATTTTTGTAAGGGTGGTATGATATAATACGCAGCCCTTTTGTACCAAAATCTGTATTATGTCACTCTAGAATTCTATTTATTCTTATTTATAATTTTATTTATTTTATTTGTAATTTTATTTATTTATTTATAAATTTATTTCTTGTAAACCCCTTTTATTTTTCCCATTTAATTCTTCCTTTAAAACCCCAGCCCATTTTCTTTTTCCCTTTATTTATTCTACTAAATTTTTGCCGGCCCTTTAGAATTTCCCTCGGCCCATTCCCTTTAAATAAACCAAATTTTCTTTTATCCTAAATCCAAGCCCATCCCCTTTTTCTTAATAATTCTTTTGAATTAATTCCCAACTTTCCCCGGCCCAACTTCCCCGGCCCGTTCCTTTTTTTTCCTATTTAAATCTGTTTTTTTTTCTTGTACTGGCCCAGTCCACTCCCAACAGCCCGCTTCTCCTACCCGATCCGGCCCACTACCCAATCCTTCTTCCTCCAACGGCTACACTCCCGTTTTCCCGCTCCACTGTTCCCCGATCCACCATCGTCGCCGCCCGTCTCGCCAACGGTCACGAGCGTTACCCGCGACGTGCGCCTCTCTCCCTCCTCTCATAATTCTCTCCCTCTCTCCCCCACGTCCTCTCTCTCTCCTTCCTTTTCCCGTTCCTCACTCGACCCACACTCACCGCCACCATCGCCCGCATCACCCTCAACTCCGACCACCACATCCTCGATCTCGACGCCACCATCAACGTCGTCACCCTCACCTCCCTCACCTCCACCCTCGATCACGAGCACCTCACTTCCTCTCTCCCACTCTACTGCACCCAAGCCGCCGCCTCCGCCGAACTCACTCCCCTGCACTCGACGCCGGCAAGCCCACTGCCCTGAGCCCCTCCGTCGACCCTACGTAAGACTCCCTCTCTCCATCTCTCTGTTTCTCTCTCCCTCTCTGTTACTTTCTCTCTCTCCCTCTCTCTCTCTTCCCATCCCTCTATCTCTCTCTGTTTCCTTCTCTCAATCTCTCTCTCTCTAACTTCCTCTCTCTCTCAATCTCTCTTTCTCTCCCTGTCTCTCTCTCAAATCTCTGTTTCCCCCCCTCTCTCTCTACATCTCACACTCTCTCTCTCTAACTCTCTCTCTCCATTTCTTTAAATCTCTCTCTGTTCCCAAAATTTCTCTCTCTCTCTCTCGCAGATCAAACCAGAAACAACTCGGGCGGTAATGAAAACGATTGCACGGAGAGTAACTGGAGTGAATACAATTTTCCGATTCCAATAGGCCGAACGGTGCTGCGCCCGTGACGCGATCGTGCTGCTGCCGCTGCCGGACCCTCGTCGACACGTGTCCAGGCAAGTTCTCTACTTGCTACATGCTAAGTTATACTTGTTACAAATTAAAATCGTTTAGATTCTGTAGTTACTTTTCTGAATAAATTATACTACACACCTGTTCGATGCATGATCCCTATGAGAATACTTATCATATTTGACGGAACTGGATGGGTTACATTGGCCCTTGTAGTGATGAATATCTTATGCAAATTTCGTTGAATAATTTGACCGTTAACGACTAAAACGACTACCCCCAAATTAACCGTAAAACTGAAATTTTCTTGTACCTGAAAGCAATTAAAATCACCATAAATTATATACATACTGGAATGATGTGCTCAAGGGCTCAAATCGAAGCCGACTCGACGAACTTTAACCCTATGCAAGTTTAGAATAGTTTCTGTACTTTAACGGTGTCAATATTTGGATCGGAGTGCGACTCTGGACTGCAGTCCAGAGCGACTCCAATTGTTGCTTGCTGTTCCGTAATGAACACCATCCTGTTTCCTTAACTCGTAGGTTGCGGAACTCCACTGTTTATTATAGGTGAATGTGTTAGCTAGACAACACAAGTGGTTTCATCCTGTTTCGTTATAGTTTGTTATTTAATCTGCAATTTAATAGATGTGGACGTATAACAGTCCAGAACAGATTCTGAGATGACATATTAATGTTAAACAGTGTATAACTCCTGACGTACAGATGCGATTGAAGATCCGTCTATTGAGTTGAAAACCTTACTGTAATCTCTAGATTTCATTCAACTGTAGCGTTGCTAAAATCTGATCCCAACTGGGATTAAAATGTGTTGCGAAACGAATTTCTGATTCTGAAACCAGATTTCCAGCCGTGAACGTTTAAAGTGAAATGGCTATAATTAATGATCCTGGAACCCGATTGGCATGAAACTAAATTCGATGGATAGATAACTGAACATACTAATTATTACCTGTTTATCGTTTCGCTAAACTGTAACCGTAGGATTTATGATACATTATTCAAGTGGTAGATTACTAATTCATGACATCCTAAACATGCTTCATATACTGTTCACGCATCATATCATACACGTGTCATTGCATCGATAACCCAGTGATAACGTGCATTACCCAGTGTTAGGTATTAGTGATGATTGTGGTAAGTACGTTAGTGTTCGTGTATAAGTGATTAAGTGAAAGTGATACGTACTTGTACACAATCAGTGAACCTTATTATTCTATTGCATTGTCGACGTCTGTAGGATGCGTGTATGTGTGACTATAAGTGGTATGGGACACTTATGGAAGCTCTTGCACGGGTGTCACAGATAAGGCACCAGACACTGCCATTTATCTTAGGTATTAGTCGGGACGTGCTTGATGGAGGTCCTGTCTCCAGTTCTCGCGCAGACTTGTCACGGACCGATTAGTATTTAGGGTTATGGTTATCGTTTGATGTAGACCACGGGGTGTGGGGTAGTTTAAGTGTGAGTTCAACAGAATCTCGGGAGTCCCATGCCGGCTTATATATTTAGGGAGATATATGGAGATTTACAGGGTATGTGATTATTACCGTGATATACATGTTGGGCCCGTGGTCCCTTGCCCTTAGGTTCTACCCTTGGGTGGAGGACACTCACGAGTGGTTGACTATCACACTTGGACTGACGATAGGCTTAGTGACCTGTACAGTGAGACTTAGAGACTGATAGGGATACTGGCATTGATATATCTTACTTACTGTGTTGACGTACGTGACATATCATTCTACTGCTTTTACTGTTCCGCTGCATTGATTACTGCATGTTCATATCTATACCATTCTGATTTACTGCTACATATATCTGTTATCGCTGTTAGAATTGTCACATGATTTTATGTATTATATTGCTATTCTGTCGCTCTGACGACCTGAGTATGCATGCTCAGTGTGAGGAGAAGATTTAGCCTGGACCAGGACTAGACGTATATCACAGACACCTCGACTTGCTATCCAGAGTTATATCCCGTTTGTTTCCCCTCAGGTCAGTTCTTTACATTGTTTTGTTTCAGTTACTGTACGTGTTATTTACTGATTACTAGTTAAAACTAGAAGCCGAAGTGTGACTGCGGCAGGACATTTTCTTGACCGTAGGAGCATGGCTGGCCTTGTCAACCCCCCGTATTCCGTATTTTGGGAAGTGGGGCGTGGCAGTTTAACAGCCTGAGCAGGGTCTTCATCATCATCTGAACCGAGCCAGGATGGGGAAGTGGCGACCATATCATTATCATGACTATGAAGCGTAGGAGGATTTGTTCCTTCAGGTCCGACCATGTAGACCGTATGGATCGTGTATTCGTCCATTGCCTGTTCATTTGTAATGCTATTTGCTGGGCTTTTGAATTGTTGACGTGGCCCGCTTCTTTCATGGAAGGACAAACAACTGAGATCGGTCGGTTCCCAAAGAGCTTCCGTCTCTGTTTGTATGAAATTGGCGGTCGCAGCTTGATTGTTCGCTAACACGCCTTTGGACAGTTCTATTTCTCCTGTCTTATATTGTTTCTCGACCCAATCCTTAAAAACATAGCAGTTCTCGATCGTATGACTCAATACTCGTTGATATAGGCAATACAGAGGATTGTCGGTCATCTCTGCTTCATTCGATCTTTTCGACTCTGGCAGTTGCAAACCGTTCTTCAGGGTATCCTTGAATACTTTACGGACCTTGTCCCTTATGAAGAAATAAACCTTATTTAACTTTTCTTCAAGGGCCGATTCTTCTTCCTTTCCCAACACTGGTTTTCGAAACTGGTCGACATTAGGCCCACTCGTTCCTTATTTACTTTGGTTAACTGACGTGTTAAAAGATTCAGAGTTGTCGGAATTTCCGCCCTTATGGTTTTCGTCTTTCCGATTCCTCCAAGGTTTATTGTTATTTTGGGGGTCCGAAATGGACTCGTGTCTTGAACGTTCCAACATTTGAACTTTCTTGGTCAGCTCTTGGAATGTCTTGAGACCCGTTATGCATAAGAAAGGAGCCATCCAATTGTCGAGGTTTCCTATGAGGAGACTGATGGATTGGTCTTGCTCTAACGGCGGCTCACACTTGACGGAGAGATTGCACCATCGGACTATAAAATCCGTGTTGCTTTCATTATTTTTTGGCTTGGTCCTCAAAAGGTCAGCAATGGTAATCTTATCGCTGACACTCATGAATCTTTTCTTAAACAAAGATTCCATTTGAGCGAACGTTATGACCGAGCCATTCGGTATGCTTGCGTACCAATCGAAGGCAACGTCGGTCAAGCTATTGACGAACTGGCAGAGAAGGAGAGCATCATTGCCCCTGTATTCCCCTACGATGTTTTAAATTAGGTAATGTGTTGGTTTGCGTTTCCCGTCCCGTCGAACCTTCTAAATTTTGGAATGATGTAGCCGCTGGGAAACTCTACAAGATCGTATCGTGCAGGGTATGGTCTCCCACTATTGCTAACATCTTTCTGCGCTTTGGTTTTGGCCGCCAATATTATGACTTTGTTGGTGGCCAAATCCATGATCCGATCTCGTGTCAGCGGGCTACTGTTATCGAGAGTCAAGGCATCTCCTGAAACTGAGTGTGGTCAACTTTCTTGTGGCTCACCCACTTTTGGACTTAGAGGGACAGGTGTCGGCTGCTTCAGATCGTTGTCACTCGGTTCATGAATAGAGTCTTGTACTTGATTGGACGGCGGCCGAGCAACTTAGGCCGTGAGTTGCATTATGACGTTTGTCAAATCGTCAATCTTTAAGTAGTGCTTGGTCATCTCCTTATCTTTGTTTTTGGAGTTCTCAGAGAAGCTGTTTTTGTAGTGCTTGGTCATTTCCTTATCTTTGAGTAGTGCTTTGTCACCTCCTTGAGCTGTTTTTGGAGTTCTTAGAGAAGCTATTGTTCTACGGTTTTGGGGAGAAATGTCGGCTCCTCTTCATTGTCCGAGATTGATTCCTCATGAAGTGAGGGATCTTTCTGCTTATAAGCTCACCGAAAGGGTTTTCGTTGTCTTTCGGAGGAGGCTGGGCTTAGGAAGTGGCAGCCATGTTAAAACTGGATTGAGGCTGGAAAGTGGCAACCCCATCTTTGCTCTTGCTGTGTAGGTTATCACTGGGGTGCGTGCCTGTCATGCAGACCACGTGGACCACGCATCCGGCCATCCCCTCATTTTCAACGGCTAATCTTTCGAACCGTCGTTGTGGCCCTTCCTTTTCAGGAAAGGACAAGCAGCTGAAAACAGTCGGCCTGGCTGGGTTCTCGGATGGCACTGGTACCCCCTTTCTGAATTTTACCCATTGCTTTCGCATGGCGAAGAGCGCTTGTAGACTCTTGAAGCAATGGTGACATGCCTTCTGTGTTGAGTCTCAGACATATCTCTTCGCAGCACTGTTCGGATTGCCGTCTTCTTGAGTTTCGCAGTCATGGAATTTTTCTGAATCCACTTCAAGGGTTCGAAAGATTGTTGACTTTCACGGCCGACTCAGCTGTTGTCGCGGGATAATCTTGTTTTTGGAACCTCACAAAGTTCAGCTTAGAAGGAGCCCTAGCCCTTTTATTTACACTATATCTAAGCCATTTTTATCTTAGCTTTTCTGCCTTGAGGGCTTGGCAGGCATCTGCTTTCCTGGAAACCACCGTAAGCCTATTGACAGGGAGTTCAAAGAAAACATCCGATCATGTAGTTTTCAAGGGCGTCGCCTGAGCTTGCCCGAGACACTTTATAGTTTCGTTGGTGTTGACGGCCTTGCCCCTAGTTGGAGCAATGAAGAGCCGTTCAAATACAGATTTATGCTTGGGCCGGAGTTTCCTTGAGACCATGACATTTGTCCTCCTCTCCTTTGAGGCTGGTTTAGTCACTCTGCTTGTTGGAGCCTCCACAATAGGAGCATTGACGGCCGAGAAAAATAGGATGGAGCTGAATTGTAGTGGTGGTTCCTCCCACTATCGCATGAGTTCTACCGAGAGAACCAATCGAGCATTCTTCTTCATCATGTATGAGACGAGAGATACATTGAGAGCTGTGTTTGTTCTTGGAGACATCGTCGTTGAATCGTAGTTGAAGGTTTGTAATCTGCATGAAAGAACATTATTCCAGTACCACAACGATGTAGATATTAAATGAGTTTGCATAATCGTTTTACCCAAAATATAGGAGGAGAGAAGGTCCCATCAGACGTGTCAGAATTTGTAGAGTGTTTTCGCCACCTTATTTAGGTAGGAATACGCTCGCTTGTCAGGCCTGTAGAAATTCCCCATGCCTAGGGTAATTGGGGTTTATTGATTGTTGAATCTTAATCTCCGGCAGTCACGGGCTAAACTGCCGTTAATTACCCCTCACCCCGAAACGAGAGAACCTTCGATTAATGGGCCATACAAATTATGCGAACTCATTACAGAACGTTTGTGTGTAAATGCGACATTCATTTCATTTTTATAATGTTTCATTCTTATTTATCCATTTATATTTTCTTCTTTTATTTTATTTTATGTTTTCAAATATATTATTTTTTAAGTGTTTACATGTGTGCATTGAAGCTAATTTTGAACTAGCCCAGCTTATTATTTTTTTAGGAATTAAAAAAAATCTTTAAAAAAAAGGGAACGTGAGTGGAGGCGGGAACCTTCCTAGATAGGAAGGCTCCAAGGAGCGGGAGCCCCCTATTAGGGGGGCTCCAAGAAGCGGGGCCCCCTCCCTCTTGATGGGTAGGAGGCTTGATAGGTGCAATTTATTGCACATTTTTATATCACATTTATCGTTTATATTTCATATTTTATGTTATATTGGGTGTTCTTATGAATTAATGCAGATAACATGGCTTAACGTAAAAAGACTGAAAAGTGCGATAAAATGAAGATCACGTGAGTGGAATGTACTTCTTGGAGATAATCAGAAAAATAGAGAAATAGTTCGCAAATTGAAACAAACTTTGGGAATCTCGCAACAAAACAATAAAAGATGCAACAAATCAGAGATGGATAGAGCTCAAAATTTCGGCTGATTTCACCAATACATAAAAAAAGCCGAAATTTTATTAGATATAAAGTTGGGATTTTAAGTGATTATTTGTATTCTCTGGTTATTTTGTAGATGTTTACTGTCGGAGATGGGTCTGAGGCGTCGGAATGACGTCTAGCCTGAATACGGGGGCAGATACTGTTTGGAACATATCCATCCAGCTCTCCGAAAATACCAAGTTGATTTATGGCACCATATATCGGAGGTTTGGATAGATGCGACCATTGTAACATGACTTATCAGATTCCCCGTCATTTGTGAGGGTTTTTTGATTGTGAAGGCGCTTTTCCCTGCAGGCGAAAGCCCATGCACTTAATTACGTTATCGCAAAGCGATAACAACTTTCACCTTCTCCAGTTGGTCATTTCATGTCGTGCTATATTTGTTTATATGTGGTTGCCCTTGGATTATATACGAAGACTAATATTTATCATCGCCCGTAGAGCGTGAATTAGTCCAAATCCGTATATTAGATTTGGGGTTTTGAACTTAGGATGCAGATCTCATATAAATAAGGTCCATCAGTTCATGGGATATATGTGTTTGATTTAAAGATCGTTAGTCGTATATCAGACTAAGATCGACTTAGGAACAGTGAGCATATGGGCTTAGCTAATCATCAGATCATATATGAATAGCCCATTGATAGTATACGGTAGTCAATATGGAGACAGTCCGCAGGGCAAAACATATTAGTTTAACGATATCGCGGTCCATGGGGAACATGGGATGGAATATGGCTTGTTTATGCCCGTGGATTGTATATGGGGATCAATATGAAGATCATCCGTAGGGCCAAACATATTAGTTTAAGGACACCACAGTCCAATATTAGTTTAGGGACACTTCGGTCTAATATCCCCGTGTTTGGATCGAAGTATTAGTTTAAGGACATTTCGGTCCAATATTAGTTTAGGGACATTTCGGTCCAATATCCCCGTGTTTAGAGCGAAGTATTAGTTTAAGGACATTTCGGTCCAATATCCTCGTGTTTGGAGTGAAGTATTAGTTTAAGGAGATTTCGGTCCATCTTTCATCCTGCGCGTATGTGTATATGTTACGTAACAAAGTGAATGATAGTGACATGGGATGCATCCAATATTAGGATGCGATCCAATTTGAAGGCATTTATATTTCCTTCAAAAATATATATATATATATACATATATGTATAAAGTCGGAGCTCAATATGAGATGCGCATCTATATGGGATGTGTATGAATATGATGTATGCATCTATATGGGATGCGTATCAATATGAGGGTATGCACTCAATATGGAGGTGCATCAATGCGAAGGTTAGGACATTCCCTGTCTTGATGAAATTTTCATATCTCTCATCAAATTAGGACGAAGGAGGAGTTGCTGGTTGTTGGGACCCACCACCTCTTTGAAGATATTGAGAAATTACAACGACATATATCAGCAGTGTGGAGAGATATACCTTGAACCGAATCTCGTGTATGAAGGAAAAGATCATGTTGGAACGGAAGATCGTTAGTTTTATATGAGACTAAGATCAATTTGGATGGACGATCATTAGGCATATATCCGACTAAGATCAATATGGGTGAACGATCATTAGTCATATATCCAACTAAGAACAATAGGCGACATCATCGATATGTTGATCAATGGATTGCCTATGAGAAGCAAAAGCTTCTATACTTAGTTTATTTTAACTAAGTAATCAAGCAAAGGTTGATGTCCATGTGTGCATGTACATGTAACATCTTTGATAAGAGCGTGCACATGCATATCACGTGGGTTACGTACCCGCTTGCAATCGGGGACTGTGCACGTGCATATCACGTGGCCCGCACTTGTTATCAGCTCAAAATCATAAGTGTGCATGTATATGTGTGCTCATGCAAAAAGTCAACGTGCATATCACGTGACGCTCACACATCCATGGGAAATATTCAACAAGTGTGCGTACGTGTATATCACATGACGCACACGCTTTCATAGGCAACATCCAACAAGTGCGCACATGTGCATATCACATGATGCGCATATTTTCAAGGTGGCGATTTTTTATTAAGTGCACACTAGTTTGGGTGTGCACTTGTTCCGATCAGAAAGCAAAAGCTTTCACAGAGAAGCAATGGCTTCTGTTTTATGTTCTTTTCTTCTTCTTTTATCTTTCTAAGAAACAAAAGTTTCGATTTTTATCTGTTTTCAAGTCATATGCATGCGTTTTATGATGCATATCTTATTTTTCTTGGATCTTAGGATCAATCTCATGCAAAAGTATAAATTTTATGAATGAGAGACAAACTCTAAGATTATTTGATCTTTTAATAGCGAATCAATGGATTCCGAAAAGAAGCAAAGGGTTCTGTATAAAAGCAAAAGCTTTTTTAATAGAGGAAAAGAAAAGTTTTTCTCTTTTATCTCTATCGTGCGCACTTGTTTGTCGAGGAAGAAGATGAAGATAACTTGAGATCTATATTTTTCTCAAGCTTATGGGTAGGTCTCCCCTCTCTAGATTTAATCTCATGGATTCTTTATATAGGGCATGAGAAATATCAATTAGTTTGAGAGAATCTTTCATTTAGAGATCTCATTTGATTTGATAATCAAGTTGTGATCTTTTAATCACTGTTGGATGGAGATCATACATTTTAACAGAAGATTTTTCTTCTAATTAAGGATCTGATTCCTTATCAACAAGATTTATTTCTTGTTAGAAGCGTTTGCTTCAAGGAAAGTACATGCGCACTTGTGACATGCGCACACGCATCGCATGTATATGTGCACATATATAGGGCGTCGTACATGTCATTTAAATTGGCCATCTTGCTAAGTGCGCCTGTATAGGTGCGCACAACATGGGCGGGGTCATTTGACTCAAATGCACGTCCATTGTACGTCGCGCACATGTGATACAACTTGGCCATTTTGCCAAGTGCACACTGCACGTGCATTGCACACCGCGCACATGTGATACAACTTGGCCATCTTGCCAAGTGCGTATGTATAGGTGCACACTTCTTGAATATGGGAACAAATGTGCGCTTTGGGCCAAAAAATTTTGGCTGGACCAGTAGAGTTTGTTCCAATTCTCCCGAAATACTATAAAAAGCTCTGTATAGTTTAGGGTTTAGATATCCCTCCAATTGCTTTCAACTTAGGGTTTTCTAGAGGGAAATCAACAATTGTAAGTATTTATAATCAATAAAATTTCTATTCTCTTTAATTATGAGTACTTAATTTCTTTCTAGGGTTTGTATTGCTTTAATTTTTGTTGTTGGATATTTTTATTCTCTTCTTTTCTCATGCTTTAATGATGAGTTTGTTTTGATTTAATTCCTTTCTTTTATGTTATCTCATAAACGAGATCATATAGGGATAATTGACGTTTTGAATAGATCTAGAGATCGGTGACGCATAAAAACTAATTAGGATAATGAAGGTCGGACAAACTAGAAATCCAATTAGGGATGGTAAGAAAGGTTTTAATTAGAATAAATTCAACCTAGATAATTAAAGGGTTCTAGGTTAAATCAATAACATAATAGTATAAATTGATCACCTATTACTGTTAATCGAAAATTAAACCTAGGTATTCTTAATTAATTAGGACTAAAGATGTTTAATATAGATTCTAAATGATATTTTATAATTGATAGGCTATTTTTAATCAAATTAATATAACATATGCTTTTATTTAAATTAATAGAAAACATATTAATCATAGATCAAGAAAAGAAGTAGTATCTTTTAAACCAAGCCTAGAAGATAAAGCAATACAAAACCCTAGATTTTTCTCTTCATACAAAAACCACCTTTTTGTTGTATATAGTGCCCTCAAGGCAATTATTGAAATTGCAAGTAAGCGATTATGATAATTAAGGGATGTCATATACAGGTAGGACAGTCTTGCTCGAGATGATAGTATACTATCTGATTTGTCTTCATCATTGATGAAGCCCGTGGGATCTTTCTTGACAACCAACATTATGACGACGATCATATACGTTGGAGCTGAGTAGTCCTTAAACACATCCTTAAATATCCCCAGTCGTGAGAGTATCGAGGCTGGGCATCGATATTCCGGAGTAGACTAGTGTATACATTTCTAGACCCCGACGAGGGGCGGTGGCCGGTCTCACAAGCCATAGGTGTTGTGTCACTTGAGATAGTATACAGGTGCTCATTGGAGGTGAGTACATTGGACGGACTCGCCGAGAACTTCTAGATGGTATTATATATATCGTCAGATGGAAGTTCTTAGGTGGCATGAGTAGATGTTAGTCTTTTGACCTGAGATCGTCATTTATCTCGTGTGAGTTCCCACTGTACTTTGATTACTACCCTACCATGGCTTAAAAGAGTCGTGCAAACAAGTTTTAGTTGAGTCCCGAGCCACATGGAGGCAGTGATTGATTGTCAGGGATTCTTCTCTCCTGGTATTAGGAGTCGATGCCGCTCTGTGTTCGGTTGGCCATCACCCTAAATCCGTGGCCATGGTGGATGAGATTTACTGATAGTTGTTCAGTAGTTTCTCTGTTGGTGATGAGCTTGATTCCGACACGACTTATCGGGTTATTAGAGGTCTGACGGTATCCACACCCTAGACTCGGTATGCGATACCCTTAGACGAAGAGACCGGACTGTACGGAGATTGTCATATTCAGGCTCAGTAGTGTATGGACGTACTTGATTATCGACCCCCCTTTCGGCTTATACCTGGGTAGCCGTTACGTACAGCTAGTGTAGCTGACGTGCTTGTGGTTAAACCCATTGTCAGCATATTGTCGAGTTTTTAGAGTCCCACACAGAGGGTTTTCCCTATTCAGGCGATAGATGTAGAGGCCGTACGTTGGTACTTGCCGGGGTTCGATTAAATACATGTACAGGATACATGGACTTTAATCAGACAGTTGATAATACTAGCCGTCTTAGAATTAAGCCGGATTATTAAATCGGGTTTTTATTTAATAATTTATATATATATATATATTAGTATTAGTGTTCACTATTCATTTTCTCACTTTGGTGCTATCCGTATTTTTATATGGATACGCGTATATGTAGCGATACGTATACCGAGTGAAGTATTCCGAATTTGTACGGGAATGCTTTTAGAAGAAGAACACCTCATAATTGATTTTCCTTTTTGGATATTCAAATAATGAGGTGGCTTGATGAGATGGCAAGGAGCATGGTAGAGAGGCACGGCTTTGATTTTATATTCATAATATCATTTGTGTTCACTATTCAAGTATGGTTGTATAATTGAAGGCATGCAATTTTTTCCTTCACTCTCTCATTCATTCTTTTTCAAGGCTTGCTCATTTTTTCATGGCTTAGCCTCCTTCAACCTTCTCCTCTTTCTTCATGCTCTCACTTGAACATAGAAAAGAGAGAAATAAATTAGTGGAAAAATTCCTACATCACCCACAATCCATTCCTAGTGAGTTAGGAGCGTCTGTCGGAGTTTGGATCGTTTTCTCTCGGGTGGATCATCTTCGGCGAGAGCGGTCGCTTTTCAAGCGCGTTCTTGGTGGCTACGAGCTTGGAGGGGTTTTCCACAATTAGGTGGACACGTATCAAAGGTTGTATTCCTTATCCTTTGCATGCTTAGTTGCTAGTTTTAGGTGTTTGGAACGATTCTAGGTTTTAGTCTCTAGTTGCCCTCTCGTTAATTTTTTTTCCGCTTCCGCATTGACCGTAACCTCCGCGGAGAGGGCACTAAGGACTTACATTGGTATCAGAGCTTTCCAAACACCTTAAACTAGCTAGTTACGACATTAGAATTCACGTTTTTACGGGCATCGAAAACTGTCGAAAAAACTGTCCAATAAAATCGGGTTTTGAGATGTTTGCGCACCTCCCGGGCTCACGGTTTGAACCAAGAAGCTATGGGGCAGTGTGTGGGCACCCCGGGAAGACCCCCCCCAGGGGGGCTCAAGGGTTGGGCCTACTCCCCAAGACCACCATGAGGTGGTCTTGGGGGTGGGGACCCGAGATTAACCCCCTGGGTAGTCTCGGGTTTGCCCCACTCCCCTGGCCACCTCGTGGTGGCCTCGGGGGTGGGGTACCCCCTTAGGCCCTTCGATTGAACATTAATTTTGTGCTTTAACTTTTCGTGAAGGTTCGAGCGCATTTTGTTTTGATTCGGACTTCCGAATTGGCTTAAACTCGGTTTTTTTGAAGACTGGTGCACTTGGTTTTTGATCCTATGGTATATTTGGGATGTGCGCTATTTGTGTGTCGAATTCAAATGTCGTGACTTTATTTGCATGCGTGTATGTGTTGTTTAACGTCGTATAATTGCTATATGTTCAATTAGGCGAGGTTGCACACTTGCTTGTGTTACTTATTTCTGTGGATATATATCTGGTTTTATGGTTTAGTCGGATTATCGTGTCGGATAGCCCCTCGTGCGTTTGCTTGTACAGTTTTTATTTACATTGTTGTATTCATTAGTTCGGAACGAGCTCCAACATGTGACCACTGTTTCCGTATTATGTATATTCTTTTATTGGGGCTCGACCAGGATATAGTCGATGTCACCATTGTATATTTTCATTTCTGTACTAGGATTAACCTAGAGAAGTGCTCGAGTAGGCAAGTTCTAGAGTGCAGCAGGTGGCCATGTCATTGAGTTGAGACCAGGCTGCCTCACTCTTGAATTGGCGGATTGCTCGTCGCACTTATAGGGGTTATAGGATTCGACCAGCGGAGGGGTGCACAAGTTACCGGATTCTAGAAAGCGACGGATGACCAATTCATTTCATTGAGGGCGTGTTACCCAGTTTCTAGAATTGGCAGGTGGCTTGTCGCACTCATATGGGTCTAGAATTTACTTTATACGGGCTATCCACACGACCGGAGAACGTCGCATCTCATTTGCGGCTGGAATGAAATGCGGGGATCCTAGTTTATCAGCTATGCCATATTATTGTTTGCATGCCTGTGATAATTATTATCTGCCTGTGATGACTATTATTTGCCTGTGATGTTGATATATACATATTATATATTTAGTAGATACTTCTATATGTTTTACATCCGTGCTAGCCCTGTCCCCGCCCTACCGTAAGTTAAGTAACCTTACAGTGAAGACCCAGACCCCGTGGAGAATGAGAAAGGCATATAAAAGCATGCTATTTTAGTTGTTTCTTGTATGGCTTGAAAACATAAAATGATGGGAATGCATTATCTGTATAATGCAAGGAAAATAACCTAAATGATGTTTGTCGGAACCAATTTTTAAAATTACTCAGTTTTCTTCAAAACTCATAGTCATATTCTTTTGCTTTGCATAGAGGTATTCGGTTAGGAATATCCTACACCTCATTCTATGAGGGAAGAGGTTTGATCCTTTCACGGGGAGTTCGCTCTTAAGCAAAAGTTTATGTTACTAGTTTTAAAAGCGGAGCCTAAACCACTCCATTTCAAAGCCACTCGAGTTCCCTCAACGATATCAAGTTTATTACGTTAACGGTTTTCACCAAAAACCAGCCGTAGCTCTCCGTCATTTCAGACGGGTAGCGTCTAGTATTCATGCTATGTTTGTTGGACTTCGTCAAGGCATAGTGTATGGTAGCTATGTGTTACTTTTCTGCAGTATAGAAATGCATTAATTTAGGACAGTCGTACAGCCTTGTTGGCCATCGTCAAGGGTGAGTAGGGGTGGGTTTAGATTAATCAGGACAATGACGGGTATAACTTGACCTGCGACTTATGATTTGTTGGCCTTCGTAAAGGTCATAAGACGCTTGGGGCAAGAAACCATATCAGAAGGTTCAAATATACGGGAAACTTGCCAAGTTTGCGCATACCTTCTGGAGTGTGGTAATTTTGGTCGGCTTCTATCAAAATTACCTCACAATGATAGTTGGGTCCCGATTCCCACTGATGAGTATGTATTACTCCTCGAGAGATTTTCACCTCACAATTAGCTAACCTATTAAATGTCTAGAAAGTGTTAATGAGATTACGCCTCTGCGGAAACGGGGTTATTAAAATGGGTCCGTGCGAAAGCACAGGAGACCTCCCTCAGAGTACCAACACTGGCCTGGCTGAACGGTTAGTGAACTTGTAAGGTGTATATGATCCCGATTAGTTCTTCTTTTAGGGTTTGAAGGAGAATTCGAGAAAACAATGAGAGCCATCCTGATTAGATAAAGTGATAGCCAATCTAATCTTGATAGAGTGCACGCTGAGTGTTTCTTTTCTCTCTCTGATTATAGCGACCCATGACTTAGCTTAAACTAAAACTCATTAACCAAGTTGACCGAACCTTTTTTATAGACTTTGGTTTTGGGTTGTCATGATTCATGACAGAGTCGCATATCTTGCTACCACTCCTACTTTACCCTTTGAATTTCTTCGGAACACTTCGTATCATTACAATGATCCATATTGCTTAGAACGGCCAACGCATAGTTACATATGAACTCGAATAAGTTACTTCAGTTGAGAATGACCACTAGTTCTGGAGAAATTGAATAGGATTATTCAGTTGTCTCTTCCCTTTACCTTCTCTCAGATTGCGAGAGCTCCTTGTATTAGGAGAGTACACCCATTACGCTTACTAGATAGTTTTCTTCCAAACCTTAGTCTGGAGCCGAAAGATAGGGAAGGAAGAAAACCAATTAGCCTAAGTGCGGTGTACAGAAAGTAAGATGAAGAGACATATAAAGGGATTGAAGTGAGGAAAACGGAAATTATGACCATTGTCATGAATCTGGATAATGGAAGAGGCTAAGAATACCCGGTCACCCCCTTGAAACATTTATATTTCAGAATTTCTGTGTACTTGTAAATGAGAACCGTTTTCCCAATTAATTCTGACTCCAGGATATGTATTTACCATATTTGGATCTCACATTCGTACGGCGTTACAGATGCTGAGTAAGAGTAGAATATTAGGAAATGGGTGATTTGATCCTCAATATCGGAATTTGTTGCAATTGGTAATATTGGATTAAATCGTCTGGTTTTGCCTAACGGCAAATATTTGGTTTCGAATAACCGTTATTATGTACCAATTTTTAAAATGATATATCTGTATTTATATTTTATAAAATGAAATATAAATTTTGAAAATTGTGTTCCAAATATTTACCTTTATCAGTTGAGGATAAGGTAAGGTACATTAAATAATGGTGTAAGACATTCTTAACCAAAATACAGTTTTCAAGCTACAACACATGGAGTTCGAGTTATTGAACTCTTAGGGCTTATACATGAAAATGTATGTTGTCCAGTGTCCTTCGGGACAAGGGGTTGGTACTCTTACTTCATTCAAATTTACCTATGAGTTCTCTAGTTTTAGACACATTCGTTGTAATGCAAGGTCCAAAGATTTTAAGAAGTTTATACGTATAAGAATAAAGTAGAGAACCATACGTTGAAAGTATCAGGATTTTGTGAGGTGATTGAAGATGTAGATACTTAAGCAAGGTATTCCATCATAGTAATATTGAGAACTTGATTCTCTCATAGGTTACTCATCCGTGGGTGCGCTCTTTTATGAGTAATGCTGTATTGGCATTTTTTCTATTTAGGTGATATGCACTGGAAACAGCTGCATGATTTTTGAATTTAGTTCCATCTAAATTAGTGCATATGGTTCTATATGGACATAGATTGGTTTCATATCTTGAGGTTGTCAAGATATGAAGCTATCCAGTTTCTGTTTAAAAGCAGAATCCGGAAAAACTCAAGACACATTTCGGTGACGGCAATTTGTGGATTATCCTAAGCATCCGCTAGGGTTATGTTTCTACCATTTTCAAGATCAATAGTTACATTGTTCTTGGCTCGCCACCTTTTTATAAAAAGAATCATTTTTTGCAAAAGAAACTAGTGGGAGTATTATAGAACTGGAAGCGATTCCAGAACCACAAACAGTTACCGAAAATTTTGTAGAACCTAAGAATTCAATTGGAGTTGAAAAATCATTTGCCACTCCGCAGATTGTCGTAGGTGATCTCAGACCCCCGAGAGATACTTCGGTTTTCTAGTAGACGATGATAGGGATGTCAGCATCATGGTCATGATGGCCCTACTAGTTATCTGAAGGTCATAGAAAGTGGTTACTTCCAGGTGACCAGATGCTTTATATCGAATTTGGACTCCATGTACTTCAGCAAATTATGGATTTTGGATTTTGCTGGATGCTCCTGAAGGGGTAAAACACATTAGGAATAGATCTTTCGAGATTAGTACAGGTGGAAAGGTATTAACCTAATATGGCTAGACTTGTTGTAAGATTCTCATCAAATAGCCGTTGCGGATTGTGATGAGATTTTTACTTCAGCGTCTATGATGAAGTCCATATGGATATGACTTGGCACTGCTGCTGTTCTTGACTATGATATCTGGCAGATGGATGACTATAACGTCGTTCAAAATAGGAATTTGGAAGTGAACGTGTATATGACTCTGCCAGAGGGTTATCGTAGTCAGTGGGAGCAGCGGATGGTGTGCAAGTTGTTTATGTCTATTCGCAGACTAAAGCATGGATAGCGGAGATAGATCATCTGTTCTGATGTGACATCCAAGATGATTAACTTCATCAAAATAACAGATAAACCTAATCGAAGGGTGTAGGGAGTTTTGTCTTGGGACCTGGATGACATACTCCGGATAGGAAGTGATATTCCTATACTACAATTGGTCAAATTTTGGTTGTCACGAGCTGACCTGGATGACAGAGATGTTGTCAGAGTTTTGAGTTTGCCCTCTTTTGAGGAGCAGTATATTGGATAGGGTTCCAATAGGGATACCGAGGTAGACATGGTGCAAGTTACTTGTTTCCCCCAATCAGAGAGCAAAACTCTGTTTAAAATTTAAAATTTGAACTGAGGCAGCGCCTCACGTGCAAAGCACGAGAGCGCTCGCGCCAAGAGCGCCAGCGCTAAGATTCAAAGACTCAAACCAGACAAGCGAAAAAACAAGTGAGTGGTTGCCTTGGGCGACCACGAACGACAGGATTTCTCTTTCGTTAAGTAAACTTTTCAACGGTGGCAGAGTAGTAACCGATCTATCACTCTGGAAGTGAGGCAGTGCCTCACGTGCAAAGCACGAGAGCGCCAGCGCCAAGAGTCAAAGACTCTGAGGCAGCGCCTTACGTGCAAAGCACGAGAGCGCCAGCGCCAAGAGTCAAAGACTCTGAGGCAGCGCCTCACGTGCAAAGCACGAGAGCGCCAGCGCTAGAACTAAATATTCTCCACCCTTGGATCAAAGATCCAACGAAGATAATAAATCATCATATTACAGAATTAAATTCTGTTGAGGAAATACTCCTCAAATCTTTCCAAACAAGAAAGATTGTGCTCTGTAAATCAGAGCACCGTTGGATCAAATATCTAATGGTGATTAAAAATCACCAAGATACAGAATAAGTTATGTATGGGAAAATATTTTCCCAATCTTGTTAAAAATAAGAAAAATATCTTCTGTAAAACAGAAGCCCTTGGATCAAAGATCCAATGGTGGGAAACATCCCCACATCAATCAGAGATCTCTCAATGAGAGATTTGCTTAACTAATTCAACAAATCAGCCTCCCCTATATAAAAGTCCCAAGACTTCAAGTCTTAGACAGAAGAGCCCCCCATAACCTTCAAGTTCTCAAAAAAGAAAAAGAGAAGAGCAAGCTCTAAGAAGAAGAATTTTTTTCAAGGTAAATAACAATAAGGGAGATCATAGCATCTCCTCTATATTTGAGAGTTTAACTCTCACATCAGAGGAGCTTAGTTCTTTTTCCAGATCACAGATCTATAAGACAAAGTCTTTCATAAAAAGAAGAGAGATCATAGCATCTCCTCCACATCTAAGAGTTTAACTCTTACATCAAAAAAACTTAGTTCTTTTTCCAGATCTCAGATCTATAAGACGAAGTCTTTCACAAGGGAGAACCAAATTCTCAGAGAATTGAATTGGGCAGAATAAAAAACTCAGTGTTTAGCACTCAAATCAGGCGCTCAGCGCCGAGCGCTCCACGTGCTCCTCACGTGGGCGCTATTTAATAAGAAGTGCTTAGCACTCAAATCTGGCACTCAGCGCCGAGCGCTCCATGTGCTCCTCACGTGGGCGCTATTTAATAAGAGCGCTCAACACTCAAATGCTGGCGCTCAGCGCCAAACGCTCCAAGTGTCCCTCACGTGGGCGCTGCTCAAAATAAAAAGTGCTCAGCACTCAAATCTTGTGCTCAGCGCCGAGCGCTCCACGTGCTCCTCACATAGGCGTTATTTAATAAGAGCGTTCAGCACTCAAATGCTGGTGCTCAGCGCCAAGCGCTCCACGTGCCCTTCACGTGGGCGCTGCTCAAAATAAAAAGTGCTCAGCAACCAAATGTTGGCGCTCAGCACCCAGCGCTCCACGTGCCCTTCACATGGGCACTGCTCAAAATAAAAAGAGCGCTTAGCGCTCAAATGCTGGCGCTCAGCGCCAAGCGGTCTACGTGCCCCTCACATGGGTGCTACTTAACACAGAGCGCTCTGCGCTCCTCAAGAAGAGCCTAGCGCCATGAAGAGTGTTCAACACTCATAAAAAAACAAAAAGAAAGTGGGTATCAGTATTCACATAAATGTTTAGCATTTTATGCACAGAGAAAGGACTGTGTCCTAGCAAGTGTCTAACATTTTATAAAAAAATGGGAAATGACAAAGACTAAGTGAGCTGAGCCCAAGGTTGGCCAAACCCTAAAATCGACCGAGCCCATAGGTCTTCTTTTAAATTGGTCTTAGTCCCAAACAAGACCACCGATCTTCTGACGAATATCCATTGGTTCAAGGGTACATCTCTCCACACCTCTGATACATGTCATTGTAATTCTTCAATGTCTTCAGAGAGGTGGAGGGTCCCAATAACCAATAATTCTTGATATACCCTCGAACCAACAAACCATAAATCCAATGGACCGCAAAATCCTTAAAACTAAATTGTGGACCGCAACGTCCTTAAAACTAAACTGTGGACCGCAACGTCTCTAAAAACTAAACTATATGGACTATGATGTCCTTAAACTCAATGGACCCCAACGTCCTTAAAACTAAATTGTGGACCGCAACATCCTTAGAACTAAATTATGGACCGTAACGTCCTTAAAACTAAACTCAATGGACCACAACGTCCTTAAAACTAAATTGCGGACCGCAACGTCCTTAAAACTAAATTGTGGACCGCAACATCCCTAAAATCTAAATTGTGGACCTCAACGTCCTTAAAAACTAAATTGTGGACCGCAACGTCCTTAAAACTAAACTCCATGGACCGCAACGTCCTTAAAACTAAATTGCGGACCGCAACGTCCTTAAAACTAAATTGTGGACCGCAATGTCCCTAAAAACTAAATTGTAGATCGCAACGTCCCTAAAAACTAAATTGTGGACCACAATGTTCTTAAAACTAAACTCCATGGACCGCAACGTCCTTAAAACTAAATTGCGGACCGCAACGTCCCTAAAATCTAAATTTTGGACCGCAACGTCCCTAAACTAAACTCCATGGACTATGATGTCTTTAAACCCAATGGACCGCAACGTCCCTAAACTAAACTCTGTGGACTATGATGTCCTTAAACTCCATGGACTCCTTAAACCTAATGGACCGCAACGTTCCTGAACTAAATTCCACAGACTATGATGTCTTTAAACCTCCATAGACTATGATGTCTTTAAACACTACAGACCATGATGTCTTTAAACCCTACAGACTATGATGTCTTTAAACCCTATAGACCATGATGTCTTTAAACACAGACTATGATGTCTTTAAACCCTATAGCCGTATTTTCACGGGTCATCGACCACTTACGCGATCAGTAACTAAGGTTCAGGAGCAACAACAGCAAAAGCTCCAGGAGATGCTGACAAAGATGGACGCACTCACTGGGCCAAAAGAAAGCTCGGAGACATCGTCGGAGCAGCGCCAGGAGTGGGAAACCGATGCCGAATTCCTCTGAAGAATGCTCGAGAAGAAAGACAAAGAGGCAGCGGAACAGGCGGCTAACATCAAGCAAATGGCGCTTCTGTTTCAAGATATGGTCGGGATGATGATACAGCCGGATCCTCCAGCTGAAGACCCTCCAATAATCCTTGAAGACGACAGAGGGGAGACATCGCACCCTCTTCCGGCTCTATCAACAGCCAAGGAAGAGACGATTTCCAAAGCTGCCCTTGACGACTATATAGCTCAACAGATACGAGCTCACCAGGCGAGCGAAGCGGCTAGCAAAATCGTCAAGACTGGACGACCCTACCCGGGTTGGTACGATCAAATAAAGTACCCGCCGGGATATACGATCCCTAAATTCCACGTGTACAAGGGGACATGCAATCCCCATCAGCACGTCGCTCAGTTCAGGGCTCTGTGCGGTAATACTGGGAGTGACGACAAACTGCTGTTTCGCCAGTTTGTTAGCAGCTTGTTGGAGATAGCATTCGAATGGTACTCCAAGCTCCCGAATGACTCTGTCAAGATATTTGCAGAAATGGAGCTACTGTTTACACAAAGATTCGCAAGCGCTAGCGAGGACACCCTAATCACAGCACTAATCAACGCTAGAGTGAAGCCGGGAGAAACCTGGGTTCAATACGCCATTCGGTGGCGGAACTTATGGTCAAAGTGCGAACATCGCATAGAGGAAGCTCCTGCCGTGGGCATGTTCGTGGGGACCCTTGACCCTCAGGCTACCATTTCCCAATTTATGATGTTCTTCAAGCCTACCACCTTCCAGGCCTTGATTGACAAGCTGGCTCAGATGGACCAGATGGGCCATAGGCCGTCCTCTTCAAAAGCGGATTTTCGGAATGAAAAGGGGAAAGGGAAAGCGACCTTCGTTGCCAACGATCAGCAACAGCCAAGTGAGCCGAAACCAACTGCTCGCCAAAATGATAAACAGCGATCACTCGGAGAAAAGCTGAGACGTCCTTACTCGTTCCCTCAGGATAAGACGAAGAGTCTATTCGAGCTAGTGCTGCGCAACAGGCTCATCACTCTACCAGATCCGAGACACCCAACGCAATCAGGCGACGTTAATAATCCCAGTTACCGCCCTTACCACCGAATATTAGGTCACCCAATTGAAGATTGTCACATCTTCAAAAATTGGATCGAAGACCAGTACCAATTGGGCAAGTTCGCGCTATCTGAAAACTGGAAGATAAACCCTCCGCAGCAGCACGTTCCTAAAAAGACGGATACGCCGGGGGCATCATTCTCATTTGTAGAAGAAGCTCCGTGGGAGGTGGCCCTTTCAACTAAGACTAAAAGAATGCTGAAGGATCTTCAAGTATGTCCGGCGATTAGGTGGAAGAGCCCGCTGGAGCCTGAGATTATTGATGGGATGCTGAAGCCGCGCCCAACGCTGAAAGTTGATGACGGTGGACAAAACCTTCAGGCCAAGCCTCCGAAGTCTTTAAAGAAAAAGAAGAAGGCTAAGAAGCCAGTCCAACCTGACGACAATCGTACAGGTTTGCAGAAATACATCGATGCACTGGAAGAATATAACCATAGAGCACGAACCCCAATTATATTGGACGAATTCTTCAAGAATGTTCTTGAGAACGAAGACGATGACGCTGATAAAGGAGACGATTCTTCAGAAGAGCCCGAGGATTATGTGGCGAGTTGCCACATGATCTCCCACTCGTCAATAAAGGGCGAAGAAGCTCTTGATGCAAAAAAACTGGGGGCAGATCCAGAACCAGAACTCATGGAACCGTTGGACGACCTCATCGACAAGCTGCTGAACGAAGCCCGTCAGAGGAGCAAAGCTGATCGAGAGCGTGAAATGATCATATTCGAAAAAGCCAAACGTCGGCGACAGGATGAAAAGGTTGAAGCACTCCAACTAGATCGAAGCACGCTCGCGGCAGACAGAAGCAGGCTTAAGACAAGAAAAAGGTTCACTAAAGCCCTGTCAATGGGAATGAAGCTGCCATCTCTCAGAGGAAATACTCCTGGCGATATACACCTTGACGAAGTAGACGTACATCCTAAGTACTGCTTATACCATCAGAGGCTTGCACCCCTTACTGAAGAGTGCATGGCCTTTAAAAAGTGGTAGCAGGGATACGTTGCTCATCGACAGCATTTCAAGCGAATAAAGCGTAAAACTCGCCGGGAGCAGAAAAACACGACAGATGGGCACAAAAGAATTGCCGGCAAATGTCACATGGTTGATACCAGGGGATCACAAGTTCTCACCTTCGGAAGCGACTCTGACGAAGAAATAACCCTCGGCCCTCTCTTCAAAAAATCCACCTCAGGAAAAGAGGAGGAGGTAAAGAATTGTGAAAACATCCAGCTGTGCAACCGTACGCTGCCCGAAAAAAATCTCGGACCTACAAACAAGGGATCGAACAAAAAAGATAAGGGGAAGGAAAAAGTACCTGAGGATATCACCCTCGATGATCGAGTCGTCGAAGAGCTTGCAGTCAAGGAAGAAGAACAAGGTGGATTACAATGTCCTGGCACATCTGAGGAAGATACCCTCACAATTGAGTATCTTGGATGACTTTCTCCTGTATAAAGAGGAACGGGATTCTCTTATCAGGGCATTACAAGAGCCCGAGCAGTTTCATGCTTTCCTTGCCGAAGAAAAGATGAAGGACGAGCTAGAAGAAGTGCACACGGCTGACATCACTTTCCGTGATGAAGATCTCCTCCTTGGAACGTGCGAGCACAACCGTCCCCTGTATGTCACCGAATACTGCTATGACATCAAGATAGGGAAGATCTTAGGTTACAACGGGTCCTCTGTCAATCTTCTGAATGTGAGGGTGCTAAAAGAAATCTGCATGAGCGTTCAACACCTCGCTTGGGATAAAATCACCATCTCCAGGTTCGACTCCCAGTCATCGCGGACGCTCGGGTCTGTAATACTCACATTACGCTTTGGGCTTCTCGTCACTGACATCAAATTTCATGTCATTGACGCCAAGACTTGCTACAACGCTTTGCTCGGCAGGCCTTGGTTACACGAGTACAATATCATTCCTTCTACACAACATCAGTGCATGAAGTATTTCAAAGATAGTCTCGAGTACACAGTTACAGGGGAGCTGAACCTATTCTCCGTAAATGAAGTCCACAAATATGAAGATGCCAAGTACTTCTTGCTAGACTTCGAAGACACGGAAAGATACCATAAACCGGAGAATAAGCAAAAAACTATCACCACTATTCTGGTCTTTGGGAGCGATACTAAGGAGGAAGAAGAGATAGTCTATTCAGGGCCGCCCCAATGCAACAGGCCGGGACCGTCTACCCCTATTCTGGTCTTTGGCAGTGACTCTGAAGACGAAGTTAATGCAGTGTTCTCGGTCCGGCCATCAATGCAGGCCCTCATTGGAGATGATCAAAGTTTGCAAATCGCCATGGTTCCGTGGAAGCACTACAGAGAGCTTGATGCGCTGGAGATATATAGTGTGCAAGAGCTGCAGACATTCTATGTCCCTCCCGGGCGAAGAGGTGAAAAGGCGATCCTATTCTTTCGATCCACAGAGACTAAAGTCGAAAAAGAAGTCTGGCATGGTGCCGATTTTGCGCTCGACAGGCTCCAAACGATCCGTCTGCCCAGATACTACGCAGAGAGATTGAAAAGGTTATTAAGATGCCAAGGAGTACCATTCAAACAGACTGCGCGACAGGCCCAATTCTACAACAAGATCTGGAACGTTTTTGGAACTCAGCGAAAATTGCCCAATGGAAAAATGGAAACGATCGGGCTTGGATATGTCCAGTCCAAGAAATGGGAGCAATTCCATGGTTGCCATGTCATAAAGGACCTTGATGAAGAAGATGATGCTCTTTTAAAAGATGCTGTCGTTGAACCAGAACGAGAGCCTGCCATAAAAATGCCAAGTCCGTCGTTTGAAGAACAGATGGACAAGCTAATAAGGGAAGCGAGGCAAAAGGTTCGGAACGACTACAGCCGTGAAATGGCCATTTACGAGAAAGCCAAGACGCAATGCCTCCTTCAGCAGGCTACGGAGGATGACAATGCTCTCCACCGTCAGCTCGCCATGCGTTCCCAAGATAAGAAAAAGGCCCGACGCAGAGGCAAAAACAAGTTAAAGAACGGAAAAAACGTTCGACGGCGGCAAAACGGTTCCAAGAGGCCACGCGATCAAGAAAAGGTCAGCCGGAATCCGTCTCTAGTGAAAAGATGGGTCGAGCATATTCTTTCCCTCGAGACAAGACAAGGAGAATCTTTGACTTTGTCATGAAACATCAAATGATTACGCTCCCGGAGTCCAAGCACCCCGAAAAAGCAAACGGGGTCTGCCAGCCGGATTATTGCTCCTATCACCGAGCAATAGGTCATCCTCTTAAAGACCGCTTCACTTTCAAAAACTGGGTTGAAAACCAATATCAACTCGGCAGGTTCGCTCTATCCAACAGTTGGAAGGTAGCCCCACCGCAAAGGCATGTGCCAAAAGCAACATACATGACGAGAGTAGAACCAGATCAACATCGGTCTTGGAAACGATCTCGTACCTGCCATGTGATAACGCTGTCAGAAGAAAGAGAGCGTGAGAATATGGATGATCTCTCCTGGTGCTTCGAAAATGAGGATGAAGATGAGTTGATCTCAGAATTTCCACCGGCGCCAAAAGAGTTGGAAGATGGAATACATACTACTGCGGACAACCTAAGGAAAATTGACTTGGGGACGCCAAACGACCCGCGGCCTATGTTCGTCAGTGAGCTGCTGTCTAAAGAAATGGTGGCTACGCTAAAAGATGTGCTCATGCAGTATAAAGACTGCCTCGCATGGAACTACTCCGAGATGCCGGGACTAGATCCAGAAATAGCTGTGCACAAATTGGCGATATCTCCAGACGTCAATCCAGTTAAACAAGCACCAAGAAGAATGCGGCTTGAACTTGAAATGAGTATCAACACAGAAGTCAAGAAGCTAATCGACTCCGGCTTCATCTAAGAAGTTCAATACCCCGACAGGATTGCCAACATTGTTCCAGTTATGAAGAAAAATGGGACGGTGCGCATTTGCGTGGATTTTCGGAATCTCAACAAAGCCTGTCCGAAGGATGATTTTCCCGTGCCATCCACTCATGAAGTCTTCTCCTTCATGGATGGATCATCAGGGTACAATCAAATAAAGATGCATCCCGAAGACCAGAAGCATACCGCTTTCCAGACTCCTCTGGGTATATTCTGCTACAAAGTGATGCCTTTCGGTCTGAAGAACGCCGGTGCTACCTATTAGAGGGCCACGACGAAGATTTTTGATGACCTCATACATGAAATCATCGAATGCTATATCGACGACCTCGTAGTGAAAAGCAAATCGTACGAGGAACACTGTGAGCATCTGAAGATAGTGTTTCAGCGCCTTCGGAAATACAACTTGAAGATGAACCCTCTGAAATGCGTGTTCGTAGTTTCCTCAGGCAAATTTCTAGGATTCATCATAAGACATCGAGGCATCGAAATAGACCCAGCAAAGATCAAGGCGATTATGGAAATGCCTTCGCCAAGAACTTTAAAGCAATTGCGATCCCTACAAGGAAAGCTAGCATATATCCGACGGTTCATAGCCAACCTTTCCGGAAAATGCCGTCCCTACAGTCACCTGATGAAGAAGGGAACCCCGTTCGTTTGGGATCATAAATGCCAGAGTGTACTGGACAAAATCAAGCAATATCTGCAGAAACCACCGGTACTGACCGGTCCGGTCAAAGGAAAGCCTCTCATTCTGTACACAACAGCCTTCGAAGGTTCGTTAGGCGGGCTATGGGAACAGGAGAACGACCAAGGGAAAGAGAGAGCCTTCTACTATCTGAGTCGAGTTTTCCTGGGGGCAGAAAACAACTACTCCCCTATCGAAAAACACTACCTGGCGCTAATCTTCGCGATAACGAAACTTCGGCACTATGCGTTGGCGCATGAGATCCATCTCATATTAAAAGTGGACCCTCTCAAATATTTGATGTCAAGAGCCATACTAACAGGACGGCTTACTAAATGGACCCTACTCTTAATGGAATTCTCTATAACATACCGACCTCTCAAGGCAGTGAAAGGCCAGGCCATCACCGAGTTTCTCGCTGAGCATCTGATACCTGCCGATTCACCCCTAAATTGCGAATTGCTAGACGAGCACGCGTTTGACACGATCGACGGAGAGAGAAGAAAGAGCGATACCCGATGGGAACTCTACTTCTATAGGGCATCTTCCATGAAAAAGCGAAAGCACAGCTCCCCCATAATCAAATCTGGGGTAGGCTTCATCTTCGTAACTCCACAAGGAGGGATAATGCGCTTTACCTTTTCCTTAACAGAACCAAGGACAAACAATGAAGTAGAATATGAAGCTTTGATAGCGGGTCTTGAGGTCGCTATCGACATGGGGATCGAAAATCTCCTCATATACGGAGACTCTCAGCTGGTCGTTAGTCAAGTAAACGGCGACTATCAAACATGCAAACCAGAGTTGGTAAAATACGGCGAGAGAGTGGAACAATTGCTGACTCAAATCCCTTCCTACGCCCTGGAAAGCATACCGCGTGCGGAAAATAGCAAGGCGGATGCGTTATCCAAGCTCGCTAAAGAACTGGCTGACGAAAACCTCGACGACGTAAGGATCGTTGTGCAAAGCCGTGGGGTTCTTGCACCAACAGAAATATCTCTGGAGTCATCTGAAGAAAAGGAAGCGACCAAGCAAAAAGTTCTGCAAATAAAAGACCAAAGAAGGGCTAAGGATTGGAGAGAAATCTTTATAGACTACTTCAAATCCCGTCGAACACCTGAAGATACATCCTCAAGACACCAGCTCATGAAACGAGCTCTGTCTTTCACCTTCGTCAATGACACTCTGTATAAGAGATCGTTCGACTCTCTGTGGCTAAGATGCCTGGGACTAGAAGAAGCAAGGAAAGTCGTCCAAGAAACTCACGACGGACTCTGCGGTTCTCATCAAGCTGGGCCAAAAATGAAGCTGAAGATTAAAATAATGGGCTACTATTGGCCCACGATGATCCAGGACTGCCTCGAATACGCAAAGCAATACCACTCGTGCCAAATTCATGCGGACTTCATCCACCAGCATCCAAATCCGCTACATCCAACAGTGGCTAGCTGGCCGTTCAAAATGTGGGGAATCGACATAATTGGGCCCATCGAACCAGCATCGTCCAAAGGACATCGGTTCATATTGGCGACAACCGATTACTTCTCTAAGTGGGCAGAAGCAGTACCGCTGAGAGAAGTGAAGACGGAGAATATCCTTCATTTCTTCAAGACACACGTCATCTATCCGTTCGGCAATCCGCGACGAATTATCTCCGATAACGGGCCAGCCTACAGAAGTTACAGAATCAGCCGCTTCGCACAGCAGCATAATATAGACTGGAGATACTCTTCGGTCTACAATCTCTGAGCTAACGGTCTGGCTAAGGCTTTCAACAAGACCTTGACGAAGATCATAAAGAAGACGGTGTCCAAAAATAAAAAGGACTGGCACGAGAGACTGCATGAAGCTCTCTGGGCGTATCGAACTACGTTCAAAACGGCTATGAATACGACACCGTATGCATTGGTATTCGGCACGGAAGCAGTACTCCCCTTGGAGATAGAGCTACCCTCTCTACGAGTGGCGGTTCATTACGAACTAACAGATGAAGAGAATGCTCATCTTCGACTTGAGGAGCTCGACGCCCTCGATGAAACTCGTCTCATGGCGCAACAAAACCTAGAAGCTTACAAAGCAAGGATGACGCGCTCATACGAAAGATTAACTAGGCCGAGAAAATTCCGCCACGGTGAACTCGTGCTAGTTGTCAAAAGATCTATGATCCCTAATCGTGCCAAACGAAGGAAATTCGAGCCAAATTACGAGGGCCCATACATCATAGACAAAGTCTACCAAGACGGGTCTTACTTGCTCATGGATATGCATGGCGAAAGACCCTTCAGGCCAATAAACGGCCGGTTCTTAAAAAAATACTATGCCTGACGAGTCACGGCCCAGGTCAACGATAGATGACTATGCCTATGTCCGCTCGCTATCTTCCCAAGCCCACACTCTATAAGTAGTATCCGGCGAAACTTCGCCTCGAAACTAACATTGGACCGTGATGTCCTTAAACTAACTGCGGACCGAAATGTCCCTAAACTAACAATGGACCGCAATGTCCTGAAACTAGCTACGGACCGAAACCTCTTTAAACTACTACGAACCGCAGCATCCTTAGGATAATGCGGCAAAAATATATACATAAAAACGGTACGTCCATAAGCGAAATGGGCACGGATGAAAACCTAAAAGGGCTCCATGAGTAAAAACATCAGTGCTATCGACGAGTTTGTGAAAACCCGTAAGGGCGCAGACTCGTAAAAGAAATTCATGCACACTTGCAAAGTCCTCTCGACCTTATAAGGAGAAAATACTTGCGTGAGATCTTTACGACTCACAAGAGAGCAACACACTTGGGAATCCCCACGATTCTTAAGGAGAAATTACACTTACGAGATCCTCACGACTCGTAAGGAGAATCCCCTTATGAGACCCTCACGGCTCATATGATTCAAAAGCCTTAAGCTACAGAGATCTGAACCTGTTCTTAAGCCATCACATTCTTCAGTTTGCCCTACAAGCGGTTCAACACTGACCCTTGTATACAATCCACGGGCACAAATAAATGTCTCCCCCACCAAGTTCCACCAATGGCGCGAAATGTTCTCATGTGGTGAATGACACTTGTAAGTCTTCTCGACTTATAAGGAGAAAACGCTCTTGCAAGATCCTTACGACTTACAAGAGAAAACGCACTTAAGAATCCTCACGATTCCTAAAGAGAAAACACACCTACGAGATCCCCACGACTTGTAGGGAGAAACACCTTTATGAGACCCTTACGCCTCATGAAGTCAAAAGCCTTAGTCGACAGGACCCTAACCCAGTTTGTTAAGCCACCTTTGTTCGAAT
Source organism: Agapanthus africanus (assembly GCA_030015575.1). Classification (NCBI taxonomy): domain Eukaryota; kingdom Viridiplantae; phylum Streptophyta; class Magnoliopsida; order Asparagales; family Amaryllidaceae; genus Agapanthus; species Agapanthus africanus. The sequence continues at coordinate 426,754,262 of CM057347.1, read as the reverse complement.
CGACAAAGGCAAATGATGATTCGCTCCTGGCAATATCCCAGTTGCAGCGATGCTGATGCCTAGACCGGTAATAAATTCCAAGTCCTTTCACGACAAGTGATAATTCGCTCCTGGCAATATCCCAGCCGCAGCGATGTTGATGCTAAGATTGGTATCAGATCTCAGGTCCATACTGTAGGACTACGGTAGCGCCCCGGCCGTCTATCCGAGGTCAAAATGCGGAAACGAAAAATTTTCTTAACTTTAAACTGGCACTACCGCATCCTAAAAACCCAGATCGAACCATTAACCTATACCAAGCTAACAAGAGAAAGGGTAGAATACTATACCGAGCGATCCGTGTCCTTCGGTCTTTGGCCTCCACTCCGATCTCCTCGAGAAATCTCCGGTCTTCATCTCCTCGTCGGAACGGGCACCACACCGCCGGGTTCTTTTACGGGCTCCCACCTCTGGACCGAGACAACTCGAGCATGAAGTTGGCGAGTTGACGTGCCCAAGGATGCTGTAGGCAAAGTGTAGAATCCATTTGTCTCTATTGGGGTTGAAGTTGCCATGATGTATGGAGGTAGAGAAATCAACTAAGGAAATGTGCTATGGAATTTTTGGTGGCAAGCAAAGAATATGAGATGAATGATATTCTCCCCACAAAAATGAATCCTCATCTCCCTCTCCCTCTAAAGTGGCCGGCCCCTTTCAAAAATGAGGAGGAAAAAACTCTAAGGGGGATGAGCACAAGAGGAGGGTAACAATAAGAGAAATGTGATGAGAACAAGGAAATTTAGTCACACCATTTCAAATCCAATCCCATCATAATTAAAGCAAACCATAATGAGCAAAAATGGGATCAAAAGATGCTTGTATTATCATAATCCCTCAAATCACAAAAAACCCCTCCACAATTGCTAATTTGCAAATATGCAAATTAGCCCCTCCATCAGAAAAGTCCGGCCGTGAAGGAACAAAGAAAATCTGGCCGAAACGGAATGCAAACTGGCAACTTCAAAAACTGATCCCGCAATAAAATACAGGAAAACCCCGCGACTGTATATACATACCCGCATTTGTATTCCCACCGAATACAAATGCAAAGAGACAAAATCTACACTGTACAATACTAGGATCCGGCTTAAACCAAAGCCCGCTAGTATTATCCGTCCGATCTTGATCCGTGCAATACCGCACGTATAAGATCGAACCCTGCCATATCTCCATACGGCCTCTACAGCGTTTCGCCCGAAACTTGAGAAAACGGTCTGTGGGGGACTCTAAAGACTCGTCAATACTTTGGTTGTAGATTTAACCAATAGCACGTCAGAGGTATTAGCCACATGTAACGGGCTACCAGGTATTGACTAAAAGGGACGTCGATGAGCGAACTCATCCTGACACCCTACTGAGCATGTCAGTGACAATATCCGTACAGTCCGGTCCGTTCGTCTATGAGTATCGCATGGCGGGCCTAGGGGGTTGGTAAAAGTCAGACCCCCAAAAGCGGTACAAGTCGTGTCGGAGTGTAGCCCAGAACACCCTGAGATACTACTGGAATACCTACCAGTAAATCTCCTGCCTCGGCCGAGGGCTTTGTGTAATGGCTCTCCTAGACACAGCGCGACCTCACCCCCAATACCGGGAGAGACGAACCCCTGCAGATCCGCTCACTGCCTCCATGTGGCTCGGGACTGTACCCAACTAAAACCTGTTTGCACGACTCCTTTGAGCTGTGGTAGGGTAGTAATCAAAGTACAGTGGGAACTCACACGAGACAAATGACGATCTCAGGTCGATGAATTAACCTGTACATATGTCACCAGGGAACTGCTATCTGACGTCAGGTATAAGACCAACTAGCATGTTCCCGGCGAGTCCTGTCCGGTGTACTCATAACCCAATGAGCACCTGTATACATCTTAGGTGAACCAACTGACACCAGTGGCTTGTGAGACCGGCCACCGCCCCTCGTCGGGGTCTCGACTGTATACACTAGTCTACTCTGGAGTATCGATGCCCTGTCTCGAAAACTCCCACGACTAGGGACCTTTTAAGGATGTGCTTATAGACCCCAGCTCCCACGTATATGATCGCCATCATACTGCTGGCCGTCAAGCAAGAATCCTAAGGGCTCTATCAACGCGCAATAGTGACCTGTAAGGTCACCTAAAGCAGCACACGATGATAAAGATAAACCAGATAGCATACTATCATCTTGAGTAAGATTGTCCTAACGGTATAGGTCCTCTCTCAATTATTGCAATCACGTGCCTGTGATCCAATAATTGACTCTGAAGGCACTATATCCAACAATCTCCCACTTGCACTCAAGGCTAATTATTGCGATGTTGCATACTCACAGCCCGTGTGATACCGAACACCCAACTCCTCTACTAATCAGTCTCACAAAACCAGTTTGCGAAACTAATGTGTTCGAGGAATAGCCTCAGTGAGTGGATCCGCCTTGATATTTCTTTCTATGTCTCTCTTTATCTCAAATTCGCGGAGAAAGCCATCTCCCGAAATGAGCAATACATGTCTTAGAATATGTCTGGATATCTGATGGGACCTAGCTCATAAATGAACTCCAAATCCAAACTTCTTAGACTGTATCGTCAACTGAACTTAATCAGTATCCTGCGTCATGCCTCCCTCAGTATCCCCTTGGACCACCTGTCCAAAATACTGCCCCTCGTCAGAAGGAAAACTATAACTCTGACAACCTCTCTGTCATCCATGTCACCTTGGAAGCCTGGAGTGATAACTGTCTCCTAAAAGAGACTGTTGTTTATCATATCGCTAGAACATCCACTTATGTTCTAAAATTGCTTCCGTTCGTTTCTCCAGGACTGGATCAATATCGTATGTGGAGAAACCACTGTGTGACAACCAAAGTATAACCGACCGTAGTATAGGAATTTTACTTCCTACTATGTGTATGTCATCCAAATACCAGGACATCACACCCTACTACCTTCTTAACAGATCCATCCCCTATTCTGATAAAGTCAAACCTATGACTGTCATATCAGAAATAGATGATCTATCTCCGCTATATCTGCTTTAGTCTATAAATAGACATAAGCCACTTGTCCACCAATGCTTCCGCTGCTCCCACGGACTACGACAACCCTCTGGCAGAGTCATATACACGTACACTTCTAAAGCTAGTTTATAACGACGCTATACTCATCCTCCTGCAGGGTCTCGCAGCCTGGAACAACAGCAATGGCAAGTCTGGATAAACAAGAACCTCCCCGTCACCGTCCTTGAGGCTACCGAAGTACCTCTCGAGCGCCTGAGGTTACCCACCATATCTGCGGAGTGGCTAATGGAATGTCAAATCAGATTGAATCTTTAGATTCTTATCAAATTTTCAGTAATCGTTTGCGGTTCTGGAATCACTTCCAGTTCTACCATACTCCCACTACTGTTTTCTGAAAAAATCCATTTTTATTAAAACTGTGGCGAGTCTAGAACAATATCACTATTGATCTTCCAGATGGTAGAAAGTCAACCCTCGTCATAGCCCGGGTCAACCCACAAACAGCCATTACAGAAACGTGCCTTGAGTTATCCGGAGTCTGGTTTTAAGCATAAGCCGGACAGCTCCCCGTACCTTAACATCGTTAAGATATAAACTGTTCTATATCCAATACAGAAGCAGAGACACTAATTTAATTGGAACCAGATTCAAATCATGCAGCTGTCTCCAGTGCATGTCAACTAAATGGAGAGAGACCAATCAGCATTACTCAACTTAGGAGTACTTCCAATTATGAGTAACCTGAAAGAGAAGCAAGTTCTCTTAATCATTACTATCAACTGAATACCATACACAAGTATCTACATCTTCGATCACCTTGAAGAATCCTGATACTTGCAATACTTAGTTCTCTACTTTATTCATATACCTATAACTTCTCAAAACTTGGACCTTGCATTTCTACGAAACACATGTCTAAGAACTAGAGAAGTCACAAGTAAACGGAATATAGTACGAGGACCAACCCTTCTGTCCTAATGGACACTGGACAACATACAATACTCTGTATAAATCCCTTGAGTCTAATAACTCATTCCATGTGTGTCGTAGGTTGAAAACTGTACTATGGTTATGAAGAACTACACCGCTATTTAATGCTCCTTATCTAACCATCCACCGATATAGGTAAATGTCATAGACATAATTTCAAAAAGGTATATCTCACTCTATTAAAATAGACATACAGATATATCAATTTGAAATTGGTGCGTAACAACGGATATTCAAAACCAAATATTTGCCGTCCGGCAAACTACCCAGGTGATTTCCTCAAATATCACCAATTGCAACGAATTCCGATATAATGAGGATAATCACTTAATTCCCAATAACTAACTCCCACTCATCATCTGTAAAACCATACAGATGTGAGAATCAAACCTGGTAAATACATACCCTGGAGTAAGGACTAATTGGGAAATCGGTTTTTCTTTTAACAATACACAGTGAAACTGAAACATTGAAATGTTTCGTAGGGGTATCCGGGTATTCCTAGTAATGCCTCTTCCATTATCCAGATTCACAACTGTAACTGTATATTTCTTTGCCATCTCTCCAAATCCCTTCATATGTCTTTAGTCATTACCTTCTGTACACCCCTTTAGGCCAAATGGTTTTCTTCCTTCCCTACCGTTCGGCACCAGCCTATGGTTTGGAAGAAGACTATCCAATAAGCATAATGGGTGTACTGTCCTAATCTTAGGAGCACTCGCAACCCGAGAGAAGGTAAAGATAAAAGACAACTGAATAAAACCTTATTCCTATTTCTCCTGAACCAGAATCCATCCCCGAACTGGAACAAGTTCCTTCGAGTTCGTATATAACCATACGATGGAGTATCCAATAAACTATGGATCCTCGTAGTGATATGGAGTGTTCTGGAGAAATACAAAGGTGAAGTGGGAGTGGTAATGAAATACTTGGTTTGGTCGTGAATAGCAGCCGCAGTTTACTTTGCCCTCTTACTAATCCCTTTATTTGTCTTAACTTAATACCTTCTGCACTCCATCGTTAGGCTAATTGGTTTTCTTCATTCCCCACCGTTCGGCACCAGCCTAAGGTTTGGAAGAAGACTATCCAATTTGCGTAATAGGTGTACTATCTCCTAAACCAAGGAGTACTCGCAATCTGAGAGAAGGTAAAAGGAAAAGACAACTGAATAGTCCTATTCGTTTTCTCCAGAACCGGAAACCATTCTCGAATAAATTCCTTCGAGTTCGTATATAACCATACGATGGTTTTATCCAATGGAAGTGGACGTTCGTAGTAATACGGGGTGTTCTGGAGAAAAGGGTAAAAGTAGGAGTGGCAATGAGGTTTGCAACTCTGACAATCCAAAAGCCAGTGTTTAAGAAGGTTTGGTTAATTTTGGTCACTGAGTCATAGTTTAGGGTCGGGTCATGGTCGCTGCCAAAGAGAGAGAGAAAAGAAACACTCAGCGTGCACTCTAACCTAGATCAGAATGGTTATCACTTTATCTAATCAGGAAACCTCCCACTGTAACGTCAAATTCTCCTCCAAACCTGAAAGAAGAATTAGTCGGGATCACCTGAGGAGTAAACCAACTCATCAGTGGGAATCGGGATCCAACTATCATCGCATGATAACGTGACGGAATCCACTCACGTCACCACACTCCAGAAGGTATGCGCATGCCTGGCAAGTTTCAGTTTCTTTAGAAACTCCCGATATAATTTTTTACCCCTAGGACCCAAGTGACCCTGACACAGTCAACAAATCAAAGAGTCCCAGTCAAGTTCAACCCGTCATTATCCTGGATTGCATTAAACCCATCCGTACAAGCCCTTGACACAGTCAACAAGGCCGCACGACTGTCCTAACCAATCCCATTAATATGCCACAAACGAACACTACTTAGCTACCGTACACTACGCCTTGACACAGTCAACAAACGCAGCACGAATACTAAGTAATGCTTGTAAGAAATGACTGAGGGCTACGTCTAGTTTTTGGCGAAAAACTTTTAACGTAATGAACTTGATATTGTTGAAGGAACTGCATAGCTTTTTATAAAAATATAGCGACGAAAACCTTTGCTAAAGAGGTCACTTCCGATGAAGGGATCTCGGCTCTTTCCCCGTAGAATGAGGTGCAGGATATTCCAACTGAATACCACGATGCAAAGCAAAAAGTAATCGGCTATAGTGAAGTTATTGCTACGCAAACTTCTGTCCAAGGGGTCATTCCCGGTGAAGGGATCTCGGCCCTTGCCTCGTCGACTGAGGTGCTGGATATTCATAACCGAATACCACTGTGCAAAACAAAAGAGAACGTCCTTGCAATAACAGCTTTTTGAAAAATTGTTCCAACAACATCAGAATAGGTTTGTTTAGCTTGCATTGATCCGAATCAACGCAGTCCCATCAATTGATCACACCAATAAAGAACGAAAGTAATGATATTTGTATATGCCATCCGTATACGCCACTGGGTCCCGTCATCACCCGTTAGGTTACTTAACTAACGACAGAGCGGGAACTGGACTAGCGCGGATGCAAAACATATACAACATCTACTAGTATATATATCAATATATAATATTCGCTCAAGGCGTGATAAAATGCAACATCACAGAAATGTAATAAGCATCACAGAACAATACAGATATCTGGGATCCCCGGGTTTCATAGAGCCGCTACTGAAACCCGACGTTCCCCTGGTCGTGTGGATAGCCTGTGCAATGAAATTCTAGACCCCTACGGGCACGACAAGTTACCCGCCAAAACCTGAAGCGAGGCAGCCCCCTTCAGCAACGTGAATGGACCACCCAACACTTCACGGAATCCGGTAACTTGGGTACCCCTTCTTGGGTCAACCTGTACCCCCTACGAGTGTGGCGAATAGCCCGCCAATTCTAGAGTGAAACCCCCTCCGTCTCAACGCCATGAGATGCGGGCCCGTTGTCCTCTAGAACCCGGCTATCCGTGCACCCCTCCGCGGGGCAATCCTAGTACAGAAAGTAAAATATACATACAACGGGTATATCGACCTCAGCCCGGTCGTGCCCCAAAAGAATAATATACAAACAGGCAGTAACGACAGTCCACATGTCGGACGCTCGCCCCGCAATATCAAATGTACATAATAAACCAAACTATACTACCATTGCATCCAGGCTATCCACCACGACAAATCCGCAACATCACATCACAACACAGAACATCAACGTGAACGTCACGTTCGCAAATCCGTCTAAAAGGGCTATAGCAGTTAGACGGGATTTACCGATCAAATGACATTCACGGTCGCAGATATAATGTAAATACTGTGAACTAATATGTTTAAAATTTTCGATCGACCAAAATTCCCAAAGTGGGCCCTAAGCACAACTGTAGCACTCAAAATAAATCTGGGCCTAAAAAGAATATACCAAAAACCCTATTTCCAAGTCAGATAGCTACTGTAGAAATTTGGTGAAGCAAGGAGTTAAAGTGGTGGCGGAACCGTGGCCAATGCATGGGTTTGGCTGCGGTTCCGCGGTGGAACAGTGCGATCAAGCTACCAAATTTTCACAGAATGCTTAAAAAACCCTGCACGATTTTTTGACATGCTCAGAAAAAATTTTAGAGCACTAAAAAATTTCGACAGAAAACTGCACATTTGAAATCGGGTTTTCGGAATTTTTGTTCGATCGAAATTCTAAATACGTTAGAGCAAGCTAGAAAAGGTTAATGGCGTGGCTCTGATACCATGTAGGACTACGGTAGCGCCCCGGCCGTCTATCCAAGGCCAAAATGCGGAAACGAAAAATTTTCTTAACTTTAAACCGGCACTACCGCATCCTAAAAACCCGGATCGAACCATTAACCTATACCTAGCTAACAAGAGAAAGGGTAGAATGCTATACCGAGCGATCCGTGTCCTTCAGTCTTCGGCCTCCACTTCGATCTCCTCGCGGAATCTCCGGTCTTCATCTCCTCGTCGGAACGGGCACCACACCGCCGGGTTCTTTTACGGGCTCCCACCTCTGGACCGAGACAACTCGAGCATGAAGTTGGCGAGTCGACGTGCCCAAGGATGCTGTAGGCAAAGTGTAGAATCCATTTGTCTCTATTGGGGTTGAAGTTGCCATGATGTATGGAGGTGGAGAAATCAACTAAGGAAATGTGCTATGGAATTTTTGGTGGCAAGCAAAGAATATGAGATGAATGATATTCTCCCCACAAAAATGAATCCTCATCTCCCTCTCCCTCTAAAGTGGCCGGCCCCTTTCAAAAATGAGGAGGAAAAAACTCTAAGGGGGATGAGCACAAGAGGAGGGTAACCATAAGAGAAATGTGATGAGAACAAGGAAATTTAGTCACACCATTTCAAATCCAATCCCATCATAATTAAAGCAAACCATAATGAGCAAAAATGGGATCAAAAGATGCTTGTATTATCATAATCCCTCAAATCACAAAAAACCCCTCCACAATTGCTAATTTGCAAATATGCAAATTAGCCCCTCCATCAGAAAAGTCCGGCCGTGAAGGAACAAAGAAAATCTGGCCGAAACGGAATGCAAACTGGCAACCTCAAAAACTGATCCCGCAATAAAATACAGGAAAACCCCGCGACTGTATATACATACCCGCATTTGTATTCCCACCGAATACAAATGCAAAGAGACAAAATCTACACTGTACAATACTAGGATCCGGCTTAAACCAAAGCCCGCTAGTATTATCCGTCCGATCTTGATCCGTGCAATACCGTACGTATAAGATCGAACTCTGCCATATCTCCATACGGCCTCTACAGCGTTTCGCCCGAAACTTGAGAAAACGGTCTGTGGGGGACTCTAAAAACTCGTCAATACTTTGATTGTAGATTTAACCACTAGCACGTCAGAGGTATTAGCCATACGTAACGGGCTACCAGGTATTGACCAAAAGGGACGTCGATGAGCGAACTTATCCTGACACCCTACTGAGCATGTCAGTGACAATATCCGTACAGTCCGGTCCGTTCGTCTATGAGTATCGCATGGCGGGCCTAGGGGGTTGGTAAAAGTCAGACCCCCAAAAGCGGTACAAGTCGTGTCGGAGTGTAGCCCAGAACACCCTGAGATACTACTGGAATACCTACCAGTAAATCTCCTGCCTCGGCCGAGGGCTTTGTGTAATGGCTCTCCTAGACACAGCGCGACCTCACCCCCAATACCGGGAGAGACGAACCCCTGCAGATCCGCTCACTGCCTCTATGTGGCTCGGGACTGTACCCAACTAAAACCTGTTTGCACGACTCCTTTGAGCCGTGGTAGGGTAGTAATCAAAGTACAGTGGGAACTCACACGAGACAAATGACGATCTCAGGTCGATGAACTAACCTGTACACATGTCACCAGGGAACTGCTATCTGACGTCAGGTATAAGACCAACTAGCATGTTCCCGGCGAGTCCTGTCCGGTGTACTCATAACCCAATGAGCACCTGTATACATCTTAGGTGAACCAACTGACACCAGTGGCTTGTGAGACCGGCCACTGCCCCTCGTCGGGGTCTCGACTGTATACACTAGTCTACTCTGGAGTATCGATGCCCTGTCTCGAAAACTCCCACGACTAGGGACCTTTTAAGGATGTGCTTATAGACCCCAGCTCCCACGTATATGATCGCCATCATACTGCTGGCCGTCAAGCAAGAATCCTAAGGGCTCTATCAACGCGCAATAGTGACCAGTAAGGTCACCTAAAGCAGCACACGATGATAAAGATAAACCAGATAGCATACTATCATCTTGAGTAAGATTGTCCTAACGGTATAGGTCCTCTCTCAATCATTGCAATCACGTGCCTGTGATCCAATAATTGACTCTGAGGGCACTATATCCAACACATACTCGCAACAAAATCAGCGAGCCAAAAGTGCAAAATACACACACACACACACACATACACACATAGCCGAAATGATTGGGCAACTCGCAATAAAATACGAGTAAAAAGAAAAATAGCCGAAATGATTGGGAAATCGCGACTTTCGCGATATAAAAAGCTGAAATGATAGAGTATCGCTGAAAGAAATAAAAAAATGAAAGAATGAAACTTTTGCCCTACAGGCGAGTCCATACTGACCCCTGTTTACAATCCATGGGCATAAACGGAAAAGGAACCACATTCCCCATCAGACTCTGTCAAAAGGAGAGTCAGATCTCGATGGCAACATCTGTATCCCAGAAGATCAACACGGCGTTCCTTCTCAACTCCGGCAGGATGCAAACATAACATCAACAACCGATCTCAGGGTCGCAACGAAGCGAAGCCATGATAAAGCCCCTAATTCCAAATCTCGATAGCCACATCTACAGCCTAGAGACCAACAACGGCGTTCCTCCTCATTCCAGCAGGACACAGATGCGGCACCACCAATTAGAGCCACGGACTCTACGGTTCACAGACAACCTAGAGTTAGCCAATGACCTCCGTCTCGAAAACACGTCAGCCAATGACCTCCGTCGCGGAAACAAGTCAGCCAATGACCTCCGTCTCGGAAACAAGTCAGCCAATGACCCCCGTCTCGGAAACACGTCAGTAAATGACCTCCGCCTTGGAAACAAGTTAGCTAATGACCTCTGTCTCGGAAACAAGTCAGCCAATGACCTCCGTCGCAGAAACAAGTCAGCAAATGACCTCCGTCGCGGAAACAAGTCAGCCAATGACCTCCGCCGCGGAAACAAGTCAGCCAATGACCTCCGCCCAAATGACCTCCGTCGCGGAAACAAGTCAGCCAATGACCTCCGTCGCGGAAACAAGTCAGCAAATGACCTCCGCCGCGGAAACAAGTCAGCCAATGACCTCCGCCGTGGAAACAAGTCAGCCAATGACCTCCGTCGCGGAAACAAGTCAGCCAACGACTTCCCTGTCGGAGCAATGCTTCGACTCGGAAACAAGTCAACTCACCAACCACTTACGAGTCCTCTCGACTTGTAAGAGAGAAAATTTGCTTATGAGATCCTTACGACTCTCAAGAGAAAACACACTTTGGAGTCCTCACGACTCCTAAGGAGAAAATACACCTATGGGATCCTCACGACTCGTAGGGAGAAAAGTCTTTATGAGACCCTCACGGCTCATAAAGTTGAAAAGTCTTAGGCAGCAGACCTAAACCTGTTTCCTAAGCCATCAGTACCATACAAAGAGTTCAAGATAAACCGTTATGAGGCTACACTTGCTAATGACCTAGGCTACACTTGCTAAAGTAACATGCCAACAACACAACGAAGAAAAGAAAGCGGTAGTAGGAGATAAAAAAATGTGTCTTTATTCATGAATTCAATTGAATACAAAGTACATCATATAAAAAAATGGATGAATGAATGCATGTTATTCATAAATTGCAAATTTCCAATCGATACAAAGACGGTTATTGAAAAGGAGGCGTTTTCAACAAATCAGCAAGCCGCTCGCACACTCCTCTCAACTCCTTTTCATGGTCAGCCGCCGCGGCCAGCTCGGCTTCAACTCGGGCCCGCTGTTGCAAACAGGACGAAAGCTTTTCGTCAGTTCCCAGCATGACAGCTTCGCAGTCCTGCATGACCCACTCCGCAGAGTCAAGCGCCCGTCTCAGCGTCAACCCATCCGAAATGCACCGCTGGAGATTGTCAAAGACAGTTTTCAACTGCGCAGCATTCGCTTCAACCTGGGCGCGCAACCGGGAAGATTCGCTTGAAGCTACTTCATGTTCCTTTCGCCTTAGGGTCGCCTCTTGTTCAAAATGGTGGATGAAAGGAACACTACTCTCGACCCACGCGGCCCGCTGGGAGTTCAAAGCTGATACTTCAGGAGCGGGACACCTGAGCTCAATCTCATGCAGGCAGGCCTCGATCTTTCTGCAGTGATTAACCCAAGACTCGACGACACCTTCGCCATGGAAGTTCACAAGCGTTGCCAGCATAGGATTAACCTCAGCAGAAAAATCTGCAGCGAATGCAAGGGCCTCGGCGTCAAGATCCTCGACGAACTTGCTCAATATTCGTAGGCTAGTCGCAACGCCCCTGGAAGATGGGCGTTTAGAAAAGGGCCCTGCCGGCATTGGGATTCGAGACTCGAAGGGAGCTGGAGTCGGTGCGATTGCTGCAAAACAAATTATGGTCAAATATCGACTCGGGAGGTGAAGGAAATACATGAGCAATGGAGACTATACCAGTTGTGGCAGGCGGCAAAATTGGGAGTACCGGAGGTGCAGCTATCCCCTCGTCTCCTCCTCCGATCCGTGACGCTGTGATCAATATAAAGAAGACTTAGCAACCATACGGCTATTCGTAAAAGAAAGAAAGAGACATTGGCTAAAGACTATACTCACCGACACCAGCAGGTGGAGCAATCTTCGATTGGAAGAAGAAATGCGGGTTCAGCACCTGATATAGGTGGTCAAAAAGGACTCCTACAGAGTTGCGATAATATACTGTTAATACAAGAAAGATGATATCCACAGTTAAACCAAATATGTCGCAAACCTATACCTTCCAACATTTGAGAGGACACGGGAGAAGACGAAGGGACGGTGACCGTCAGAGCAGTGACAGGTGACGCTTCTTCAGATGTCACAACCTCGGGATTCACCGCACCTGTGCTCAAGACAAACAACATATCATTAGAAGGGTTGAACAAGATTGAAAATCTCGAAATAGCGACTCAGCAATTACATGATAAATCAGGGACCGAGACCATGGCGGAGGCATCGCCAGGTGTAACGGCTTCTTCGCTCTCTCTCACAGGAGTAGATTCCGTGCCCATAACTTCATCCCCTGACTCGACGAGGGCCGTCGTGACGCTTGCAATGCCCGCCGATGCTAAGGAACCACAGGGAGAAAGGGCAGCGGTTTGGGCAGTCCCAGACTCCCGAGAGAGAGTAGCCACTTTGGGCTCTGTGGTCGCCGTCTTTTCACCTGCCACCTCACCGCCAATACTTGGCCCTGCAAGATATGATATATAAGAATTTCCAGATCGAGTGCTAATAAAAAAAAGAGACCGGGAATTACGTTACCTTGCGATAGATTCTCGGTTGCCTCCCGAGCCGCGCGCGCAACCTGTCTATGGACGGTAGACAGGGCAGCTGAAGCACCCTCTGAAGGAATAGCGGCAGATGAAATAGTGCTTGAGCCCGCACCCACGGCCAAGGTGGCATCACGTTCCTTTGCTGCGCGCTTCCTGCGTTTCCTTTCGGTTTGAGCCGTGAGGACCGATCTCCTCAAGACTTCTGACAAGGGGATGCCGTCGCCGTCATCTGAACAAAGTTCTGCCTCCGGCGCCGCTACGGCGTCCATCATCGGATGTTTTAGCGAAGCCTCCTGCGATGGCTTAGGGATATCCATGGCTGTGGTAGCCTGCTCTAGCAATGCTGCTACATTACCGCTTGTGATCGGCGCTACACCTGGAATAATTTGAGCTGAAGTAGTCCCTACAGTAAGATGAAAGAAATGGTCAGAGCACGAATAAAGAAAGGAATAAAGGCACAATGAGCTGAATTATACCAAGGCCCAAATAAGCGCGGAGCCTCTCTTCCTCTTCAAATGTTTTGAGGGAAGCCGCGAGAGCTTCTTTGGCAGAGCCTGTTGAAGAAGAAAACATCAGTAGAAGCATAATAAAAGAAGATAGCCGCGGAAGAATGTAACTGAAGTATACCTGACTTCGCAATAGTAATCAGTGCCGCTTCATCGCGAGCCAGTCGCTCAGAAGCCAGAAGGGCAGCCTGGAGATCAGTATCATTCGCAGGCGTGATGAATAAACCCTCATTAGTGCCATACTCACACAGGCCCTCGCTGTAGGGAGTATGGGGCTCCTGGCCGAGTACAATGTCAGCAGAAAAGAGCGACTTCTTCTTTTTCTGTGAGTGAATGCCGGCAGCCGATAACACGAGCTTGCGTTGGCGGGTATTTTTGGGCGACGAGTCCCGATTTCTGCACCAACGCCAGACTACGGGGACGCTGCAGCTGCCGTTTCCACAGGAGCACGGGGCAGAGGCTTCTCAGGAAAAGCGCGCAGGACCGCAATCGCGGCAGCTTCTCTTACGGGAGGACGAATGATGGTCCGTCGCTTTAGGGGAACAGCTGGATTACTAGCAGGGGCTGCACCCTTGCGATCAAGCAGCAACCGCTTTTCTTCCCTGATGACAACACCCGTCATATGTTGGTACCACGCCACGTATGCGTTCGTAGCTTTCGGAACACAGCTCGGCTCACTGATAAGGAAGTTGGACCCGGTATTTAGGCGCATGAAGTGGTGCAACGCGCTCCGGATACCCTTTTCAGTAGCAACCGGTTGTCAATGAAAGTGTGGGTTTTCAAGCGAGGTGATGGTGAGGGGAGATGGTGGCTAGAGTCGTCGAGGGTAAGGTGAGACGATGATAGTGGTCGGAGGTGGAGACGGGGGAGGTGACGAAGGTGTCGGGCTTGGAGAGGGAAGAGAGAGAGACGATGGGGAGGGAGAGAGATGGGGCAAAGAAAGAGAGAGAGAGAGGTGGGTTTTAAATATAGGAAATATATATTATATATAAGTATATGTATATTATATATATATATATATTTATTTATATATGTATATAGATTTTTATATAACTAAATAATATTATATAAAGATATTACAATCCCCCATTCGTCTTTACTAAATCTCAAAATATCAGGAGTTATCTACAGATAGGTTGCCCACTTAAACATAATATAATGGCTAGAAAAATATATTGTAATCTAACATATCATACACAATATCTTAGGATATTTAGGATTTACCTGCAATAGATAACCGTCAATATAATATCATGGAATATTTTAAATAGGATAAAGCATACTAACAATTAATATAAAATACCCATATGTATGGCTACCAGAATATATATATATATATATATATATATATATATATATAGTTTAAATATTGTATATTTATTATTTGGGATTCATATAGATATGGTCTAAGGATAAATATCAATAAAATATACTCTATCTAACTATTAACCATAACGGATTTCATGCAAGCGGGTCGGGTCCAATAAACACACATACTATCCAAACACCAATCACAACCCAAGCAATAATATAAAATGCCCAAAACATTTATTTAATATAATTTAAATAACATACGATCGTGTTAGGGTGTTACAACTCCTTACAGTTTTCTTACAAATACCGGGTTCATCTCTTTTTTTAATGAAGTCGAACACCTTGACCACAACATAAAAATAGACGATCCATCTCCGCTATGCCTACTTTGGTCTGTAAATAGACTTAAACAATTTGCATACTTTTCGCTGCTCCCTCTGGCTAAGACAATCCTCTGATAAAGTCATATACACGTACACTTCTAAATCCAATTTAGAAAGACGTTATAGTCATACTAATACCAGTATCATCACAATCTACATCGGGTATTTGATGAATATCTGTTTACTACAAGTCTAGCCCTATAAGGTTTATACCTTTCCATTTGCACTGATCTCGAAAGATCTGCTTACTCCTTATGGATCTTACCCATTTCAAGAGTATACAATAAAGTCTAGAATTTGTTGTGGTTCATGGAATTCAACTTGGATAACTCGGCATCCAGCCATCAGTCGAAAATCACCACTTTCTATGGTTGCTGATAACTAGTACAGTCATCATCACATGATGCAAGCCTCCAAGTCACCGTCTACAAGAAAACTGAAGCATCTCTCGGGCGGCTGATGTCAACTACTAAATCCACGGAGTAGCTATGGTCTGTCAGGGTCAATTGGATCTTTAGGTTCTACTAAACTTTCAGTAACTGTTTGCGGTTCTGGAATCACATCCAGTTCTACCATACTCCCACTAATTTTTTTTGCAAGAAATTCCTTTACCAAGAAGATGGCGAGTCAAGAACAAAACACTTTTGGTCTTGAAAATGGTAGAAGCTATCCCTTGCGAAATCTTGGGATAACCCACAAATTGCTATTACCGAAACGTGTCTCTAGTTTGACCGGATTACGGTTTTAAGCACAAACTGGATAACTCAACATCTTAACATGCTTAAGATGAATACCATTCTATATTACATATAGAAACAGAGGCACATATTTAGGTGGAACCAATATCAATCGATATACATTTATTTCTAGTGCATCCCTTTAACTGAAAAAGGTGATTCGGTATTATTCATCATGGAGTGCACCCTCAGATGAGCAATCTGAGAGAATCACATTCTCAATACGGGATACCTAATACCAACCCAATGTTCGTATGAACATCGGACAACATACATCAATATGTATAAATCTTTACTAACTCAACTTCCGTGTGCTGTTAATTGAAAAACATTCTTTTGGTTAAAAGAAACTAAAATTTTGCCATTTAGGCAAAACCTGATGATTTTCCTCAATAGCAACAATTGCTCCGTAAACCGACATTGAGGATAAAATCATCCAATCTCAATTCTCTGCTCCTTCTCAGCATCTGTAACGTCCTACAGATGTGGGATTCTAATTCGGTATCTATATACCCAGGAGTTAGAGTTTATTGAGAAACAGCTTTACAAAATACAGACACATAGGAAAATCTAAAACATCAAAAATGTTTCAGGTGGCCGGTTGGGTATTCCTAGTATTTCCTTTTTCATTGCCCAGGATCAGGACAGTAGTCGCAATTTCCTTTTCTTATACTTCAATCCATTTTGATGTCTCTCCATATTATCTTTCTGTATACCGAACTTATGCTGGTTGGTTTTCTTCTTACCATTCGTTTAGCACTAGCTTCGGGATTGGAAGAAGACTATCCAATAAATATAACTGGTATACTCTCCTTATATATAAGGAGCTCTCGAACTTGTGATAAGGTAGAAGGGAGAGACAAACGAACAATTCATCTACTCCAGAACCATTAGCCATTCTCGAACTGAAACAATTTCATCAGGTTTGTATCTAACCATACGATGGCTTCCAAGCAATATGGATCTCTGTACCGAATATAAAGGGTTCTGGAGCTAGCAGAAAAGGAAGTAAGATAGGTAAGGACATATGCGACAATGTCCTAGATTAGGGCAATCCAGACAATCCAAAGTTATAAGTTAGTAAAAAGGTTGGTCAACGTGGTTAATGAGTCTTAGTTTAAGATGAGTCAAGGGTCGCTGCCAGAGAGAGAGAGAGAAGAAACACTCATTATGCACTCTAACCTAAATTATATTGATATATTTATCCAACCAGGAAGGCTCCCACTGTTCCGTCGAATCCTCCTTCAAACCCTAAAATGAGAAACAGCCGGGGTCATCTGAAAATCTTCAGGAAGAAATAATTACTCATGGTAGGAATCGGGATCCAAAATATCATGGCGTGGTAACCTTGACGGATGCCAACAAGTCACCCCACTTTATAGAAAGTATGCAATCTCATTGCAAGTTTCAACACTTGAAACTCCCGATATTGGTTTTTACCCCTAACAACTTATGATCTTGACGGATGCCAACTGTCACGCCCCGCTTCCCAGAGTACGCTAGATTGGGCACGTGACATAGCCAACCATGCTATCTGTGGGTAGGAAGTATCCATCCACAGTCACATTACGGCTGTAAAGATATCAAGAACAAGATAAAACTATCTAAAAACATGTCCACAATCCAGAATAACAAGAGTCAATGATAAATAAATGCGGAAGCAAATGATCCAATACAATATCTGAAAGGTATGTCCCATAATGCGGGCTCACATCAGAAAATAAATGCAGGAAATAAAACTAACCACTACAGAACTCACAATTCAGCCTGCTGGCTGAAGTACTCCTGCTCGGACTGCGACAGTGGTATAGAATCTGGGCCATGCAAAACCCAGACGTCAGCGCGTCAAGTCAACAAGTAATATAATATGAACAGTGTAATAGGCAATGCAGAACTAAACATGAATAAAGCAATAATGTGAAACAAGCGGTGCAGGGTAATGTGCAGTGGTTAACTAAACTGTTCTATCGGGTTTCCTAGTCTAAAGTCTTTGAAATCAATTTGATGAATCGTCGATGTAACTCAATAGTATCCCGTACATACCCGGGATCACGGCCACAATGTTCTCGGCTGCAGCCGAGACATGCCGCTAGGCACAAAACAGGAATGTGTATACTCGTTAGTACCCCGTACATACCCGGGATCACGGCCACAATATTCTCGGCCGAAACCGAGACATGCCGCTAGGCACAAAACAGGAATGTGTACACTCGAACAGGTAGTGAACTGTCGAGTTACAAGTCAGGTTCACCTTTGATTTCCCCATACCCCTAAGTTATATGTGTCAGGTCAGGTATTCAGTAATCAAGAACTAATGCCAACACAGGATCAGGTAACGGTAGGTTTGTCTGGATAGACAACAGGAATGGTCCATGAGGACTACATGTCAGGTTTGTTGGCATTAGACACGAGATCAGGTAACAGGTCAGGTCATGGTACATCAGGTCAAGTCAATAGTAAACGGTACCATGTCAGGTGTATCATATAAATACCACGTGTGACAATGTCAATCAAGATGTAACGATATTGTGGGTGTGCTCGCAAACAGATATATAAGCAGCATCATGTTCAAATCAACGCGTTAAACAATAATCGGATTTATTATCTAGCTGTACAATTTTCACTTGTGTTAAATAGATAGTGTCAATATCACGTGAATACAGGACGGTGAATGTAACTGCTGTAATCAGGTTAATAACATATTGAGTGTTCCAAGAATGCCACGACAAGTATAATCTGTTTAAAGAATGCAATTGAAATTTAGCCGGTTATGCATATTTGATAAACTAAACTGAAATAAAGCATCATCGCAGTGAATCAAATGCAATCTATTATGTACGGGTTTATCAGGAAATAATTTATTTGACATGAAGTAAGGTATGTAAGGTGATTTACTAAATAATATATCATTAAACCACACATGAATGTTAAGGCAGGTTATAAAGTAGCAATAGCATGTAGCAAGTATCGAATACTTGCCTCGACGAAACGACGAACACGAAAACGGAGGCGCGAACCCACGCGACACGATAACAGCAAGGGCTCGGGAGATCTGGACAGAGATGGATGCTCTCTCGGCAACCCGGCAGCGAGGCGATCGGTGCCGTCAAGATCACCGGCGGTTCAAGCAGCGACGGTGACACAACGTGAAGGGTTTCGGTAGCGGTGATCGGGGAAGGTGCAGAATTGGTCGGTAGAGGTGGTGTTGGCGTTCAGGGGGTTTGCTGGGAGGCGAGGAGATGACGGGTGGTCGGTGGTGATGGGTTTTCTGGCGAGGGTGAGGTTGCAGGCGATGGATGGTGGGTTGGCGTCGGGGAAGGTGCAGGGTGTGCCGGAAAGAGAGAAGGAGGAGGTCTCGGGGTGAGGAGAACAGGCGAGGTGAAGGTCGGCGACGCAGGTGGTTGCCGGCAGCGACTTGACGACTGCAGGGAGATTCGCAGGTGGCCGCGGCTGCGCAAGGTGCTCGGAAGAGAGGAAACAGGGTCGGTTGAGGCGAGGAGGCGGAGGCGAGGGCGACGGTGGCGCTGGCGCTGGCGTCGGGGCTGCGGCGGCGACGGTGAAGGCGGTTAGGGTTAGGGTTCGCGATGGGTTTCTCGCATGGGGCTTTGCTTTTCTCGTTCTGGGAAATTATGAGGGGAAAGAATGTATGTATATAGGGAAGAGAGAGAGAGAGAGTTAGAGAAAGGTAGAGAGCGAGAGGAAAAGATACGAGGGAGAGAGAGAAGGAGATGTGAGAGGTAGAGAGAGAGAGCTAAAGGAGGGGGCCCATGGGGGTTAAGAACCCCGTGATTGGCCAGGAAAGATTTAAAAGAAATCTTAAAGATTTAATAGATTTTAATTATAAAATTAACAGTAGGATTTGTGAATATAATATGGTTTCGAATATTTTATTAATTTAGGATTTTGGCGCTAAATGAAACATTTCCAAATCGCGCCCGGGTTGGGTCCAAAAATTTGAAATTTAAATAATAGGATTTTAAGCGGGTTCCAAATTTTAAAATGAAATGTTTTATGATTAAAAAGCATACCCCCAAGTCGGCCACCTGTACGCGCGCGTAGTCGTCCAAACTCGCCCGTTTCACCGAACGGGACGAGAACTCGATGCACGGACGCTACCACGCGGCTAGGGGTGTCGAGTAGGCCAAGATAGATATTTTTTAATTTTATTTTAGGTGCTAAAATTTGTTATATGCAGAAATGACTTAGCCAGATAAAATTTCACGGTAAGTGTCAAACAGGCAAGCTAAAATGAAATGAGTAATATCTAATGTTCAACCAGTAACAGAAAATAGTAGTATTGGGCTCGGGTGTTACACCAACAAATCATAGACTGCCAGTCATATTCTACCCATCATTTCGTGATTAACTCGAACCCACCCGCACTAGCCTTTGACGGAAGCCAACAAAGCTGTGCAACTGTCCCGGCTAATCACATCAAAAGCTATCAGGAAGATATAGCTTAGCTACCGTTACACTACGCCTTGATGGAAGCCAACAAACGTATCACGAATACTAAGTACTCTATTTCCTTAAATGACAAAGGGCTATAGCAGGTTTTGAAGAAAACCATCAACGTAATGAACTTGATATCATCGTAGGAACCGGGTGGTTTTTGAAAGTTTATAGCAGTGTGGACTTTTGCTCAAGAGTAAACTCCCCGTGAAGGAATCTAGACTCTTTCCTCATCGAATGAGATGCTGGATATTCCTAACTGAATACCTGAATGCAAAGTAAAAGAATACGGCTATAAAATAATTTTAGTGACACAAACTTTTGCTCAAGAACGAACTCCCCGTGACAGGATCAAGGCTTTTTCCTCATCAAATGAGATGCAGGACATTCCTAACCGAATGCCATGATGCAAAGAAAAAGAATCGACTAAAATGTCCCTTTTATAAAAATTTTGTTCCTACAACGTATAAGTTTATTTTACATTGCATTAATCCTATTAACGCAGTCCCATTTTTAGATAATCACATTATCTAGCAATTTCCTTCTTACACAATCACAGAAAAAGTATGAAAAGAAAAATAGAATACACATATACACCATCCGCATTCGCTACGGGGCCCCAGATCTTCACCGTAAGCCTACTTAACTTACGGCAGAGCGGGGTCAAGGCTAGCGCGGGTGCAAAACGTATATAGCATTTATTTATATATATCATATATCACATATATCAATATATCATCACACGCAAATAATCACATTACAGCATGCGGGAAAACATCATAGAGTTGGAATGGTCGGATCACCTAGGAATCCCCCATTTCGTTCGAGCCACAAACGATACACGAAATTCTCCGGTTACGTGAATAGCCCGTGCGTAGCCAAAAGCAGACCCCTACGAGTGTGGCAATTCATCCGCCAATCCAAGAAACGAGATAACCCGGTATCATCACCATGATAGGGCCACCTAGCACTTTCTCGAATCCGATAACTTGATAACTCCACCGCGGGTCTATCCTAATCCCCTACAAGTGCAGCGTGTCATCCGCCAATCCTAGAACAAGGTGGCCTGGTCTCAGCTCCTTGAGATGGCCACGCGCCGCCTTCTAAAATCCGATGACACGAGCGCTTTACCGCGGGGCAATCCTAAACCTGTATTATTACAATGGTAACATCGATTGCAACCTGATCGGGTCCCGACAAATAAATAATACAACAAGAGGAAATAACGGCCACAAAACAGACGCTCGTCCCGAATGAATATACATTAGCTTTTTCATAAGAATAGATTATCTATATACAACACAATTTCGCACGGGGCTATTCATTTTGCGACAATCCGAACCGTTCCAAGCATAATATCATATAACAACATAATCATCGCAAATAACTCCTGTGAAATGTCGTCTAAATGACATATAGCAGATATACAACATCAAATATCATTAAAAGTAGAAAAACGACGCTACAATTTCGATCATAAAAACTTCCGGAACATCCTAAATACCAAATGAGATCAAATCTCAAATCTGGGGAAAAACAAATAATATTAAAAATCCTATTTCCAAATATTGAAGCCACTGCACAAACCCGAGCCCAAAATTCAACATGTAGACCCTGGAAAACCCCCACGGGCGGCCAGAACTTTGAATTGTAGGCCCAAGTTTGAAACACATCATTTTCAAAAGTAATTAATCACTCTGCAATACTTTAAAAAAAATCAGGTGAAGTTTTAAAAAATGAACAGAGACTAAAATATTGGAAATCGAAAATCGACAAGATTTGCGATCAGACACCGTAACTTCATATTGATGCAAGTTAGGGTCTATGGCCTGCTTTGATATTGCTGTAAGGATGTGTGTGCTCGTTGGACGGGTTTTAAAAACTTTGCGGAAGCGAAAAACGAAAATTCGAAGATAGCACAAGCATCCTAAGCCTAGAAAATACCATATACACCATAACTAGCAAAACTTAAAAATGAACAAGTTGAGAAGATATAACCTTTGAAACATCTTCATATGCTCCAATGGTTGAATCTCGGACTCCGGCTAAGCTCCGAGACGCTCCAGATCGTGCTTGGTCTCCGATCGGTTTCGTCGAAAATGATCCACGCGAGAGCTCCTGTTTCTAGCTTCATTTTCAATCAAATTGAACAACCTCTCATATTGTGTTTGCTAGACATCAAATGAAAGAGATGTAGAAAACGGTGAACTCTCAAACTCTCTTTCTTTCCTTTCCTTTCTTTTATTTTTCTCATTTTTCTTTCTTGCGTTCTACATGGATGGGAGAGAATGTAAGAAAATGTTATGGTGAGAATAATACATATCTTACACATATCATTTTACCCACCTTCCTCTTTCCATGTGTTATGAGCATGAGAGTGGATTCTTAATAAGCTTCCACTTCATGCTCATAAAATGCCCAAAGGAAAATGATATCTAAAAAGAAAAAAAAACACATACAAATAAATATATGTACATGTGTGTATGTCGGCCATCATACAAAAGATGTGTACATGACATGTAACATGTCCATGTAACAAATAAAGGGAGAGAATAAGAATAAACCAATAATACTAGTTTATATATGCACCATTATATATAAGTAATATCATTAAACCAACACTTGATTTAATGACCTGGTTCAATCATAAACCGGCTAGTATTAATATCCGTCCGATTAATACATATAGTATCGCATGCACATGTTTAACTGGACCCCGCACGCATCGTCCTACGTGCACTACATCATTTCGCAAGAACCGAAAATCCTCTGTGTGGGACTCTAAAGGCTTGATAATACGCTGGCAGTAGGTCATGATCATATCCGATTGATCTGAAATACTTTCAGATCAATCCCCCACCAGGTTTACCTACAAGCACGTCAGCGGCACTAACTGTGCGTAATGGCTACCCAGGTATTGAACGAAAAGCCGGTTGACAAGTAAGCTCGTCCATACCCTGCTAAAACCTATCAGCGACACTCACCGTACAGTCTGCTCTCTTCATCTAAACCTGTTGCATACCGGGTCTGGGAAGTGGAAACCGTCGGACTCCCAATAACTCGATAAGTCGTGTGGGCGTCAAGCTCATGACCATCAGAGAAATTACTGATAATACTTATCAATAAATCTCGATTGCCTTGGCCAAGAACTTTTGGTAATAGTAAGCTGTGCATTGTACGTCATCAACTCTCTATACCGAGAGAGGCGAATTCTCTCAACCGCTCATTGCCTCTATGTGCTTCGGGACTGTACCCCACTAAAACCTGTTTGCACGGCTCTTTAAAGCCGTGGTAGGATAGTAATCAAAGTACAGTAGGAACACACACAAGACACTATGGCGATCTCGGGTCTAGGGACTACCATGTACTCATGCCACCAGAGAACTGCTTTCTGATAATTGATATGATACCATCTACGAGTTCTCGACAAGTCCGTCCAATATAACTCATCCAATGAGCACATGTATATAATCTTCAGTGTCAAACACCAATAGCTATGAGATCAACCACCGTCCTTACAGGGTCAAAAAACGTATACACTAGTCTAAACTGGAGTACCGATACCCAATCTTGATACTTCTACGACTATGGACTTTTAAGAATGTGCTTATAAATTACCCATGCCCCACTAGTATGATCCGCATCATAATCCTGATAGTCAAGCAAATATCCTATAGGTTTTATCATCATATAGTAGTGATACGTTAAGACAAGTAAAACGTATACTTATGAATGATAAATACAAACTAGATAGCATATTATTATCTCAAGCAAGACTATTCTTGGTACAGGCCCTCTTCGAATCCAGTAATTGCATTCCTGTAACTACGATAATTGCCTTGAGGACAGCTATATCCAACAATTTCATCATAGGGTTGGATTTTTACAGCGTTTACACTTTATATTGGGCCCTTTGTGCTCTTCAACTTTTGGTTTTTTTGCTCAATACTTATACATTTAATTCTAAAAATACTTGAAATTTGTTTATTGCATAATCTTTTTCTTCTTTTGGTATAGGACCGTTCCCATGCTTGAACTTGAATTTGACTCGGGTCCGCTTAACTCGGACTCAGGCTTGGGCCCCTTTGTATGAGCGTTGATTTTGACCTTCCGGACAAAAGGGTGTAAATTTTGGTCCCAACAAATGCAAATTCCTACAAGCCAACCTTTGTGTAGTATGAATCTCTGCAAGGGGACACAACAACAGGCCTCGGTTGACATTCTATAAGCCTAAGGTTAAATCAGCGCGCTATGTTTTCTTTTGATCAATCCACTTCACAAGTTGATAACCACTCTATTCAATATAAAAACTCCATGTGCTTGCATTATAACAGCGGATATTTTCTCTGCCGCCGAACAATAAGATTAATTAGAATTAATCATAGATTTTCTATCACATCAAATCGAAAAACCCTTTGATAGGATCATTTAAAAGGGTAATCTCGTAACTTCCTCCATCACCAGCATTTTCCTGCGCATCTCTCTCTCACTCGTCAAAAAAGGAACAAATCAAAGCATTTCCCAACTCTCGATCTCTCTACAATGGCGACTCGCTCTCTCCTCAAGCGCCTCCTCCGATCCCAAATCCGAACTGTCGTCAACTCGCCGTATCCGTTAGGGTTCCGTCGATCCGTCACCTACATGCCCCGCCCCGGCGACGGCGACTCCCGCACCGTAACCCTAATCCCCGGCGACGGCATCGGCCCCCTCGTCACCGGCGCGGTCCAGCAGGTCTTCAGCGCGATGCACGCCCCGATCGAGTTCGAGACCTTCGAGGTCCACGGCGACATGAGCGCCGTCCCTCAGGAGGCGATCGACTCGATCAAGAGGAACAAGGTCTGCTTGAAGGGGGGCTTGGCGACGCCCGTCGGAGGAGGAGTGAGCTCACTCAACATGCAGCTGAGGACGGAGCTCGATCTGTTTGCTTCGCTTGTGAACTGCTTCAATCTCCCAGGGCTGCCGACGAGGCACGAGAACGTCGATATCGTGGTGATCAGGGAGAATACCGAGGGGGAGTACTCGGGGCTGGAGCATGAGGTGGTGCCTGGAGTTGTGGAGAGCCTTAAGGTAATTTTGTGCTTGTTGAATTTAGATTTAGATTTTAGATTTTTAATGTTATGATTTGGTAATAGTTGAAAGTTTACTAGAATGTTGAGATTGGTGTTGTGGTAAGGGGAGGATACGGAGTGGGAGTGCTTCGGATTGGGCATGAGGTGGGTTCTTGTGGTTGTTGGAGAGCTTAATTAAGGCCATTTTGAGTTTCATGATATCTCGTAGAATGATCTTTCATGTTAGAACTATGGAAAAACGATACTGAAATGGGGTTGGGGGATGTTTATACCTAGTTGATTGAATTATCTAGACTGAATTGCAAAAAAATTGGTGGAATAGCAGCAAGGAGACTACCTGGAGTTGAAAATAACCTAGCACTTTGTCCTGATATTAATCGTTATTTGTTCCTAAAGCGCTTGGTATGCACAGAGCACTCCTTCAGAAGAGGGGGGGGGGGGGTTTCGGTTTCTAATTCCCTTTTTTTTGGGGGGGGGGGAGGTGTGGTTGGGGTTCAAGGTAGCTTATTATGTTCAACCTTAGATGGGGAAAACACAGGTTATTTGGAGTGTGGGTGATCTTTTACCATTTGTCCAAAATCTCATTATTTTTTGTGCTTTCTTATCTGAATTATCTTTAGTTAATGTGTCAACGATGTTATTTTAATGTATATAAATCTTAATGTTATGCTATTTTTTCTAGCATAATAAGTGCACAAAAGGGTAATTTATATTCATTTTTGGCTAATTTTGTCCTTGTGCTGCATCAATTTCTCTTTAGATTTAAGCGTTTGGGTGTCCATGACTTACTGTTTCTTCTACTCTCCCTTTACTCTTTTTGATGTTTGATGAATTCCTATTTATAAAAAAATATGTTCTATTTGGGATATTTTCGTTATAGCATGTGAACATCAAGAATTATAAAATCAAGGAAGAACAGAGTTGCTTTAACATTTATGAAGGAGATTTTTTTTCTTTGATATATCTTTGAAGATGTTGGGTGATCCGAAACAAATAACAAGCATGGCACTATATGGTGGAGGTGTCACGGTATCAGAATTGTCATATGATTAACATTAAAATGGAAATAACCATGTTAGGGACACATTTTATGACGTACAATACATATTGATTTATTATTATTCATTTTAGTTTGCAAATTACATATTTGCATCATTGCATGCAAATTGCACGTGCCAAATTTTATTAGGTGTATGTTGAGTTTGTAAATTCGAACACATAAGAATGAAATCAAATTGGGGCGGCTCGAATTTTGCGAGCGGCCAGGGATTTTGACGATCAATTCTCTGCTCTTCTCATGGATACAAGGTAAGATTCTTTCATGCTTCTTGATTCTAGGGTTTTATTATGTTTTATTTAATTGGATGATTGAATTAAGGGTAAGGTTTAGGGATTAGGAAATTGTTTAGGGTTTAGGGTCAGGGTTCGTGTAGTCAAAGGCTGGGTTTGGGATTAGTGTTTCGGTTCAGGTTAGAATTTGTGGTGATCATGGATTGTTTGAAAATTAAAAAAACACAATATGACCATAAAATTAAATATCTTGAAAGTTTCTTACCTTGTATCCATGAGAAAGGCAGATGATTAAAGCAAGAGATTGGTTGATTTTAATCATCAAAACATTCTAAAGCTCTCAAAGCGATACCATCGCCCCCCTCTGTTTGTTTATTCGCAGGGAGGAAATTCATGCTTGTTAGCAGTAGGATGAACATAGTTACCATCCATTTCTACAAATCTGTTTGCTACTTTCATTTGTGTACGTCATGTCTTTTCCACCTAAGTAAAATTTGTAAATGATGTTGATTAAGTTGTAGAGATGATCAATTTAAAGTTTGTCGTTTGTCATGCTTTTGCTGATACCTTGGTTGACTTAAACCCGGCATCTTTGAAACCTGATTTCTTTATCTTTTGCATGGATATATTCTATCAACGCTCAGATACAAGATACATACATCATACACAGTGTGAGCGAAGGAGGTGATTCAGGTGTTTGAGGAAAAGTTATGATCTTAAATCCTTCTGATGCAAACTCAATGACTAGGGTACTAGAAGATCGTGTCAACAAACTCTATGCCATTTATATTAATCAAAATCAATGCTTCTTCATTCGAACAGAGTTGGATATACAACACAAGGCTCCGTAAATGATTTCAGAAAAATGTATGCCTGGTAGTGCTTGCCAAACCGGGGAGCCAATCCCTCTTAAGTTAGTGACTAGTTACAAGGATATTATGCACAAGATGGTGCCTAGAACTAGAAGGCTATTTAGCTATTGGTGGGTTGGGATTGGGAAGATCAACCTGATCGATCGTGCAATTTAAGTTTGTGCAAACAAGGAACAACCTCTTAAAAATTTCCTTGACTAAGAAAGTGTCTTGGAAAAAAGTCAGCATAAATGGTTTGATAATTTGATTTACATTCAACTCTGAAACACCAAGTTCAAAGAGCAAAGAAGAAGACCTTTCAATATCTAAGCCAAGTAGTAGTTGTTGTTGGTGGTGGTGGTGGTGGAGGGGTGGGAGGGGGCTGATGTTTTGAAAGTTTCTTCTTCACTCATTTAAACCTTCCAAAATAGTTGCAAATAGCATGTTAAATGTTGTGATCATCATCATGGCTTGGAATTATCGAAATACGATGATTTGATTTACACTTGTTATAAGGTTTGCGCGCCATGATCATTTAGGATATCCGCTTATAATGAAGTGGACGGCATCATGAAGCAGAGGACATCTAGGAATACAATAAGCCCCTCTCATGTCATATCTTATTTAATTCGGAATATGACACTAATCTAGAGAGTGTAGTTGATTTTTTTTAATTTCATGGAGCTGGCTAGCTTGGCTTCATAGTCAACCCCATCTCTTAATGGAAAAAGGCTAAGGTGATGACCCCATAATGTATGCAAACCAACAATTTAAGTTGCCGACCGTCATATTGACAGGTTTTTAAAGTTAGCATTATAGTCCTTTGAGAAGCTCTTAATGTGTTTGGCTCAGTGCATTTCTATGCACGCATTGCCATGTAGAACTAACTATGAGTATGAAAACTTTTACGTTCCACGTTGATATGCTTCTACATTTGTACATGATACAACAATTCATTTTCTTAATTTTGCCAATGCATCTGATGCACCATAGTGCAAGGCCATCTTGGAAATACGCACTAATCTAAGAGCTCATCAATATAACTCGAACACTTCCAGATATTGAGCAGCTATTGTTTACAAAAATTAGGGATAAATGAATTTCAAAATTGAAACCGTCACATCAAAGCCAGAATATGGCGCAAAATCAAAATGTTGAGGAAAAGATTGATAACACCCATTGTTATTTTCTTTACTTGATGAAAGGAGATATATTAATTTCTCAAGGTTCTATAAGATGTTAGGCCACTATTTCAAGAAAGATATGCAGTAGACCTTGTATCTTGCTATCTATTAATTTCTCATCTAGTGATTTTGATAGGTCATAACAAAGTTCTGTTCAGAGCGCATAGCAAAATATGCTTTTGAGTATGCATACCTCAACGACCGAAAGAAAGTCACTGCTGTACATAAAGCCAATATTATGAAGCTTGCAGATGGTCTATTTTTGGAATCATGTCGAGAAGTCGCAAGCAATTACCCAGGAATTGAATACAATGAAATCATAGTGGACAACTGTTGCATGCAACTTGTATCCAAGCCAGAGCAGTTTGATGTGATGGTATGTTCAAATGCATTGTTTTCTGTTCTCTTATTTATTAGTGCTGCTATTAATATCCTTCTACAATTCCCCAAAGATTGATATAATCGTCCTTCCATTTATCTACCAATAAAAGAGCATCACTTTTTACTATTTAGGTGATAAAGATTCTGTTTCAGTTTTTTGATAGTATAAATTACTGTTTTAGCTGTAGTTTCCGATTGTATTTGCATCCATGTAAGCTGAATTTGTTTTATGTAGAAGTGGTTATTTTTAGAACACATTGATATTATTCTGCATCCTGCCTATATATAATTATTATAGAAAATTCCAAAGTGTTTTTTTGGGAATCGTTGAAAGTTCTGAAGTCGGAGCTCAGGTTAGGAACTCATGCTTTAGTTTCATAACCAAATCCTGTGGTTACGAATTCCAACAATGTGGAACTTACCTCTTTTCCTGGAAACTACATTCACATATTTCTGCCTTATATTGGAGCAGGCCAATTGTTTGGTTGGTTTATACCATATTGCATATCATTTAATGTTGAAATTTATATTCTGTATCCGGTATGAAACTTGCTATTGACACAGGACGAATATCGTTTTCCCTTGCAGATCTCATTTTGTTATTGTTTAATTTTTGTTCCTCAAGAAATTATCGGTCCGATCCGGGTTCCATGAACTTAACCAAGCTGCAAATCCTTCTCATGTTTCTTTCTTTTCATAATGGTGTTTAGCTAGTTCGTTTACGACCGACAAATATATGAGCTATATAAGTCCCATCTTTTTGTATCACTTGTGCTGACAATTTCACATACATATAATTGCTGTATATAGCTTGGCATGCTACCAACTTCAGCAAATTTATCTATTTCTATGTTTATTGATCGAGTTTATATTCTCTTGTCAACTTACAGGTCACACCAAACCTATATGGAAATCTTGTGGCGAACACAGCTGCAGGAATTGCTGGTGGCACTGGTGTCATGCCAGGAGGTATTATTTATTCAAATTAAATAATTTTTTCTGGAAATATGTGTGTGGTTCTAATGGTTTCATGCTTAAGTGATGATGAGAACCAGTAATTATTTTTGTCAAATCCCTTAAACATTGAGGTGTTTCGCATGAATTGCTTTGAGTTTATTTTGTTTTATTTGACTGAATTTACATGTATATTTTTGATTAAGTATTGTTATATGTCCTCCTCTCATCATGCACAGCTCTGGGCTTGTTGCAAGCCGTGTATTTTTTTCTTGTACATGCAGTATTATGTCCTTTTCGTTTCATTATAGATCGTTATTAACCAGATGCAGCCTTGAGTGTTCCCCACTACCAGGAAACTATGACATACTGAGAAGTAGCTTGAAGTATAACTGTTTTAATCCTATTTTTTAGATTAAAGTATCATGTTCGTCTCTTGGATACACACGTGTGCCTTAATATTGAATGTAACTCCCTAATTCCCGATAGCAAAAATTGATCATCTTTTTCGATGAAATTTGAAGACAGCCAATTATTTAGGACTATGGAAAGCCCCCTTCTCCTGTTTATACTCTTCATGGTCATGGAAATATCATTATTGAATTATGAGTGTTTTTATTGGAATAATCACAATGATGTCAATGGCTCTTTTTATTCTTAGTATCATTCTTTCACATATTAATGTCTCGCATATCATTTCTTTTGGAACTTTTCTATATATGCGGCCCTATTCCAGTTCATCTTGACTTTTGAACAAATTTTTTTTATTTGATTCAGAATTGTTGGGTTTCTTTTTTCTTCTTTTGGGAATTTGCTAGGCAATGTGGGCCAAGATTACGCGATATTTGAGCAAGGTGCGTCAGCAGGAAACGTAGGAAATGAGAAGCTTGTAGAGAAAAAGCGTGCAAACCCTGTGGCTCTCCTTCTATCATCTGCTATGATGCTGAGGCATCTCCAGTTCCCTTCGTTCGCAGATCGCTTGGAAACTGCTGTAATGCGTGTGGTCGAAGAAGGAAAGTACAGAACCAAAGATTTGGGAGGCAAAAGCACCACCCAAGAAGTCGTCGATGCAGTCATCGCCACTCTTGATTGATTTTTATTTGGGTTTTTGTTTTAAATTTTTTTGGTGATAAAGGAATCGGTTTTGATGAGCCGCAAGAATCTATGGTTTTTGCTCATGATTTGTTCCCATGAATAAGTAAATGATTGCATACGTACTTCTACCTTTTGTTGTATTGTGTAATTTATTGCAATTTTGCTTACATATATAGCATTTTTCTAGCTCTGTTTCAGTTTAATTTGAATTTATTGGATCTGTGATTACTAGGGCAGCTGCTAGCAAAATTAAAAAAATAAGGCCTACATTGTCAATAGCCATGTCTCGTGCTTCCGTACTCTCTTGCGTTGCCATTATCTTTTTCCGAAATAAATAATGCCATGTTGAGTGATGTCTACAAAGGAGTGCTTCTTCAAAGGTACCTGTTATATGTATTATATGTTATAGGTAGGGAACGGTAGCTTGATTAATTTTTGACGGGACTATTGTTGCGGCGATGTAACTTGAGAAGCGTGTGGAATGATGACAAGTGGTGGCCGAAGCTTCAAAAGGCCTTGACGACCGGCAAAGAATAAAAATGTCTGCGTCGTGAAAATGGACGACAAGTCGGGCTATCCCTGTTAAATCGTTTTATAATATTCTTAATTATGGTGGGGTTGAGTTGCAACTGGATAGGAATATTTGAAAATTTCCAGTACCTTTTAAAGATTCGGGTTTTTGTGTGGTTGGCTTCTAATGGTGTAATCTTAACAATATATAACCTAAGCAAGAGTAAATGAATAGGCCCAATGTATTGCGGGGTATATGAGGCCCAACCAGATACGGTAGACTACTTGTTTTTTACGTGTCCGTTAGCGTTGAGTCGTTGGGATGGGTTTTGGAGGTCCTTTGGATTTGTCAATCTTTCTGGTAACTTTGGATGAGCTTTGGAGTCACTGGATGAGTGAGATGGATAGAGAGCAACTGGGAAATTGGGAAATTATGGTTTTTACAGTTTGTTAAAATATTTGGATAGAACGGAATAATGGAATCTTTAAGAATTCTTAGAAATCGTTATTAAATATTATAAATGTGACTGAAGCCAACGTTGAATTTTGGTCAAGTGGTGCTGCAAAGAGGATTAAGAAAAAAGGACAGAGTTAGAAGTGGGCATGGGGAATCTAATTACCTTGGTTGTGACGGACCGGGCGAGGCAGGATAGAGGAGGCCAACAGTAAGCGACAACGGAATTGAGGGACGGAACATAGGGGGAGAAGGGTGTTGTTTTCTTTTATGCAAGAATAAAACATGTATTTGTCTTTTTTGTTTTCGTTTTTCGTTGTTTTCTTTTTTCTGATAGACTTTTGATGTAGTTTCTTTAAATCGTCATTTAATGAAAAGCATGGTTTTTTTGCCTTCCTTTTAATAAAAACAAATAATGCCATGTTGGCATTTGAACAGAGGGAGACGCGAATTAGAGAAAATATCCTAGGTTCTGATAGCATAAACAAAACATGTTTGGTTGGGCAACTAACAAAAACTCTTTCATAACTCAACAGATCATGTATTTTTTAATGTTGTTGATGATGCTCAATATTGGCGATCCCCAAAATCAGGACACGTGGCAGATAACGTGTCCCAGAACTCAGAAGAAAGGGCCCACAGAGGCCGACTAGGCCATCCCAGTACTCGACCTACAAGCACAAGCTGGCCCTCATCGGAGCCCCCTGCAAATTGGCCTCCTCGGCCCCTCAGCTCGTCCCGAGCTGCCACAAGACCAAGACTCATCGGCCTTCTCGCTCGTCCCCGAGCCCCCTGGTCGAGGCCGTCTTCCTCGGTCCTCCGACCAACTCCACCGCTCACAGGCATAACCGTCGCTCCGCAAATCTCGCCATGTGCGGATTCTCCGCCAGCAACATCCCACGTTCTATGCCTTCACGATCCCTATTAATGGGCGATCCGCTCTCTACGCGGGCGTGACGTCGGAAGCGTAACTGCCGGCGAGATTCTCGCGCCTGCTGCGTGCCGCCACCGCTATTTAAACCCCCATCACAGAGGGGTCAAGTAATCCATTTTTTATTCCACTTAGCCGTTACTCTGCTCGGATCTCGTGCTGACTTGATCGTCGGAGGGTCCTCGGTGGTACCAAACCACCCCGGGACTTCTTTGCAGGTACTCAACGCTAAGCTCCTCAAATCACCAACCTCCTCAAAACCCATTGAGACCCACACGCAACAAGAGATCACCTCCAAAATCTATCGGGAGATCGACTGAAGACAACATCTGACGGAGACCCGAAAATGACTTCCATCAGTTGGCGCCGTCCATGGGAAACGCAAACTCCACAAAAACAAAGTTGGCCTTCCGATCTCCATCTCCATGGCAAGTAATCGCCCTGAAAATCCAGGTACTAGCCGCCACCTTCCCCTCAACGGAGGCGCGGGCGAACCTCAACCGAGTGTCATTGGCTCCTCCACCGGCCGTCGCCTCGCGGACTCCGGCGGTCGCAGGCTCCTCGATACTTCCCATTCAACCTCCAAGGCCCACGTCGGAGAGCCACGCCTCAGGTCTCGCCGTTGGTATGGTCGGCACCCTACGCCGGCAACAGACGCCAACGGCCGACCGAGCAAAAAGGCTAGAGTCCACGAGGCCATCACCTTTGGCGACGGAGACCTCCACAGCATATCCGTGCCCCACAACGACCTACTGGTGATCACGGCCCGAATCCACCGGTACGAGGTCCACCGGATACTTGTCGACTCAGGCAGCTCGGCAGACATCCTTTTCCACGACTGCTTTCCACGCATGGGGCTCACCCAGCAGACTTGAAACCGACCTCTCACGTCCTTTCAGGGTTCACCAACCACTCCATCCCGGCGCAAGGGGTGGTCACCCTGCAGTTCAACGTCGGGGAGCCCGGCCGCACACGTACATTGCCTGTGGACTTCATCGTAGCAAAAGTCCCATCGGCCTACAACGTCCTCCTCGGTCGTCCGACGCTGAACTCCCTCCAGGACCAGATATCGACCTACCACCTGGCGATGAAGTTCCCTCTCGATCAGGGCGGGATAGGTCAGGTCTACAGGAACCATCGGGTCGCGAAGATATGTCTTACCGAAACGTCTTCGTCCGAGCGGTCGGCCGACGACGCTGAGGTAAATAACGACATTAGGGGTTCCCTAGACACCCGAGACGAGCGGAAAGAGGTTCGGGGGACGCCGGTTGAACCTCTGACCGAGGTGCCCCTGACAGAAGGGGACCACGAAAAAACCGTCCAGGTCGGATCACTCCTGACGGAGACTCAGCGAGATGATCTGGTCAGATTCCTCAGAAATAACTCCGACGTCTTCGCCTGGGCGCCTGCCGACATGCCTGGGATTGATCCCAAAATCATCTCCCACAAACTCGGGGTTGATCCTGCGGCCCGACCCGTCAGACAGAAGAAGAGGAGTTTTGCCCCGGTCAAACAAAAGGCTATCGAAGAGGAGGTTGATCGGCTTCTACCGCCAACTTCATCAGAAATGTACCCTACTTGGAGTGGCTGGCGAACGTAGTTCTGGTCAAGAAGTCAAGCGGGAAGTGGCGCATGTGCGTCGACTTCACCGACCTCAATAAGGCCTGCCCCAAGGACAACTATCCACTCCCTCGGATAGATCAGCTCATCGACAGCTCAGCCGGCCACAAGTTGTTGAGCTTCATGGATGCTATCTCCGGCTACAACCAAATCCGTATGAGTCCGGAAGATGAAGATCTCACCGCATTCACAACGGACCGGGGGGTATATTGCTATAGTGTGATGCCCTTCGGCCTCAAGAATGACGGGGCCACGTACCAACAGTTGGTCAATCGCATGTTCAAGCCACAGATCGGCAGGAATATGGAAGTCTACGTTGACAACATGCTCGTCAAATCCGTCTCGTCGGCGGACCATGTCAGGGATCTGGGCGAGGCCTTCGAAGTGCTTCGCAAGTTCAAGATGAAGCTAAACCCCGCCAATTGAGCATTCGGAGTCACCGGGGGAAAGTTCCTCGGGTTCATGATCATTCACCATGGAATCGAAGATAACCCAGAGAAAATTGACGCTATCCTCAACATGGTCGCGCCCAAGACCAACGTCGAGATCATGCGGCTCACGGGACGAGTCGCCGCTCTGAGCCGTTTCATGTCCAGGTTAGGGGAGTAATGCCTCCCGTTCTTTAAGGCTCCGAGGAAGATCCCGAGGTTTGAGTGGCCGGAGGAGTGCCAAGCCGCCTTCGAACAATTGAAGAAGCACCTCGCACCACCACTGCTCACCCGACCAGTTAAAGGAGACGAGCTGTCGCTGTATCTGGCGGTATCCGACCAAGCAGCAGGCTCGGTGGTCGTCCGGGAGGCCGATGGAGCGCAGAAGCCGGTGTACTATGTGAGCCACATATTTAAGGACGCAGAAATGAGGTACCCAGCCATAGAGAAGATTGTCTTAGCCCTCGTGGTGGCCTCAAGGAAGCTGCGGCATTATTTCCAAGCACACACCATCATCGTCCTCACCGAGCGCCCGTTGGGAGCTATCCTTGCATCGCCAGAATCCTCGGGCCGCTTAGAAAAGTGGAGGTGGGAACTATCTCAGTTTGATATAAAATATCGCCCGAGGCAGGCCATCAAAGCCCAGGCCCTGGCCGATTTCGTCGTTGAATGCACCATCCTTAGCAAGAAACCGGAGTCCACGCTGCCCCTCGCAACTCAGTGTCCCATCGCAGAAAGGCCTGGCTCGGTTCCTGAGTGGGTCATCTACGTCGATGGGTCTTCAACCGAGGAAGGCTGTGGTGCCGGCTTCATTATCCGGGGCCCGAACGAAGAAGAAATGGAGTACTCTCTGAAGCTCGGTTTCAAGGCCTCGAACAACGCGGCAGAGTACGAGGCCCTCCTGGCCGGACTACGCATGGCTGCCGGGCTGGGACTGAAGATAATTCGAATCTGCAGCGACTCGGCCCTTGTTGTCGGTCAAGTGACCGGCCGCTTTGAAGCTCGGGAGCCTCTGATGATGAAGTACCTGGACGAGGTGAGGAAACTCCGGAGGAATTTTGACGAAGTCCAAATAGAACAAATACCCAGGCAGCTGAATACCCAAGACGACGCCCCGAGCAAGCTGGCTTCGTCATACTCGGTCAACAATAAGCGGTCTATCCTCTTCAAAACCTTACCTTAGCCCAGCGTGGAAGACGAAGCGACAACCCTCCATGTATACACGGCACAGGAAGGCGACCAAGATTGGAGGAAGCCCCTCGTGGAATTCCTGAAGGACGGTACGTTCCCAGAAGATCGGGAAGTTGCCCGCCGTCTCCGCGCCAAAGACCGCCACTTCATTTGGAGCAATGGGAACCTCTACAAGAAGGCCTTCACTCAGCCACTGCTCCGGTGCGTTGACCCCCACGAAGCCGACTACGTCCTTCGGGAAATCCATGAGGGGGTTGGCGGTGCGCACCAAGGGGCCCGAACCTTGATCCAAAAGGCGTTGCTCCAGGGGTACTACTGGCCCACTATTCACGAGGACGCCCTGAAGCTAGTCCGGAGATGCAGGAGCTGCCAGCTCCACGGTAGCATCCCTCGCCTCCCCGCTACCGAGTTGACTGCCCTAACATCCCTATGGCCGTTCGCCCAGTAGGGATTGGATATGATCGGTCAGTTCTCTACCGGTACAGGTTGGCACAAATACGTCCTCGTAGCAGTAGATTACTTCACCAAGTGGATCGAGGCCGTCCCCATCAGGAAACCGGACGCCGCCACAACCATCAAGTTCCTGCAAAACAATCTGATACTCCGGTTCGGCATCCCGAGATGTATCATCACCGACCACGGGACGAACTTCGAGAACGAGAAAGTGAAAGACTTCTGCAAAGAATACCATATCCTCATGAAGTTTGCCGCGGTCGCGCATCCCCAATGCAACGGACAGGCCGAAGTCGCTAACCGAGATGTCCTCCGGGGCCTCCGGACCCGCCTAGAAGGGCGACAAGGCAGTTGGGTAGAAGAACTATCTCGGGTCTTGTGGGCCCTGTTTCTCCCAATCAGAGCAAAGCTTTGTTTTGAATTTCAAAATTCAAAAATTGAAGCAACGCTTCAGATCCCGTGCGCTGCGCGCCACGTGTCAAAAGCAGACACGCCAGCGCCAGGAGCGCTGCACCCTAGGCAGCGCACCCCCAATCAGAGCAAGGCTCTGTTTCAAAATTCAAAATTTAAAAGTTGAAGCAACGCTTCAGATCCAGCGCTCTGCGCTGCGCGCCACGTGTCAAACACAGGTGCGCTAGCGCAGTTGCGCTGCGCTCTGCGTGCTACGTGTCAAACACGGTTGCGCTAGCGCGGTTGCGCTGCGCTCTGCGCTGCGCGCCACGTGTCGAACGTAGGTGCGCTAGCGCAAAGTGCGCCAGCGTTGGAATTAAAAAAATTCCCCCACCGACAGATCAAAAGATCCAACGGCGGGAAATATTCCCAAATCAATCAGAAAAAGATCTCTTTAACTGATTTAACAAATCATTTGGCCCTATATAAAGGACCGTAGACTTTAAGTTTCAGAGGGAGAAAATGAGAGAGAAAAACCCTCTGCAAAAAGAAGAGAAAGCTCTTAGAAAGAAGAAGATCATTTCTTCATATTCAAGGTAAAAAGAACTATGTTCTTGAATAATAGAGATGAATCCATCTCGTAAAAAAGAAGAACCATCTTCTAAAATGATCTTAGATCTATAAAAAGAACAAGGTCTTTAATAAAAAGAAAAAGATAAAAAGATTTAATCATAAAATAATAAAAGAAGTATTTTTATTCCATTCACAGATCTTTGATCTATAAAGGCAGAGCCCTTTTATAAACAAGAACTTTTGTTCTTGGATCTTGAGGCAAGGCCTCCTTTAAGAAGAACATAAACTTGTTCTTTGATCTTAAAATTGATCAGATGCGCTTTGCGCTATTGAAAAGTGCCTTACACTCATGAACTGCGCTTCTGCGCTTCTTGGACCGGCACTCAGCACTAAAACATGCCACGTGTCAACCAAAGACACAATCCGCGCTTAGCGCTTCTGAAACAGCGCACTGCGCTCATGGGTTGGCGCTCAGCGCCAAATGCGCCACGTGTCACTCACTGGCGCGCCAACAGACTAGCGCAAAGCGCTCATAAATTAAAAGCGCAATGCGCTAATAAACTAGCACTTAGCGCGACACGTGTCCTCTTCGTGTGCGCTACCTGACAGAAGCGCAATGCGCTCTTTAGCTGGCGCAAAGCGCCTGGCGCGCCACGTGGCGTATTGTCAGAACACAATCTGTTCTGATGAAGACAAAAGATGTCAGACTTCAATGCTTAGCATTATTAAAAGGGCCGAGCCCAAATAAAGGCTTAATAGCCAGAACAAAAATAAAATGTTAAATATTTTTAATTGGACTTAGCCCAATTCTGGCCATAAGTCCTCAACCTATCTCCAATTGAGCATATCTGCTCTTTCAACCGACTCACCTTTGTTCAAGGGTACATCTCTTCACTCCTTTGATATTCGTCGTTGTAATTTCTCAACGTCTTCAAAGAGGTGACGGGTCCCAACAACCACATATTTCACGGACTGTGGGGTCCTTAAACTCATGGACTATGATGTCCTTAACCTCGACCGTGATGTCTTAAAACTAACATCGGGCTGTGGGGTCCTTAAACTCATGGACTATGATGTCCTTAACCTCGACCGTGATGTCTTAAAACTAACATCGGACTGTGGAGTCCTTAAATCCACGGACTATGATGTCCTTAACCTCGACCGTGATGTCTTAAAACTAATATCGGACTGTGGAGTCCTTAAATCCACGGACTATGATGTCCTTAACCTCGACCGTGACGTCTTAAAACTAACATCGGACTGTGGGGTCCTTAAACTCACGGACTATGATGTCCTTAACCTCGACCGTGATGTCTTTAAACTAACATTGGACTGTGGGGTACTTAAACCCGCGGACTATGATGTCCTTAACCTCGACCGCGATGTCTTTAAACTAACAATGGACCGAGATGTCCTTAAACTACCAATGGACCGTAATGTCCTTAAACTAATTACCGACCGCAATGTCACCAAACTAAACAACAGAGCCCAATTGCTCTCTTGTCAGATCTAAACGATCCCGTTAAGTTGATCTTAGTCTACAATTAGACTAACGTATCCTTAACAAACGTTTAAGTTGATCTTAGTCTCAAATGAGGCTAACGTATCTTTAAACCCAACCCCCAAACCCAAATCTAAGAAAGATACGGATTTGGACTAGTCCACGCTCTACGGGTGACAACATAACTTAGTCTCCGTATACAATCTACGGGAAACCAAAAACAAAACAAATATACACGACACGAAACGACCATATGGAGAAGGAGAAAGTTGTTACCGCGAAGCGGTAGCGTAATTAACTGCAGGGGCTTGCGCCTGCAGGGAAGAGAGTCCCCACAATCAAAAACCCCTCAAACGAGGAGGAATCTGACGAAGTCTGCTACATCGGCCGCATCCGTTTAAACTTTCGATACATGGTGCCATAAATCAACTTGGCATCTTCGGAGAGGTGGACGGATAGCACCAATTAGCATTTGCCCCGAATTTCAGGCAAGACGTTCGCCGCGTCTTCGTCGCGTCTTTCGGAGGGGAACAGATTCTGGCATGCCCGGTGGGACCTTTTCCTCTTTCCACTCCACACTTCGTGTGTCGTGTTCGCGAACCAATTGCGGTTTGCTAATGGTTGCCCTTGGGTTTCGAGGTACTAAGATTTGGCATTTTGCTTGCTGCAGAAAGCAAAGAATCAATGGCGTCCACTTGTGCAAGATGTTCCAACTGCAACTGCAACCTATGCTCCGCCTCACCTGGAGGTGTAGCTTACGGGCCCCAAGCGGCTTCCTTATTCACGATGCCAGTGGAACAGGTCACTCAGGCCACTACTGGATTGTTTTTCGGGACCATGCTCCCGCCAACGAGCTTCACCGTTCCTGTACCAACACCAGAAGCTCCTAAGAAGTCGGTCTTTGATCGACTTGCTACTACCATGGCCCCTCTCAACGGGTCGTCCAGCTCCAACT
This sequence comes from Agapanthus africanus, assembly GCA_030015575.1. NCBI lineage: Eukaryota > Viridiplantae > Streptophyta > Magnoliopsida > Asparagales > Amaryllidaceae > Agapanthus > Agapanthus africanus. Next base: position 426,714,006 of record CM057347.1, on the reverse strand, counting down.
CCTCGGTCTTCGCCAGACTGAGCCTGAACTCCGATGGGCCTGCCAAGAAGCCCATGACACCTGAAGTGGCCATCCCAAAGAAGATAGCCATCTCTGCTCCTGAAGTCGTCAAGGCGGCTTCTCTTGCCAAAGAGTCGGTCTTTACAAGATTGACTATTCCGGCTCCCGTCCCTGCTCGAAGGTCTGTCTTTAACAGATTGGATACCGCTACTCAAAAGACATCAGTCTTTAAGAGGCTGACGTCGGCAATAACCCCTCATCTGGATAGGGGGCAAGACAAAACCATCGCCGAATCAACACCATCTGCTCGACACGCTCGACGTCGTCACTGGCGCCGGGTAAGGAAAGCTGGGGGCAACTCCCCCTCTGGGCTAACTCCACCGGCTCCAACGGTGGAAATTAATGCTGCTGTTCCAACCGGGAACAGCTTTGAGCTGCTGAATAAGGTGCGCAGGAATTCGCCTACCGCCGTACTAAAAAGATCTCCGCCGCCGGTGGAGACCGTCATAGAAATGAAGCCGGAACAGTCCCCTCAACGACTGTCTTCTAAAGTTTATAAAATCTGGCGACAAGTCCGAGAGTCGGTGGTTAATCAAGACTACCTCCGCCAACAGAAGAAGCCGAAGGTTCAGCCGGAAGGGAACCGTCTCAGTAAGCCGCAAAAGATAACAACCACTTGGGTGACCGCTACAACGGCCCCCTCCACGTCGACTACTCAAAAGAAAAGGAGGCCAGAGAAAGCCCCTGTAAACGTGGCAGACCACAAAAACACCAGGCCCAAACGCCCTAAGTCTGGGGGCATGGTGGTACATTCTGTTTACATGGCTTCCGGAAAAGAGGAAAGCCGCACTTCGACGGTCCACCGACCGCTCACCCGATCAATAACAAGGGCTCAGGAGCAACAACAGCAGAAGCTTCAGGAGATGCTGACTGTAATGGCCGCACTTACCGGGCCAAAAGAAAGCCTGGAGACGTCATCGGAGCAACGTCACGAGCACGAGACTGATGCTGAATTCCTTCGCAGAATCCTCGAAAAGAAGAACAAAGAAGCTACGGAGCAAGCGGCTAATATAAAGCGAATGACCCTTCTCTTCCAAGACATGGTAGGCATGATGATCCAGCCGGATCCCCCAGCCGAAGATCCTCCAGTAATAATTGAAGATGATAGAGGAGAAACATTAAACCCTCTGCCGGCTCTGTCAACAGCCAAGGAAGAGACAATCTCCAAGGCCGCCCTGGATGACTATATCGCTCAGCAGATACGAGTTCACCAGGAAAATGAAGCGGCCGGGCAAATTGTTAAAACTGGGCGACCGTATCTAGGCTGGTATGATCAGATAAAGTACCCGCCGGGCTACACGATCCCTAAATTCCATGTGTACAAGGGGACAGGCAATCCCCATCAGCACGTCGCTCAGTTTAGGGCACTTTGCGGCAACACCGGGGGCGATGATAAGCTTTTGCTCCGCTAATTCGTCGGCAGCTTATCGGAGACAGCATTTGAGTGGTACTCCGAACTTCCAAACAACTCCGTCAAAACTTTCGTGGAAATGGAGTTGTTGTTCACCCAACGATTCGCAAGTTCTAGTGAACGCACCCCAATAACTGCATTGATCAATGCCAGGGTGAAGCCGGGCGAGACATGGGTTTAGTACGCAATCCGATGGCGGAACCTGTGGTCGAAGTACGAACAACGCATCGAAGAAGCACAAGCGGTGGGCATGTTTGTGGGCACCCTAGACTCTCATGCAACTATTTCACAGTTCATGATGTTCTTCAAACCGACTACATTTCAGGCTTTAATCGACAAGCTAGCCCAGATGGATCAGATGGGTCATAGACCGTCTCCTTCGAAGCCGGAGCCGCGGAACGAAAAGGGTAAAGGGATGGCGACCTTCGTTGCAAACACCCAACAGCAGCCTAGTGCTCCAAGATTAACGGATCAATTGGAAGAGAAACGATGCTATTATAATGAGAAAATGAAGCGCCCTTACTCATTCCCGCGGAACAAAACGAAGAGGTTGTTCGAATTAGCGATGCACAACAGGCTTATCAATTTTCCGAATCTAAGGCGACCATTGCAACCCGGCGAAGCGAATAACCCCAATTATTGTCCTTACCACCAAACGGTGAGCCATCCAATCGAAGATTGCTTCGTCTTTAAGGGATGGATCGAGGATCAGTACCTACAAGGCAAGTTTGCGCTGTCTGAGAAGTGGAAAGTAAACCCACCACAACCGCACACTTCTAAAAAGACGGATACACCGGGGGCAACATGCTCTTTTGTTGAAGAAGCTCCATGGGAGGTGGCTCTTTCGGCCAAAACCAAAAGGATGCTGAATGATTTCCAGACATGCCCGGCGATCAGGTGGAAGAATCCGCTGGAACCCCAGATCATCGAAGGGATACTGAAGCCGCGCCCAACTCCAAAGATTGGTGGCGATAGTCAAAGTATTCACACCCAGCCATCGAAATCATCGAAAAAGAAGAAGAAATCCAAGAAGTCCGTGAAACCTGGCGACAAGCGCACGAACCTGCAGAAACAGATCGACGCACTGGAAGAGTATAACCAAAAGGCGCGGACCGTAATCACGCTCCAAGAGTTCTTCGGTTACGTCCTTGAAAACGGAGATGATGGAGAAGACTCATCAGATAGATCTGAGGATTACGTAGCAAGTTGTCATGTGATCTCTCACTCATCGATAGACGATGAAGAGGCTCCTTGCACCGAGAGACTGAATGTAGGTCCTGACCGGAGCTTCCAAGACCATCAGACAAAATGATCAACGCATTCCTAAACGAAGCTCTCCTGAAAAGTAAAGCTGATCGGGAGCGTGAGATGGCCATATTTGAAAAGGCCAAATGCCGGTGACTGGATGAAAGATTCGAGACACTCCCGCCAAATCAAAAGACATCCGTCGTGAATAAAAACAAGTTCAAGACGAGAAAAAGGTTTGCTAAAGCCATATCAATAGTAATGAAGCTACCACCCTCAGAAGGAAACACTGTCGGTGAAGCAGAGACGCATCCTAGCTACTGCTCATATCATCGAAAGATTTCGCACCCCACCGAAGAATGCGATGCTTTTAAAGGATGGTGGTAGGGATATGTTGCTCACCGGCAGCATTTCAAGCGGATGAAACGCAAAACTCGCCCGGAGCAGAGAAATAAGACCGAGGAGCATAAAAGAACCATCGGCAATTGTCGCGTGATTAACGCCGGGGGATCGCAAATCCTCACCTTCGGAAGTGACTCTGACGAACAGATGACTCTTGGCCCTCTATTCAAGGAATCCACCTCAGGAAAGGAGGGAGAATCGAAGACCTGTGAAAATATCCAGCTGCGCAATCGTACGCTGCTCGAAAAGAATCTCGGGCCCGCAAACAGAAAAGATAAGGGAAAAGAGAAGGTCTCTGAAGATATCACCCTAGATGACCAAGTCATAAAAGAGCTGACCGCCAAGGACCCGCCAAAGAAAAGTAAGGTGGACTACAACATTCTGGCACACTTGAGGAAGTTACCCTCGCAACTCAGCATTCTCGACGCCCTTTTACTATCAAAAGAAGCAAGAGATTCGTTGATCAAGGCGCTACAAGAGCCAGAGCAATTCCAAGCTTTTCTCGCCGAAGAAAAGATGAAGGACGAGCTGGAAGAAGTACACACAGCCGATATTACTTTCGGCGATGAAGATCTCCTCCTTGGGACGTGCGAGCAAAACCGTCCCCTATATGTCTCAGGATACTGTCACGAGTGTTGAAGGAAATCTGCTCAATGGGTCTTCCGTCAATCTCCTCAATGTGCGAGTGTTGAAGGAAATCTGCATTAGCGTTCAGCACCTCGCTCGTGATAAAATCACTATCTCCGGCTTTGGCTCTCAGTCATCACGAACTCTCGGGTCTGTGATACTGACATTGCGCTTCGGGTTACTTGTCACAGATATTAAATTTCACGTCATCGATGCCAAGATATGCTACAATGCTTCGTTCGGTCGGCCCTGGTTACACGAGTACAACATCATCCTTTCGACACAACATCAGTGTATAAAATACTTCAAGGATGGTCTCGAGTATACCGTGACGGGAGAGTTGAACCTATTCTCCGTGAACGAAGTTCGAAAGTACGAAGATGCAAAATACTTCTTGCCAGATTTCGAGGACACGGAGAGATGTCATAAACCGGAGAACAAAGCTATCCCTACCATTCCGGTCTTCGGGAGTGATACCGAGGAGGAAGAAGAGATAGTTTACTTAGGTCCGCCCTAGTGCAACAAACCAGGACCGTCCGCTCCTATGTTGATCTTTGGCAGCGACTCGGAAGATGAGGTCCATGCTATATTCTCCGCTCGGCCTTCAATACAAACATTCGCTGATGAAGAGCAAAGTTTGCAAGTTGCCATGGTTCCGCCCAAGCATCATAAAGAACTAGACGCGCTTGATACCTACAGTGTGGAAGAGCTGCAGACGTTCTATGTCCCTCCCAGGCGAGAAGGTGAAAAGGCAATCCTATTCTACCGATCAGGGGAAACTAAAGTGGAGAAAGAAATCTGGCACGGCGCGGATTCCACATCGACAGGCTCCAGCCCATCCGTTTGCCCAGATATTACACAGACGGACTAAGGAGACTCTTGAGACGCCAAGGTGTGCCCCTTAAGCAAACTGCGCGACAAGCACGGTTCTATAACAGGATCTGGAACGTCCCTGAAACTCAGCGGAAATTGCCCAACGGGGAAATGGAAACGATCGGGCTTGGATATGTTCGGTCCAAGAAACGGGAGCTACTCCGTGACTGCTACGTCGTACATGACTTTGATGAAGAAGTAGATGCTCAATGGGAGAATGCTAACCCTGAACCAGAAAGAGCCCTCGACGTGAAAATGCCCAGTCCGTCGTTCGAAGAACAAATGGACAAGCTTATAAGGGAAGCTGGTCAAAAAGTTCGAAACGACCATAATCGCGAAATGGCCATCTACGAGAAAGCCAGGACGCGACGTCTTCTTCAACAGGCTGCGAAAGATGAAAATGCTCCTCCTTGTCAAACCGTTGCACAAAAAGCCCGACGCAGAGGCAAAAATAAATCAAAGAACGGGAAAGGCGTTCGACAGTGACAAAGCGGGCCCAAGAAGCCACACGATCCAGAATCGAGCGGCCAGGATTCGTCTCTTATAAAGAAGATGAGTCGAGCATACTCTTTTCCTCAGAATAAAACACGGAAGATACTCGATCTCGCCATAAAACATCAACTGATTACACTCCCGGAGTCCAAGCACCCCGAGCAAGTTGGCGAAGTCTCTCATCCGGACTATTGCCCTTATCATAGGACAATAGGACATCCTATTGAAGACTGCTTCACCTTCAAGAACTGGGTCGAAGATCAATATCGACAGGACAGGTTCGCTTTATCCAACAGTTGGAAGGTAACCTCGCCACAGAAGCATGAACCTAAATCCACGAGGGTAGAACCAGATCTACATCGGTCTTGGAAGCGAGCTCGTACCTGTCATATAATAACGTTGTCAGAAGAAGAGCCCGAGAATATGGATGATCTCTCCTGGTGCTTCGAAAACAATAATGACGAGGTGATCTCAGAGTTTCTACCGGCGCCGAAAGAGCTGAAAGATGGAATACATACTACTGCAGATAACCTCAAGAAAATTGATTTGGGGATGGCAAGTGACCCGCGGCCGACATTCGTTAGTGAGCTGCTGTCTGAAGAAAGGGTGGCTACACTAAAGGACGTGCTTATGCAGCATAAAGATTGCTTCGCATGGAACTATTCCGAGATGCCAGGACTAGATCCAGAGATTGTTGTACACGAATTGGCCATATCCCCAGACGTTAAGACAATCAAACAAGCACCGAGAAGGATGCGGCTCGAGCTTGAGATGAGCATCAACGCCGAGGTCAAGAAGCTGATCGACTCTGGCTTCATTCAAGAGGTTCAGTATCCTGACTGGATCGCCAACATCGTCCCGGTGATGAAGAAAAATGGAACAGTGCGCATATGTGTAGACTTTCGGGATCTCAATAAAGCCTGCCCGAAAGACGACTTCCCAGTACCGGTCACTGAGCTAATGATAGATAATACATCCATCCACGAAGTCTTATCCTTCATGGACGGCTCGTCGGGATACAACCAGATAAAGATGCATCCCGAGGACCAGAAGCACACCGCTTTCCGGACCCCCTTGGGTATATTTTGCTACAAGGTGATGCCTTTCGGTCTAAAGAACGCCGGTGCCACCTACCAGAGGGCTATGACGAAGATCTTCGATGACCTCATACATGAAATCGTCGAATGCTATATCGACGACCTCGTGGTGAAAAGCAAATCATACGAGAAGCATTTAGAGCATTTGAAGATCGTGTTTCAACGCCTCCGGCATTACAACTTGAAGATGAACCCTCTCAAATGCGCGTTCAGTGTTTCCTCAGGCAAATTCCTAGGATTCATCGTCCGACACCGATGTATCAAAATAGATCCGTTAAAAATCAAAGCAATCATGGAAATGCCTCCGCCAAGGATTCACAAGCAATTGCGGTCTATCCAAGGGAAGCTCGCGTATATCCGGCGATTTATAGCCAATCTCTCAGGCAAGTGCCGTCCTTACAGCCACCTGATGAAAAAGGGAACCCCTTTCATCTGGGATCGCAAATGCCAAAATGCACTGGACGAAATCAAGCAGTACCTACAGAATCCGCCAGTACTGGCTGCTCCGGTCAAGGGAAAGCCTCTTATTCTGTATACAACTGCCCTTGAAGGTTCCTTAGACGCATTATGGGCACAAGAGGACGACCAAGGGAAGGAGAGAGCCCTCTACTATTTGAGTCGAGTTCTACTGGGGGAAGAAAGCAATTATTCTCCCATCGAAAAACACTGCCTAACATTGATCTTCGCGATAACGAAGCTCAGGCACTATGCGTTGGCGCATGAAGTCCGTCTCATATCGAAGGTGGACCCCTCAAATATTTGATGTCAAAGGCCATATTGACAGGGCGGCTCGCTAAATGGGCCTTGCTCCTGATGGAGTTATCAATAACTTATCAATCTCTTAAAGCAGTAAAAGGCCAGGCCATCGCCGACTTCCTTGCTGAGCATCCGATACCTGCCGACTCTCTCCTGAATTGCGAACTGCCAGACGAACATGCGTTTGATACGATCGACGGGAGTGATACCCGGTGGGAACTTTATTTCGATGGAGCGTCTTCCATGAAGAAACGCAAACAAAACACCCCCATAATCAAATCAGGGGTAGGCCTCATCTTCGTAACTCCACAAGGAAGGATAATGCGCTTTGCCTTCTCCTTAACAGAGCCGAGGACAAACAACGAAGCCGAATATGAAGCTTTGATAGCAGGTCTCGAGATCGCTATCGACATGGGAATTGCAAACCTCCTCATATACGGAGACTCCCAACTGGTCGTTAGTCAAGTAAATGGCGACTACCAGACGTGCAAACCAGAGTTGGTAAAGTACATCGAGAGAGTGCAACAACTGCTGACCCAAATACCTTCATACACCTTAGAAAGCATACCGCATGCGGAAAATAGCAAGGCAGACGTATTAGCCAAGCTCGCTAAAGAACTAGCCGACGAGAACCTCGATGACATGAGGATCGTTGTGCAAAGCCGTCGGGTCCTCGCACCGGCAGAAATATCTCCGGAGTCGTCCGAGGAAAAGGGAGCAACCGAGCAAATGGCTCTACAAATGAAAGACCAAGAAAAGGTCGAAGATTGGAGATAAGTCTTTATAGACTACTTCAAATCCCGTCGAACACCTGAATATGCGTCCTCAAGACATCAGCTTATGAAACGAGCTCTGTCTTTCGCTTTCGTCAATGATACTTTGTACAAGAGGTCATTTGATTCTTTATGGCTGAGATGCCTGGGACCTGAAGAAGCAAGAAGAGTCGTCCAAGAAACTCATAACGGACTCTGCGGTTCTCACCAAGCCGGGCCGAAGATGAAGTTGAAGATCAAACGGATGGGTTATTATTGACCCACGATGATCCAGGACTGCTTTGAGTATGCGAAGCAATGCCACTCGTGCCAGATTCACGGGGACTTCATCTATCAGCATCCAAATCCACTACATCCAACGGTGGCTAGCTGGCCATTCGAAATGTGGGAAACTGACATAATCGGACCCATCGAACCAGTATCGTCCAGAGGACATCGATTCATTTTGGCAACAACTGATTACTTCTCCAAATGGGCAGAAGCAGTACCGCTGAGGGAAGTGAAGACGGAGAATATCCTCCATTTCTTCAAAACACACATCACTTATCGGTTTGGAACTCCAAGACGGATCATCTCCGATAACGGGCCAGCCTACAGAAGCCACAAGATCAGCCGCTTCGCACAACAACATAACATAGACTGGAGATATTCTTCAGTCTATAATCCCCGAGCTAACGGTCTAGCTGAGACTTTCAACAAGACCTTGACAAAGATCGTGAAAAAGACAGTGTCCCGAAATAAGAAGGACTGGCACGAGAGACTGCATGAAGCTCTCTGGGCGTATCGAACTACGTTCAAGACGGCCACGAACACAATGCCGTACGCATTGGTGTTCGGTACAGAGACGGTGCTCCCTCTCGAGATAGAGTTACCCTCTCTATGAGTGGCAGTTCATTACGAGCTAACGGACGAAGAAAATGCTCACCTTAGGCTTGAGGAGCTCGATGCCCTTGATGAAACCCAGCTCACAGCGCAACAAAATCTGGAGGCTTATAAAGCAAAGATGACGCGTTCATATGAGAGATTGATTAGGCCGAGAACGTTCCGCCAAGGCGAATTCGTGTTAGTGGTCAAAAGACCTATGATTCCCAATCGCGCCAAGCGGGGGAAATTCGAGCCAAACTATGAAGGCCCGTACATCATAGACAAGGTCTACCAGGGTGGGGCCTATCTACTCATGGACATGCATGGCGAAAGACCTTTCAGGCCAATAAACGGTCGCTTCCTGAAGAAATACTATGCTTGATGAGTCACGACCTAGGTCAATGATAGATGACGACGACTATGTCCACTCACTATCTTCCTAAGCCCAAACTCTATAAGTAGTAGCCGGCTTATCGGACCGAAACGTCCTAAAACTAACAATGGACCGAAACGTTCTTAAACTAACAACGGAACGAAAAGTCCTTAAACCAACAATGGACCGAAATGTCCTAAAACTAAAAATGGACCGAAACTTTCTTAAACTAACAACGGACCGAAACGTCCTTAAACTAACAGCGGACCGAAACGTCTTTAAACTAACGACGAACCGAAATGTTCTTAAACTAACAACGGACCACTACGTCCTAAAACTAGTCGTTGACCGAGATGTCGATAAACTACGGTGGATTTCAGCATCCCAAAGATGACAAAAAAAAGAATAAAAAAAAGAGAAAAAGAAAACGGTATGTCCATAAGAAAAATGGGCACGGATGAAAACCCGAAAGGGCTCCGTGAGTAAAAACAGCAGGGCTACCGGCGAGTTTTGTGAAAACCCGAAAGGGCGCAACCTCGTTAGAAATAGAAAAAAAGAGAAAAAGAAAATGGTATGTCCATAAGCAAAATGGGCATGGATGAAAACCCGAAAGGGCTCCGTGAGTAAAATCAGCAGGGCTACCGACGAGTTTTGTGAAAACCCGAAAGGGCGCAATCTCGTTAAAAGACACTTGCAAGGTCCTCTCGACTTTGTAAGGAGAAACCACCTGCGTGAGATCCTTACGACTCACAAGGGAGCAACACACTTAGGGATCCTCACGATTCTTAAGGAGAAATTACACTTGCAAGATCCTCACGACTCGTAAGGAGAACCCTCTTATGGGACCCTCACGGCTCGTAAGATTTGAAAGTCTTAAGCTACAGGGATCTGAACCTGTTCTTAAGCAGCCCCCACAACCTTCGATACTGCCATACAAGCGGCTCAATGCTGACCCTTGTATACAATCCACGGGCGCGAATAAACATTTCCCTAGTAAAGTCCCATCCGTGACTAGGGATATGTTAGCACGGTGAACAACCTTTGTGAGTTCTCTCGACTTATAAGGAGAAAATACTCTTGTATGATCCTTACGACTTATAAGAGAACATCCACTTAGGAATCCTCACGATTTCTAGGGAGAAAATGCACCTACGAGATCCTCACGACTTGTAGGGAGAAATACTTTTGTGAGACCCTTACGGCTCATGAAGTCAAAAGCCTTAGTCGACAGAATCCGAACCCTGTCTACTAAGCCACCTTTGTTCGACATCGACGAAGGCAAATGATGATTCTCTCCTGGCAATATCCCAGTTGTAGCGGTGCTGATGCCAAAATCGGTGTCAAAATCCAAGCTTGCAGCAAAAAGCCAGCAAGCCACACATGTATACGAAATAGCCGAAATGATGGGGCAACTTGCAAACAAAATCAGCAAGTAAAAATGTATGCATGCGAAATAGCCGAAATGATTGGGCAACTCGCAATAAAAAGAAGCGAGTAAAAATAAAACAAATATCCGAAATGATTGGACACCGCGAAAAATAGCCGAAATGATTGGGCAATCGCGACTTTCGTGATATAAAAGCTGAAATGATAGAGTATCGCGGAAAGAAATAAAAAAAAATCAAATGAATGAAATTTTTTCCCTACAGGTGATATCACAGCAATCCCTGTATACAATCCAGGGGCGCAAACAAAAAGGGAATCACACCTTTCCTCCCCAGGCTTCACCAGAAGAAGAAGCCAAATCTCAACGGCTCACAGATAGCCCGGAGATCATCTCAACATTCGTCTTATTACAACGGACACAACATCAAGCAAAGCGGAACAGCGGCAACTCCCAGTTTCATGACTCGGCGGTGTACAGACGACCGAGAGTCAAACTCTGACTCCGTGAAATGTGGATAAAGTCAACCCTTCCTAGTCACGTGGAACGCGGATAATGTCAACTCTGACTCCGTATGAAGCATCCAGAGCGGAGCCTGGTCCTCGCCGAACACGGCAGTGAACCCGTGGGAAGCATCCAGAGCACAATTCCTGGCTACGTGGAACGCGGATTATGTCACTTCTGACCCCGTGGAAAACGTCCAGAGCGGATCCTGGTCCTCGCAGAGCACGGCAGTGAACCCGTGTAAAGCATCCAGAGCGGAGCCTATTCCTCGCCGAACACGGAAGTGAACCCGTGGGAAGCATCTAGAGCGAAATTCCTGGCTACGTGGAACGCGGATTATATCACTCCTGACCCCGTGGAAAATGTCCAGAGCGGATCCTGGTCCTCGCAGAGCACGACAGTGAACCCGTGTGAAGCATCCAGAGTGGAGCCTGGTCCTCGCCAAACATGCCAGTGAACCCGTGGGAAGCATCCAGAGCACAATTCCTGGCTACCTGGAACGCGGATTATGTCACTCCTGACCCCAATGTCCAGAGCGGATCCTGGTCCTCGCAGAGCACGGCAGTGAACCCATGTGAAGCATCCAGAGCGGAGCCTGGTCCTCGCCGAACACGGCAGTGAACCCGTGGGAAGCATCCAGAGCACAATTCCTGGCTACGTGGAACGCGGATTATGTCACTTTTGACCCCGTGGAAAACGTCCAGAGCGGATCCTGGTCCTCGCAGAGCACGGCAATCACCCCGTGTGAAGCATCCAGAGCGGAGCCTAGTCCTCGCCGAACACGGCAGTAAACCCGTAGGAAGTATTCAGAGCAAAATTCCTGGCTATGTGGAACGCGGATTATGTCACTTCTGACCCCATGGAAAACATCCAGAGCGGATCCTGGTCCTCGCAGAGCACGGCAGTGAATCCATGTGAAGCATCCAGAGCGGAGCCTAATCCTCGCCGAACGCGGCAGTGAACCCGTGGGAAGCATCCAGAGCAAAATTCCTGGTCACGTGGAACGCGGATTATGTCACTCCTAACCCCGTGGAAAACGTCCATAGCGGATCCTGGTCCTCACAGAGCACGGCAGTGAACCCATGTGAAGCATCCAAAGCGGAGCCTGGTCTTCGCCGAATACGGCAGTGAACCCGTGGGAACCATCCAGAGCAAAATTCCTGGCTACGTGGAACGCGGCTTATGTCAATCCTGACCCCGTGGGAAACGTCCAGAGCGGAGCCTGGTCCTCACCGAACACGGAAGTGAACCCATGGGAAGCATCCATAGCAAAAATTGGACCGTGAGGTCCTTAAACTCATGGACTATGATGTCCTTAATCTCGACCGTGATGTCTTAAAACTAACAACGGACTGTGGGGTCCTTAAATCCACGGACTATGATGTCCTTAACCTCGACCGCGATGTCTTTAAACTACGGTATCCTGGAAAACGTCCAGAGCGGAGCCTGGTCCTCGCAGAACACGGAAGTGAACCCGTGGGAAGTATCCAGAGCAAAAATTAGACTATGAGGTCCTTAAACTCACGGACTATGATGTCCTTAATCTCGACCGTAATGTCTTAAAACTAACATTGGACTGTGAGGTCCTTAAACTCATGGACTATGATGTCTTTAACCTCGACCGTGATGTCTTAAAACTAAACAACGGACTGTGGAGTCCTTAAATCCACGGACTATGATGTCCTTAACCTCGACCGCAATGTCTTTAAACTAACATCGGACTGCGGAGTCCTTAAATCCACGGACTATGATGTCCTTAACCTCGACCGCGATGTCTTTAAACTACGGTATCCTGGAAAACGTCCAGAGCGGAGCCTGGTCCTCGCAGAACACGGCAGTGAACCTGCGGGAAGCATCCAGAGCAACCCCTAGCTCCGCGAAATGCGGATAAGGACAACTTCATCCATCACTTGCGGGTCCTCACGACTCGTAAGAGAGTAAATTCTCTTGTGAGATCCTTACGACTTCTAAGAGAAAACACACTTAGGAATCCTCACGATTCTTAAGGAGAAATTACACCTACGTGATCCTCTCGACCGGTAGGGAGAAAATTCTTTATGAGACCCTTACGGCTCATAAAGTTGAAAAGTCTTAGGTGGCAGATCCTAACCCTGTTTTCTAAGCCATCACTACCTTACAAAGAGCACAAGATTGACAGTTATATATTATCTATAGACCGCACTTGCTAAAATCACATGGCAAACAACACAGCAAGAAAGAAGAAAGCAGAGAGATGACATAAGACATTACAAGGAACGTGCATCTTTTATTCATGAATTCGATTGGGTAAAAAATACATCATATGAAAGAATAAAAGAACAAATACATTTTATTCAAAATTACAAATGGTGCAAAAATTTTCATTGAGAGGAAAGCGCTTTCAATAATCCAGTCAACCGCTCGCGCACTTCCCTCAGCCCCTCTTCCTGATCAGCTGCCGTGGCCAACTCCACTTCGACCTGGGCTCGCTGCTTCAAGTAAGACGAGGGTTTTCCCTCGACGGCCCGCTGAGCTGCTTCACGATCTTGTGCATCCCTCTCGGCGACGTCGAGATTCTGCCTCAATGTTAACCCATTAGAGATACATCGCAGAAGGCCTTCGAAGATAACTTTCAACTGGGCAGCATTCGCATCGACCTCAGCATGCAGTCGAGCAGACTCGCTTGAAGTTTCTTTACTTTCCCTTTGCTTTAAAGCCACTTCTTGTTCAAGATGGCGGAAGTAAGAAGTGCTCTGCTTGATCCATGCAGCCCATTGAGCGCTCATAGCCAGAATCTCAGGTGCAGGACGCCTAAGCTCAAGCTCATACAAGCAAGCTTCGATTTCCCTGCAGCGATTAACCCAAGACTCAACGACGCCCTCACCATGAAAGTTCATGAGCGTCTCCAGCATAGGGTTAACCTCTGCGGCAAAATCCGCAGCAGATGTAGGAGTCTCTGCGTCAAACTCCTCGATATATCCGCTCAGCATGCGTAAACTAGTCACAGCACCTTTGGATGATGGACGCCTGGAAAAAGGCCCTGCCGGCATTATAATGCGAGACTCGAACGGGGCTAGAGTCGATGTGATTGCTGCAAAATAGATCATAATCAGATGTCGGCTCAGGAAATAAAGAAAATACGCAAAATGTAAAGTCTACCATACCGGCTGCAGCAGGGGGCAGAGCTGGGAGTACTGGTGGCGCAACAACGGCTTCGTCCTCTCCTTCAATTCGCAAAGCTACAAGCAAGATGAGGAAGAGTTAGCAGTAATGCGACTGCCCACTAAAGAAAAGGACGTCATTTAGAGAAAATACTCACCGACACCGGCAGGTGGACTAATCTCTGACAAGAAGGAGAAGTGTGGGTGCAGCACATGATACAAGTGGTCAAAAAGGACTCCTGCAAAAAAACGATAACGCAACGTCAGTACATGAATTATACAGCTGAGAGATAAGACTAATGGGTCACAAATCCATACCTTCCAGCATTTGCGACGGTGCGAGAGAAGGTAGAGAGGTGGTCACCATCAGGGCGGTAACTGACGGCGCTGCCTCGGGTAGCTCGACATCAGCACTAGCCGCACCTGCATTAGAAACAAGATAAACCCTGTCAGGAAAGATTGCAGAATAAAAAGAAGGACGGTAACCTAAAATCTACCTGATGAGTCGCCAGCCGAAGCCGTGATGAGTGCGTCCCTTGATACAACAACGGCGTCTCCCTCCTCCATCGGGGTGGTCTCACCTCCCGTTGCCTCGTCCCCTGACTCCACGGGAGCCGTCGTCACGCATGCGATGCCGGGAGACGACAAAGAACCATAGGCAGGGAGGGCGATAATCGGAGCGGTGCCCGACTCTTGAGAAAGAGTGGCCATCTCGGGCCCAGCAATTGTACCCATTTCGCTCGCCACCACCTCAGGCTCAGTGATTGTAACCGTCTCATCCACCGCCGCTTTAGGCTCTGCAGGACAAGATATATAAGAACTGATAGTTTAAAACTTTGACAACGAAGCCTCAAAACACATTACCTGGGGTTGATTTACCGTTGGCTCCCCGAGCCGCATGTGCCTCCCGTCTATGAGCAGTAGACAAGGCAACCGGGAACTCCTCTGAAGGAGTAGCAGCGGGAGTAACGGCGCTTGAACCTGCTCCCGCAGCCAAAGCAGCACTACGCTCCCTTGCTGCGCGCCTCAGGCGCTTCCTTTCCTCTCGGGCCGTCAAAACAGACCTTTTAGAAGCCTCCTTCAGCAAGGCGTCGTCGTCCGCATTCAGGGTTACCTCTGGAGCCGTCAAGGCTTCCGTTATCGGTTTTTTAAGTAAGGCCTCTTGCGGCAATACCGAAGAGGCCGGGACTTCGGTAGCTGGCCCGGGGAGAATTTCCGCATCAGCTTGCGGGATAGGCATTGTGGTCCCTGCAATAAAACAAAGACAGGGTCAGATTACTCATAAGAAACGGAAGCAGAAACATGGCGAACCAAAATGTACCAAGGCCTAAGGATGCTCGAAGTCGTTCCCCCTCCTCAAAAGTCTTAAGAGAGGCAGCGAGAGCTTCTTCGGTGGAAATGCCTATCAAAGAAGGAAAAGCGTTAGTAAAAAAAAACCAATAATATGATACGATGGCAAAAAATACAACTAATGACTACCTGAGCGCGCGAGGTTAGCCAACCACTCTTCGCGTCTTGCCAATCGCTCGGAAGCTGCGATGGCGGCCGCCAGATTAGTGTCATCTGGTGGCATAAATATGCCCTCATTTGTCCCGTACTCGCTCAAGCCCTCACTATAAGGAGCATGAGGCTCCTGACCAAGTACGACATCGGCGGAGAAGAGCGACTTCTTTTTCCTCTTCTGTGAGCGAACCCCGGTCGCAGCCAGCACCAGCTTGTGTTTCGTAGGCATCTTGGGACGGCGAGTCCCGATATCCAAGCCCACGCCAGATTCGGGTGAAGCTACGGTTACCGTCTCCACGGGAGCACGGGGCGTTGATGGCACGTCTACAGGATCACGGGGCAATCCACGCGTGGGGCTTAGCACACGTGGAGGCTCAACTGCAGCATCTCCTCTTAGTGGAGGAAGGACAGCGATCCGTCGCTTTAAAGGGACGTTGCGATCGCTGGCGGGGGGAGGGGGCGCACTCTTGCGATCGAGCAGCAGCCGCCTCTCTTCCCTGATGACAACGCCCATCGCGTGTTGATACCAGTTCCCGTATACATTAAGGGCCCTTGGAATGCAACTCGGCTCGCTAATGAAGAAGTGGGAGCCCGTATTTAACCGCATAAAGTGATGCAGTGCACTCCGTATTCCCTTTCTGGTGGCGGCAGGTTCTTCCAAAAACACCTCCAGTGAGACCCCCTGGTTATAACTTAGCTGCTGGGCAAAATGATGGGGGTTGTATCTCATAAAAAGCGTCGCATCATTTTGCTTGAATACAAGGAAGCCCGGCCTGATAGAGTATAGATGTAGAATCTCCCGGGCTTTCAATACGAAGGCCCTGTCCTTAAAAGTGTCGCGCAGTGCCAGCACCGTCTTGGAGGTCTCCTAACCGATCGTCAGGACTTTGTCCGTAAAAGACATACCAGCTCCGACCGTGTGCGGACGAAGAAGCACCCCACTAGCCTCCCGCTGAGACGGATTCACGATGGAAGCGTCAACCGGCCGCATAATTTTGGGAAATTTGCACTTCTCGAAAAACGAGGGTCTTTTATGAATACCAAACACCCCGAGCACGTGCATTTCCATCCACGAAGTAAAGTAGTGCATCGGGAAGTTGGCAGCTTTCACCCCTGGTTCAGTTGTGTCCGCCGCCACGCTAAGACCATGGTACAGGTGGGCTAGCCCGGCGATCCCGATGGCTACTTGTATGCCAGCCACCATTCGATGTGCTGGGTAAAAGACGGACGGCCTCATATAGCGAGGGTGCATGGGGAGCGCGAACCAGCACAACCACAGCCCCAGAAACCCTAGGAAGAAAGTCTCCTCGTCGATGCCCGGAGCGGCGATTTCTGACAGAGGGATGATCGCGGCATCGGGGAGATAAAAGCCCTTCTGATCATCTTCTAATACTGGTCGATGGTCCAAACCAAAGCCAAAGGGATCGTCGAACTTGGCAAATTTTTCGCCTCGTTGCGATAAAATCTCCGAACGAAGAAACCGGGCAATGAAGTCCGCGAAACTGACCCCTCGGCCTCCGGATTCCAAGAAGAGGCTCTCGTACATGTTTAGCACCTTGATCAAGCTGGGAAATTAGTGCTGGATGGCGTTCTCCGGCGTTAGGCCCATCACCACCGGCTTGGTGGCAAAAACATATTCATCTGGAGGAAGCAGCTCCTCATAGTGCTCCCCCCAAACCGGCAGACCGGAAATCTCAGCAAATTCTTCTAAGGAGATGGAGACTTCTCTGTCTAGTAGAAGAAATGTATGGGTTGGGATGTTCCATTACTCCAAGAATGCCTTAAGCTACCATGTCGGAGGAGCAGAATATTGGAACAATGAAGAGTAAACCGCGGGATATAGGCCGAGCTTCAGCAAGTGCGTTTTCTTCGCCGACAGAATGTACCTGGCCCACTGCAAATACTCGGACGAATGTCGGGGAGTCAACTCGATGTTGTAAGGTTGTCCCTAAGGACGCGATTCGCCCTGGCATATGCGCCGCCCCAAAGTATCCAAAGCCGCTGGCAGCTACATGGGTATGGCGGCAATCGAAGGTTGAAGAAGACCCTCTGAAGTCCAATCAACAAGCTCCACGGCATAGTTCACCGGGGGTGCATCTGCATACGAGATCGACGAGATCGGCTCTGACGGCGTCGCACAAGAGAACCTTCGACGATCTTTGAAAATCTTGTCGTACCACCTACCCCACAGGTGAAGGTTTTTGTATTCCGGGTCATAGTCTCTGATGAGTGCAAGAACCTCCCGGTCCACCGGTGCCTCAGGGAATCCTCCCCCTGAACGAGAAAACGGGAAAGAAAGATCGGAAGACATGTCGCCTGCGAGAAAGAGCGGAATTCAATTATCAGTGTTATAATTTAATTTTAAAATCCCGACGCTCGGCACTTTAAAATTTGTACCACACTGTAATGCAGTGGAAAGGGGACCAAAGGGGGACCCATAAAATCCAGATGACAATGCATCAATTAATAAGACAGCCTCATCATTGGATGAGACTGTCAATTAATGAGGAAATCCTCAAAGATTTTTCTCATTGAATGAGAAATCCCTCGGGAGAAGGAGAAAATCTCCCTTTCAGAGCAAAACTCTATAACAGAGTGACACTTGTCAAACTCTGGTCACGAGGGAATAAAACTCCTTAAAGAGCCTAGCTCTGTAATGATGATGGAAAATCCATCAAAGATTAATGAAAATTAATTCTTGAGAATTAAAATTCTGGGATCTTAAAGATCCATGAAAAAAACTCTTAAGATTTCTTCATCAAAAAATCAAAAGATCTACATATTATCAAAAGAGCAGAGCTCTGACTCATGGGCTAAGAAACCCTAAGAAAAGATCTGTTTAGATCTATGGGTTCATGAGAGCAAGGCTCTGTTTATGAAACCCTAAAGGGGTTTTCTTTAGATCAAAGATCTATGAAGAGCAAGGCTCTGTTAATGGGTAAAAACCCTAATTTATTAAAATTAATTTAATTTAATTTTACCTAAATTTAGTAGAGTTTTAACTCTTGAAAGTTCTTGAACAAAAGAGCAATGCTCTGAATAAAATTCTTAAGAAGAAGATGATAATCATCTGAGGACCAAAAAGTCCTATTTATAGGCGTTAAGTCGCCTCCTCAACTTCTGAGTTGATCCAAAGGCTCAGATGTTGCCACCGCTGCACTCACGTGTGCGCCACGTGAGCGCAACGGTGGGGGCATTTGTTTCCCCCAATCAGAGTAAAGCTCTGTTTTGAATTTCAAAATTCAAAAATTGAAGCAACGCTTCAGATCCCGTGCGCTGCACGCCACGTGTCAAAAGCAGACACGCCAGCGCCAGGAGCACTGCGCACTAGGCAGCGCACCCCCAATCAGAGCAAAGCTCTATTTCAAAATTTAAAATTTAAAAGTTGAAGCAACGCTTCAGATCCAGCGCTCTGTGCTGCGCGCCACGTGTCAAACACAGGTGCGCTAGCGCAGTTGCGCTGTGCGCCACGTGTCAAACAAGATGCAGCGCGCCACGTGTCAAACACAGGTGCGCTAGCGCAGTTGCGCTGCGCTCTGCGTGCCACGTGTCAAACACGGTTGCGCTGCGCTCTGTGCTGCATGCCACGTGTCGAACGTAGGTGCGCCAGCGCAAAGTGCGCCAGCGCTGGAATTAAAAGAATTCCCCCACCGACAGATCAAAAGATCTACTAATAATAAATTATTAATTAATTAGAAACTAAAGTTCTATTATGGAAAGATTTTTCAATCTTATTAAAACAAGACGATTATCTTCTGTAAAACAGAAGCCTTAGGATCAAAGATCCAACGGTGGGAAATATTCCCAAATCAATCAGAGAAATGTCTCTTTAACCGATTTAACAAATCATTTGGCCCTATATAAAGGACCCTAGACTTCAAGTTTCAGAGGGAGAAAAGGAGAGAGAAAAACCCTCTGCAAAAAGAAGAGAAAGATCTTAGAAAGAAGAAGATCATTTCTTCATATTTAAGGTAAAAAAGAACTATGTTCTTGAATAATAGAGATGAATCCATCTCGTAAAAAAGAAGAACCATCTTCTAAAAAGATCTAAGATATATAAAAAGACCAAGGTCTTTAATAAAAAAGAAACGATCAAAAGATCTAATCATAAAATAATAAAAGAAGTATTTTTACTTCATTCACAGATTTTTGTTCTATAAAGGCAGAGCCCTTTTATAAACAAGAACTTTTGTTCTTGGATCTTGAGGCAAGGCCTCCTTTAAGAAGAACATAAACTTGTTCTTTGATCTTAAAATTGATCAGATGCGCTTTGCGCTATTGAAAAGTGCCTTGCACTCATGAACTGCGCTTCTTGGACCGGCACTCAGCGCCAAAACATGCCACGTGTCAACCAAAGACACAATCTGCGCTTAGCGCTTCTGAAATAGTGCACTGCGCTCATGGGTTGGCGCTCGGCGCCAAATGCGCCACGTGTCACTCACTGGAGCGCCAATAGACTAGCGCAAACCGCTCATAAATTAAAAGCACAATGCGCTAATAAACTAGCGCTCAGCACTAAGCGCGACACGTGTCCTCTTCGTGTGCGCTACCTGACAGAAGCGCAATGCGCTCTTTAGCTGGCGCAAAGCGCCTGGCGCGCCACGTGGCGCATTGTCAGAACACAATCTGTTCTGATGAAGACAAAAGATGTCAGACTTCAATGCTTAGCATTATTAAAAGGGCCGAGCCCAAATAAAGGCTTACTAGCCAGAACAAAAATAAAATGTTAAACATTTTTAATTGGACTTAGCCCAATTCTGGTCATAAGTCCTCAACTTATCTCCAATTGAGCATATCTGCTCTTTCAACCGACTCACCTTGGTTCAAGGGTACATCTCTTCACTCCTTTGATATTCGTCGTTGTAATTCCTCAATGTTTTCAAAGAGGTGACGGGTCCCAACAACCACATATTTCACGGACTGTGGGGTCCTTAAACTCATGGACTATGATGTCCTTAATCTCGACCGTGATGTCTTAAAACTACATCGGACTGTGGAGTCCTTAAACGCATGGACTATGATGTCCTTAACCTCGACTGTGATGTCTTAAAACTAACATCGGACTGTGGAGTCCTTAAATCCACGGACTATGATGTCCTTAAGCTCGACCGTGACGTCTTAAAACTAACATCGGATTGTGAGGTCCTTAAACTCACGGACTATGATGTCCTTAACCTCGACCGTGATGTCTTTAAACTAACATTGGATTGTAGGGTCCTTAAACCCGCGGACTATGATGACCTTAACCTCGACCGTGATGTCTTTAAACTAACAATGGACCGAGATGTCCTTAAACTACCAATGGACCGTAATGTTCTTAAACTAATTACCGACCGCAATGTCACTAAACTAAACAACAGAGCCCAATTGCTCTCTTGTCAGATCTAAACGATCCCGTTAAGTTGATCTTAGTCTAAAATTAGACTAACGTATCCTTAACAAACGTTTAAGTTGATCTTAGTCTCAAATGAGGCTAACGTATCCTTAAACCCTACCCCCAAACCCAAATCTAAGAAAGATATGGATTTGGACTAGTCCACGCCCTACGGGCGACAGCATAACTTAGTCTCCGTATACAATCCACGGGCAACCAAAAACAAAACAAACATACACGACACGAAGCGACCATATGGAGAAGGAGAAAGTTGTTACCGCGATGCGGTAGCGTAATTAACTGCAGGGGCTTGCGCCTGCAGGGAAGAGCGTCCTCACAATCAAAAACCCCTCAAACGAGGGGGAATTTGACGAAGTCTGCTACATCGTCCGCATCCGTTTAAACCTTCGATACATGGCGCCATAAATCAACTTGGCATCTTCGGAGAGGTGGACGGATAGCACCAATTAGCATCTGCCCCGAATTTCAGGCAAGACGTTCGCCGCGTCTTCGTCGCGTCTTTCGGAGGGGAACAGGCCCTGCGCACGTCAAAGAAGACACCCACCGGGGAGACCCCCTTCAACCTCTGCTACGGGACCGAAGCAATGGTGCCAGCGGAGATCAGACTACCTAGTCACCGGGTCGAGCAATTCGATGATGATACAAACACCTCGACGCTACGGACCAACCTGGACATCTTGTTGGAGAAGAGAGACCGGGCCCAGATCAGGACTGCCGCTTATCAACAACAAACGGCCCGATACTACAACGCTCGGGTCAAGCACCGCTCCTACAGGACCGGGGATCTGGTCCTATGGCGAAACGAGTTCATTGACAAAGGCAGGCTTCACAAGTTCTCCCTGAAGTGGGACGGTCCCTTCCTCGTCTCTGAGGTGCTCCCCAGCGGAGCCTACCGCCTACAAGACGCGGACGGATGCAAGCTCCCACGGCCTTACAACGCCGAGAAGCTCAAGCTATACCAATGAGGTCAAGGCCAGCAAGTGTGTACCCCCCCTTTTTCTTTCCAAAGATGATGTAAATGTTCTCTAAAAATCCTGTTCGTTCGAATAAAGAAACGTTGGAACATCTCGAATAGAGTTCTATCTTTACAATCCAAAGCCCTCGCCAAGAGGCGGCCGCGCAGCTTCACTGTCCGGTTATCCTTAGTGGGCTTCCTATAGCCCCTCCAACGCTAAGGATCAAAGTCCTCCTTAGAGGCAGCTCAGCAGCTACCCTGCTCGACTATCCCCGGCTGGTAGCTTCCTACCACGACCGACAGGGATTAAAAGCCCTCCCAAAGGAAGTCGAGCCCGAGGATCCCTCGCTCGGCTATCCTTCAGGACAAAAGCCCTTGCCTAGAGGCACCGGGCGGTGACCCCGCCCGGCCAAGGGTCCTTGGTAGGCTTCTTACAGCCCCTCCCGCGCTAAGGACCAAAGTCCTCCCAGAGGCAATCGAGTCCTTGCTCGGCTATCCCCGGCCGGTAACTTCCTACCACAACCGACAGGGATCAAAGCCCTCTCCAAGAGGCACCGGGCAGTAACCCTGCTCGGTACCCGTCCTGAAGGATCAAAGCTCTCGCAAGAGGCAACCGAGCGGCTACCCCGCTCGGTCATCCCAGGCTGGTAGTTGTCTACCCACGACGCTAGAGATCAAAGCCCTCGCCAAGAGGCAACCGCGCAGCTTCATTGCCCGGTCATCTTTAGTGGGCTTCCTACAGCCCCTCTAGCGCTAAGGACCAAAGTCCTCTCAGAGGCAGTCGAGTCCTTGCTCAGCTATCCCCGGCTGGTAGTTTCCTACCACAACCGACAGGGATCAAAGCCCTCGCCAAGAAGCAACCGCGCAACTTCACTTCCCGGTCATCCTTAATGGGCTTCTTACAGCCCCTCCAATACTGAGGACCAAAGCCCCTGACAAGGGGCAACCGAGCAGCTTCCCATTCATGCTCGGCACAAATACGGCGAACAGCCCTCCGCCCATCACATGCAGAGAATCCGAAGCCCCAACAAGGGGCGTCAGGTCTATCCAAGTCTGTGCGATCCCCCCTCAACTTCGGGGCCATGGAGACTCCTCCTTCGTGGCAGCGCTTGGCACGCTTTGCAAGTGATCGAAATCAACTCGACGAACGATCGCTAGACAGATGGATGACCTGACATGAAAGCCTAACAGCGCAAGCAGGGATATTTTACAAGCATTCTTCACAAACAGAAGATAAAGTGCAAACCGATGAAACCAAAGAAAAAGTTTTATTATCTAACGTAAAGTCTTTACAAAGGGTATTTTGGGCTCCCCAGCTTTACAAACTGAGATAGTCTTACAAAAGAGGGATAGGGAAATATCAAAAAGGCCTAAGTCGCAACCCCCCTCCCCCCAACACCTCGCTTCCCTCATCACTGGGGGGTTCACCATCAGAGGTTTCGCCACCAGGGGCGCACCTCACTTCCCTCATTGTTGTCAGCCGGAGGCCTTGCCACCGGGAGTGGGACCCGAGCACGGAGCTCGCCATCGGCGAACTCGGAAAGCTTCTCCTTCACAGCATCTAGAGCCTTATTCCACGCGACGGCGGAATACTCACCAAGCTCGGCGTAAAACTGCTCTGACACCTTGTAATCGGCCACAACTTTTCTACCCCGAGCCTCGGCAGAGATGCCAGCAGGAGCGCCGCCTCGGCGTCCCTCCTGCTGGCATCTCTCTCCTTCTCCATGGCCGCAAAGCGATCGGCCAGGTCCGCCAGCTTCCTCTCGGCAACACGGTGGGATGCACTCAGGCGACGATGGACGTCCCAATTCGCTGAGTTGGCAAGCTCCGCAGCCTCCGCACGGGCTGCCAGGACATCGGCCCTAGCCCTCTCCAGACGCAGGTCACGCCGCAGGACCTCAACCTCTGAAGGAAACTCTTCCACTGGCCTCAGTGCGTGGAACGCTCCCTCGGCCTCCATACGAGTAGCGATGGCGCAGTGTTGAAGGACTTGACGGGAAGCGGATGAGAAACTGGGAGGCCCTCGGGCCAAAGAAAGGAAGGCCAAAAACAACGCGTGGAGGAGTTCGTACCTGGACCGCCCCTTGGGCTATGGCCTCCATTTGGGCCCTCAGGGTGCAATAGGGAAGTCTTCCTCCTGCCAACTCTTCTATCCCGCGAGCAGACCGGCAGCGACGGAAAGCCCATACGGAACCATGAAGACGGCATCACCCTCCTGCATGGGGATCCCCTCAGGGACCATCAACGGCGGCGCACGAGAAATTGTCCTTTTCCTCTTAAGGGGGACCCCATCCTCGCCCTCCCTTCCATCTCCCGTCTGGGGCTCGGATGACCGTGGGCGTCTTTGACCGCCGCCGGAACAATCACCAGGAGCCGCCAATAAGCAGACGGCCCTATCGCCGGCAGAACGTTCGACGCAGGACATGGGCCAGCCAGGGGCGCGACCGCGTCGCTGGCCTCCCTCTAGAATGAGCGACCCAAAGAGTGGTAACGAACCATGTATCCCAAAGAAGAAGAGCGCCGAGTAGCTGTTCAGACCATAATATTGCATTTATCATTCCCCTATTCTTATCCTTTTTATAAATAAACAGGTACTCTTGACGTACGTTTGTTGCATATTACAGGATACAGGTTTCTGGAGCAAATACAGTTAAAAAGACACAAAACAACAGAAAAGGGACTTTTGACCAACAATTAGACGAATCCTAGTCGAGCCCAGTTCACATAGGTGCAAAGCAACGAATGTCAATGTGAAACGGTTAAAAAGCCCAATACAAGTCTTCACTGAAGATCTGGAGAAGAGTGAGAAGCCAACAGAGAAAATACATATAAAAATACATAGCCCCAGAACTCCTGAAGAAAGCCCAAAAGACTGGAGGCCCAAGACCACCAAAGGGCCGCGGATCCGCGGCCCAAGCCAGCATTTGCCGCGGATCCGCGGCCGTCTAATGCCCGGGTCGGTGAAGATTTCTTCTGTTGCCGCGACATTGTGGGTGTTGGGATTTCCAGTGGGCAAATCTGTAATTGCGCATGTGCGAGAGTCTGTAACCCTAGGTTTCCTATTTTCCTATAAATTGTAATTTTAGATCTGTAAAATGTTATGCCTCTTTTCAATCAATAAAATTCAGAATTTCTGAGATAAAAATTCAGATCTGTTCTTCTTGTTTGGAGGGAGCCGTCAACTAGTAAGTATTTTATTCTTTTAATTATACTGTTTTCTAATCCCCTAATGAGCGAGTAGTCTCCTCGCTTGTTAGGGTTAGCCTTAGGGAAAGGGTTGAGAGATGAGATCTCTCACCCCTTTCAATGCCACTTTAACCTAACGAATTAGAACTCCACGCATACGAGCACAACCGCTCCCTGCGGCATCCTACCCATCGAGGTAACGATGAACCGTAGTATAAAGGGCCGGTTACGCGCGTTTTCCGTGGGGGTTAGGTAATTATCAACAAAGGAAGAATACGAATCTAGAGGAAGAAACATCTTCCCAAAAGATTCGTATCCACTTTATTGATAATTAACTTAACATCTAAAAGATCTAAATAAGTAGGCATTGAAAGCGGTGATGAAAAACATTAATCTCCAAAACTTCCCCTAAGCCTAACCCTAGCAAGACTTTTAATTAGATAAATTAGATCTGTTTTTATAGATTTTCATAAACCAACCAAAACGACAAATCGAATGAACTCGTTAAAACACATAAAAGGAATTTACCCGTCTCTGTGGATCGACCCGTACTCACCGGCTAGCTGCGAAGCGATGCCGTTCTGATTGCGGTAAACTTACAATTTTTGACATCAATCAAATGGCGCCGTTGCCGGGGACGGCGTAATTTTTCTTTTTGTGAATTTTCTGGTTGATATAAATTTTAAAAATTATAAAAATCTGAAAATATAAAAAAAATATAAAAATTATCGACTTTGATCTGTTTGAAGGGTTTGCTATTTGAATCTTGCAGGAACAGCGAAGAATCGTGGATCTGGAATTTTACAGAGGGAAAAACAGAAAAGTACATATAAGAACAGAGAGGAACTAAAGGCACAGAACAACAGAATTTTTTCCAGAGGCCAATCCCTCTGGTCGACCGCGTTTCCGCCGCAAAGGAGGGCCCACGGCCGCGGATCCGCGCCTCGTCTGCCACGTCAGCACCTGAAATTTTTTTGGGTTTGTTCCTCATTCTCCCCTCTACAACCTACAATATATCCACTGTAAAAATTTTCTGCAGGGTTCTTTGCGCTAAAAAATCTTCTACCCCCTTCTAAATAACAGATTTTCTGCAGGTTTCTTTGCGCCGCGCTAAAATTGATTGCAAGTGAAATTTTATTTGTTTTGCACAATTTAACTGGACTTAAGGGGCTAATTGACCAAACTCAGATTGGGTGGGGATTTCATCACCCTTCCCAGGACCCCAGAAAACACCTAAAGCATTTTGCATCGACCACAATTAATTAAAAAAAGATTAGACTCAGACCTAAGGACAGCGAGCTCAATCGGAAAAGGACTAGGGTAGGCATCAGCCGTTTATCCTAACCGACATTGCGGTGTCTAGGCTAGTGGTTATTAATTAGGCCCACTGTAGTGGTGGTTCCTTCCCACTTACCTGGCCGTATTTGTCCGTGAAGAGGCGGTTTGAGGTCTATTTCTAGCCCTAGTTAGGACCTGTCTAGCAGACCTAGGCGACCCTAGATCTAGGCCTGATTGTGCATGTGTGGTTGACACATTGGTGTCACGAGTCCCTTTCCTAAAACCTCTTTGCAAAACCTTCACATAAATAAAAGAAAAAGAAAAAGAAAAAGAAAAATCCTTTAAAAACTTGCAACTTGCCGCTAAAGAAAACTTGCAAAACTCACTTCCACCACTTCTTCTCACTGACGTTATCTTACCCCCACATTCTGTTTTTCTCTTTTTTCTGACTGCACTACCCTTCAGTGTATGTCATTTTGGACTAGGGATACTAACGCCCGATTAGTCCGTGTTTCATTGGTACCGACCAACGAACCCTTCGGCGAACCCTTCGTCGAAATTCCTTCCACTTTCTTACCTCCACCTTCAAATTCTTTCGAAGGTATGTCGGGATTTAACCCCAACGATACCTTACCGACGGGAATGATTCCACCTCCGTTAGGTGCGAATAACCCGAATCTCCCGCCTGTTGTAGCGCCCGCACGAGTCGCGCTCCAGGACCTCTTCTACCCCGTCCGCACTTCTTTACCCACATGTCTTTCACCCCCACCGGCGAATGGGGATAATTTTGAAATAAAACCACACTTCATCAATATGCTGCCTAAATTTCATGGTTTGGAATTCGAGGATGCATATATTTTCATTAATAAATTCCAAAACGTTTGCGCCATGATGAAGACAACCCAATTAAGTGATGACGCAATAAGGCTAAGGGTCATTCCTTTCACCTTATGTGACCTAGCCGAGAAGTGGCTATACAGCACCGCATCACATTCCATTAGAAATTGGGACGAGTTTGTGAGAGCTTTTCTGAAAAAGTTCTATCCTCACCACAAAACTGCTAGAATCCGAAACGAGATTATACAATTTTCACAGCTTCCTTCCGAACCATTTTGGAAGTGCTTCGAGAGATTTAAAGACCTACTCGTTCAATGTCCTCATCATGGGATAGAAAATTGGCAACTTTGCCAAACATTATACGAGGGATTGAACGCAGCAACGAAGCAGTTGCTAGAAACAATATGTCAAGGTCATTTTCTCTCCAAGTCTAGCGACGAAGCTTGGCAGTTTCTTGAGGACCTAAGTGAGCAAACAATTCAGTGGGAGAGTACCAAGACCACATCATCTTCTTCAGTTGGTCAATCTAGGGCAGGCATACATCAAATAGATATGTCGATAGCTATGAAGGCCGAGATGGCCTAACTTATGAAAAAGCTAGAAGCCATTGAGACCAAAATCTCATCGTCTTCTCCTGCCCCTACTCTACCCACACGAACTGTTTGTGCTTGTTGTTCGAACCCGTCGCACCTAACCGAAGAGTGTCCTTATAATGCACCCATTCAAGGACAGGTTCAAGTCAATACTGCATTTCAGCAACGACAAAGAAATGATCCGTACTCTTCGACATACAATCAGGGGTGGAGGAGTCACCCAAATCAACAGTTCCAAGGGAATAATAATTTTCAAAGACCTCCTCCACAACAACAACAAGCACCCTTACAAACTCAAAACCAGCAACCTTTCCAACAACAACCTTATACAAATCAAACGAACAATTTGGTTCAACCAAATGATGATAAGGTTAGCTCGCTCGAGAAAAGTCTAGAAGCATTTCTCAAGCAAACTACAGAATCCGCAGCAAGATTTGAAAGTTATGTTCAATCTTTAATGAATAACAATGCCTCACATGATCAAAGTATCAAATCTATTGAGGCACAAATTGCACAATTAACTGCTGCGTTGAGCGAGAGAGAAAAGGGAAAGCTTCCATCTCAACCATTGCCCAATCCCAGTCACGCACAAAACGCATATCATAATCACAATGTAAATGCGGTGACCACGTTGAGATCCGGAAGAGAGTTGCAAAATAATGTGGAAACTAGTGATGACATCCCCGCCGGTGGTTCTTCTTCTTCTTCCCCTTCTTCATTTTCTTCACTTCCTTCTTCACCTTTTTCTTTAGAGCCTATTCTCCACCCTTCATATGGCTCTACTTCTTCTAGCTCTAACGGACCCATTTCTCACAACACGAACACATCTACACCGGGATCCGTTCCTAATCCACAGTCTGCTCCACAAACATTTGACTCAACTAATTTTCAAAATGCACCATTTCCAAACAGGTTGAGTCCTAATAAACCAAATACACAAGTGGAGAAGATTGTGGAGATATTTAAGCAGGTTAGCATAAATATACCTCTCTTGGATGCTATCCAACAAGTCCCTTCATACGCGAAAATCTTAAAGGGATTATGCACTTCAAAGAGAAAAGCATCTCAAGTACCCAAGAAAGTGCTAGTGGCTAGTGCAGTGAGCAATGCTATTAACTACCATCAAACCTTACCCCAAAAACGAAAGGACCCCGGCTGTCCTACTATTTCAATCACAATTGGGGATAAGAAAATTAATCGAGCACTTTTAGATCTTGGGTCTAGTGTTAACCTGATTCCTTATTCCGTGTACGAACAATTAGGGGTTGGAGAGTTGAAACCCACTCGTTGCACTCTCTAAATGGCTGATCGATCGATCACCTATCCAAGGGGTCAACTAGAGGATGTGTTGATCAAAGTCGGGGAATTCATATTCCCCGTTGATTTTATCGTTATGGATACACAACCTGTTGCTAACCCAAGAAACCAAATTCCGGTGATTCTTGGTCGACCATTTTTGGCCACTTCCAATGCCGTAATAAATTGTCGCAATGGCTCCATGACTCTATCCTTCGGAAAGAGGTCTAGTGAGTTCAATATTTATAAGATGGGAAGTCTGCCCCCCGTGCCTAAAACTAGTATACGAGAAGTTTGCTCTATTCACGAAATCACGCAGGAGGACTGCGAGCTTGAAAGATTTCTATTTGATGAAAACAGTTTTGACGCCACTAGTGCGTCCCTCCTTGAGCCTACTACCGTTGACACAACCGATGTTGATTATGAATGTTTCACTTTTTTGGATGATGACGACTCACAGCCCGAATATGAGTCGTTTGAATTTTTGGATGAGTCAGTCGAACCATCCGAATCGGTTGCTTGCAGT
Source organism: Agapanthus africanus (assembly GCA_030015575.1). Classification (NCBI taxonomy): domain Eukaryota; kingdom Viridiplantae; phylum Streptophyta; class Magnoliopsida; order Asparagales; family Amaryllidaceae; genus Agapanthus; species Agapanthus africanus. The sequence goes on along the minus strand of CM057347.1, from coordinate 426,684,436 downwards.
GATTTCGAACCTGTGTTAGAGTCCTTTGAGTTTGAGGTAGATTCCGCAATGATTCTTTCGCCTCAGAAATTCGAACTCACGCCCTTGCCGTCTCACCTTAGATATGCCTACATAGGTGAGAATGAGACTTTTCCCATTATCATATCAGCCTCTCTAGCTTTCGAGCAAGAGAACGCTATTTTAAAAGTCTTACAAGATAGGCGGCAAGTTTTCAGTTGTACTATGGCGAACATCGAGGAGATCAGTTCCCTCATATTTGAATATCATACATTGATGGATGATGCCATGCCAATAGAGGACCCACAGGAACATCTTGGGGGTATTGTGGTGAGTCAACTTCCTCCCTTAGAAGTTGAAATACCCCCATTTCTTTTAATAAGGTACGAGAATGCCAACACTCCACTGATTGCTGATCATTTACATTCTCGTTTCAATGCATCACCATCACCTGTATATTTACCTCCACACCTCCCATACCACTACTTCTATCTTCCCCAATTCTTTGCGGACCACCACAACTTATTTTTCCACCAACCAATATTCTTTACTGATAAATTTTTCAACTGGTTGGTGTTGACTTTTGGCCGATGCAAAGTTTGGCAGTAATGTCTAACATAGTTTAAATGAAGTTTGGGGGAGGGCCTTTTTGTATATATTTTTGTTTTCTTGACAATAAAAAAAAAACTATAAATAAATAAACAAGGGAGTATCGGTATTTTGACCCTCTTGGTTTAGCATGACAGTGAGGACACTGTCAAGTTCAAGTTTGGGGGTATGCTCGGTACGTCTTCTTCCTTCGCATTCATTTGTACATATTTTTGCATTTGCATACTTATTTGAAAACCCATAAAAATTTGAAAAAATTTAAAATTATAAAAATTAATGTATTCAATTTTGGCTAATTGACTCGAGTTTGACAAATAGGTTAACTGGCTAGGAACAACTAGATCTTAGACTTAGTAAGTTAAAAACCCTAAAAATAACCTTCCTTAAAGTTTAACGGAAGAAAGTATATGCCTTGTAGTTTACTTAGAAATAGGCAAATTTTGGGTTCACTTCTTGGGTTAAGTCAAAATGAAGGGAAGAGTATTGATGTTCTTATTAGAGTATGAATTTGAAAAATAGTTCCTAGCTTAAGTCTAGATTCTGAAAATGTATACCCTACAAAATTGCACAATCACACACCTTGAAACTTGGAATAGTAGAAGAGACCTTGAAATACTCTTGTCTAAAGTCCTGAGTACGAAGAAAATAAAAGAAAAAGTGTGAATAAAGAATAAAAAAAAAATGGACACTAGTTTTTGTGATTACTTAAGGCTGCAAAAATAGAAAAATATTTAGCGAGGGTGCTTCATCACCTAGTGCCTTAGACCAACTGGTTTGGGAGTCACTGCTAAAAGCCTTGGGTATTGCAAGGACTAGGAAGTACGCTTTAAAGTGCAAACGCATTTTGTAATCGGTCGTTGGTACCTCAAGAAGTATTAACGGTCGCATGAAGGATGTGTAAGCAAATTTCATTTAAATTCACCAATTAATAAGTACTTTGGACAATGGACAAGGGCATGATTGCTTGAATTGAATTTCCAAGTGTAGGGGTGATCTTTACACACACGTAAGGGTATGTGATTGGAATTTAGATAAAAGAGAGGAATGAAAGATAGAATTTGTATCTTTAATGGAGTTGATAGAAAATTCCTAAGTAGAGATGAAACCCTAGAAGGAAGACTTAAGAGATGCCGAAAGCTAAGTAGGTCTACATAACATATATAATCTTAAGTTAAATAATGAGGAAGCGTGAAGAATATGGGTGGATAATTTACAAGTAGAAGATAATAGAATTCCTTGTTAGAAGACCTAAATGAAGAACAAAAGTCAGTGGGCCGAGTTGATAGGATTTTGTGGGTGTAATCCGCTGAAAACCCTCAGGAGACAACACTCCTCCTACTAGGGACACCTAGAGGTTTAACGGCTTGTTGCACGTGCTCAGTGCAATCGCGTTTCCCTGCGAAAGTGCGGTTAGGATTTTAGTAAATAAAAATAAGTTTGCTCGAGGACGAGCAAAAGGTAAGTTTGGGGGTATTTGTTCAGACCATAATATTGCATTTATCATTCCCCTATTCTTATCCTTTTTATAAATAAACAGGTACTCTTGACGCACGTTTGTTGCATATTACAGGATACAGGTTTCTGGAGCAAATACAGTGAAAAAGACACAAAATAACAGAAAAGGGACTTTTGACCAACAATTAGACGAATCCTAGTCGAGCCCAGTTCACATAGGTGCAAGGCAACGAATGTCAATGTGAAACGGTTAAAAAGCCCAATACAAGTCTTCACTGAAAATCTGGAGAAGAGTGAGAAGCCAACAGAGAAAATACATATAAAAATACATAGCCCCAGAACTCCTGAAGAAAGCCCAAAAGACTGGAGGCCCAAGACCACCAAAGGGCCGCGGATCCGCAGCCCAAGCCAGCATTTGCCGCGGATCCGCGGCCGTCTAATGCCCGGGTCGGTGAAGATTTCTTCTGTTGCCGCGACGTTGTGGGTGTTGGGATTTCCAGTGGGCAAATCTGTAATTGCGCATGTGCGAGAGTCTGTAACCCTAGGTTTCCTATTTTCCTATAAATTGTAATTTTAGATCTGTAAAATGTTATGTCTCTTTTCAATCAATAAAATTCAGAATTTCTGAGATAAAAATTCAGATCTGTTCTTCTTGTTTGGAGGGAGCCGTCAACTAGTAAGTATTTTATTCTTTTAATTATACTGTTTTCTAATCCCCTAATGAGCGAGTAGTCTCCTCGCTTGTTAGGGTTAGCCTTAGGGAAAGGGTTGAGAGATGAGATCTCTCACCCCTTTCAATGCCACTTTAACCTAACGAATTAGAACTCCACGCATACGAGCACAACCGCTCCCTGCGGCATCCTACCCATCGAGGTAACGATGAACCGTAGTATAAAGGGCCGGTTACACGCGTTTTCCGTGGGGGTTAGGTAATTATCAACAAAGGAAGAATACGAATCTATAGGAAGAAATATCTTCCCAAAAGATTCGTATCCACTTTATTGATAATTAACTTAACATCTAATAGATCTAAATAAGTAGGCATTGAAAGCGGTGATGAAAAATATTAATCTCCAAAACTTCCCCTAAGCCTAACCCTAGCAAGACTTTTAATTAGATAAATTAGATCCGTTTTTATAGATTTTCATAAACCAACCAAAACGACAAATCGAATCAACTCGTTAAAACACATAAAAGGAATTTACCCGTCTCTGTGGATCGACCCGTACTCACCGGCTAGCTGCGAAGCGATGCCGTTCTGATTGCGGTAAACTTACAATTTTTGACATCAATCAGTAGCCAAGACTTAGAAGAAAGGATATGAAGGAGTAGGGACCCTGGAACGGGCCCCACCCCTGTTTATCACCACGAGCGACCACATCCAGTGGCGCCCTTCATCTCCCTCCAAAACGCCTCCTCGCGTCCAACGGCTCCGATTGCTCCACTTGTCATTCCCACACTGGACCGAACCCTTTCAGGCGTCGCAGGTCTACACACGTCGCGTCAGCCAAACGACGCTTGACACGTAGACCGTCTCTTTAATGGCAGGATGCACGAAACGGCGCACCTTCCTTAAATACATAGATCTCGCCCTGATTCGCTAGCAGAAAAGACAGCTCACGGCCCGTGGACGCGTCCCGACGAAACCTTAGGAGGGAGCTCACCCCGGACGGCCTGGCAGTCCACTCCTGACCCGACCCACTCGCTGGTTGGGACAAGAGTGGGGGGCTAATGATGATGCTCAATATTGGCGATCCCCAAGATCAAGACACGTGGCAGATGGCGTGTCCCAGAACTCAAAAGAAAGGGCCTACAGAAGCTGATCAGGCCACCCAGTACCCGACCCACACGCACAAGCTGTCCTTCCTCGGAGCCCCCTGCAAATTGGCCTCCTCGGCCCCTCAGCTCGCCCCGAGCTTCCACAAGACCAAGACTTCTCGGCCTTCTCGCTCGTCCCCGAGCCCCCCCGGCCGAGACCGTCTTCCTCGGTCCTCCGACCAACTCCACCTCTCACAGGCGTAACCGCCGCTCCGCAAATCTCGCCATGCGCGGATTCTCCGCCAGCAACATCCCACGTTCCACGCCTTCACGATCCCTATTAATGGGCGATCCGCTCTCTACGCGGGCGTGACGTTGGGAGCGTAACCGCCGGCGAGATTCTCGCGCCTGCTGCTGCGTGCCGCCACCGCTATTTAAACCCCTATCACAGAGGGGTCAAGTAAGCCATTTTTTATTCCACTTAGCCGTTACTCTGCTCGGATCTCATGCTGACTTGATCGTCGGAGGGTCTTTGATGGTACCAAACCATCCCTGGACTTCTTTCCAGGTACTCGGCGCTAAGCTCCTCAAATCACCAACCTCCTCAAAACCCATTGAGACCCACACGCAACAAGAGATCACCTCCAAAATTCATCGGGAGATCGACGGAAGACAACATCTGACGGAGACTCGAAATGGACCTCCATCAGATGTCTTCAAAACAATATGCACATTCTACATATTTTGACCCATAATATCATAATTTTTTTAGTAAAATAATGGGAAATGTGGACCTAGTGAGTTTTTATTTTATTTTTGGTCAAAAAAGTCAATTTTACTAAACAAATTTATATAGTATTTCACATTGTATTCCGGCTCCCATGTCCCGAGACTCTTGATCTAGGTGGGTGGCATGTCTAACCTCGACCCATCTTGAATCCGTCCTTCCGGCTTCACAACTTTTGTACCAACACCCACTTCATTGACTAGAAGCAAAAAGAAACAGGAAAAGCTTTCTTTTTAAATTTCTTTTTAATGTAACGTAGCCAAGCCTTTCATATTTATTAAAGAGTAATACTTTTTCTACTGGTGCGGTGGAATCCATGCAGGCTACATGGCTATATGAATTCTCATTGGATACGAGACGGGTAATATTATTCACTACCTAGACATTTGTATTTTATACCCCATCTTGTATCCAATAAGAATCTTGATAGCCTACGTGTACTTCCATTTAATTTTCATTCACAATAGATGATAGATTTGTCAGTGATGTAAATAACCATAATACCCTCCAATGGCTAGTTCTTAGGTTTAAAAACATGTAATAGTTTCTTTCAAAAAAAATGTAATAGTTTCTTTTTCTCCTCTCCGTTGCTCTCTCTTTTTTTTTTCCCCCAAATTCTGCTTCCCTCTCTATATGTATATATACCCTAAAAATTGAGATTGATATTGATCTGTCTATTCTTTGGTCTAGCGTTTGATATTGTTGCCGATTACTTTGTGCAATATAAAAAATAGAAGTAAGCGTGAAATCATTTGTTATTTTCCTTGCAGTAAAAGGCATTGAGCCTTTAAAATTACGGTGGTGACTATTGGCCAAATCATGCCATGAGAACAGATTTCTCTTTCGCTTGAGTTGTATTAGAATATTAATTCTTTATAAGCTATATGTATATATTAATAAGGCCTCAATGTTAGATTTATATCAGAAAATCCTAGCAAATTTATGTACAATTTGGATCCTTTTATTGATAGATAACACCAAGTCCAAAACATGTTTAAGAGATGGTACACCATAACGAACTTGGTTTGTTTAGCTTCAAAATCTCTACCATTTAATGCCAAAAGAAAGGGGTAAGGGCTAACAATAAGTAATTGATTGACACATCAGCATTGGTGATTTTCTCTCCCTAAGGCATCAACGCCATTGCTTATGTGGCAGTTCAAGATACGGGCAGTTGAGTTTCTTGTTAGGGCCTGTTTGGTTGCAGGATTAGTGTGGATTTGGATTGTGGAATCCTAAGATTCCATAATTTTGTGTTTGGTTGATAAATTTGGATATCTAGGATTCCTTTGTTTTTTATGGGGGGCCCACCACAAAACAAGGATTCTTGAAACCTAAATTTTTTAAAGGATTTTCAAGGATTTGACACTATTCATTGTACTTTTAGATGGACCCGTGTACTTTATTTATTTAATAATCCTCTCTCTATGTATCTCTCTCTAAATCCTCAAATCCAAATCCCAATTTATTTTTACCAACCAAACAAAGATTACAAGGATCTACAAATCCAATACTAGGAATCCAAAACCAACCAAACAACAAATTACCAAATCCAGTAATTTCAACCGTACTATTTTGGAATCCAAATATCATAATCTTGCAACCAAAAATGCTCTTATGAAATTTGGGAGTGTAGAATGTTTTTCGTCACCCTATAAAGATGGATGCGCTCGCGTTTTAGGATTGTATAGATCCTCTGCCCATTACATGCAGGGGTTTATTGATCGTGGGGATTCTAATCTCTAACAACTGCGGACAAAACTGCTGTTAATTACTTCTCGTTTTGATACGAGAGCACCTCTGATTAATGGATCATACTATCATGCGAACTCATTATGGAATATGCGTTTGTATGTGGAGTTGTGTTTGAAAATGAGTTTTAGACCTCTTTGAACATATCTGGGGCCATCACACGGAGGTCTTGTTGTCCGGTTATCGGGCTCGGGGCAGCATCTTGAAACAATTTTTTAAAGGGAGGTGATTTGAGTATGTCGGAAAGCTCTCGGAAAAGGGAAAAAGAAAGAGAGAGAAGTGGGGGATCCTTTTGGGGGTCCCGAAGCAGGGGACCCCTGGAGGGGGTCTTGAAGGCAGGACCGTCCATTTAGGGGGTCCCGAAAGCGGGAGCCCCTTTCGGGGGTTCCGAAATAGGGAACCTCTCTGGGGGTTTCCCAAAAGGGATCCCTTACAGGGAGCCCGAAGTTGAACACGGGTGTGTTCTGTGTTCACGATTTGATGAGGAACATGGGTTGCGATCCATTTTCCCGGGTATCTCGTTGGAGATCCAACGTCGTGTGATGAAAGCCGGAGCTTTCATCGAGTTCATTTTGTTCGAATATGCTTGCTCGGGATGAAAGACTTTTCGAGAGTCCTTCTCTCTTGTTATTCAAGTTTGATAAAGAAAGGTTGCTCCTTTCTTTGGTTTTGGTCTTGGATCCTGAGTTCTTGAGATAAAGTTTTCCAAAAGAGATGGTTCCTTTTTTATGGGTTATATTAAGGAAGAAAGAGATGAAGGAGATGTGAAAGACCCAATCTTTCCTTTGGGGGCTTTCTCTCTCTCTCTCTGAAGAAGAAGATGAAGAAGAAATAGACCTGCCTCTATCTTGATGGAGGCTCAAAAGCCTAGAGATTGAGAGAATGAAAGTTATTATTTCTATTTTGGATTGAGTTTAAATACCCCTTATATGTTTGCACTTGAGCTCTTGGGTTTTACAAAATTGGCATTTTGCCCATTTCTTTGACACATGTGCACACTTTTGCACATTTGCCATTTGGCTTTAGAAATTTGGATTTTTGTCCATTTCTTTTATATTTTTCCTACTTATTACATATTAATTTTATTTTATAACATTTTCTTTTCTTCCTTCGGCGTGGGATCGGCCCCCATGCCAAAGCTTGGACTTCGCTTGGGCCGGGCTTGGCCTGTGTTCGGGCTTGGGCCCACTTGGCCTGGGTATAGACTTGGACCTGGGCCCATTTTTTAGGTCTTGACTTGACTTTGACCTTTTGACATTTTAATTTTGGCAGTGGAGTGTAATTTTTGACCCAACGGGGAGAGCTAACTAAACACATGCATCTGCTAACAATAGGCAATTAACAAACCTTCCACTAATTTGAAAAAATAACTGTGCAGTTAATGAAACTAATCCCTCTCCCACCCTTCCAATTACGTATCAAGCCCACTGTGTACTATCTACATTCTATACTTTTCATCACTCTCTCAATCTCTCTCTCTCTCTACACACACACACATACAATGGAGATGAGAACAGTATGGGTCATACGGTAGACATAATTAATTTGGAGATCGACAGAATGAATCTGCGATCATGGATATATATGATAATGGAGGTTTTGACAAGTGTTAAGACAAGGAGCTACTATTGTTGTGGGTTTTTTCTTGATAGAAAGAGCCAAATTGTTATAATATGTTGTTCATTGTTGTCCTTACATGATCAAAAGAGCCAAAGTTGATAAAAATATGTATCCTTCTTCATTATTGTTGCTGTTATATGATAGTGTACATGTGTTCTCTTTATCAGTCTTACATTTATCAGTCTGCTTCTGATTTGGTGGTTTGAATTTTGTTTTAATGGTTTAGATTTAGTTATAAAACTAAATCTGAAATTGTAGGTGTCGATCTAAGATTTCGTTTTGAATCTAATTATGAAGTTCTCCCTCTATTCCACTCTTTAACAATAGCATTCTTTTATCCCTCTAGATCTATGGCTACTTTTTGCTTAGTTTAATGGAAGAAAATATTAGGACCTGAAACATTTTGATATTTTTCTATATAATTATATTTTCAAATTTCGATTTATGAGTTTCCTATTGAATTATAAATTTTTTTAGTGGATTTGGTTTTGATTTGCATAACCTGATACTTCTTCAGATGATATGACAGATGAGTAAATCATTTAACCCAAATATTTTTTATTTGTTTCTTAAATGATTGGGATTCAGTTCTCTGCGAATTTGTGTGTCATAATATTGAATTACTGATGCATTCATCTCGTGAATACAATTTTGAAAATATATGCTGCATCACATATGCAAAATACTAGTAATTATAAAGAGAATTTGGTAGAAATTTCCTTTGTTTTTTCTAACCGCAAGTCTTGTGTTCTTTTTTGTTCTTTGTTTTCCCTATTAGTCTGCCTTTTTTCTATGTCATTTGACCCTCTAATCTTATAAGAGAGAGAGGGGGGTGGGGGTGGTACATGCCCTCTCTTAGATTTAAGTATTTATAATATTTATCCATATTTATATGTTTTAAGTTCATAAACACATGGCAAGGATAATATTGCTCAAGTGAGGTAGTGTGGCAGGTTTTCTAATAGGAGGTTTAGGATTGAAGACCCACCACTTACATTATTAATTTATTGAAATAATCATGTTCTCTATTGTGAACTTTTTCTAAGCAGAAAAAGTTTGTCTAAATTGGAAAATGAGTAGAAAACACAAATTGTAAATAGCATGTTTTTCGCCACCCTTTTGAGATCGGAATGTGCTCGCTTGTTAGGCGCTATACAGATTCCCTCTGCTCAGGGTAGACAGGGATTTATTGATTGTGAGGATCCTAATCTCCGGCAGCTGCGGACAAAGCCGCCGTTAATTACCCCTCGTTCCGAAACGAGAGAACCTCCGCTTAACGGGTCATGCGAACTCAATACGAAACATTCATGTTTGAAAATGAATACAAAAACGTGTTTATTTCATTTTTATCTTTACTTCGTTTCCTATTTATTTTCATTTTTTTCGTTTACATATAAAATATTTTTATTTTATTTATAGGGACCTCCTCGGGGAGAAGGTCCAGGAAGCACGGGATCCCTCCCCAAAGGGGATGGGTCCCGGACCCTTCCGTTCCCAAAACTCGGGGGCCCTTTCCTATAGGGAGGGCTCCCGAAGGTTCAGGGGCCCTCTTCTAAGCGTTTCGGAGACCTTCCTTTATGGTTGTCCCCTCGAAGTAACGCGACTTTTTCTTTCTTTCTTTTTAGTTGAGGATATTCAACTTCTGAGACATATGATTGATTTTTTTATTTTAAAATTACATACATTTGTTTTATCTGTTTCTTATTATATCTGTTTAATTTCGTACACAAAACTAAACACGCTGGTTTCGACGGAATTTTGGCGGCATGACCACTAGATTCGTCGATTTATCGCGTGTAAGGATGAAGTACGGAAAACTCCGCACCCACCAAAATGGAAATACGAACCGAAATCTGCATTCCAAAAAGAAATATGGAAATAGGGATCGGGATCCGTATTTCCGAGCCACCGACGGGAAATACTGTAATATTACAGGAAATATAAAATATTATTTTTGGAATTTAATATTAAAATAATATATTTTCGCGAAAACTGCCATATTTGCGAAATTGGGGTTTTCGAAAAAAGGTATAAACATATACCAATAATTGTGAAATAATTGGAGATTTGAATGATTTATTCATTTAAAAATATATTTATCAGATTTGACATTTTTAAAAATTATTATACGCAAGTTTAAAATTTAACCCGATTAGGGCATTACTAATCGCGATTAAGCCAAATCCGTATTTCTACAGTTCCATGGCTAGTACACCATGTCATGTTTCATTTTGTTGCATGTTGTTGCATTTGTGTTGTTTTATATGTATTATGTGATTTGGTTTTAAAAATAAAAAAGGGAAAAGGGTAAAATGGTAAAAGAATAAGAGAGTGGGTGAGAATAAGAGAGTGGGAGAGAGAGGGCTGCCATCTAATCTCACCCCCCATTTGTTTTCTCCATCATTTTCTTCTCATTCTTCTTCCTCACTTCCCTTCGCCTTCAACCCTAAGATCCAACTCAAAAACCTTGCCAAAACCCTATATCCCCTTCACAAAAGTTGATCCTTTCCTCACCCTCATCACATTGGACCAAGAAAAGTTGGATTTCGATGACATTGTGAAGTTAAGGTTTTTCTTGATTTGCCCAAATGAGATATGTCTTCTTCCATTTAGTTTAGTTTGAGTTTTCTTATATTCTAGTTTAGTGTAGAATGTGTTTTGGTTAGGGTATGTGAAGTAAGAAATTTCAAGAGAAGGGTTTGGATAATTGTGTGGAATTGATGATGTGTAGTGGCTGTTAACAAAACTTGAGTGGTGTTTTTACTGACCTAGAACAGAAAATAGAACCCAAACACGAACTTTCCGACATCGGTAAATTCGACAGATTATAAGTGTAATTAGAAATCTGGGATGACCCGAGAGACCCATAAATTATGTTCCCTTGACAGTGAGATGTGCAGGCAACCATGAAGCAACCCTAGAAACCTGAGCCCCTAATGAGCATTCCAGGCCGCAGATTTATTAGATTTGACCGCAAATTGCGGCCAAGTCGGGGTGGTTTTGTGTGATTTTTGGACCATACCCTCCTTATCAGATATCTAGAGCAACCCAATGTGCAAAATGTTCTAGTTTGGCCTGGGGTGAAATCTGGGAGTGGTTTTCCTGTGTTGCTGTTTTCGCGTTTTCCGTATTTTGAATGCTTGGTTTTGGTAATTGGTATTGTATTTGGTTGTTGGGCGTTTGTACGTCAACAACAAGGGTTGTTTGATTGTTTTTGCACGCATAGGCTATAGGTTCTAACCTATGAGCGCACCGTGTGCCGTATCAGTTTTCCGGATTCGATTTTAATAGCGATTGCGATTGTGTGTTATTGTAGGTACCTTCGCGTGGATTCCGAGACGACGGAGCGTGGCGTCATCGACTTCGGCAAGTAAGGAGCAAGGTGGGTAGATCTATATCTACGGGGGAAGTCGGGTAGATAGCGTATAGCACCCCCGCAAGTTTTTGATGGAAACCGATTCATAGAATATGGTTAAGGAAACCTAGATTAGAAAACTATGGATAAGGTTAAAAGGATAGTTTGAGATGAAAGCTTTAGGGGTATGAAAAGTGAAGGTGAATCACGACTTATAAATATATAGTTGCACTAGAATAAGTATGAGTTTTAGAGTAACTTGACATTGATGTATAGGGTAGAATGTATATGTAGAATTGACTTGATGTGAGGTATTAATGCGATGAAAGAATACGATGTGATATGATGATTTGATGATATGTTGGTATACGGATGCGAGTCGATTGAGATGATTTATACCTTGTCGGTCCCCAGATATGAGATTGTTATGGATGTGGTCTGGGATATAGGTATATATATATGTATATATATGTTGTGAATCTTGAGTGATATGCCGTACGAGACGTTAGGTCCGTACCCTCATTGTCATATAGGTTGATAGGATCCCTGATGGTTTAATACTGCCGTATGATAATTTTCCGTACGTGATGAGTTTGACTTGATGTTTGATCCATACCCTTGATTAGAGGATGTCGTACGATAGATTATACCGTACGTGATGTCGTGAGGCTGGATGCCGATTGATAGATTCACCGACTTGGTCATGTTAGATACGTATACCTGTCAGCATTCACATACGATTTACTTTATGCTACGCTCATGTCATTCTCATTGCATTACATGTACCTGTGCTAGTACACCTGCACCATTATCGATGATGCGTATGTTACACGTACACAGATTGGCCGGCTCACACACTTCATCATCAATAATTGCTATGTCACTACACAGTAGGATTGCTGCATCATGATATGACTCCTTGCATAGTTTACTTGCTATAGTTATATATGCACCTTATACGATATTGCATTTGACTTTGGAGAATTTGGGAACCGCAATATATATTTTAAAACTGGATTCATTTAAAAGAGCGGTTTTCCCTCGACATGTGCATATTACTGTTCCATGTTGCATGATATACGGATATGCTTACATTTCTGTTATATGTCGCATACATCATGCTTTACGATTATATGCATTGAGATATGTTGTTTTCATGAGATTTCTGGATTTGAGAACCGTGGTCATTTTAAAAGAAACTATGTATTGTTTTAAAAACCTGGTTTCTCTTGATATGATATTTCAGTGCGTCCATCATGCGTTTTTTTGGTTTTGAGACTTGTGATATGTGAAACCCGATTCGAGGAGTGGACGATCTGTTTGCGGGTTCATGGTGGACCCGGTATGGTACCCCGGGACAAGAAAGGGATGTCGCGCAATAGACGATGAGCCTGCAGAGGGACTACTACTTACCAGTGATTGGTTGGACCTGGCGGTTATCCGGAGGATACCGACCGGAGTCGAGAAATGGATATTAAGCCGATCCGTTCTGCCGAGCCCGAGGGCCGATCCCGCAGACGGAGCCCGTAGGCCGATCCGGACTGACGGAGCCCGAGATATATGAGGATTTACGTGTCGATACTGGACACGGGTTTCATGATGTTTCGAGTATCGATGCTGGACACTCAGGTTCCATGATTTGGATGTGTCGCGAGGGACACACGTTGATTTATATCCTCATACCTTCATACATATACTTTTATGATATTTACATGCATGATATTGGTGTGTCATTGGTTGACATGTGGACGAGATCCACATGCTTACAGGCATTGATCATTTGGTTGGATGATATCCACATGCTGATAGGCGTTTATTTATGTTGTTGGCACATATACAGATACGGTCATCCTAGATATCATAGTATTACCTTTATGATACAGTTGACCTAGGAGTCGTTGTTTATTCGATTTCTACCTGTTGAAATTTTTCTACTCACGAGTTGGCAACTCACCCCCGTTGTGCCACAGTTCTTGCAGGTTGACCGCATGGATCAGTAGCGGTACCGCTGGTACACAGTTGCATTCGGGTGATTGCTTTGGTAGGTGGTACATATTGGATCGTACCCCTCTTGTATTTATTATTCATATTGTATCTAGTCAACTCTATCAATCAAACTAGTATTTGTATAAGTAATGAGACATAGTGTGACTTGTGGTTGCAAGACTTAGAGCGAGGGGTATTCCGCTACTAGTAGTTTTGATATCTTGTTTATTTCTTTATCTTTTATGGTGATTTTCGACGTTGGGTGTCGTATACTGATATTTATGTTTTGCGTGGTTGTGGATCCGCCGATTGGCGAAGAGCTAGCTCCCGCTTGGGGATGCCTTTTATATTATCTTGTATTTGTGGTTTTGGATCAAAATATACAAAGGAGGTGCTGTCTAAATTTTCAAAAGACGAAATATGTTTTCCAACTAATAAAATCCACTAGCATTTTCATGTTCTATTATCCATGCATTAAATAAAACGTTTGTTTTCATTATACCTTTATTTCAAAACTTCACCTCTTTTATTTCTTAAAAGGGTTTAGATTTCTGGGCTTCGGCTTACTTGAATTACATTACGCCTTAGATGTTGCGTGATTTAAGTGCCGGTCACGAACTAATATTTCGGGTCGTGACAAAGTTGGTATCAGAGGGTTAGGTTTAACCTTGGTTCGAGTCTATGTTTGATTATGCGGAGTCTAGGGTGTATATATATTTCGGAACCTAGGCTTGACCTTACGGAACTTAGACTTGAACAGGGGGGTATTAGACCCGAACTTTCGTTTTATAGGTTGACCCTGATTGATGGAGCAGGTAGCTTGAGTAGAGTGACGTACCGTACGTATGTTCCACGGCATATTTACGATACGGTACTCCACTTAAGAAACCTTAGGATGTACATATTTTGAGATCTGTGATTCTCTTCGTACCCATGATTATACATCCATTTGAGATCCTTGATTCTGTTCGTTTCCATGATCATACTTTCATTGATGCTGTTCTTCTTATGATCATGTATCCATTCTGGATCTGTCATTTCCTTTCATGCCCTTGATCTGTTTTCGTCGATACACAATTGAGGTTCCTGTCACCATGGTTTGAGCGTAGATTAAGCTGCTGCTAGTGATGAGGTCAGGGTGAGCTCGTCATGGACGAGAACTGACCATTGTGTTTTCGGGTGACATAGGAACGTCTCGATGTAGTATTGTGTTGTGACCTCTTGTTGAGGCGAGTGTTTGGTTTTGCACCGGATGATCAGGCCATTGATAGAGGCTGCCAGTTGTCAGAGAACTGTTGATGTACAACATACCTCAGAGATTGTGATGTCGTCTACCGTGTGGACAGATGACCCAGCTGTTGCTGAGATTGATGGGATGTCGCTTCCAGAGCTTACGAGCTGAGATCGCTGGAGCTTCCAGGCAGAGATGCGACAGATGATAGCTAGTCTATCCCGAGTTGAGAGACGAAGGTGATTCGTCAGATTGATGCCCCGACGCAGGCCCAGTTGAGTTGAAGATTTCCAGTATGGAGAGTCTTACTCAGATCTAGAGTAGACCGATCCAGAGATGACCGTTGATGTATCGTCTTTCCTGAAGGATTGAGGCATTGCTTAGCATGCGGACGAAGGGTATTCACATGTCGTCCAAGCGAAGTTGAAAAGTTCGAACGAATGTCAGAAACCCATTTTTCCAAGTTTAAAGTATTCGAAGGAATATGCAAGTAATTCTGTGGATCCTCTAGAAGAATGAAACCCTAATTCGACATGATGATCATGGAACCGTTTCTAAACCTGAGGGTTTGCAGCAGTTCAGCGGTGCCATCAGTGAGGCTTGGGTTTGCCCTTCTACGATTGGTCCATAGGTACTGTGGCATGTACTGGATATTATTAGACTGTGCTCAGGTGTTGAGCTTTCGGGGAATTATGGGACTTTGATAAATCGATCGAAACGTTTAACGTCGTACGGATATCATGTGATAAGAGATCAGCAAGCTGACCAGCTTCGGATAGAGGACCTCACCCAGATGCGTTGTGAGTTGATCGAGAACGGATGAGTATTGAGTATTCCTCCAATGGTTGGGACGAGTTTCCGAGAATGTAGCGTCTTGAAAAGTCGTTTTGGTGTTTTCCTGAAATTCGGTGAAAATTCGGTATTTTTCCGAAAACCGTCTTTCTCGTTATTTTGCAGTTTAGGGCTAATTATACTTAAAATGGATAGGTAATTGCTTGTTTTTAGTAGCTAATGAGTTAATTATGAAATTTTGGTCATTTAAAAATTTTTCCCTATTTTTCAATTTTTTTAATATTATTTTAAGCCGGTAAGAAAATACATTAAATTAGCAATAAATACAAATTTTTCCGGGCTAATTTTAATCTTTAAAATTATGATAATTAAAATCTAGTGGTAACATAAATTTTTAGTAATTTATTTTGAGTTTTAACAAATTTTTATGATTTGAAACGAATTTATTGAATTTTGAGCTAAAATTTGCAATTTTTGAGTTGTAGGGGGCCTTTTTGCATAAAATTTCTTTTGTAAAACCCCTCTCTCTTTTCCCTCAGCCCTAGGACAGCCCAACCCTGACCAAGTCCAGAAATTTCTGGCCTCTTTTCTTTAGTTGCTTTCTTGAGTTGATTTAAGGGTTTTTTTGGATTTATTTTAAATATTGTTAATAAAGTATGGTGCTTTGACTTTTGTGGACTTGACCATGACTTTCCCCACTTGCCCACACCCTCCCCCATTCCTCTTGCTGGCCGAACCTGCACACTCCTCTTCTTCATCTCTTTTCCCTTCACTTTTCTTCAATTTTCTTCAATTTTCTTCAAAAAACCACATCAAAATCCACACTTTATTCAAAAATCCAAACAAAATCCTTATGCTATCATTTTCCTTAGCCATTCTTGCTTGAATCTTGGTGCTTGAGGCCATCATTTGGAGCAAAATCCATTATTAGGTTAATTAATTTACTTTGCTATCTAGTATTTTGCTAACCTAATCTAAGTGATTAATTTTCTTATGTGGGCTTTTGTTGTGTTAAATTAAGTTTTCAAGTGTGGAAATTGATTTGGAATGTGCTAGGTTATAAATTCAAGGAATGGTTGTTTATGGGAAATAGGATTTGGAATCATTGCTATTGTGTTGTAATTAGTGTTTGTAGATTGCTTGTAGTGTGCTTGGGTGAGTATGCTAAATTATAGTCGTTTTGTCGCTAATCGGCGATTTTTGCACCGATTTTGGAATGCAAATGCTTACTAGTTTTGTATAAAAATTATGTGATGAATTATTTTTGATATCTTGATGATTGTAATGGCTTGTCCTACGACTTTTAGGATGCGTGAGTGCGGATTTTTGGGTAGTCGGGTTTTAGTTTTGCCGGGCGACCAAATCGGCGTTTTTTTGGCAGTTTTTGCGATTTTCGCGTGTGTTCCGCGCACTTTGTGCACGTTGTACCTAGCTAGCGAACTTTAGTAGTTTCATTGGGGTTTTGCGTCGTTCTTGATATGTAACCTTATATTTGGTATTGATGTAAATTCCAGGTTCGGTCGCGGAGACGTCAGACGCGGCGCGAAAGGGAAAGGCGGTGATTGGACACAGCTAGCCAGGGATCCCGGTGAGTAGATGTAACATCTACGGGGGACTATCGTTGGATGGCGCAAGCCGCCCGATAGTTTTAGTAACTTATAAATCCGTAGTAATGTTAGTAATTAGGGGTGAAATGCTTAACTGACTATTTGATGCATCCATGCATTATATTGACATACCTATACGAAACCATTTCATAGGACACCTGCACCATTACCAGGGTTTTTATATGCAGCATGAGCACTATTCATGTTTACACACACACCCTGGTAATTGCCATGCCACCACACTAGATAAATTTTAAATTGAAACCTTTTACTAATTGATACTTAAACTGGTACTATTGCCTTTAATTCCTTAAAAATGAAACCGTAGTATTGCTATTCATGTGCATGTACTTCATCATATTAATTGTTCATGCTTAATACATTAATCACACATCGCAACTTGATTATTGATATCATACGCATTCATTATCATTGATATATGCACTTATGAGGATTTCTTGAGATTTTATGATATTGCTGGATTTCGGGGGAAAGCCGCAAAATTTCTAAACTTATTATATTTTTAAAATATGTAAATTGCGTTTTCTAGTGATGTAAGTGTCGTCCACCATGAGTTTGATGTGGATTTGGAAATCCGTGTCGAGGAGTGGAGGAACCGGCACGGGTACATGGTGGGCCCGGTAAGGTACCCCGGGGCAAGAGGAATGTGGTGATGGCGTTGAGCCTGGCAGGGGACGGATTACCTACCGGTGACTGTTTGGGACGGCGGATATCCAGAGGATACCGACCGTGGCCGCTAGATGATGAGATATTGATATTTGAGATGGGTCAGCCGGACGGCTGAGGCCAGAGATACATTTATGAGATTTGAGACAGCTTTTGGGTGTCGTTGCTGGACACCGATTTTCGTCGATTCATTGACATTATGCTGGCATTCTAAAAGAGTTTCAAAAACAAAAAGAGATAAAATATTCTTATATATACCTATTGAGACCTCAGATATTCATGTTGCATACATATTAGTACACTGATGTTATATACACACCTGCTAGTGCATCCAGTCATACCTGTATTATAGATGCTAGGATGCTTGTGTGCATGCATACGATAGCCTTTGTAGATGTTATTTATTACTCACGAGTTGGCAACTCACCCCCGTTGTGCCACAGTCTTTTGCAGGTCCGCTCCGTCAGTTCAGTAGCGGCGGGCGCACTTGTTCTTTTGCCTCTTTTGCCTGAGCTCGAGATTTGCTCATAGGTGGGTTATGTTATTATTTTTGTACCACCTTGTATATTCTTGTATCTAGTGTACTCCATCTACTGTTTCTACCAGATTATTGTATATTGACCTAGAGATGAGACTGTGAGGTTTGTGGATTTTATGCTGTATTTTGGGGTCGAGCTCACTTGAGCCGACATGCTACTTTTTCATGCTTCCTTATGATTATTACGCTTGTTGTCATTTATATTGCATGGGATTTGTGACCGCCTTATGGCGAAGAGCTAGCTCCCGCTTGGGGATGCCTTATTTGTTGGTTTTACATATATTCTTGTTGTACCCATTTTTGGGGGCCAGTATTTACAAAGGAGACTCTGCCGAAATTTTCGGAAAAATTAGTATTGTTTTTAAAAGGGGTTTTATATGACTTATTTGATAAACTTGCTTTCAAATGTTTGGGTTTTCTTCACTCTTTTGCTTAAATGGTTTTGTTTTCTGGGCTTTGGCTTACTTACTTTACGGACGTCTTTAGACGTTTCGTAAACTTAAGTGTCAGTCACGTTCCGTACCCTGCGGGTCGTGACAAAGTTGGTATCAGAGCGATAGGTTTTACCTTTGTGAGTGTAGGATGACCCTTGGTAGATGGAGTAAGTGACTTAAGCAGGGTAACGTAGCGTGCGTATGTCCGCGGCATACTTACGATACGGTACTCCGCCTAAGTGACTTTAGGATATACTTGCTTGAAAAATTCCTTCTTCAATTCCGTGTATCCTATGATCCTATTGCACTGTCCTTACTATCCGTTTTCCTGTAACAGCCACTATGCCGCCGAAGGCTACGAGGGCACAGAGGGCTGCCGCCAGAGACGAGATTCGAGCTGGCTCGTCCGAGACTAGGACCGAGCAGGGTGGTATGCCTACGCCGCAGGGACAGACCGATCCACCTTCCCCAGGCCGTATGGATAGGCTCGAGACCGGTATGGAGGAGTTGCGACAGATGATGGGAGGCATGCAGGAGCTACGTCAGATGGTAGGATCCCTAGTTGCAGCCAGTCGTACACCGAGGCCGGATGACGTACCTACTACATCACAGACGACCATGGTACCTGCTCCTACTACTACCACCGTGGCCATCCCGGTTTCACTACAGGATTTCATGAGGCTGAGACCTCCAGTATTCACCGGCACCGAGGCAGCGGAGGACCCACAGACGTTCCTTGACAGTTTAGCCAGGATCTGCTGTTCGCTGAGATGTTCGGATGATCGATGGGTAGAGCTTGCGAGTTTCCGACTAGAGGGTCTCGCGCAGACATGGTGGGAGTCAGTCTTGAGAGGTCGAGCTGCAGATCTACCGCCTATGACTTGGGTCGAGTTTACAGCGGTCTTTCTAGCCCGTTTCCTTCCAGAGAGCGTTCGTAACGCCAGAGCTCGCAGCTTCGAGGCCTTAGTCAAGACACCTGAGATGACGGTGTCTGAGTATGACATCCAGTTTACACAGTTATCCCGATATGCTCAGTATTTGGTGGATACCGAGGAGAAGATGGTGAAGAGGTTCGTACAGGGACTTGATGCCCAGCTATATCTTGCCATTGGCGCCCAGCACTACGACACTTATTCAGCGGCTATGGATACGGCATTGCGGATGGAGGCACGTATATCACGGACTTCGGCCGTTTCTGGGCCGAAGAGGATGCGCACCGATGTACCGTCTCAGAGGCAGCGCGCCAGATTCTTTCCGAGAGATAGGCCTGGCAGAGGATTTGGGCGGGGACAGTTATATGGTTCTTATCCCCAGGGGCAGCAGCCGTCGCCAGGATGTTTTGGGTGCGGGAGTCTGCACCATCTTGTCAGAGACTGTCCGGTGAGACGACAGGGAGCAGCGACAGTTCCGCATGTGACCCTACCACCATCACCACCCCCTCCTCAGAGAGCCCTACTTCCTACCCCAGGCGATGCTCCACGCCAGTTAGGTGCACCGAGAGGCCGTGGAAACGGCGGTCCTGTTCAGAGAGGACGAGGAGGCAGAGGCCGAGGTCGAGATCAGCCCGCTATCGGTGGAGGACAGGCCCGAGTTTTTGCTTTGACACCGCAGGATGCGCAGGCATCCAATGCCGTTGTGACAGGTACCTTGCCAGTTTGTTCTTTCGACGCACGGGTATTATTCGACCCAGGTTCCACACATTCGTACGTATCTACACACTTTGCACCGATGTTGGGCCGTGAGTCGTCGTCGTTAGATCAGCCGCTTGTTTTTACTCCGGTAGGCGAGTCGTTTGTCGCTCGGTTTGTATTTCGTTTGTGTTCCGTTCGTATCGGGGAGAGGGATTCATCAGTTGATTTGATACTCCTCGATATGTTGGACTTTGATGTGCTTCTGGGCATGGATTGGCTAGCCACTTGTTATGCTTCGGTGGACTGCCGTGAGAAGGCAGTCAGATTTAGCTTTCCGGGAGAGCCAGTCCTTGTTATTCGGGGAGACCGCAGTGTCGCCCTTCCCAGCTTAATTTCGTCTCTTCGCGCTGGTCAGCTCTTGCGGAAGGGATGTCAGGGATTCTTAGCGTCTATTTGTGATACTCGAGCTACAGAGGTTCCGTTAGACCGGGTCCCAGTAGTTTGTGAGTTCCCTGATGTTTTCCCTGATGAGCTACCTGGGCTACCGCCTGAGCGCGATGTTGAGTTCTGCATTGATTTGATTCCCGGTTCGGGGCCTATTTCTATACCTCCTTATCGGATGGCCCCGGCAGAGCTTCGAGAGCTGAAGGATCAGTTGCAGGATTTGTTAGATAAGGGGCTTATTCGACCGAGTGTTTCTCCGTGGGGTGCTCCGGTCCTGTTTGTCAAGAAGAAGGATGGAAGTTTGCGCTTATGTATCGACTACCGCCAGCTGAACAAAGTTACCGTTCGGAACAGATATCCATTGCCGCGCATTGATGATTTGTTCGACCAGCTTCAGGGTGCGGGGTATTTTTCGAGGATCGACTTGCGATCAGGATACCATCAGCTGCGAGTTCGACAGGAGGATATACCGAGGACAGCTTTCCGCACGCGCTACGGCCACTACGAGTTTTTGGTGATGTCGTTCGGACTCACCAATGCCCCAGCAGCATTTATGGATTTGATGAACCGTACATTCAGACCGTATCTTGACTTGTTCATCATCGTGTTTATCGACGATATCTTGGTGTACTCCCGGAGCAGAGAGGAGCACGAGCAGCACTTGCGGATTACGTTACAGACTCTGAGGGAGCACCAGCTGTTCGCGAAGTTCTCCAAGTGTGCATTCTGGCTGGACAGCGTCGGATTCTTGGGTCACGTGGTTACGAGAGACGGCATTTGTGTGGATCCGAAGAAGATTGAGGCTGTTCAGCAGTGGCCCCGACCTACATCGGTTACTGAGATCCGTAGTTTTCTAGGCTTGGCGGGCTACTACAGGCGTTTTGTTCAGGACTTCTCCCGTATAGCTGCACCTTTGACCGGTTTGACCCGGAAGGGAGTTCCTTTCGTTTGGACAGAGGAGTGCGAGCGCAGTTTTCAGCAGCTACGGACTTGTTTGACTACGGTGCCGGTATTATCTTTGCCTTCGGGATCAGGCGGATTTGTTGTCTACTGTGATGCTTCGCGAGTGGGATTAGGATGCGTATTGATGCAGCATGGCCGGGTGATCGCTTATGCTTCTCGGCAGTTGAAGAAGCATGAACAGAACTACCCCACTCATGATTTGGAGATGGCTGCAGTGGTCTTTGCACTGAAGATTTGGCGACATTACCTGTACGGCGAGTCGTGTCAGATATTCACCGATCACAAGAGCTTAAAGTACATATTTCAGCAGCGAGACCTGAACCTCAGACAGCGTCGTTGGATGGAGTTGGTGAAAGACTACGACTGCGAGATCTTATATCATCCAGGCAAGGCGAATGTGGTGGCAGATGCGTTGAGTAGGAGGCCCGGGGGTAGTCTATCCTTTTTGCGCGCAGTGCAGAGGCAGTCGTCAGCAGATTGGCAGATGCTATGCGACAGCCGAGTTGAGTTCGAGTTCACTCAGACAGGGGGACAGCTCGCGCATGTTCGTGCACGCCCACAGTTGCTTGACCGTATATATGAGGCACAGCGCAGTGACGACCATTGCTCAGAGATCATGGCACAGATGGGACAGGGCAGATTTTCCGAGTTCGTGGTTGACGATCAGGGGATTTTACGATATGGATCTAGACTGTGCGTACCAGATGCTGATGGATTGCGGCGCGACATTCTTGAGGAGGCACACCGATCAGTGTATAGTGTCCACCCAGGTTCCACCAAGATGTACCATGATATGAGAGAGACCTACTGGTGGGACGGGATGAAGAGGGACATTGCGGAGTTCGTTTCGAGATGCCTGACTTGTCAGCAAGTCAAGGCCGAGCACCAGAGGCCCGCAGGAGAGCTACAGCCGTTACCCATTCCAGAGTGGAAATGGGAGCAGATTTCGATGGATTTCGTTGTGGGTCTATCCAGGACCAGTCGAGGGTATGACTCCATCTGGGTGATCGTGGATAGATTGACGAAAGCGGCTCACTTCCTTCCAGTGAAGATGACTTTCAGCTTCGCTCAGTATGCTCGGCTCTATATTGACGAGATCGTGCGACTACATGGCGTACCGACTTGTATCGTGTCAGATCGAGGCACTCAGTTCACCAGCCGACTTTGGCAGAGACTTCAGGAGGCTTTGGGCACTCGTTTGAGCTTCAGCACAGCGTTTCATCCGCAGACCGACGGACAGTCAGAGCGGACCATTCAGACTCTCGAGGACATGCTCAGAGCGTGCGTTTTAGACTTTGGTGGTAGCTGGGATCGTCATTTACCTCTAGTGGAGTTCTCCTACAACAACAGCTTCCAGGATACTATTCAGATGGCACCTTTCGAGGCATTGTATGGGAGGAGATGCAGATCGCCCGTTTGTTGGACAGAGCTCAGCGAGAGCAGCATTTTGGGGCCGCAGCTTATTGAGAAGACGACAGCGAAGATACAGTTGACCCGAGACCGGATGAGGGCAGCTCAGAGCAGACAGAAATCGTATGCAGACAGGCGCCGTCGCAGATTAGAGTTCGCAGTTGGCGACCATGTTTTTCTGAGGGTCTCTCCGATGAAGGGCGTGATGCGTTTTGGGCGAAAGGGGAAGCTTAGCCCTAGATTCGTAGGTCCCTTCGAGATCCTCGAGCGTGTTGGCGCTGTTGCTTATCGTTTGGCTCTTCCTCCCAGCTTTCCCGATGTTCACCCCGTCTTCCATGTTTCGATGCTCCGCAAGTACCTTCACGACCCTTCGCATGCGATTCAGCACCCGACAGTCCAGCTAGAGCGCGACCTTTCTTTTGCAGAGCAGCCGGTGGCCATCCTGGATCGGCAGGTGAAGAAGTTGAGGTCGAAGATTATACCAACCGTCAAGGTCCTTTGGCGTAGCCCGAGCAGCGAGGAGGTTACCTGGGAGACCGAGGGCGAGATGAGGAAGAAATATCCCCATCTCTTCGAAGGTACGCGTAGCTATATTATTTTAAATTCGGGGACCGAATTTCTTTAAGGGGGGAAGATTGTAGCGTCTTGAAAAGTCGTTTTGGTGTTTTCCTGAAATTCGGTGAAAATTCGGTATTTTTCCGAAAACCGTCTTTCTCGTTATTTTGCAGTTTAGGGCTAATTATACTTAAAATGGATAGGTAATTGCTTGTTTTTAGTAGCTAATGAGTTAATTATGAAATTTTGGTCATTTAAAATTTTTTCCCTATTTTTCAATTTTTTAATATTATTTTAAGCCGGTAAGAAAATACATTAAATTAGCATTAAATACAAATTTTTCTGGGCTAATTTTAATCTTTAAAATTATGATAATTAAAATCTAGTGGTAACATAAATTTTTAGTAATTTATTTTGAGTTTTAACAAATTTTTATGATTTGAAACGAATTTATTGAATTTTGAGCTAAAACTTGCAATTTTTGAGTTGTAGGGGGCCTTTTTGCATAAAATTTCTTTTGTAAAACCCCTCTCTCTTTTCCCTCAGCCCTAGGACAGCCCAACCCTGACCAAGTCCAGAAATTTCTGGCCTCTTTTCTTTAGTTGCTTTCTTGAGTTGATTTAAGGGTTTTTTTGGATTTATTTTAAATATTGTTAATAAAGTATGGTGCTTTGACTTTTGTGGACTTGACCATGACTTTCCCCACTTGCCCACACCCTTCCCCATTCCTCTTGCTGGCCGAACCTGCACACTCCTCTTCTTCATCTCTTTTCCCTTCATTTTTCTTCAATTTTCTTCAAAAAACCACATCAAAATCCACACTTTATTCAAAAATCCAAACAAAATCCTTATGCTATCATTTTCCTTAGCCATTCTTGCTTGAATCTTGGTGCTTGAGACCATCATTTGGAGCAAAATCCATTATTAGGTTAATTAATTTAATTTGCTATCTAGTATTTTGCTAACCTAATCTAAGTGATTAATTTTCTTATGTGGGCTTTTGTTGTGTTAAATTAAGTTTTCAAGTGTGGAAATTGATTTGGAATGTGCTAGGTTATAAATTCAAGGAATGGTTGTTTATGGGAAATAGGATTTGGAATCATTGCTATTGTGTTGTAATTAGTGTTTGTAGATTGCTTGTAGTGTGCTTGGGTGAGTATGCTAAATTGTAGTCGTTTTGTCGCTAATCGGCGATTTTTGCACCGATTTTGGAATGCAAATGCTTACTAGTTTTGTATAAAAATTATGTGATGAATTATTTTTGATATCTTGATGATTGTAATGGCTTGTCCTACGACTTTTAGGATGCGTGAGTGCGGATTTTTGGGTAGTCGGGTTTTAGTTTTGCCGGGCGACCAAATCGGCGTTTTTTTGGCAGTTTTTGCGATTTTCGCGTGTGTTCCGCGCACTTTGTGCACGTTGTACCTAGCTAGCGAACTTTAGTAGTTTCATTGGGGTTTTGCGTCGTTCTTGATATGTAACCTTATATTTGGTATTGATGTAAATTCCAGGTTCGGTCGCGGAGACGTCAGACGCGGCGCGAAAGGGAAAGGCGGTGATTGGACACAGCTAGCCAGGGATCCCGGTGAGTAGATGTAACATCTACGGGGGACTATCGTTGGATGGCGCAAGCCGCCCGATAGTTTTAGTAACTTATAAATCCGTAGTAATGTTAGTAATTAGGGGTGAAATGCTTAACTGACTATTTGATGCATCCATGCATTATATTGACATACCTATACGAAACCATTTCATAGGACACCTGCACCATTACCAGGGTTTTTATATACAGCACGAGCACTATTCATGTTTACACACACACCCTGGTAATTGCCATGCCACCACACTAGATAACTTTTAAATTGAAACCTTTTACTAATTGATACTTAAACTGGTACTATTGCCTTTAATTCCTTAAAAATGAAACCGTAGTATTGCTATTCATGTGCATGTACTTCATCATATTAATTGTTCATGCTTAATACATTAATCACACATCGCAACTTGATTATTGATATCATACGCATTCATTATCATTGATATATGCACTTATGAGGATTTCTTGAGATTTTATGATATTGCTGGATTTTGGGGGAAAGCCGCAAAATTTCTAAACTTATTATATTTTTAAAATATGTAAATTGCGGTTTTCTAGTGATGTAACTGTCGTCCACCATGAGTTTGCTGTGGATTTGGAAATCCGTGTCGAGGAGTGGAGGAACCGGCACGGGTACATGGTGGGCCCGGTAAGGTACCCCGGGGCAAGAGGAATGTGGTGATGGCGTTGAGCCTGGCAGGGGACGGATTACCTACCGGTGACTGTTTGGGACGGCGGATATCCAGAGGATACCGACCGTGGCCGCTAGATGATGAGATATTGATATTTGAGATGGGTCAGCCGGACGGCTGAGGCCAGAGATACATTTATGAGATTTAAGACAGCTTTTGGGTGTCGTTGCTGGACACCGATTTTCGTCGATTCATTGACATTATGCTGGCATTCTAAAAGAGTTTCAAAAATAAAAAGAGATAAAATATTCTTATATATACCTATTGAGACCTCAGATATTCATGTTGCATACATATTAGTACACTGATGTTATATACACACCTGCTAGTGCATCCAGTCATACCTGTATTATAGATGCTAGGATGCTTGTGTGCATGCATACGATAGCCTTTGTAGATGTTATTTATTACTCACGAGTTGGCAACTCACCCCCGTTGTGCCACAGTCTTTTGCAGGTCCGCTCCGTCAGTTCAGTAGCGGCGGGCGCACTTGTTCTTTTGCCTCTTTTGCCTGAGCTCGAGATTTGCTCATAGGTGGGTTATGTTATTATTTTTGTACCACCTTGTATATTCTTGTATCTAGTGTACTCCATCTACTGTTTCTACCAGATTATTGTATATTGACCTAGAGATGAGACTGTGAGGTTTGTGGATTTTATGCTGTATTTTGGGGTCGAGCTCACTTGAGCCGACATGCTACTTTTTTCATGCTTCCTTATGATTATTACGCTTGTTGTCATTTATATTGCGTGGGATTTGTGACCGCCTTATGGCGAAGAGCTAGCTCCCGCTTGGGGATGCCTTATTTGTTGGTTTTACATATATTCTTGTTGTACCCATTTTTGGGGGCCAGTATTTACAAAGGAGACTCTGCCGAAATTTTCGGAAAAATTAGTATTGTTTTTAAAAGGGGTTTTATATGACTTATTTGATAAACTTGCTTTCAAATGTTTGGGTTTTCTTCACTCTTTTGCTTAAATGGTTTTGTTTTCTGGGCTTTGGCTTACTTACTTTACGGACGTCTTTAGACGTTTCGTAAACTTAAGTGCCAGTCACGTTCCGTACCCTGCGGGTCGTGACAGAGAACGTGTTCGGCTAGAGATTTTCTACAGAGTGATGAAGATACCGAGTTTGTAATTACGAGTCCGTGCGAGAGACTTCGGATTGACTGTAGCCGAGAACCATTGCAGTACGCAGATAGCGTGACGTGATGTCAAAGTGGACGATAATAAAGACGAGTGGAACCAGGGGTTCGTGCGAGATGCTAACGAGCTGTTGTTACTCCCTCTTGAGATTAGAGATCTGACATGCATACAGAGGCGTTGGGATGCGACCAGTTCCCGAGAAAATGTTGTGCTGAGAACGCAGATGTCCAGAAAACAAGAAAGGATTATGCAAAAGTACCAGCCTCCGTGTAGTTCGGCATAGGCGAGATCAGAAGAGACCCTGAGCAGGTTCCTTCCAGGACACTGCTGCAATAAGATTTGCACCCAGGATCAGTTGTGTCACGTGTATTCAAAGGACCAGAGGCCGATACCAGTGACGTGCTGCTTTATGAGTGATCGTACTAATTGGCCGAGAGTTGACCAGAGAAGTGCCAGAGCGGAATCGTTCACGTTAGCACCCCTGACCGGGCCGACGAGCCGATGGATTGCGAGATTAGTAATCCACAGAGAAAATGAGGACCCAGAGACAGAGGACGCCAGACCGTGAGCAGGAGGCAAGCGGATGTTCTTGCTCTGCCAGTTTTGGGTGCATCGACATTCTTCGACATTGTAGGAAGTGTATCTCAATGTCATTTGTTGCGATTTGCGTTTGTGATCCGAGTATCACGCTTATATCGCTTGGATTTGAGTTTGGATGATTGAGTTTCATGATATTGTTTTCGTGCACCATGGCTGCACCTACTGGGTATTTACAATTTGTGCATAGTTATTGCACCTGATTTATGTTTATACACCGCCACATTGGTTTGTGATTTGTGCATATTTATTGCACTTGAGATCGGTTTTGTGCCTTAGCTGCACGTGTTTATGATTTCGTGGGTTTCATACGGATGATTTGATTTTGGTGCATGTGGTACGCACTCGATTTGATTTTTGCACTCGGTATAGCTTATATATGCTTGCAGTGCATTGATACGTGTTTTGTGCATGCGGTTGCACACGTTTATGATTTTGTACACCTTGGTACACTCGGTGTTGCTTTTTACGCATTGAGTTATTGATTGGTATTTTGTGCATATGATGCATCAGATTTGTATTTATGCGTTATGCACTGTATTTGTATTTCGTACACTAGATGCACTGGATTTGGATTTCGTGCACTGGATGCACCGGATTTGTGTTTCGTGCATTTGTCGCACTAGATTTTTATTTCGTGCATTTGTCGCACCGGATTATATTTCGTGCATTTGTTGCACTGGATTTATATTTTTGTGCATTGGTTGCGCCAGATCGGTATTTCGTGCATTGGTTGCACTAGATTTATACTCCGTGCATTGGTTGCATCGATTTTTTTGTCTTTGAGCATTCATTTTACCAGAGTTATGTTTTTGTGCGCGTTGCACTTGACGTTCGTTTTTCGGGCGCTTTACCGCACTGGGCATTTATATGGACTTGACGCGCTTGGGTTGGATTTTTGCGCATATTAGACGCTTGATGTTGGATTTTGTGCGCATCGGATGCACTTGACTTAGATTTTATTCGTGCATGACGGATGCACTTGATTTGGATTTTCACGCATGTTGGGCGCATGATATGAGATGTGGTTTTTGTGCACACCGGATGCACTCGATTGTGATTTTCATTCGTGCATGTTAATTGCACAGAATTGAGATTTTCGTGCACTATAGATGCACTAGATGTTGTTGTCGTGCACACCCGTTGCACTGGACAGATGCTTTCGTGCACACCCGTTGTATTTAGTTTTACTTTTGTGCATATTGCGGCACTTGTATTTGGATTTGATTTCCGTGTGCACCAGACGCACGTAATTGTTGGATACGCTTTTTTAGGCTGATTTTGCTTTTGAGCACCTCGTTTTCATGATGGGCACTACATTACGTAGTAACCGAACATGACTGATCTGAGAACGGTACCTGAGTACTTTACATGCATTAAAGTTTACCAAGAGGTTTTCACAAAGGAGCTATAGTCTCACTATTTCCTACGTGTCCGTGAGCGACACGAACGTTTACAAAGGAAAACCTTTTGGGATATTTTAAAAGGGCGGAATGTACATTTAGCAAAACCCATATGAACATATAATTATTACTTTACAAATGAGGGTCCGTCACTTATGCCGTGAGTTACGCATCACGCTGCGATTTAGAAAAGATTTTGCATGTGTATTATTCTTTTTTAGAAAAAATTTCCAAGGATGCGTACTATATACATATTATAGTATTTGACTGGTGTATATTGGATTTCAGTAATGGATTTCGAGATCTGTATCTCCATTGTAACTCTGAGGATATGCGTGTGAATCCGATGATTTGCGTGACGCTTGACGGAGTTCGATTTTGAGTTCCGTACTCGTTTTCAAGCGCACGCGATGCGCTGTAGTATTTCTATATTTTCCGTGATTTCGGAGCCCCGTTGATTTGAGCCGATTATTGAAATGTTTTAGAATTTGGGGGTTTAAATTTAAATTTGGGGACCGAATTTATTTAAGGGTGGAAGATTGTAACATTTCAGAAAATATAAAATATTATTTTTGGAATTTAATATTAAAATAATATATTTTGGCGAAAACTGCCCGATTTGCAAAATTGGGGTTTTCGAAAAAACGTATAAATACATACCAATGATTGTGAAATAATTGGAGATTTGAATGATTTATTCATTTAAAAATATATTTATCAGATTTGGCATTTTTAAAAATTATTATACGCAAGTTTAAAATTTAACCCGATTAGGGCAATACTAATCGCGATTAAGCCAAATCCGTGTTTCTACAGTTCCATGGCTAGTGCACCATGTCATGTTTCATTTTGTTGCATGTTGTTGCATTTGTATTGTTTTATGTGTATTATGTGATTTGGTTTTAAAAATAGAAAAGGGAAAAGGGTAAAAGGGTAAAAAAATGAGAGAGTGAGTGAGAATAAGAGAGTGGGAGAGAGAGGGCTGCCATCTAATCTCACCCTCCATTTGTTTTCTCCATCATTTTCTTCTCATTCTTCTTCCTCACTTCCCTCCACCTTCAACCCTAAGATCCATCTCAAAAATCTTGCCAAAATCCTATACTCCCTTCACAAAAGTTGATCCCCTCCTCACCCTCATCACATTGGACCAAGAAAAGTTGGATTTTGATGACATTGGGAAGCTAGAGTTTTTCTTGAGTTGCCCAAATAAGGTATGGCTTCTTTCATTCAGTTTAGTTTGAGTTTTCTTGTATTCTAGTTTAGTGTAGAATGTGTTTTGGTTAGGGTATGTGAAGTTAGAAATTTCAAGATAAGGTTTGGGTAATTGTGTGGAATTGATGATGTGTAGTGGCTGTTAACAAGACTTGAGTGATGTTTTTACTGACCTAGAACAGAAAATAGAACCCAAACACGAACTTAGAACTTTCCGACATCGGTAAATTCGACAGTTTGTGAGTGTAATTAGGAATCTGGGATGACCCGAGAGACCCATAAATTATGTTCCCTTAACAGTGAGATGTGCAGGCAACCATGAAGCAACCCTAGAAACCTGAGCCCCTAATGAGCATTCTAGGCCGCAGATTTATTGGATTTGGCCGCAAATTGCGGCCAAGTCGGGGTGGTTTTGTGTGATTTTTGGACCATAGCCTCCTTATCAGATATCTAGAGCAACCCAATGTGCAAAATGTTCTAGTTTGGCCTAGGGTGAAATCTGGGAGTGGTTTTCCTATGTTGCTGTTTTCGTGTTTTCCGTATTTTGAATGCTTGGTTTTGGTAATTGGTATTTATTTGGTTGTTGGGCATTTATACGTCAACAACAAGGGTTGTTTGATTGTTTTTGCACGCGTAGGCTATAAGTTCTAACCTATGAGCGCACCGTGTGCCGTATCGGTTTTCCGGATTCGATTTTAATAGCGATTGTGATTGTGTGTTATTGTAGGTACCTTCGCGTGGATTCC
Source organism: Agapanthus africanus (assembly GCA_030015575.1). NCBI lineage: Eukaryota > Viridiplantae > Streptophyta > Magnoliopsida > Asparagales > Amaryllidaceae > Agapanthus > Agapanthus africanus. The sequence goes on along the minus strand of CM057347.1, from coordinate 426,653,433 downwards.
GAGACGACGAAACGTGGCGTCAACGACTTCGGCAAGTAAGGAGCAAGGTGAGTAAATCTATATCTACGGGGGAAGTCGGGTGGATGGCGTATAGCACCCCCGCAAGTTTTTGATGGAAACCGATTCATAGAACATGGTTAAGGAAACCTAGATTAGAAAACTATGGATATGGTTAAAAGGATAGTTTGAGATGAAAGCTTTAGGGGTATGAAAAGTGAAGGTGAATCACGACTTATAGATATATAGTTGCACTAGAATAAGTATGAGTTTTAGAGTAACTTGACATTGATGTATAGGGTAGAATGTATATGTAGAATTGACTTGATGTGAGGTATTAATGCGATGAAAGAATACGATGTGATATGATAATTTGATGATATGTTGGTATACGAATGCGAGTCGATTGAGATGATTGATACCTTACCGGTCCCCAGATATGAGATTGTTATGGATGTGGCCTGGGCTATAGGTATATATATGTATATATATGCTGTGAATTTTGAGTGATATGCCGTACGAAACGTTAGGTCCGTACCCTCATTGTCATATAAGTTGATAGGATCCCTGACGGTTTAATGCCGACGTACGATGATTTTCCGTCCGTGATGAGTTTGACTTGATGTTTGATCCATACCCTTGACTAGAGGATGCCGTACGATGGATTATACCGTATGTGATGTTGTGAGGCTGGATGCCGATTGATAGATTCACCGACTTGGTCATGTTAGATACGTATACCTGTCAGCATTCGCATACGATTTACTTTATGCTATGCTCATGTCACTCTCATTGCATTACATGTACCTGTACTAGTATACCTGCACCATTATCTATGATGCGTATGTTACACGTACACAGATTGGCCGGCTCACACACTTCATCATCAATAATTACTATGTCACTACACAGTAGGATTGCTGCATCATGATATGACTCCTTGCATAGTTTACTTGCTATAGTTACATATGCACCTTATACGATGTTGTATTTGACTTTGGAGAATTTGGGAACCGCAAGATATATTTTAAAACTGGATTCATTTAAAAGAGCGGTTTTCCCTCGACATGTGCATATTACTGTTCCATGTTGCATGATATACGGATATACTTATATTTCTGTTATATGTCGCATACATCGTGCTTTACGATTAAACGCATTGAGATATACTGTCTTCATGAGATTTCTGGATTTGAGAACCGTGGTCATTTTAAAAGAAAGTATGTATTGGTTTAAAAATCCGGTTTCTCTTGATATGATATTTCAGTGCGTCCACCATGCGATTTCTCGGTTCTGAGACGTGTGATATGTGAAACCCGATTCGAGGAGTGGACGATCCGTTTGGGGGTTCATGGTGGACCCGGTATGGTACCCCAGGGAAAGAAAGGGATGTCGTGCAGTAGACGATGAGCCTGGCAGAGGGACTACTACCTACCGGTGATTGGTTGGACCTGGCGGTTATCCGGAGGATACCGACCGGAGTCGAGAGATGGATATTGGGCCGACCCGTTCTGCCGGAGCCCGAGGGCCGATCCCGCATACGGAGCCCGTAGGCCGATCCGGACTGATGGAGCCCGAGATATATGAGGATTTACCTATCGATGCTGGACACGGGTTTCATGATATTTCGAGTGTCGATGCTGGACATTCAGGTTCCATGATTTGGATGTGTCGCGAGGGACACACGTTGATTTATATCCTCATACCTTCATGCATATACTTTTATGACATTTACATGCATGATGTTGGTGTGTCATTGGTTGACATGTGGACGAGATCCACATGCTTACAGGCATTGATCATTTGGTTGGATGATATCCACATGCTGATAGGCGTTTATTTATGTTGTTGGCACATATGCAGATATGGCCACCCTAAATATCATAGTATTACCTTTATGATACAGTTGACCTAGGAGTCGTTGTTTATTCGATTTCTACCTGTTGAAATTTTTCTACTCACGAGTTGGCAACTCACTCCCGTTATGCCACGGTTCTTGCAGGTTGACCGCATGGATCAGTAGCGGTACCGCTGGCACACAGTTGCATTCGGGTGATTGCTTTGGTAGGTGGTACATATTGGATCGTACCCCTCTTGTATTTATTATTCATATTGTATCTAGTCAATTCTATCAATCAAACTAGTATTTGTATAAGTAATGAGACATAGTGAGACTTGTGGTTGCGAGACTTAGAGCGAGAGGTATTCCGCTACTAGTGGTTTTGATATCTTGCTTATTTCTTTATCTTTTATGGTGATTTTCGACGTTGGGTGTCGTATACTTATATTTATGTTTTGCGTGGTTGTGGATCCGCCGATTGGCGAAGAGCTAGTTCCCGCTTGGGGATGCCTTTTATATTATCTTGTATTTGTGGTTTTGGATCAAAATATACGAAGGAGGTGTTGTCCAAATTTTCAAAAGATGAAACATGTTTTCCAACTAATAAAATCCATTAGTATTTTCATGTTCTATTATCCATGCATTAAATAAAACGTTTATTTTCATTATACATTTATTTCAAAACTTCACCTCTTTTATTTCTTAAAAAGATTTAGATTTCTGGGTTTCGGCGGACTTGAATTACGTTAGGCCTTAGACGTTGCATGATTTAAGTGCCGGTCACAAGCTAATATTTTGGGTCGTGACAAATACAGATCGAGATCCGCATTTCCGAGGGTTTCCCTAAGGAAAAAGCTCAAGAGTTTTCCCTTTGATGAGGTCACCCTCCACCGTCTCTGTTTGAGGCCCAAAATAATCTCTCTTGAATATGTAGGACTTTGGATCTTCAATAGAAAGTCTCCGCTCCCTGTTCTAGATTTCTAGATTTTGTTACAATGGGATTTTTTTGATGAATCACCCCCTCTACTTCTTTTTATTCTCTGGGTCTTGATGAATGGAAAGGACAAAACAAAGGAATCCTTTTTTTTGGGTTTTGAGATTTAGAATAAATTTGCAGTGGGAAAAGGAAAGCTTTATCCAAGATTTTAAAGAAGAAAAAGAACCTGCGAGAGGGAGAGAGGGAGAGAAGACAACACAAAACCCTAAAAAATGATTGAGAAGAATAATTGTTGTTGATTTCATTATAGGGTTGCTTTTTATAGCCTTTACACTTTACACTTGGGCCCCTTGGGCTTTATAATTTTTTCCTTTTGCCTTTCCCATGCCCATGTGTTTATTTCTTTTTGCACATAAGTCATGGGTTTTTACATATTTTGGCTTGTTGCCCATTTTCCTTACAGTTATTCCCAAAAATTACATTTAAATTTATTTGCTGCATAATTCTTTTCCTCGGTAGTTGATTTCGCTTGGGCTCGAGGCAGTTTAGGCATAGACCCAATTACTTGGGGTCGGATCCGGGTCCACTTGGACGTTGACTTTGACTTCTTCTTCTTGATTTTTAATTTTGTTAATGTGGTGTAAATTTCGACTCCAACAAAATGCTCCCATCGATAAATGCACAACACATGTATTGGTCATATTCATGAATTTGATGGATCTCGTCTTGTGAAGAGGTTGGCTTGATTCTCTTTTGGCGGCGTGGAGGTCATTGCTTCCCTTTTGGCAAACGCGGAGGCCATTGCTTGGTTCCCTTTTGGCGACGTGGAGGTCGGTGGTGCTTTCCTTTTGGCGACGTGGAGGTCGATACTTTCTTTTTGGCGATGTGTAGCTCGTTGCTTCCCTTCCCTTTTGGCGACGTGGAAGTCGATGCTTTGATTTGGTTCCCTTTTTACGGCGTGGACTGTCGATACTTGATTTGGTTCCTTTTTTTGCGGCGTTGACCGTCGATACTTGATTTGGTTTCCTTTTTCCGACGTGTACTGTCGATGCTTTGTTTGATTCCAGTGCGGTGGTCATTAGTTGAACCGGTTGATTTGATTTGTTTTGGGAGTTTCCAATCTGTCCAGTGGGATTTTTGAGCTTGGAAGCACTGCTAGGTGGGACTTTGATTTTTATTTATTTGATTCCTGCCTTATTCAGCGGGACTTTCTGGACTTGGAAGTACTTGTCGAGTGGGACTTGGATTTTTTTAACTGGTTTTGAGTTGGAATTTTGGATTCTGAACTGGCATCAGCGTTGCTAACACTGGAGCACCGATGCCAGGAGCAATTCATCATTTTGCCTTGGGAGAATATGGAATTTTGGTTTTGGTTCGGCATCAGCACGCTAACACTGAAGCATAGTGCCAGGAACGACTCATCATCTGCCTTTGGGGGATTTGGAGGTTTAGATTTGGTTGGCGTCTGCATTGCTACACTACACTGGAATGATACCAGGAGCGACTCGTCATTCGCCGTGGGAGGATTTTAATAGTTCCCAGTTTAACGATTTAAGGGTCATCTATTCCCAGTTTAATGATTTAGGGGCCTTTTTTTGAGGTATTTTCATGCGTAGTATTTCTTGAGATATCGGCCGTTGATGGATGGCATGGGCTTATTTCCCTCAGCGTGTATCAATTGGTAGGCTCCTCCATCAAATGCTTTCTCGATGATGTATGGCCCTTTCCAGCCTGTCTCGAATTTTCCTTTTGCATATCGGTTGGGAATGATCGGTTTTCTAAGGACCAATATCAATTCACCTTTCCTGAAGACACGGAGACGGGTCGTCTTGTCATAGGCCCGTGACATTTGGGCTCGATACAACTCCAGATTTTGTTGCACTACGAGTCTTTTTTCTTTGAGTGCGTCGAGCTCTTCAAGCCGAAAAAGAGCATTTTCCTCTCCTGTCAGACAGTGCTGGACGACCATTCTTAAGTTTGGAATTTCGACTTCGAGGGGAAGAATTGCCTTCACCCCGAAGAGTAGTGGGTATGGGGTAGATTGGGTTGGAGTGTGGTGCGTGGTACGATATACCCACAATGTTTCGTGGAGCTTGAGGTTCCAATCTCTTTTGTTGGCTGAAACATTTTTCTTTAGGAGCTTGCATAGAATTGTTGAAGGCTTCGGCCAGCCCATTGATCCTTGGATTATAGATGGAGCAATATTTCCAGTCTATCTTGTGTTAAGTAGCGAACCTTGAGACTTTGAAGCTCTTGAAAGAAGGTTCGCTGTCAGAAATGATCCACTTTGGTGTGTCAAAACGGTATAGAACATTATGCCGGAAGAATGTCAGAATATTTTCTGTCTTGACTTCTTTTAGCGGGACAACTTCAACCCATCTGGAGAAGTAGTTAGTTACGACCAATATGAACCGGTGACCTTTAGATGACGAAGGATCAATTGGGCTAACTATGTCGGTACCCCATATTTTGAATGGCATGACGTCACGGTAGGATGTAGCGGATTAGGATGCTTGTGTATGAAGTTGCCGTGTATTTGACAGAGATGGTATTTCTTCGCATGTTCTTCACAATTCTTTATCATGGTAGGCCAGTAATATCCAAGCCGCTTGATTTGAAGCTGCATTTTGGGGCCAGATTGGTGTGCTCCACAGACGCCCGAGTGAACTTTCATGATTTTTTGGGTTGCGGCCGAGGACAGACACCTGAGCCAGAGCTGATTGTATGATTTTCGATATAGTGTGTCATTTACGAACACATCGAAAGCTCTTTTCTTCAGCTGAACCCTGCTAGATTTTTCTTTTGGCAGCTTATCATATCGGAGATACTTTATGAAGGGTTCTCTCCAATCAGGCTCGTTTTTGATGATCAGGGCTTCTTCAGAAGGATAGTTCTCTTGTTCTACAATTTCTTCTTCCCATAAAGAGGCTGGAGGTAGAATTTGCCGGTTTCTAACCGTGATCAGAATTTCATCTATGTTGGGATCAACCAGCTATTTGGCTAGACGAGTGAGTACATCGGCTTTTCTGTTCAACGCCCTGGGAACTATCATCAGTTCAATGTAGATAAACTGTCCCATGAGTTCCACCACCCGGCTTCTGTATCGAGCCAACTCGAGCATGTATATTTTGTAGTCGCCGCTTACTTAGTTGACGACTAGCTAAGAATCTCCGTAAACGCGTATCCGAGTGATCTTTATTTCTATGGCGAGTTCGAGACCAGCTATTATCGCTTCATACTTTGCTCATTGTTTATGCGAGGCTCGGTAAGAGCGAAAGAACGTCGTAGGTTCCCATGATGGCATGATGAACACCAATGCTATCCCAGCTTTTATCTGCGGGATGCTTGATTTGATGGAGGGCCTCGTTGATGAGGCTCCATCGAAGTAGAGCTCCCAACATGACTCGTTATCTTTGATGTCTAGCGCTTGTTTATCGGGTAACTCATAATTTAGTAGAGACCCTTCAGGTATGGGATGGATAGCGAGAAAGTCGGTTAGGGCTTGCCCTTTTATTGCTTTCTGAGGAGTATAGACTATATCAAATTCAAGCAGCATGCAGCCCATCTGGCTATCCTACCGGTTAGGTTTGCCTTGGTCATTAAATATTTCAGCGGGTCGATCTTGAAGATCGGCATAACCCGGTGGGCCAGATAGTGCCTCAGCTTCTTCACGGTGAATATCAGGGCAAAGCATTGTTTTTCGATCGGGGAGCAGTTATGTTCTGCCCCGACTAAAGTTCGGCTAAAATAGTAGAGGGCATTTTCGTTTCCTTTATTATTTTGGGCGAGGAGCGCGTCGAGTGATCTCTCTAGTGCAATAGTGTAGAGGATCAGTGGTTTATTTGGAATGGGAGCAGTGAGCACTGGAGGGTGTAACAGGTGTTGCTTAATTCTTTCGAACGCGTCTTGACAATCGGCGTCCCAGACAAAAGGAGCACCCTTCTTTATGAGTTTTGAGAAAGGTCGACATCTTCCTGATAAGTTTGAGATGAATTTTCGTATATAAGTGAGCTTTCCTTAGAAGAATCTTAGCTGCGTCAGATTTTTTGGAGGAGGCATCTCCATGATTGCTTTTATCTTTGATGGGTCGAATTCGATCCCTCGATGTCGGACTATAAAGTATAGGAATTTTCCCGACGACACGCCAAAAGCGCACGTCAGAGGATTCATCTTGAGATTGTATTCTTTTAGTCTGGTGAAGACAATTCTGAGATCTTGGACGTGATTGGTTTTGGCTTTAGTTTTGACGATCAGATCATCCACGTAGCAGTCGATGACTTTGTGGATTAAGTCATCAAAGATCTTCGTTATTGCTCTTTGATATGTGGTGCTCGCGTTCTTTAATCCGAACGACATCACGTTGTAGTAACATATGCCGATCGGGGTTCGAAATGTTGTGTGTTTCTCATCCTCGGACGAAATTTTGATTTGATTGTATCCCGATGAGCCATCCATGAAGGTGAACAGTTCATAACTTGAAGTATCGTCGACCATCATTTCCATGACCGGAAGCGGAAAATCATCTTTAGGGCATGCCTTGTTAAGGTCCCTGAAATCAACGCAAACTTGGATCTGCCCATTTTTCTTTACTAGGACAATACATGCGATCCAATCCGCATATTTCTCTTCTTTGATGAAGCCGGCATCAATGAGTTTCTTGGTTTCCTCAATGATATTTTCTTCCAGCTCTCCTCTCATTTTTCGAGGAGCTTGCTTGACCGGTTTGGCATCAGGAGATATAATCAGCTTATGCACGGCCACCTCAGGGGAGAGGACGGGCATTTTTTTGTACGTCCATGCAAAGCAGTTGACGAATTCATGCAGCAGGGTGATTATTTGTTCTTTTACTTCCTCTGGCAAGAGTGGGCTAATGTAAGTCGGCCTTGGGTTATCGGGTGTTCCCAAGTCGATTTCAGTTAGCTCGTCGAAAGTTGTTTGTTCGCCATCTTCGAGCTCTTGAGGGGATTCTTCCGGCTCAGTTAGCTCATCATTATCCCCTGGCTTTCCGCTGGCCTTGCTAATGTGGATCATGTAGCAGGACTGACATTAGGCTGAATGAAACCTATTCCACGTCTATCTGGGATTCGCCCATCGATGAATGGTCGGGCTTGAGGCAGATGCCACAGCCCTTCATAGAATTTTAATTCGGAATCCATTTGATATAACGGGCATCCGTACTTCTTAAAATATTCCCATATTTTGGACGCATAATATTTGGGGTTTAAGACGGCTCTTATGCCTCTTTCATAAGGAAGGCGTGTTAAGGACAAATCGTTTGGGTGCGTGACAGGGTCTGACCTATAAAACATGATGCATCTCTGCCCACTCTTTCTTTTGGGGACATAGAAGGTTTTCAATTGGTCCACAGTGGAGATGGATATCACGTCATGCTCTTTGCACATCTGCTCTGGAACCTTTGTGATGGTCAGGGACCCTTCTGTGATTTCAGGGGCTTCCCTTAGTTTTGCCTTTTGCATGAGAGCCCTGTCTGTGCATTTATTGCAAGACGAATCCTCTGCATCCGATTCTTTAGTATCGCTGCCAAAGTGAGGGCAAATTTTGCTGAAGGATAGGCCCTCAATATCAGACTCGTCTGTGTCGCTACTGAAAAAAGGGCGAGCTTTACAGAAGGACGGGCTTCCAGCATTAGGATTCATCGGTGTCACTACCGAAATACGGGCGCACTCAAGGATTTTTTATTTTAAAGATGATAACTGGCTCAGACTTGCTTTTGGAATTCAGGACCATCTCATCCTTAGGCGGTTGTGGATTGACATTTTGGAGGTTCGTGAAGTACTAAGAATCTTCATACCGGACTTCGTGTACGCCAAACGGTTGCATGTTTCCGTCAATGCGTTCTTCTTTGCCGTCTTTGGTATACTTCATGCATTGATGGAGTTTTGATGGAACGATGCCGTAGTCGTGAAGCCACGGCCATCCCAAGAGGATTTTATATGATGTGTCGGCGTCGATAACATATATCTTAACCTCCGTTTGTAGGCCCTCAAACTTAATTGGCAGAGTTATGGACCCCAGGACTTGCTGGAAATTTTGGTTGAAGCCCTGAATGACAATCCTTCCTCTTGATAAGTGCTGGACATTTATCGATAAACTCTGTAGAGTCCGCAGGTTCATGATCACTGAGGACCCCAGATCAATCAATATGCGATTAATCATGTCCCCGTCGCTGTATCCTGATACTTAGAGTGACCTGTTATGCTCACCAGTTCCCAGTAGTAGGTTTTCATCCTTGAACATGACTGAGGCCGTATGTAAAGCATACTGGGCTTTCATATTAATTTATGAGAAGCAGGCCTGGTACCGTTCAGGGCTTTGTAGAGCATGAATGAGGGCATCTCTAAGCTATTTGGACAGAACAAGAGCATCATAGATTCTCAAGAGAGATGGAAGCTTCCGGAGATAAGCCAAGACGTTGTTGGGGTCAAATTTTACACCCCTTGCCAAGTCGACAAGTTAAAAGGTCAGAGTCAGCACCCAAGTGAACCCGAGCCAAGTTCGAGCCCAAGTGAAACCGCTCCCAGCCAAGAAGAAAAAAAAGCGACAAATAAATTTAATGTAGTTTCTTTTTTTTAATGAATAAATGTAATAGGCAAAACGGGCAATTGATAAAAGCCCAAAGGCCTAAATGATATGTAAAGGCTATATAAAATCAATCATATGATGAAATAAAGAAGAATATTCTCTCCTAAAAATTTCTGGGGTTTTGTGTCGCTCTCTTTCAAGGTCTCCTTCTTTCTCCTCTATTTTTCAATTAAATCCAAGGCAAATCAACTCTTTTCCAAAACAAAATTCATTTTGGCCATTAATCATTGAGAAGAATACAGATCTCCTATTGAAGTCATCAAAGGAGCAACCTTTTTTTATCTCTCTTATCAAGATCCAATAGAGGAGAGAAAGAAGAAGAGAAAACCCATCTTCATACGTCCTGAAGCCTGCATACGTCCTGAAGCCTCGTGGAAAGAGAAACGAACCCCCTTTAATCTTCTAAAAATCAAAATTTTTGTGTTTGGGGCTGTAGCTCCATTGAGTTTCGACCCTTGCTTGCACCGTACTAGGTGTGCACTAGGTGCCTATCTGGCTAGATGTGCATCCCATCGGGTGCGCACAGGCCAGGTGCGCACCTCGCTATGTATGCACTTCCCTAAGTGTGCACCTTATTGGACCTTTGGCCCATCAGAGACCCTTTGGCCCATCAGAGACCCTTTGGCCCTAAACTTTCGCATCTCAATAGGTGTGCATCTCCCTAAGTGCGTATCTCATTGGACCTTTTGGTCAATTTGGGACCCTTTTGGTCCTCGCACCTCGCCAAGTGCTCACCGGGCTAGACGCTCACCTTGTCAGGATGCCCACCTTATCAGGGTGCGCACCTTTTCAGGTGTGCGCCTTTCCACATGTGCATCTCGATAGGTGTGCACCTTACCTTGTGCTCACTTTGCTAAGTGCGTACTTAGCACACGCGCATCTCTCACTTCTGTCTTTCTTGTAAATATTTTACAAAAATAAAAAATGAATAAAATAGACATGCCCCACACTCAAAAGCCTTCTCCCCAATTTCTTTTTCTAATGGGGCACAGGGGGCTACTAGCCCCTTGACCTCCGCCCGCTATCCGGGTAACAGGACCCCCGTAAACTCTGCGAGACCCCCGATATACCCAAAACACCCTCGAGACATACACACGCATACTGCACATAGAGTTCGCATGATCTGTTTGACTTGTTAATCGGAGGTTTTCTCGCTCCAAAAGCGAGGGGTAATTAACGGCAGTTTAGTTCGCAGTTGCCGGAGATTTGGATCTCCATGATCAATAAACTCCTGTCTACCCCAGACAGGGAGAATCTGTAATACGCCAGACAAGCGACGCGAATTCGTATCTCGATAGGGTGACGAAAAACACTCTACAGCTGTAAGCTACCGAGGGAGCGCTCGAGTCTTCATGAGCTGGCTCTCAACTGTTCTCTTCATTTGCAACTTGTTTTTCCTTATCCTTTGGGGGATTGCCCTGTTTTGATGGTAACACCTTCCTGTTCCGGAGCTGGGTTTGGTTGACCTTTGCGGCGAGTTCCTTGTCTTCATCAAGAAAACAGAGCTCTTTTTCGGAATCGCTGCCAAGATGGATATAGCAGGTCACTACCGGGAACTCATCACCGGCATTGTCTTCCAATTCTTCCCGAATTTCTGCCGTTTCTCTTGCGAAGAACTCATTCAATTGAATTAGAGCTCTTTCCTTTTGCACATAGTCTTCGAAGGAATTAATATATTTTTGAATTGTCGATTTCCTCACAGACTCTTCTTCATGTTGAGCCGCATTTTTCTTTTTCTTCTTAAGCTTCTTAGACTTTGAGCTCGATCGAGCCAAATCGATAGCCGGAACAAAGGGCTCTTTTTGCCCCTCCCATTCGATTCTAAGCTCTTTCTAAAGCAGCTTCAACATCTTCAACGTCTTCTTGGATATGTATATGCTCTATGGAGGTTGTGGTAAATTGGCTTCATTTCCTGGAGTGGATGATTGAGTTGTCTGTTCCCAGAAGGCTTCAGCTTCTTTCTGTATGAAATTGGTGGTCACAGTTTGCTTGTTAACATGCTTTTGGACAGTTCGATTTCCCCTGTCTTGTATTATTTCTCGACCCAATCCTTGAAAACGCAACAATCCTCAATTGCATGACTCACCATCATGTGATATAGGTAATACAGTGGATTGTCTATCATGTTTGATTCATGTGGCCTCTTTGATTATGGCAGTTGCAAACTGTTTTTCAGGGCGTCCTTGAATATTTTACGGACTTTGTCTCTTCTGAAGGAGTAAACCCTGTTCTTTTTCCCTTCTAGAGTATGTCTTAGTACTGGCTTTCAAGGCCGGTCGGTCTTTGATCCTCCCGCTCTTTGCTTGTCTTCATCATTAGATGCATTGAAAGAATCAACCTTATTGGAACTTCCACCTTTGCGATTACCGTCCTTCCGGTTCCTCCAAGGTTTATTATTAATTTGAGAGTCCGGGATAGACTCTTGTTTTGAGCGTTCCAACATTTGAACCATCTTGGTTAGCTCCTGGAACGTTTTGAGACCCGCGGTGCATAGGAATGGAGCCATCCAATTACCGAGATTCCTTATGAGGAGGTTGACGGATTGGTCCTGCTCTAACGGCGGTTCGCACTTAACGGCGAGATTGCACCATCGGGATATAAAGTCAGTGTTGCTTTCGTTTTTCTCTGGCTTGGTCCTTACAAGGTCAGCAACGGCGGTTTTATCACCAACGCTCATGAATCTTTGCCTAAACAGAGATTCCATTTGATCAAATGTTATAACAGAGCCGTTCGGTATGCTTGCGTACCAGTCGAAGGCAACGTCGGTCAAGTTGTTAACGAACCGCGGGAGGAGAAGTGTATTATTGCCCCCAGTATTCCCGAACGATGCTTTAAAATGGGCAATGTGTTGGTTTGCATTTCATGTCCCATCGAACCTTCCGAATTTGGGAATGTTGTAACCACTGGGAAACACCATAAGATAGTATTGCGCAGGGTACGTGTTAGTAATATGTATGCCATAGAGGCCATTACTGTACATACGATGTATATTGTAGTGGATGCTTGGACATATATAGGGAGGACTTTCTTGCTCGACATGATAGTATGCTATCTGATTGCTCTTTATCTTAACATGTGGACTTGTATTGATTTACTGTCTTACTCTCACATGTTGATAAAGCCCTTAGGATAAGTACTTGACTACCAGGACTATGATGCAGATCATACTAGTGGGGACAGAGTAGTCGTTAAGTACATCCTTCAAATGTTCCTAGTCGTAGGTGTATCGAGACAGGGCATTGATATACCAGAGTAGACTAGCGTATAGCTTCTCTACCCATGTAGATGGGCGATGGATGATCCCATATCCATTGGTGTTTGACATCAGAGACAGTATACGGCTGCTCAGTGGATACTGGGTACACTGAACGGACTCGCCGAGAACTCCCAGATGGTATTGTACCTCGCGTCAGATGGCAGTTCTCTGGCGACACTGGTACATGTTAGTCTGTAGACCCGAGATCGTCATAGAGTCTTGTGTGATTCCCACTGTGCTTTGATTTCCACCTTACCACGTTCAAGAGAACGTGCAAAACAGTGGCTTTTGGGTACAGTCCCGAGTCACATGGAGGCAATGAGCAATAGGAGGGGTTTCGTCTCTCCCGGTATAGGGAGTTGATGTTGCACTATGCTCGATTGGCCATAACAGGAAATCCCTGGCCAGGGTTGCTGAGATCTACTGGTAAGTGTTATCAGTAGTTTCTCGAACCGTTATGGACCTTGCATCGGCGTGACTTATCAGGCTATTAGGATCTGACGTTACACCACCCCCAGGCTGTGATATACGACATATCAGACGAAGAGACCGGACTATACGGTAGTGTTACTGATTGGATTCGCAGGAGTACGAGCAGGCTTGCTTGTTGATCTTCTGATCGCTCAATACCCGGGTGGCCGTTACGTTTAGCAGACCGCTTGCGGCTTGTGGGTGTTTGATATGATCATCACCTACTGCCGACGTATTGACGAGTTTTTAGAGTCCTATATAGAGGTTTCCTGGCTCAAGCGAAACGGAGTAGGAGCGCATATGTGATATGTGCGGGACCGAGATTAATACGATATGTGATACCGTATTCTATTCTCGCGATATGTGATATCGGTCGGTTATATATGATATAGCCGGGTTATCGGATCAAGTGTTGATTCATATAGTATTAGTCGGTTGTATATGATATAGCCGGATTATTAAATCAAGAGTTGATTTGATAATTTAATGTATAATTATATATGCGATATATTACATTACATTAACTAGTATTAGCTCACTTATGATTTTTTTCTCACTAGATGTGCACATTGTATATATATGTGATATGTATATTTATGTACATGTATTGTGTCATGTTTGATGATACATACAAGATGGGTGTATGAGATTAATACCATACTAGGGTTAAGTTAGGGTTTCTATTTATGTTAAGCTAATTCAAAAGAGATTGAGTTTGTCATGGTAAAGCTTGGACAAAAGCTTTTGGATAAGTTTTGACAAAGTCAACTCTTTTGTCTAGTTAAAGATATTTATCAAACTCAACCCTTAACCATAGTGTGTGGTTTATTCTCTACATGAGTTAAGTATGATGGCTTTAACTCACCCATGGTTGCAATAATTCACATGATGAATTATTCATATGAGTTTCTTCTTCATCTTCTTCTTCTTCTTCATAAAAAGCTTACTAGCTTCAATGGAGGTATGAGAAAAAGTGTGAGAAAATGAAATCTAAAGTGAGCCCACTTCCTATTTCATCATCCTCTATTACTTGCCATTTAGTAGAGTGTGTTTACTTCACTAATTACATGATTAGTGAAGAGATAGCTTGGGTTAGTGTCTCATCGACGTAGATTATCTTCGGTCTCGAAGTCTTCGAAGCAAGCATGTTCGTTTCTTCAAGGGAGCCTCTCTAGAGTCCGGAGATCACGATCACAGCGAAGGGGACTACTACATGGGGCTATTTGAACTGAAGGACCGGTCTACAAAGGTTGTATTCCTTGCTCACTTTTAGTTTCAAAGTGTTTGCATATGTTTTCCGTACTATTTCTAGTTAACGATTCATGGTTTGGGTTAGCTAGAACGGCAAATTTTTGAATTTGGCATGGACGATGCCTCCCGAAACCTTGTTGCCATGCTAGGAAATCCAATAGTGGTATCAGAGCCTAGCTAGAAAATCATACGGATACTGTTAGATTACGAAACCGAAACAAACTCCGAAACTTGAAATCCTAAAACCTGCATTCTGTCGATTTTAAAATAAGCTCCAAAAATTTTTCAAACAAGTGCAGAATCATATTTGGGAAAATATAAGAACATGGGAGAAAATTAGGACCATGTGCTCGGATTTTGGCCGAGCACATGGCCACAATTTCCGAGGAGGCTGGCCCCCAGTGGCTATTTTGGTTCCAATTTTTTTTCATGCTCTGGTCTCTGGGATTTGGGGTTTCAGGTGTTGTTTATTTTTGCTACTTGTTCATGTGATGATTAACTCAATGCAAAGGCAACTCGGAGTGTTTCGTAGTCGTAATTCTAACTGTTTTCGGGTTGCTTTAGACGGTGTTAAAAAGTTCGAATGGATATCAAATACCCGTTTTAACCCTTGCCGGAAAATTTTCCAAGTGTCGGATTTTTCCGTAGTTATAAAGCATTCAAACATCATGCAAGTTATGCAAAGGGCCCTCTAGAAGAACAAAACCTTAACTCGATTATGTGACCGTCAGAACCGCCACTAAACCTTCGGGTTTGTGGTGGTTCAGCGGTGCCACATGTGAGGCGTTGGTTGACCCTTCTATGGCTGGTCCATTGGTACTGTGGCATGTGCTGAATAATTTTAAACCACGCTCAAGTGTTGAGCTTTTTGGGTAATTGTGGGTGTTTGTTGATTCGATCGGAATGTTTAACATCATCTAGTTTTTTCTGCGACCGTAAGTGTAATATGTGATGTATCGCCGGTTTCGTTGCTATATGTCAACGACAATTGGGTTACGCATATTTACTTACGTTGATGACATGTGATGTTATGTGTTGCTGTATATGTTATATTGGATCGTCGTGTTTTGAATAACCGGGGTTTTATGTGAGATGAGAGTTTTTATTTTCATTCATGTAAAATTCTATGTATGTAATATTCTTTTATTGGGGCACTTTCGGGTTGAGGATGATGTCACCATTGTATATTATTTACTTTTCCGCATTAGGATAGAACCAAGGTGGAGAGCACAAGTAACCGGGTTCTAGGGTCTAGTGGGAGACCATCTCGAGGAGTCGAGACCAGGTCTCCTAACTCTAGAATTGGTAGGGTTGCTTGCCGCTCTCGTAGGGGTCTAGGGGTGTGGGATTGGCTATTTATCACGACCGTGGAATCCGTATTTTATACAGGCTTAAATTAAAACACGGAAATTCTAGTATATCCAATATTTCATATGTTGTGTTCTGCTGCGATATATGTGATGTGATCATTTGATATGTTGTGATAGATACTGGATATAGTATATATGATATATTATATAGACGTTGCTTATGTTTTACACCCGCGCTGTCATTGTCGATCTCTGCCGTTAGTTACCTAACCTAACGGTGCACGAGGGGACATCGAGGCGAATGCGGATGGCATAAGCGTACGTTGTATTTATCTGTGATGTTTAGGTAAACTTAAATGATGGGACTTCATTAATGAGATTAATGAAAGAAAATAAACCTAAAGATGTTGTGGAATCAAATTTTCAAAAACAGGTAGCTCTAGTTCTTGCTTTGCATAGCGGTATTCCTTGTAGAATATCCAGCACCTTATTCGATAAGGAAAGAGCCGAGATCCCTTCACCGGGAGTGACCTCTTTAGCAATAACTGGCAGATGCTACAACCCTCGGTTTCATCTTTTGATTACTTTTCTAGTTCTTTCTTTGCATAGTGGTATTATGAATATCATGCACCTCATTCGACGAAGAAAGAGCCGAGATCCCTTCACCGGGAGTGACCTCTTTAGCGAAACTAGCAAAAAGCCTAAAAAACACTCTATTTAAATCATTTGATTCTACAACGATATCAAGTTAATTACGCAAAAGGTTTTCTTAAAAACCTGTCGCAGCCCTCCGTCATTTTAGGAAGTAGAGTACTTAGTATTCGTGCTGCGTATGTCGACCATAGTTGAGGCATAGTGTACGGTAGCTAAGTGATGTCTTCCTACACAGTATATGATGCGATTAATTAGGACAGTCATGTGATTATGTCGACCATAGTTGAGGGTTATGTGGGTGGGTCTAATTAATCATGAAATGACGGGTAGAATTTGACTAGTGCTTATGATATGTTGACCATAGTTAAGGTCATAAGTACTAGGGGTAAAAACAATTATCGGGAGTTTCAAGTGTTGAAACTTGCAATGAGATTGCATACCTTCTATGAGATAGTTGGATCCAGATACCCACTGTGAGTAAGAGTTACTCCTGAGAGAGTTTTACACATTACAATTAGCCGATCAAGTAGGTGTCTAGAAAGGTGTCAACGGGGTTACGCCCCTGGGAAAACGAGGTTTATTCTAATTAGCTCCGTGCGAAAGCACGGGGAACCTCCCTCAAACTACCGGCACTGGCCTGGCTGAATGATTGGCGAACTTGTAGGGTGTAATTAATCCCGGCCATAGTCACATAATTCGCGAATTATTCGACGAATTCGCGAATAATTCGCGAATTATGTGACTGCCGATTAAATCTGCGAATTATTCGCCATCACCAAATGCGCCGAATTATTGCCGAATTATTCGCGAATAATTCCCGAATTATTCGCGAATTATTCAAAGATAAAAGCGAATTATTCAAAAAACAGCAAATAATTCACGAAATCAAAATCTAGCGTCTCATATATTAATTTTATATTAATTTTTTGCTCGAAATCCTTCCCGAACACTTACCGAATTTTTCCCGAATACCTGGCGATTTTTTCCGAATAGTTTTCCGAATCCGAATTTTCGACCTCGCCGAATTATTGCCGAATCACGAATTTGTGACTATAATCCCGGCTAGTCTTTCCTTTTAGGGTTTGAAGGAAAATTTGACTAAAACAGTGGGAGCCATCCTGATTAGATAAATTAATAACCAATCTAATCTTCCAAGAGCATACGCTGAGTGTTTTCTTCTCTCTCTCTCCAGGTAGCGACCATGTCACGTCTTAATCAAGATAATAATACGGATGTATTGACCGAACTTGCTTGTTATATTGTGCTGGGGAACGTTGGTTCCGCTCCAACTTATAATTGTTATAAGATCGAGCAGAAAATAGGGGATTACCAGATTTCCCGTGCCGCCCAAACGAAGAAAGTACATGATGATGCATCTTCTTTGGGTGTGTTCATTACAGAGAAATGTTTCTCAGTATTCTTTACGTCCTGGGTATGAGATACCGGATCAGGATCCCACATATGTAATCTGTTACATCGGCTACAAAAAGGTAGAGAACTGAGAACGGGTGATAAGATTTAAGAGTTAAAAATGGTGCAAGTGTTGCAACCAAGTATGTTAGCAGTTATCACCCTGTATTACCAAATACATTGATTCTGAACGAATGTTATTAGATACCGAACCTGATATACAATATCATATTAGTCTCTTTATTTAATAAAGAAGGAGATAATTTTGTATTGTTGGATAATGTTTTGAACATTTTCCTGTATCAAGAGTTGATCGGTTTAGGCACATTATCTAAAAGCATATACGTTCTAAATTAAACTACAGTTCTTAATGTACAGAACACACACAAGAGCAAGAGTTCAGAAATGAACGAATCCTTCTTAAGACATTGTAGACTAGGTCATATCAATGCGACCCGACTAACCAAGTTACATTTAGATGCATATTTAAATCTGGTTGAATTTACATCTTGTGAAACTTGTCAGTCATGTCACAAAGAAAAGATGACCATTGTTCCCCTCCGAATCAAGCGGCGGAGACGCGATGTACGTCTCGCCTGAAATTTGGGGCAGATGCTAATTGGTACTATCCGTCCACCTCTCCGAAGATGCCAAGTTGATTTATGGCACCATGTATCGAAGGTTTAAATGGATGCGGCCGATGTAGCAGACTTTGTCAGATTTCCCTCGTTTGAGGGGTTTTTGATTGTGGGGACACTCTTCCCTGCAAGCGCAAGCCCCTGCAGTTAATTACGCTACCGCATCGCGGTAACAAATTTCTCCTTCTCCATATGGTCACTTCGTGTCGTGGGTGTTTGTTTTGTGTTTGGTTGCCCGTGGATTGTATACGGAGACTAAGTTATGTCATCGCCCGTAGGGCGTGGACTAGTCCAAATCCATATCTTTCTTAGATTTGTGTTTGGGGGTTTGGATTTAAGGATACGTTAGCCTCATTTGAGACTAAGATCGACTTAAACGTTTGTTAAGGGTACGTTAGTCTTATTTTAGACTAAGATCAACTTAACGGGATCGTTTAGATCTAACAAGAGAGCACTTGGGCTCTATTGTTTAGTTAGTGACATTGCGGTCGATAATTAGTTTAAGGGCATTACGGTCCATTGTTAGTTTTAAGACATCACGGTCGAGGTTAAGGACATCATAGTCCATGGGTTAAGGACCCTACAGTCCAACGTTAGTTTAAAAACATCACGGTCGAGGTTAAGGACATCATACTCCATGAGTTTAAGGACCTCACAGTCCAATGTTAGTTTTAAGACATCACGGTCAAGCTTAAGGACATCATAGTCCATGAGTTTAAGGACCCCACAGTCCGTAGTAATGTGTGGTTGTCGGGACCCGTCACCTCTCTGACGACGTTGAAGGATTACAACAACAGATATCAGAGGAGTAAAGAGATTTACCCTCGAACCGATGTAAATTGGTTGAAAGAGCAGATGGGCTCAGTTCAATATAAATTGAGGACTTATGGCCAGAATTGGGCTAAGTCCAATTAAAAATGTTTAACATTTTATTTTTTGTTCTGGCTATTAAGCCTTTATTTGGGCTCGGCCCTTTAAATAATGCTAAGCATTGGGCTCTGACATTTTTGTCTTGCATTGAATGCATAGCATTTATCAGAAACAAAGTTTGTTCTGACAGTGCGCCACGTGGCGCGCCAGGCGCATTGCGCCGTCAAAGAGCGCACTGCGCTTCTGTCGGGTAGCGTACACGAAGATGACAAGTGTCGCGCTTAGCGCTAGTTTGTTAGCGCATTGCGCTTTTAATTTATGAGCACATTGCGCTAGTCTGTTGGCACCCCAGTGAGTGACACGTGGCGCGCTTGGCGCTGAGCGCTAGCACATGAGCGCAGTGCTCTGTTTTAGAAGCGCAAAGCGCAGATTGTGTCTCTGGTTGACACGTGGCAGGTTTTGGCGCTGAGCGCCGGTCCATTGAGTGCAAGGGCGCAATTCATGAGTGCAAGGCACTTTTCCATAGTGCAGAGCGTATTTTGATCAATTTTAAGATCAAAGAACAAATTTATGTTCTTCAAACGAGGCTTTTTCCTCAAGATCCAAGAACAAAAGTTCTTGTTTTTTTATAAAAGGCTCTGCCTTTATAGATCAAAAGATCTGTGAATGAAGTAAAATACTTCTTTTAGTCTTTTTATGATTAGATCTTGTGATCTTTTCTTTTTTTTATTAAAGACCTTGATCTTTTTCTTAGATCTTTTTAGAAGATGGTTCTTCTTTTTACGAGATGGTTTCATTTCTATTATTCAAGAATATAGTTCTTTTTACCTTGAAGATGAAGAAAAATCTTCTTTTTTTCTAAGAGCTTTCTCTTCTTTTGCAGAGGGTTTTTCTCTCTCTTTTCTGTATTTCTCTCTTCTGTATATTTTAGACTTGAAGTCTAGGGTCCTTTATATAGGGCCAAATGATTTGTTAAATCGGTTTTGAGAGATCTTTCTCAGATTGATTTGGGAATATTTCCCACCGTTGGATCTTTGATCCTAAGGCTTCTGTTTTACAGAAGATAATTTTCTTGTTTTAATTAAGATTGAAATTTTTTTCCATAACAGAATTTTAGTTTTGATTAATTAATAATTTATTATTAGTAGATCTTTTGATCTGACGGTGGGGGAATTTTTAATTCCAGTGCTGACGCACTTTGCGCTAGCGCACCTACGTTCGACACGTGGCGCGCAGCGCAAAGCGCAGCGCAACTGCGCTAGTGCACCCGTGTTGGACACGCGGCATGCAGCGCAGAGCGCAGCGCAACTGCGCTAGCGCATCCGTGTTTGACACGTGGCGCACAGCGCAAAGCGCTGGATCTGAAGCGTTGCTTCAATTTAAATTTTGAATTTTGAAGCAGAGCTTTGGGGGAAAGGAAGCGTCGCTTCATTCCAAATCTTGGAATTTGACCAGAGCTTTGCTCTGATTGGGGGAAGCAGAAGCGTCGCTTCATTTCAAATCTTGGAATTAGAACAGAGCTTCGTTCTGATTGGGGAAACAACCATAGCTCCGTTTATTGGAAACAGAGAAAGAGTTAGTGAACTCTTGGGATTGATACATGATGATGTATGTAAGTCCCCTGTCTATATATGCCAGGACCGGTTCTTTGTACTTCATTACATTCACTGATGATCTCTCAAGATTCGGGCATATGTTCCTGTTGAAACACAAGTCTGAACATTTTGAGATATTCAAAGAATATAAGTTAGAAGTAGAGAACCAAAACGGGTATAAGTATTATGTTCTTTGATGTGATCAAGAAGGAGAATACTTGAGCACGGAGATCCTGGACTGTTCTAAAGGAGAATGAGATTCTCTCTCAGCATTACTCCTCCGGATACACCACAGCACGTCGGTGTATCGGGGCAGAGCAATCGCACCTTATGAGATATGGTGTGCTCTATGATGAGTACTACTGAGTTGCCTATTTCCTTTTGGGAGTTATGCATTTGAGAAGCTGCATACCTATTGAATTGGGTTCCAATCAAATCAGTGCCTACCACTCCATATGAGATATGGTATGGGAAGAGCCCATGTCTTAAGTAAGTTAAGATTTAGGGTTGTCCGGCCTATGTTTAAAAGCAAAATCCGGACATGCTCGAGACAAGGTCAGTTCTGTGGAAGTTTGTTGGATATCACAAGCATTCGTAAGGGAATATCTTCTACCACACCGAGAAATAAAAGGTGTTTTATTTATCGGCATGCCACCTTTTTAGAAAAGGAATTTATTTTGGAAGAAATTTATGGTCATGAGGTAGAACTGGAAGGAGTTTCAGCTATACAAACTGCAGCTGATGATTTGGTAAAACCGGAGGATTCAGTAGCTCCCAACGAACCTCAGCCTCTCCGCCGATCTGGTAGGGTTCCTCATCCACCTGAGAGATACTTCAGTTTCTCTATGACAGTAGGAGCGAGGATTGCATCATGAGATAATGACCCAACTAGTTTCGAGTAGGCCATCAAGAGTGGGGACTCTGTAAGAATGGATGGATGCTAAGCGATCTGAGATGGAATCCATATACACCAACAAAATATGGACTTTGGTTACTTTATCTGAAGGATTAAATCCCCATTAGAAGAAAGTATTGTTTCCTGATTTAAAATCAGAAAAGCTTATGGAAAAAGCTTCAGAAGAGGGTCACGTGCTTACACGTGACCAGCAGTCACGTGTTGGCACGTGACACCTAAAAGTATCGGCAAGGCAAATTCAGTTTCCCAAATACATCAAAGAAAAGGGGCTTCAGAAACGGTCACATGCTCCCACGTGACCTGGGTCACGTGTTGGCACGTGACAATCAAAAGCGGCTTCAAAACCCAACAGCTCCCTGAGCAAATCAAGAAAAAGGCTTCAGAAGAGGTCACGTGCTTCCACGTGACCAGGGTCACGTGTTGGCACGTGACACTCAAAACATCAGACTCATTCTCCGGTTAAATCAAGAAGAAGGCTCCATGCCAGGGTCACGTGCTCACACGTGATCAGTTGTCACGTGGTGGCACGTGATAGTTAAGCAGCAACCAGAAGACAGAGCGTAAAAAGAAGGAAGAAGGCTCGTTCCAAGGGGGTCACGTGGCCACACATGACCAACTTCAAAGCCCATTTGTCAACAGAATTAAATTCTGAGAAAAGACCTCTCAAATCTTTCCAAAAACAATCGATTAAATTAAAGATTTAGAGGTGATTAAATATCATCTATCTATGGGAAAATCTCGAATTTGGAAAGATTTCCCCTTTAAATATAACAGAAATAACAAAGGAGAATCCCTGGATTTGAAATCCAATGGTGAATAAAATTCACCTAATAATCCAAAGGTCCAAAACGAATGATGGATGCAAATCAAATCTCTCAATGAAAATTCGTCAAAAAACTAATTGACTCGGCCGCTTCTCCTATAAATAGGAGCCAAGAGACACGCAAAAAATATACACGCAGAGGGAAGAAAAGAGAGAGAGCCTTGATACTTGAGAGGAATTTGGATCTTCTGCAAAAGAAAACCCTAGGTAAGAAAGGGAAGGTTTCATTGAAAGAAAGAGAATTTAATTCTCAACAGAGTTTAACTCTGATGTAAAACAGAAGGACATATTTCTTCTCTCTTTGGTGGAGGATCTGTAAAGTGCACATCTCCCCTTGAGTTGAGAATTTAATTCTCAATGGGTTGAGATCCCGCCATGCAGATTCAAAGCATAGAGAGGGAATAGAAGCACGAGAATTTAATTCTCACAGAACTATAGGAATTCAATTCCTTTAAAATAAAATTAGGGTTTGACCCTGTGTTATGGGAATTTAATTCCTTAAGAATGAAAAGAATCAGGGTTTAACCCTAGTTAAGAACTTAGTTCTGTTAAAACAACAAGAATTTAGTTCCCTTAATCTTATTCCCCAGAATAATTCTCCAACAGAGAGTGTGGGTTTAATTCCTTAAAGCTTTTATTGGGGTTTAACCCTATTCAGTTCTTCACATATATGAGGAATTTAATTCCTATAGAAGATTCAGAGTTCAACTCTTCAAAAGGAACTAGGAATTTAATTCCTCTGAAATTATTGTCAGGGTTCAACCCTACGAGGAATTTAATTCCTGAAAGGGATTAACAGATCTTCTAAACAACTACAGAAAAGCAGGGTCACGTGTCACCACGCGACCCCCCAAAGATCTACAGAAAGCCCTTTGAGGCAGTGCCTCACGTGACCCACGTGACCTCTGAAGCACAAGGAATAGAAAAGAGCTCTAGGGCGCCCTCACGTGTCACCATGTGACCCCTAGTGAGCATTATAACGCACAGAGCATGGGCTTTCATCACGTGCTCGCACGTGATGGCCACCAGAACTAAAGTGTTAAACACTTACCTGCAGAATAAAATAAGGGGAATCAGGGCGCTCTCACGTGTCCACATGTGACCCCTCTCTCTTTAGTGTTTAACACTAATCTGAAGACTTTGTCCTCAGTGTTTAACACTGATTTTCTTAGTGTTTAACACTAATTTGGAAAACTCTATTTGCAGTGTTTAACACTGATTTGCTTAGTGTTTAACACTAATGCGAAAACTCTGCTCCCAGTGTTTAACACTGATTATCTTTTAGTGCTTAACACTAACTTGCTAATCTTATTCCCAGTGTTCAACACTGTTGGTTTCTAGTGTTTAACACTAGTTTTAGCCCAATTGGCTAAGTTTCAGAGGCAAAGCCTCCCTTCAATGGACCAGCAGAGGGTCAATATTTCAAACATAATTGGACTTAGCCCAAATTGACCATAAGTCCTCAAATCATCTTAAACTGAACACACTTGCTCTTTCAACAAACTCATTGGTTCAAGGGTACATCTCTGAACTCCTCTGACATCTGTCGTTGTAATCCTTCAACGTCGTCAGAGAGGTGACGGGTCCCGACAACCACACATTAATACGGACTGTGGGGTCCTTAAACTCATGGACTAATGCGTCCTTAAATCAAGATACGGATTGTGGGGTCCTTAAACCCATGGACTACGACGTCCTTAACCTTGACCGAGATGTCTTAAAACTAACAATGGACTGTGGGGTCCTTAAACCCATGGACTACGACGTCCTTAACCTTGACCGAGATGTCTTAAAACTAACAATGGACCGCAATGTCCTTAAACTACCCACGGACCGCAATGTCCTTAAACTAGCAATGGACCACTATGTCCTTAAACTGGAACAATAGAGCCCAAACGCTCTTTTGTCGGATCTAAACGATCCCGTTTAAGTTGATCTTAGCCTCAAATATGGCTAACGTATCCTTAAACCTTCAAACAGACTGGACTATGAATCCCCCCAATCAACTTCGGTTCAAGGGTACATCTCTGAACTCCTCTGATATCTGTCGTTGTAATCCTTCAACGTCGTCAGAGAGGTGACGGGTCCCGACGGCCATACATACAATGGACCACCATGTCCTTAAACTGGAACAATAGAGCCCAAACGCTCTTTTGTCGGATCTAAACTATCCCGTTAAGTTGATCTTAGTCTCAGGCCGGACTAACGTATCCTTAACAAACGTTTGAGTTGATCTTGGCCTCAAGTATGGCTAACGTATCCTCAAACCAAACCCCCAAACCCAAATCTAAGATAATACGGATTTGGACTAGTCCACGCCCTACGGACGACGACATAACTCGGTCTCCGTAAACAATCCACGGGCAACAAAACACAAAACAAACACACACAACGCGAAGTGACCATCTGGAGAAGGAGAAAGTTGTTACCGCGATGCGGTAGCGTAATTAACTGCAGGGGCTTGCGCCTGGAGGGAAGAGCGTCCCCACAATCAAAAACCCCTCAAACGAGGGGGAATTTGACGAAGTCTGCTACATCGGCTGCATCCATGTAAACCTTCGATACATGGTGCCATGAATCAACTTGGCATCTTCGGAGGGGTGGACGGATAGCACCAATTAGCATCTGCCCCGAATTTCAGGCAAGAGACGCCATGTCGCGCCGTCTTTCGGAGGGGAACAGATTCTGGCACGCCCGGTGGGACCTTTTCCTCTTCCACTCCACACTTCGTGTGTCGTGATTCGCGAACCAATCGCGGTTCGCTAATGGTGGCCCTTGGGTTTCAAGATACTAAGAATTGGCGTCTTGCTTATTGCAGAAAGCAAAGAATCGATGGCTTCTACTTCTGTGAAATGCTCCAACTGCTCGGACTGCAATTGCGACCAACGCTTTACCTCGCCAGGAGGTATAGCCTATGGACCCCAAGCTGCTTCGTTATTCACAATACCGGTGGACCAGGTGACTCAGGCCACTACCGGGTTGTTCTTTAGGACTATGCTCCCGCCAATGAGCTTCACGGCACCGGTGCTGACAAAGGAAGCTCCCAAGAAGTCGGTCTTTGATCGTCTTACCCCTGCCGCGGCTCATCTCAACGGGTCGCCCAACATCAGCGCCTCGGTCTTCTCTAGATTGGGCCAGAAATCCGGTAGACCCATCATGAGGTCTACAATCCCAGAGAAGGCTGCTTCTAAGAAAGTGGTTGCTCATGCTCCCGAAATCGCCAAGGCGGCTTCTCTGGCCAAAAAGTCGGTCTTTACAAGATTGACGGCTTCAGCTCCTGCCCCTGCTACCCAAAAGACGTCGGTCTTTGACAGGCTAACACCAACAGCAACCCCCCACATACACAGGGGGCAAGACGAAACCATTCTTACCGCTGACCCAACGCCGTCTGCTCGACACGCTCGACGTCGCCATTGGCGCCGAGTAAGGAAGGCTGGGGGCAACTCCCCCTCCGGGTTAACTCCATCAGCCCCGATGGCAGAAGTTAGTGCTGCTGTTCCAACTGGGAACAGCTTCGAGATGCTAAATAAGGTACGAAGGAATTCTCCTACTGCAGTGCTAAAGAGGTCTCCTCCCCCATTAAAAAAGGTTGTGGAAATAAAATCAGAACAGCCTCGATCCCCTTAACGGCTGTCTTCCAAAATCTATAAGGTTTGGCGGCAGGCCCGAGACTCGATCATCAACCCAAACTTCTCCCGCCAGCACAAGAAGCTGAAAATCCAACCGGAAGCTGGTCACCAGGCTAAACCCCGAAAGGCTGTCTGGACGCCCACCTCAACGGCCCCCTCAACCTCCATGGCTCATAAAAGGAGGAAGCCAGAGAAGATCCCCCAGCCTGCAACGACAGCTAATAGCACTAAGCCCAGACGCCCTAAGTCTGGGGGCATGATGGTCCACACCGTATACATGGCGTCAGGAAAAGAAGACAGCCGCGCGTCCATAGGTCATAGACCGCTTACACGGTCGGTGACCAAAGCTCAGGAGCAGCAGCAAAAGCTCCAAGAAATGATGAATGCTATGGCCTCACTTACCGGGCCAAAAGAAAGCCCAGAAACGTCCTCAGACGCACGCCAGGAGGAAGAAACCGACGCTGAATTCCTTCGCCGGATACTGGAGAAAAAGGACAAAGAGGCTGCTGAACAAGCAGCCAATATACAGTGTATGGGCCTTCTCTTCCAAGATATGATAGGAATGATGATCCAGCAGGACCTACCCGCCGAGGATCCCCCAATCGTTCTTGAAGACGACCGAGGAGAAACGTCAAATCCACCGCCAGCCCCCTCAACGGCCAAGGAGGAGACGATCTCTAAAGCTGACTTGGTTGACTATATATCCCAGCAAATCCGGGTTCATCATGCGACTGAGGCAGCTGGTCAAGTCGTAAAAACGGGGCGGCCGTATCCAAGCTGGTACGACCAAATCAAATACCCGCCAGGCTATACGATACCGAAATTCCACGTGTATAAGGGGACCGGCAATCCCCATCAACATGTTGCCTAGTTCCGGGTCCTCTACGGTAACACCGGCGGTGATGATAAACTGTTGCTTCGCCAGTTCGTGGGCAGCTTATCGGAAACAGCATTCGAATGGTATTCGGAACTCCCGAACGATTCTATCAAGACATTCGCTGAAATGGAGTTGTTATTCACTCAGCGATTCGCAAGTGCCAGCGAACGCACTCCAATAACAGCATTGATTAACGCCAGGGTAAAACCAGGCGAAACCTGGGTCCAGTATGCTATACGCTGGCGGAATTTGTGGTCGAGATGCGAACAACGCATTGAGGAGGCACCTGCAGTGGGCATGTTCGTGGGAACCCTAGACCCCCACGCAACTATCTCCCAGTTTATGGTGTTCTTTAAGCCAACCACATTCCAGGCTTTAATTGACAAGTTGGCTTAGATGGACCAGATGGGTCATAGACCACCTCCCCCGAAGTCGGAACCTCGGAATGACAAGGGTAAAGGAAGGGCAACCTTTGTCGCGAATGCCCAACAGCAACCTAACGCCCCGAAACCGGCAGATCAACTGGAAGAAAGACGCCGGTATTATAATGAAAAGATGAAACGTCCTTACTCGTTCCCACGAGACAAGACGAAACGGTTATTCGAGCTGGCAATACGCAACAGACTTATAAACCTACCAAATCCAAGGCGACCGCCGCAACCCACGGAGGTGAATAACCCTAACTATTGCCCTTACCATCAAACGGTAAGTCATCCGATTGAAGATTGCTTCGTCTTCAAAGGATGGATCGAAGATCAATACCTCCAGGGGAAGTTTATACTGTGAGAAAAATGGAAGGTGAACCCACCACAGCCGCATCCTCCTAAGAAAGCGGATACACCGGGGGCAACCTGCTCCTTTATTGAAGAAGCTCCGTGGGAGGTCGTGCTATCAACTAAAACCAAAAGAATGCTGGGATACCTTCATGCGTGCCCTACGATCGAATGGAAGGACCCTCTTGAACCTCAAATTATCGAAGGAATGTTGAAGCCCCGCCCAACTACGAAGACTCGCGATAAGGGCCCAAATACTCACGCCCAACCGTCAAAATCTTCGAAGAAAAAGAAGAAGAAATCCAAGAAGTCCGTGAAGCTTGGAAACGAACACACGAACTTGCAGAAGCAAATCGACGCGCTGGAAGAATACAATCAAAAGGCGCGAACTCCTGTCACACTGCAAGAGTTCCTCAACCACATCTTTCAAGAGGAAAATGATGGAGAGAGCTCGTCGGATGAATCCGAAGGATATGTGGCGAGTTGTAACGTAATCTCCCACTCGTTTACCGATGATGGGAAAACTCCTGGCACTAAGAAGCTGGAAGCAGAGCCTGAACCAGAGCATGCATGGCCAACAAATGAAATGATCAATGCCTTTCTAGACGAGATCCGTCTAAAGAGTAAAGCGGATCAGGAGCGTGAGATGGCCGCGTCAGAAGGAGCCAAATGCAGGCGACTGAACGAAAGAGTTGAACTACCCCTGCCAGAGCGAAAGGCATCCGAAGTAGACAAGAAGATATTCAAAACGAGGAAAAGGTTTGCCAAAGCCATGTCAATGGGAATGAAGCTACCACCCTCGGAAGGAAACACGCACGATGGGGTGGAGAGGCACCCTGATTATTGCGCATATCATCGGAAAATTTCACACCCCATGGAGGAGTGCGACGCCTTTAAGATATCGTGGCAAGGATATGTTGCTCATCGGCAACATTTTAAGCGCATGAAACGCAAGATCCGTCGGGAGCGAAGAAGTACTGTCGATGGGCACAACAGAACTACTGGCAACTGTTACATGGTTAACGCCAGGGGGTCACAAGTTCTCACCTTTGGGAGCGACTCTGATGAAGAAATGGCTCTGGGCCCTCTCTTTAAAGAATCTGTTTTAGGGAAAGAGGAGAAATCGGAGGCCTGCGAGAACATTCAGCTGCGCAATCGCACACTCCCAGAAAAGAATCTCGGGCCCGCGAGTAGAAAAGATAAGGGAAAGGAAAAGGTCACTGAAGATATCACTTTAGATGACCAAGTCATGAGAGAGCTGGCTGCCAAAGACCCTCCTAGAAAGGGTAAGGTGGACTATAACATCCTAGCGCACCTAAGGAAGCTACCTTCTCAGCTTAGCATTCTCGATGCCCTCCTATTATCAAAAGAAGCGCGAGACTCACTAATTAAGGCGTTACAAGAACCTGAGCAATTTCAAGCCTTCCTCGCCACTGAAAGGATGAAGGATGAACTGGAGGAAGTGCATACGGCCGACATCATTTTCGGTGATGAAGACCTCCTTCTCGGGACGTGCGACCACAACCGTCCCCTATATGTCTCTGGATACTGCCATGATATCAAGATAGGCAAGATCCTGGTGGATAATGGATCCTCCGTCAATCTCCTTAATGTTCGGGTGTTGAAGGAAATCTGCATGAGTGTGCAGCACCTCGCTCGTGACAAAATCACTATCTCCGGTTTCGATTCACAATCGTCACGGACTCTCGGATTTGTGATACTAACATTACGCTTTGTACTTCTCGTCACAGACGTCAAATTCCATGTCATTGACGCCAAGACCTGCTACAACGCCTTACTTGGCCGTCCTTGGCTACACGAGTACAACATCATCCCTTCTACGCAACATCAGTGTATGAAGTACTTTAAGGATGGTTTCGAGTATACCGTAACAGGTGAGTTGAACCCATTTTCCGTGAACGAAGTCCGCAAATACGAAGATGCGAAGTACTTTTTGCCAGATTTCGAGGATGCAGAAAGATGTCGCAACCCGGAAAACAAAACCGCCGCCACCATCCCTGTTTTCGGGAGCGATACCGAAGAAGAGGAAGAGATAGTTTATGCAGGGCCATCTCAACGCAACAACCTGGGGATGCCCGCCCCCATGTTGGTCTTCGGAAGTGATTCAGAAGATGAAGTTAATGCCGTGTTCTCCAATCGGCTGTCAATACAAGCACCCCCTGGCGATGACCATAGTTTGCAAATCACCATGGTACCGCGAGAACACTACAAAGATCTCGACACACTTCAAGCTCATAATGTGCAGGACCTGCGAACATTTTACGTCCCTCCCAGGCAAAGGGGTGAGAAGGTGATCCTATTCTATCGATCCTCAGAGTCGAAAGTAGAGAAAGAGATCTGGCATGGCGCGGATGCTACACTCGACAGGCTCCAACCCATCCGTCTGCCCAGATACTATACAAATGGATTAAAGAGGCTATTGAAGCGCCAAGGAGTACCCTTAAAACAGACTGTTCGACAAGCTGGGTTCTACAACAGGATCTGGGATGTCCCTGGGACTCAACGCAAATTGCCCAACGGGAAAATGGAAACACTTGGGCTTGGATACGCGAGAACCGGAAAACGGGGACGGGCCCACAGCAGCTACGCTATATACACCTTTGATGAAGAAGAGGACGCCCTGTCAGGAGATGCCAACCCCTCATCAAAACTAGATCCCGCGATTGAAATGCCGAGTCCGTCGTTTGAAGAACGAATGGATAAGCCTATCAGGAAAATGGGTCAAAAAGCTCGGGAAGACCACAACCGCGAGATGGCCATCTACGAGAAGGCCAAGACGCAACGTCTATTTCAACAGGCTGCAAAAGACAAAGATGCTCATCCTCGTCAACCCGTTGTACGAAAGGCCCGACGCAGAGACGGAAATAAATCAAGAAGCGGAAAGAGGAGCCGACAACAACGACGCAGGATTAGAGAGTCACGTGAGCGGGCATTGCGCGGTCCGGATTTGTCTCTCATGAAGAAGATGAGTCGAGCGTACTCCTTCCCCCGAGACAAGACGGAGAGGTTACTCAAGCTCGCTTTAAAACATCAAATGATCGCGCTTCCAGGGTCTAGACACTCTGAGCAAGCTAACAAGGCTTCTTATTTGAGCTATTGCTCTTATCACCGAGCCATAGGACATCCTACCGAAGACTGCTTCACCTTCAAGAACTGGGTCGAGGACCAGTACCAACAGGGCAGATTCGCCTTATCCGACGGCTGGAGGGTAACGCCGCCACAAAAGCACGAACCCAAAGCCACAAAAGCAAAACCAGATCCACCTCAGTCCTGGAAGCGGATTCGCACCTGTTACACGATTACGATATTAAAAGAAGAGCCCGAGAATATGGATGACCTTCCCTGGTGCTTTGAGAACAGCGATGACGAGGTGGTCTCAGAATTTCCGCCAACTTCGAAAGAACTGGAAGATGGCATACATACTACTGCAGATAACCTCAAGAAGATTGAGCTGGGATCGGCAGATGACCCGCGACCGACATTTGTCAGCGAGCTGCTATCTGAAGAAAGGGTGGCTGCTTTAAAGAACGTGCTTCTACGACATAAAGACTGCTTCGCGTGGAACTACTCCGAGATGCCAGGATTAGATCCGGAGATTGCTGTGCATAAGTTAGCAATATCCCCGGATATCAAGCCAGTCAAGCAGGCGCCAAGAAGGATGCGACTCGAGCTTGAAATGAGCATCAACGCCGAAGTCAAGAAGCTGATCGATTCTGGATTTATCCAAGAAGTCCAATATCCCGACTGGATCGCCAATATCGTCCCGGTAATGAAGAAAAATGGGACGGTACGCATATGCGTGGATTTCAGGGATCTCAATAAAGCCTGTCCAAAGGACGATTTCCCAGTACCAATAACCGAGCTAATGATAGATAACACGTCCACTCATGAGGTTTTCTCCTTTATGGACGGTTCATCAGAATACAATCAGATAAAGATGCATCCCGAAGACCAGAAGCACACCGCTTTCCGGACCCCTTTGGGTATATTCTGCTACAGGGTTATGCCCTTTGGTCTAAAGAACGCCGGTGCTACCTATCAAAGGGCCATGACAAAGATCTTCGACGATCTCATACATGACATCGTCGAGTGCTATATCGATGACCTTGTAGTGAAGAGCATGTCATATGAAGAGCATTTAAAGCATCTGGAGACTGTATTTCAACGCCTTCGTCAATATAATCTGAAGATGAATCCCCTCAAATGCGCGTTTGGAGTCTCCTCGGGTAAATTCCTGGGATTCATCATCCGACATCGAAGTATCGAAATAGATCCATCTAAGATCAAGGCGATCATGGAAATGCCTCCGCCAAGAACCCTCAAACAGTTGCGGTCTCTCCAAGGGAAGCTCGCATACATCCGGCGGTTTATCGCTAATCTTTCAGGCAAATGCCGTCCTTACAGTCACCTGATGAAGAAGGGAACCCCATTCGTCTGGGATCAAAAATGCCAAAGCGCGCTAGACGAGATCAAGCAATACCTGCAGAACCCGCCGGTGTTGGCTGCTCCGGTTAAGGAAAAACCTCTCATTCTTTATACAACCGCCCTCGAAGGTTCTTTAGGCGCATTATGGGCACAAGAGGACGACCAAGGGAAAGAAAGAGCACTCTACTACTTAAGTCGAGTTCTGCTGGGGTCAGAAAGCAACTACTCTCCCATTGAAAAACATTGCTTGGCGTTAATCTTCGCGATAACAAAGCTCAGGCACTATGCGTTGGCACATGAAGTCCGTCTCATCTCGAAGGTGGACCCTCTTAAATATCTGATGTCAAAGGCTATATTGACGGGTCGACTCGCTAAATGGGCTCTACTCCTGATGGAGTTCTCAATAACGTATCGACCTCTTAAGGCAGTGAAAGGCCAGGCCATTGCCGACTTCCTCGCTGAGCATCCAGTACCTGCTGGTTCTCCTCTGAACTGCGAGTTGCCAGACGAGCATGCATTTGATGCGATTGGCGGCGGTAGTACCCGATGGGAACTCTATTTCGATGGAGCATCCTCCGTAAAGAAACAGAAACAAGGTATCCCAATGATCAAATCGGGGATAGGCCTCATCTTCGCAACTCCACAAGGAGGGATAATGCGCTTCGCCTTCTCCTTAACAGAGCCGAGGACAAACAATGAAGCTGAATACGAAGCTCTGATAGCAGGCCTCGAGATCGCCATCGGCATGGGAATCGAAAATCTCCTTATATACGGGGATTCCCAATTGGTCGTTAGTCAAGTAAATGGTGACTACCAAACGTGCAAACCAGAATTGGTGAAGTACGGCGAAAAGGTGCAACAACTATTGACCCAAATTCCCTCCTATACTTTGGAGAACATACCGCGTGCGGAAAACAGCAAAGCAGACGCGTTGGCCAAACTTGCTAAAGAACTGGCTGACGAGAACCTTGATGACGTCAGAATCGTGGTACAAAGCCGTCGAGTGCTCGCCCCGGCAGAAATACCTCCGGAATTATATAAAGAAAAGGGGGCGACTGAGCAGATGACCCTACAAATAAAAGACCGTGAGAAGGCTGAGGACTGGAGGGAAGTCTTCATAGACTACTTTAAGTCCCACCGAATGCCCGAAGAAGCGTCCTCAAGACATCAGCTCATGAAACGAGCTCTATCTTTCGCTTTCGTCAACGATACTCTATACAAGAGATCATTTGATTCTCTATGGCTGAGATGCTTAGGACCTGGCGAAGCAGAAAGAGTCGTTCAGGAAGTTCACGACGGACTTTGCGGTTCTCACCAAGCAGGCCCAAAGATGAAGTTAAAAATTAAACGGATGGGTTATTACTGGCCCACGATGATCCAGGACTGCCTCGAGTATGCGAAGCAATGCCACTCGTGCCAGATTCATGGAGACTTTATCCACCAACATCCGAACCCACTACATCCAACGGTGGCTAGCTGGCCATTCGAAATGTGGAGGACTGACATAGTCGGCCCCATCGAGCCAGCATCATCCCGGGGACATCGTTTTATCCTGGCGACAACCGATTACTTCTCCAAATGGGCAGAAGCAGTACCGCTGAGGGAAGTGAAGATGGAGAACATCCTCCACTTCTTCAAGACGCACGTCATCCATCGGTTTGGAACCCCACGGCGGATTATCTCCGATAATGGGCCAACCTACAGAAGCCATAAGATTGGCCGCTTCGCGCAGCAGCACAATATAGACTGGAGATATTCTTCAGTTTACAACCCACGAGCTAACGGTCTGGCCGAGGCGTTCAATAAGACCTTGACGAAGATCATAAAAAAGACCGTTTCCCGGAATAAGAGAGACTGGCACGAGAAGCTGCAAGAAGCCCTTTGGGCTTATCGAACTACATTCAAGACGGCCACGAACGCAACGCCGTACGCGTTGGTATTTGGGACGGAAGCAGTGCTCCCCCTCGAGATAGAGTTACCCTCTCTACGAGTGGCAGTCCACTACGAGCTGACGGACGAAGAAAACGCTCACCTCCGGCTTGAGGAGCTTGATGCCCTCGATGAAACCCGGCTCATAGCGCAACAACATCTAGAAGCCTACAAAGCAAAGATGACGCGCTCATACGAAAGATTGACCAGGCCGAGGACATTCCGCCAAGGCGAACTCGTACTAGTAGTCAAAAGACCTATGATCCCCAATCGTGCCAAGCGGGGAAAATTTGATCCGAACTATGAAGGCCCGTACATCATAGATAAGGTCTACCAGGGTGGGGCCTATCTACTCATGGACATGCATGGTGAAAGGCCTTTCAGGCCAATAAACGGCCGCTTCCTAAAGAAATACTACGCTTAAGGAGCCACAGCCTAGGTCAATGATAGATGACGACGACTATGTCCACTCGCTATCTTCCTAAAGCTCAAAGCTCTATAAGTAATTGCCGGCTCTCTCCACAACGGACCGAAATGTCCTTAAACTAACGACGGACCGAAATGTCCTTAAACTAATAGCGGACCGAAACGTCCTTAAACTAATACCGCAGCATCCTTAGGCTGACGAAATAATTAAAAAAATATAATAAAGAAAAACGGTATGTCCATAAGCAAAAAGGGCACGGATGAAAATCCGAAAGGGCTCCGTGAGTAAAAACAGCAGGGCTACCGGCAAGTATTCGTGAAAACCCGAAAGGGCGCGACCTTGTAAAAAAAAAGAGAAAAAGAAAGGAAAAAAAACGGTATGTCCATAAGCAAAATGGGCACGGATGAAAACCCGAAAGGGGTCCGTGAGTAAAAACGGCAGGACTACCGGCGAGTGTTTGTGAAAACCCGATAGGGCGCAACCTCGTTAAAAGACACTTATAGGGTCCTCTCGACCTTGTAAGGAGAAACCACCTGCGTGAGATCCTTACGACTCACAAAGGAGCAACACACTTAGGGATCCTCACGATTCCTAAGGAGAAAACGCACTTGCGAGATCCTTACGACTCGTAAGGAGAATTCTCTTATGGGACCCTCACGGCTCATAAGACTTGAAAGTCTTAAGTTACAGAAACCTAAACCTGTTCTTAAGCAAATCCCCCACAACCTTCGATATAGCCCTACAAGGGGCTCGATACTGACCCTTGTATACAATCCACGGGCGCGAATAAACATTTCCCCAGCAAAGTCCCACCCGTGACTAGGGATATGTCCATATGATGAGCAACCCTTGTGGGTCCTCTCGACCCATAAGGAGAAAGCCCTCTTGTAGGATCCTTACGACTTGCAGAGGAACATACACTTAGGAATCCTCACGATCCCTAGGGAGAAATACACCTACAAGATCCTCATGACTTGTAGGGAGAAATACTTTTGTGAGACCCTTACGGCTCATGAAGTCAAAAGCCTTGGTCGACAGGACCCTTAACCTTGTTTGCCAAGCCACCTTTGTTCAACATCGACAAAGGCAAATGATCATTCGCTCCTGGCAAGATCCCAGTTGTAGCAGTGCTGATGCCGAAGTCGGTGTCTAAAATCCAAGCTTGCGGCGAAAAAGCTAGCAAGCCACACATGCCTACAAGATAGCCGAAATGATGGGGCAACTTGCAATAAAAAGCAGCAAGTAAAAATGTATGCATGAAAAATAGCCGAAATGATGGGGCAACTCGCAATAAAAAGCAGCGAGTAAAAAGAAAAATAGCCGAAATGATTGGGCACCGCGAAAAATAGCCGAAATGATTGGGCAATCGCGATTTTCGCGATATAAAAAGCTGAAATGATAGAGCATCGCGGAAAGAATAAAAAAAAATGAAAGAATGAAACTTTTTGCCCTACAGATGGGATCACATCAATCCCTGTAAACAATCCAGGGGTACAAACAAAGAGGAAACCATACCTTCCCAACAGGCTCCATCAGAAAGCTAAGCCAAATCTCGACGGTTCATAGACAACCCAAAGACAACCTCGACATTTGTCGCAATATTGCAGACATAATGTCAATAGACAAAGCAAAGGAAGGTCCCTAGCTTCAGGGGCTCGACGTCAATATCGATAACTTAGAGATCATCAACGGCGTTTCTCCTCACTCCAACGAGATGCAAACGTGACGTTAACAATCGACCCCAGAGTCGCAACGAGAATGGAACCATGGAAAAGTCCCTAGTTCCAAATCTCAATGGCTACATCTGCAGCCT
This sequence comes from Agapanthus africanus, assembly GCA_030015575.1. Classification (NCBI taxonomy): domain Eukaryota; kingdom Viridiplantae; phylum Streptophyta; class Magnoliopsida; order Asparagales; family Amaryllidaceae; genus Agapanthus; species Agapanthus africanus. The sequence continues at coordinate 426,616,968 of CM057347.1, read as the reverse complement.
GGAGACCAACGACGGTAGGCCTCCTCATTCCAGCAGGACACAAGTGTTACACCATCAAACGGAGTGACGGCGAAGTCCCAGCTCCACCTCAGCATTCGCCTCGTTATAGCAAACGAGATGTCAATAGCAGCGTTCCTTCGCAGTCCAGCAGGACGCAGATGTAACGTCAACAAAAGACCTCATGGTCGAAACAAACGGAGTGACGGTGAAATACCAGCTCCACCTCAGCATTCGTCTCGTTACAGCAGACGAGATGTCAACAGCAGCGTTCCTTCGCGGTCCAGCAGGATGCAGACACAGCGTCAACAAAAGACCTTACGGTCAAAACAGACGAAGCAAAGGCCAAATTCCTAGCTTCAGGGTCTTAACGGCAAGTCATATAAAACCGGAAAGACAATCGGAGATCATCTCGCACCAGTGTGGAATGGTCACCACCTCTACGTTCGTCTCGATACAGCAGACGCAACATCACCAAAAGGAACAGCGGCAACTCCCAGTTCCATGACTCGGCGATATACAGATCACCGAGAGTCAAATCTCCATCCCGTGAAATGCGGATACAATCAGCAAAATTCCTGGTTACGTGGAACGCGGATAACGTCACTCTTTGACCCCGTGTGAAGCATCCAGAGCGGAGCCTAGTCCTCGCCAAGCACGGCAGTGAACCCGTGTGAAGCATCTAGTGCAAAATTCCTGGTTACGTGGAACGCGGATAACGTCACTCTTTGACCCCGTGGAAAACGTCCAGAGCGGATCCTGGTCTTCGCAGAGCACGGCAATGAACCCGTGTGAAGCATCCAGAGCGGAGCCTAGTCCTCGCCGAACACGGCAGTGAACCCGTGTGAAGCATCTAGTGCAAAATTCCTGGTTACGTGGAACGCGGATAACGTCACTCTTTGACCCCGTGGAAAACGCCCAGAGCGGATCCTGGTCCTCGCAGAGCACGGCAATGAACCCGTGTGAAGCATCCAGAGCGGAGCCTAGTCCTCGCCGAACACGGCAGTGAACCCGTGTGAAGCATCTAGTGCAAAATTCCTGGTTACGTGGAACGCGGATAACGTCACTCTTTGACCCCGTGGAAAACGTCCAGAGCGGATCCTGGTCCTCGCAGAGCACGGCAATGAACCCGTGTGAAGCATCCAGAGCGGAGCCTAGTCCTCGCCGAACACGGCAGTGAACCCGTATGAAGCATCTAGTGCAAAATTCCTGGTTACGTGGAACGCGGATAACGTCACTCTTTGACCCCGTGGAAAACGTCCAGAGCGGATCCTGGTCCTCGCAGAGCACGGCAATGAACCCGTGTGAAGCATCCAGAGCGGAGCCTAGTCCTCGCCGAACACGGCAGTGAACCCGTGTGAAGCATCTAGTGCAAAATTCCTGGTTACGTGGAACGCGGATAACGTCACTCTTTGACCCCGTGGAAAACGTCCAGAGCGGATCCTGGTCCTCACAGAGCACGGCAATGAACCCGTGTGAAGCATCCAGAGCGGAGCCTAGTCCTCGCCGAACACGGTAGTGAACCCGTGTGAAGCATCTAGTGCAAAATTCCTGGTTACGTGGAACGCGGATAACGTCACTCTTTGACCACGTGGAAAACGTCCAGAGCGGATCCTGGTCCTCGCAGAGCACGGCAATGAACCCGTGTGAAGCATCCAGAGCGGAGCCTAGTTCTCGCCGAACACGGCAGTGAACCCGTGTGAAGCATCTAGTGCAAAATTCCTGGTTACGTGGAACGCGGATAACGTCACTCTTTGACCCCACGGAAAACGCCCAGAGCGGAGCCTGGTCCTCGCCGAGCACGGCAATGAACCCGTGTGAAGTATCCAGAGCAAATACCGGACTGTGGAGTCCTTAAAATCCACGGACTATGACGTCCTTAACCTCGACCGCAATGTCTTAAAACTAACGATCAACCACCCCGATTCCCTACGGATTCTCCCTTGGTTAAAGGGTACATCTCTTCACTCCTTTGATACTCGGCGTTGTAATTCCTCAACGTCTTCAAAGAGGTGACGGGTCCCTGCGACCAAACATCGGACTGTGGAGTCCCTAAATCCACGGACTATGAGGTCCTTAACCTTGACCGCGATGTCTTAAAACTAACATCGGACTGTGGAGTCCTTAAATCCACGGACTATGAGGTCCTTAACCTTGACCGCGACGTCTTTAAACTATGATACCTGGAAAAACCCTGACTCTGTAAAACACGAATAAGGGTGACCACATCCAGCACTTACAAGTCCTCACGACCTGTAAGGAAGAAAAACTCTCTTGTGAGATCCCTACGACTCTCAAGGGAAAACCCGCTTAAGGATCCTCACGATCTTCAAGAAGAACTTACACCTAGGGGATCCTCTCGACCTATAGGGAGAAAAACTCTTTATGAGACCCTCGTGGCTCATAAAATGCAAAAGCCTTAGGAAGCAGATCCTAACCCTGAGTCCTAAGCTATCGCTGCCCTGCGAGGAGATCAAGATAAATTGTCCACAAACGCATTCAATGAAAGGGGACACATCGTTAAGAAGAAAAATGTATCTTTTATTCATAAACCAAAATGGATACAAAGTACAATTCATGAAAGAAACAAAAAAAGAAAGATACTCTCGTTCATGAGTATGTGAAAAAAAGGGGGGGAGAAAAGATACAAGTCCTCAAGCCGGCGGGCGGTGCAGTAATTTTACCAGCTCATCGTTCTGTTGCTGAGCCACGGCTTCATGATGCAAGATCTCCAAAAGACGAGCCTCCGCCTGAGCTTGCTGAGCCTGATACGAAGCAAGCCGAGCCTCGAGCTCTTTCTCGGTGGCTTTATGAGCCTCAACCCTCTCACGAGTGAACGTGGCAGCTTTATCGAGAGCCACCACCTCTTTTATGGACTCCTGGAGCACTCGCCAGAGTTCGTATGCTTTGTTGGCCTTGGCTGTGAGGCTGGCATGAAGCTCGCTCAGCGCCTTAGCAGCCAGCTCCCTCTCCGAGAACTTGCGGCCAAGCCTCTTCTCGCATGACGTCATGTTGGCCGCACATCGTGTTATCAGACCCCGCAACTCCGCTTTTGCAGCCACGGCTTCCGAGGAAAGGCGAGAACATTCGAGAGCGTACAAACAGGCCTCCACCTTCCTACAGAACTCCACCCAGACCTGCACCACCTCCTCGCTATGATAGGTGGCGAGAAAAGGAAGAGAGCCGTTAGCTTCAGCGGCAAACGCTTCGGCTGTGGTCGCGCTACCAGCACGGAGCTCCTCAATGAAAGATGATAGAGAGACAAGGCTCAATTGGGCCAAGCGTTCTGAAGCCCGCAAAGCATAAGGACCGGGCGGCATCACAATGCGCGATTCCAAAGCCATGGAGACTGGCAGAGCTGCTCAAATTTGGGAAATGTTAGTAAAGCTTTTAAATGCAGAACAAACGGGACTATAATAAAATGTCACTCACCGACAGTCATGCAAGTAGGAGCTGAAGGTTCCCCTGGCCCCTCAACGACCTCGACCTCATCGTCAGCTTCCAAAACTATAAGAAACATCAACGTCATTTCGCGAAATAGTAACAATGTCATGGTAAAAAAAATGGCGAATGATAGTAACCTTGCCCAGAGGAAAGCACAATACGCTGAGGGGAGATCGCCTGCGGAGCTGCCATCTCCAATAAACGCTGAAATGACTGTCGAGGTGACAGATCCGCGATCGTGGCCGCCAAACCGCGCAATTCTGGGAAAGATAAAAGAGTTCAGACTATGAAGGGGTTGCTAAATTAAAACACAGAGGGATACCTTCAACACTCCTCCCATTCTGAGCCGAGGGGATGTTCCCCTCCGAACGGCGGCCTGCGACGTCGGGACGTCTCGTGCCTGAGGTTCGGGGCAGATGCTATTTGGTTTTTATCCGTCCACCTCTCCGAAGATGCCAAGTTGATTTATGGCACCGAGTATCGGAGGTTTAGACGGATGCGGCCGATGTAGCAGACTTTGTCAGATTCCCCCTCAGGGTGAGGGGTTTTTGATTGTGGGGATGCTCTTCCCTGCAGGCGCAAGCCCCTGCAGTTAATTACGCTATCGCGTTGCGATAACAACTTTCTCCTTCTCCAGAATTTCACTTCGTGTCGTGTATATTTATTTTGTTTGTGGTTGCCCGTGGATTGTATACGGAGACTTAGTGATGTCGTCGCCCGTAGGACGTGGATTAGTCCAAATCCGTGTTTGCTTAGATTTGAGTTTGGTGTTTTTTAGTTTAAGGATGCATTAGCCGTGTTGCGGCTAAAATCAACTTAAACGTTCATCAAGGATACCCTAGTCCTGTTTTGGACTAAGGTCGGCCTGACGTAGTGATTGATTTAATTATCCGGCCGTCGGGACTCGTCACCTCTCTGACGTCATTGAGGGATTACAACGACATACGTCTGAGGAGTTCCGAGATGTACCCTTGAACCAAAGTTGGTTTGGGATTTTATTGTTTATTTAGATGTCTAAGGACGTGTTAACCGTATTTGGGGTTAAGATCAACTTAGACGGGACCGTTTAGATCCGACAAAAGAGCATCTGGGCTCTATTGTGCCAATTTAAAGACGTGGCGGTCCATTGCCAGTTTTAGGGACGTGGTGGTCCATTGTTAGTTTAGGGACGTTTCGGTCCGTCGTCAGTTTAGGGACGTAGTGGTCCATTATTAGTTTAGGGACGTTTCGGTCCGTCGCCAGTTTAGGGACGTAATGGTCCATTATTAGTTTAAGGACGTCTCGGTCCGATATTAGTTTAAGGACGTTTCGGTCCGTCATTAGTTTAGGGACGTTTCGGTCCGATATTAGTTTAAGGACGTTTCGGTCCGTCGTTAGTTTAGGGACGTTTCGGTCCGATATTAGTTTAAGGACGTTTCGGTCCATTATTAGTTTAGGGACGTTTCGGTCCGATATTAGTTTAAGGACGTTTCGGTCCGTCATTAGTTTAGGGACGTTTCGGTCCGATATTAGTTTAAGGACGTTTCGGTCCGTCATTAGATGAGTGGTCGTTGGGACTCGTCGCCTCTTTGACGTCGCTGAGAAATTACAACGACTAATGTCAAAGGAGTTCGGAGATGTACCCTCGAACCGGTCGTGACTTAGTTTGTGAGAGGCATTTAATTTAAGGACTTACAGCCAGGATTGGGTTAAGTCCAATTTTTATTTTAGGCTCTGCCCGATTAAAAGAATCAATCTAAACAGGGCTCTGCCTCTTTTTATTCTTGCAGTTTGATTTGGGCTAAGCCCTCAAGCATTTCCAAACAGGGCTCTGCCCTTTGTATGATTTGATTTGGGCCAGGCCCTCAAGAATTTTCCAAATAGGGCTCTGCCCTTTTATTTTTGTGATTTGGGCCAGGCCCTTTTAAATAATGAGTTGCAGGAACTCAAGAATCTTCTGATTGAAGAAACAAAAGTGCATAGCACTTTTGATCTACATTTAGATCAAAAGAAAACAAGTTTTTCTTCTTGTTTTCTTTTCACAGAACCAAGGGTTCATGCTAAGTGCAAGGCACTATTTATTATTATTTTCTTTTTTTCTTTTTTTTTTTTAGAACCAAGGGTTCATATCAAGTGCGAGGCACTATTTATTATTCTTTTATTCTAGAACCAAGGGTTCATATCAAGTGCAAGGCACTATTTATTATTCTTTTATTTTCTGTTCTTCAGAAATTTTTACCTTCTTTTCCTTTGTTTCTTCTTCTCTGTTCTTAATCTTCACCAGCTCTCTTTTTTCTCAGAAGTTCCTCCTTTTTTTTTTTTTAATGAGGTCTGGGGTCTTATTTATAGTGCCCACAAAGTTGTTGGATTTGTTAACAAAATCTTTCCTGAATTATTTCGGGAATTTTCCCACCATTGGATCAGAGATCCAAGGGTCCCTGTTTTACAGGAGAACAGAAAAGATCCGCATAAATTTTCATTTAGTTGCTGCGCAACTCACCAGTGCGTGACACGTGTCACGCATCTGTGCACTTGCGCAGTTGCGGTTGCGCAACTGCGCAGACACGTGTCGCGCATCCGAGCGCTTGCGCAGCTGCGACTGCGCAACTGCGCAGACACGTGTCGCGCATCTGTACGCTTGCGCAGACACGTGTCGCACATCGGTGAGCTTGCGCAGTTGCGATTGCGCAACTGCGCAGACACGTGTCTCGCATCCGTGCGCTTGCGCAGACACGTGTCGCGCATCCGTGCGCTTGCGCAGTTGCGATTGCGCAACTGCGCAGACACGTGTCTCGCATCCGTGCGCTTGCGCAGACACGTGTCGCGCATCCGTGCGCTTGCGCAGTTGCGATTGCGCAACTGCGCAGACACGTGTCGTGCATCCATGCGCTTGCGCAGACACGTGTCGCGCTGTCATGCATTTGCGCAGTTTAAGTCTTAATTTTGTTTTCTGAAGAGCCTTGCTCTGATGGGACGCTCTGTCTCGGGCGTTACGCCGCCGAATCAGCTTCTGCCATGTGGCAAATTGCGCGCTGCGCACGGAAACCGAAGCGTTGCTTCAAATTTTGAATTTTCAAAATTCAGTAGAGCCTTGCTCTGATTGGGGGAAACAGATGCCCCCCCACCGTTGCGCTCACGTGGCGCGCACGTGAGTGCAGCGGTGGCAAGATCCTGACCATCGGATCGAAGGGTCAGGTGAACAGGCGCAGGCGCCTATAAATAGGACCCTTGGTCCTTGGTAAATTTTTTACCATTCTCAAGAAATTGAATTTCAGAGCCTTGCTCTTATTTGAGAACTTCCAGAGCCTTGCTCTTGTGATTTCTTTAAGAACTTCCAAGTTCTAACTTCAGAACCATTATAGGTAAAATTAATTTAATTTAATTTAAATTAAACTTAATTAACAGAGCCTTGCTCTTATAGATCTTTGATCTAAAGGAAACCCCTTTGGAGTTTCTTCAACAGAGCCTTGCTCTTATAGATCTTTGATCTAAAGGAAACCCCTTTGGGGTTTCTATTCACAGAGCCTTGCTCTCAAAAATTTGCAGAGACTCTGTTCTTAGGTTTTAACCCATGAACAGAGCCCTGCTCACAGATCAACTAGAAAACTTTTTAAAGGTTTCCATGGATCTTTAAGACCCCAAAATTTTAATTCTTAGGAGTTATAAATTTTTATTATTGCTATAGAGCTAGGCTCTTTTTTTTTTTGAAGTTTTATTCTTCTGAAACAGGAGTTTGACAAATGTCACTCTGTGATAGAGCTTTGCTCTGAAAAGAGGAGATTTTCTCCTTTTCCTTGGGGATCCCCAACCAATGGGTGTATCCCATTGGGAATTTTTTTATGAATTGACAGTCACATCTAATGATGGGATTGTCTTATCAAATGATGCACATCATTCAGATTTTGTGGTCCCCCTTTGGTCCCCTACCCACTGCACCACAGTGTGAATCGAGACATATCTTTCTTTTATATGCCAAGCGTTAAGCCACTAATGACGTATTTTTCTTTGTCTTTCCACAGAATATGTCTGACGACTTGTCTTTTCCCTTCGTTCGCTCGGAAGGAGGGTTCCCCCATGCACCAGTGGACCGGGTAGTGTTCGCTCTGATTAAAGATCGTGATCCTGAGTGCAAACATCTCCACCTATGGGGAAGGTGGTATAACCAGATTATTCAAGGCCGTCGCAGTTTTAGTTCCGCCGTGCCTTCTGAGCCCATAGTCACGCTTTCCTATGCGGACAAACCCCCGGTGGAGTATGCCGTGGAGGTTAAAAATTGGAATTCCGATGACCTCCTCCAGCCCGCGATCGGTGCTATTCCAGTGCAGCCGCCGCCAGCCATAGATATATTGGGAAGGCGAATCTGTCAGGGTGAAGCACGCCCTTGGGGACAGGCCTATAATATTGGATTGAATCCGCGGCCGCTTGCTGGATACCTGCCATGGGCCCGGTACATCTTAGCGGCGAAAAGAGCTCATCTGACGAAGATCGGTTTATACTCCGCCGTCTATGTCTCGCTTTTCGAATATCCTACTCCTCCAACGTGGTGGACAAGGGCTTTCATTGAACAATGGAATATCCCCACGCATACTTTCCTGACGGCGGATAGGGAAGTTTCTATCTCTCTAGAGGAGTTCGTTGAGCTTTCGGGTCTACCGGCGAGGGGGGAGCATTATGAGGAGCTGCTTCCTCCTGATGAATACGTCTTTGCCACCAAGCAGGTGGTACTCGACTTAACTCCGGAAAATGCTATCCAGCATCAGCATCCGAGCCTGGTGAGGGTATTGGAGATTTACGAGGAGCTTCATTTGGAATTGGGCGACCGAGGCGTTAGTTTTGCGGACTTCATTGCTCGCTTTATTCGCCCGGAACTTTTATCAGAGCGAGGTGATAAGTTTGCCCAACTCGCTGACCCTTTTGGTCTCGGCTTGGACCGCCAGCCTTCATCAGAAATCGATGAGCGGAATTTCTACCTTCCCGGCACTGCTATCGTCCCTTTCTCAGAGATTGCCGTTCCTGGCATGGATGAGGAGACCTTCTTCATAGGGTTCTTAGGTCTGTGGCTATGCAGCTTTGCGCTTCCCATGCACCCACGCCTCATGCGGCCTTCTGTATTTTACCCGGCGCATCGAATGGTGGCCGGTCTGCAGTTATCAGTGGGGATCGCCGGGTTGGCTTACCTCTACAACGGACTTAGCATAGCGGCGGACGCTAACGAACCTGGGGTACAGCCTGCCAACTTTCCGATGCACTACTTCACTTCTTGGATGGAGCTGCATGTTCGGGGAGTGTTTGGTGCCCATAAAACTCCTCAGTTCTTTGAGAGATTCAAACTTCCAAGAATCATGCGATTGGTCGGGGCCTCCATCGTGTTTGCACCTCCGCGGGAGTCCAGGGGACTGCTTCTGCGTTCGCATTTAGTCGGGGCGAAGACCTCTTTTGTGGATAAGGTCATCACTATAGGTTCCGAGACCACTAAGTCGGTGGTGTCGCTGCGCGATGACTTTAAAGGCGGTGTTTCCGTGTTGAAGGCTCGAGAAATCCTCCACCTCTATTCCATTCGGCCGGGCTACTTGGTATTCAGGCAAAATGAAACGGCCCTCTTCATGAGGTATAACCCGCATCGATTTGCCCGACAATCGAGTTACAACCAAGGGGTCCCGTTGGAAGCCTTCTTGGGGACACCTGCAGTCGGCCTAGAGGGGGTACGAAATGCGATGCATCACTTCATCCGACTGAATACGGGCTCCTACTTTTTCATCAGTGAGCCCAGCTGTACCCCTAAGATACTTAATCCGTATGTAGCCTGGTACGCGCACGCGATGGGCCCGATCATCTTGATGGAGAAACGCCTACTGGTCGATCGTAGAGCTGCGCCTCCCGGCGGCAATCGCAAGGCTCCATTGCAGCCTAGGGCTCAGGTCATCCCTCCGACGAAAGAGGCCGGAGCTGATCGGCCACGCGTGTTGGCCCCTCCGCGTGGGTTGCCACTGCCTACTACCGTGGATGCCCCAACGGCACCCCGTGCTTCGACAAAGACGGCTAAAGCGGCATCGCCGGAGTCGGGTGTAGGAGCGGATGTCGGGACTCGCCGCCCGAAAGTGATTGCCAAAACTGGCAAGCGCAAAGATGCTCCGGGTGGATCCAAGGCTGGTGAAAAGAAGAAGAAGAAGTCCACCTTGTCTCTCGACGCAATTCTTAGCTTAGAGCCCGCGGCTCATCCCGTCGAGACTATATGTGAATACGGCAGCAACGAGGGTTTCGTGGTGGACCCTGAGGACACCGATCTGGCCGCTGCCATCGCCGCTTCGGAGCGATCAGCGAGGCTCGAGGCAATGTTAAGCAGGCTCGCCGAGTCAGGTAATCATCAGCCTCCTTATTTGTCATTTTATCCCACTTTTTATTACTGCCTTTAGCTAATATTTGCCTCATTTCCTGCAGGTGAATCTACTGAAAAGGCCATCGATGCCTCTCTGAAGACCTTCCAGGCGGAGGAGAAGAAGCGCGCCCTAGAAAGCGTCGGTATGTTTTACCCCGTTCTCTTTTATAAGGAGAGTTTGTTGTCTTTTTATGATAATCGACCTGACCTTCTCTCGTTTCTTTACAGGGGTTGTATTAATCGGCGCAAGAGCCCTTCCTAAGCCCGTCATCGAAGTCCCAGCTCCGGCGAAGTTGCCGCGGGAGCCTCAGCTCGATGCAACGACGAGGGATGCTCTGAAAAATCTGGAGGCATCCCTCTACACGGATGAGGAGGCTTCGCTTAAGGAGGCTTTGATGGCATCTGTCTCATCGGCTCAAGAGGAACGGAAGCGGTCCAGGCGCGAAGCTAAGGCGCGCAGAGCTGCTCTGGCCGCAGGAGCGGGCCCCAGCACTGTTCCTCGCGCTAGTACTCCTTCTGAAGAGCCTCCTGTGGCCCTGTCTACCGCTCGTCGGCAAGTTGCGCGCGCGGTTCGGAACGCCAATGATAAATCCGCTTCAGGTAGTACTCCTTTCAGAGCCTTGTTGTATGACTTGTAAAACTATTGGCTTATACATATCTCATCTTGCAGGGTCAAGTCCAACTGAGGGGGAGGCGGAGACGACCGTCGAACCCAAGGGAGCGGAAGAAGCGGTACTCGCCGAACCCGAACCGACAGTGGACAACTTTATCGGGGCCGTGGGGACTGGAGCCGAGATTAAGGAACCTACCGCGGAGAAAATCATTGATGCCGTACCCGAAGCGGTGGCAGATGATATGATTGTCTCGACCGAGCCGCAGGCGGTAGAGGGCGAGGTACTTGAGGCTGGGGACCTCATGGTGCCGGTGGACGGGGCAGCTGTAATCGCTGATCCTGAGGGAGCAGCAGGTGAGGCGGCCATGATTCCTGAGGACGAGCTAGGCGCTCCTTCTCAGGAATCTGGCAATGTTCCTGTCTTGGCCCTCCCTGTCTATGGTTCCCCACCGCCTGCAGAGCTTGAGAGCATAACAACGGTTCCCCTTGAGTCAGGTGATGAAGCTACAGGCGGTGGTCTTCCGTCAGTGGAGGAGGGGACCGCCTCAGTTTCTGCTGGCAGCTCGTCAGGTAAAAATTTTATCACCAGCATTCCCCCCTTTTTTTTTGTATATATCTTGTGATCTCTTCTAACGAATTTGTTCTTGCAGGTGCGGCCAGTACCGATGCTCCACTGCTCGAGGGGGCACCGTCAACTACTGCTTTGGCAGTAGTCACCTCTCCGTCTTCCCTTGTGCCGTCACGGATGTTGGGAGGTATGGATTTACGACTCATGCATTAATCTTTCAAAAATGCAGCTTTTGTACTAACGTTACACCATTGTGCCTTTGCAGGAGTGCTTTTCGACCATTTATATCAAGTGTTGCTCCCACACTTCTCTTTCCCATCCGAACTCGCTTCTCCTTCTAGTGGCGCCGGTAATATCTTTATTTACTTCTTTTTTCTAGCAATGGGATGATTTCTGACTTTTCCTTTTCTTTATTGTAGTTCCACAAATCGAAGGAGGGGATGTAAGCCCCGTCGTGCTACCGGCCCTTCCGGCTCTGCCGTCCGTTGTTGCTGGTATAGTAGATCTCCTTTTTGGTAATCCTTTAACATCTTTTGAACCATCGCTTAACCCTGTTTTGTTTTGCAGCTATCGTTCCGGTTCCGGTCCCCTTCGAGGCTCGCGTCCTTTTACCGGCAGGCCCCTTTTTGAGACGTCCGTCTTCAAAGGGTGCTGCGATGAGTCTAGGCATGCTGAGCGGATATATCGAAGAGCTCAGCATGGACGCTCTCCCTTCCGCTGCAGATTTCGCTGTGGATGTTAACCCCATGTTAGCGGCGCTCGTAACTTTTCACAGCGAAGGCGTCGTCGAATCTTGGGTTAACCACTGCAGGGAGATCGAGGCCTGCTTGTACCGGCTGGAGTTGACGCGACCCGTTCCCGAAGTTTTAGCTCTGAGCGCTCAACGCACAACTTGGCTCGAGCAAAGCACTTCGCACTCCCGCCACTTGGAGCAAGAAGCAGCTCGGAGACTAAAGGAATGCCAAAAGACCTCAAACGAAATGGCCCATCTGCGCGCTGAGGTTGAGGCAAATGCCGCCCAAGTGAAGACTATCTTTGAGGGTCTCTTGGAGCGCATCTCCCATGGGCTAAATTTAAAGAGGAAGCTTGACGTGGCTGAGCGCCATATCCCAAGTCGAGAGGCTGCTTATCAGGGCGTGAGGGAGCAGCTTGCAGTGGTCTTGCGGCAGCGGGCCCAAGTGGAGGCAGAGTTGACGGCGGTAGCCGAGCAGGAGAGGGCGTGGAAGGAGGTATGCGAGCAACTGATAAAGCTACTTAAGACGCTTCCTTCCCAGTAGCTGTTTTTGTATCAATGTATTTGTAAATTTTTTTTTTTTTTAAAAAAATAATATGTATCTATTCTTTATTCTTTTGTACGATTCGTCTTGTATTTGATTGAAGTCAATGAATAAAGATACACATTTTCTTTTTCAATGTCTTGTATGCACTTTTTCTTTCTGCGTTCTCTTATTATCAGCATGTTGTCTTTGATAAACATAATTGGCAGATAACTTAGTTTTTTCCAAGAGATAGCGATGGCTTAGGCCGCAGGTTCAGGTCTGCTATCTAAGACTTTTCAACTCTATAGGCCGCGAGGGTCTCATAGAGACTTTTCTCCCTACGGATCGAGAGGATCTCGCAGGTGAATTTTCTCCTTAGGAATCGTGAGGATTCCCAAGTGTGGTTTTCTCTCATAAGTCGAAAGGATCCTATAAGAGAATTTCTCCCTCTTGCGAGTCGAGAGGGCTCGCAAGCGGTTGTTTCCCTCTTTGCCGAGAATCGATTTCAGAGAGTGAGATCCGTGGATAGTATGCAAGAGACCATTTAGGATTGACTTGCAGGATCCCATTGCCCCTCTTACGAGTCGCAAAGGCTCGTAAGCGGTTGTTTCCCTCTTTGTCGAGAATCGACTTCAGAGAGTGAGATCCGTGGATAGTATGCAAGAGACCATTTAGGATTGACTTGCAGGATCCCATTGTTCAGGAAGCAAGTTTTTGAATCCTTACTGCCCGAGATATGAGTCAGAGAAGCTCTCGTCACGGAGTGTTTGTATCCGTGAGTTGAGAAGTTTTGCGAGGGATTATTTGTTTCCCAAGCGCCAAGGATTATTTGTGTCCTTGGGGTTTGAAACGAGTCGATGGTTCCTACTGAGGCACTGGTGGCTCTGCGGGTCGACGCGGATTAGGAAGCTCTCGTCAAGGAGTGTTTGTATCCGTGAGTTGAGAAGTTTTGCGAGGGATTATTTGTTTCCCAAGCACCAAGGATTATTTGTGTCCTTGGGGTTTGAAACGAGTCGATGGTTCCTACGGAGGCACTGGTGGCTCTGCGGGTCGACGCGGATCAGGAAGCTCTCGTCAAGGAGTGTTTGTATCCGTGAGTTGAGAAGTTTTGCGAGGGATTATTTGTTTCCCAAGCGCCAAGGATTATTTGTGTCCTTGGGGTTTGAAACGAGTCGAGGGTTCCTACGGAGGCACTGGTGGCTCTGCGAGTCGACGCGGATCAGAAGGCTCTCGTCAAGGAGTGTTTGTATCCGTGAGTTGAGAAGTTTTGCGAGGGATTATTTGTTTCCCAAGCGCCAAGGATTATTTGTGTCCTTGGGGTTTGAAACGAGTCGAGGGTTCCTACGGAGGCACTGGTGGCTCTGCGAGTCGACGCGGATCAGAAGGCTCTCGTCAAGGAGTGTTTGTATCCGTGAGTTGAGGAATTTGATGAAGATATTGATTTCTTCGGAGTTGAACTGAACTGTCGAGATTTGGCTTCGTCTTCTGGCGGAGCCTGTTGGGAGAGTATGGTTCCCTCTTTATTTACGCCCTTGGATTGTATACAGGGATCGATGTGATCTTAACTGTAGGGCCAAAGTTTTATCATTTCTTCTTTTTATTTTATTTTATTTCCGCGATGCTCTATCATTTCAGCTTTTATATCGCGAAGGTCGCGATTGTCCAATCATTTCGGCTATTTTTTCGCGGTGCCCAATCATTTCGGCTATTTTTTTTTTTTTTTTTTTTTTTTTTTTTTTTTTTTTTGCAAGTCGTCCCATCATTTCGGCTATTTCGTATGCATATGCGGCCTACTGGCTTTTTGCTGTAAACCTGAATTTGGACACCGATTTCGGCATCAGCACCGCTACAACTGGGATATTGCCAGGAGCGAATCATCATTTGCCTCTGTCGTTGTCAAACAAAGGAGGCTTAGCGACCAGGGTTAAGGTCCCGTCGACTAAGGCTTTTGACTTCATGAGCCGTAAGGGTCTCACAAAGTTATTTCTCCCTACAAGTCGTGAGGATCTTATAGGTGCATTTTCTCCTTAGGGATCGTGAGGATTCCTAAGTGTATTGTTCCGCTGTAAGTCGTAAGGATCCTACAGGAAGGTTTTCTCCTTATAAGTCGAGAGGATTTACAAGTGTTGTTTGCTGTACAAGCACATCCCTAGTCATGGATGGGACTTTGTTAGGGAAATATTTATTTGTGCCCGTGGATTGTATACAAGGGTCAATATGAGCCGCTTGTAGGGCAGCATTGGAAGTTTGTGGGGGTTTGCTTAAGCACAGGTTTAGGTCTCTGTGACTTAAGACTTTCAAATCTTATGAGCCGTGAGGGTCCCATAAGAGAATTCTCCTTACGAGTCGTGAGGATCTCGCAAGTGTATTTTCTCCTTAGGAGTCGTGGGGATTCCTAAGTGTGTTGCTCCCCTGTGAGTCGTAAGGATCTCACGCGGGTGGTTTCTCCTTATAAGGTCGTGAGGACCCTATAAGTGTCTTCAACGAGGTTGCGCCCTTTCAGGTTTTCACAAACACTCGCCGGTAGTCCTGTTGTTTTTACTCACGGAGCCCTTTCGGTTTTTTCATCCGTGCCCATTTTGCTTATGGACTTACCGTCTTTTTTTTTTTTTTCTTTTTTTTTTTTTTTTTTTTTTATCTCGTCAGCCTAAAGATGCTGTGGTAGTAGTTTAAAGACGTTTCGGTCTGTTATTAGTTTAAGGACATTTCGGTCCAATGTGGAGAGGGCTGGCTACTGCTTATAAAGCTTGGGCTTAGGAAGACAGCGAGCGGACATAGTCGTCGTCATCTGCTATTGACCTAGGCTGTGGCCCATTAAGCGTAGTATTTCTTTAAGAAGCGGCCGTTTATTGGTCTGAAGGGTCTTTCACCGTGCATGTCCATGAGTAGATAGGCCCCGCCCTGGTAGACCTTATCGATGATGTAGGGTCCTTCATAGTTTGGCTCAAACTTTCCCCGCTTGGCGCGATTGGGGATCATGGGCCTTTTGACCACTAGCACTAGTTCGCCTTGATGAAACGTTCTTGGTCGGGTCAATCTTTCGTATGAGCGCGTCATCTTTGCTTTATAAGCCTCTAGATTTTGTTGCGCTATGAGCCGTGTTCCTTCAAGGGCGTCAAGCTCCTCAAGCCGAAGGTGAGCATTTTCTTCGTTCGTCAGCTCGTGGTGGACTGCTACTCGTAGAGAGGGTAACTCTATCTCGAGGGGGAGTATTGCTTCCGTCCCAAATACCAACGCGTATGGCGTTGTTTTTGTGGCTGTCTTGAACGTAGTTCGATACGCCCAAAGAGCTTCTTGCAGCCTCTCGTGCCAGTCTTTTTTATTTCGGGATACTGTTTTCTTTATGATCTTCGTCAAGGTCTTGTTGAAGGCCTCAGCTAGACCGTTAGCTCGCGGATTATAAACTGATGAATATCTCCAGTCTATATTGTGCTGCTGTGCGAAACGGCTAATCTTATGACTTCGGTAGGCTGGCCCATTGTCAGAGATGATCCTTCTTGGGGTTCCAAACCGGTATATGACATGCGTTTTGAAGAAATGGAGGATGTTCTCCGTTTTTACTTCCCTCAATGGTACCGCTTCCGCCCATTTGGAGAAGTAATCAGTCGTCGCCAAGATGAAACGATGTCCCTTTGACGATGCTGGTTCGATGGGACCGACTATGTCAGTTCCCCACATTTCGAACGGCCAACTAGCCACTGTTGGGTGCAGTGGATTAGGATGCTGATGGATAAAGTCCCCATGAATTTGGCATGAGTGACATTGTCTGGAGTATTCCAGGCAATCCTGCATCATCGTAGGCCAGTAGTAGCCCATCCGCTTTATCTTTAATTTCATTTTAGGGCCTGCTTGGTGGGAACTACAGAGTCCGTCGTGAACCTCTTGGATGACCCTTCTCGCCTCGTCAGGTCCTAAGCATCTTAGCCACAGAGAGTCGAATGACCTTTTATACAAAGTATCATTGACGAAGGCGAAAGACAGAGCCCGTTTCGTGAGCTGATGTCTTGTGGACGCTTCTTCAGGTATTCGGTGGAACTTGAAGTAATCTATGAAGACTTCTCTCCAGTCCTCGGTATTTTCCCTGTCTTTTGTTTGCAGGGTTGTCTCCTCCTTCGCTTCTTTTTCTTCAGACGATTTTGGAGATATTTCTGTTGGGGTGAGCACTCGACGGCTTTGTATTATGATTTTAACGTCGTCGAGGTTCTCGTCGGCCAGTTCTTTAGCAAGTTTGGCTAGTGCGTCTGCTTTGCTGTTTTCCGCACGCGGTATGCTTTCCAACGTGTAGGAGGGAATTTGGGTTAGCAGTTGCTGCACTTTTTCACCGTATTTTATTAATTCTGGTTTACATGTTTGGTAATCGCCGTTCACTTGACTGACGACCAATTGGGAGTCCCCGTATATGAGGAGGCTCTCAATTCCCATGTCGATGGCGATCTCGAGGCCTGCTATCAAAGCCTCATATTCAGCTTCATTATTCGTTCTCGGCTCTGTTAAGGAGAAGGCGAAGCGCATTATTCCTCCTTGTGGAGTCACGAAGATGAGTCCCACCCCCGATTTGATCATTGGCGTACTTTGTTTGTGCTTTCTCATGGAAGATGCTCCGTCGAAATAAAGTTCCCAACGGGTATCACCACTGTCGATTGTGTCAAACGCATGTCTGTCTGGCAAATCGCAGTTTAAAGGAGAATCGGCAGGTATGGGATGCTCAGCAAGAAAGTCGGCGATGGCCTGGCCTTTTACTGCCCTGAGAGGTTGATATGTTATCGAAAATTCCATCAAGAGTAGGGCCCATTTAGCGAGACGCCCTGTCAATATGGCTTTTGACATTAAATATTTGAGAGGGTCCACTTTTGAAATCAGACGGACCTCGTGCGCTAACGCATAGTGCCTAAGCTTTGTTAGCGCGAAGATCAACGCCAGGCAGTGTTTCTCAATGGGAGAGTAATTGCTTTCTGCCCCCAGCAGAACTCGACTTAGGTAGTAGAGTGCTCTTTCTTTCCCTTGGTCGTTCTCTTGTGCCCATAATGCGCCTAAGGAACCTTCGAGGGCGGTTGTATAAAGAATGAGAGGCTTCCCTTTAACCGGGGCAGCCAGCACGGGTGGGTTCTGCAAGTATTGCTTGATCTCATCCAGTGCGCCTTGACATTTTTGATCCCAAACGAATGGGGTTCCTTTCTTCATCAGGTGACTATAGGGACGGCACTTTCCTGAAAGGTTGGCTATAAATCGCCGTATGTATGCGAGTTTCCCTTGGAGAGACCGAAGTTGCTTGAGAGTTCTCGGCGGAGGCATTTCTATGATCGCTTTAATCTTTGAAGGATCTATTTTAATACCTCGATGCCGAACAACGAATCCCAGGAATTTGCCCGAGGAAACCCCGAACGCACATTTAAGAGGATTCATCTTCAAGTTGTACTGCCGCAGACGTTGAAACACGGTCTTCAGATGCTCAAGATGTTCGTCGTATGATTTGCTCTTGACCACGAGATCGTCGATGTAGCATTCGACGATTTCGTGTATAAGGTCGTCGAAAATCTTTGTCATGGCCCTCTGATAAGTATCACCGGCGTTCTTCAAACCAAAGGGCATCACTTTATAACAAAATATACCAAGAGGAGTTCTGAAGGCTGTGTGCTTCTGGTCTTCGGGATGCATTTTTATCTGGTTATACCCCGACGAGCCGTCCATGAAGGAGAAAACCTCATGAGTGGATGTATTGTCTATCATAAGTTCAGTAACTGGCACTGGGAAATCATCTTTTGGGCAGGCTTTATTAAGATCCCGAAAGTCTACGCAGATGCGCACTGTCCCATTTTTCTTCATCACTGGGACGATGTTAGCGATCCATTCAGGGTATTGAACTTCCTGGATGAAACCAGAGTCTATAAGCTTTTTGACTTCGGCGTTGATGCTCATCTCAAGCTCGAGTCGCATTCTTCTCGGCGCTTGTTTGACTGGCTTAATGTCCGGGGATATCGCCAACTTGTGTACTGCAATTTCTGGATCTAGTCCCGGCATTTCGGAATAGTTCCACGCGAAGCAATCTTTGTGTTGCAGAAGCACATCCTTTAACGCAGCCACCCTTTCTTCAGATAGCAGTTCGCTGATGAATGTCGGTCGCGGGTCATTTTCCGTCCCCAACTCAATTTTCTTGAGATTATCTGCAGTGGTATGGATTCCATCCTCCAGTTCTTTCGGAGCTGGGGGAAATTCTGAGATTACCTCATCGCTGCCGCTTTCAAAGCACCAAGGGAGGTTGTTCATGTCCTCGAACCCTTCTTTTAATATTGTTATCACATGGCAGGTGCGAGTTTCCTGCTGATCCCAATGCGAGGTTGGTCTTGTTCTTGTGTTTTTGGGTTCGTGCTTTTGCGGCGGCGCTACCTTCCAACTGTCAGACAATGCGAACTTGCCAAGCTGATATTGATCCTCCGCCCAATTCTTAAAGGTGAAGCAATCTTCGAGTGGATGCCCTATTACTCGATGGTAAAAGCAATATTTTGGGTTGGAGACTTCGCCCGCCTGCTCAGGATGTTTAGACTCTGGCAGAGTAAGCATTTGATGTTTCAGAGCAAGCTCAAGTATTTTCCTTGTTTTGTTCTGAGGAAATGAGTATGTTCGACCCATTTTCTTCATGATGGCTTGGTCAACAACGCTTGACTCTCGGATGCGTGGCTTCTTAGCTTTGCTTTGCGGTTGTCGAGCGCTTCTCTTGCCTTTCGACTTATTTCCGCCTTCGAGTCGAACTTTCTTAATAGTAGGTTGACAAGGGGCGGCGTTTTCGTCTTTCATCGCCCGCTGAAGGAGGCGCCGTGTCTTGGCCTTCTCATAGATTGCCATTTCACGATCATGATCATCTCGGGATTCTCGACTGGCATCCCTTGTAGGTTTGCTCATTTGGCCTTCAGACGATGGGTTAGGAGGTCTTGCATAGGGAATTTTCACTGATTCCGGATTAGTTTCTTCCCAGTGAGCGTCTGCTTCTTCATCAAAGTCATACATGACATAACAGCTGTTTATTAGCTCACGTTTCTTTGAGCGAATATACCCGAGCCCTTTCGTTTCCGTTCTCCCGTTAGGCAGTTTGCATTGAGTTCCGGGAACGTTCCAGACCTTGTCATAGAATTTGGCCTTTCTGACGGTCTGTGTGAAGGACATCCCTTGGCGTTTCAGCAGCTTCTTCAAACCTTCGGTATAATACCTGGGAAGACGGATAGGCTGGAGCCTGTCGAGCGTGGGATCCGCGCCGTGCCAAATTTCCTTTTCCACCTTGTTTTCTTCAGAACGGTAGAATAGGATTGCTTTCTCGCCTTTTCGTCCAGGAGGGATATAGAATGTCTGCAATTCTTCTATGCTGTTGGTGTCGAGTGCATCCAGTTCTTTGTAATGCTCGAGCGGCACCAAGGTTATCTGTAGACTTCGCTCTTCCTCGGCAGAAGCCCGTATCGAAGGCCGAGCAGGGAATACAGCATGAACTTCATCCTCTGAGTCACTACCGAAGATCAATGAAGGACCAGATGGTCCTGGCCTGGTGGACCGGGACGGACCTGAATAAATTATATCCTCCTCCCCCTCGGTGTCACTGCCGAAGATAGGGATGGTTGCGTTAGTTTTGTTCTCCGGTTTGTGACACCTTTCCGCGTCTTCGAAATTCGGTAAGAAGTATTTGGCATCTTCATACTTGCGAACTTCGTTCACGGAAAATGGATTCAACTCTCCTGCCACTGTGTACTCGAGGCCGTCCCTAGAATACTTCATGCACTGATGCTGTGTAGAAGGGATGATATTGTATTCGTGTAGCCATGGTCGGCCTAGCAGAGCATTGTAGCACGTCTTGGCGTCTATAACATGGAATTTGATGTCTGTGACGAGCACCCCGAAGCGTAGCGTCAATATCACAGATCCGAGAGTCTTTGAGGATTGAGAGTCGAAACCGGAGATGGTGATTCTGTCCCGGGCGAGGTGTTGGACACTCATGCAAATCTCCTTTAACACTCGCACATTGAGTAAATTGACAGACGATCCGTTATCGACCAAGATTTTTCCTATCTTTATGTCATGGCAGTATCCTGAAACATAAAGTGGGCGATTGTGCTCACATGTTCCGAGGAGAAGGTCTTCATCACCAAAAGCAACGTCGGCTGTGTGCACCTCTTCCAATTCATCCTTCATCTTTTGTTCGGCTAGGAAAGCCTGGAACTGGTCCGGATCTTGTAGGGCCTTAATCAGAGAATCCCTCGCTTCTTTCGATAGCAATAGGGCATCGAGAATGCTGAGTTGTGAGGGTAGCTTTCTCAGATGCGCCAAGACATTGTAATCTACTTTATTCCTTTTTGGGGGATTCTTGGCGGTTAACTCTTCCGCAACTTGGTCATCCAAAGCGATGTCTTCAGAGACCTTCTCTTTCCCTTTGTTTTTCTTATTCAAGGGTCCGAGGTTCTTTTCGGGTAATGTTCGATTGCGCAGCTGTATATTCTCGCAGGCCTTTAGTTCTTTTTCTTTTCCTGAAGTGGATTCTTCGAAGAGAGGGCCAAGCTCTAGCTCTTCATCGGAGTCGCTCCCAAATGTAGGCACTTGTGACCCGGTAGTGTTAACCATGTGACAATTGCCGGCAGTTCTTTCAAGTTCTTTAGTCGTATTTCTTTGGCCTCGGCGAATTTTACGTTTTTCCCGTTTAAATCGTTGTCGATCAGCGACGTATCCTTGCCACCATCCATTGAAAGCTTTGCAATCTTGGGTGGAATGCGAGACCTTCTGATGGTATAAGCAATAAAAAGGGTGCATTTCTACCGCGCCAGTAACTTTTTCTTCAGAGGGTGGTAGCTTCATGCCCATCGATATGGCCTTAGCAAATTTCTTTTTTATCTTGAATTGGCTTTTGTCAGTGGTGGAGACATTTTGCTCCAACGGGATCATTTCAGCTCCTTCCACAAGTCGCTGACGCTTGGCCCTTTCGAATATAGCCGTCTCGCGTTCTCGATCAGCCTTACTTTTCAACCGAGCTTCATTAAGAAACGCGCTAATCATTTCAACTGGTAACCCTGAGGTTTTTGATTTGGCATTTGCCCCCAGCGTTTTAGTGCCAGAAGTTCCTTCATCGTTCGTGATCGAATGGGAGATCATATGACAGCTTGCTACATATTCGTCAGACTCATCCGATGAACTTTCTCCTTCACCTTCTTTTTGGAAGACGTGATCAAGGAAATCTTGGAGCGTGATGGGAGTTCGCGCCTTTTGGTTATATTCATCCAGCGCATCGATTTGCTTTTGTAAGTCCGTGCGCTTGTCGCCAGGCTTCACGGGCTTCTTAGATTTCTTCTTCTTCTTTTTCGAAGATTTTGACGGCTGGCTATGAACGCTTGAACTACTACCATCGGTCTTCGGAGTCGGTCGTGGCTTCAACATCCCTTCAATAACCTGCGGTTCAAAGGGGTTCTTCCACTTGACCGCTGGGCAGGTTTGAAGATCATTTAGCATTCTCCTCGTTTTGGCCGATAATACAACCTCCCAGGGAGCCTCTTCAATAACGGAGCATGTTGCCCCCGGCGTATTCGTCCCCTTATAGGTGTGGGGCTGCGGAGGGTTCACCTTCCATTTGTCAGACAGCGCAAATTTGCCCTGACGGTATTGATTCTCAAGCCAATTTTTGAAAACGTAACAGTCTTCGATTGGATGTCCCAACACTCTGTGATAAGGGCAGTAACTAGGATCGTTGACGTCATTCGGTTGTGACGGACGTTTTGGATCTGGCAGATTTATGAGCCTGTTGCGCAACGCCAGCTCGAATAGCCTCCTTGTTTTATCACGGGGGAAGGAGTAAGCACGTCCCATCCTGTCCTCAAGGGGTACATATGGGCGTGTATTGTTTGGACGAGCAGCCGGCTTCGAGTCGCTCGGTTGTTGTTGGGCATTGGCGACGATGATTGCTTTTCCCTTTCCTTTATCGTTTCGGGAATCCGGCTTCGGGAGAGGGGGTTTATGGCCCATCTGGTCCATCTGCGCCAATTTGTCGATCAAAGCCTGGAAGGAAGTCGGCTTGAAGAACATCATAAATTGTGAAATAGTTGCTTGTGGATCAAGGGTTCCAACAAACATTCCCACTGCAGGGGCTTCTTCTATGCGTTGTTCACACTTAGACCATAGATTACGCCACCGTATAGCGTATTGAACCCACGTCTCGCCGGGCTTTACCCTGGCGTTAATCAGCGCCGTCATCGGAGTACGCTCGCTGGCGCTTGCAAAACGTTGGGTGAAGAGCAGCTCCATCTCCGCAAAGGTTTTAATAGAGTCGTTGGGGAGCTCGGAATACCACTCGAAAGCTGTGTCTGATAAGCTTCCAACGAATTGGCGCAGCAAAAGTTTGTCGTCGCCTCCAGTGTTACCACACAGTGCCCTGAACTGGGCAACATGTTGATGGGGGTTGCCGGTCCCCTTGTAGACATGAAACTTAGGAATCGTGTAACCTGGCGGGTACTTAATTTGGTCGTACCATCCCGGATATGGGCGCCCCGTTTTCACGATCTGACCGGCTGCTTCAACCGCCTGATGCACTCGTATTTGTTGAGCGATATATTCATCCAAATCAGCTTTTGATATAGTATCTTCTTTAGCTGCGGATAGAGCCGGTGGAGGATTCGATGTCTCTCCCCTATCATCTTCAAGAATGATTGGGGGATCTCCAGCAGGTGGATCTGGTTGAATCATCATACCCACCACATCCTGGAACAGGAGGGCCATTTTCTTTATGTTGGCCGCCTGTTCTGCAGCCTCTTTGTCTCTTTTTTCCAGTATTCGGCGGAGGAACTCAGCGTCGGTTTCCTCCTCTTGACGTTCATCTAAGGACGTCTCAGGATTCTCTTTTGGCCCCGTGAGTGCAGCCATTGTAGTCATCATCTCCTGGAGCTTTTGTTGCTGCTCCTGAGACCTGGTCACTGACCGGGTAAGCGGTCGGTGACCCGTAGAAGTACGACTTTCTTCTTTTCCTGAAGCCATATAGATTGTATGAACTATTATGCCCCCTGACTTGGGGCGTTTAGGTTCACCATTGTTAACTCTTGCTGCTGTTGCGGGAGCTTTCTCCGGCCTCCTTCTTTTGTAGACCTTTGAGGTTGAAGGAGCCGTTGAAGCGGGCATTCTAGCATTTGTTGCCCCCTGCTGTTGAATGGGGCAGTTTTTGTTCTTTTCCACCTTCGCCCTTTTCTGGTGACGCAAGTGGTCTGGATCGATCACAGAGTTTTGAACCCTGCGCCATACTTTATAAACTTTTGATGACAGCCGTTGAGGGGGCTGTTCCTGTTTCGTCTCCGGAGCTTTTTCCATGGGTGGAGGAGACCTTTTCAATGTAGCAACCGGGGAGTTCTTTCTTACCTTCCTCAGCAATTCAAAGCTGTTCCCAGTTGGAACAGCAGCGTTGATCTCCGCCACTGGAGCAGGCGGGGTTAGCCCTGAAGGGGAGTTGCCTCCTGCTTTCTTTATTCGCTGCCAATGGCGACGTCGCGCACGACGAGCCATTGGGACTGGCTCAGATATCGGGACAGTTTCTTGTTGCCCCTTGTTTGGGAGTGGGGCAACTGCCGGTGTCAGCCTATCAAAGACTGATGCTTTTTGATCAGCTGAAGGAGGAGTAGGAACCGTTAATCTTGTGAAGACTGACTTTCTGATAGGAGAAGCCGCTTCAACGACTTCCGAAGCTGTGGCCGTTGCCCTCTTTGGGACAGCCACTTTATGATCCTGACCTAGCCTGGTGAAAACAGAGGCTGTCAGCTTAGTAGCGGGCGACCCGTTGACAGGGGTCGTAGTAGCAGTGAGCCGGTCAAATACCGACTTCTTGTTCGCTTCTGGTGCGGATATCGGCATAGAGAAGCTTGCAGGGGGGACCATGGTCCCGAAAAATAGGCCGGTGGTGGCCTGGGTCACCTGCTCTACCGGCAGAGTAAGGAAAGAGGCCGCTTGGGGCCCATATGTTACACCTCTCGGTGAGGTGGAGCGTCCGTTGCAGTGGTGCTTCGCGCATTTGGTGCAGTGGGAATCCATGGATGCTTGAGTTCTGCGCCAGATAAAAGACCAAATCTTAGCAACTTGAAATTCGAAGACAACCATTTAACAAACCGCGATTGATTCGCGAAGACGACACATGAAGTGTGGAGTGAAAAGAGGAAAAGGTCCCACCGGGCGTGCCAGAATCTGTTCCCCTCCGAACGGCGGCCTGCGACGTCGGGACGTCTCGTGCCTGAGGTTCGGGGCAGATGCTATTTGGTTTTTATCCGTCCACCTCTCCGAAGATGCCAAGTTGATTTATGGCACCGAGTATCGGAGGTTTAGACGGATGCGGCCGATGTAGCAGACTTTGTCAGATTCCCCCTCAGGGTGAGGGGTTTTTGATTGTGGGGATGCTCTTCCCTGCAGGCGCAAGCCCCTGCAGTTAATTACGCTATCGCGTTGCGATAACAACTTTCTCCTTCTCCAGAATTTCACTTCGTGTCGTGTATATTTATTTTGTTTGTGGTTGCCCGTGGATTGTATACGGAGACTTAGTGATGTCGTCGCCCGTAGGACGTGGATTAGTCCAAATCCGTGTTTGCTTAGATTTGAGTTTGGTGTTTTTTAGTTTAAGGATGCATTAGCCGTGTTGCGGCTAAAATCAACTTAAACGTTCATCAAGGATACCCTAGTCCTGTTTTGGACTAAGGTCGGCCTGACGTAGTGATTGATTTAATTATCCGGCCGTCGGGACTCGTCACCTCTCTGACGTCATTGAGGGATTACAACGACATACGTCTGAGGAGTTCCGAGATGTACCCTTGAACCAAAGTTGGTTTGGGATTTTATTGTTTATTTAGATGTCTAAGGACGTGTTAACCGTATTTGGGGTTAAGATCAACTTAGACGGGACCGTTTAGATCCGACAAAAGAGCATCTGGGCTCTATTGTGCCAATTTAAAGACGTGGCGGTCCATTGCCAGTTTTAGGGACGTGGTGGTCCATTGTTAGTTTAGGGACGTTTCGGTCCGTCGTCAGTTTAGGGACGTAGTGGTCCATTATTAGTTTAGGGACGTTTCGGTCCGTCGCCAGTTTAGGGACGTAATGGTCCATTATTAGTTTAAGGACGTCTCGGTCCGATATTAGTTTAAGGACGTTTCGGTCCGTCATTAGTTTAGGGACGTTTCGGTCCGATATTAGTTTAAGGACGTTTCGGTCCGTCATTAGTTTAGGGACGTTTCGGTCCGATATTAGTTTAAGGACGTTTCGGTCCGTCATTAGATGAGTGGTCGTTGGGACTCGTCGCCTCTTTGACGTCGCTGAGAAATTACAACGACTAATGTCAAAGGAGTTCGGAGATGTACCCTCGAACCGGTCGTGACTTAGTTTGTGAGAGGCATTTAATTTAAGGACTTACAGCCAGGATTGGGTTAAGTCCAATTTTTATTTTAGGCTCTGCCCGATTAAAAGAATCAATCTAAACAGGGCTCTGCCTCTTTTTATTCTTGCAGTTTGATTTGGGCTAAGCCCTCAAGCATTTCCAAACAGGGCTCTGCCCTTTGTATGATTTGATTTGGGCCAGGCCCTCAAGAATTTTCCAAATAGGGCTCTGCCCTTTTATTTTTGTGATTTGGGCCAGGCCCTTTTAAATAATGAGTTGCAGGAACTCAAGAATCTTCTGATTGAAGAAACAAAAGTGCATAGCACTTTTGATCTACATTTAGATCAAAAGAAAACAAGTTTTTCTTCTTGTTTTCTTTTCACAGAACCAAGGGTTCATGCTAAGTGCAAGGCACTATTTATTATTATTTTCTTTTTTTTTTTTTTTTTTTTAGAACCAAGGGTTCATATCAAGTGCGAGGCACTATTTATTATTCTTTTATTCTAGAACCAAGGGTTCATATCAAGTGCAAGGCACTATTTATTATTCTTTTATTTTCTGTTCTTCAGAAATTTTTACCTTCTTTTCCTTTGTTTCTTCTTCTCTGTTCTTAATCTTCACCAGCTCTCTTTTTTCTCAGAAGTTCCTCCTTTTTTTTTTTTTTAATGAGGTCTGGGGTCTTATTTATAGTGCCCACAAAGTTGTTGGATTTGTTAACAAAATCTTTCCTGAATTATTTCGGGAATTTTCCCACCATTGGATCAGAGATCCAAGGGTCCCTGTTTTACAGGAGAACAGAAAAGATCCGCATAAATTTTCATTTAGTTGCTGCGCAACTCACCAGTGCGTGACACGTGTCACGCATCTGTGCACTTGCGCAGTTGCGGTTGCGCAACTGCGCAGACACGTGTCGCGCATCCGAGCGCTTGCGCAGCTGCGACTGCGCAACTGCGCAGACACGTGTCGCGCATCTGTACGCTTGCGCAGACACGTGTCGCACATCGGTGAGCTTGCGCAGTTGCGATTGCGCAACTGCGCAGACACGTGTCTCGCATCCGTGCGCTTGCGCAGACACGTGTCGCGCATCCGTGCGCTTGCGCAGTTGCGATTGCGCAACTGCGCAGACACGTGTCTCGCATCCGTGCGCTTGCGCAGACACGTGTCGCGCATCCGTGCGCTTGCGCAGTTGCGATTGCGCAACTGCGCAGACACGTGTCTCGCATCCGTGCGCTTGCGCAGACACGTGTCGCGCATCCGTGCGCTTGCGCAGTTGCGATTGCGCAACTGCGCAGACACGTGTCGTGCATCCATGCGCTTGCGCAGACACGTGTCGCGCTGTCATGCATTTGCGCAGTTTAAGTCTTAATTTTGTTTTCTGAAGAGCCTTGCTCTGATGGGACGCTCTGTCTCGGGCGTTACGCCGCCGAATCAGCTTCTGCCATGTGGCAAATTGCGCGCTGCGCACGGAAACCGAAGCGTTGCTTCAAATTTTGAATTTTCAAAATTCAGTAGAGCCTTGCTCTGATTGGGGGAAACAGGGGATAGCAGCTTCGACGGTCTCCGCCGCGACCTCAGGCTCCAACAAAGGAAGAGTAGTCCCGACTACCTCTCTTCCAGCCTCTGGGCCGCCCTCAGTAAGAGTCATTGGGGCGGCGACCTCCAAAGGAGCCTCCCCCAAAGGGGCAAACGCTCCCTGATCAAGAACCACCGCTGGAGGCTCTACCATGAGAGGAGCAGCCTCATCAGTCCCCTCTACATCAAGCGAGGCTTCATCGAGAATTTCGGCGGGCTTTAGTTTTAATGAGCCCGTAGGGAGCTCCCCCAGCGTCGAAGATTCTGCAAGATTCAAATAAGGATACATATACACGGGCATAAACAATCTGAAGAACTACGAAAAGAACCACAACGTACCGATGCGCAAAGAAGCCCTCAATATGGCTTCTTCAAGCCGCTGCTCCTTCTCAAGGAGGTGGGCTCGCCGGGGTTCGAGAGTGGACTCATGGCCGCCGGTCCATAAAGAAAGTGCGTCAGCTGCATCTTCTGAAGCGGCCTGCTTCAAAGCCCTCTCCCTCCATTCCTCCAAAGGACCGATAAATCGCCGCTGAATCCACGAAGGGTCTTCGTAAAAGATTACAGCGGGATAGGACTTCTTCGGAACCCTGGCATTATGAGACACATCTTTGGAACGCCGTATGGCCTCAGCCAACTGTGCGGCCTCCTCATCGGCCGAACTCGGAAAAGGAAGTCCAGCGTCTGACCCTTGCAGGGCCAACGGCTCGTCTTTAAGAGTAGGCTCAGACTCCGCCAAAGAATCGAGCGAATTGGTGGCCACCTTCCTTCGACGCTTAGACCCAGAGCCGGTCGCCGAGGATGACCGTTTCCTTCCCCGCGAAGCCTTAGGGCGACGCTGACCCACATCGCCTATGACGCCCTCATCTCTATTACCCTCGCCTGGTGCCACGACCGAGGATGACACTGTCACTGTCAATGCCACGGGGGGCGGTGCTGCCACAGGCGGTGGTGCTACTACCGGGGCCCTTCCACCTCGCGAGCGGGAACCCAGGGGCATACCGGCCGTTGGAGTAAGGTTCACCTCCGATTCTCCTGGGATGAGCGCAGTGCCGGTATCCCTTAGAGGGAAACGGACCGGAGCCCTCGGTCGCAGCTTAGCTCCTGGAACCAGAGGAGGGGCATCGTGGCCAAGAAGCACCCTCCTTTCCTCAAGAATGATTGGGCTGACCCGATGAAGATACCAACCCGTAAACGCGCCCACGCACTGGGGCAGGTATTCAGCTTCAGGTATAATGAAGTGGGAGCCGGTGTTTAGCCTCATGAAATGATGAGCTGCATCGCGAACGGCATCGAGCGAAGGGATTGGGGCGACTATAAAAGCCTCAAAGGGAACACCCTGGTCGTATCCAAGTTGTCGGGCAAATCGATGCGGATTGTACCGCATGAAAAGAGCTGCACTGTCCTGGCGAAACACCAAGTAGCCCGGTCTAATTGTATATAAGTGCGCAGCCTCCCGGGGCTTCAAAGAAGGTGCGTTGTCTTTTGACAGATCCCAGAGTTGTTGAACTGGACCTGAGGGAGTAGACAAGATCCGATCATTAAAAACCATCCCGCCAGCGGCAGCGTAAGGAGAAATCAGCACCCGAATAGCCTCGAACTGAGTCGGGTCGGCGGCAGAAGCATCCACTAATCGCATAAGTCGTGGAAAGGGGTAGGCATCGTAAAATGAGGGCCTCTGATGCATGGCAAAAGCCCCCAACACGTGCATTTAGATCCAGGATGTGAAAAAATGAAGCGAAAAGTTTACCACATCCACGCCAGGAATAGAGGTATTAGCTGCGGTGCCCAACCCATGATAAAGATGCGCCAACGCCGGGATGCCGATAGCCAATCGCGTCCCCTCAGCAATACGATGAGCCGAGTAGATAACCGAGGCTCTCATGAAGCGGCGATGCATGGGGATAACGAACCAACTGAGCCAAACACTGACAAACCCCACGAAGAATGTTTCCTCATCCATACCGGGTGCTGCAATGGACTCAAAAGACATCGGCGACACGATGGGAATATAGTATTGTGGCAGGTCCGATTCAGCGGTCGGTAGCTTCTTCGGACCGAACCCAAAGGGGTCTTTGATGTTAGCAAACTTCGGAGCAGTCTTCGATATGACGTCCTCACAAAGGAAGCGGGAAATGAATCTTTTAAAAGTAACACCCTGCTCCTCAGACTCAGTGAACAATCGATCAAAAATACCCAGCGCCTTGATCAAGCTGGGGCGCTTGTGGCGAACGGCGTTCTCAACAGACAAGCCGTCAGCCGGTGCAGACTCGGGCTTAAAGACATACTCGTCAGGAGGCAACAACTCCTCATACAGTGCACCCCTGATTGGCAATCCCGAGATTTCATAAAATTCTGCAGGAGAGATTGAGACCTCGCGATCTCCTAGAATGAAAGTGTTGGTGGGAAGATTCCATTGGTTCAAAAATGCCTTAACCCACCAGACATGCGGGGACTTATAATGGAAGAGTGACGCGTATATTGCCTGATAAAGCCCGACCTTCTGCAGCCGCGCACGATGGGTGGCAAGGATGTAGCGAGCCCAGAGAAGATAGCCCGTAGGGTGTCGGGGAGTGAGCCCTATCTTATAGATCTGCCCCCACGGGTGGGCCTCACCCTGGCTGATACGCCGCCCCAAGATGTCTATGGCCGGGATCGGATGGTTCGGAATACCGGTCGTCGAAGGCTCGAGCCTCCCCGTTGGAGTCCAGTTAGGCATTTCCACAACAAAAACCATCCTCGGAGGATCCATCGGTAAGAATGGGAAAGTGGGCTCCGTCGGTACCGCGCAAAGAAAACTCCGGCGACCCTGAATAATCTGACTATACCAAGATCCCTATTGAAGAAGGTTGGTACAGTTCGGGTCATGGGCCCGGATCATCGCCATCGCTTCCTCATCAGATGGCGACTGAGGAAAAGCAGCCTCCGAGCGAGAAAAGGGAAAGCAGGGAACAGAAGCCATCGCACCTGAAATCCAATAAAAGGAGACCGTTAAAAGCAAAGTCAGCGATATATATCCATGCATGAACATGAAGACTAGTTAAAGAAAGCAACAGCAGAGTTTTCTGGGACTATTGGCTACAAAACACATGGGCCCCACAGAATCCGGATGACGGCTCATTAATAATGAGACCAAATAGCTATAATAAAACAAAGGGAATATCCTCATTAAATAAAGACTGAGATTCAGGTGACCCTACACATCCCCCCTAGAAGACAAATCTGTCTCGGGCCCCACAACAGATCCAACAGGATCAAAGGAATTAAATTCCCACAGAAGATATCATTACAAAACTCCTGTTCCATCAATTGCAGAAGGATAACCTCGGGCCAAGAGGCCCCAAGAAGGCTCTATGTGAAGAAACTGAGTTCTTCACAGGAATTAAATTCCTTTTAGGAAAGGGAATTAAATTCCCATAAGACATTTTTGGGAAGGAATTAAAATCCATAGATTGTCATCATCATTTCCCTAAAGACCGCTTAAGCCCTAAGAGAGCTACAGTTTGAAAATTAAATGGCTTTCTGTTCCTGTTGATGAATTTGAAGAAAATGGGTTCATATTAAAAGAGTAAAACTCTTGTTTTGAATTTAAAATCCAGAAGAATGTGAAAGTCCATCGTTTGCCCAAGAACATTACCTGAGGGAAAGAAGTCCTTTCAAACAGAGTTAAACTCTGAAAATTGTTTCAAGGCAGAGAACTAAGCTCTGAAAGAAGAGAATTAAATTCTCAGAGAAAGTTTGCAAGGAGGAAGACAAGCAAAGTGGAGGCGTCCCTGAGATGACCCCTATATTTATAGGATGTGATGGAAACGATTCATCTCCCCAAATCCCTAAAGGAATCCAACGGTCACAAAAGGTGACAGTGTTGCACTCACGTGCGGACACGTGAGAACAACGCTGTGGGGGCATTTGTTTCCTGATTTAAAATCAGAAAAGCTTAGGGAAAAAGCTTCAGAAGAGGGTCACATGCTTACACGTGACCAGCAGTCACGTGTTGGCACGTGACACCTAAAAGTATCGGCAAGACAAATTCAGTTTCCCAAATACATCAAAGAAAAGGGGCTTCAGAAAGGGTCACGCGCTCCCACGTGACCTGGGTCACGTGTTGGCACGTAACAATCAAAAGCGGCTTCAAAACCCAACAGCTCCCTGAGCAAATCAAGAAAAAGGCTTCAGAAGAGGTCACGTGCTTCCACGTGACCAGGGTCACGTGTTGGCACGTGACACTCAAAACATCAGACTCATTCTCCGGTTAAATCAAGAAGAAGGCTCCATGCCAGGGTCACGTGCTCACACGTGATCAGTTGTCACGTGGTGGCACGTAATAGTTAAGCAGCAACTAGAAGACAGAGCGTAAAAAGAAGGAAGAAGGCTCGTTCCAAGGGGGTCACGTGCCCACACGTGACCAAGGGTCACGTGGCCACACGTGACCAACTTCAAAGCCCATTTGTCAACAGAATTAAATTCTGAGAAAAGACCTCTCAAATCTTTCCAAAAGCAATCGATTAAATTAAAGATTTAGAGGTGATTAAATATCATCTATCTATGGGAAAATCTCGAATTTGGAAAGATTTCCCCTTTAAATCTAACAGAAATAACAAAGGAGAATCCCTGGATTTGAAATCCAATGGTGAATAAAATTCACCTAATAATCCAAAGGTCCAAAACGAATGATGGATGCAAATCAAATCTCTCAATGAAGATTCGTCAAAAAACTAATTGACTCGGCCGCTTCTCCTATAAATAGGAGCCAAGAGACACGCAAAAAATATACACGCAGAGGGAAGAAAAGAGAGAGAGCCTTGATACTTGAGAGGAATTTGGATCTTCTGCAAAAGAAAACCCTAGGTAAGAAAGGGAAGGTTTCATTGAAAGAAAGAGAATTTAATTCTCAACAGAGTTTAACTCTGATGTAAAACAGAAGGACATATTTCTTCTCTCTTTGGTGGAGGATCTGTAAAGTGCACATCTCCCCTTGAGTTGAGAATTTAATTCTCAATGGGTTGAGATCCTGCCATGCAGATTCAAAGCATAGAGAGGGAATAGAAGCACGAGAATTTAATTCTCACAGAACTATAGGAATTCAATTCCTTTAAAATAAAATTAGGGTTTGACCCTGTGTTATGGGAATTTAATTCCTTCAGAACGAAAAGAATCAGGGTTTAACCCTAGTTAAGAACTTAGTTCTGTTAAAACAACAAGAATTTAGTTCCCTTAATCTTATTCCCCAGAATAATTCTCCAACAGAGAGTGTGGGTTTAATTCCTTAAAGCTTTTATTAGGGTTTAACCCTATTCAGTTCTTCACATATATGAGGAATTTAATTCCTATAGAAGATTCAGAGTTCAACTCTTCAAAAGGAACTAGGAATTTAATTCCTCTGAAATTATTGTCAGGGTTCAACCCTACGAGGAATTTAATTCCTGAAAGGGATTAACAGATCTTCTAAACAACTACAGAAAAGCAGGGTCACGTGTCACCACGCGACCCCCCCAAAGATCTACAGAAAGCCCTTTGAGGCAGTGCCTCACGTGACCCACGTGACCTCTGAAGCACAAGGAATAGAAAAGAGCTCTAGGGCGCCCTCACGTGTCACCACGTGACCCCTAGTGAGCATTATAACGCACAGAGCATGGGCTTTCATCACGTGCTCGCACGTGATGGCCACCAGAACTAAAGTGTTAAACACTTACCTGCAGAATAAAATAAGGGGAATCAGGGCGCTCTCACGTGTCCACATGTGACCCCTCTCTCCTTAGTGTTTAACACTAATCTGAAGACTTTGTCCTCAGTGTTTAACACTGATTTTCTTAGTGTTTAACACTAATTTGGAAAACTCTATTTGCAGTGTTTAACACTGATTTGCGTAGTGTTTAACACTAATGCGAAAACTCTGCTCCCAGTGTTTAACACTGATTATCTTTTAGTGCTTAACACTAACTTGCTAATCTTATTCTCAGTGTTCAACACTGTTGGTTTCTAGTGTTTAACACTAGCTTTAGCCCAATTGGCTAAGTTTCAGAGGCAAAGCCTCTCCTTCAATGGACCAGCAGAGGGTCAATGTTTCAAACATAATTGGACTTAGCCCAAATTGGCCATAAGTCCTCAAATCATCTTAAACTGAGCACACTTGCTCTTTCAACAAACTCATTGGTTCAAGGGTACATCTCTGAACTCCTCTGACATCTGTCGTTGTAATCCTTCAACGTCGTCAGAGAGGTGACGGGTCCCGACAACCACACATTAATACGGACTGTGGGGTCCTTAAACTCATGGACTAATGCGTCCTTAAATCAAGATACGGATTGTGGGGTCCTTAATCCCATGGACTATGACGTCCTTAGCCTTGACCGAGATGTCTTAAAACTAACAATGGACTGTGGGGTCCTTAAACCCATGGACTACGACGTCCTTAACCTTGACCGAGATGTCTTAAAACTAACAATGGACCGCAATGTCCTTAAACTACCCACGGACCGCAATGTCCTTAAACTAGCAATGGACCACTATGTCCTTAAACTGGAACAATAGAGCCCAAACGCTCTTTTGTCGGATCTAAACGATCCCGTTTAAGTTGATCTTAGCCTTAAATATGGCTAACGTATCCTTAAACCTTCAAACAGACTGGACTATGAATCCCCCCCAATCAACTTCGGTTCAAGGGTACATCTCTGAACTTCTCTGATATCTGTCGTTGTAATCCTTCAACGTCGTCAGAGAGGTGACGGGTCCCGACGGCCATACATACAATAGACCACCATGTCCTTAAACTGGGACAATAGAGCCCAAACGCTCTATTGTCGGATCTAAACGATCCCGTTAAGTTGATCTTAGTCTCAGGCCGGACTAACGTATCCTTAACAAACGTTTGAGTTGATCTTGGCCTCAAGTATGGCTAACGTATCCTCAAACCAAACCCCCAAACCCAAATATAAGATAATACGGATTTGGACTAGTCCACGCCCTACGGGCGACGACATAACTCGGTCTCCGTAAACAATCCACGGGCAACAAAACACAAAACAAACACACACGACGCGAAGTGACCATCTGGAGAAGGAGAAAGTTGTTACCGCGATGCGGTAGCGTAATTAACTGCAGGGGCTTGCGCCTGCAGGGAAGAGCGTCCCTACAATCAAAAACCCCTCAAACGAGGGGGAATCTGACGAAGTCTGCTACATCGGCCGCATCCGTGTAAACCTTCAATACATGGTGCCATGAATCAACTTGGCATCTTCGGAGAGGTGGACGGATAGCACCAATTAGCATCTGCCCCGAATTTCAGGCAAGAGACGCCATGTCGCGCCGTCTTTCGGAGGGGAACAAGTATATCTTGAGAAGATTACTTGGTGTGGATGGAAAAGTTGAGACTTTCAAAGCTAGACTTGTTGTAAAAGGTTATCATCATCGACCAGGTGTGGTTTAAGATGAAACCTTTTCTCTGATAGCTATGCTTAAGTCCATCCGGATCCTACTTGCCATTGCTACATACCATGACTACGATATCTGGCGGTTGGGTGTCATGACTACTTTTCTAAATAGTGATTTAGAAGAGAGCGTCTATAAGTACACAGCCAGAAGGCTTCGTAGACAGTGGGAGCAGCAGAAACGTGTGCAAGTTGCTTTATGAGTTAAAGCAGGCATCGCAGAGTTGGAACATCTGTTTTGATATGGTAGTCAAAGAGTTTAACTTCATCAAAATGGTAGATGAACCTTGTATATACAAAAAGGTAGTAGAGAGTATGGTGGTGATCCTCGTATTGTATGTGGATGACATACTCTTGATAGGAAAGGAGTTTCCTATGCTACACTCGGTCAATCTCCTCTTATCACAATGATTCTCTATATAGGATCAACATGATACCTCATAAATCCTGGATTTTTGATCTATGAGATAGATCTAAGTGGATGTTAGGATTCTCACTAGGTGTAGTGAGATGGTATCAATCGATCCTGGGGAGAATCACTGGATAGCTTACAGGGTGATAAGGTCGACTGAATGTCAGTCACAGGCATTTTCTTTACCCTCGGTGGAGGGACGGTATGTTGGAAGAGTTCCAAGATAGATACCGTGACATACTAGACGATAAAGGCTGGATACATTTCTACCAAGGATGCTACCAAAAAGGTAGTCTGGATGTACACTAGTTCATGAGATGAACTTCGTTCCTACCATTGTGTGACAATGGAGTTATGGCTTTGGCCAAGAAACCCCCGTCCCATCAGTGATCCAGACATATTCTAAGGAAGTATCACCTGATCATGGAGATAGTTGATCTCCAAGGAGATCCAGGTTTTGGAGAGTAGACACAGAGGACAACACGGCGGATTCACTCACAAAGGCCTATTCCCAGGAGAGACTTTTATGGGATGGTTGAGTATGAGATACTTCAACCACTGCTGTTTGTTAGGTATGAGTTACTACAACAGAAGGCCCTAAGTGGGAGATTGTTAGTAATATGTATGCCTTAGAGGCCATTACTGTACATACGATGTATGTTGTGTAGGGTGTTTTTCGTCACCCCAGTGAGATGGGAATACGCGCGCGCTTGTCAGGCGTACTACAGATTCCCCCTGCCTAGGGTAGGCCGGGGTTTAATGATTGTGGGGATCCGAATCTCCGGCAGCCGCGGACTAAGCTGCCGTTAATTACCCCTCGCCTTTGGGGCGAGGGAACCTCCGATTAACGGGTTAAACTGGTCATGCGAACTCAATGTGCAGTGTACGTGTGTTTTGTTTTGAAAGGGGGGTTTTGGATATATCGGGAGCCACGCAGAGTTTTTACGGGGGTCCCGCTACCCGGATAGCGGGCTGGGGGTCAAGGGGGCTAGCAGCCCCCTTACGGGGTTCGGGGCAGCGCCCCGGTCCGAAAATTTTTTGGAGGGGGAGAATGTTGCGGAGTATGTGTATGTGTACATTTGTATACAAATGTATATATATACATGTATATCTAAGTAAAGGGGAAAAATACATCCAAAGGATGCGTGGGGGCCAGCGCCTTGAGCGATGTGCGCTTAGGTGCTGTGCGCTCAGGCGCAAGCGCGCCACGTGTCGGCACGCGGGCGCTTTGCGCATGAGCGCTGCGCGCAGGTGCGGAAGCGCGCGCGCCACGTGTCGGCACGCGGGCGCTTTGCGCAAGAGCGCTGCGCGCAGGTGCGCAAGCGCGCGCGCGCCACGTGTCGGCACGCGGGCGCTTTGCGCAATGCGCGTTGGAGCGCAAGCGCGCGCGCGCCACGTGTCGGCACGCGGGCGCTTTACGCCCTTGCGCAAGCGCGCAGGTGCGCAAGCGCGCGCGCCACGTGTCGGCACACGGGCGCACTTACGCAAGCGCGCAGGTGCGCAAGCGCGCAGGTGCGCAAGCGCGCGCGCCACGTGTCGGCACGCGGTCGCTTTGCGCATGAGCGCTGCGCGCCGGAGAGGACAAGAGGCTTTTAGCCTGAAAAAAAGATTTCTCAAAAGAGAAATCAGAGAAGAGTCGGGCCCCTGAATGTGTTTTTGGTTTAATGAAAGTGGTTCTTCTTCTTCCTCCTGTTGCTTGCTGGATCTTGAAGATCAAGAGATGTGAAATCTCAAAATCTCTCCTTTTTAAGATCTGATGACAGATCCAAGTTCCCCTTTGTGGCTTTTGTGGTGAAAAACTAATTTGTTTTATAAAAAGAGGAGTAAAACTCTTGATTTAATTCAAGAGAAAGAAGAAGGTTTTGGAACTTTGAAGAAGAAGAAAAGATCTCAGATCTGGAAACTTTTTTAGAGAGAGAAAAAGTTAGTGAGATATTTCATTATCTTTGCCTTTATAGGCCATACATTTTACACATAGCCCCTTGGGCTTCACAAAATGGCATTTTGCCTATCCCATGGCTCATGTGCCATTTCTTTTTGCACATAAGCCATGGGCTTTACAAAAATTTGGCTTCATGCCTATTTTCCTTACATTTATCCGAAAATAAAATAAAAGAAAATGCAACAAAATTATTTATTACAAGAAAATCCTCGTCCTCTTCGGGAAAACAGAGATCCTCTTCCGAGTCGCTGCCAAGATGGATGGCGTAGCAGGTCACTGCTGGGATCTCTTCATTGGAGTCTTCTTCTAACTCCTCCAGAATTTCAGCCGCTTGTACAGGGAAGAACTCTTTCAATTGAACCAAAGTTCTTTCCTTCTGTTCATATTCTTCGAGGGAATCGATATATTTTTGAATGGTCGATCTCCCTGCAGACTCCTTTTCGCGTCGAGCCGCACTTTTCTTCTTCTTGAGTTTCTTGGATTTTGAGCGTGATGGAGCCATATTGGGAGCTGGAGTGGTAGGCTTCTTCTGCCCTTCCCATTCTGTCCTGGGCTCTTTCCGAAGTAGCTTTATCATCTTCTTCGTCTTGTTAGATATGTGCGTACTCCACGGAGACCGCGATGAGTCCGTCTCATTTCTCAGGGCAGCGGGTTCGGCTGTTTGCTCCCAGAAGGCTTCAGCTTCTGTCTGTATAAAGTTGGTGGTTGCGACTTGATTGTTCACCAACACAGCCTTGTACTGCTTCTCGACCCAGTCTTTGAAGATATAGCAATCCTCGATCGCATGGCTCACTCGGTGGTACGGGCAATACAGGGGATTCAATACAGGGGATTGTCGGTCATTTTTGCTTCTTGGGGTCTTTTCGATTCCGGCAATTGTAGGCCGTTGTTCACGGCGTCTTTGAATATCTTACGGACCTTGTCCCTTCTGAAAGAGTAAACCTTGTTCTTTTTCTCCTCTAGGGAAGGCCCATCTCCTCCCAACAATGGCTTTCGAGACCGGTTAGTTTTGGATTCGGCCGCCCTTCGCTTTTTTTCATTGTCGGACGCATTGAAGACATTGGTACTGCTGGAACTCCCGCTTCTACGGTTGTCGTCCCGCTTGCTTTTCCAAGTTTTGTCTCTCTGAGAGTCCTGCGGGGACTCTTGCTTTGAGCGTTCCAGCATTTGGACTTTCTTGGTTAGCTCCTGAAATGTCTTGAGGCCCGCTGTACACAAGAATGGGACCATCCAATTGCTGAGGTTCCCAATGAGAAGACTGACGGACTGGTCCTGCTCCAGCGGCGGTTCGCACTTGACCGTGAGATTACGCCATCGGGCGATAAAGTCAGTGTTGCTTTCATTCTTCCCCGGCTTGGTCCTCACAAGGTCGGCAATGGAGATTTTATCACTGACGCTCATGAATCTTTGCCGGAACAGAGACTCCATTTGGGCAAAGGTAATGACGGACCCGTCTGGTATGCTCGCGTACCAGTCGAAAGCGACACCGGTCAGGCTGTTGATAAATTGACGAAGAAGGAGCGCGTCATTGCCCCCTGTATTTCCGCACGATGCTTTGAAGTGGGCAACGTGCTGATTTGCATTCCCCGTTCCATCAAATCTTCCGAACTTAGGAATGACATAGCCGCTTGGGAACTCAATCAGATCGTATTGCGCGGGATATGGCCGGCCACTACTGCCGATTTCTTTCTGAGCTTTAGCTTCGGCCACCAATGTTTTAACCTTGCTGGTGACCAAATCCATTATCCGATCCTGTGTTAGCGGGATAGTGCTATCAGGGGCCAAGGCGTCCCCAGAAGCGGAGTGCGGCCGGCTTTCATGCGGCTCGACCAGTCTTGGTCCTAAAGGAACAGGCATTGGCTGCCTCGGATTGTCATCACCCGGCTGATTAGTAGCGACTTGTGCTTGATTGGGAGGCGCTCGAGCAATTTGAGCCGTAAGCTGCATCACCACGTTCGTTAAGTCGTCAATCTTCGAGTAGAGCTTGGCCATCTCTTTATCTTTGCTCCTGAGCTGTTTTCGAAGCTCTTGAAGCAGCTCTTGCTCCGCAGTCCTGGGGCGGAAAGTCAGCTCCTCCTCGCTGTCCGAGCTTGACTCTTCATGGACCGAGGGGTCTTTCTGCCTATCATCCTCATCGAGAGGGTTTTCTTCATCCAGCGGGGGCGGCTGTTCTTGAGCGGCGGCGACCACATTCAGGCTAGATTGGGCTTGGGATGTGGTGGCCCCCTCCTTGCTTTCGCTGCGAAGGTTGTCGCTGGGGCGACCGCCTGCCATACAGACCGTATGGATGATATATCCGGCCGTCTTTCTATCATTGGCAGCTGATTTCACGGATTGCTGTCTTGACCCCCTTGTTTCGGTTGCTGGTAGTCGATTGAAGGCGGCTGGCGCATCTTTTCTGGGTTTTCCCCGCTGCTTTCGTGCGGCACAGAGCGCTTGATAGACTCTTGATGAGACAGTGTCATACTTCTTCCGTTGGGGCCGGGACACGTCTCTTTGTGGCACTGTTCGGACCGCTGTCTTCTTGATTCTGGCGGTCATGGCGTTTTTCTGAACCCACTTCAGAGGCTCGAAGGAATTGCTGATTCTTACGTCCGACTCAGCCGTCGTCGCGGGGAAACCCTGCACTTGGAACTTCACACGATTCCATTTGGCCGAAGCCTTGGCCCTCTTGTTGGCTCGATACCTGAGCCGCTTCTGCCTTAACTTTTCTGTTCTAAGCACCTGGCAGACTTCAACTCTTTGGGAAGACGTCGCAGACCGGGCGATGGAAGGCCTTGGAGATACGCTCGATTGTGCATTTGTTGGAGTAATCGCGTGAGCTCGTCCTCAACATTGGATGTTGCCCTTTGTACCGGAGTTCTTGCCCCTCGCTGGAGCACCAGAGAATCGTTCACACACCGTCTTGAGTTTCGGTTGTGGTGCCTTGGCGATCACGACATTCGGCCTCTTGCCCCGTGAGACCGGCTTGGCCACCTGTTCCGCTGGGATCTCCGCCAGATGAGCGCTCCCGGCAGGGTAGATGATGACAGAACCAAATTGGCTGGGCGGTTCCTCCCACTGTCGACTGAGGCTCGCGGGGAGAACCACACGAGCGTTGATCTTGACCACGTACGGAATCGGGGTCACGTTGGAAGCTGAATGCGTCTGGGGAGACATTGTCGTCGAAGGTTGATTGCTGCATGGAAAAAAGAACATCATTTCAGTATAGGCAATCGATATGTATATTGATTGAGTTCGCATGAATGTTTAACCCGAAATATGGGAGGGGAGATTGGTCCCACCGGGCGTGCCAGAATCTGTAGGGTGTTTTTCGTCACCCCAGTGAGATGGGAATACGCGCGCGCTTGTCAGGCGTACTACAGATTCCCCCTGCCTAGGGTAGGCCGGGGTTTAATGATTGTGGGGATCCGAATCTCCGGCAGCCGCGGACTAAGCTGCCGTTAATTACCCATCGCCTTTGGGGCGAGGGAACCTCCGATTAACGGGTTAAACTGGTCATGCGAACTCAATGTGCAGTGTACGTGTGTTCTGTTTTGAAAGGGGGGTTTTGGATATATCGAGAGCCACGCAGAGTTTTTACGGGGGTCCCGCTACCCGGATAGCGGGCTGGGGGTCAAGGGGGCTAGTAGCCCCCTTGCGGGGTTCGGGGCAGCGCCCCGGCCCGAAAATTTTTTGGAGGGGGAGAATGTTGCGGAGTATGTGTATGTGTACATTTGTATACAAATGTATATATATACATGTATATATAAGTAAAGGGAAAAAATACATCCAAAGGATGCGTGGGGGCCAGCGCCTTGAGCGCTGTGCGCTTAGGTGCTGTGCGCTCAGGCGCAAGCGCGTGCGCAAGCGCGCGCGCGCGCCACGTGTCGGCACGCGGGCGCTTTGCGCAATGCGCGTTGGAGCGCAGGCGCGCGCGCGCCACGTGTCGGCACGCGGGCGCTTTGCGCACGCGGGTGCTTTGCGCACTTGCGCTGCGCGCTGGAGCGCAAGCGCGCGCGCCACGTGTCGGTACGCGGGCGCTTTGCGCATGAGCGCTGCACGCCGGAGAGGACAAGAGGCTTTTAGCCTGAAAAAAGATTTCTCAAAAGAGAAATCAGAGAGGAGTCGGGCCCCTGAATGTGTTTTGGGTTTAATGGAAGTGGTTCTTCTTCTTCCTCCTGTTGCTTGCTGGATCTTGAAGATCAAGAAATGTGAAATCTCAAAATCTCTCATTTTTAAGATCTGATGACAGATCCAAGTCCCCCTTTGTGGGTTTTGTGGTGAAAAACTAATTTGTTTTATAAAAAGAGGAGTAAAGCTCTTGATTTAATTCAAGAGAAAGAAGAAGGTTTTGGAACCTTGAAGAAGAAGAAAAGATCTCAGATCTGGAAACTTTTTTAGAGAGAGAAAAAGTTAGTGAGATATTTCATTATCTTTGCCTTTATAGGCCATACATTTTACACATAGCCCCTTGGGCTTCACAAAATGGCATTTTGCCTATCCCATAGCTCATGTGCCATTTCTTTTTGCACATAAGCCATGGGCTTTACAAAAATTTGGCTTCATGCCTATTTTCCTTACATTTATCCGAAAATAAAATAAAAGAAAATGCAACAAAATTATTTATTACAAAAATTTTATCTTGGCGTGGGGGAGGCCGGCCGCTTCATGTTCGGGCTCGACCCGGGCATGGGCCCACTGGATCTGGGCTTGGGCCCACTTGGCTTGGGGTTGACTTTGATTTTGACTTGGTCAACCGGGGTGTAAATTTTTACCCCAACATGTTGTAGTGGATGCTTGGACATATATAGGGAGGACTTTCTTGCTCGACATGATAGTATGCTATCTGGTTGCTCTTTATCTTAACATGTGGACTTATATTGATTTACTGTCTTGCTCTCACATGTTGATAAAGCCCTTAGGATAAGTACTTGACTACCAGGACTATGATGCAGATCATACTAGTGGGAACAGAGTAGTCGTTAAGTACATTCTTCAAATGTTCCTAGTCGTAGGTGTATCAAGACAGGGCATCGATATACCAGAGTAGACTAGCGTATAGCTTCTCGACCCATGTAGATGGGCGATGGATGATCCCATATCCATTGGTGTTTGACATCAGAGACAGTATACGGGTGCTCAGTGGAGACTGGGTACACTGAACGGACTCGCCGAGAACTCCCAGATGGTATTGTACCTCACGTCAGATGGCGGTTCTCTGGTGACACTGGTACATGTTAGTCTGTAGACCCGAGATCGTCATAGAGTCTTGTGTGATTCCCACTGTGCTTTGATTTCCACCTTACCACTTTCAAGAGAACGTGCAAAACGGTGGATTTTGGGT
The DNA here is from genome assembly GCA_030015575.1 of Agapanthus africanus. Taxonomy (NCBI): domain Eukaryota; kingdom Viridiplantae; phylum Streptophyta; class Magnoliopsida; order Asparagales; family Amaryllidaceae; genus Agapanthus; species Agapanthus africanus. The sequence goes on along the minus strand of CM057347.1, from coordinate 426,574,696 downwards.
ACAGTCCCGAGTCACATGGAAGCAATGAGCGATAGGAGGGGTTTCGTTTCTCCCGGTATAGGGAGTTGATGTTGCGCTATGCTCCATCGGCCATAACAGGAAATCCCTGGCCAGGGTTGCTGAGATCTACTGGTAAGTGTTATCAGTAGTTTCTCGAACCGTTATGGACCTTGCATCGGCGTGACTTATCAGGCTATTGGGGTCTGACGTTACACCCCCCCCAGGCTGTGATATGCGACATATCAGACGAAGAAACCGGACTGTACGGTAGTGTTACTGATTGGATTCGCAGAAGTACGAGCAGGCTTGCTTGTTGATCTTCTGATCTCTCAATACCCGGGTGGCCGTTACGTTTAGCAGACCGCTTGCGGCTTGTGGGTGTTTGATATGATCATCACCTACTGTCGGCGTATTGACGAGTATTTAGAGTCCTACATAGAGGTTTCCTGGCTCAAGCAAAACGGAGTAGGAGCGCATATGTGATATGTGCGGGACCGAGATTAATACGATATGTGATACTGTATTCTATTCTCGCGATATGTGATATTGGTCGGTTATATATGATATAGCCGGGTTATCGGATCAAGTGTTGATTCGATAAGTTGATTCATATAGTATTAGTCGGTTGTATATGATATAGCCGGATTATTAAAGCAAGAGTTGATTTGATAATTTAATGTATAATTATATATGTGATATATTACATTACATTAACTAGTATTAGCTCACTTATGATTTCTTTTCTCTCTAGATGTGCACATTGTATATATATGTGATATGTATATTTGTGTACATGTATTGTGTCATGTTTGATGATACATACAAGATGTGTGTATGAGATTAATACCATGTTAGGGTTAAGTTAGGGTTTCTATTTATGTTAAGCTAATTCAAAAGAGATTGAGTTTGTCATGGTAAAGCTTGGACAAAAGCTTTTGGATAAGCTTCGACAAAGTCAACTCTTTTGTCTAGTTAAAGATATTTATCAAACCCAACCCTTAACTATAGTGTGTGGTTTATTCTCTACATGAGTTAAGCATGATGGTTTTAACTCACCCATGGTTGCAATAATTCACATGATGAATTATTCATATGAGTTTCTTCTTCATCTTCTTCTTCTTCATAAAAAACTTACTAGCTTCAATGGAGGTATGAGAAAAAGTGTGAGAAAATGAAATCTAAAGTAAGCCCACTTCCTATTTCATCATCCTCTACTACTTGCCATTTAGTAGAGTTTGTTTACTTCACTAATTACATGATTAGTGAAGAGATAGCTTGGGTTAGTGTCTCCTCGACGTAGATCATCTTCGGCTTCGAAGTCTTCGAAGTAAGCATGTTCGTTTCTTCAAGGGAGCCTCTCTAGAGTCCGGAGATCACGATCGCAGCGAAGGGGACTACTATATTGAGCTATTTGAAGTGAAGGGCCGGTCTACAAAGGTTGTATTCCTTGCTCACTTTTAGTTGCAAAGTGTTTGCATATGTTTTCCGTACTATTTCTAGTTAACGATTCATGGTTTGGGTTAGCTAGAACGGCAAATTTTTGAATTTGGTATGAACGATGCCTCCCGAAACCTTGCTGCCGTGCTAGGAAACCCAATAGTACGGTCTCCCACTACTACCGACATCTTTCTGCGCTTCGACTTCGGCCACCGATGTCTTGATTTTGTTGGTGACCAAGTCTATGATTTTACCAAGAGTTAGTGCGCTATTGTCATTGAGAGTTAAAGACATTTCCTGAGACAAAATGCTGTCGACTTTCACATGGCTCGCCAATCTTTGGGCTTAAGGGAACAGGCTTCGGCTGCTTCGGGTCGTTGTTACCCGGCTCGTGAGTAAAGCCTTGTGTTTGATTGGGCAGCGGCCGAGCAATTTGGGTCGTGAGCTGCATTATAACGTTTGTCAAATTATTGATTTTGGAGTAGTGCTTAGTCATCTTCTTTATCTTTGCTTCTAAGCTGGTTTCGGAGTTTTTGAAACAGCTTTTGTTTTGTGGTCCTGGGGCTGAAAGTCGGCTCCTTTTCGCTGTCCGAGCTCGACCCCTCATGAATTAAGGGGTCTTTTTGCTTAGCATTCTCACCGAAAGGTTTTCATTGTCTTCCGGAGGAGGCTGGGCTTAAAAAGTGGTGGCCACATTCAAATCAGATTGGGCCTGGGAAGCGACGGCCCATCTTTGTTCTTCCTGCAAAGGTTATCACTAGGCACATGCCTGTCATATAGACCGTATGGACCAAGCATCCAGCCGTCCCTTCATTGTTGGTTGCTGGTCTTTCGGACCGTGGTCATGGCCCTTCTTTTTCAGGAAAGGACAAGCAACTGAAAACAGTCAGTCTGACTAGGATCTTGGGTGGCATTGGTACCCCTTTTTTGAATTTTTCCCGTTGTTTTTGCACGGCGCGGAACGCTTGGTAGATTCTTAAAGAGATGGTGTCAAGCTTTCTGTGTTAAGGCTTAGATACGTCTCTTCGATTTACAGTTCGAATCGTCGTCTTCTTGAGTTTCGCAGTCATGGCATTCTTCTGAACCCACTTTAAGGGTTCGAATGAATTGTTGGTTTTCACGGCCGACTCAGTTGTTGTCATGGGCTAACCCTGTTCTTGGAACCTCACAAAGTTTAGCTTGGCAGGAACCCTAACCCTCTTATTAGCTATATATCTGAGCCGTTTCTTTCTTAGTTTCTCAGTCTTAAGGGCTTAGCGGGCATATACTTTTCTAGAAGCCGCCGTAGGTCGATTGATGAGGAGTCTAGAGAAAACACCCGATCATGCAATTGTCAAGGGCACCGCCTGAACTTGCCCGAGATGTCTTGTAACTTCGTTGGTGTTGACGGTCTTGTCCCCAGTTGGAGCAATGGAGAGCCGTTCAAAGACAGACTTGCAATTGGGCTGGGGTACCCTCACAACCATGACATTTGGCCTCCTCCCTCTTGAGGCTGGTTTGTCCATTTTGCTTGCTGGAGCCTTCGCGGTAGGAGCACCGAAGGCTGACAAAAACAAGATGGAGCCGAATGGTAGCAGCGGTTCCTTCCATTGCCGCATGAGATTTGCCAGGAGAACCACTCGAGCATTCGTCTTCATTATGTACGAGATGGGGGTTGCATCGAGAGTTGAGCTTGTTCTTGGAGACATCGTTGTTGAATTGTAGTTGAGAGTTTGTAATATGTATAAAGGAGCATAATTTCAGTATAAACAACGATATATAGGTTGATTGAGTTCGCATGATCATTTGATCCAAAATATGGGAGAAGAGATGGGTCCTACCGGGTGTGCCATAATCTATAGAATGTTTTTTGTCATCCTATTGAGATAAGAATACGCTCGCTTGTCAGGCTCTATATAGAACCCTGCTCGGGATAGGCAGAGCTTTATTGTTTCTGGGAATCCTAACCTTCGATAGCCGCAAACAAACCTGCCGTTAATTATCTCTTGGTACGAAACGAGAGAACCTCCGATAAACGGATCATGGGAATCATGCGAACTTAATACGGAACGTTCATGTTTGAAAATGAATACAAATGCGTGTTCAATTCATTTTTATCTTTACTTCGTTTCCTTCTTATCTTCATTTTTTTCGTTTACTTATAAAATATTATTATTATTATTTTTTATGGGGACCTCCTCCTCGGGGAGGAGGTCCAGGAAGCAAGGGATCCCTCCCAAAAGAGGAGGGGTCCCCGAAGCTTAGGGGGCTTTTCCACATGGGGGGGCTCCCGAAGGCTCGGGGCCCGGGAGCCCTCCTTTTGGGAGAAAGGGGCCCCTGAAGGCTTCGTAGACCTCCCCTTATGGGGGTACCCGAAGTAACAGGTCTTTTTTCTTTCCTTTTTTAGTTGAGAACATTCAACTTCTGAAAATCATAACAAGGCATATGATTGATTTTTTTATTTTAAAATTACATACATTTGTTTTATATGTTTTTTATTATATTTGTTTAATTTCATTAACAAAACTAAACATGGGGGTTTCGGAGGAATTTTAGCGGCGTGACCGCTTGATTCGTCGATTTATCGCGTGTAAAAATGAAGTACGGAAAATTCCGCATCAACCAAAATGGATATACATACCGAAATCCGCATTCCAAAGATAAATACAGATCGAAATCCGTATTTCCGAGCCACCGAAGGGAAATACGGATCGAGATCCGCATTCCCGAGGATTTCCCCATGGTAAAAGCCCAAGGGCTTTTCCTTTGATGGGTCACCCTCCACTGTCTCCGTTTGGGTCCCAAAATAATCTCTCTTGATTATGCAGGGCTCTGGATCTTCAATAGAAAAAGTCCGTTCTCTGTTCTAGATTTCTCTATCTTGTTACAATGGGATTTTTTTTAATGAATCACCCCCTCTACTTCTGTTTCTTCTTGGGGTCTTGATGAATGGAAATGACAACAAAGGAATCCCTTCTTTTGCCGTGCGTTTTGAGATTTAAAATAAATTTGCAGTGGGAAAAAGAAAGCCTTATCCAAGATTTTAAAGAAGAAAAAGAACATGCGAGCAAGCGGGAGAGAGAAAGTGAAGACAACACAAAACCCTAGAAAATGATCGAGGAGAATAATTGTTGATTTCATTTGGCTTTTTATAGCCTTTATATTTTACACTTAGGTCCCTTGGGCTTTACAATTTTTGCTTTTTGCCCTTCCCATGTCCATGTGCTTATTTCTTTTTGCACATAAACCATGGGTTTTACATATTTTGGCTTTTTGCCCATTTTCCTTACATTTATTCCCAAAAATTATATTTAAATTTATTTGCTACATAATTCTTTTTTTCGGCGGTTGACTTCGCTTGGGCTTGAGACGATTTGGGCATGAGCCCAGTTGCTTGGGGTTGGACTCGGGTCCACTTGAGCGTTGAGTTTGACTTCTGGACTTTGACTTTAATTTCGGCAATGTTGTGTAAATTTTAGGAATGCTGTGTAAATTTCGACTCCAACACCGCATTTTATGAGGTTGAGATTTTTATTATTGCCTTTGATAACACATACTCTTGCCTTTGATAACAGTTACTCCGTAGATCATGTTTTTGTTGAAATTTTAAATTTGATCACTCTAATGTTATTACTAATAAGCTAAGTAAACTTTTATTTGCAGTATGGTAAAACTTGTTATAAGTTAGAATATAAAATATATTCGCTCAACCCTCATCATAACTTCGGAGTTTTGGTGACGTGGTGGGGACATTTCATATGGTATCAGAGCAATCCATGTTCGATTCCCATCGGGCACATATTAAACATGGTTTTATTTAAATTAAAAATACCACTGCGTAAAAGCTCGGGTTTCAGCCCAAAGGGCCTTCAACCTGCGGGGACGTGTTAGAATATAAAATATATTCTCTCAGCCCTCATCATAACTTCGGAGTTATGGTGCAGTGGCAGGGACAATTCACACAGGTCATTCTTTATCTCAACAGATCATGGATACGACAACAAAAAGAGCAAAATACTCAGAGGAGGCCGACTGTATGAGCAGGCCGCTTGATGATATTCTCCAACGTATCATTTCTCTCATAGAGACACCGCATCACGCTCCAACTTTATATTTTAATCCAAGTATTTGCCCGAAATCGGTGAATTGTTTAAAGGCGTATTTGATTCACCGTAAAAAGACGGAAAACAATATACGTCGTGCAATGATCAACCACAAGTCCTCAAATTTTACAGAGGCTTCGTTTACGTGCTTAGTAGACATAGAGGAAGGTGAATCCGATGCATATAAATTTGGAAAGACCTGTATGAGGATGTCATTTTTGGATGAGTTAATAGCCGATCTTTCCTCGAGGATATCTAACATTCAAGAACTCTTTCTCGACTTTCAAAACTATACCGAGTCTTGACACTGCGTAAAACTACCTAGCAATTTCCTTTCCTCTAGAAATTTATGCGTCTTATACCTTTACGGTTGTGATATTAGTGATGTTGGCACGATAACGTTAACGGGTGTGGAGACATTGGCTCTCGGTTATATAATTGCACCGGTTGAGACTTTCAAAAGTCTGGTTTTTGGGTGGTTGTAGCGTCAAGAATCTTAGATTGAGTTTTTGCCCAAGGGGGACTAATCTTGTTCTCTCCCTACAAGATCTTGGGAAGTTGGAGTTGTATTTTTGTGAAGATCTAATTTATTTTGCTATCGATGCACCGAAACTTCAATATGTGGAGTTAAGAGGACCAAGCGCGGAGTTTGAATTCCCGATGGCGAGCCCATTGGATCTAATGTATACCAATCTTGAAACCTCTTACTGGGACAATGGCACTGAGCTTATCCGAATTAGGAACCTTGTTCGTGAATTGGGTTTGGCCACAGAAGTGAAACTACGTCTCTACACAGGCAACCAACTTCCTCTGGTACAAAGCTTTGGTCACAGGAGACCGGTTCTCATTTCTTATTTTGAGACCAAACTTTTAAACACACAACCCGCCGTGTTTTTCACCGATCCGTACCGGTCACTTTGATCTACTTGTATTAAAAAGGTTATGTATAAAGGTTCATTAGATTTGGAGATCTCTACCACATCCATCAAGCGATCTTTTTTTTTCATGCATCGTAAAGCAGTCGATTTTTCAGTCTATTTGATGGATTAGTTAGAGGTCTCCAAATCTCATAAAATTTGATGGATAATCTATCTAACATGTATAGATCATGATAATTGGTGTGAATTGATGAAAAACAAGACGGATTGTGTTTAAAAAGCGGATCTCAAAATAAAAAATGAGCCAGACCTCATAGGATCAACTCCCCTATATATATCCTAAAGCTCTTTACCTACAAATAAATAACCTGAACTTTGTATTTTTCAAAGAAATATATTAATCTTTCTTTCTTTCTCGACTTAATGCCATACTCTGTAATTGGAATAATCATTTTACCTTTATACACTGCTTCTTTACTTCACCCGGAACGGTGTATGGTATTAAATTGACAAACATGAAATATTTGAGATATTTATTCACAGTTTACAAAGTTCAGGGAAACTGAGTTTAAGGTATATTCAGGGAAAAGCAACTGAAGTTGATGGTTGTTTGTGAAATTTACAAAGTTCAGAGGAATGTCCGTTGCAAACCGATTTGCACAAGAAATAAATTGTTACTTTGAACCACAATATTTTGGCGATTTACACCCTTCAAAGTTGATCTCTCCTACCTCAAAGTTTACGTGTATAAAAATTAATGCAAAATAGACGTCTTTTCAAAATACAACATAGACTTCATTCTTTGTTTTTTCATACACAGGCTTAAAGGAATGGAGAACAACGTGGAAGGTGTGGATTCGTCAGAATAGTTTTGATCAAAAGTTCCTGTGTTCTTATTCTGCAAACTATTTTGCATTTGATCATTCTCATACACACATACATATATAGTAAAATAATAAAATGAGATGAGATCCTTAAAACGAGATGGCCAAATCGGAGATCTATCCATCTTGCTCAACACCTCGAATTATGTATGTGCATGAAAAGTTGGATGATTTGGAAAACATGCATCAAGGGCATGCATTGTGCATAAATTTTTGGATGCTTTAACAACCTTCCATTTTGTAAACACTTGATATGCCTTAGAAAGTGTTTAATTCATCTGAATTTTTGTTAAGGTTTTAAATATCGAAGATCGACGGATATCGGAATCGTATCGGCTAGGTGTCTTACATGTCATATACGGCCGATATATCGGCCAATATCGCCATATCGGCAAATATATCGGCGAAAATTTATCGGTTTTCTCGTATCGTGAGGGGTCCCGATACGATATATCGGCCGATATGACCGATATTTGATTCAATGATTTTTGTACATATTCATATAACGACATGTTAACAAGATGTATATATGGATGGATCGTTGTTTTGATGGTCCAGCGATGGCCGGATTTGTTTAATCTCACTTTAAGATCTCATCAAACCATCTCACCATATCATTAACACACACACACAGCGCCACACACACACACACACACGAACCACATGAACACATGCACATTTCTTGTATATAAGGTTAATTTCCCCTATTTTATTGCAGGGTTTATTTGAGAATTGCCCTTCATGTTACAATGTCAAGAAATTAGTGATGGATGGGGACATATCTTCAGCATTATCAATTCTCAAGCTATTTCCTAATCTGGAGGATCTCACCTTTCCATGCGAGGAAAACCTATATGTTTCAAGAGCTAATTATATTTTTAAAACAAAGAGGAGATTTTATCAAAAACATAGCTATGAGTAATTTTATCTTAGAGTTGGACTATTTTACTTTTAGGAGGAAAGAGAATCTTCTCTGCCCATGTTTTACACCATTGGATGGTTTTATCTAATGGTGTGTTGATGTCATCATCATTTTTTGTGGCATGTTATCGCAAACTATCTATATGCATCCATCTGTCGAGTCACAAATCCAACGGTGTAAAACATGGGAGGAGGAGATTCCCTCTCCTAAAAAGTAGAATAGTCCAACTCTTATATCTATGGGTAAATATCTTACTAAAATACTCTTAGCTATCTATGTTTTTAAGTACACTATCTTAAAGATTCTTTATTACATTAACCTCCCTTAAAGTCCTTCATTTAAGGATATCTTAGTAAAAGAAAACTTTGCCAAAACTAAAGTTTAAAGGAGTTTATTATAATAAAAATAACTTGAGGTAGTCTAGTGAGAAGACCAAGAATCGACGGTATTTTGATGAAATTTAGTTGTTCTGTCGGTAACTGTTACTCAAATTACATACAGTTTGTATTATTCTCGATCTTGCAGATAGAACCGGCAGAGGATCTTCAAGACGTCTCAGTATATTGCTTGAAGCATAGTTTGAAGAGGATAAACATAGAGAATTGCAAAGGTTCCGACCTTCAAGTCAAGATAGTGAAGTTCTTAGTTGAGAATGCAATGGTCCTAGAGACCATGAATTTCATCAACTGTCACGACGAATTTTTTGATGGTCTTGGAAGCAATTTTAGAACAAGCAGAGCTTCTCAATGTGCTAAAATAATAAATATTCAGATCTGTTCGTCCTGAACAATATGATACTATGTGTTAGTTTATTGATGACCATATTTTATTTATTTAAAGTAAATTGGGTAATATTTTTCTCTTCAGGAAATGTTTTACTGCATATTTATTCTTCTGCTATAATCTTGTAACCTGTAGAAAATGATAAGGCTAAACTTGATACTTTGTTCTGCAAAGTTATACTTTTTCTAGAATTATGTTCTGCGGTGATATCATTATAATTTTACTCTTAATTTATAGGTTTAACTGATGCAAGTAAATTAGAATTTAGTAAGTTTTCTCTTTCCAATCTATTGAAGCTGTGTGGAGCAACAGAAAACTATAAATTAGTTTAGCCCATATATGTTTTTTTGGGGGGTGTGGGGGCGGCGGCGGCGGCGTGGTTGGGTGGGTGGGTTTTTTTGTTTTGTTTTTTATTTATTTTTTTTGGTGTGTGTGTGTGGGGTGGGGTGGGGTGCGGGGGTAACGTGGACTCAGAGACCAAGAGTTTGAACTGATGGTAAATTTCATGATTGTAGATTGATTTGTCTTTTACATTTACTTATTGTATTTTTTTTTAAAAATCCCATTAAAAAGTTATTTATCTGATTGCATATTAGGTCTACGAAAGTAGAATTATATATGTCAGGGTTGGAATTGCAGATTGGAAAGTCACAAATCCTGTTAATTTGGTAAGATTCCGCACTATAACATCTTGTATATCAGTTGTATATCTATAATTCTCTATTTTGATAGTGAATTAATACAAAAATTTCTGAAGATAAATTGAAAACAGATGCAATTAGATATGCATTTTTCCTTAACGGTGATATTCTTGTATATCGGTTTTCTATTGTATCTCTAACCTGCCAGTGAATCAATACAATTATTCTTAAGATGAATTGAACAGTTGCAACTGCATGCAGATTCCTTTATCGGTGAGATTCTTCAAGGTATTACCACTTCTGAACTTCAGTACCACATCGATCAGATGATTATTGGAGTGAGCGTGAATATTTAATTTGCTTGTGGAGCATGAAAGCTGAGAGCATGCTAGTCTAAGTCCACTATTTTATTGTGTTTTAAGGCAATGGCTTCACTTTGCGCCCTCAGGTATCAATATCTAATGTTTGCTTCTTGTAGGCTTGTTACCTCTGGTATTCCTCAGATTTATCCCAATGCGAAGTTGATCTTACAAGGTTCTATTCTTGATTTTTAACTGTCCTGCAATATTAAACGCTGACTAAATACAATTCATGTATAGCATTGTGCTGATACCTTTTTATCATGACAATTAGGTCTTTTCTCAAAGAGTTAAAAAGGCAGTGAAGTGCCACTCTACAGGGATGCTATTGTGACGACAATTGGATGATACCTTGTTTAAATGTGATATCTCATGAATATTAAATATTGAATTCACTTAATGTCAAATTAGTTTATTCTGATATGCAACATACAGTGATGTAATGCCACGTCAGCGTCATCGTAGGGTGCTATGACACTCTACGCCACACGTCTCAAAGTCTCTTATTGCCCCCTTTGACGATTACCCACCTCTTATTCAGAGTTATAATGTCTGATGACTTGTTACTTTATTACAGGGTCATATCGATATGCTTTTTCCTTTTTCTCAAGGCTGATGCTGTTTTTCTTTAGGCTGATGCTGCTATCGTATATCCAAGCTTGCGACTAACTCTTCTAAGGATCATGCAAGGTACTATAGCTATCACTGTATATTGTTTACGAGCTGATACCTTTTGATAATGTAACTCAAATCAAAAGCTTCCCTATAATCTATTCGTTCACTTAGTCTTGTTGTTACAGATCTCTTGGGACACATGATCTGGATGTGCCTGCTCTTTCACACAGCAGGGGCTTGTTGCCTGTGTTTTTGTTCCTTAGCAGGGCTTGTTGCTTGTGTTTTTGTTCCATGTATTGAGGTATTATTATCGTGCCATTATTCTTTTGTCTTTTACGCTAGTGTTTGTTTTATTTATTTAAGCTTTGTTTGAGAAAATATATGGACTGTGTTCAATCTATAGGCTTGCTATCAGCAAAATAACAAAAGCTATATTCTTTTTTGGCTAAATTACCTAAAAATTTATTAATGACAATTAACTACCAACAACTTCATATTAACACTATCTGTTTATCACGTAACTAGCATAACAAGGTGTTACAAACTTCAAAGTTATGAATTTTATTTTGTTTATTTATTTGGCGGGGAGGGGGGTTGTATAATTTTCTGTGCTTCTTGACATACATTCATACTTTCATATATGTACGTGCATGCGCGGGCGTGTGTGGGAGAGGGAGGGAGGGATAATTGTTTTAAAAGCTATATATAAAGTGAAAACATAATCAAAATTAGATCTTTGAAAATTTGTAGAATCCCCCCAGGCACACAACAAAATCACCACCACCACAGACCCCCACGCACACGACAAAATCACCACACATGCACAAAAAAGAACATTCACTATTGCGAGTTCTATGAGCTAACTTCAAAATTTTGGAATGAAGAGGGAAAAAAATAATATTGATAATACAAAGAATGCCGTCAACCATCATGTTTTCAGTGCATTACATGTCAAACAGTCAAACTCATCCATTGGAGATGTTTTCTTTTTTAAAACAAATTTGTATTTGAATTGTTTACGATTCAATCAAGAGAGAGATAGCAAAATCTAAGGATATATATTAGAGGATTTGACTATTTTTAGCATAGATTTTGTTTTTCTTCTCTTTTGTTTAACAATCTACCCAGCTTTCAATATCAACAATCAAATAAAGCCCAACAGCTAAAATTTCTTCCTCTGATAGCTCTCACCTTTTGTTGCTTCTCATAGGATCCTCTCTGTTGAGGTGTTTTGAGAAGGCGGCTGATAAAACATTTCAGGTTTTTATCTTCTTCTTCTTCTTTTATACCCTCGCAATCTTTTATCGAAAATCGATAGGCTACAGAATCGTACACCATGGCGGTGATCTCTTAAAAAGCTACTGCGGCCAGAGAAGCTTAGTTGGGTTGACCCCTTGTTTGCCTATCGCGGTACATTCAGATATCTCCAATTATCATTTCTAACATGCCCATTATGTATAATAAGCAGTCCAAGTGTTTTTCAGTTATTGTTGCTGCCTGTAGCAGCTCACTTCGCTGCACGTCCATTGGTGAATTTATGCCCGCATCAGCCCTCTCTGATTAATTATCGCGCTTTCACTCTTTTTCCTTCATCTCTTTATTGCTCAACTTCTATCTACCTCCCTTCATGGGGGTCAAGGAAAATCGAAAAACCAAACTTCGTTGTCAAAATAGTTGCATATATCCGACTTGTGTTGGTACAAGCATTGAAAGATAACAGAAATTTATGTGCCGTCGGAGCCTGAACAAGGAGAGATAACCGAGTCAAACTTGTCAAAATTGGAATTTCAGATAATGACCGAGAGCAAAAAGAGAACGACTGTGTAACACCCTAGTCCGATCATAAGTTTTTTTTTCTTCTTTTGAATGTATTGGATTTTGTTATATAATAATAATTATTATTATTATTTTAAGTTGGAGTTTAATACTTTCTAGTTAACATAGAATATATTATTATGGTTGCTTTAAGTTATAGTTACGGTCTTCCAAGTTTGTTAAATAAGTATATTATTAGTATTTATGTTTGTTTAATATTTGATTAATATTTTAAATTTCTATACATATAATATTTATTTGTCTAACATTAGTTTCGTAACTAAATAGATAATATTAGTTTGGTTGTTTTAACAAAGAATATTTAGTACTTAAGGTTATTTGATAATTTATTAATATCTTATTTTAGTTTGCATATAATATATTTTCAAATACTAGGTATGTAAACAAATATATTATGGTTATCTAAATTAGTTAAGTATGTGATATTTAACTTTTAAAGTTTTGTTTTGCTAAATCTAATAATATCTTATTTATATTCTAATACAATATTTTATCTACCATGATACATTATTAATAATCTTTTAATCTTTTAATCTTTAAATCCTATTTTAAATCTTTCAAATTAAACTATGAGGAGTTATGAGAATTATTTTCCTAAACTTATATATATTTTTTCTTATATTCTCTCTCCAAATATATTTTATCTCCCTAAACAAATCTATACTTATTTTAATCATACACATTTAAACTAATCTATATACATCATATCTAAAACCCTATATACATTTATATAAATATTTCCTATTATCCTATATAATAACAAACGCTACACCTATTTTAACTATATATATCTTATACCAAACAACGTTTACAAACTCCCATACTTTTTAACAGTATTTGGATCTCTTCAAATATATTTTTCTCCTTAATATTTTATTCTCCTATCTTATAATAACTTTACATATATTCATTATTATCATCTTTTTCATTCTCATATAAATCAACCTTCTCTTTCTTTCCTATCACAATATTTTCTTCTTCTTCAAAATTAGTCGAGCCATCAAATCTTGAAGTTGCGCTTCGTGTCGTCATGTTTATCCGTCTCCAAGGCAAGTACTCTTACTTTTTTTAACCGATGCAACATTTGCAAATATCGCAATAAATTCTTAGTCTATAATGTTTGAATGAAAATTGTATTATTGTGCAATTTCACTAAAAAACCACGTAATTATTATATACATGATGAAAACCTTAGTTTTATACTGCCCACATAAGTTTGCATGCTGCTCATATATATATATATATATATATATATATATATATATATATATATAGAGAGAGAGAGAGAGAGAGACTTATTCGCATAGTTGATATAAATTTTAATTAGTAGATGTGAGTTATCATTTCATTTCATTAAATAATCAATTCAGTTTTATTTTTTATTGAATCTTTATAGAATATAGCTTATATAATATAATGCTTAGTGAACGGTAGTTTAGGATAATTAAATTTTATATATATATATAAGATTAGATCATTGTAACAGCAAGAAAATAAATATACAATATATAATACAATCAAGAAATTACTCATTGTTACTAATAGTATAAAGCAGAACGCTTAAGTGCATTTATATAAGATAATTATATTGATTGTGTTTTAATACACGTAGTATTAATTTTATATATTTAGATGTGTTTTTATTAACAATCAAACCATATGCTATTAAATGAAATCTTATGTTCATCATGCATGAAATAAAAACCCTAGAATTTCTAGAACACCCATTAATCATATTAATCCTTTAAAACCATATTTTAGTTTATTATTCTTTCTAATAATAAATCCGGATATTAAATGGAGATACTTGCAAATTCATTTAGATTCTTGTTTACATTATTGATACCATCATATTATATCGACTGTATTTGACATGCTACTTGAGACTATTATCATCGATCTACTTGACATGACATGCATGTTCACGACTACTGTTTCCTTACATTAAAACGATATCACTAATTAGAATGCTGAACATTCATGCCATGAAATAATTACTTGTGCTTACATATTTACCATACTGAACTATCATCGTGACTTGTTCTGTTTTCCTGTCCAGTCAGCATTCTATATTGTGATTGAATTTATTACCATGTTACCTATAGATACGTGGGGGGTTGGGGTAGTTTGAGTGTGCATTCGTACAACAGGATCTCAGGAGTCCCATGCCGGCAACTCGTACCGGACCATATCGGTCGTTGTTACTACAGCTCGTACAGGGCTATATCGGTCGTATGTTACTACAGCTCGTACCGGGCTATATCGGTCGCTTGTTCATTCCACAGTTGGGCCCGTGTTTCCTTTCCCTTGGGGCTCTATCCTTGGGTTAGGAATACTCCTATAGAGGTTGATGCACACACTTGAACTCACGATAGGATAGATTACCTTTTAGTTACCAGTTAGGATGTGACTTGACCGACTTGACCTGCTTGCTTCATATTACTGTCATATCTATATCTACATATGCACGCGAGCTTCACTACACTCACATATTCATGCTATCATACCACATACACATACTTTTATGTTGAGTACTTGCTGTGATGTTTTGACATTCCTGAGACTTGCCATCTCAGATTTAGAGACGGATTTCAGGCCGAACAAAATCAGAGCGATTATCAGGAGTTTGCAGAAGACCAGTAATCCGTAGGTTTATTTTTTTTCAGTTAGTATTTAGCATGTGCGTCCTTGCGGGACATTAGGATTCATGTCTTTTCGAATTTTTGTATTATTTCGGACCTATTGTATCATAATCTTATTTTTGTCTCTTTTTATCTTATGAATCTATTGCTAGTATTTTTTGTGGTTTCATTGCAGTATGATTATCAGTATTATCTATTCTGTTTTGGACATTATCTTGACAGGTTTAGCTAGACAGCTTTTATATGACTATGGAAGGATTTTTCCTTACCGTCGGTTGTATGGCTGTTTTTCGTTACTCTCCGTATTTCCGTATTTTTGGAAGCGGGGCATGACAGACTGCATTGGATTTAATACTTGGTGATGACAGTGTAGGCCTTACCTCGTTTTTGAACACCCTAAATGTTAAAATATAGTGGACAAATTGCTGTCTTTTGGAAAAAGTTTTTAATATCTGATTCAGTTCGCTGCGTAATTGCACTGATTGAATGAAGAGATCTACAATCGGATCCTAATAACATGCCTACGTTTCCAACTAAATACTTGCATTTTGCGACTGGAAATTAACTTCCATGCTGAGTAAGGAACTTCTTCGTCTTGGGTCAGATAATTCAATAAAACAATGCCTTTATCCTGAGAATCTGAAATAGAAGTTCTTGGAGGCTTCTACCACTTGTTGTGTGATTCTTTTAATCCGTATGATAAAGACATGGTGTTGGACGATAAGAGATTCCACATTTTGGTTCTTATATATCGTGCTCCCCATAATGAAAAATCAGACAGATACTATCGAATCCTTGCTCAGTCAACCAAGGAGGTCGATAAAGTTGTTTCCTTGCATTAATTACCATGCCATTGCTTTTTGATACCCAGTGGTTTCAGCGCAGGGCATGTGTTTCTCATGGCGAAAGAAACTGCTCTTATTGAGTTAACTTTTAATGGTTGCTCGGGAAATAGTTCTGGGTCCAATCATGATTAATGGTGCATCATGCACTCTTGTTCAGATATTTCCGAGATAAGACGAATCAATGAAATCATAACTCGTATACAAATTTCAACCTGAGATGCTTAAGAAAGAGAAAATGCTTATATCTACGGCCTTGCAGTTGCTCAAGATATTTGAGAAGGCTGGTACGTAGTGCTATTGATGGAGGTCATTGATCTCCTTCAGATGTTCTCTTCTGTTGATCTGTCGCAAGCGTTGATGAATGACTGAGATTGGATTTGGGGGTTGCCTCCTGAAGCGTGTGGATCTCAGTGGGCTCCTGAAGCGTGTGGATCTCAGTGGGCTTGGTTTGGAAAGAAGCCGAACTACCTGCAAGGAAGTGGTTGTACCACCATGGACCCTCCGACGATCAAGTTAGTCGAGATATTTGGACAGAGTAGCGGCCTATTGGATAAGAATTGCCTTACCTGAGTCGTCTGAGATGGGGTTTATATAGTGGCAACCATAGACTGGAGGGCGCGAGATTTACGATGACCGTTACGTTCTTGGAGCCATGCCTGCGCGAATGGCGGGATCCTCCATTAATGGCGAGATACGCCCATTAACGGGGGAACGCGGTGGCGTGGGACGCGGGATCGTGGGGCGGCGGATATCTCGCGTATGGCGAGATTCGCGGAGCCATGTCTGGGACGCTTATGGTCTGCGCTCTGGGTTGGTCGATGAGACCGAGGAAGCTGAGCTCGGCGGGAGGCTTGGAGGCGAGTGGGAGGCCGAGCAAGCTTGGTTCTGTGATAGCTCGGAGACGAGCTGGGAGGGCCGAGGAAGCCCAGCGTGCAGGAGGGCTCGGAGGTGAGCCAATGGCTATTGTAGAACGAGCATATGAGTGTTCTGGGAGGTCATCGAAGGTCGAGAACATCCTCGGGTTGAAGGCCCGTGGTATGCGTTCAATGTACCGATCTTGCTTCTTTCCCGTAAGTCTTGGGACACGTCATTTACCACGTGTCATGATCTGGGTAGTTTTCAGTACCGAGCATCATCATTAGCCCTCCACTCTCGTCCCGACCTATTTATGGGTCGGGTCGAGAGTGGTCTGATCGGTCACCCGGGCTAAGTTCTTATTTGAAGACATCGTCGGCGTGGATTCCCGGGCAGTTAGTCGTATTTTTTGATGACGTCGGCGGATCGGAGAAGAGATCGTGCATTAAAGAGGAAGCGCCGATTCGATCGTACGTTCGTTGAGACACTAAGCCACGCGTTCGGCACTGGTTGGCCGACGTGACGGGCCGCCGGTGTTCTTGGCGCTTGAAGGGACGCGTACAATGCTCTTATGACACGTAGAAAAATGATGGCCGTCGAACGCGAAGCGTCTGTTTTAGCGGGAATCGATTGGTGCCGTTGGATGCGCTTTCCGAATACTATAAATAGAGGTGGGATCCCCCCAGGATCCACACTTCGCTATAATTTCTTCATCGCTGCGTGTGTTAGCTCGGCGCTCTTCCCTTTAAGTCGGATTTCTCGCTCCTTTTCCTCGGAGGACTCCTTCCTTTGCTCAGGTTAGATGTCTTCTTCTGAGGAGTCTATTGAGATAGTTAAGGTAGAGTCTAGGGAGTCTTCTGCCGTTTCTTCCTCTGCTTTTTCCTCTGCTTCGTACGAGTCGGATTCCCCCGGGGAGCTAGGGTTAGACCTGCTTCCCGGGACGGTTCCCCAAGCGCGCATCAAGAGTGCTCGTGACGCGCCTTCTCTCCTGAGGAATGTGGACGAGTTCACCACAATCCGGGCTCGTTTCCACATTCCCCTCGGTTGCTCGCTTCGCTTGGCCGGGGAAGGAGAGAGGGAAGACCAGGTGCGGGGCAAGGAGATTGTTTTGTACCTGGATACCTTTTATGCTGAAACGCGTCTGCCCTTCTCCCCTGAGGTGAGTGCGGCGCTGCGCTGTTTTCAATTAGCCCCGGGCCGCTAGTGCCGAACTCGTAGAGGATTCTCCTCGGGTTCCTAGTCCTGTTGAGACTACAAGAAATCCCCTTCAGCCTGACCCTTCTCCTTTCCTCCCTCTGTTATAAAAATCACTCCGGCACCCGTAAGGACGAGCCGAGTTGGGTATGCATTTCCTTTAGAAAACACAGAGGAGGGGCGGCCGAGTCGGGGGTCATGGCAGTTCCTTCCTCCATCCATGAATGGAAGGAGAAATTCTTATTTGTCGGGCCGCCCGAAGGTGAGGATTGGCCTGTGCCTGTTCAGTGGCACAGGGCCTACTGCCCGCGGGTGAGGCGGTCGTCCAATTTCGAAACAATGGAAGTGTCGGTGTGGGAGCCCGTCCAACGGGCCGATGTATTGCTTTCCGAGCAGGCCTTCAGTTGGGTCGGGCTAAGCCCCGCTCAGTTCGTGGGTAAGTTAGGAGCCTAGACGACCTGTTTAGACTCGCATACTCTTCTTCTATTCTTTCTGGCATCGCTAACACCCTTTGTGTATTTTTCTTCTTTGCAGAACCGATGGACCGCTCCAAATTTCTGGCTGCGATGGCTGAGAAGAAAGGAACGAAGGCCAGAGGCGCCAGCTCATCACGCCCTGCTTCGAGCCCGGCCGTGCCGGCGGCTGCTTCGGCTAGGTGTTCCTGAAAGGTTCCGCGGCACCCTAGTGAGGTCTCACAAGGCATCATCCATGCCAATTTCTAAAAATTACGGTGCCGAGAAACCCTAGAACGGATCGTTGGCTAGAAGTATAGGCAAAGCAAGCAAGTAAACGGAAATATAGCTAAAGGGAAGGGGTTACAACCTTTGTAGATCCGGTCCACCACTTCCTAAGCTCCGCGATGATCTCCCTCCGCTGTCCAAATCGAACCTTGGGCTCTAGCGTCGGCTTCATCGGAGAAAAAGCGGGCTAGGTCATCGACGACGATGCCGAAGATGATCTACGTCGAGGCATCGCTAGATCAAGCTCCAACTTCACCAAGTCAAGAAAACTTGTGAAGGAAACACCCTATACTACTTGGCAAGAGGTAAAGGATGAAGAAATAGGAAGTGGGTAGACTTTAGATTTGGATTTCTCACACTTTTTCATCAATCACCATTGATGGAGTCAAGCTTTCTTCATTGAAGAAGAAGATGAAGAAGAAGAAGATGATATGATAAGTTATTCCAAAAAGAAAATAAAAAAGAATACTTATCATAATCTCAACCATGGTTTAGTGTAGAGATTTAACTAAGGTTAGATGAGTGGTTAGGGTTAGAGAAGAGACAAGAATGGTGGACTTGCTCAAAGCTTCAAGAAGCTTCAACAAAAAACAAACTAAGCCACCATTTCTTTTTCTCTTTATCTTTTCCAAAACAATAATAAATAGATAAATAAATAAGAGAAAAGAAACCCTAACCATTCACTAAACATAGTTTAATCTTTACACAAACCCAAATGAGCAAGTATCATCAAACATGATACAAACAAGTGCACAAAAATATATCACATATACAATGTGCAATTCAAGTGAGAAAATCCTTTTAAAGTGAACCAATACTAGTTAATGCAAAGTAATATATCAAATATATAATTATACATTAAATCATTAAATCAACACTTGATCTAACGATCCGGTCATATCGCATATAACCGACTAGTATCCAATGTATCGGCTTATCGAAACAATCCTTGATTCGATAACTAGGTTATATCGCATACAACCATTCGACACATTCATCGCGAGAATGAAATACGGTATCACATACACGCATTATTCTCGGTCCCGCACATATCTCATATGCGCTCCTATTTCGTTTCGCTTGAGCCAGGAAACCTCTGTGTAGGACTCTAAAGACTCGTCAATACGCCGGCAGCGGATGATGATCATATCAAACATCCACAAGCCGCAAGCGGTCTGCTAAACGTAACGGCCACCCGGGTATTGAGCGATCAGAAGATCGACGAGCAAGCCCGCTCATACTCCTGTGAATCCAACCAGTAACACTTACCGTATAGTCCGGTCTGTTCGTCTGATATGTCGCATATCTCGCCTAAGGGTGGTAAACGTCAGACCCCAGTAGCTTGATAAGTCATGCCGACGTAAGGTCCATAACATTCGTAAAACTACTGATAACTCTTACCAGTATATCACAGCAACCCTGGCCAGGGATTTCCTGTTATGGCCAGTCGTGCATTGCGCAACATCAACCCCCAATACCGGAAGAGACGAATCCCCTCCTATCGCTCATTGCCTCCATGTGAATCGGGACTGTACCCAAAAACCACCTGTTTGCACGACTCAGTAGAGCCGTGGTAGGGTGGAAATCAAAGCACAGTGGGAGACACACAAGACTCTATGACGATCTCGGGTCAACAGACTAAGCTGTACCAGTGTCACCAGAGAACTGCCATCTGACGTGAGGTATAATACCATCTGGGAGTTCTCGGCGAGTCCGTTCAGTGTACCCAGTCTCCACTGAGCACCCGCATACCATCTCTGATGTCAAACACCAATGGATATGGGATCATCCATCGCCCATCACATGGGTCGAGAAGATATACGCTAGTCTACTCTGGAATATCGATGCCCCGTCTCGATATTCCCACGACTAGGAACAATGAAGGATGTACTCATTGACTACCCAGGCCCCACTAGTATGATCTGCATCATAGTCCTGGAAGTCGGGTACACATCCTAAGGGCTTTATCAACATGTAATCAGAGAGACAGAAAGTATACACGTTAAGATAAAGAGCAACCAGATAGCATACTATCATGTCGAGCAAGAAAGTCCTACCTATATATGTCCCAGCATCCACTACAATATACATCCAATGTACAGTAATGGCCTCTAGGGCACACATATAACTAACTATCTCCCACTTGCACTAGGGCCATCTGTAACAGTAGTTGTAGTATCTAATACTCAACCATCCCCTAAAAGTCTCTCTTTGGGAAAAGGCCTTCGTGAGTGGATCCGCCGTGTTCTCCTCTGAGTCTACTCTCCTAACCTCGATCACCCTGGAGATCAACTATCTCCATGATCAAGTGATGCTGCCTCGGAATATGTCTGGGTCACTGATGGGACCGGGGTTCCAGGGCCGAAGCCACACTTCCATTGTCATACAATGGCAGGAACCTAGTTCATCTTATGAAGCAATATACACCCAAACTTCCTCTTTGGTAGTATTTTTAATAGCGATGTTACCAGCCTTTATCGTCTAGTTTGTCACGGTATTTAGCTTGGAAATCTTCCAACATACCGTCCCTTTACTAAGGGTAAAGACAATGCCTGTGACTGACATTCAGTCATCTTTATCACTCTGGAACCCTTCTAGTGATTCTCCCCAGGATCGATTGATACCATCTCACTACAACTAGTGAGTATCCTAACATCCAATTAGATCTATCTCATAGATCCAAAGCTTAGGATTTAGTAGGTATCACTTTGATCCTATATGGAAAATCATTGTGATAAGCGGAGATTGATCGAGCGTAGCATAGGAAACTCCTTCCCTAACAGGAGTATGTCATCCACGTACTCTACGAGGATCGTCACCATACTCCCTACTACCTTTTTGTTTATACAAGGTTCATCTACCATTTTGATGATGTCAACTTCGTTGACTAATCCATCAAAACAGATGTTCCAACTCCGCGATGCCTGCTTTATCCTATAAAGCATCTTGCACACGTTTCCGCTGCTCCCACTGTCCACGAGGCCCTCTGGCTGTGTTCTTATAGACGTTCTCTTCTAAATCAATATTTAGAAAAGTAGTCATGGCACCCAACCACCAGATATCGTAGTCATGGTATGTAGCCGTGGCAAGTAGGATCTGGATGGACTTAAACATAGTCCCTGGAAAAGGTTTCATCATTATCCGTGCCTGGTTGATGACGAAAACCTTTAACAAGTCTAGCTTTGAAAGTCTCAACTTTTCCATGTACACCAAGTAATCTTCTCAAGATATACTTGCTCCTGATGGGGATTTAACCCTTCAGATATAGCAACCAAAGTCCATACTTTGTTGGTGTATAAGGATTCCATCTCAGATCACTAAGCATCCAGCCATTCTTACAGAGTCCCTACTCTCGATGGCCTGCTCGAAACTGGTTGGGTCATCATCTCATGATGCAATCCTCGCTCCCACTGTCATCGAGAAACCGAGGTATCTCTCAGGCAGGCGAGGAACCCTACCAGATCGGCGGAGAGGCTGAGGTTCGTCGGGGACTATAGAATCCTTTGGTTCTGTCAAATCTTCAGCTGTAGTTTCGAATAGCTGGAACCTTTCCAGTTCTACAGAACTGACCTCGCCTCGATCTTGTCCGGATTTTGCTTTTGACATAGGCCGGACAATCCCAAATCTTAACTAGCTTAAGATATGGGCTCTTCCTTTTCCATATCACATATGAAGTGGTAGGCAGTGATTTGATTCGAACCTAATTCAATAGGTATGCAGCTTCTCAAGCGCATAACATCCAAAAGGAAATAGGTAACTCAGTAATACTCATCATAGAGCACACGATATCTAATATTGTGTGATTGCTCCGCCCCGATACACCGTTGTGCTGTGGTGTATTCAGAGGAGTAATACTGAGAGAGAATCTCATTTTCCTTTAGAATAGTCCAAGGATTCCATGCACAAGTATTCTCCTCCCTGATCTCATCATAGGACATAATACTTATACCCGTATATTGGTTCTCTACTTCCTACTTATATTCTGTGAATACCTCAAAAGGTTCGGACTTATATTTCAACAGGAATATATGACTGAATCTTGAGAGATTATCAGAGAATATAATGAAGTATAAAGAACCAGTCCTGGCATGTGTAGACAGGAGACCTTACATACATCATCATGCATCAGTCCCAAGAGTTTACTAACTCTTTCTCAGTTTTCAGCAAACGGAGCTATGGTCATCTAATCTTTGTGACATGACTGGCAAGTTTCATAAGATGTAAATTCAAACTAATTTTAAATATGCATCTAAAATGTAACTTCAGCCAGTCGGGTCGCATTGATATGACCTAGTCTACAATGCCTCAAGAATGATTCGTTTATTTCTGAACTCTTCCTCTTGTGTGTGTTCTGTATACGAGGAACTGTAGTTTGATTTAGAACGTCAATACTTTTAGATAACGTGCCTGAATCGATCAACTTTTGATATAGGAAATGTTCAAAACATTATCCATCAATACAAAATTTTATCCTTTCTTTACTAATAAAGAGACTGATATGATTTTGTATATCAGGTTCGGTATCTAATAGCATTTGTTCAGAATCAATGTATTCGTAATACAGGGTGACAGTGACCAACAGACTTGGCTGCAACACTTGCCCCGTTTTCTGTCTCATGAAACTTATCACCCTTTCTCAGTTTTTCTACCCTTTTGTAGCCCTATGTAACAGATTACATATCTGGGATCCTGATCCGGTATCATATACCCAAGATGCATAGGATACTGAGAAACAGTTATTTGTAATGAACACACCCGAAGGAGATGCATCATATGCACTTTCTTCGTTTGGGCGGCATAGGAATTCTGGTATTTCCCAATTTCCTGCTCTGTCTTATAACAATTATAAGTTGGAGCGGGACCAACGTTCCCCAGCTCAGTACAACAAGCGGGTTCGGTCAATACATCCATATTATTATCTTGATTAAGGCATGATATGGTCGCTACCTGGAGAGAGAGAGAAGAAAACACTCAGCGTGCGCTCTTGCAAGATCAGATTGGTTATATATTTTATCTAATCAGGATGACTCCCACTGTTTTTATCAAATCTTCCTTCAAACCTTAAAAGGAAAGACTAGCCGGGATTAATTACACTTTACAAGTTCGCCAATCTTTCAGTCAGGCCAGTGTCGGTACTTTGAGGGAGATTCCCCGTGCTTTCGCACGGACCTAATTACAGTAAACCTCGTTTTCCCAGAGGCGTAACCCCGTTGACACCTTTCTAGACACCTACTTGATCGGCTAATTGCAAAGTGCAAAACTCTCCCAGGAGTAACAATTACTCGCAGTGGGTATCGGGATCCAACTATCATATAGAAGGTATGCAATCTCATTGCAAATTTCAACACTTGAAACTCCCGATAAAGGTTTTTACCCCTAGCACTTATGACCTTAACTATGGTCAACAAATCATAAGCACTAGTCAAGTTCTACGCGTCATTTCGTGATTAATTAGACCCACCCACATGACCCTTAACTAAGGTCAACAAAGTCACGCGACTGTCCTAACTAATCGTATCATATGCGGTGTAGGAAGACATCACTTAGCTACCGTACACTGTGCCTTGACTATGGTCAACAAACACAGCACGAATACTAAGTACTCTACTTCCTAAAATGACGGAGGGTTGCGAATGGTTTTTTTATGAAAACCTTTAACGCTTTGAACTTGATCTCGTTGCGGAATCAAATGGTTTTTTAAATGGAATGTTTTTGAGGCTTTTCTAGTTTTGCTAAAGGGGTCACTCCCGGTGAAGGGATCGTCGGCCCTTTCCTCGTCGAATGAGGTGCGGGATATATCATATATATCACTGTGCAAAGCGGAAACTATAGAAGCGATCAAAGAAAAACCGAGGGTTGTAGCATCTGCCAGTTATTGCTAAAGGAGTCACTCCCGGTGAAGGGACCTCGGTCCTTTCCTCATCGAATAAGGTGCAGGATGTTCTATAATGAACACCGCGATGCAAAGCAAGAACTGTAGCTACCTGTTTTTATTTTGAAATTCGAATGCACAACATCAATTAGGTTTATTTTCTTTCATTAATCTCATCAATGAATATCCCATCATTTAAGTCCACCTAATCATCACAGATAAATATAACGTACGCTTATGCCATCCGCATTCGCCTCGATGTCCCGTCTGCACCGTTAGGTTAGGTAACTAACGGCAGAGCGAGGCAGGGCTAGCACGGGTGTAAAACATAAGCAACGTCTATATAATATATCATATATACTATATACTACATCTATCACAGAATATCACATGATCACATCACAGATAACGCACAGCAGAAGAAACATATGAAATATTGAATATACTAGGACGTCCGTGTTTTCAATACGAGCCAGTATAAAACACGGATTCCATGGTCGTGATGAATAGCCAATCCCACACCCCTAGACCCCTACGAGAGCGGCAAGCAACCCTACCAATTCTAGGGTTAGGAGACCCAGACTCGACTCTTCGAGATGGTCTCCCTCTGGACCCCAGAACCCGGTTACTTGTGCTCCCCTCCTTGGGTCTATCCTAATGCGGAAAAGTAAATAATATACAATGGGTGACATCTTCCGCAACCTGGAAGTGCCCCAATAAAAGAATATTACATAAAAGTTTTTACATGAATGAAAATGAAAAACACTCATCTCACATAAAAACCCCTCGGCTATTCAAACACGACGATCCAATATAACATATCCAGCAACACATAACATCACATGCCATCAACGTAAGTAAATATGCGCATCCCAATTGTCGTTGACATATAGCAACGAAACCGGCGATATCACATATTACACTTACGGTCACAGAAAAAAAAGTGTAAAACTACAACAGTTGGAATCCGCAACCACCTCAGACATCGCATGCCTGACCAAATGATTCCTTAGACATCGCATGCCTAACAATTATAAACCCCGCATTTTAGTCTCAAAATCGAAAACACTTTTCAATACGGGTAATTCAACAAGATTCCCGACATTCTGATCGAATGCTCGTCGCAAACTTTAGTAGGCGGCTGCACCCCTGACGCTGTCGACCAAGTGCACCAAGGCGGAACACCGCTACCGCGAGCACCCGAACGGATGCTTTCGGCGACGGGGTTCTCCTACAGTCACTTGGTCGGGGCTATGGGGTGAGGCTGTCTATTAAGTTTACCCGGCGAGTATCCGCGTACGCTATGTGATTGCGACGGAATTTTGATCTCATCAAAATTCCGTGGCAACCGATCAAGTGAGACTAAACTGCTATGTTTATAACATTCATTCAGTTATCTCATAACTACTAGTGAATTCCAATTATTGTATCACATTCCGGATAAACAGAAAATGTTAAACTTTCCGATCGAACATTCGAACACCCAAGTTTTCCCGATACAGCTCAACACATGAAATAAGTCTAACAGCATTCAGTTCGTGCCTCAGTACCAACGGTCCAGCCGTAGAAGGGTCAAGCCAACGCCTTACATGTGGCACGCCGTATTGCCCCAAACCCGAAGGTTCAAAGGGCAGTTCAAGACGGTCACATAATCGAGTTAAGGTTTGTTGTCTTCTAGAGGGTCCATCGCGTTACTTGCACTACTTAGTATGTCGTTAAACTACGGAAAAATCCAACAATTGGAAATTTCCCGACAATGGAAAACTTGGGTATTTATATCCGGTCGAACTTTTTAACATATTCTAAAATTATCCGGAAAAGCACACTGACAAAATTAGACAATCCGATCGATACACCAAGTCCCCAATACAACCCAGAAAATTCAACTCTTGAAAAAATATTAAAAACATCCAGAACACACAAGAAACACCAACAGAAACAACTGAAGAAAACTCACAGCCTGATCATCACAGACGGCCGCGGAACCGCCGCAAAAGGGGGGTCAACGCCGAGGTTCCGCGGCCGTACTGTAGAATTAGGCTGTCGTTTTCTGCAGTTTTTCTTAGATTTTCCTGCACATTTCTCTGCATATTTTTAATTCTAAAAATTCCTCAATTTTCAAAAAAGTACAGAGAGCAAGTTTGGAGTTAGGGTTTCGGTTTGATCGGACTTCAAACTCCGTCTGGACTTCGCCTAAGGCTCTAGCTAGGCTCTGATACCAATGAAAGGTTCCGCGGCACCCTAGTGAGGTCTCACAAGGCATCATCCATGCCAATTTCTAAAAATTACGGTGCCGAGAAACCCTAGAACGGATCGTTGGTTAGAAGTATAGGCGAAGCAAGCAAGTAAACGGAAATATAGCTAAAGGGAAGGGGCTACAACCTTTGTAGATCCGGTCCACCACTTCCTAAGCTCCGCGATGATCTCCCTCCGCTGTCCAAATCGAACCTTGGGCTCTAGCGTCGGCTTCATCGGAGAAAAAGCGGGCTAGGTCATCGACGACGATGCCGAAGATGATCTACGTCGAGGCATCGCTAGATCAAGCTCCAACTTCACCAAGTCAAGAAAACTTGTGAAGGAAACACCCTATACTACTTGGCAAGAGGTAAAGGATGAAGAAATAGGAAGTGGGTAGACTTTAGATTTGGATTTCTCACACTTTTTCATCAATCACCATTGATGGAGTCAAGCTTTCTTCATTGAAGAAGAAGATGAAGAAGAAGAAGATGATATGATAAGTTATTCCAAAAAGAAAATAAAAAAGAATACTTATCATAATCTCAACCATGGTTTAGTGTAGAGATTTAACTAAGGTTAGATGAGTGGTTAGGGTTAGAGAAGAGACAAGAATGGTGGACTTGCTCAAAGCTTCAAGAAGCTTCAACAAAAAACAAACTAAGCCACCATTTCTTTTTCTCTTTATCTTTTCCAAAACAATAATAAATAGATAAATAAATAAGAGAAAAGAAACCCTAACCATTCACTAAACATAGTTTAATCTTTACACAAACCCAAATGAGCAAGTATCATCAAACATGATACAAACAAGTGCACAAAAATATATCACATATACAATGTGCAATTCAAGTGAGAAAATCCTTTTAAAGTGAACCAATACTAGTTAATGCAAAGTAATATATCAAATATATAATTATACATTAAATCATTAAATCAACACTTGATCTAACGATCCGGTCATATCGCATATAACCGACTAGTATCCAATGTATCGGCTTATCGAAACAATCCTTGATTCGATAACTAGGTTATATCGCATACAACCATTCGACACATTCATCGCGAGAATGAAATACGGTATCACATACACGCATTATTCTCGGTCCCGCACATATCTCATATGCGCTCCTATTTCGTTTCGCTTGAGCCAGGAAACCTCTGTATAGGACTCTAAAGACTCGTCAATACGCCGGCAGCGGATGATGATCATATCAAACATCCACAAGCCGCAAGCGGTCTGCTAAACGTAAGGGCCACCCGGGTATTGAGCGATCAGAAGATCGACGAGCAAGCCCGCTCACACTCCTGTGAATCCAACCAGTAACACTTACCGTATAGTCCGGTCTGTTCGTCTGATATGTCGCATATCTCGCCTAGGGATGGTAAACGTCAGACCCCAGTAGCTTGATAAGTCATGCCGACGTGAGGTCCATAACATTCGTGAAACTACTGATAACTCTTACCAGTATATCACAGCAACCCTGGCCAGGGATTTCCTGTTATGGCCAGTCGTGCATTGCGCAACATCAACCCCCAATACCGGGAGAGACGAATCCCCTCCTATCGCTCATTGCCTCCATGTGAATCGGGACTGTACCCAAAAACCACCTGTTTGCACGATTCAGTAGAGCCGTGGTAGGGTGGAAATCAAAGCACAGTGGGAGACACACAAGACTCTATGACGATCTCGGGTCAACAGACTAAGCTGTACCAGTGTCACCAGAGAACTGCCATCTGACGTGAGGTATAATACCATCTGGGAGTTCTCGGCGAGTCCGTTCAGTGTACCCAGTCTCCACTGAGCACCCGCATACCATCTCTGATGTCAAACACCAATGGATATGGGATCATCCATCGCCCATCACATGGGTCGAGAAGATATACGCTAGTCTACTCTGGAATATCGATGCCCCGTCTCGATATTCCCACGACTAGGAACAATGAAGGATGTACTCATTGACTACCCAGGCCCCACTAGTATGATCTGCATCATAGTCCTGGAAGTCGGGTACACATCCTAAGGGCTTTATCAATATGTAATCAGAGAGACAGAAAGTATACACGTTAAGATAAAGAGCAACCAGATAGCATACTATCATGTCGAGCAAGAAAGTCCTACCTATATATATCCCAGCATCCACTACAATATACATCCAATGTACAGTAATGGCCTCTAGGGCACACATATAACTAACAGTTCCACTACGCCCTGGGCTCCGGAGACCAGCCATGGGGAGAGCCGTTGTTCCCTCACGAAAAATAAATAAATAAATAAAGCAGCGGAGAAAGCCCCCAAGTGGAGCGTCACGTGCCCACACGTGATAGGCGCTGCGCTTAACAAAACTAAGCCAAAACTGAACCTCACGTGCAGACACGGGACCTCTATAAGTAAAGTGTACTTGCGCCTGAATAAAGCAAACAAGTGGGACAAAAAGAAACTCACGAGATAACACGTGACACCCTTGGGTCGGTTTAATTTGGTGGGGTCACATGCTACACGTGATAAACTCTTCTGCCTTCTGGACTGATAAAAATAAATTCTAATTAAAAGAGATTAAAAGCCTTATTTGGAAAATACTTCCTTGGATCTTTCTAAAAAAGAAAGATTACGCTCTGTAAAATAGAGCGCCGTTGGATTAAAGATCCAATGGTGATTAAAAATCACCAATCTACAGAAAAATTATGTGCAAGGAAATATCTTCCTAAATTTGTTAAAAACGACAAAAGAAATATTTTCTGTAAAACAGAATTTCTTGGATTAAAAATCCAACGGTGAATAAAATTCATCAATTAATCTAAAAGATCACTTTTTGTTGATCAAAATCTCTCAATGAGAGATTTTCTGAACGAATTGATTCTCCTCTTTCTCCTATAAATAGGAGCAAAGACAGAGAGGGAAGAGAGGGAGAGAGAAAAAGAAGAAGATAAAAAAAAGAGAGAGAAACCCTTCGTAAGCTTAAAAGAAAAGAGAATTTAATTCTCCAGAGAGAAAAAGAAACTCTAGGTAAGAGAATGAACAAAATACAGAGAATATTTCATCTCCTTTTCACCTCCATAAGAGTTTAACTCTTCCAAAGAGAACTTAGTTCTTCCTCTGGTTAAGATCTGCAGAAGCAGATCTCCCCACAAGTTGAGAATTTAATTCTCATCGGAGAGATTTTGCCATGCAGATCCAAAACCTAGAGGGAGATCTAAGTTCAGAGAATTTAATTCTCCCATAAAAGATTCCTCTAATAAAACAAAGGTTTAACCCTTCACATGAGAACTTAGTTCTCTCTTATGGTAAAAGGTCTGTAGAAGAAGATCTCCCCACAAGTTGAGAATTTAATTCTCATCGGGGAGATTCTGTCATACATATCTCAAACCTAAGAGAAAAACTAAGTCTTAAGAATCCAATTCTCATAAAACAACGGGCTTGAAAGTCTCGAAACTCAGGATCTCCATGCACGTAAAAAGATTGGCACCCAACATGATAACAGCCGATCGCTTGCTCCCACGTGAGTGCCTTGGATAAACAAAAGAGAACAATTGAGATTGGCTCACGTGATCACACATGACCCCATAGTAGTGCTTGGTACTTACAGAGCAAAAAGGAATAAATCAAAGGCAGTTCTCACTTTTGGGTCGCCTCACGTGATCCCACGTGACCCAACAGCGTTTGAACAAAAGAATGAACCTAAAGAAGCAGCGCTTCAAATCCTTGAAGTTTAACACTATCTCAAGCGCCTCACGTGCTCACACGTGATGGCCAAAGTGTTTAACACTTATCTGAAGATGAGGAATAAAACCAAGCGAACAGCACCACCTCTAAAGGCATCACGTGCAACACGTGAACACTCTCAAATTCCAGTATTTTAACACTGCCTCAGAGTATCACGTGGGAGCATGTGAGCGTTGCATAAACATGTTAGTGTTGAACACTATGAAGGGCTAACATTAGCCAGAATCAGACCAAATGTTCCAAGGACCATCAATTGAGCCCTTCATGCCCAGGGTTTCCAAAGTCGATCTCAAGACAGCTAATAAGCTCCCAACAGATGACATCTAAACGGATGTTTATCCCACTTCCCCAAATCGGGACATTGGTTCAAGGGTACATCTCTTCATACCTCTGATACATGTCGTTGTAATCCTTCAACGTCTTCAGAGAGATGGAGGGTCCCAATAACCAATAACTTTTGGCACATTCCTAAACTGGTTTAACCAGAACCCCACAGACTATGATGTATTTAAACTTTACGGACTGTGAGGTCCTTAAACTCATGGACTATGATGTCCTTAAACTTATAGACCGCAACGTCCCTAAACTAAACCCAACAGACTATGATGTTTTTAAACTCCATGGACCATAACGTCCTGAAATTAACTATGAACCGCAACGTCCTAAAACTAACTATGGACCGCAACGTCCCTAAACTAAGACGATAGAACCCAAAATGCTCTGTCATCGGATCTAAATGATCCCAAACCCCGTTGAGTAGATCTTAGCCTAAAATTAGACTAACATATTCTCAACAAATGTTTAAGTTGATCTTGATCTCAATGAGATTAACGATCCTTAAACCCAAAACCAAACCCAAATCTAAGAAAATACGGATTTGGACTAATCCACGCCCTACGGGCGACAATATAAATTAGTCTCCGTATACAATCCTCGGGTAACCAAAATCAAAACAAACATACACGACACGAAGTGACCATCTGGATAAGAAGAAAGTGGTTACCGCAATGCGGTAGCGTAATTAACTGCAGAGGCTTGCGCCTGCAGGGAAGAGCGTCCCCACAATCAAAAACCCCTCACCATGAGGGGGAATCTGACGAAGTCTGCTACATCGGCCGCATCCGTCTAAACCTTCGATACATGGTGCCATAAATTAACTTGGCATCTTCGGAGAGGTGGACGGATAAAACCAAATAGCATCTGCCCCCAAATTCAGGCAAGACGA
This sequence comes from Agapanthus africanus, assembly GCA_030015575.1. Taxonomy (NCBI): domain Eukaryota; kingdom Viridiplantae; phylum Streptophyta; class Magnoliopsida; order Asparagales; family Amaryllidaceae; genus Agapanthus; species Agapanthus africanus. The sequence goes on along the minus strand of CM057347.1, from coordinate 426,542,927 downwards.
CCTACGCGGTTTCGTCTCCCGTTTTCGGCGGAGAATAGATTCTGGCATGCCTGGTGGGACCTTTTCCTCTTTCCACTCCACATTTCATGTGTCTTGTTTCGCAAACGAATCGCGGTTTGCTATGGTTGCCCCTAGATTCAAGGTACTAAGATTTGGTGTCTTGCTCCGTGCAGAAAACAGAAGATCAATGGATTTCAACTGCACCAACTGCAATAACTCCCACTCCATCCTTGCTGGAGGAGTGACCTATGGGCCTCAAGCGGCCTCCGTTTTCATGATGCCAGTGGAACAGGTGACGCAAGCCATCACCGGGCTGTTCTTTGGGACTATGCTCCTACCAATGAGCTTCAACACCCCACTGCCGTCGCAAGAAGCTCTGAAGAAGTCGGTCTTTGATCGGCTCACAACTACCGCGGCCCCTCTCAACGGGTCGCCCAAATCCAATGCCTCAGTCTTTAACAGACTGGGCCAAAGCTCCAACGGGCCCATGAAGACTCACGCAATACCTGAGGGGGTTACCCCGAAATGGATAGCTATCCCTGCTCCAATAAATGAAGTTATCAGAGAGACTTCTCCTGCTAAGGGATCGGTCTTCGCTAGACTGTCTGCACCAACTCCCGCTTCAGGCAAGATCACCAAAGTTGCTTCCCCTGCCCAAGGGTCAATCTTCGACCGATTGGGCGCTTCTTCTTAGCGGACGTCAGTTTTCAAGAGGCTGGCACCGGCGGCAACCCTTCACCAGAGCAGGGGGCATGATGAAGCCACCCCCATAGCTGAGTCAATACCGTCTGCAAGGCATGCTCGATGTCGCCACTGGCGCCGAGTGAGGAAAGCTGGGGGTAGTTCCCCCTCTGGATTGACTCCACCAGCTTCGATGGTGGAAATTGATGTTGCTGTTCCAACTGGGAATAGCTTTGAACCACTTAATAGGGTACGCAGGAATTCGCCAACTGCCGTGCTGAAAAAGTCTCCTACACATCTGGAGAACGTTACAGAGGCAAAGCCAGAGCAGCCCCCTGAGCGGCTGTCCTCCAAAATTCACAGGGTCTGGCGAAGAGTCCAAGACTCTGTGGTTAACCAAGACTACTCCCGCCGACCAAAGAAAATGAAGGTTCGGCAAGAGAAGGACCACCCTGTCATACCATAAAAGGTGTCATCTACTTGGCCGCCTGCTGCAACGAGCCCCTCAACTTCAACCACCCACAAAAGAAGAAGGCCGGAGAAAATCCCCGTGTCGGCGACGAATCTCAAAGGCACTGAACCCAAACGCTCCAAGTCTGGGGGCATGGTAATGCATACTGTTTATATGGCTTCCAGAAAAGAGAAAAGCCGCGCTTCTACGGGTCATCGACCACTTACACGGTCTGTAACAAAGGCTCAGGAGCAACAACAGCAAAAGCTCCAAGAGATGCTGACAAAGATGGCCACACTCACCGGGCCAAAAGAAAGCCCGGAAACATCGTCAGAACAGCGTCAAGAACAGGAAACTGATGTTGAATTCCTCCAAAGAATGCTCGAGAGGAAAGACAAATAGGCCGCGGAACAAGCGGCCAACATAAAACAAATGGCGCTTTTATTCCAAGATATGGTCGGGATGATGATATAGCCGGATCCTCCAGTTGAAGACCTCCCGATTATCCTTGAAGACGACAGAGGGGAGACATCTAACCCTCTTCCGGCTCTATCAACAGCCAAAGAGGAGACGATCTCCAAAGCCGCCCTTGAAGAATATATAGCTCAACAGATACGAGCTCATCAGGCGAGCAAAGCGGCTGGCCAAATCGTCAAGACTGGACGACCCTATCCGGGTTGGTACGACCAAATAAAGTACCCGCCGAGATACACGATCCCTAAGTTCCATGTGTATAAAGGGACGGGTAATCCACACCAGCACGTCGCTCAGTTCAGGGCACTGTGCGGCAACACCGGAGGTGACGATAAGCTACTGCTTCGCCAATTTGTTGGCAGCTTGTCGGAGACAGCATTCGAGTGGTATTCCGAGCTTCCGAATGACTCTGTCAAGACGTTTACAGAAATAGAGCTACTGTTTACACAAAGATTTGCAAGCGCCAGCGAACGTACCCCAATCACGGCATTAATCAATGCCAGGGTGAAGCCGGGAGAAACATAGGTTCAGTATGCAATCCGGTAGCGAAACCTATGGTCGAAATGCGAACAACGCATCGAAGAAGCTCCTGCAGTAGGCATGTTTGTGGGAACCCTCGATCCGCAGACGACCATATCTCAAGTCATGATGTTCTTCAAGCCGACTAACTTCTAGGCCTTGATTGACAAGCTGGACCAAATGGATCAGATGGGCCATAGACCGTCTTCCTTGAAAATGGAGCCTCGAAACGAAAAGGGGAAAGGGAAAGCGACATTTGTCGCCAACGCTCAACAGCAGCCCAGTGGTCCAAAACCAGCTGATCGCCAAAACGATAGACAACAATTCTTCATTGAGAAGCTGAAACACCCTTACTCGTTTCCCTGGGATAAAACGAGGAGACTGTTCGAGTTGGCAATGCGCAACAGGCTCATCAATCTGCCAGATCCAAGACGTCAGCTGCAACCAGGCGACGCCAACAATCCTAATTACTGCCCCTACCACCGAGCAGTAAGCCATCCAATCGAAGATTGCTTCGTCTTCAAAGGCTGGATAGATGACCAATACCAACTGGGCAAATTCGCGCTGTCTGAGAATTGGAAGGTATGCCCGCCTCAGCCACACACTCCTAAAAAGATGGACATGCCGGGGGCATCATGCTCTTTTATAGAAGAAGCTCCATGGGAAGTCGCTCTTTTAGCCAAAACAAAACGAATGCTGAAGGATCTCCAAATTTGCCCGGCAATTAGGTGGAAGAGCCCGCTGGAGCTCGAGATTATTGAAGGGATGCTGAAGCCGCGCCCGACGCTGAAAGTTGGTGATGGTGGACAAAACATTCCAGCCCATCCGTCAAAGTCTTCGAAGAAGAAGAAGAAAACCAAAAAGCCCGTGAAGCCTGATGACAAGCGTACGGAGCTGCAGAAGCACATTGACGTGTTGGAATGATACAACCAAAAGGCGTGAATCCCGGTCAAGCTCCAGGAGTTTCTTAACCACATCCTTGAGGACGGATATGACGACAATGACGAGGGGGAAGACTCGTCAGATGAGCCCGAGGATTATGTAGCAAGCTGCCATACGACCTCTCATTCATCAATCGATAGTAAAGAAGCTCCTGATGCAAATAAACTGGGGGCAGATCCAGAACCAGAACTCTTGGAACCGTCAGACGAGATGATTGACAGATTCCTGAACGAAGCTCTTCAGAAAAGCAAAGCTGATCGAGAGCGTGAAATCGCCATATACGAAAGAGCCAAATGTCGGTGACTGAACGAAAGGGTTGAAGTACCCCAACCGGATCAAAACACTCCTGCCACCAGCAAAAACAGGCTTAAGACAAGAAAGCGATTCGCCAAATCCCTGTCAATGGGAATGAAGTTGCCATCTCTCAAAGAAGATACTTCAGGGAGAACGTGTCCCGATGAACCGGATGCACATACAAACTACTACTTATACCATCGAAGGATCATGCACCCTACTGAGGAGTGCATGGCTTTTAAAAATTAGTTGCAGGGATACGTTGCTCATCGGCAGCATTTCAAGCGGATGAAGCGCAAAACTCGTTGAAAGCAAAGAAACGCGACCGATGAGCACAAAAGAACCGCCGGTAACTGTCACATGGTTCATTCCGGAGGATCGTAAGTTCTCACTTTCGGGAGCGATTCTGATGAAGAAATAGCCCTCGGCCCTCTCTTCAAAGAATCCATCTCCGAAACAGAAGAGATGAAGTCCTGCGAGAACATTCAGCTGCGTAATCGCACGTTACCCGAAAAGAATCTCGGACCTGCAAACAGAGGATCGGATAAAAAAGATAAGGGAAAGGAAAAAGTCCCTGAGGATATCGCCCTCGATGATCGAGTCGTCGAAGAGCTGACAGCCAAGGACCCGCCCAAGAAAAACAAGGTGGATTACAATGTTCTGGCACACCTGAGGAAGATACCCTCGCAACTAAGCATTCTTGATGCCCTTCTGCTATCTAAAGGGGCGAGAGATTCTCTAATCAAGGCACTGCAAGAGCCCGAACGGTTTCAAGCTTTCCTTGCCGAAGAAAAGATGAAGGATGAGCTGGAAGAAGTGCACACTGCTGACGTCACTTTCGGCGATGAAGATCTCCTCCTCGGAACATGCGAGCACAACCGTCCCTTGTATGTCACCGGATACTGCCATGACATCAAGATAGGAAAGATCTTAGTTGACAATGGGTCCTCTGTCAACCTCCTAAATGTAAGGGTGCTAAAAGAAATCTGCATGAGCGTTCAACACCTCGCTCGGGATAAAATCACTATCTTCGGGTTCGAATCCCAGTCATCACGGACGCTCGGGTCTCTGATACTGACGTTACGCTTTGGGCTTCTCGTCACTGACATCAAGTTTCACGTCATTGACGCCAAGACTTGCTACAACGATTTGCTCGGCAGGCCTTGGTTACACAAGTACAACATCATCCCTTCTACACAGCATCAGTGTATGAAGTACTTCAAAGATGGTCTTGAGTATACCATGACAGGGGAACTGAACCTATTTTCCGTAAATGAAGTCCGAAAGTATGAGGATGCAAAGTATTTCCTGCCGGACTTTGAAGATACGGAAAGATGCCGTAAGCCGGAGAATAAGCAGAAAGCTATTATCACTATTCCGGTCTTTGGGAGTGATATCGAAGAGGAAGAAGAGATAGTTTATTCAGGGCCACCCCAATGCAACGACCCGGGACCATCTACCCCTATTCTGGTCTTTGGTAGCGACTCTGAAGACGAAGTTAACGCAGTGTTCTCGGTCCGGCCATCGATACAGACCCTCATTGGAGAAGATCAAAGCTTGCAAATCGCTATGGTTCCACGACAGCACTACAGAGAGCTTGATACGCTCGAAACATATAGTGTGCAAGAGCTGCAAACATTCTATGTCCCTCCCAGGCGAAAAGGTGAAAAGGCGATCTTATTCTACCGATCCATGGAGACTAAAGTTGAAAGAGAAGTCTGGCTTGGTGCCGATCCTGCGCTCGACAGGCTCCAACCCATTCGTCTGCCCAGGTACTACACAGAGGGATTAAAAAGGTTATTAAGATGCCAAGGCGTACCTTTCAAACAAACCCCTCGACAAGCTCAGTTCTACAACAGGATCTGGAACGTCCCTGGAACTCAGCGAAAATTGCCCAACGGAAAAATGGAAGCGATTGGGCTTGGATATGTCCAGTCCAAGAAATGGGAGCAATTCCATGGCTGCCATGTCATAAAGGGCCTGGATGAAGAAGAGGACGCCTTTTTAAAAGACGCTGACGTTGAACCAGAACGCGGTCCTGCCATAAAAATGTCGAGTCCATCGTTTGAAGAACAGATGGATAAGCTAAAAAAGGAAGTGAGTCAAAAGGTTCGAAACGACTACAGCCGGGAAGTGGCCATTTACGAGAAGGCCAAGACGCAACGTCTCATTCGGCAGGCCATGGAAGATGATGATGCCCTTTGCCGTCAGCCCGCCACGTACTCCCAAAACAGGAAAAAGGCCCGATGCAGAGGCAAAAACAAGTTGAAGAACGGAAAAAACGTTCGACAGCGGCAAGACGGATCCAAAAGGCCACACGATCAAGAAAAGGTCAGCCGGAATCCGTCCCTAACGAAAAAGATAGGCCGAGCATATTCTTTCCCCCGAGAAAAGACGAGGAAAATCTTTGACCTCGTCATGAAACATCAAATGATGACACTCCCGGAGTCTCGGCATCCCGATCAAGCAAACGAAGTTCATCACCCAGATTATTGCTCCTATCACCGAGCAATAGGTCATCCTCTTGAAGATTGCTTTACTTTCAAGAATTGGGTCGAAGACCAATATCAACTCGGCAGGTTCGCTTTATCCAACAGTTGGAAGGTAGCCCCACCGCAAAAGCATATGCCAAAGGCAACGTATATGGCGAGAGTAGAACCAGACCAACATCAGTTTTGGAAACGATCTCGTACCTGTCACGCAATAACACTGTCAGAAGAAGGAATGCGCGAGAACATGGATGACCTGTCCTGGTGCTTCGAAAACGATGATGACGAGGTGATCTCAGAGTTTCCACCGGCACCAAAATAATTGGAAGATGGAATACACACTACTGCGGACAACCTGAGGAAAATTGACTTAGGGACGACAGACGATCCGTGGCCTACGTTCGTCAGTGAGATGCTTTCTAAAGAGCGGGTGGCTACGCTCAAAGACGTGCTCATGCAGTATAAAGACTGTTTCGCATGGAACTACTCCGAAATGCCGGGGCTAGATCTAGAAGTAGCTGTGCAAAAATTGGTGATATCTCCGGACAACAAGCCAGTCAAAGAAGCGCCGAGAAGAATGCGGCTCGAACTTGAAATGAGCATCAACGCCGAGGTCAAGAAGCCAATCAACTCCGGCTTCGTCCAAGAAGTGCAATACCCCGACTGGATTGCCAACATCGTCCCAGTGATGAAGAAGAACGGGACGGTGCGCATCTGCGCAGACTTTCGGGACCTCAACAAAGCCTGTCCAAAAAATGACTTTCCCGTACCGGTTACCGAGATGATGATAGATAACGTGTCCACTCACGAAGTCTTCTCCTTCATGGACGGCTCATTAGGGTACAATCAAATAAAGATGCATCCCGAGGACCAGAAGCATACCGCTTTCCGGACTCCTTTAGGCATATTCTGCTACAAAGTGATGCCTTTCGGTCTGAAAAACACCGGCACCACCTATCAGAGGGCCATGACGAAGATTTTCGATGACCTTATACATGAAATCGTCGAATGCTATATCGACGATCTCGTGGTGAAAAGCAAATCGTACGAGGAACATTGGGAGCATCTGAAAATCGTGTTTCAGCGCCTTCGGAAATACAACTTGAAGATGAACCCTCTCAAATGCGCATTCGGAGTCTCCTCGGGAAAATTCCTAGGATTCATCGTACGACACCGGGGCATCGAGATAGACCCGTCGAAGATCAAGACGATCATGGAAATACCTCCGCCAAGAACTCTCAAGCAACTGCGGTCTCTCCAAGTAAATCTCGCATATATCTGACGGTTCATAGCCAATCTCTCCGGCAAGTGCCGCCCTTACAGTCATCTAATGAAGAACGGGACCCCTTTTGTCTGGGATCGCAAATGTCAAAGCGCACTGGACGAAATCAAGCAATACTTGCAAAATCCGCCAGTACTGACCGCTCCGGTCAAGGGAAAACCTCTTGTCTTGTACACAACAGCCCTTGAAGATTCCTTAGGCGCGCTATGGGCACAAGAAAACGACCAGGGGAAGGAGAGAGCCCTCTACTATTTGAGTTGAGTTCTTCTGGGGGCAGAAAACAACTACTCCCCCATTGAAAAACACTGCCTGGCGTTAATCTTCGCGATAACAAAGCTCCGGCATTATGCTTTGGCACATGAGGCCCACCTCATATCAAAAGTGGATCCTCTCAAATACTTGATGTCAAGAGCCATACTAACAGGACGACTCGCTAAATGGGCTCTACTCTTAATGGGATTCTCGATAGCATACCGACCCCTCAAGGCAGTGAAAGGCCAGGCCATCGCCGACTTCCTCGCTGAGCACCCAATACCTGCCGATTCACCCCTAAATTGCGAGCTGCCAGACGAGCATGCGTTTGACACGATCGACAGGAGGAGAAGAGAGAATGACACCCGATGGGAACTCTACTTCGATGGGGCATCTTCAATGAAGAAGCGAAAGCACAGCTCTCCCATAATCAAATCTAGGGTAGGCCTCATCTTCGTGACTTCACAAGGAGGGATAATGCGCTTTGCCTTTTCCTTAACAGAGCCGAGGACAAACAATGAAGCTGAATATGAAGCTTTGATAGCAGGGCTTGAGATCGCTGTCGACATGGGAATTGAAAACCTCCTCATATACGGAGACTCCCAATTGGTCGTTAGCCAAGTAAACGGTGACTATCAAACGTGCAAACCAGAGCTGGTAAAGTACGGTGAGAGAGTGCAGCAACTGCTGACTCAAATTCCCTCCTACACTCTGAAAAGTATTCCGCGTGTAGAAAATAGCAAAGCGGACGCATTAGCCAAACTCACTAAAGAACTGGCTGACGAAAACCTCGATGACGTAAGGACCATTGTACAAAGCCGTCGGGTTCTTGCACCGGCAGAAATAGCTCCGGAGTTGTCTGAAGAAAAGGGAGCGACCAAGGAGGCAGCCTTACAAATAGAAGATCGGGAAAAGGCCAAGGATTGGAGAGAAGTCTTTATAGATTACTTCAAATCCCGTTGAACACCTGAAGATGCATCCTCAAGACATCAGCTCATGAAATGAGGTCTGTCTTTCGCCTTCGTCAATGATACTCTATATAAGAAATCGTTCGACTCTCTGTGGCTAAGATGCCTGGGACCGGAAGAAGCAAGGAGAGTCGTCTAAGAAACTCATGATGGACTCTGCGGTTCTCATCAAGCCGGGCCAAAGATGAAGCTGAAAATCAAAAGGATGGGCTACTATTGGCCCACAATGATTCAGGACGGCCTCGAATACGCGAAGCAGTGCCACTCGTGCCAGATTCACGGGGACTTCATCCACCAGCATCCAAATCCGCTACACCCAACGGTGGCTAGCTGGCCATTCGAAATGTGGGGAACTGACATAATCGGGCCCATCGAACCAGCATCATCTAGAGGACATCGGTTCATATTGGCAACAACCGATTACTTCTTTAAGTGGGCAGAAGCAGTACCGCTGAGAGAAGTGAAGACAGAGAATATCCTCCATTTCTTCAAGACACACGTCATCTATCGGTTCGGCACTCCGGGACGGATCATCTCCGATAACGGGCTGGCCTACAGAAGCCATAAAATCAGCCGCTTCGTACAGCAGCATAATATAGACTGGAGATACTCTTCGGTCTACAATCCTCAAGCTAACGGTCTGGCTGGGGCTTTCAACAAAACTTTGATGAAGATCGTAAAGAAGACGGTGTCCAAAAATAAGAAAGACCGGCACGAGAGACTGCATGAAGCTCTCTGGGCATACCGGACCACATTCAAAACGGCCACAAACACAACGCCGTATGCATTGGTATTCGGCACAGAAGCGGTACTCTCCTTGGAGATAGAGTTACCCTCTCTATGAATGGCGGTTCACTACGAGATAACAAACTAGGAGAATACCCATCTTCGCCTTGAGGAGCTCGACACCCTTGATGAAACTCGGCTCATGGCGCAGCAAAACTTGGAGGCTTACAAAGCAAAGATAACGCGCTCGTACGAAAGATTAACTAGGCGGAGAACATTTCGCCAAGGTGAACTCATGCTAATGGTCAAGAGGCCTATGATCCCCAATCGTGCAAAACGGTGGAAATTCGAGCCGAACTATGAGGGCCCGTACATCATAGACAAAGTCTACCAAGGTGGGGCTTACTTGCTCATGGATATACATGGCGAAAGACCCTTTCGGCCAATAAACGGTCGGTTCCTGAAAAAATACTACGCTTAACGAGTCACGGCCCAGGTTAATGATAGATGATGACGCTTATGTCCGCTCGCTATCTTCCTGAGTCCAAACTCTATAATTAGTGCCCAGCGAAACCTCGCCTCCAAGGCTACGGACCGAGATGTCCTAAAACTAACAACGGACTGAGATGTCCTAAAACTAACAACGGACCGACATGTCCTAAAACTAACTACGGGCCGAAATGTCCTAAAAAAACTACAATGGACCGAAATGTCCTAAAACTAACTATGGACCGAGATGTCCTGGAACTAACTACTGACCGAAATGTCTTTAAACTTCTAATATTTTGAAAATTTAGAAATAAATCAAATTAATCAATTAAATAATAAAATGCCAATTTAAAAAGTTATCAAAACCAAATAAAACATTTTCATAAGTAGTATGTAAAACAAATTAAATTAAGATTTTAATAAGTAACAAAAATAAATTATAAGGTGTTTAATATAAAATTTTGCTTCATTTTAATTAAAGTAGTGTTATATAATAACATAGTTAGTGAGAGGTCTTTGTGTAAAAAGTTAGGAAAGATGTGCAAACTATGAAATGTGGAGGGTGTAAGTGAAAGAGGGTGGTTAATGTTTTAGTTCAGATATTATCATAAAAATAAAACATATTGGTGCGATATTGTGTTAACACCACCTCATTTCATGCACAACACACACACAACACCGCCTTCTTGCATGAAACAACCATACATTGATCATTGACACCTCCCCCTACACCTCCTCCTTCCTTTTTCTCATATATATCTTATGTTAATATCAGTAGCTCAATTAGAAAATCTGAAAATCTAAAAGAAAGAAAAACAAAAACAAAACAAAACAAAGAAGAACAAGAGAAGAGAAGAGAAGAGCTAAGTCTAGGATTTCCTCACCATCAAGCTAGGACTAGGAGCTTATGCATCTTGGGGAGAGTTATTCCAGCAATAATCTTGTAGGTAAAACCCTTGCTCACTGTAGGAATTTATTCTGTAATATGTTTAAATGGGAAATCCAATGTCTATAATATCGTATTTTTAGCAAAACTGAACTCTGTAATAATCTGCTATAGTTTAGATAAAAATCAAGTTAACAAAACAGTGCCAAAATGCTGTATGTTGGACCTAGAACAAACCATAGGAATACGAGCAGGGGAGCTTGGATTTTGGCCGGCGGCCTTAAGAGGAATTCCGGCGTCGCCGGATTTGTAGGGGGCTTGGGTGTTTTGGGTGTTCCCCTCCGAAAGACGCGCAAGACAGACGTCTTGCCTGAAATTCGAGGCAGATGCTAATTGGTGCTATCCGTCCACCTCTCCGAGGATGCCAAGTTGATTTATGGCACCATGTATCGAAGGTTTAAACGGATGCGGCCGATGTAGCAGACTTCGTCAGATTCCCCCTCAGAGGGGTTTTTAATTGTGGGGACGCTCTTCCCTGCAGGCGCAAGCCCCTGCAGTTAATTACGCTTCCGCGTCGCGGTAACCACTTTCTCCTTCTCCAGATGGTCACTTCGTGTCGTGGGTGTTTGTTTTGTGTTTGGTTGCCAGTGGATTGTATACGGAGACTAATTTATGTTGTCGCCCGTAGGGCGTGGACTAGTCCAAATCCGTATCTTTCTTAGATTTGGGTATGGGGGTTTGGGTTTAAGGATGCGTTAGCCTCATTTGAGACTAAGATCAACTTAAACGTTTGCTAAGGATACGTTAGTCTAATTTTAGACTAAGATCAACTTAACGGGATCGTTTAGATCCAACAAGAAAGCAATTGGGCTCTATTGTTTAGTTTAGTGACATTGCGGTCGATTAGTTTAAGGACATTATGGTCCATTGTTAGTTTAAGGACATCTCGGTCCAATATTAGTTTAAAGACATTACGGTCGAGGTTAAGGGCATCATAGTCCATGGGTTTAAGGACCCCACAGTCCGATGTTAGTTTAAAGACATCACGGTCGAGGTTAAGGACATTATAGTCCATGAGTTTAAGGACCCCACAGTCCGATGTTAGTTTTAAGACATCACGGTCGAGATTAAGGACATCATAGTCCGTGGGTTTAAGGACCCCACAGTCCGATGTTAGTTTAAAGACATCACGGTCGAGATTAAGGACATCATAATCCGTGGGTTTAAGGACCCCACAGTCCGATGTTAGTTTAAAGACATCACGGTCGATTGTTAGTTTAAAGACATCACGGTCGAGATTAAGGACATCATAGTCCGTGGGTTTAAGGACCCCACAGTCCGATGTTAGTTTAAAGACATCACGGTCGAGGTTAAGGACATCATAGTCCGTGGGTTTAAGGAGCCCACAGTCCGATGTTAGTTTAAAGACATCACGGTCGATTGTTAGTTTAAAGACATCATAGTCGAGGTTAAGGACATCATAGTCCATGAGTTTAAGGACCCCACAGTCCGTAGTTTAGAGACGTCGTAGTCTATGAAATGTGTGGTTGTCGGGACCCTCACCTCTTTGAAGACGTTGAGAAATTACAACGACAAATATCAAAGGGGTGAAGAGATGTACACTTGAACCATGGTGAGTTAAGTGATCTGTAGTCCGATTTGGAACTAAGATCAATTAATTATATTATGAGCACAATAGCTCAGTTAAGTCTGAATTGAGGACTTATGACCAACTTGGACTAAGTCCAATTAGATTTAAAATGTTGGCCTTTTGTTGGACCCTTAGATATCTGTTTGGGTTCAGCCCTTCATCTCTTAGCAATGTTAGACAAGAGTTTGAGGGCTCTGTTATCATTTGGGTCTTTGACTGAGGATTAGACATTATACCTCTGAGTTTCTACTCAATTTTGAGATTCAATTGAAGGGGAGGCTTTACCTCTGGAAAATTTAGCCAATTTGGCTAAAAGTAGTGTTAAACACTAAAGAACAGTAGTGTTGAACACTAGTAATAAAGCTCTCAAATTAGTGTTTAAACACTAGGAGACAACAGTGTTAAACATTGAAAATAGGATTCTCAAATTAGTGTTAAACACTAAAAGATAATCAGTGTTAAACATTGGAAATAAAGCTCACGAATTAGCGTTAAACATTATAAAAAAAAAGGGTCACGTGAGGGCGCCCAGAGGTGGGACCAGATCCCTTTACTTCGTTCTGCAATTAAGTGTTAAAAACTTTTTTATTTTTATTTTGAGCCTCACGTGTTGGCACGTGATGGTCAATTGTGCGCTGATCACTAAAGCGTTTGCTAAGGGGTCACGTGGTAACACGTGAGAGCGCCCAAAGCTTAGATTTCCTTTGTTTTTTCTTTCTGTGTTTTGGAAGTCACGTGGGAGCACGTGAGGCGTTGCCTCGGAGCTTTCTCCTTCTCATTTTTGGGGATCTCTTCAGGGGTCACGTGGGGCCACGTGACCTTGATTCTTTTCATGCACAGAGATCTCTTAAGTCTCTTTATTTTTAAGAATTGAATTCTTTTATAGGGTTAAACCCTAATCATGATTTTGGAGGAATTAAATTCCTATATATGAAGAATTAAATTCTTATGTAGGGTTGAACCCTAATTTCTTTTAGAGGAATTAAATTCACATATATGTAAAAGAATTAAATTCTTGTATATGGTAAGACCCTAATTTCATTTAGGAGGAATTAAATTCCTGTAAATTTGTGAGAATTAAATTCTCTGAACTCAATCCTCCCTCTAAGTCTTGCATCTGCATGGCAAAATCTCAACCCGATGAGAATTAAATTCTCAACCTATGGGGAGATTTGCTCCTGCAGATCTTCAACCAGAGGAAGAACTAAGTTCTTTTTTCTTGCAGAAGAGTTAAACTCTTAGATTTTGAGAATTAAATTCTCTTTTATGAAGTTTTTTCTTTTTCCCTTTTCTCACCTAGGGTTTTCTTTGTTGAGAATTGAATTCTCCTTTCTTTTCTCTCTGCTTTTTTGCCTTTAGGAAATTTCAAGATCCCAGAATTCTCTCTCTTTCTTTTCTCTTGGCTCCTATTTATAGGAAAAGGAAAAGAATCAATTTGTTTAGTAAATCTTTCATTGAAAGATTTGATTTGTTTTCATAATTAATATGATCCTTTAGATCATTCAGTAAATTTTATCCACCGTTGGATTTTTAATCCAAAGATATTTTGTTTGTTATTTCGGTGAGATTTGGGGAGATCTTTCCTTGTTTAGGATTTTTCCATAAATTGGTGATTTTTTAATCACCCTTGGACTTTTAATCCAACGGTTCCCTCTAACCTTTTCCATTTGGAAAGATTTAGAAGAATTTAGAATTTAATTCTATTCAGTTATAAGGCTTTCAAAGCCTGTCACATGTTGGCACGTGGTCACGTGTGAGCACGTGACCCCCAATTGGGGTCTTTCTTCAGCCGTTTGTTTTTATTTCTGTTTGATGAGATTTTAACCATTACGTGTCATCACGTGACCATTGGTCACGTGTGAGCACGTGATACCTCATTGAGGTAATTCCTGATTTTTAGAATTAAATTCTATTAAGCTGTAAGGCTTTCAAAGCCTGTCACGTGCTGGCACGTGACCCTTGGTCAGGTGCAATTGAGTCATCTTTCAGCCGTTTGTTTTCATTTCTGTTTGATGAGATTTTAACCATCACATGTCATCACGTGACCATTGGTCACGTGTGAACACGTGATACCTCATTGAGGTAATTCCTGATTTTTAATCAGGAAACAAATGCCCCCACAGCGTTGCTCTCACGTGTCTGCACGTGAGTGCAACGCTGTCACTTTTGTGACCGTTGGATCCATCTAGGGAATCGGGGAGATGAAGCGTTTCCATCACATCCTATAAATGCAGGGGTCTCTTCAGAAGCGCCTCCACTCTTTCATCTTCTTCCTTACAAACTTTTTCTTTTTGAGTATTTAATTCTCCTTTCCAGAGCTTAGTTCTCTGCCTTGAATATTTTCAGAGTTTAACTCTGTTCAAAAGACCCTTTCTTCAGGTAATGATCTTTGAACGATCGAAGAACCTTTACAGCCTTCACTGGATTTTAAATCCACACCAAGGGTTTTCCCTTTTAACAAGAACCCATTTTTTCTTTAAGTTCTTTAACAAGAAACCCATTCATTCTTTAATCAACAGGCCCTTTAGGGTTTCTCTGATTTTCAGGGGGTGATGGTGTTGTTTGTCTTTCCCCTGGAATTTAATTCCATCTTCAAAGAGCTTTGGCTCTGAAAAAAGTCTCTGGGAATTTAATTCCCCTTTTTCAAAAGGAATTTAATTCCTACGAAGAACTTAGTCCTTCCCAGAGAACTCCTTGGGTTTTTCTTGCCCTGAGTTGTCTCTCTGTAACCAGGAGGAAGATGCCTGCAGTGGTGCTTTTTCTGGGAATTTAATTCCCTTGATTCTGTTTGATTTGTTACAGACTCCAAGATGGATTTCTCCTAGAGGAATGTGTAGGGTCATTTGAAATCCACTGCTTATTTAATGAGAATCTTCCTTTTGTCTCATTGTAATTGCTTTGCCTCATCATTAGC
This sequence comes from Agapanthus africanus, assembly GCA_030015575.1. Lineage (NCBI taxonomy): Eukaryota > Viridiplantae > Streptophyta > Magnoliopsida > Asparagales > Amaryllidaceae > Agapanthus > Agapanthus africanus. Next base: position 426,527,909 of record CM057347.1, on the reverse strand, counting down.
CAGCCGCCATCTTGATTTTGTGGGACCCATGTGTTTTGTAACCAATGGTCCCATAAAATGAGTCCTCTATCGCTTTCTTCTACTGTCTTTTTATGCATTTGTAAACATATATATATACTGTTGGCTTCGCTTTAACAGTTTCCCCTTATTTTATTTCAGGTACAATGATGCATGTTCCGTATTTCCCTTTCACCCGCTCGGAAGCCGCTTTTCCCCAATCGCCATCTGACGAGGAGGTGATGGCAATGATCAGGGCTCACGACCCGAATCAGACCAATTTGCTTCTGTGGGGGACCTGGTACAGTCACATCATCCGGGGTCGCCGGAGTTTTCTTTGCGAAGTACCGACGGAGCCTACCTTTCCGTTCCTGCCGATGGATCCTCCAGGGACAGTCTTTGCTGTAGAGATGCCTAATTGGACTCCGATGGGATGACTTGAGCCTTCGACGACGGGCATCCCGAATCATCCTATCCCAGCCATAGATATACTGGGACGCCGTATTTGCCAGGGCAAGGCCCAACCGTGGGAGCAGATTTACAAAATAGGGCTCACCCCTCGACACCCCACGGGCTATTTTCTTTGGGCTCGCTACATCCTGTCCGCCCATCGCGTGCGACTGTAGAGGGTCGGACTTTATCAGGCAATATATGCCTCGCTCTTCCACTACCCGTCCCCTCACGTCTGGTGGGTTAAGGCCTTCCTGAACCAGTGGAATCTCCCCACCAACACTTTCCTCCTAGGGGACCGCGAAGTTTCGATTTCTTTAGAAGAATTTCGCGAGATCTCGGGGCTGCCAATCATAGGGACACTTTATGAGGAATTGCTGCCTTCTAACGAGTACGTCTTTGAGACTGAGCCCGCAATGCTCGACGGCTTGTCCACTGAGAATGCCGTCCGCCACAAGCGCCCGAGTTTGATCAAGGCCCTGGGCATCTTTGACAAACTGTTCACAGAGTCGGAGGAACATGGCATCACCTTTAAGAGCTTCATCGCTTCCTTCCTTTGCGAGGGCGTCCTATCGAAGGCGGCCCCGAAGTTTGCAAACATCAATGACCCCTTTGGGTTTGGTTTGAACAGGCGGCCGACTAAGGAATCGGATTTACCGCAGTACTACATTCCTATTATGTCGCCGGTATATTTCGAATCGATTGCGGCTCCCGGCATGGACGAGGAGACATTCTTCGTGGGTTTTATTAGTGTCTGGCTCAGATGGTTCGTCATCCCCATGCATCGCCGCTTCATAAGAGTCTCAGTTATCTATCCGGCTCGTCGTATCGCTGAGGGGACGCAGCTAGCCGTAGGCATCCCGACGCTAGCGCATCTCTATCATGGGTTGGGTGCCGCGGCCAATACCTCAACTCCCGGTGTGGACATCGTAAACTTCTCCCTTCATTACTTAACATCTTGGATTGAGATGCACGTGTAAGGGGCTTTTGCTGCGCACCAGAGACCCGCATTTTATGACGCCTACACTTTTCCGCGACTCATGCGGCTGGTGGATGCTTATGCTCCCGACCCGACTCAGTTCAGGGCTATTCGCGTGTTGATCGCTCCCTATGCTAGCGCGGGCGAACTGGTATTTGTTGATCAGGTTCTATCTGCTCCTTTAGGTCCGATTCAACAACTCCATGACTTGTCGAAAGAGGGGGTACTTTCTCTGAAGCCCATGGAAGCCACGCACCTGTATGCGATTAGACCAGGTTATTTAGTATTTTGTCAGAACAGTGCGACTCTCTTTATGCGGTACAACCCACACCGCTTTGCCCGGCAGCTTGGGTATGATCAAGGCATCCCCTTCGAGGCATTTACAGTTGCGCCCGTCCCATCACCTGAAGCTGTTCGTGATGCTGCTCATCATTTCGCGAGGCTGAACACTGGTTCTTACTTCATGATCCCTGAAGCCGACCATATTCCCCGATGTGTGGGGTCCTTTACGGGCTGGTATCTTCATCGAGTCAGCCCAATTATTGCTGAGGAGAAGAGGGTGCTTCTTGGCTATGGTGCCCCTGCTCCGGTTCAGGCCACGGGAGTTCCGTCGCGGCCGCGCGCACCGGTCCGCTTCCCCTTAAGGGAAACCAGTGTTGTGCTAATCTGGGGGAGTCGGAGGTGTACCTTACTCCCACAGTTGGTATGCTATTGGATACCCGGGCTCAGTCAAGGGGTAAAAGGGTGCCAGTAGCAGTACCACCGCCGGCGGCGTCAACAATGGCCGTGTTGTCCTCGGCAGCACTGCCAAGCGAGGGTGCCGGTAGCGAGGGTGTTGAAGGTGAGGTGGGTCGGCGTCGTGCCAAGGCTCCACGGGGGAGGAAACAGTCGTCTTCGGTGGTCGGTTCTGGATCCAAGCGGTGGAGAAAAACGGCTACCAATCTGCTCGACTCTTTAGTAGAGTCTGAGCCTATTCTTCCGGACGAACCCTTGGCTCCGCAGGAATCGAATGCTGGCTTACTTTTTCCCAGTTCAACTGCCGAGGAAGACGCACAATTGGCTGAGGCTATAAGACATTCTCAAGACGAGTCAGAGAACGTAAGAATTCTGAAGAAGCCCTACCCAGTCGTCATTTTTTTTGAAGACCCTTCGTGGATCCGGCGACGATTCATCGGCCCTTTGGAGGAATGGGGCGAAAGGGCCCTTAAACAGGCTGCTTCGGAGGACGCTGCGGATGCACTTTCATTGTGGACTGGCGGCCACGAGTCTACCCTTGAACCTCGGCGAGCATACCTCCTTGAGAAGGAGTGTCGGCTTGAGCGAGCCATACAGAAAGCTTCCTTGCACATCGGTATGTTCCGGTATTTCTTTGTAATACTTCATATTGTCTGCACTTGTATATATGTATTCTTATCCTTGTGTGAATTGTGCAGAGACTTCGGCGGTGGAGGAGATTCCCACGGGTTTACTGACCGTAGAGCCTGCTGATACCCCTAGTGAAACACTGCTCAGTATGGAGGGGGCTGATGAAACTGTCCCTCCTACGATAGAGCTTCCTGCGGTGGTTCCTGCTCCCGAAGCACTTGCTCCCTCAGGGGAGGCACCTTTGGTGGTCGCCGTTCCAATGGATCTCCCTGAGGGCGGCCCAGAGGCTAGGATGGAGGTGGTCGGGGCTACCTTCCTTTTGTTGGAGCCTGCAGCGGCAGCCGCTGCTCCTTCCTCAGAGGCCATTACACCAGCTCGCGTCCCTAATATTGTGCCCGAGGTCGCGGCGAAGGCCGTTGAAGCTGCTATCCCTCCTGCTCAGAACGGGAGAAGTGTCGAAGGTAACCTTCTACATTTTAAATTAGTAATGTTTCCGTTATCTGAACTCTTTTGTCTTTTCAGAATTGAGCGGACTGGCGGCCTCTATTGCCGATCTGTCTCCCCGGTAATCCTTTCAGCGTCTGCTGGAGATGGCCGCTCCGCAAGCGATATCTCCTCAACGCATCGTCCTCTCATCTGGGTAAGGTTAGTGTTGTTCACTATCTTTTCATAGTATTGTTGTTATTTCTCAAAATGACATTGATGTCCTTTACAGTTCTGGAGGCCGACGACGAGGTTGAGGTTCTCAAAGGGCCAGGGGAGCCTTCAGCTCATTCTTGCATGACTGTGGGTAAGTGAAGTCTCAATGTCGTCTCACTTGTTCTTTGCTTAGAAGTTTTACTGACCGTTTATAAATCTGGACAGCCCTGCCAGTTCTCACAGCGCTGGAGTCGTGCATCGCCATGCCACCCGGCCCCTATGCTTTGCGAGTCTCGGAACGGATGGCCAAGCTAAGCCCCGCCTCTCTGTCATCTTTGATCGAGGAATTTCGTGCGGGCAGCGTAATTACGGCCGAAGCATTTGCTGCCGAAGCTAACGGCTCTCTTCCCTTTCTTGCCACCTATCATAGTGAGGCAGTGGTGAAAATCTGGGTTGAGTTTTGCCAGCAGGTGGAGGCTTGTCTGCACGTCCTCGAATGTACACGCCTTCCTTCGGATGTTGTGGCCGCGAAGGCGAGCTTACGGGGGATGATGAAACGATGTGCTACGAACATGCTATCGTGCGAGAAAAGGCTCAGCCGCAAGTTTTCGGAGAGGGAGCTGGCTTCTAAAGTGCTAGTAGAGCTTCAGGCCAACCTTACAGCCAAGGCCAACAAAGCGTATGAACTTTGGCGAGTGCTTCAAGAGGCCATCAAGGAGGTGGTGGCCATCGACAAAGCTGCCGTGTTCACTCGCGAAAGGGTTGAGGCTCACAAGGCTACTGAGAAAGAGCTCGAAGGCCGGCTTGCCTCATATCAGACCCAGCAGGCTTAGGTGGAGGCCCGTCTTCTGGCGATACTGAATCACGAAGGCGAGGCCCAGCGAAAGAGGGATGAGCTGACCAATCTGATAAATCGCCCGTCGACCTGAAGACTTGTATATCTATTTCTTTATTCTTCTTTTGTACATACTCCTGAATGATAGTTTGTATCCATTTTGGTTCATGAATAAAAGACATATTTTTCTTCTCAATGGTGTGTCCCTTTTTATTGAATGTATCCTGTGGATAGTCTATCTTGATCTCTTTGCAGGACAACGATGGGTTAGGATTCAGGGTTAAGATCTGCCTCCTAAGACTTTCCAACTTTATGAGCCATGAGGGTCTCATAAAGAATTTTCTCCCTACAGGTCGAGAGGATCCCGTAGGTGTAATTTCTCCTTAAGAATCGTGATGATTCCTAAGTGTGTTTTTCTCTTGAAAGTCGTAAGGATCTTACAAGAGAATTTGCTCCCTTACGAGTCGTGAGGACCCGCAAGTGATGAGTGAGGTTACCATCATCCGCATTTCACGGAATCAGGAGTTGCTCTGGATGCTTCCCACGGGTTCACTGCCGTGTTCTGCGAGGACTAGGCTCCGCTCTGGACGTTTCCCACGGGGTCATTGCCGCGTTATACGTGACCAAGAATTTTGCTCTGGATGCTTCCCACGGGTTCACTTCCGTGTTCGGCGAGGACCAGGCTCCGCTCTGGATGCTTCATACGGGGTAATTGCCGTGCTCTGCGAGGACCAGGATCCGCTCTGGACATTTCCCATGGGGTCATTGCCGCGTTCCACGTAACCAGGAATTTTGCTCTGGATGCTTCCCACGGGTTCACTGCCGTGTTCGGCGAGGACCAGGCTCCGCTCTGGATGCTTCACACGCGGTCATTGCCGTGTTCTGCGAGGACCAGGATCCGCTCTGGACGTTTCCCACAGGGTCAGGATTGACATAAGCCGCGTTCCACGTAACCAGGAATTTTGCTCTGGATGGTTCCCACGGGTTCACTGCCGTGTTCTGCGAGGACCAGGATCCGCTCTGGACGTTTCCCACGGGGTCATTGCCGCGTTTCACGTAACCAGGAATTTTGCTCTGGATGCTTCTCACGGGTTCACTGCCGTGTTCGGCGAGGACCAGGCTTCGCTCTGGATGCTTCACACGGGTTCACTGCCGTACTCTGCGAGGACCAAGATCCGCTCTGGACGTTTCCCATGGGGTTACTGCCGCGTTCCACGTAACCAGGAATTTTGCTCTGGATGCTTATGCATCGTCGAGTCATGAAACTGGGAATTTTTCCGCAGCTCCGATTTGTTGATGTCATGTCTGTTGAAATGAGAAGAATGTTGAGATGATCTCTAGGCTGTCTGTGAGCCATTGAGATTTGGCTTCTCCTTCTGATGAAGCCTGGGGAGGAAAGGTATGATTCCTTCTTTGTTTGCGCCCCTAGATTGTATACAGGGATTGATGCGATATCACCTGTAGGGCAAAAATTTCATTTTTTTTATATCTTTCAACGATGCTCTATCATTTCAGCTTTTATATCATGAAGGTCGCGATTGCCCAATCATTTCGGTTATTTTTCGCGGTGCCCAATCATTTCGGCTATTTGTTTTATTTTTACTCGCTGCTTTTTATTGCGAGTTGCCCAATCATTTCGACTATTTTGCATGCATATGTGGCTTGCTAGATTTTTTTCGCTGCAAGCTTGGAATTAGACACTGATTTCGGCATCAGCACCGCTACAACTGGGATATTGCCAGGAGCGAATCATCATTTACTTTCGTCGATGTCGAACAAAGGTGTCTTAGTAGATATGGTTAAGATTCTGTCGACTAAGGCTTTTGACTTTACGAGCCGTAAGGGTCTCATAAAGAATTTCTCCCTACAAGTCGTGAGGATCTCGTAGGTGCGTTTTCTCATTAGGAGTCGTGAGTACTCCTAAGTGTATGGCTTCTCGTAAGTCATAAGGATATTATAAGAGTATTTTCTCCTTATAAGTCGAGAGGACTTATAAGTGTTTGTTCACCGTGTGAACATATCCCTAGTCGCTGGTGGGACTCTGTTAGGGAAATGTTCATTCATGCCCGTGGATTATATACAAGGGTCAGCATTGAGCCGCTTGTAGGGCAGTATTGGAGGTTGTGGGAGCTGCTTAAGAACAGGTTCAGATCCCTGTAGCTTAAGACATTTGAATCTTATGAGCCGTGAGGGTCTCATAAGAGGATTCTCCCTACGAGTCGTGAGGATCTCGTAAGTGTGGTTTCTCCTTAGGGATCGTGGGGATACTTAAGTGTGTTGCTCCCTTGTGAGTAGTAAGGATCTCACGCGGGTGGTTTCTCCTCACAAGGTCGAGAGGGCCCTGCAAATGTCTTTTAACGAGGTTGCGCCCTTTCGGGTTTTCACAAACGCTCGCCGGTAGCCCTGCTGTTTTTACTCACGGAGCCCTTTCGGGTTTTCATCCATGCCTATTTTGCTTATGGACATACCGTTTTCCTTTTTTTGTTTCTCTTTTTTTTTATTCGAACGAGATTGCGCCCTTTTGGGTTTTCACAAGACTCGCCGGTAGCCCTGCTGTTTTTACTCACGGAGCCCTTTCGGGTTTTTATTCGTGCCCATTTTGCTTATGGACATACCGTTTTCTTTTTTTTATTCTTTTTTTTGTATCAGCTTTGGGATGCTGCAATCCACCGTAGTTTATCGACATCTCGGTCAACGGCTAGTTTTAGGACATAGTGGTCCGTTGTTAGTTTAGGGACGTTTCGGTCCGTTGTTACTTTAAGGACGTTTCGGTCCGTTAAGCTGGCTACTACTTATAGAGTTTGGGCTTAGGAAGATAGCGAGCGGACATAGTCGTCGTCATCTATCATTGAACTAGGCCGTGACTCGTTAGGCGTAGTATTTCTTCAGGAAGCGACCATTTATTGGCCTGAAGGGCCTTTAGCCATGCATGTCCATGAGTAGATAAGCCCCACCCTGGTAGACCTTGTCTATGATATATGGGCCTTCATAGTTCGGCTTGAATTTCCCCCGCTTGGCGCGATTGGGGATCATAGGTCTTTTTACCACTAGCACGAGTTCACCTTGGCGGAATGTCCTCGGCCTAGTCAATCTTTCGTAGGAGCGCGTCATCTTTGCTTTATAAGCCTCCAGATTCCGTTGCGCTATGAACCGGGTTTCATCAAGGGCGTCGAGCTCTTCAAGCCGAATGTGAGCATTCTCTTTGTCCGTTAGCTCGTAATGAACTGCCACTCGCAGAGAGGGTAGCTCTATCTCAAGGGGGAGTACTGCCTCTGTACCGAATACCAACACGTACGGCGTTGTGTTCGTGGCCGTCTTGAACGTAGTTCGATACACCCAGAGAGCTTCATGCATTCTCTCGTGCCAGTCTTTCTTATTTCATGACACCGTCTTTTTCACGATCTTCGTCAAGGTCTTGTTGAAAGCCTCAGCTAGACCGTTAGCTCGGGGATTATAGACTGAGGAGTATCTCCAGTCTATGTTGTGCTGTTGTGCGAAGCGGCTGATCTTGTGGCTTCTGTAGGCCGGCCCGTTATCGGAGATGATCCGTCTCGGAGTTCCAAACCGATAAATAATGTGTGTCTTGAAGAAATGGAGGATATTCTCCGTCTTCACTTCCCTCAGCGGTACTGCTTCTGCCCATTTGGAGAAGTAATCATTTGTCGCCAAAATGAATCGATGTCCTCTGGACGATGTTGGCTCGATGGGGCCGATTATGTCAGTTCCCCACATCTCGAACGGCCAGCTTGCTATCGTTGGATGTAGTGGATTTAGATGCTGGTGGATAAAGTCCCCGTGAATCTGGCACGAGTGGCATTGCTTCGCATACTCGAGGCAGTCCTGGATCATCGTGGGCTAATAATAGCCCATCCGTTTGATCTTCAGCTTCATCTTCGGCTTGGCTTGGTGAGAACCGCAGAGTCCGTCATGAGTTTCTTGGACGACTCTTCTTGCTTCTTCAGGTCCCAGGCATCTCATCCATAAAGAATCAAATGACCTCTTGTACAGAGTATCATTGACGAAAGCGAAAGACAGAGCTCGTTTCATAAGCTGATGTCTTGAGGACGCATCTTTAGGTGTTCGACGGAATTTGAAGTAGTCTATCTCCAATCCTCAACCCTTTCCTGGTCTTTTACTTGCAGAGCCATTTGCTCGGTCGCTCCCTTTTCTTCGGACGACTCTGGAGATATTTCTGTCGGTGCAAGAACCCGACGGCTTTGTACAACGATCCTGACGTCATCGAGGTTTTCATCAGCTAGTTCTTTAGCGAGCTTGGCTAAGGCATCCGCCTTGCTATTTTCCACGCGCGGTATGCTTTCCAAGGTGTAGGAAGGAATTTGGGTCAGCAGTTGTTGCACTCTCTCGCCGTATTTCACCAACTCTAGCTTGCACGTTTGGTAGTCGCCGTTTATTTGACTAACGACCAGTTGGGAGTCTCCGTATATGAGGAGGTTCTCAATCCCCATGTCGATGGCGATCTCGAGACCCGCTATCAAAGCTTCATACTCGGCTTCATTGTTTGTCCTTGGCTCTGTTAAGGAGAAAGCAAAGCGCATTATCCCTCCTTGTGGAGTTACGAAGATGAGGCCTACCCCTGATTTGATTATGGGGGTGTTTTGTTTGCGCTTCTTCATCGAAGATGCTCTATCGAAGTAAAGTTCCCACCGGGTACCACTTCCATCGATTGTGTCAAATGCGTGTTCGTCTGGCAGTTCGCAATTCAAGGGAGAATCGGCAGGTATCGGATGCTCGGCGAGGAAGTCGGCGATGGCCTGGCCTTTCACATCCTTAAGAGGCTGATAGGTTATTGAGAACTCCATCAAGAGCAGGGCCCATTTAGCGAGTCGCCCCGTCAATATGGCATTTGACATCAAATACTTGAAAGGATCCACCTTCGATATGAGACGGACTTCATGCGCCAATGCATAATGCCTGAGCTCTGTTATCGCGAAGATTAACGCCAGGCAGTGTTTTTCGATGGGAGAGTAATTGCTTTGTGCCCCCAGGAGAACTTGACTCGGATAGTAGAGAGCTCTTTCTTTCCCTTGATCGTTCTCTTGTGCCCACAGCGCGCCTAAAGAACCTTCAAGGGTGGTTGTGTATAGAATGAGAGGCTTACCCTTGACCGGAGCAGCCAGTACTGGCGGGTTCTGTAGATACTGCTTGATTTCGTCCAGTGTGGCTTGGCATTTATGGTCCCAAACGAAAGGGGTCCCTTTCTTCATCAAGTGACTGTATGGACGGCACTTGCCAGAGAGATTGGCTATAAATCGCCGTATATACGCAAGCTTCCCTTGGAGAGACCACAATTGTTTGAGAGTCCTTGGCGGAGGCATTTCCTTAATTGCCTTGCTCTTTGACGGGTCTATCTCGATGCCTCGGTGTCGGACAATGAATCCTAGGAATTTGTCCGAGGAAACTCCAAACGCGCATTTGAGAGGGTTCATCTTCAAGTTGTATTGTCGAAGGCATTAAAATACGGTCTTCAGATGCTCTAGATGTTCCTCGTATGATTTTCTTTTAATTACGAGGTCGTCGATATAGCATTCAACGATTTCATGTATGGGGTCATCGAAGATCTTCGTCATGGCCCTCTGATAGGTAGCACCGGCGTTCTTTAGACCGAAGGGCACCACCTTGTAGCAGAATATACCCAAAGGGGTCCGGAAAGCGGTGTGCCTCTGGTCCTCGGGATGCATCTTTATCTAATTATATCCTGACGATCCGTCCATGAAGAAGAAGACTTCGTGAGTGGATGTGTTATCTATCAACAGCTCGGTGACTGGTACTGGGAAGTCGTCTTTTGGACAAGCTTTGTTGAGATCCCGGAAGTCTACACATATGCGCACTGTCCCATTTTTCTTCATCACCGGAACGATGTTGGCGATCCAGTCAGGATACTGAACCTCTTGGATGAAGCCAAAGTCGATTAGCTTCTTGACCTCGGCGTTGATGCTCATCTCAAGCTCGAGCCGCATTCTTCTCGGTGCTTGTTTGATTGGCTTGGCATCCGGGGATATTGCCAATTTGTGGACAACAATCTCTGGATCTAGCCCTGGCATTTCGGAATAATTCCATGCGAAGCAATCTTTATGTTGCATAAGCACGTCTTTTAGTGTAGCCATCTTTTCTTCAGACAACAACTCACTGACAAACGTCGGCCGCGGGTCACTTGGCGTCCCCAGATCAATTTTCTTGAGATTATCTGCAGTAGTATGTATTCCATCTTCCAGCTCTTTTGGCGCCGGTGGAAACTCTGAGATCACCTCGTCATTATCGTTTTCGAAGCACCAGGGGAGGTTACCCCCATCTTCAGGCTCTTCTTTTGGTAGTGTTATCGTATGACAGGTAAGGGCTCGCTTCCAAGACCGATGTTGATCTGGTTCTACTCTCGCTGTATGCGCGGCTTTTTGTTCGTGCTTCTGCGGTGGAGTTATCCTCCAACTGCTGGATAGAGCGAACTTACCGAGCTGATATTGGTCTTCGACCCAGTTCTTGAAGGTGAAGCTGTCTTCGAGAGGATGTCCTATCGCTCGGTGATAAGAGCAATAGTCTGGTTGAGAGACCTCGTTAGCTTGCTCGGGGCGTTTGGACTCCAGAAGTGTAATCATCCGATGTTTTATGGCGAGATCAAGTACCTTCCGTGTTTTATTCTGAGGAAAAGAGTATGCTCGATCCATTTTCTTTATAAGAGACGAGTCCGGATTGCTCGATTCCCGATCACGTGGCTTCTCGGTCCCGCTTTGTCATTGTCGAACGCCTTTCCCGCTCTTTGATTTATTTTTGCCTCTGCGTCGGGCCTTTTGTATGACGGGTTGATAAGGAAAGGCATTGCCATTCTCCGCGGCCTGTTGATGGAGACGCTGTGTCCTGGCTTTTTCGTAAATGGTCATTTCACGGTTATGGTCATCCCGGACCTTTTGGCCCGCTTCCCTAATAAGCTTGTCCATTCGTTCTTCGAACGACGGACTCGGCATTTTGATGGTAGGATCTCGTCTTGGTTCAGGGTCAGCGTTTTCTGACAGGGCGTCCCCTTCTTCATCAAAGTCATGTATGACGTAGCTACCATGGACTCGTCCCCGTTTCCCGGATTTCACATATCCAAGCCTGAGCGTTTTCATTCTCCCGTTAGGCAACTTGCGCTGAGTTCCAGGGACATCCCAAATCCTGTTGTAGAACCGAGCTTGTCGAATGGTCTGTTTGAAGGGTACCCCTTGGCACTTCAATAGCCTTTTCAAGCCTTCTGTGTAATATCTAGGCAGACGGATGGGCTAGAGCCTGTCGAGCGTAGAATCGGCGCCATGCCAAACTTCTTTCTCCACTCTAGTTTCCGTGGATCGGTAGAAGAGGATTACATGTTCACCTTTTCGCCTAGGAGGGACGTAAAATGTTCGTAGCTCTTGCACGCTATAAGCTTCAAGTGCGTCGAGATCTTTGTAGTGCTCCCGTGGAACCATGGTAATTTGCAAACTCTGATTATTGTCAGCGAAGGCTTGTATTGACGTCCGAGCGGAAAATATAGCGTTAACCTCATCTTCCGAGTCGCTGCCGAAAATTAACATGGGGACGGACGGTCCCAGGTTGTTGCGTTGAGGCGGCCCCGAATAAACTATCTCTTCGTCCTCCTCGGTATCACTCCCGAAGACTGGAATAGTGGTGATAACTTTGTCCTTTGGTTTGTGACATCTCTCCGTATCCTAGAAATCTGGTAAGAAGTATTTTGCATCTTCGTACTTCTAGACTTCGTTCACGGAGAATGGGTTCAACTCCCCCGTCACAGTATACTCGAGACCATCTTTAAAATACTTCATACACTGGTGTTGTGTAGAAGGGATGATGTTGTACTCGTGTAACCAAGACCTGCCGAGCAAAGCATTGTAGCATGTCTTGGTGTCAATGACGTGAAATTTAATGTCTGTGACAAGCAGCCCGAAGCGCAGCGTCAATATTACAGACCCGAGAGTCCGTGATGACTGGGAGTCGAAACCGGAGATGGTAATTTTATCGCGAGCGAGGTGCTGAACGCTCATGCAGATTTCCTTCAATACTTTCACGTTGAGAAGATTGACGGAAGACCCATTGTCAACCAGGATTTTACCTATCTTTATATCGTGACAGTATCCGGAGGCATAAAGGGGACGGTTGTGTTCGCATGTCCCAAGGAGGAGATCTTCATCGCCGAAGGTGATATCGGCTGTGTGCACTTCTTCCAGCTCGTCCTTCATCTTTTCTTCTGCGAGAAAAGCTTGGAATTGTCCCGGCTCTTGTAGCGCTTTGATCAACGAATCTCTCGCCTCTTTGGATAACAGAAGGGCGTCGAGAATGCTGAGCTGCGAGGGTAGCTTCCTCAAGTGTGCTAGAACGTTGTAGTCCACCTTGTTCTTCTTTGGCGGGTCCTTGGCGGTCAGCTCTTTGATGACTTGATCATCTAGGGCAATATCCCCAAAGACCTTTTCTTTTCCCTTATCTTTTCTATTCGTGGGTCCGAGATTCTTTTCTGGAAGTGTACGATTGCGCAGCTGAATATTTTCACAGGTCTTAGGTTCTTCCTCTTTTCCTGAGGTGGATTCCTTGAAGAGAGGGCCAAGAGTCATTTCTTCATCAGAGTCGCTCCCGAAGGTGAGAACTTGCGATCCCCCATTGTCAACCATGTGACAGTAGCCGGTAGTTCTTTTACGCTCCTCGGTTGTATTTATTTGCTCTCGACGAGTTTTGCGTTTCATCCGCTTAAAATGTTGCCGATGAGAAACATATCCCTGCCACCATCTCTTAAAAGCGTTGCACTCTTCAGTAGGGTGCGCGATCCTTCGATGATATAGACAATAGTTAGGATGTATATTCGCTTCACTAGAGGTGTTCCCTTCGGGGGTGGTAACTTCATTCCCACTGATATGGCTTTCGCAAACCTTTTCCTCATCTTGAACTTGTTTTTATCTGCGACAGATGTCCTTTGATTTGGTGGGAATGTCTCGACTCTTTCGTCCAGTCGCTGGTTTTTAGCCTTTTCGAATATGGCCATCTCGCGCTCCCGATCAGCTTTACTCTTCAGAAGAGCTTCGTTTAGGAATGTGTCGATCATCTTGTTTGATGGCCCTGGAAGCTCCGGTTCAGGACCTGCCCCTAGTCTTTCGATGCAAGGAGCTTCTTCATCGCTCATCGATGAGTGAGAGACCACATGGCAACTTGCTACGTAATCCTCAGATTCGTCCGACAATTCTTTTCCATCGCCTCTGTCTTCAAGGACGTGGGCAAGAAACTCTTAGAGCGTGATTGGAGTCTGCGCCTTCTGGTTATACTCTTCCAGCGCGTCGATCTGTTTCTGCAGATCCGTGCGCTTGTCTCCAGGCTTCATGGGCTTTTTGGATTTCTTCTTCCTTTTTGCAGATTTCGACGGCTGGGTGTGAACACTTTGGCTGTCACCACCAATCTTTGGAGTTGGGCGTGGCTTTAGCATCCCTTCGATGATCTGGGGTTCCAGCGGATTCTTCCACCTGATCGTTGGGCATGTCTGGAGATCATTCAGCATCCTTTTGGTTTTGGCCGAAAGAATGACCTCCCATGGAGCTTCTTCAACAAAAAAGCATGTTGCCCCCGGTGTGTTCGTCTTCTTAGGAGTGTGCGGTTGTGGTGGGCTTACTTTCCACTTCTCAGACAACGCAAACTTGCCTTGTTGGTACTGATCCTCGATCCATCCCTTAAAGACGAAGCAATCTTCGATTGGATGGCTTACCGTTTGGTGGTAAGGGCAATAATTGGGATTATTCGCTTCACCGGGTTGCAATGGCCACTTTGGATTCGGCAGATTGATAAGCCGGTTGTGCATCGCCAGCTCGAAGAGTCTTTTCGTTTTGTCCCGTGGGAACGAGTAAAGACGCTTCATTTTCTCATTATAATAGCGCCGTCTCTCTTCCAATTGATCCGTTAGTCTTGGAGCACTGGGCTGCTGTTGGGTATTCGCAACGAAGGTCGCCTTCCCCTTACCTTTTTCGTTCCGCGGCTCCGGCTTCGGAGGAGACGGTCTATGACCCATCTGATCCATCTGGGCTAGCTTGTCGATTAAAGCCTGGAATGTGGTCGGTTTGAAGAACATCATGAACTGTGAAATAGTTGCATGAGGGTCTAGGGTGCCCACGAACATGCCCACCGCTGGTGCTTTTTCGATGCGCTGTTCGCATTTCGACCACAAATTCCGCCATCGGATTGCGTACTGAACCCACGTCTCGCCCGGTTTCACCCTGGCATTGATCAATGTCGTTATCGGGGTGCGTTCACTAGCACTTGCAAATCGTTGGGTGAACAACAACTCCATTTCTGCGAAAGTCTTGACGGAGTCATTTGGAAGTTCGGAGTACCACTCAAACGCCGTCTCCGATAAGCTGCCGACGAATTGGCGGAGCAAAATCTTATCATCACCCCCGGTGTTGCCACAAAGTGCCCTGAATTGAGCGACATGCTGGTGGGGATTTCCTGTCCCCTTGTATACGTGGAATTTGGGGATCGTGTATCCCGGCGGGTACTTTATCTGATCATACCAGCCTGGATATGGTCGCCCAGTTTTAACGACTTGCCCAGCTGCTTCATTTGCCTGGTGAACTCATATCTGTTGAACAATATAATTATCCAGGGCAGCTTTGGAGATTGTCTCCTCCTTGGCTGTTGATCAAGCCGGCAGAGGATTCGATGTTTCTCCTCTGTCATCTTCAATTGCTACTGGAGGATCTTCCGCTCGAGGATCCGGCTGGATCATCATGCCCACAGATCTTCTCAATTGGAAGATCTCCCATATGGATAATACATATTCCGGTTGGCCGAGCCTTGGAATAAAAGGGCCATTTGCTTTATATTGGCCGCTTGTTCCGCGGCCTCTTTTTCCTTCTTCTCAAGCATTCTCCGAAGGAATTCAGCATCAGTTTCCTGCTCATGGCGTTGCTCCGAGGATACCTCTGGGCTTGTTTTTGGTCCCGTAAGTGCGGCCATAGTTGTTAACATTTCCTGGAGCTTTTGCTGTTGTTTCTCCTGAGCCTTGGTCACTGATCGCGTAAGTGGTCGATGACCTGTGGAGATACGGCTATCCTCTTTTCCGGATGCCATGTAGACGGTATGCACCACCATGCCCCCAGACTTAGGGCGTTTGGGATCAGTGCCTTTGACATTCGTCGCAGGCATAGGAATTTTCTCCGGCCTTCTCCTCTTATGAGCGGTCGAAGTTGAGAGGGCCGTTGCAGTAGGCACCCAAGTAGCCGTCGCCTTCTGTGGCTTAACAGGATGGTTTTCTTCCTGTCGGACCTTCAGCTTCTTCTGCCGGCGGGGATAGTCTTGATCCACCACTGACTCTCGGACTTGTCACTAGATTTTGTAAACTTTGGAAGACAGCCGGTGGGGGGACTGCTCCGGCTTTATTACCGTGACAGTCTCCACCGGTGGCGGAGATCTTTTCAGTACGGTAGTAGGCGAGTTCCTGCGTACCTTGTTCAGCAGCTCAAAACTGTTCCCGGTTGGAACAACAACATTAACTTCCACCGTTGGAGCTGGTGGAGTTAGCCCAGAAGGGGAGTTGCCCCCGGCCTTCCTTACTTGGCGCCAGTGGCGACGTCGAGCGTGTCGAGCCATTGTGTTGGTTCAGTGATGGGAATGGCTTTGTCTTGCCCCCTGTCCAGGTAAGGGGCTGCTGCTGGCGTCAGCCTATTGAAGACTGATGTCCGTCGAGGCGCGGTATTCAATCGGTCGAAAACTGACTTCTGAGCAGGGACAGGAACCGTAGTGGAAACCGGAACAGCCAGTCTTGTAAAAATTGACCCTTTGGTTGGAGAAACCGTCTTGACGACTTCGGGAGCAGGGTTGGTCACTATTTTCGGAATAACCTTTTCTTGAGGTGCAGGCTTCATCATGGGCCCACCTGAACTTTGGCCCAATCTGGAGAAGACCGAGGCGCCGGTACTGGACGACCCGTTGAGAGGGGCCACAATAGCTGTAAGCCGATCAAAGACCGACTTCTTGGAAGCTTTCGGTGTTGGCACAGGAGCGGTGAAGCTTGTTAGCGGGAGCATGGTCCCGGAAAACAATCCTGTGGTGGCTTGAGTGACCTGTTCCACCGGCATTGTGAACAGGGAGGCTGCTTGAGGCCCGTAGGCTATGCCTCCAGATGAGGCGGAGCGCGAGTTGCAGCTTTAGTTGGAGCACTTTACGCAAGTAGATGCCATTGCGGTTTCGCTTTCTACACCAAGCAAATGCCAAATCTTAGTACCTCGAAACTCAAGGGCAACCATTAGCAAACCGCGATTGGTTCGCGAACACGACACACGAAGTGTGGAGTGGAAAGAGGAAAAGGTCCCACCGGGCGTGCCAGAATCTGTTCCCCTCAGAAAGACACGCAAGACAGACGTCTTGCCTGAAATTCGGGGCAGATGCTAATTGGTGCTATCCTTCCACCTCTCCGAGGATGCCAAGTTGATTTATGGCACCATGTATCGAAGGTTTAAACGGATGGGGTCGATGTAGCAGACTTCGTCAGATTCCCTCTCGCTTGAGGGGTTTTTTATTGTGGGGACGCTCTTCCCTGCAGGCGCAAGCCCCTGCAGTTAATTACGCTACCGCGTCGCGGTAACCACTTTCTCCTTCTCCAGATGGTCACTTTGTGTCGTGGGTGTTTGTTTTGTGTTTGGTTGCCCGTGGATTGTATATGGAGACTAATTTATGTTGTTGCCCGTAGGGCGTGGACTAGTCCAAATCCGTATCTTTCATAGATTTGGGTTTGGGGGTTTGGGTTTAAGGATGCGTTAGCCTCATTTGAGACTAAGATCAACTTAAACGTTTGTTAAGGATACGTTAGTCTAATTTTAGACTAAGATCAACTTAACGGGATCGTTTAGATCCAACAAGAGAGCAATTGGGCTCTATTGTTTTGTTTAGTGACATTGCGGTCGATTAGTTTAAGGACATTACGGTCCATTGTTAGTTTAGGACATCTCGGTCCAATATTAGTTTAAAGACATTACGGTCGAGGTTAGGGACATCATAGTCCATGGGTTTAAGGACCCTACAGTCCGATGTTAGTTTAAAGACATCACGGTCGAGGTTAAGGACATCATAGTCCATGAGTGTAAGGACCCTACAGTCCGATATTAGTTTTAAGACATCACGGTCGAGGTTAAGGACATAATCCGTGGGTTTAAGGACCCCACAGTCCGTTGTTAGTTTAAAGACATCACGGTCGAGGTTAAGGACATCATAGTCCGTGGGTTTAAGGACCCCACAGTCCGATGTTAGTTTAAAGACATCACGGTCGATTGTTAGTTTAAAGACATCACGGTCGAGGTTAAGGACATCATAGTCCGTGGGTTTAAGGACCCCACAATCCGATGTTAGTTTAAAGACATCACGGTCGAGGTTAAAGACATCATAGTCCGTAGGTTTAAGGACCCCACAGTCCGATATTAGTTTGAAGACATCACGGTCGATTGTTAGTTTAAAGACATCACGGTGGAGGTTAAGGACATCATAGTCCATGAGTTTAAGGACCCCACAGTCCGTAATTTAGAGACGTCGTAGTCTATGAAATGTGTGGTTGTCGGGACCCGTCACCTCTTTGAAGACGTTGAGGAATTACAACGACAAATATCAAAGGAGTGAAGAGATGTACCCTTGAACCAGGGTGAGTTAAGTGATCTGTAGTCCGATTTGGAACTAAGATCAATTAATTATATTATGAGCACAATAGCTCAGTTAAGTTTGAATTGAGGACTTATGGCCAACTTGGGCTAAGTCCAATTAGATTTAAAATGTTGGCCTTTTGTTGGACCCTTAGACATCTGTTTGGGTTCAACCCTTCATCTCTTAGCAATGATAGACAAGAGTTTGAGGGCTTTGTTATCATTTGGGTCTTTGACTGAGGATTAGACATTATACCTCTGAGTTTCTACTCAATTTTGAGATTCAATTGAAGGGGAGGCTTTGCCTCTGGAAAATTTAGCCAATTTGGCTAAAAGTAGTGTTAAACACTAAAGAACAGTAGTGTTGAACACTAGTAATAAAGCTCTCAAATTAGTGTTTAAATACTAGGAGACAACAGTGTTAAACACTGGAAATAGGATTCTCAAATTAGTGTTAAACACTAAAAGATAATCAGTGTTAAACACTGGAAATAAAGCTCTCGAATTAGTGTTAAACATTAAAAAAAAAGGGTCACGTGTGGACACGTGAGGGCGCCCAGAGGTGGGACCAGATCCCTTTACTTCGTTCTGCAATTAAGTGTTAAAAACTTTTTTATTTTTATTTTGAGCCTCACGTGTTGGCACGTGATGGTCATCTGTGCGCTGATCACTAAAGCGTTTGCTAAGGGGTCACGTGGTAACACGTGAGAGCGCCCAAAGCTTAGATTTCCTTTGCTTTTTCTTTCTGTGTTTTGGAAGTCACATGGGAGCACGTAAGGCGTTTCCTCAGAGCTTTCTCCTTCTCATTTTTGGGGATCTCTTCAGGGGTCACGTAGGGCCACGTGACCTTGATTCTTTTCATGCACAGAGATCTCTTAAGTCTTTTCATTTTTAAGAATTGAATTCTTTTATAGGGTTAAACCCTAATCATGATTTTGTAGGAATTAAATTCCTATATATGAAGAATTAAATTCTTATGTAAGGTTGAACCCTAATTTCTTTTAGAGAAATTAAATTCCCATATATGTAAAAGAATTAAATTCTTGTATATGGTAAGACCCTAATTTCATTTAGGAGGAATTAAATTCCTGTAAATTTGTGAGAATTAAATTCTCTGAACTCAATCCTCCCTCTAAGTCTTGGATCTGCATGGCAAAATCTCAACCCGATGAGAATTAAATTCTCAACCTATGTGGAGATTTGCTCCTGCAGATCTTCAACCAGAGGAAGAACTAAGTTCTTTTTTCTTGCAGAAGAGTTAAACTCTTAGATTTTGAGAATTAAATTCTCTTTTATGAAGTTTTTTCTTTTTCCCTTTTCTCACCTAGGGTTTTCTTTGTTGAGAATTGAATTCTCCTTTCTTTTCTCTCTGCTTTTTTGCCTTTAGGAAATTTCAAGATCCCAGAATTCTCTCTCTTTCTTTTCTCTTGGCTCCTATTTATAGGAGAAGGAAAAGAATCAATTTGTTTAGTAAAACTTTCATTGAAAGATTTGATTTGTTTTCATAATTAATATGATCCTTTAGATCATTCAGTAAATTTTATTCACCGTTGGATTTTCAATCCTAAGATATTCTGTTTGTTATTTCGTTGAGATTTGAGGAGATCTTTCCTTGTTTAGGATTTTTCCATAAATTGGTGATTTTTTAATCACCCTTGGACTTTTAATCCAACGGTTCTCTCTAACCTTTTCCATTTGGAAAGATTTAGAAGAATTTAGAATTTAATTCTATTCAGTTATAAGGCTTTCAAAGCCTGTCACATGCTGGCACGTGACCCTTGGTCACGTGAGAGCACGTGACCCCCAATTGGGGTCTTTCTTCAGCCGTTTGTTTTCATTTCTGTTTGATGAGATTTTAACCATCACGTGTCATCACGTGACCATTGGTCACGTATGAGCACGTGATACCTCATTGAGGTAATTCCTGATTTTTAGAATTAAATTCTATTAAGCTGTAAGGCTTTCAAAGCCTGTCACGTGCTGGCACGTGACCCTTGGTCACGTGGGAGCACGTGACCCCCAATTGAGTCATCTTTCAGCCGTTTGTTTTCATTTCTGTTTGATGAGATTTTAACCATCGCGTGACCATTGGTCACGTGTGAACACGTGATACCTCATTGAGGTAATTCCTGATTTTTAATCAGGAAACATTGGGTTGTTGGGTAGGTCTCTTTATCATTGTTAGGATAATTTGGTATTGTTTAATTTAATTAGTTTAACTGTATACAAAATCTGGGAGCTAATATCGGAAAAAGGTATCTAAAATCTAAAATACGACACGGTTAAAACGTAACGCGTTCTGTTTTCTGTCGCGAAACAGCGTTTGGGTAAAATCGAGTTAATTTGAGTGTTAGATAGTTTGCTATAATCGTACGTAGTGTAATTAGTACGTACAATGTGTGTTTTCATGTTTTCACCATATCGGAATGTAGCCGTTTCTTATACAAGTTAAATTTAATATTAGATTTGAGTTCGGGAGTTCCGGAGGCAGCCAAGAAAGGAAAAGGATTGGCGATTCCTGAGTAGATATGACGTATTTCCGGTAAGTAGACTAAACATCTACCGGGGAATTTCATAAAGATGGCGTGTTACGCCCGTAGTTTTATTTAAATAAAAGTTTTACTTTTGTATGCTAAGTTAATAATACGCATTCATATACATACATGTGCATCACTATGGTAATAGATGTAGAACACTGCACAATTATCGACGAGTTATGCCGCACATGCACACCTTTACATGTTACACTACACCTCGTCGATATTAACTTGTCACTTTTACACTAAATATTCATCTTGTTAAATATGATGCCTATCATACATCAATTATTAACAATAGTGGTAATTTGCATAAATGACATCATGTTTATCATCCGAGTATTTTAAGATGATATAAGAAGCTTTTGTATTATTGAGAATTTATGGTTTGGGTTTTCCTGTACTATTACATAAATCCAGTAATTTCATGATTGATGTGACATGTCCACCATGAGATGTTTTATGATTTGGTTTTATTCCGGACTGAGTGGGGGAGATATACAGTTGGATACATGGTGGACCCGGTCGAGACCGAGGGGCAGGATAGCCGCATTTGAGGCGGGGGAGCCTAGCGAGGTTACTCGATACCAGAGATAGTGGTGAAACACGGCGGATATCTAGGTGATACCGACCGGTGTTATTGAGTAACAGGATCGTTCGGGGAACGATGCCTGATGAAACACCGAAGATTTGTGTCGATATTAGACACGGAAAAATGAACCTGATCTGGAAAATAGTTGATGAGATTCAGTTTTGAGTTATGCATTGGGTATTTCATATTCATTCTTCCACCTGTTATCATGCATCACATTCATTACTATAGATAGTAGTTCTAGTTCGTCATATTTACATTATCTGCCGTTGTATGTTAGTTATATTCACTAAGTTGGCAACTCATCCCCGTTGTGCCACAGTTCCTTGCAGGAGTAGAGTGGGCGGTTAGCCGCGATGCAGATCCACCTACCAGCTTGTATCGCATCTTTTGCTAGGTGGGTTACCTATGTAGTAACCTTCTCTTTTTGGTATTGTATAGTTTATCTAGAAAACCTCCATCAGGCTCTGTATTTTTACTTAGAACGAGAGATGGTTGTATGTATATTATTTGGCAGATGAGATCGTTTAGTTATGTTAAATGATATTTCTTTTACTTTTGTCTAAGATTCTTATTGATGTCACAAAGTTGTATATTTATTTCCGCTGTTGATATTGTTGATCCCAACTAGGGATGCAACCAAACTTAACACTTTATACTGGCTTTTATTATTATTTCTCTACGATGTTACGGTTAAAATCTTAAATACCTAACACTGAGATTTCTACTTAAAAACTAAATTTTTCCTAAAGTTCCGCAAAAAGAGTTGTTGATCTTAGTTTTTGGCTTACTCGGGTTGTGTAGATATCTTTAAATATTATACAATCTAAGTACCGGTCACATCCAAACTTGGGTCGTGAAAAAGTTGGTATCAGAGCTTAGGATTAATCTTATGGAATCAAGTAGTGAGTTAAGATAAGTTGACGTGAATCCGCGATTTAGGATGACCTTTGGTTGATGGAGTAGGTGATTTAGGATGAGTGCAGTATCGTACGTATGTTTCGCGGCATATTTACGTTACCATACTCAGCCTAAGTAACCTTAGGAAGTATATCTTGAATGGTCCTTCCTTTGACTCTCTATTATTGATTGTTCCTATTCGTAAGCCTTATCAACTCTTATTTCTTGTTCTAGTTACTATGGCTACGCGAGCTACGCGAGCTGCAGCCAGAGATGCAGCTAGGGCGAGTCTGCCTGTAACGGCGACTGGTACACCGGACGTTCCGGCGGTGCATGAGCATGTTGATCCTCCTCCTCCAGATCGTATGACTAGGATAGAGGATGGCATGTTAGGATTGCAGCGAGCGGTAGGAAAGTTAGCTGAGGCCACCCGAGTACAGAGACAGGATCAGGCACCGACCATGGCAGAGTCCGATGTACAGCCCACGCAGACGGTCGCACTAGTAGAGACGAGGGTGATGGAGGTATCGCTTTCACAGTTTATGGGGTTGAGATCTCCGGTATTTACAGGGACCGATGTAGAGGAGGATCCTCAGTCCTTTCTTGATAGGATGGCGAGGATTGGTAGGTCATTGCGATGTTCTAATGCGAGGTCAGTTGAGCTTACTAGCTTTCGTTTGGAAGGACATGCACAGAAGTGGTGTGAGTCGATGGAGAGAGGGCAAGCCACTGGTCTTCCTCCGATGTCGTGGACCGAGTTTTCCGAGGTCTTTCTTGCCTGATTTCTTCCACAGTGTGAGAGATGCTAGAGCTAGCAGTTTTGAAGCGTTGCGGAAACCTGCAAGTATGTCAGTGGCAGATTATGATTTACGATTCACCCAGCTGTCGCGCTATGCCCCATACTTAGTACCTACGGAGGAGCTTCGGGTGAAGAGGTTCATAAGGAGTCTGGACACGCAGTTGTATCTGGCTATAGGCTCCCAGCATTTTGATACGTATGTGTAGGCCATGGATGCAGCTATGCGAGTAGAGGAGCATTTGAGCGAGGCAGTGATTGTTCCAGAGCCAAAGAGGACTAGACTGATTGGGTCGATGAATAGGCAGTTTGACAGAGGTAAAGGCAGGTACACTCCAGGCCGCAGTTTCGGACGAGGTTGGACCCAGGGCCAGATGTTCAATTCTTATCCCGAGGATCAAAGGACCCCATCTATATGTTTTATTTGCGGACTTCCAGGACATTTTGCGCGGGATTGTAGATCCCAGGGAGGGACTGTTGTTCCACAGGCTGCTTTACCCCCTCTACCTTCTACGCCGATGGCTTTACTTCCTCCCCCAGTTGGCACTACACGCCAAGCAGTTGCACCACGAGGTCGAGGCTTTGGAGGACGCTCTCAGAGAGGTCGAAGAGATAGAGGTAGAGGACGACAGGATGTGGGCATGGGCCAGGCACGGGTTTTTGCGCTGACTCCACAGGATTCCCAGGCATCAAATGCAGTTGTGACAAGTACTCTTGTAGTATGTTCCTTAGAAGCCCATATTTTATTTGATCCCGGTTCTACACATTCTTACGCATCTTTACGCTTTTCACTTTCTTTGGGGAGGGAGTCATCGTTGTTAGAGTTACCGCTAGTTGTGATTACTCTGGTGGGGGATTCTTTTTTAGCTCGACATGTATTCAGGTAATGTTCTGTACGTATTGGTGATAGAGATTCGCTAGTTGATCTGATTCTCCTGGATATGTTAGATTTTGATATACTTCTCGGTATGGATTGGTTGGCCGCTTGTCATGCCTATGTAGATTGTCGGGGGAAAGCGGTTAGATTTTGTTTTCCAGGTGAACCGATCTTTGTTGTGCAGGGGGACTGTAATATAACTCCTGCCAACATGATTTCCGCTCTTTGTACGGGACGACTTTTAAAGAAGGGTTGTCATGGGTTCTTAGCATTTGTTCAGGACATAGGAGCCGCTGAGATTCCGTTGGACCAGTTTCCGATCGCACGAGAATTTCCGGATGTGTTTCCTGCTGAGTTACCAGGATTACCGCCCGATCGCGATATTGAATTTTGCATTGAATTGATTCCGGGTACGGGGCCTATTTCTATAACCACCCTATCGGATGGCCCCGACGGAGTTGAAAGAACTCAAAAGCCAGTTGCAAGAGTTGTTAGATAGAGGACTTGTGCGTCCCAGTGTATCGTCGTGGGGAGCTCCTGTCTTATTTGTAAAGAAGAAGGACGGTAGTATGAAACTGTGCATCGACTACCGACAGCTGAATCGCGTCACTGTACGAAATAGGTATCCACTACCTCATATTGATGACTTGTTCAATCAGTTGCAGGGAGCTGGCTACTTCTCGAAGATTGATTTGCGGTCAGGGTATCACCAGTTGAAGGTTCGGAAGGATGACATTCCGAAGACTGCTTTTCGCACACGATATGGGCACTATGAGTTTCTGGTGATGTCGTTCGGACTCACCAACGTCCCAGCAGCTTTTATGGATATGATGAACCGTATCTTCAGGCCCTTCCTTGATCAGTTTATTATAGTATCCATTGATGATATTCTCATTTATTCTCGGAGCCGAGAGGAGCACGAGCAGCATTTGCGTATTACGTTGCAGACCTTGAAGGAGCATCAGCTGTTTGCAAAATTCTCCAAATGTGCTTTTTGGCTGGATAGTGTGGATTTCTTAGGACACATAGTTACTAGAGCTGGGATACATGTGGACCCAAAGAAGATTGAAGCGGTACAGCACTGGCCCAGACCTGTGTCAGTTACAGAGGTTCGGAGTTTCTTAGGTCTGGCAGGTTATTACCGACGCTTTGTGCAGGATTTTTCTCGGATCGCTGCACCGTTGACCGTATTGACTAGGAAGGAGGTTCCTTTTCTTTCGACAGATGCATGTGAGCAGAGTTTCCGGCAGTTGAAGACTCGCTTGACGGCTGCACCAGTCTTATCTTTACCATCTGGGTCTGGTGGTTTTGTTGTGTATTGTGACGCCTCTCGAGTGGGTTTAGGCTGTGTGTTGATGCAGCACGGTAGGGTTGTAGCTTATGCTTCTTGACAGCTGAAGAGGTACGAGCAGAACTACCCCACTCATGATTTGGAGATGGCTGTTGTAGTTTTCGCACTGAAGATTTGGAGGCATTACTTGTATGGAGAGTCGTGCCAGATTTCTACAGATCATAAGAGTTTGAAGTATATTTTTCAGCAGAGGGATCTAAATCTAAGGCAGCGTAGATGGATGAAACTCGTGAAGGATTACGATTGTGAGTGTTCTCCGCCGAAAATCGGGAAGACAAACGTCTTGCCTGAATTTGGGGGTAGATGCTAATAGGTGCTATCCGTCCACCTCTTCGAAGATGCCAAGTTGATTTATGACACCACGTATCGAAGGTTTAGACGGATGCGGCCGATGTAGCAGACTTCGTCAGATTCCCCTCATTTGAGGGGTTTTTGATTGTGGGGACGCTCTTCCCTGCAGGCGCAAGCCCCTGCAGTTAATTATGCTACCGCGTCGCAGTAACCACTTTCTCCTTCTCCAGATGGTCACTTCGTGTCGTGTGTGTTTGTTTTTTTTTTGGTTTCCCGTGGATTGTATACGGAGACTAATTTATGTTGTCGCCCGTAGGGCGTGGATTAGTCCAAATCCGTATCTTCTTAGATTTGGGTTTGGGTTTGGGTTTAAGGATACGTTAGTCTCATTTGAGACTAAGATCAACTTAAACGTTTGTTAAGGATATGTTAGTCTAATTTTAGACTAAGATCAACTTAACAGTTTGTTAAGGACACATTAATCTAATTTTAAACTAAGGTCAACTTAACCATTTGTTAATGATACATTAGTCTAATTTTAGACTAAGATCTACTTAACAGGATCATTTAGATCCAACAAAAGAGCATTTGAGCTCTATTGTTTAGTTTAGGGACATTGCGGTCGATTACCAGTTTAAGGACATAGTGGTCCAATACCAGTTTAAGGACGTAGTGGTCCATTGTTAGTTTAAAGACATCACGGTCGACGTTAAGGAAATCATAGTCCGTGAGTTTAAAGACCTCACAGTCAAGGTAAAGGACATCATAGTCCGTGAGTTTAAGAACCCTACAGTGCAGTTTAGAGACGTCATAGTCTATGAAGTGTGTGGTTATCGGGACCCATCACCTCTCTGAAGACGTTGAAGGATTACAACGACAAATATCAAAGAAGTGAAGAGATGTACCCTCGAACTAAAGTGGATTTGGGGATCTGTAGTCCAATTTGGAACTATGATCAATTTATTAGATTATGAGTACATTGGCTCAGTTAAATCTGAATTGAGGACTTATGGCCAGTTTGGGCTAAGTCCAATTAGATTAGAAATATTGGCTCTTTGTTGGACCATTAAACATTTGTCTGGGTTCAAGCCCACATTATTTAGCAATGCTAAACCAGAGTTTTAAGGGCTCTGATAACATTTTGTCTTTTATTAGGCACTGAACATTCATCATGGCTCTGGAGTTTACTTTGAATGTCATGTGAAATGATCAAGTTTGGAAAACAAGAGTATATTTGAAGTTCGGTCAAAGGGGAATCCTGCCTCTGGAAAAACTTAGCCATTTTGGGCTATGTTGGTTTTGAAATAGTGTTAACACTAGAAGGTATTTGACGATCACGTGTTCCCATGTGATGCGCTTTAAAAATAGTGTTAAACACTAAAAATGGGGTGGTCACGTGGGGTCACGTGAGGCGCCTGAGAATTGGGCCGAAACTCCTTTATTTTACCCTCAAAGCTGCAAATAAGTGTTAAACACTTAGCTTTCAGGCCATCACGTGTGAGCACGTGAGGCATCTGAAGATGGGGCCATATTTCCTTTTACTTTGTTCTGCAAATAAGTATTAAACACTTTTTGACTTTCTGGCCATCACGTGCGGGCGCGTGATAAGCATTCATGCACTGATTTGTTAAGGCATTTATTAGGGGTCATGTGGTAACACGTGAGAGCGCCCAGAGCCAACATTTCCTTTGATTTTATTCTCTTTGTTTTAGAGGTCACGTGGGAGCACGTGAGGCATTGCCTCAAAGCTTTTTCCTTCTCATTTTTAGGGATCTTTTCAGGGGCCACGTGACCTTAGTTCATTGCATGCATGGAGATCTTTTAAGGCTCTTTATTTTTTTTTAAGAATTGAATTCTCTATAGGGTTAAACCCTAATTATGATTTTAGAGGAATTAAATTCCTATTGTGAAAGAATTAAATTCTTATATAGGGTTAAACCCTAATTTCATTTGGAGGAATTAAATTCCTGTGAGTTTTGGGAGAATTAAATTCTCATATAGGGTTAAACCCTAGTTCTGTCCATCTTGAAGGAATTAAATTCCTGTAATTTTAGGAGAATTGAATTCTCATATAGGGTTAAACCATAGTTTTGTTTTTGAGAGAATTAAATTCTCTAAACTCAATTCCCCCTCTAAGTTTTAGATCTGCATGGCAGGATCTCAACCCGATGAGAATTAAATTCTCAACCTATGAGAAGATGTGCTTCTGCAGATCTTCAACTAGAGGAAGAACTAAGTTCTTTTGTGCAGAAGAGTTAAACTCTTAGATTTGAGAATTAAATTCTCTTTTTTGAAGTTTTGATCCCCTTTCTTTTCTCACCTAGGGTTTTCCTTATTGAGAATTAAATTCTCCTTTCTTTTTTCTCTCTGTTGTTGTTATCTCCCCAAAAAAGTCGATCCCCTCGCTTCTCTTTTTGGCTCCTATATATAGGAGAAAGAAAAGAATCAATTTGTTTAGTAAATCTTTCATTGAAAGATTTGTTTGTTTTCATAATCAACAATGATCCTTTAGATCACTCAGTGAATTTTATTCACCATTGGATTTTTAATCCAAGAGATCTTTTATCTGTTATTCAAATTTCAGGGAAATCTTTCCTTGTATAGAATCTTTCTATAAACTGGTGATTTTTAATCACCATTGGATTTTTAATCCAACGGTGATCCATTTTACAGAGCATTATCTTTTTTGTTTGGAAAGATTTAAAGAAATATTTTTCCAGTTAGGGTTTTTGATTCCCTCTTAATTAGAATTTAATTCTATTGTTTCAGAGATTTTAGGATCGCATCACGTGTTGACACGTGACCCCATTGTTTAGAATTTAATTCTTATTATTTCAGAGGGTTTAAGAGCCCATCTCGCGTTGGCACGTGACCCCACTGATTAATTATTTAATTAGAATTTAATTCTATTAATTCAGAGAGCTTAAGAACCCATCACCTGTCTGCACGTGACTTTTGGTCACGTGTGGCACGTGATGCCCCATTGGGGTATTTCTTGCAATTTTATTATGATTTTTAATCCCTTTTTAATGAGTTTAAGAGGCCCATCACGTGTGGGCATGTGACTTCTGTTGATTAGAATTTAATTCTATTAGTTAAAGAGCCTAAGAACCCATCACGTGTCTGCACGTGACCTTTGGTCACGTGTGGACATGTGATCCCCCATTGGAGTATTCCTGATTGCACTTTTAATTTTCTTCAGTGGGTTTTCAAAGGCCTATCACGTGATGGCACGTGACCCCATTTAATTATTTATTTTATTCAGTGCCTACAGGCTTTGCCGGTAAATGGTCACGTGATGCCCGGTCACGTGTAGGCACGTGATGCCTCATAACTTTTGATCCCGGATGAATTATGAGGCCCATAATATATCAAATCGAAGGATTTTTCGAGACACTTTCGGTACAATCAGAATTTAGCTGTTTCTAATTCAGGAGTTTGTCAAAATACAGCCCGGAAAATACTGGTTCGCATTTTCTTAAGCGTATCGCTGCCATTTGATATCTTGGGCTCTTTTGCGCAGAAATTTTTGACGGGAACAAATGCCCTCCACTACATTGCCCACGTAAGTATGTACGTGGGTGAAGTAGTGAAAAGTTATGCATGGTCATAGAATTGAAGGCTTAGGAGACAAGTTTTAGGGTCCTTGTAGCCTAAGACTTTTTCATCTTCATGAGCCGTAAGGGTCTTAAGAAGGTTTTTTCTCCCTACAGGTCGAGAGGATCCCACAGGTGTATTTTCTCCTTAGGGGCCGTAAGGACTCCTAAGTGCGTTTTCTCTTGAAAGTCGTAAGGATCTCACAAGAGAATTTTCTCCCTTACAAGTCGAAAGGACACATAAGTGATTGTTTCCCTCCTTACAAGTCGAAAGGACACATAAGTGATTGTTTCCCTCCTTACAAGTCGAAAGGACACATAAGTGATTGTTTCCCTCCTTGTCGATATTTGACTTCGGAGAATGTGGCCCATAGATTATCGATCTTAACCTCTTTGTAGGACAGTGATGGCTTAGGAGACAGGGTTAGGATCTGCCACCTAAGACTTTTTAACTTTATGAGCCGTGAGGGTCTCATAAAGACTTTTCTCCCTACGAGTCGAGAGGATCCCGCAGGTGTATTTTCTCCTTAGGGGTCGTGAGGATCCTAAGTGTGTTTTCTCTTGAAAGTCGTAAGGATCTCACAAGAGAAATTTTCCCGCTTACAAGTCGGGAGGACTTGTAAGTGGTTGTTTTCCTCTTTGTTGATGTTCGACTTCGAAGAGTGTGACCCGTGAATAGTATGCAAGAGTCCATCTTGGACTGACTTGCAGGGCCCCAGTGCTTAGGAAACAGGTTTTTTTAATCCCCATTGCCTAAGGCTTTACCTTACGAGTCGAGACGAATCGAGAATTTCTCGCAAGGATGTCCTAACGTCACAGTTAAGCTCTGCTCTTTACGATAAAGGTCCGTTAGGGTCTGTGGTACTTGTTCCCCTCCGAAAGACGGCGCACAAGACTGCGGTGTCTTGGCACTGAGATTCGGGGCAGATGCTAATTGGTGCTATCCGTTCACCTCTCCGAAGATGCCAAGTTGATTTATGGCACCATGTATCGAAAGTTTAAACGGATGCGTCCGATGTAGCAGACTTCGTCAGATTCCCCCTCGCTTGAGGGGTTTTTGATTGTGGGGACGCTCTTCCTTGCAGGCGCAAGCCCCTGCAGTTAATTACGCTACCGCATTGCGGTAACAACTTTCTCCTTCTCCAGCTGGTCACTTCGTGTCGTGGGTGTTTGTTTTGTGTTTTGTTGCCCGTGGATTGTTTACGGAGACTGAGTTATGTCGTCGCCCGTAGGGCGTGGACTAGTCCAAATCCGTATTATCTTAGATTTGGGTTTGGGGGTTTGGTTTGAGGATACGTCAGCCATACTTGAGGCTAAGATCAACTCAAACGTTTGTTAAGGATGCGTTAGTCTAACTTTGTGACTAAGATCAACTTAACGGGATCGTTTAGATCCGATAAAGGAGTGTTTGAACTCCATTGTTCCAGTTTAGGGACCTAGAGGTCCAACGTATGTATGGCCGTCAGGACCCGTCACCTCTCTGACGACGTTGAAGAATTACAATGACGGATGTCAGAGGAGTTCAGAGATGTACCCTTGAGCCAGAGTTAATTGGGGGGATTTATAGTCCACTCTGTTTGAAGGTTTAAGGATACGTTAGCCATCTTTGAGGCTAAGATCAACTTAAACGGGACCGTTTAGATCCGACAAAAGAGCATGCGGGGCTCTATTGTTCTAGTTTAAGGACATTGCGGTCCATGGGTAGTTTAAGGACATTGCGGTCCATGGGTAGTTTAAGGACATTGCGGTCCACTGTTAGTTTTAAGACATCTCGGTCAAGGTTAAGGACGTCGTAGTCCATGGGTTTAAGGACCCCACAGTCCGTTGTTAGTTTTAAGACATCCCGGTCAAGGTTAAGGACGTCGTAGTCCATGGGTTTAAGGACCCCACAGTCCGTTATGTGCTCTGGATGCTTCACACGGGTTCACTGCCGTGCTTGGCAAGGACCAGGCTCCGCTCTGGACGTTTTCCACGGGGTCAAAGAGTGACATTATCCGCGTTCCACGTAACCAGGAATTTGCATTAAACACGGGTTTAAGGGCCCCGCAGTCCGTATCAATGTGTGGTCGTCGGGACCCATCACCTCTTTGAAGACATTGAGGGATTACAATGCCAAGTATCAAAGGAGTGAAGAGATGTACCCTAGAACCGGAGTGGATTAAATAGTCCTTGGCCCAATTTGGGGTCAAGACGAATTAATTGTGTTATGAGTCTATTGGCCCAGTTAATCACAAATTGAGGACTTATGGCCATCTTGGGCTAAGTCCAATCAGGAGAGGCTTTGCCTCCATCCATTTAGTCAATTGGGTCAAAGCCTAGTGTTAAACACTACAGAGCAATCAGTGTTGAACACTGGGAATGAGGTTGACAAATTAGTGTTTAACACTAGGAGATAATTGGTGTTAAAACGCCAGCAACAAGGCTTTTCAAATTAGTGTTAAACACTAAAACAGATCAGTGTTGAACACTGCAAATGAAGATCTCAGATTAGTGTTAAACACTAAGGCAATCAGTGTTGAACACTGCAGATAAAGCTTTTTAATTAGTGTTGAACACTAAGGCCCCAACAGTATTTTAACACTGGGTTCGAGAGTTTCAATTTAGTGTTAAACACTAAGACAAGAGGGGTCACGTGGCAGCACGTGAGAGCGCCCTCCCTTCATTTATTCTGAGATTATCGTGTCTTTCAGAGCGTCACGTGCCATCACGTGATGGGCATTCAAATGCCTATGTATTAGAGCTTCTGCCAAGGGTCACGTGGATCACGTGGGGTGCTGCCTCAAAGGGGCTTTCTGTAGACCTTTTGGGGGGTCACGTGATGACACGTGACCCTGCCTCTATGCATTTTGTTTAGAGGCTTTGTTAATCTTTTTTTTTTCAGGAATTAAATTCCTCGAGCTGTAAATTTCAGAGGAATTAAATTCCTACTTCCTTTCGAGGACTTATATTCTGGAATAGAGTTTAACTCTGAATTTTCTGTAGGAATTACATTCCTCATATATGTGAAGGGCTGAATAGGGTTTAAACCCTAACAAAAGTTTTTAAGGAATTGAATTCCCATTCCCTGTTAAATGATGATTAAGGGAATTAAATTCCCGTTGTTTCAACAAAAACTAAGTTCTTAATTAGGGTTAAACCCTGTTTCTTTTTATTCTGAAGGAATTAAATTCCCATGATACAGGGTCAAGCCCTAATTTTATTTTAAAGGAATTAAATTCCTATAGTTCTGTGAGAATTAAATTCTCATACTTGCATTCCCTCTCTATGTTTTGGATCTGCATGGCAGGATCTCGACCCATTGAGAATTAAATTCTCAACCTTAAGGGGAGATGTGCACTTTGCAGATCCTCTATCAAAGAGAGAAGAAATATATTCTTCTGTTTTTATGTATCAGAGTTAAACTCTGTTGAGAATTAAATTCTCTTCTTCTTTCAAGGAGCTTTTCCCTTTCTTACCTAGGGTTTTTGCAGAAGATCCAAGTTCTCCAAGTATCGAAGCTCTCTTTCTTTTCTCTTTTTTTTCTCTGCGTATGTATATGTATGTATGTCTCTTGGCTCCTATTTATAGGAGAAGCAGCCGAATCAATCAGTTTTTGACGAATCTTCGTGAAAGATTTGATTTGCATCCATCATTCATTTTGGACCTTTGGATTATTAGGTGAATTTTATTCACCATTGGATTTTAAATCCAGAGATTCTCCTTTGTTATTTTGGTTAGATTTAAAGGGGAAATCTTTCCAATTCCGAGATTTTCCCATAGATAGATCACCTCTGAATCTTTAATTCGATTGGTTCCAGATAGTTGCTTTCCTTTGGAAAGATTTGAATTTCTCTCGGAATTTAATTCTGTTAACACAGTGGGCTTTGAAAGCCGGTCACGTGTGACCACGTGACTCATGGTCACGTGTGGGCACGTGACCCCCTTTGGAATGAGCCTTTTCCTTTCTTTTGCGCTCTGTCTTCTTATTGCTGCTTAATCGTCACGTGCTTCCACGTGACCCCTGGTCACGTGTGAGCACGTGACCCTTGTTTGAACTCTCTCTTTCCTTGGTTCAACTGGAGAACGAGTCTGCTGTCTTAAACGTCACGTGGCAACACGTGACCCTGGTCACGTGGAAGCACGTGACCTCTTCTGAAGCCTTTTCCTTGACTTGATCAGGGAACTGGTGTGCCTTTTGACTCTTGCATTTAAATGTCACGTGTCGCCACGTGACCAGGGTCACGCGGGAGCACGTGACTCTTTCTGAAGCCCCCTTTTCTTCAACGTAGTCAGGAAACTGAACTTGCCTTGATGATGTTTTTAGGTGTCACGTGCCAACACGTGACCGCTAGTCACGTGTAAGCACGTGACCCCTCTTCTGAAGCTTTTCCCAGAAGCTTTCCTGATTTTAAATCAGGAAACAAATGCCCCCACAGCGTTGTTCTCACGTGTCTGTACGTGAGTGCAACGCTGTCACCTCTTGTGACCGTTGGATTTCTCTAGGGATCTGGGGAGACGAAACGTTTTCATTGTCTTCTATAAATACCTCTGTCTCTTCATAGGAGCCTTCACTTTGTTCATCTTCTTCTTCTGAGAACTTCTTCTTTGAGAATTTAATTCTCGCTTTCAGAGCTTAGTTCTCTGTCTTGAAACAATCTTCAGAGTTTAACTCTGTTCGAAAGGAATCCTTTTTCCTCAGGTAATAGTAATCGAAGCACCTTCGTTTTGACAAAACTCTCTGGATTTTAAATCCAGATCGAGGGTTTCACAAAGAAACCATTTTTCTTCAAGTACTTTAACCAAAATATGAGACCACTCAACTTCCCGCAGTAGATCACTTAGGGTTCAGATGATCCCTTAGGGAGATGATGATGGCGTCTCAACTCCATGGAATTTAATTCCATTCAAAATGTTTCTGGGAATTTAATTCCCTTTTCTTAATAAGGAATTTTAATTCCAATGAAGAACTCGCTTCCTTCACACAGAGGCTTCCCGAGGTCTCTTGGCCCGAGGTTGTTCTTCTGCAATTAATGCGATGGGGGTTTTGTAATGAATCTCACGACCTTTATTTCAGGTATCATGGATGCCCATCTGTATGATCTTGACGAGATCATTTCCTATGGGAATATTCGTGCGCTGGGCCGCTGTCAGAACCAGGAGTTCACCGATGCTCAATGTGCCGAGATTATGAGCCGCTTTGATGAGTACAACCATCGGCTACTCCCCCGTCGCTCTTCTCTTCTGAGGCTGATCGTGTTGGCGATCAGGGAGGCTCTCCCTCTATTCTGTGCTGGTGTGCCGCTTGGGGCATTGGACGCCGCCGAGGATAAAGTACACTCGGTGTATCTGATGCACTTGATCTCAAAGAGAAGGCGGGATAATCTCATTGATCTCCTGCATCAGATGTTCCAGCAGTCGGCCATACTTGCCGCCTATCGGAGGGTGGAGGACATTCGAGAGGACCCCGATGCTTGTGATCGTGAGAGGAAACATACTCGGGAGGTTCGAAATGCTTGGAAAATCTTGGATAAAGTTAATTTTGAGTTTCTCAACCCATGTCCCGCATATGAAGCTTTACCGTTGTAAATGCGTCCTCTGTGTTTTGTATGAACCTCTTGAAGTATGAGTGACAATTGTTATTATGTCTTTCTATGTTTGCATCTGGGATTTTATCATTTTTGCTATTGTTGTCGTTTGTGCTTTTAATATGCAGGGTACTACTCCATATATTTCCTTTTAAGCGCGCATCAGGTTTAGGCCTCACGTGTTCTGCACGTGGGTCCCTTGATGGGGGCGGTTCACAAAATTTTCTCATGCCGTATTTTCAGTGCATAATATTGGATGCAGAGAAAGGGCCTTGGAAATAGTTTTATTTCCTTGATTTTAGATGCCCTTCCTTTTTTTGGGCCTTGGAAATAGCCTTACCATGCAAGATTTTCCGCGCACAGCACTTAATGCACTTCTTTATATATGAAGCTATAGCTTTCTTTTCCTTTCACAGAGAGCTTCATATTATTATTATTTTTTTTTTTTGGAGTAACTTATCTTGAGAAACAAACGAGCGTCATGGCCTGCAATCGTCCTCATGCTCGCCGACAGCCGTGGGAAGTTCCTATTGAAGAGATGATCCCCCGCTTTGCTGCTCGGTTGGTGGATCCCCTCCTTACCGACAACGAATGCGACTCAGCCATGCACGAACTCTCGATCCGTAGGGGATCTCCCCTCCCGATGGGTCTCTCTGGCTCCGGATGATCCTCATGGCCGTGCTTGCCGACATTCCTCCTCACCCGGCAGAGATGACCCTGGCAATGCTTGATGCGGCGGAAGAAAAGCTCGAGGGCTTTCATGAAGCATGCCTGATTACTCAGGCTTTGAAGGACTGCTCAATTCATCTGCTGAGCGAGATAAAGGCCCGGCGAGCTATTATGTTTGCATTCGCGGACGAACATGGCACCAACCGATGGGGAGCGACTTCTCGCGAGAATCGTCGCTTCGATGTGTTGGAGAAAGCGGAGAGAGAGATGGAGAATTTTATCCTTTGCTTCATCAACCCCTGTGCCGTTGATCCTGTGTTTGGTGACCTTTTCCGTTAGTGTAGAACCTCTTTAAATTAGTCCCTCCTTTTTGTATGCTTTATGTTGAACCTCCATGTAGGCTCGGTACTCGTATGTATGTTTCCGCTTGCATGAATAAATTTTGTGTTCCTTTTATGAAAATTTTCTTCAATTATCAATACTGTTGTCATGTCGCGTGCACATTACAGCTTCGAATTTTATTTCCTTTTTCGGATGTTCACATGATTGCGAGCACATGCTTGATAGGATAATCGTCGGAAAAAAATTTTGTTGCTTTTCATACCGGGTTGTGTGAGCGCGTTTTGGATCGATTATTGCTGTCGATCGGAAGCCCATTTATATGGTCTTGTAAATGTCTTGTTTCCAAGGCCGCTGTCACGAAAGCGAGCTTACGTGGCTTGATAGAGCGACACGTAGCGAACATATTGTTGTGCGAGAAAAGGGCTCGGCCGTAAATTTTCGGAAAGGGCATTGGCTTCTAAGGCGCTGAGCGAGCTTCAGGCCAGCCTTACAGCCAAGGCCAACAAAGCATACGAATTCTGGCGGGTGCTTCAGGAGTCCACAAAAGAGGCGGTGACTCTTGATAAAGTTGCCATGTTCACTCATGAGAGGGTCGAGGCTCATAAAGCCACCGAGAAAGAGCTCGAAGCTCGGCTCGCTTCGTATCAGGCTCAACAAGCTCAAGCGGAGGCTCGTCTTCTGGAGATCTTGCGTCATGAAGCCGTGGCTTAGCAAAAGCAGGATGAGCTGACCAAGCTGCTGAATCGCCCGCCGGCCTGAAACATTTGTATCTTTTTCTTCCCTTTTGTACATACTCATGGATGAGAGTATTTTCTTTTTGTTTCTTTCATGAATTGTACTTTGCACCCATTTTGGTTTATGAATAAAAGATACATTTTTCTTCTCAATGGTGTGTCTCCTTTTCATCGAATGTGTTCTGCGGATATTCTATCTCGATTTCCTTGCAGGACAGCAATGGCTCAGGACTCAGGGTTAAGATCTGCTTCCTAAGACTTTTGCATTTCACGAGCCACGAGGGTCTTATAAAGAGTTTTTCTCCCCACAGGTCGAAAGGATCCCATAGGTGTAAGTTCTTCTTAAAGATCGTGAGGATCCTTAAGCGGGTCTTCCCTTGAGAGTCGTAAAGATCTCGCAAGAGAGTTTTTTTCTTCCTTACAGGTCGTGAGGGCCTGCAAGTGTTGGATGCGGTCATCCTTGTCCGTGTTTTACGGAGTCGGGAGTTTCTCAAGGTATCGTAGTTTAAAGACGTCACGGTCAAGGTTAAGGACCTCATAGTCCGTGGATTTAAGGACTCCACAGTCCGATGTTAGTTTTAAGACATCACGGTCAAGGTTAAGGACCTCATAGTCCATGGATTTAAGGACTCCACAGTCCGATGTTAGTTTTAAGACATCACGGTCAAGGTTAAGGACCTCATAGTCCGTGAATTTAGGGACTCCACAGTCCGGTGTTTGGTTGCAGGGACCCGTCACCTCTTTGAAGACGTTGAGGAATTACAACGCCGGGCATCAAAGGAGTGAAGAGATGTACCCTTAAACCAAGGCAAAATCTGTAGGGAATCGGGGTGGTTGATCGTTAGTTTTAAGACATCACGGTCAAGGTTAAGGACGTCATAGTCCGTGGATTTTAAGGACTCCACAGTCCGGTATTTGCTCTGGATGCTTCACACGGGTTCACTGCCGTGCTTGGCGAGGACCAGGCTCCGCTCTGGACGTTTTCCACGGGGTCAAAGAGTGACATTATCCGCGTTCTACGTAACCAGGAATTTTGCACTAGGTGCCTCACACGGGTTCACTGCCGCGTTAGGCGAGGACTAGGCTCCGCTCTGGATGCTTCGCATGGGTTCACTGCCATGCTCTGCGAGGACCAGGATCCGCTCTGGACGTTTTCCACGGGGTCAAAGAGTGACATTATCCGCGTTCCACGTGACCAGGAATTTTGCACTAGATGTTTCACACGGGTTCACTGCCGCGTTAGGCGAGGACTAGGCTCCGCTCTGGATGCTTTGCACGGGTTCACTGCCATGCTCTGCGAGGACCAGGATCCGCTCTGGACGTTTTCCACGGGGTCAAAGAGTGACATTATCCGCGTTCCACGTAACCAGGAATTTTGCACTAGATGCTTCACACGGGTTCACTGCCGCGTTAGGCGAGGACTAGGCTCCGCTCTGGATGCTTTGCACGAGTTCACTGCCATGCTCTGCGAGGACCAGGATCCGCTCTGGACGTTTTCCACGGGTCAAAGAGTGACATTATCCGCGTTCCACGTGACCAGGAATTTTGCACTAGATGCTTCACACGGGTTCATTGCCGCGTTAGGCGAGGACTAGGCTCCGCTCTGGATGCTTTGCACGGGTTCACTGCCATGCTCTGCGAGGACCAGGATCCGCTCTGGACGTTTTCCACGGGGTCAAAGAGTGACATTATCCGCGTTCCACGTGACCAGGAATTTTATCGATTGTATCCGCATTTCACGGAATGGAGGTTTGACTGTTGGCGATATGTGTACCACCGAGCCATGGAACTGGGAGTTGCCGCTATTCCGCTTAGCTTGAAGTTGTGTCTGCTGCGTCGAGATGATCTCCAGGTTATTTGTGAACCGTCGAGATTTGGCTTCCTCTCATGATGAAACCTGGGGGAGGAGTACGACTCCTTCTTTGTTTGCGCCCCTGGATTGTATACAGGGATAGATGTAACATTACCTGTAGGGCAAAGATTTCATTCTTTCGTCATTTTTTTTTCTCCGCGATGCTCTATCATTTCAGCTTTTTATATCGCGAAAATCGCGATTGCCCAATCATTTCGGCTATTTTTCGCGGTGCCCAATCATTTCGGCTGTTTTTTTTTTTTACTCGCTGCTTTTTATTGCGAGCTGCCCAATCATTTCGGCTGTTTTTTATGCCTTCATTCTCACTTGCTGCTTTTTATTGCAAGTTGCCCCATCATTTCGGCTATTTTGTAGGCATGTGTGGCTTGCTAGCTTTTTCGCCGCAAGCTCGGATTTTGGACACCGATTTCGGCATCAGCATCGCTGCAACTGGGATGTTGCCAGGAGCGAATCATCATTTGCCATGAAAGAACTTGGGATTTGATACCGGTTTAGGCATCAGCATCGCTGCAACTGGAATATTGCCAGGAGCGAATCATCATTTGCCTCTGTCGATGTTGAACAAAGGTGGCTTAGCAAACAGGGTTAAGGTCCTGTCGACTAAGGCTTTCGACTTCATGAGCCGTAAGGGTCTCACAAAGGTATTTCTCCCTACAAGTCGTGAGGATCTTGCAGGTGTATTTTCTCCTTAGGGATCGTGAGGATTCCTAAGTGTATGTCCCTCTGTAAGTCGTAAGGATCCTACAAAAGGGTTTTCTCCTTATGGGTCGAGAGGACCTACAAGGGTTGGACTTTGCTGGGGAAATGTTTATTCGCGCCCGTGGATTGTATACAAGGGTCAGTATTGAGCCTCTTGTAGGGCAATATCGAAGGTTGTGGAGGATTTGCTTAAGAACAGGTTCAGGTTTCTGTATCTTAAGACTTTCAAATCTCATGAGCCGTAAGGGTCCCATAAGAGAATTCTCCTTACGAGTCGTGAGGATCTCGTAAGTGTATTTTCTCCTTAGGAATCGTGAGGATCCCTAAGTGTGTTGCTCCTTTGTGAGTCGTAAGGATCTCACGCAGGTGGTTTCTCCTTACAAGGTCGAGAGGACCCTACAAGTGTCTTTTAACGAGGTTGCGCCCTTTCGGGTTTTCACAAACACTCGCCGGTAGTCCTGCTGTTTTTACCCACGGAGCCCTTTCGGGTTTTCATCCGTGCCCATTTTGCTTACGGACATACCCCCCCTTTTTTTTTTACTTTTTCACCTTTCTTTTACAAGGTCGCGCCCTTTCGGGTTTTCACGAACGCTTGCCGGCAGCCCTGCTGTTTTTACTCACGGAGCCCTTTCGGGTTTTCATCCGTGCCCATTTTGCTTATGGACGTACCGTTTTTTTTTATATTCTTTTTCATATATTTTTATTTTTTTCTCTCCTCTTTTTTATCTCGTCAGCCTAAAGATGCTGCGGTAGTAGTTTTAGGGACGTTTCGGTCCGTCGTTAGTTTAAGGACGTTTCGGTCCGTTGATAGTTTAAGGACATTTCGGTCCGTCGTTAGTTTAAGGACGTTTCGGTCCGTCGTTAGTTTAAGGACGTTTCGGTCCGTCGTTATGGGAAGGCCGGCTGCTGCTTGTAAAGTCTGAGCCTAGGAAGATAGTGAGCGGACATAGTCGTCGTCATCTATCATTGACCCCGGCTGCGGCTCATTAAGCATAGTACTTCTTTAAGAAGCGGCCGTTTATTGGCCTGAAAGGCCTTTCACCGTGCATGTCCATGAGTAGGTAGGCTCCACCCTGGTAGACCTTGTCTATGATGTACGGGCCTTCATAGTTTGGCTCAAATTTTCCTCGCTTGGCACGATTGGGGATCATAGGTCTTTTGACCACTAGTACAAGTTCGCCTTGGCGGAATGTCCTCGGCCTGGTCAATCTTTCGTATGAGCGCGTCATCTTTGCTTTGTAGGCCTCTAGATGTTGTTGCGCTATGAGCCGGGTTTCGTCGAGAGCATCAAGCTCCTCAAGACGAAGGTGAGCATTTTCTTCATTCGTCAGCTCGTGGTGGACTGCTACTCGTACAGAGGGTAACTCTATCTCGAGGGGGAGCACTGCTTCAGTCCCAAATACCAACGCGTACGGCGTTGTGTTCGTGGCCGTCTTGAATGTGGTTCGATAAGCCCAAAGGGCTTCTTGCAGCCTTTCGTGCCAGTCTCTCTTATTCCTGGAAACGGTCTTTTTTATGATCTTCGTCAAGGTCTTATTGAAGGCCTCGGCTAGACCGTTAGCTCGTGGATTGTAAACCGAAGAATATCTCCAGTCTATATTGTGCTGCTGTGCGAAGCGGCTAATCTTATAGCTTCGGTAGGCCGGCCCGTTATCGGAGATAATCCGCCGTGGAGTCCCGAACCGATAGATGACGTGCGTCTTGAAGAAATGGAGGATATTCTCCGTCTTTACTTCCCTCGGTGGTACTGCTTCTGCCCATTTGGAGAAGTAATCAGTTGTTGCCAGAATAAAACGGTGTCCCCGGGATGATGCTGGCTCAATGGGGCCTACTATGTCAGTCCCCCACATTTCGAATGGCCAACTAGCCACCGTTGGATGCAGTGGATTCGGATGTTGGTGGATGAAGTCTCCATGAATCTGGCATGAGTGGCATTGCTTCGCATACTCGAGGCAGTCCTAGATCATCGTGGGCCAGTAGTAACCCATCCGTTTAATTTTTAACTTCATCTTTGGGCCTGCTTGGTGAGAACCGCAAAGTCCGTCATGAACTTCTTGAATGACTCTTTCTGCTTCGTCAGGTCCTAAGCATCTCAGCCATAGAGAATCAAATGATCTCTTGTATAGAATATCGTTGACGAAAGCGAAAGATAGAGCTCGTTTCATGAGCTGATGTCTTGAGGACGCTTCTTCGGGCATTCGGTGGGACTTAAAGTAGTCTATGAAGACTTCCCTCCAGTCTTCGGCCTTCTCATGGTCTTTTATTTGTAGGGTCGTCTGCTCAGTCGTTCCCTTTTCTTCGCATGATTCCGGAGATATTTCTGCCGGGGCGAGCACTCGGCGGCTTTGTACCACGATTCTGACGTCGTCGAGGTTCTCGTCAGCCAGTTCTTTAGCAAGTTTAGCCAACGCGTCTGCTTTGCTGTTTTCCGCGCGCGGTATGTTCTCCAAAGTATAGGAGGGAATTTGGGTCAATAGTTGTTGCACCTTTTCGCCGTACTTCACCAACTCCGGTTTGCACGTTTGGTAGTCACCATTTACTTGACTAACGACCAGCTGAGAATCCCCGTATATAAGGAGGTCTTCAATTCCCATGTCGATGGCGATTTTGAGGCCTGCTATCAGTGCTTCGTATTCGGCTTCATTGTTTGTCCTCGGTTCTGTTAAGGAGAAGGCGAAGCGCATTATCCCTCCTTGTGGAGTTGCAAAGATGAGGCCTATCCCTGATTTGACCATTGGGACACCTTGTTTCTGTTTCTTTATAGAGGATGCTCCATCGAAATAGAGTTCCCATCAGGCGCTTCCGCCGCTAATCGCATCAAATGCATGCTCGTCCAGCAAATCACAGTTCAGAGGAGAATCGGCCGGTATCGGGTGCTCGGCGAGGAAGTCGGCAATGGCCTGGCCTTTCACTGCCTTGAGAGGTTGATATGTTATCGAGAACTCCATCAAGAGCAGGGCCCACTTAGCAAGTCGTCCCGTCAATATGGCTTTCGACATCAGATATTTGAGAGGGTCCACCTTCGAAATAAGACGGACTTCATATGCTAATGCGTAATGTCTAAGCTTTGTTATTGCGAAGATCAACGCCAGGCAGTGCTTTTCAATGGGGGAATAGTTGCTTTCTGCCCCCAGCAGCACTCGACTTAAGTAGTAAAGTGCTCTTTCTTTCCCCTGATCGTTCTCTTGTGCCCATAATGCGCCCAAAGAACCTTCGAGGGCGGCCGTGTAAAGAATGAGAGGCTTTCCCTTTACTGGAGCAGCCAACACTGGAGGGTTCTGCAGGTACTGCTTGATCTCGTCTAGTGCACCTTGACATTTGTGATCCCAAACGAATGGAGTTCCCTTTTTCATCAGGTGGCTGTAAGGACGGCATTTGCCCAAAAGATTAGCGATAAACCGCCGGATGTATGCGAGCTTCCCTTGGAGAGACCGCAACTGCTTGAGGGTTCTTGGCGGAGGCATTTCCATAATCGCCTTAATCTTTGACGGATCTATTTCAATACCTCGGTGTCGAACGATGAATCCCAGAAATTTGCCCGAGGAGACTCCAAACGCGCATTTGAGGGGATTCATTTTCAAATTATATTGCCGAAGGCGTCGAAATACAGTCTCCAGATGCTTTAAATGATCTTCGTATGACTTGCTCTTTACTACGAGGTCGTCGATATAGCACTCGACGACGTCGTGTATGAGGTCATCAAAGATCTTTGTCATGGCCCTTTGATAGGTAGCGCCAGCGTTCTTAAGACCAAAGGGCATAACCCTGTAGCAAAATATACCCAAAGGGGTCCGGAAAGCGGTATGCTTCTGATCTTCGGGATGCATCTTTATCTGATTGTATCCTGACGAACCATCCATAAAGAAGAAAACCTCGTGAGTGGACGTGTTATCTATCATTAGCTCGGTTACCGGCACCGGGAAATCGTCCTTTGGACAGGCTTTATTGAGATCCCTGAAATCCACGCATATGCGTACCGTCCCATTCTTCTTCATTACCGGGACGATATTGGCGATCCAGTCGGGGTATTGGACTTCTTGGATAAATCCAGAATCGATCAACTTCTTGACTTCGGCGTTGATGCTCATTTCAAGCTCGAGTCGCATCCTCCTTGGCGCCTGCTTGACTGGCCTGATATCTGGGGATATTGCTAATCTATGCACAGCAATCTCCGGGTCCAATCCTGGCATCTCGGAGTAGTTCCACGCGAAGCAATCTTTATGCCATAGAAGCACGTTCTTTAACGCAGCCACCTTTTCTTCGGATAACAGCTCGCTGACAAATGTCGGTCGCGGGTCGTCTGCCGATCCCAACTCAATCTTCTTGAGGTTATCTGCAGTAGTATGTATACCATCTTCCAGTTCTTTCGGAGCGGGCGGAAATTCCGAGATCACCTCATCATCGCTGTTCTCAAAGCACCGGTAAAGGTCATCTACGTTCTCGGGCTCTTCTCCTAATATCGTAATCGTATAACAAGTGCGAACCCGCTCCCTGGACTGAGGTGGACCCGGTTCTTCTCTTGCGGCCTTGGGCTCATGCTTTTGCGGTGGCGTCACATTCCAGCCGTCGGATAAAGCGAATCTGCCCCGTCGGTACTGGTCCTCGACCCAGTTCTTGAAGGTGAAGCAGTCTTCAGTAGGATGTCCTATGGCTCGGTGATAAGAGCAATAACTCGGATGAGAAGCCTTACTAGCTTGCTCAGGATGTCTAGACTCTGGAAGCGTGATCATTTGATGTTTTATGGCGAGGTTAAGTAACCTCCCCGTTTTGTCTCGGGGGAAGGAGTACGCTCGACTCATCTTCTTTATGAGGAACAAACCCGAGCTGCTTCTTGATTTATTTCCGTCTTTGCGTCGGGCCTTTCGTACAACGGATTGACGAGGATAAGCGTCTTTGTCTTTTGCAGCACGTTGAGATAGACGTTGCGTCCTGGCCTTCTCGTAGATGGCCATTTCGCGGTTGTGGTCTTCCCGAGCTTCCTGACCCATTTTACTGATAGGCTTGCCCACTTCTTCGGTATCGCTCCCGAAAATCGGCCCTGCATAAACTATCTCTTCCTCTTCTTCGGTAT
Source organism: Agapanthus africanus (assembly GCA_030015575.1). Lineage (NCBI taxonomy): Eukaryota > Viridiplantae > Streptophyta > Magnoliopsida > Asparagales > Amaryllidaceae > Agapanthus > Agapanthus africanus. The sequence goes on along the minus strand of CM057347.1, from coordinate 426,484,103 downwards.
CGCTCCCGAAAATCGGGATGGTGGCGGCGGTTTTGTTCTCCGGATTGCGACACCTTTCTGTATCCTCGAAATCTGGCAAAAAGTATTTCGCATCTTCGTATTTGCGGACTTCGTTCACGGAAAATGGGTTCAGCTCGCCTGTTACGGTATACTCGAAACCGTCCTTAAAGTACTTCATACACTGATGTTGTGTAGAAGGGATGATGTTGTACTCGTGTAGCCAAGGACGACCGAGCAAGGCGTTGTAGCAGGTCTTGGCGTCAATGACATGGAATTTGATGTCTGTGACGAGAAGTCCAAAGCGTAATGTTAGTATCACAGATCCGAGAGTCCGTGACGATTGTGAATCGAAACCGGAGATAGTAATTTTGTCACGAGCGAGGTGTTGCACACTCATGCAGATTTCCTTCAACACCCGAACATTAAGGAGGTTGACGGAGGATCCATTATCCACCAGGATCTTGCCTATCTTGATATCATGGCAGTATCCGGAGACATATAGGGGACGGTTATGGTCGCATGTCCCGAGAAGGAGGTCTTCATCACCGAAAGTGATGTCGGCTGTATGCACTTCCTCCAGTTCATCCTTCATCTTTTCAGTGGCGAGGAAGGCTTGGAATTGCTCAGGTTCTTGTAACGCCTTAATTAGTGAGTCTCGCGCTTCTTTTGATAGTAGGAGGACATCGAGAATGCTAAGCTGAGAAGGCAGCTTCCTTAGGTGCGCGAGGATGTTATAGTCCACTTTACTCTTCCTAAGAGGGTCTTTGACAGCCAGCTCCCTCATGACTTGGTCATCTAAAGTGATATCTTCAGTGACCTTTTCCTTTCCCTTATCCCTTCTATTCCCGGGCCCGAGATTCTTTTCTGGGAGTGTGGGATTGCGCAGCTGAATGTTCTCGCAGGCCTCTGATTCTTCTTCTTTCCCCAAAACAGATTCTTTAAAGAGAGGGCCCAGAGCCATTTCTTCGTCAGAGTCGCTCCCAAAGGTGAGAATTTGTGACCCCCTGGCGTTAACCATGTAACAGTTGCCAGTCGTTCTGTTGTGCCCATCGACAGTACTTCTTCGCTCCTGACGGCTCTTGCGTTTCGTGCGCTTAACATGTTGCCGACGAGTGACATATCCTTGCCACCATATCTTAAAGGCGTCGCACTCCTCCGTGGGATGTGATATTCTCCGATGATATGTGCAATAGTCAGGGTGCGTCTCTACCCCATCGTGTGTGTTTCCTTCCGAGGGTGGTAGCTTCATTCCCATTGACATGGCTTTGGCAAACCTTTTCCTCGTCTTGAATATCTTCTTGTCTACTTCGGATGCCTTACGCTCTGGCAGGGGTAGTTCAACTCTTTTGTTCAGTTGCCCGCATTTGGCTCCTTCCGACGTGGTCATCTCACGCTCCTGGTCCGCTTTACATTTTAGACGAATCTCGTCTAGAAAAGCGTCGATCATTTCATCTGTTGGCCATGCACGCTCTGGTACAGGCTCTGTCTCCAGCTTTTCAATGCCAGGAGTTTTCCCATCATCGGTAAACGAATGGGAGATTACGTTACAACTCGCCACATATCCTTCGGATTCATCCGACGAGCTTTCTCCATCATCTTCTTCTTGAAAGATGTGGTTGAGGAACTCTTGCAGTGTGACAGGGGTTCGCGCCTTTTGATTGTACTCTTCCAGTGCGTCGATTTGCTTCTGCAAGTTCGTGTGCTCTTTTCCAGGCTTCACGGACTTCTTGGATTTCTTCTTCTTTTTCTTCAAAGATTTTGACGATTGGGCGTGAGTATCTGGGCTCTTATCGTGAGTCTTTGTAGTCGGGCGGCGCCTTAGCATCCCTTCAATAATTTGAGGTTCAAGAGGGTCCTTCCATTCGATCGCAGGGCACGCATGAAGGTCTCTCAGCATTCTTCTGGTTTTAGTTGATAGCACGACCTCCCATGGAGCTTCTTCAATAAAAGAACATGTTGCCCCCGGTGTATCCGCTTTCCTAGGAGCATGCGGCTGTGGGGGGTTCACCTTCCACTTTTCGGACAGTACAAACTTCCCCTGGAGGTACTGGTCTTCAATCCATCCTTTGAAGACGAAGCAATCTTCAATCGGATGGCCTACCGTTTGATGGTAAGGGCAATAGTTAGGGTTATTCACTTCGGTGGGTTGCGGCGGTCGCCTTGGATTTGGCAGGTTTATAAGTCTGTTGCGTATTGCCAGCTCGAATAGCCGTTTCGTCTTGTCCCGTGGGAACGAGTAGGGACGCTTCATCTTCTCATTATAATACCGACGCCTTTCCTCGAGTTGATCTGCCGGTTTCGGGGCGTTAGGTTGCTGCTGGGCATTCGCAACAAAGGTTGCCCTCCCTTTACCCTTGTCATTCCGAGATTCCGACTTCGGGGCAGGTGGTCTATGACCCATCTGGTCCATCTGAGCCAACTTGTCGATCAAAGCCTGGAATGTGGTTGGCTTAAAGAACATCATAAACTGGGAGATAGTTGCGTGAGGGTCTAGAGTTCCCACGAACATGCCCACTGCAGGTGCTTCCTCAATGCGTTGCTCACATCTCGACCACAAGTTCCGCCGGCGTATAGCGTACTGGACCCAGGTTTCGCCCGGTTTTACCCTGGCGTTAATCAGTGCAGTTATTGGAGTGCGTTCGCTGGCACTTGCGAATCGCTGAGTGAACAACAGCTCCATTTCAGCGAACGTTTTGATAGAATCGTTCGGGAGTTCCGAATACCATTCGAACGCAGTTTCTGATAAGCTGCCCACGAACTGGCGGAGCAACAGTTTATCATCACCGCCGGTGTTACCGCAGAGGGCCCGGAACTGGGCGACATGTTGATGGGGATTACCGGTCCCCTTATACACGTAGAATTTTGGTATCGTATAGCCTTGCGGGTATTTGATTTGGTCGTACCAGCTCGGATACGGCCGCCCCGTTTTCACGACTTGACCAGCTGCCTCAGTCGCGTGATGAACCCGGATCTGCTGGGCTATGTAGTCAGCCAAGTCAGCCTTAGAGATTGCCTCCTCCTTGGCCGTTGAGAGGGCTGGTGGTGGATTTGACATTTCTCCTCGGTCGTCTTCAAGAACGATTGGGGGATCCTCGGCGGGTAAGTCCTGCTGGATCATCATTCCTATCACATCTTGGAAGAGGAGGCCCATCCGTTGTATATTGGCCGCTTGTTCAGCAGCCTCTTTATCCCTTTTCTCCAGTGTCCGGCGAAGGAATTCAGCATCGGTTTCTTCCTCCCGGCGTGCGTCTGAGGATGTTTCTGGGTTTTCTTTTGGCCCGGTGAGCGCGGCCATAGCATTCATCATTTCTTGAAGCTTTTGTTGCTGCTCTTGAGCCTTCGTCACGGATCGGGTTAGCGGTCGGTGGCCTGTAGACGTGCGGCTTTCCTCTTTTCCAGAGGCCATGTAAACAGTGTGGACCACCATGCTCCCAGACTTAGGGCGTCTGGGCTTAGTGCTTTTAGCCGTCGTTGCATGCTGTGGGGTTTTCTGTGGCCTCCTCCTTTTATGAGCCATGGAGGTTGAGGGGGCCGTTGAGGTGGGCGTCCAGACAGCCTTTTGGGGTTTAGCCTGGTGACCAGCTTCCGGTTGGATTTTCAGCTTCTTGTGTTGGCGAGAGAATTTTGGATCGATGATCGAGTCCCGTGCCTGCCGCCAAACCTTATAGATTTTGGAAGACAGCCGTTGAGGAGATCGGGGTTTTTCGGGTTTTATTTCGACAACCTTTTTTAATGAGGGAGGAGACCTCTTCAGCACTGCCGTAGGAGAATTCCTTCGCACCTTATTTAGCATTTCAAAGCTGTTCCCAGTTGGAACAGCAGCATTAACCTCTGCCATCGGGGCCGATGGAGTCAACCCGGAGGGGGAGTTGCCCCCAGCCTTCCTTACTCGGCGCCAATGGCGACGTCGAGCGTGTCGAGCGGACGGTGTAGGGTCAGCGGTAAGAATGGTTTTGTCTTGCCCCCTGTCTGGGTGGGGGGTCGCAGTTGGCATTAGCCTGTCAAAGACCGATGTCCTTTGGGCAGTAGGAGCGGGAGCTGAAGCCGTTAATCTCGTAAAGACCGACCTTTTGGCCGGAAAAGCTGCCTTGACGACTTCGGGGGCAGGAGCGGGCACCTTCTTAGAAGCAGCCTTCTCTGAGATTGTAGGTCCCATGATGGGTTCGCAGGATTTTTGGCCCAATCTAGAGAAGACCGAGGCGTTGACGTTGGGCGACTCGTTGAGAGGAGCCGCGGCAGGGATAAGACGATCAAAGACCGACTTCTTGAGAGCTTCCGTTGTCAGCGCTGGAGCGGTGAAGTTTGTAGGTGGGAGCATGGTCCCAAAGAACAATCCTGTGGTGGCGCGAGTGACCTGTTCCACGGGCATTGTGAATAGCGAAGCAGCTTGGGGTCCGTAGGCTATACCTCCTGGCGAGGCAGAGCGTTGGCTGCAATTGCAGCCTGAGCGGTTGGAGAATTTCATGGAAGTAGAAGCCATCGATCCTTTGCTTTCTGCAATAAGCAAGACGCCAATTCTTAGTATCTTGAAACCCAAGGGCAACCATTGGCGAACCGCGATTGGTTCGCGAGTCACGACACACGAAGTGTGGAGTGGAAAGAGGAAAAGGTCCCACCGGACGTGCCAGAATCTGTTCCCCTCCGAAAGACGGCGCACAAGACTGCGGTGTCTTGGCACTGAGATTCGGGGCAGATGCTAATTGGTGCTATCCGTTCACCTCTCCGAAGATGCCAAGTTGATTTATGGCACCATGTATTGAAGGTTTAAACGGATGCGTCCGATGTAGCAGACTTCGTCAGATTCCCCCTCGCTTGAGGGGTTTTTGATTGTGGGGACGCTCTTCCCTGCAGGCGCAAGCCCCTGCAGTTAATTACGCTACCGCATTGCGGTAACAACTTTCTCCTTCTCCAGCTGGTCACTTCGTGTCGTGGGTGTTTGTTTTGTGTTTTGTTGCCCGTGGATTGTTTACGGAGACTGAGTTATGTCGTCGCCCGTAGGGCGTGGACTAGTCCAAATCCGTATTATCTTAGATTTGGGTTTGGGGGTTTGGTTTGAGGATACGTCAGCCATACTTGAGGCTAAGATCAACTCAAACGTTTGTTAAGGATGCGTTAGTCTAACTTTGTGACTAAGATCAACTTAACGGGATCGTTTAGATCCGATAAAGTAGTGTTTGAACTCCATTGTTCCAGTTTAGGGACCTAGAGGTCCAACGTATGTATGGCCGTCAGGACCCGTCACCTCTCTAACGACGTTGAAGAATTACAACGACGGATGTCAGAGGAGTTCAGAGATGTACCCTTGAGCCAGAGTTAATTGGGGGGATTTATAGTCCACTCTGTTTGAAGGTTTAAGGATACGTTAGCCATCTTTGAGGCTAAGATCAACTTAAACGGGACCGTTTAGATCCGACAAAAGAGCATGCGGGGCTCTATTGTTCTAGTTTAAGGTCATTGCGGTCCATGGGTAGTTTAAGGACATTGCGGTCCATGGGTAGTTTAAGGACATTGCGGTCCACTGTTAGTTTTAAGACATCTCGGTCAAGGTTAAGGACGTCATAGTCCATGGGTTTAAGGACCCCACAGTCCGTTGTTAGTTTTAAGACATCCCGGTCAAGGTTAAGGACGTCGTAGTCCATGGGTTTAAGGACCCCACAGTCCGTTATGTGCTCTGGATGCTTCACACGGGTTCACTGCCGTGCTTGGCGAGGACCAGGCTCCGCTCTGGACGTTTTCCACGGGGTCAAAGAGTGACATTATCCGCGTTACACGTAACCAGGAATTTGCATTAAACACGGGTTTAAGGGCCCCGCAGTCCGTATCAATGTGTGGTCGTCGGGACCCGTCACCTCTTTGAAGACATTGAGGGATTACAATGCCAAGTATCAAAGGAGTGAAGAGATGTACCCTAGAACCGGAGTGGATTAAATAGTCCTTGGCCCAATTTGGGGTCAAGACGAATTAATTGTGTTATGAGTCTATTGGCCCAGTTAATCACAAATTGAGGACTTATGGCCATCTTGGGCTAAGTCCAATCAAGAGAGGCTTTGCCTCCATCCATTTAGTCAATTGGGTCAAAGCCTAGTGTTAAACACTACAGAGCAATCAGTGTTGAACACTGGGAATGAGGTTGACAAATTAGTGTTTAACACTAGGAGATAATTGGTGTTAAACGCCAGCAACAAGGCTTTTCAAATTAGTGTTAAACACTAAAACAGATCAGTGTTGAACACTGCAAATGAAGATCTCAGATTAGTGTTAAACACTAAGGCAATCAGTGTTGAACATTGCAGATAAAGCTTTTTAATTAGTGTTGAACACTAAGGCCCAACAGTATTTTAACACTGGGTTCGAGAGTTTCAATTTAGTATTAAACACTAAGACAAGAGGGGTCACGTGGCAGCACGTGAGAGCGCCCTCCCTTCATTTATTCTGAGATTATCGTGTCTTTCAGAGCGTCACGTGCCATCACGTGATGGGCATTCAAATGCCTATGTATTAGAGCTTCTGCCAAGGGTCACGTGGATCACGTGGGGTGCTGCCTCAAAGGGGCTTTCTGTAGACCTTTTGGGAGGTCACGTGATGACACGTGACCCTGCCTCTATGCATTTTGTTTAGAGGCTTTGTTAATCTTTTTTTTTTTCAGGAATTAAATTCCTCGAGCTGTAAATTTCAGAGGAATTAAATTCCTACTTCCTTTCGAGGACTTATATTCTGGAATAGAGTTTAACTCTGAATTTTCTGTAGGAATTACATTCCTCATATATGTGAAGGGCTGAATAGGGTTAAACCCTAACAAAAGTTTTTAAGGAATTGAATTCCCATTCCCTGTTAAATGATGATTAAGGGAATTAAATTCCCGTTGTTTCAACAAAACTAAGTTCTTAATTACGGTTAAACCCTGTTTCTTTTTATTCTGAAGGAATTAAATTCCCATGATACAGGGTCAAGCCCTAATTTTATTTTAAAGGAATTAAATTCCTATAGTTCTGTGAGAATTAAATTCTCATACTTGCATTCCCTCTCTATGTTTTGGATCTGCATGGCAGGATCTCGACCCATTGAGAATTAAATTCTCAACCTTAAGGGGAGATGTGCACTTTGCAGATCCTCTATCAAAGAGAGAAGAAATATATTCTTCTGTTTTTATGTATCAGAGTTAAACTCTGTTGAGAATTAAATTCTCTTCTTCTTTCAAGGAGCTTTTCCCTTTCTTACCTAGGGTTTTTGCAGAAGATCCAAGTTCTCCAAGTATCGAAGCTCTCTTTCTTTTCTCTTTTTTTTCTCTGCGTATATATATGTATGTATGTCTCTTAGCTCCTATTTATAGGAGAAGCAGCCGAATCAATCAGTTTTTGACGAATCTTCGTGAAAGATTTGATTTGCATCCATCATTCATTTTGGACCTTTGGATTATTAGGTGAATTTTATTCACCATTGGATTTTAAATCCAGAGATTCTCCTTTGTTATTTTGGTTAGATTTAAAGGAGAAATCTTTCCAAACCCGAGATTTTCCCATAGATAGATCACCTCTGAATCTTTAATTCGATTGGTTCCAGATAGTTGCTTTCCTTTGGAAAGATTTGAATTTCTCTCGGAATTTAATTCTGTTAACACAGTGGGCTTTGAAAGCCGGTCACGTGTGACCACGTGACTCATGGTCACGTGTGGGCACGTGACCCCCTTTGGAATGAGCCTTTTCCTTTCTTTTGCGCTCTGTCTTCTTATTGCTGCTTAATCGTCACGTGCTGCCACGTGACCCCTGGTCACGTGTGAGCACGTGACCCTTGTTTGAACTCTCTCTTTCCTTGGTTCAACTGGAGAACGAGTCTGCTGTCTTAAACGTCACGTGGCAACACGTGACCCTGGTCACGTGGAAGCACGTGACCTCTTCTGAAGCCTTTTCCTTGACTTGATCAGGGAACTGGTGTGCCTTTTGACTCTTGCATTTAAATGTCACGTGTCGCCACGTGACCAGGGTCACGCGGGAGCACGTGACTCTTTCTGAAGCCCCCTTTTCTTCAACGTAGTCAGGAAACTGAACTTGCCTTGATGATGTTTTTAGGTGTCACGTGCCAACACGTGACCGCTAGTCACGTGTAAGCACGTGACCCTCTTCTGAAGCTTTTCCCAGAAGCTTTCCTGATTTTAAATCAGGAAACAGTACTAGGATTTTGTCCGTCGTACCGTCGCGTTGGCTGATGTATTCCTCGATAGGCAATCTTGCTATTCGAGCAGCCTTGCGCTTGTCGTGTCTCTGATCCCTTCGGGGGCTGGACAAGACGTCTTCAAGCAATCTTCCTAGGCAGTTTGACCGTCGGAAGAGCAAGCATTAGGAATTTTGCCATGCCGCTTTTTACTTGAGGTTAGGCTCATTTTAGAGAGCCCCGATGAGTCATAACCACTCCGCGCTGGTATGGGATGATCTCCGATAGTCTTTCAGCTTTTATATGAGTTGTCGTCAAGACTCTGAAGCTAGGAATTTAGCCTTCGCTTCGTTTGCTGGCACTGCGTCTGCTGTATCGAGACGAATGTCGCGGTTGTCTCTAGGTTGCATGTGAACCGTCGAGGTTTGGAACTAGGGATTTTGCCATGGCTCCGTTGTTTGATTGTTGCGTCTGAGTTCTGTTGGAGGAAGAACGCTGTGGTGACATCGCGTCTACTGTATCGAGACGAAAGTCGAGGTGGTGACCACTCCATGTGGGATTATCTCCGGTAGTCTTTCAGGTTTTATATGAGTTACCGTCAAGACCCTGAAGCTAGGAATTTGGCCTTCGCTTCATTTGCTTTGGCGTGTCCGAATCCTGTTAGAGGAAGGACGCTGTAGTGATATCTCGTATGCTATATCGAGACGAACGTCGAGGTGGTGACCACTCCACGCTGATGTGGGATGATCTCCGATAGTCTTTTAGGTTTTATATGAGTTGCCTTCAAGACCGTGAAGCTAGGAATTTGGCCTTCGCTTCATTTGCTTTGGCACGTCCGAATCCTGTTGGAGGAAGGACGCTGTAGTGACATCTCGTCTGCTGTATCGAGACGAGCGTCGAGGTTGTGGTGGGTTTTTGCCATCGCTCCGCTTTGTTTCGACCGTGAGGTCTTTTGTTGACGTTGCGTCTACATCCTGTTGGACTGCTGAGGAACGCCGTTGGTGATCTCTCGTCTGCTGTATCGAGACGAATGCTGAACTGGAGCTGGGATTTTGCCGTCGCTCCGCTTTGTTTCGACCGTGTGTTCTTTTGTTGACGTTGCGTCCACATCCTGCTGGACTGCGAAGGAACGCCGTCGTTGACATCTCGTCTGCTGTATCGAGACGAATGCTGAGGTGGTCTCTTGGTTGTCTGTGAACCATCGAGATTTAGAACTAGGGACTCTGCCGTGGCTCCATTGTTTTGACCCTGGGATGACATTGTGTCTGCTATAATGAGACGAATGCTGAGGTGGAGCTAGGATTTTGCCATCACTCCGCTTTGTTTTGACCGTGAGGTCTTTTGTTGACGTTGCATCTGCATCCTGCTGGACTGCGAAAGAACGTCGTTGTTGACATTGCGTCTGGTGTAGCGAGACGAATGCTGAGGTGGAGCTGGGATTTCGCCGACACTCCGCTTTGTTTGGACCGTGAGGTCTTTTGTTGACGTCACGTCTGCATCTGGTTGGAGTGAGGAGAAACGCCGTTGGTGATCTCTAAGTTGTCGATATTGACGTCGAGATCCTGAAGCTAAGGATCTTCCTTTGCTTCGTTTGTTGACATTGTGTCTGCAATATTGAGACAAATGTCGAGATTGTCCCTAGGTTGTCTATGAACCGTCGAGATTTGGCTTCGCTTTCTGATGGAGCCTGTTGGGAAGGTATGGTTCCCTCTTTGTTTGTGCCCCTGGATTGTATACAGGGATCGATGTGATCTCACCTGTAGGGCAAAAAGTTTCATTCTTTCATCATTTTTTTATTCTTTCCGCGATGCTCTATCATTTCAGCTTTTTATATCGCGAAAATCGCGATTTCCCCATCATTTCGGCTATTTTTCGCGATGCCCAATTATTTCAGCTATTTTTCTTTTTACTCGCTGCTTTTTATTACGAGTTGCCCAATCATTTCGGCTGTTTTTGTATGCATACATTTTTACTTGCTGATTTCGTTGCAAGTTGCCCCATCATTTCGGCCATTTCGTATACATGTGTGGCTCGTTGGCTTTTCGCTGCAAACTTGGAATTAGACACCGATTTTGGCATCAGCATCGCTACAGATGGGATATTGCCAGGAGCGAATCATCATTTGCCTCTGTCGATATCGAACAAAGGTGGCTTGGTAGACAGGGTTAAGATCCTGTCGACTAAGGCTTTTGACTTCATGAGCCGTAAGGGTCTCATAAAAATATTTCTCCCTACAAGTTGTGAGGATCTCATAGGTGCGTTTTCTCCTTAGGAGTCGTGAGGATTCCTAAATGCATGGTCTCTTATAAGTCGTAAGGATCTTACAAGAGTGCTTTCTTCTTATAAGTCGAGAGGACTTACAAGGGCTGTTCACCGTGTAAACATATCCCTAGTCACGGATGCGACTTTGTTAGGGAAATGTTTATTCGCGCCCGTGGATTGTATACAAGGGTCAATACTGAACCGCTTGTAGGACAGTATTGGAGGTTGTGGGGGGGCGCTCAAGAACAGGTTCAGGTCCCTGTAACTTAAGACTTTTGAATCTTATGAGCCGTGAGGGTCTAATAAAAGGGTTCTCCTTACGAGTCGTGAGGATCTCGCAAGTGTAATTTCTCCTTAGGAGTCGTGGGGATTCCTAAGTGTGTTGCTTCCTTTGTGAGTCATAAGGATCTCACGCGGGTGGTTTCTCCTCACAAGGTCGAGAGGACCTTGCAAGTGTCCTTTAACGAGGTTGCGCCCTTTCGGGTTTTCACAAACACTCGCCGGTAGCCCTGCTGTTTTTACTCACGGAGCGCTTTCGGGTTTTCATCCGTGCCCCTCTTTCTTTTGGACATACCGTTTTTTTTACGAGTCTGCGCCCTTTCGGGTTTTCACAAACATCGTCGGTAGTCCTGCTATTTTTACTCACGGAGCCCTTTCGGGTTTTAATCCATGCCCATCTCGCTTATGGACGTACCGTTTTTTTTGTACTCCACGTCAGCTTGAAGATACCGCGGGTTGGTAGTAGTTTAACGACGTTTCGGTCATAGGTCAACGTACGATTACGCAGCTAGATATTACCGCAAATCTTTGCATGTTTTGTGCCGGAGGTGGATTCCTTGAAGAGAGGGCTAAGGGCGATTTCTTCGTCAGAGTCGCTTCCAAAGGTGATAACTTGCGATCCCTTGGTGTCGGCTATGTGACAGTTGCCAGCAGCTCTTTCGTGCTCATCTGTCGTGCTTTTCTGTTCCCGACGAGCCTTGCGCTTCACTCGTTGAACGTGTCGTCGATGGGAAACATATCCCTGCCACTAGTTTTTAAAGGCTATACACTCCTCGATGGGGTGTGCAATCCTCTGATGGTATAGGCAAAAGTTAGGATGTATGTTCGCTTCATCAAGACGTATATTGCCAGGGGAATTTCCTTTGAGAGAGGGCTACTTCATTCCTATTGCCAGGGCCCTAACGAATTGATTCCTTACTTTAAGCTTGCTTTTGCTGGCTATAGGGATGTTTTGCTCCAGTCGAGGTGTCTCGACCTTTTCCTCCAGTCGTCGGCGTTTGGCACTTTCAAATATATCCAGTTCACGCTCTTGATTGGCTTTTCTTTTCTGACGAGCTTCGTTTAGGAATGCATCAATCATTTCGTCTGATGGTCCTAGAAGTTCAGGCTCTGGATTTGCCCCTAGTTTTTCTACATCCAAAGTTTCTTCACCGTTTATTAACGAGTGAGAGATCACATAACAGCTTGCCATATAATCCTCAGACTCATCCGACGAGTCTTCTCCATTGTCATCATCTTTGTCCACAAGGACATGGGTGAGAAATTCTTGGAGTGTGACTGGGGTCCGCGCCTTCTGATTATATTCTTCCAATGCGTCAATCTGTTTTTGCAGGTCCGTGCGCTTGTCACCAGGCTTCATGGGCTTTTTGGTCTTCTTCTTCTTTTTCGAAGACTTTGACGGCTGGGTGTGAGCGCTCTGACCATCACCACCAGTTTTTGGAGTTGGGCGTGGTTTCAGCATTTCCTCGATGATCTCGGGTTCCAGTGGATTTTTCCACCTGATCGTCGGGCATGTTTGGAGATCCTTCAGCATTCTTTTCGTCTTGGCTGAAAGAACGTCATCCCATGGGGCTTCCCTTATGAATAAGCACGATGCCCTCGGCATGTCCACCTTTTTAGGGGAGTGAGGTTGTGGTGGGTTCACCTTCCAATTTTCAGAAAATGCGAACTTGCCTTGTTGGTATTGGTCCTCCATCCAGCCTTTGAAGACGAAACAATCTTCGATTGGATGGCTTACTGCTTGGTGGTAAGGGAAGTAATTAGGATTGTTGACATCGCCTGGCTGCAACGGACGTTTTGGATCCGGCAGATTAATGAGTTTGTTGCGCACTGCCAGCTCGAACAGTTTCCTCGTTTTATCCTTGGGAAACGAGTAAGGACGTCCCAGTCTCTCCTCGAGGGATGGGCGTGGATGCAGGTTGTTTTGGCGAACAACCGGCTTTAGGTTGCTCGGCCGTTGTTGAGTATTGGCAACGAAGGTTTCTTTCCCTTTGCCCTTTTCATTCCAAGGCTCCGTCTTTGAAGAGGAAGGCCTATGGCCTATTTGGTCCATTTGGGCCAGCTTGCCAATCAAGGCCTGGAAGGTGGTCGGCTTGAAGAACATCATGAATTGGGATATGGTTGCTTGAGGGTCAAGAGTACCTACGAACATGCCTACCGCAGGCGCTTCTTCGATGCGCTGCTTGCACTTCGACCATAGATTACGCCACCGTATCTCATACTGGACCCATGTTTCTCCCGGTTTCACCCTGGCATTGATCAGTGCTGAGCACTTGCAAAAAGTTGGGTGAACAGTAATTCCATCTCTGTAAAAGTTTTGACGGAGTCGTTGGGCAGCTCTGAATACCACTCAAACACCGTCTCTGCCAAGCTGCCGACGAATTGGCGAAGCAGTAACTTATCATCCCCTCCGGTGTTGCCGCACAAGGCTCTGAATTGAGCGACAAGCTGAAGCGGATTTCCCGTCCCCTTATATACGTGGAATTTGGGGATCGTGTATCCCGGTGGGTATTTTATTTGGTCATACCAACCCGGATAGGGTCGTCCAGTCTTAACAATCTGACCGGCCGCCTCGTTCGCCTGGTGAGCTCGTATCTGTTGAGCGATGTAATCATCCAGGGCGGCTTTTGAGATGGTCTCCTCTTTGGCTGCTGAACAAGCCGGAACAGGGTTTGACGTCTCCGCTCTGTCGTCTTCGAGGATAATCGAAGGATCTTCGGCTGGAGGATCCGGCTGTAACATCATCCCTACCATGTCTTGGAAGAGAAGCGCCATTCGTTTTATGTTGGCAGCCTGTTCTGCTGCTTCTCTGTCCTTCTTTTCGAGGATTCTGCGTAAGAAGTCAGCATCGGTTTCTTGTTCGTGACGCTGTTCTGATGATGCCTCCGGGCTTTCTTTTGGCCCGGTGAGTGCGACCATCGCAGTCAACATCTCCTGAAGCTTCTGCTATTGTTGTTCCTAAGGCCTTATTATTGATCGGGTGAGCGGTCGGTGGCCTGTCGAAGTGCGGCTTTCCTCTTTTTCGGAAGCCATGTAAACAGTATGTACCGCTATGCCCCCAGACTTGGGGCATTTGGGCTTAGCGTCTTTGTGATCTGCCGCAGTCATAGGGGCTTTCTTTTGAGCAGTTAACGTTGAGGGGGCCGTTGCAGCGGGCACCCAGGTGTTTGTCGTCCTTTGTGGCTCGCCAGGACGGTTCTCTTCCTGCTGAACCTTCAGCTTCTTCTGTCGGCGAGGATAATCTTGATCAATCACTGACTCCTGGACCCGTCGCCAACTTTGTAAATTTTGGAGGACAGACGCTGAGGGGGTTTCTCCGGCTTTATTTCTGTGACAGTCTCCACCGGTGGAGGAGATCTTTTCAGTACGGCGGTAGGAGAGTTCCTACACACCTTGTTTAGCAGTTCAAAGTTGTTCCCGGTTGGAACAACAGCATTGACTTTCACCGTTGGGGCTGGTGGAGTTAGCCCGGAGAGGGAATTGCCCCCAGCTTTCCTTACTCGGCGCCAGTGGCGACGTCGAGCGTGTCGAGCCATTGGGATTGTTTCGGCTTGAGGGGTGATTTCGTCATGCCCCCTGTTCTGGTGAGGCGCCGCTGGTACCAGCCTTTTAAAGACCGACGTCCATTGAGTGGGGACGACCAACCTATCAAAAGCAGACTTTCGCAAAGGAGGAGAAGTTTTGATGACTTCGTTCGGGGCGGAAGCTGGAACAGTCAGTCTTGCAAAGACAGTCCCCTTGGCAAGAGAAGCCGTCTTGACGACTTCGGGAGCAGGGATGGCCCTTCCTTGATCAGTTTATTATAGTATTCATTGATGATATTCTCGTTTATTCTCGGAGCCGAGAGGAGAACAAGCAGCATTTGCGTATTACGTTGCAGACCTTGAAGGAGCATCAGCTGTTTGCAAAATTCTCCAAGTGTGCTTTTTGGCTGGATAGTGTGGATTTCTTGGGACACGTAGTTACTAGAGATGGGATACATGTGGACCCAAAGAAGATTGAAGAAGTACAGCACTGGCCCAGACCTGTGTCAGTTACAAAGGTTCGGAATTTCTTAGGTCTGGCAGGTTATTACCGATGCTTTGTGAGGATTTTTCTCGGATCGCTGCACCGTTGACCGGATTGACTAGGAAGGAGGTTCCTTTTCTTTGGACAGATGCATGTGAGCAGAGTTTCCAGCAATTGAAGACTCGCTTAACGACTGCACCAGTCTTATCTTTACCATCTGGGTCTGGTGGTTTTGTTCTATATTGTGACGCCTCTCAAGTAGGTTTAGGCTGTGTGTTGATGCGGCACGGTAGGGTTGTAGCTTATGCTTCTCGACAGCTGAAGAGGCACGAGCAGAACTACCCCACTCATGATTTGGAGATGGCTGCTGTAGTTTTCGCACTGAAGATTTGGAGGCATTACTTGTATGGAGAGTCGTGCCAGATTTTTACAGATCATAAGAGCTTGAAGTATATTTTTCAGCAGAGGGATCTAAATCTAAGGAAGCGTAGATGGATGGAACTCGTGAAGGATTACGATTGTGAGTGTTCTCCGCCGAAAATCGGGAAGACAAACGTCTTGCCTGAATTAGGAGGCAGATGCTAATAGGTGCTATCCGTCCACCTATCCGAAGATGCCAAGTTGATTTATGACACCACGTATCGAAGGTTTAGACGGATGCGGCCGATGTAGCAGACTTCGTCAGATTCTCCCTCATTTGAGGGGTTTTTGATTGTGTGGACGCTCTTCCCTGCAGGCGCAAGCCCCTGCAGTTAATTACGCTACCGCGTCGCGGTAACCACTTTCTCCTTCTCCAGATGGTCACTTCGTGTCGTGTGTGTTTGTTTTGTTTTTGGTTGCCCGTGGATTGTATACGGAGACTAATTTATGTTGTCGCCCGTAGGGCGTGGATTAGTCCAAATCCGTATCTTCTTAGATTTGGGTTTGGGGTTGGGTTTAAGGATACATTAGTCTCATTTGAGACTAAGATCAACTTAAACGTTTGTTAAGGATACGTTAGTCTAATTTTAGACTAAGATCAACTTAACAGTTTGTTAAGGACACGTTAGTCTAATTTTAAACTAAGGTCAACTTAACCATTTGTTAAGGATATCTTAGTCTAATTTTAGACTAAGATCTACTTAACAGGATCATTTAGATCCAACAAAAGAGCATTTAAACTCTATTGTTTAGTTTAGGGACATTGCGGTCGATTACCAGTTTAAGGACATAGTGGTCCAATACCAGTTTAAGGACGTAGTGGTCCATTGTTAGTTTAAAAACATCACGGTCGAGGTTAAGGACATCATAGTCCGTGAGTTTAAAGACCTCGCAGTCAAGGTTAAGGACATCATAGTCCGTGAGTTTAAAGACCTCGCAGTCAAGGTTAAGGACATCATAGTCCGTGAGTTTAAGGACCTCACAGTCCAGTTTAGAGACGTCATAGTCTATGAAGTGTGTGGTTATCGGGACCCATCACCTCTCTGAAGACGTTGAAGGATTACAACGACAAATATCAAAGAAGTGAAGAGATGTACCCTCGAACCAAAGTGGATTTGGGGATCTGTAGTCCAATTTGGAACTACGATCAATTTATTAGATTATGAGCACATTGGCTCAGTTAAATCTGAATTGAGGACTTATGGCCAGTTTGGGCTAAGTCCAATTAGATTAGAAATATTGGCTCTTTGTTGGACCATTAAACATTTGTCTGGGTTCAAGCCCACATTATTTAGCAATGCTAAACCAAAGTTTTAAGGGCTCTGATAACATTTTGTCTTTTATTAGGCACTGAACATTCATCATGGCTCTGGAGTTTACTTTGAATGTCATGTGAAATGATCAAGTTTGGAAAACAAGAGTATATTTGAAGTTCGGTCAAAGGGGAATCCTGCCTCTGGAAAAACTTAGCCATTTTGGGCTAGGTTGGTTTTGAAATAGTGTTAACACTAGAAGGTATTTGACGATCACGTGTTCCCACGTGATGCGCTTTAAAAATAGTGTTAAACACTAAAAATGGGATGGTCACGTGGGGTCACGTGAGGCGCCTGAGAATTGGGCCGAAACTCCTTTATTTTACCCTCAAAGCTGCAAATAAGTGTTAAACACTTAGCTTTCAGGCCATCACGTGTGAGCACGTGAGCCATCTGATGATGGGGCCATATTTCCTTTTACTTTGTTCTGCAAATAAGTGTTAAACACTTTTTGACTTTCTGGCCATCACGTGCGGGCACGTGATAAGCATTCATGAACTGATTTGGTAAGGCATTTATTAGGGGTCACGTGGTAACACGTGAGAGCGCCCAGAGCCAACATTTCCTTTGCTTTTATTCTCTTTGTTTTAGAGGTCACGTGGAAGCACGTGAGGCATTGCCTCAAAGCTTTTTCCTTCTCATTTTTGGGGATCTTTTCAGGGGTCAGGTGGGGCTACGTGACCTTAGTTCTTTGCATGCATGAAGATCTTTTAAGTCGCTTTATTTTTTTTAAGAATTGAATTCTCTGTAGGGTTAAACCCTAATTATGATTTTGGAGGAATTAAATTCCTATTGTGAAAGAATTAAATTCTTATATAGGGTTAAACCCTAATTTCATTTAGAGGAATTAAATTCCTGTGAGTTTTGGGAGAATTAAATTCTCATATAGGGTTAAACCCTAGTTTTGTTTTTGAGAGAATTAAATTCTCTAAACTCAATTCTCCCTCTAAGTTTTGGATCTGCATGGCAGGATCTCAACCCGATGAGAATTAAATTCTCAACCTATGGGGAGATGTGCTTCTGCAGATCTTCAACTAGAGAAAGAACTAAGTTCTTTTGTGCAGAAGAGTTAAACTCTTAGATTTGATAATTAAATTCTCTTTTTTGAAGTTTTGATCCCCTTTCTTTTCTCACATAGGGTTTTTTTTGTTGAGAATTAAATTCTCCTTTCTTTTTTCTCTCTGTTGTTGTTATCTCCCCAAAAAAGTCGATCCCCTCTCTTCTCTTTTTGGCTCATATTTATAGGAGAAAGAAAAGAATCAATTTGTTTAGTAAATCTTTTATTGAAAGATTTGTTTGTTTTCATAATCAACATGATCTTTTAGATCACTTAGTGAATCTTATTCACCAGTGGATTTTTAATCCATGAGATCTTTTATCTGTTATTCAAATTTCAGGTAAATCTTTCCTTGTATAGAATCTTTCTATAAACTGGTGATTTTTAATCACCATTGGATTAAAAATCCAATGGTGCTCCATTTTACAGAGCATCATCTTTTTTATTTGGAAAGATTTAGAGAAATATTTTTCCAGTTAGGGTTTTTGATTCCCTCTTAATTAGAATTTAATTCTATTGTTTCAGAGATTTTAGGATCCCATCACGTGTTGACACGTGACCCCACTGTTTAGAATTTAATTCTTATTATTTCAGAGGGTTTAAGAGCCCATCACGCGTTGGCACGTGACCCCACTGATTAATTATTTAATTAGAATTTAATTCTATTAATTCAGAGATCTTAGGAACCAATCACGTGTCTGCACGTGTTGCCCCATTGGGGTAATCCTTGCTATTTTATTATAATTTTTAATCCCTTTTTAGTGAGTTTAAGAGGCCCATCACGTGTGGGCACGTGACTTCTATTGATTAGAATTTAATTCTATTAGTTAAAGAGCCTAAGAACCCATCACGTGTCTGCATGTGACCTTTGGTCACGTGTGGACACGTGATCCCCCATTAGGGTATTCCTGATTGCACTTTTAATTTTCTTCAGTGGGTTTTCAAAGGCCTATCACGTGATGGCACGTGACCCCATTTAATTATTTATTTTATTCAGTGCCTACAGGCTTTGCCTGTAAATGGTCATGTGTAGGCACGTGATGCCCGGTCACGTGTGGGCACGTGATTCTTCATAACTTTTGATCCCGGATGAATTATAAGGCCCATAATATATCAAATCGAAGGATTTTTCGAGACGCTTTCGTTACCATCAGAATTTAGCTGTTTCTCATTCGGGAGTTTATCAAAATACAGCCCGAAAAATACTGGTTCGCATTTTCTTAAGCGTATCGCTGCCATTTGATACCTTGGGCTCTTTTGCGCAGAAATTTTTGACGGGAACAGTGAGATCTTGTATCTTCTAGGCAAGGAGAATGTTGTAGCAGATACTTTGAGTCGGAGGCCTGGAGGTAGCTTATCTCATGTGCGCACCTTGCAGAGACAGTCTTCTACAGACTGGCAAATTCTATGTGATAGTCGTGTACAGCATGAGTTCACCTCGACAGGAGGACAGTTAGCATATGTTCGCACCCGACCTCAGTTATTGGATCGCATTCGAGAGACACAGCCCGCAGATGGTCGTATGACAGAGATTATGGATCAGGTTAGGGATGGCAGAGAGTCGGGGTTCGTGATTGATGATCATGGAGTATTACGTTTTGGGACTCGTCTTTGTGTACCAGATTCAGATTGGTTGAGGCGTGAGATCTTAGAGGAAGCCCACCGATCAGCATATAGTATTCATCCTGGTTCCACCAAGATGTATCATGACTTGAAGGAGGTTTATTGGTGAGAAGGAATGAAGAGAGATGTTGCGGAGTTTGTTTCGAGATGCTTGACTTGTCAGCAAGTCAAAGCTGTACACCAGAGGCCGGCAGGAGAGTTGCAGCCCTTGCCCATTCCAGAGTAGAAATGGGAACAGATTTCCATGGATTTCATTGTGGGTCTACCGAGGACTAGCAGAGGGTATGATTCCATTTGGGTGATTGTAGATAGATTAACAAAGGCAGCTCACTTTCTTCCGGTGAAGACGACGTATGGGTTTGCACAGTATGCTCAGATTTATATCGATGAGATTGTACGATTACATAGAGTTCCGACGTGCATAGTATCAGATCGGGGTACCCAATTTACTAGCAGGCTATGGCAAAAACTTCAAGAAGCTCTCAGTACATGATTGAGTTTTAGTACAGCTTTCCGCCCACAGACAGATAGTCAGTCAGAGCGGACCATTCAGACTTTAGAGGATATGATACGAGCTTGCAGCCTTGATTTTGGTGGTAGTTGGGATCGTCACCTACCTTTGATAGAATTTTCGTACAACAACAGTTTTCAGGAGACGATCCAGATAGCGCCCTTTAGAGCTTTATATGGGAGGAAATGTCGATCACCCGTTTGCTGGACGGAACTGAGCGAGAGTAGATAGTACAGGAGACTACAGAAAAGATTCAGCTGATATGAGACAGAATGAGAGCGGCCCAGTGCAGACAGAAATCATATGCAGATCGACGACGTCGTATACTCGAGTTTGAAGTGGGAGATCATGTGTTCCTTCGTGTATCTCCGATGAAAGGTGTGATGCGTTTCGGGAAAAAGGGGAAGCTCAGTCCCATATATGTTGGACCTTACGAGATTCTGGAGAGAGTGGGTGTTGTAGCTTATCGTTTAGCACTTCCACCGAGTTTTCCCGATGTGCATCCGGTGTTTCACGTTTCGATGCTTCGCAAGTATCTTCACGATCCTTCTCACGCGATCCAGCATCAGATCTTACAGCTTGAGCCGGATTTATCCTACACAGTGCAGCGGGTAACTATTCTAGACAAGCAGGCAAAGAAACTAAGATCGAGGGTACTTCCATCTGTAAAGGTTCTTTGGCGAGGAACGAATCGTGAGGAGATCACTTGGGAGACCGAGGATGCGATGCAAAAGAAATTTCCACATCTTTTTGAAGGTACGTTTAGTTAAGTTTTAAATTCGGGGACCGAATTTTCTTAAGGGGTAATATTGTAACATTTTGAAAATTTAGAAATAAATAAAATTAATCAATTAAATAATAAAATACTAATTTAAAAAGTTATCAAAACCAAATAAAATATTTTCATAAGTAGTATGTAAAACAAATTAAATTAAGATTTTAATAAGTAACATAAATAAATTATAAGGGGTTTAATATAAAATTTAGCTTCATTTTAATTAAAGTGGTGTTATATAATAACATAGTTAGCGAGGGGTCTTTGTGTAAAAAGTTAGGAAAGTTGTGCAAACTATGAAATGTGGAGGGTGTAAGTGAAAGAGAGTGGTTAATATTTTAGTTCAGATATTATCACAAAAATAAAACATATTGGTGTGATATTGTTCCTTTCATGCACAACACACACACAACACCTCCTCCTTGCATGAAACAACCACACATTGATCATTGACACCTCCGCTTGCACCTCACCCTTCCCTTTTCTCATATATATCTTATATTCATATCGGTAGCTCAGTTAGAAAATCTGAAAATCTAAAAGAAAGAAAAAGAAAAACAAAATAAAACAAAAAAGAACAAGAGAAGAGAAGAGAAGAGCTAAGTCTAGGATTTCCTCACCATCAAGCTAGGACTAGAAGCTTGTGCATCTTAGGGAGAGTTATTCTAGCAATATTCTTATAGGTAAAACCCTTGCTCACTGTAGGAATTTATTCTGTAATCTGTTTAAATGGGAAATCCAATGTCTATAATATCGTATTTTTAGCAAAACTGAACTCTGTAATAATCTTCTATAGTTTAGATAAAAATCAACTTAACAAAACAGTGCCAAAATGCTGTATGTTGGACCTAGAACAAACCATAGGAATACGAGCAGGGGAGCTCGGATTTTGGCCGGCGACCTTAAAAGGAATTCCGGCGTCGCCGGATTTGTAGGGGGCATGGGTGTTTTGGGTTGTTGGGTAGGTCTCTTTATCATTGTTAGGATAATTTGGTATTGTTTAATTTAGTTAGTTTAACTGTATACAAAATCTGGGAGCTAATATCGGAAAAAGGTATCTAAAATTTAAAATACGACACGGTTAAAACGTAACGCGTTCTGTTTTCTGTCGCGAAACAGCGTTTGGGTAAAATCCAGTTAATTTGAGTGTTAGATAATTTGCTATAATCGTACGTAATGTAATTAGTACGTACAATGTGTGTTTTCATGTTTTCACCATATCGGAATGTAGCCGTTTCTTATACAAGTTAAATTTAATATTAGATTTGAGTTCAAGAGTTCCGGAGGCAGCCAGGAAAGGAAAAGGATTGGCGATTCCTGAGTAGATACGACGTATTTCCGGTGAGTAGACTAAACATCTACCAGGGAATTTTGTAAAGATGGCGTGTTACGCCCGTAGTTTTATTTAAATAAAAGTTTTACTTTTGTATGCTAAATTAATAATACGCATTCATATACATACCTATGCATCACTATGGTAATAGATGTAGAACACTGCACAATTATCGACGAGTTATGCCGCACATGCACACCTTTACATGTTATACTACACCTCGTCGATATTAACTTGTCACTTTTACACTAAATATTCATCTTGTTAAATATGATTCCTATCATACCTCAATTATTAACAATAGTGGTAATTTGCATAAATGACATCATGTTTATCATCCGAGTATTCTAAGTTGATATAAGAAGCTTTTGTATTATTGAGAATTTATGGTTTGGGTTTTCCTGTACTATTACATAAATCTAGTGATTTCATGATTGATGTGACATGTCCACCATGAGATGTTTTATGATTTGGTTTTATTCCGGACCGAGTGGGGAAGCTATACAGTCGCGGATTTATACGTTATCCAGACTGAGTGGGGGAGATATACAGTTGGATACATGGTGGACCCGGTCGAGACCGAGGGGTAGGATAGCCGCATTTGAGGCGGGGGAGCCTAGCGAGATTACTCGATACCGGAGATAGTGGTGAAACACGGCGGATATCTAGGTGATATCGACCGGTGTTATTGAGTAACAGGATCGTTCGGGGAAAGATGCCTGATGAAACACTGAAGATTTGTGTCGATATTAAATACAGAAAAATGAACCTGATTTGGAAAATAGTTGATGAGATTCAGTTTTGAGTTATGCATAGGGTATTTCATATTCATTCTTCCACCTGTTATCATGCATCACATTCATTACTGTAGATAGTAGTTCTAGTTCGTCATATTTACATTATCAGCCGTTGTATGTTAGTTATATTCACTGAGTTGGCAACTCACCCCGTTGTGCCACAGTTCCTTGCAGGAGTAGAGTGGACGGTTAGCCGCGGTGCAGATCCACCTACCAGCTTGTATCGCATCTTTTGCTAGGTGGGTTACCTATGTAGTAACCTTCCCTTTTTGGTATTGTATAGTTTATCTAGAAAACCTCCATCAGGCCCTGTATTTTTACTTAGAACGAGAGATGGTTGTATGTATATTATTTGGCAGATGAGATCATTTAGTTATGTTAAATGATATTTCTTTTACTTTTGTCTGAGATTCTTATTGATGTCACAAAGTTGTATATTTATTTCCGCTGATGATATTGTTGATCCCAACTAGGGATGCAACCAAACTTAACACTTTATACTGGCTTTTATTATTATTTCACTAGAATGTTACGGTTAAAATCTTAAATACCTAATACCGAGATTTCTACTTAAAAACTAAATTTTTCCTAAAGTTCCGCAAAAAGGGTTGTTGATCTTGGTTTCTGGTTTACTCGGGTTGTGTAGATATCTTTAGATATTATACAATCTAAGTGCCGGTCACATCCAAACTTGGGTCGTGACAAAACTACTACAAACCGCAGCATCTTAAGGCTGACGCAAAAAAAGGTTGTCCATAAGCGAAATGGGCACGGATGAAAACCCGAAAGGGCTCCATGAGTAAAAACAGTAGGGCTACCGGCGAGTTTGTGAAAACCCGAAAGGGCGCAATATCGTTAAAAGACACTTGCAATGTCCTCTCGACCTTGTAAGGAGAAAATATCTGCGTGAGATCCTTACGACTCACAAGGGAGCAACACACTTAGGGATCCCTACGATTCCTAAGGAGAAGTTACACTTACGAGATCCTCACGACTCGTAAGGAGAATTCCCCTATGAGACCCTCACGGCTCATAGGATTCAAAAGCCTTAAGCTACAGGGATCTAAACCTGTTCTTAAGCCGTTATACACCCCGATATTGCCCTACAAGCATTTCAACACTGGCCCTTGTATACAATCCACGGGCGCAAATAAACGTTTCCCCAACAGAGTCCCACCACTGACGAGGGATATCTTCACATGGCGAACGACACTTGTAAGTCCTCTCGACTTATAAGGAGAAAGCACTCTTATGAGATCCTTACGACTTATAAGAGACCATACACTTAAGAATCCTCGCGATTCTTAAGGAGAAAACGCACCTACGAGATCCTCACGACTCGTAGGAAGAAACATCTTTACGAGACCCTTACGACTCGTGAAGTCAGAAGCCTTAGTCGACAGGATCCTAACCCTGTTTGCTAAGCCACCTTTGTTCGAAATCGACAGAGGCAAATGATGATTCGCTCCTGGCAATGTCCCAGTAGTAGCGATGCTGATGCCTAAATCGGTATCAAATTCCAAGTCCTTTCACGGCAAATGATGATTCGCTCCTGGCAATATTCCAGTCGCAGCGATGCTGATGCTAAGATTGGCATCAGATCCCAAGCTCCATACTCACAGCAAAAAGTCAGCGAGTTATAAATGCATACAAAAATAGCCGAAATGATAGGGCAACTTGCAACAAAATCAGCAAGTAAAAGAAATGCATAGAAAAATAGCTGAAATGATTGGGCAACTCGCAATAAAAAGCAGCGAGTAAAAAAGAAAAATAGCCGAAATGATTGGACACCGCAAAAAATAGCCGAAATTATTGGGCAATCGCAACTTTCGCGATATAAAAAGCTAAAATGATAGAGCATCACGGAAAGAAATAAAAAAAAATGAAACTTTTGCCCTGCAGGTAAGTCCATACCGACCCCTATATACAATCCATGGGCATAAACAAAAAAGGAAACACATGTCCTAACAAACTCTACCAAAGGGAGAGTCAGGTCTCAGCGGCAATATCTACATACCAGAAGACCGACACGGCGTTCCTTCTCAACTCCAGCAGGATGCAAATGCGACGTCAACAACCGACCTCACGGTCGCAACGAAGCGGAGCCATGGAAAAGTCCCTAGTTCCAAATCTCGACGGCCACCTCTACAGCCTAGAGACCAACAACAGCGTTCCTCCTCATGCCAGCAGAGCACAGATGCAACATCACCAATCAGAGCCACGGTAAAGTCCCCAGTTCCAAGACTCTACGGTGCACAGACAACCTAGAGTCAACCCCTGACCTCCTTGTCGTAAAGCAACGCTTCGACTTGGATACATGCAACCCCTGACCTCCCTGTCGTCAAGCAACGCTTCGGCTCGGATACATGTCAAACCCTGACCTCCCTGTTGTAAAGCAACGCTTCGACATGGATACATGTCAATCCTTGACCTCCTTGTCGTAAAGCAACGCTTCGGCTCGGATACATGTCAAACCTTGACCTCCCTGTCGTAAAGCAACACTTCGACACGGATACATGTCAACCCTTGACCTCCTTGTCGTAAAGTAACGCTTCGACTCGGATACATGTCAACCCCTGGCCTCCCTGTCGTCAAGCAACGCTTCGACACGGATACATGTCAACCCCTGACCTTCCTGTCATCAAGCAACGCTTCGACACGGATACATGTCAACCCCTTACCTCCCTGTCATCAAGCAATACTTCGACTCGGATACATGTCAAACCCTGACCTCCCTGTCGTAAAGCAACGCTTCGACACGGATACATGTCAACCCTTGACCTCCTTGTCGTAAAGTAACGCTTCGACTCGGATACATATCAACCCCTGACCTCCTTGTCGTTAAGCAACGCTTCGACTCAGATATATGTCAAACCCTGACCTCCCTGTCGTCAAGCAACGCTTCAACTCGGATACATGTTAACCCCTGACCTCCCTGTCGTCAAGCAACGCTTCGACTCGGATATATGTCAACTCTTGACCTCCCTGTCGTAAAGCAATGCTTCGACTCGGATACATATCAACCCCTAACCCCCCGCTGGAGCAATGCTCCGTCTCGGAAATACATCAACCCATGATCTCCCTGTCGTAGAGCAATGGTCCGGCTCGGAAATAAATCAACACATAAACTTATCAAACCCATAAAAAGAAAAGCTCTCTTGTGAGATCCTTACGACCCTCACAAGAAAATGCACTTAGGAGTCCTCACGACCCCCAAGTAGAAATTACCCCTACAAGATCCTCTCGACTCGTAGGGAGAAAAGTCTTTATGAGACCCCCACGGTTCGTGAAGTTGAAAAGTCTTAGATGACAAATCTTAACTCTGTCACCTAAGCCATCACTACCCTGCAAAAAGATCCAGATAAACTACATATAGACCACATCCATCAGAGCTACATGCAACAATGAAATAAAAATAATAATATATGTTTTTTATTCGTGAATTCAAAGTGAATACAAGATACATATCGTAAAGAGAATCAAAATGAATACAAAATACCCTCTCATTCAGGAGTAGATACAAGAAAAGAAAATTTTTACAAAAATTTTTTAAGCCGGCGGACGGCACAATAAGCTCCTCAATTCATCGCTCTTCCGCTGAGCCTCGGCTTCAAGCTTGGTTGTCGCCACGAGACGGGGCTCCGTCTGAGACTGTTGAGCCTGATACGAGGCAAGCCGACTCTCAAGCTTCTTTTCAGCAACTTTGTGAGCTTCAACCATCTCACGGATAAAGATGACGACTTTGTCGAGAGCGACCACTTCAATAATAGCTCCTTGAAGTACTCGCAAGATTTCATATGAATGAGTGGTCTTAGTAATTGGTCGTGCACCATTCAATCCATCCTCGCAGACTTGATTTTAGGTTTAAGATGTCAGAGAGAAGACGGATGCATTCAAACCTATACGGGTAGACCTCCACTCGACGCCGATCCTCGATCCAAAACACGCACAAACTATTTTCTCTTTCTGGCAACAAGGAAAGTCTCCGGTGTGTACCCCGTTAAGCATGCATTCACGACTATATGCCAAGTTAATTTATGCCCGTTTAAACGGAAACGGTGTTCAAAACGCGTTGATTTATGGATCACACGATGATAGTGTTCGCGTTTGAAGGAAATTCCCAAGGGTCAAGTATAAGGCTCATATACGCAGGTGGAATGCACGTACGAATATACGTCAAAAAGGAAAAGTCTACAGAAAGCATTCAACGATTAATAATAAGAGAAATACATTGAAACTAACATACTACTCTACAGGGAAGAGATCACCAAATATGATATCAGAGATACAGGGGTTAACAAAACAAAATACAAAATTCTCCAGCTCCCTCTCTGCCCTCTCCAACACGTCGAAGTGACGGTTTTCGCGAGGGGTTGCTCCCCACCGATTAGCGTCGTGCTCATCAGCAAAAGTGGACATGACAGCCCGCTGGGCCCTTATCTGACTCAGTATATGAATTGAGCGATCCTTTAGAGCCTGAGTAATCAAGCATGCCTCGTAGAAACACTCGATCTTGTCCTCTACCACGTCGAGGATCGCCGGAGTCATCTCTGTCGTATAAGGAGGGATGTCGGCAAGCACGGACGAAAAGACCATCCGTAGCCAAATGGAACCCATAGGAAGGGGAGAGCCCCTACGAATTAGGAGTTCGTGCGTCACCGCGTCATATTCGGCATCGGTGAGAAGAGGATCCACTAGCCGCGCAGCAAAACGAGGAATCATCTCCTCGATGGGCACCTCCAATGGTTGTCGATGAGCGTGGGGACGGTTGCAAGCCATAAACTTTGGACTGGTTCTCAAAATAAACACCCTAAGGTCTAAATGTTTTTTTAGAGAAGAAGAAAGGCGTGGCTTCAGGTTATAAAGGAGAGCATTTAATGCTACGCACAGAAAATGTTGTGCATGGTGGAACTATTCCCAAGGTCCGGAAAAAAGGGGAGAGCGTTGGAAATGAAAAGAAGTGACTCATTGAAATCAGAATAGGGAAACGAAACGGCCCCATCAAGCAGAGCCCCGCGTGCATAACACGTGAGCACAAACCTTAACCCTTATTGGAAGTCAAAGCGGCACTGCACATACATAACACGTGAGCAGGCGCTGATGCGCGATTGAAATCCTCCACAGTGCCTCACGCGCCAAACACGTGAGCACCAACAACAGCATGACAGAGCTTAATAAAGAACGCATGTAAACATAAAAAAGGGGGAGAGGAAAGTTTGTCATTCATACTTTGAAAATTCATACAAAAATAAAAGAAAATGTTTAAAATGGTAAAACATTAAATCCGGGACACGGATTAAGAAATTCGAAAGTGAGGCCGTCTAAAATGTTTCTGGCCTTCCATACCATTCTCGTGTGCATCCTCTCACGATCGCAAGCGTCAGGATCCTCGCCAATGTCCTCCGCCCTCCAATAAGCAGCGATTATCGTCGTCTGTTGGAAAACTTGATGCAAGATATCAGTGAGATTATCTCGCCGTTTCTTCGAGATCAGGCTCTTCAGATACACTGAGTGCACCTTATCTTCAGCATCATCCAATGCCTCAAGCGGCATAGCTTCATGAAATCCAGGAAGTGCTCCCCAAATTGCTCTCACTACAATCTTCAAAAGAGCGGAGCGACGAGGAAGTAGTCGACCGTTGTGCGCATTAAAACAACTTATAATTTCAGCGCATTGGACGTTTGTAAACTCCGGGTTTTGACAACGGCCTTGAGCGCGAATGTCCTCGTAAGAGATAATTTCGTCAAGACAGTACAGGTGAACGACCATAGTATCTGAAAAGAGATATCAGTAAAAGTTTAGTGGTAAAGAAGACCCTCATTGAACAAACATTGGGATTCAAAAAAATTCTTGGGAAGACAAGTTCTGTTAAGCTACCAACAAAATTCAAATTTACGCGAATATGGGTAAAACCCTATGAAGAGGCCTTCAAGAACACCGGGAAATAAAATTCCCAAAAGGTCCGCTTGATCTTTTCAGAGCTAAGCTCTTCGTTTTAGGAATTAAATTCCTTTTGTATGATGGAATTAAATTTCAGAAACTCACAAAACTATATATATATATGAGAAACAAAAATCCCGCGAATCCTCAAAATCAGAGAGAAATGTTTGAGATATGGAAGGTTATTGCTCAAAGATCACATCTTTGGAGGATGGGTTTCTAAGAAGAGCAAAGCTCTCATAATGGATTTAAAATCCAGAGGTTTTCTCAAAGAAGGAAAGTTTTCTGATGTACAAAGCGTTACCTGGAAAAGAGTTTCTTTTGACAGAGTTTAACTCTGGATTTGCAATGGCAGAGAACTAAGCTCTGAGAATGAGAATTAAATTCTCAAAGAAAATGAAGGAGATGAAGAAACAGTGGCTGTCTAAGGAACCAAACCCTTGCATATATAAGACGTGACTAGAGCGGTTCATCTTCCCGTTTCTCTAGACAATCCAACGGCTGTAAAAGTGACAGCGTTGCACTTACGTGCAAACTACGTGAGAACAACGTTGTGGGGGCATTTGTTCCCTCACGGAAAATAAATAAATAAATAAAGCAGCGGAGAAAGTCCCCAGGTGGAGCGTCACATGCCCACACTTGATAGACGCTGCGCTTAACAAAACTAAGCCAAAACTGAACCTCACGTGCAGACACGTGACCGCTATAAGTAAAGTGTACAGGCGCCTGAATAAAGCAAACAAGTGGGACAAAAAGAAACTCACGTGATAACACGTGACACCCTTGGGTCGGTTTAATTTGGTGGGGTCACGTGCTAACGTGATAAACTCTTATGCCTTCTGGACTAATAAAAATAAATTCTAATTAAAAGGGATTAAATGCCTTATTTGGAAAATACTTTCTTGGATCTTTCTAAACAAGAAAGATTACGCTCTGTAAAACAGAGCGCCGTTGGATTAAAGATCCAATGGTGATTAAAAATCACCAATCTACAGAAAAATTCTGTGCAAGGAAATATCTTCCTAAATTTGTTAAGAACAACAAAAGAAATATCTTCTGTAAAACAGAATTTCTTGGATTAAAATCCAACGGTGAATAAAATTCATCAATTGATCTAAAAGATCACTTTTTGTTGATCAAAATCTCTCAATGAGAGATTTTCTGAACGAATTGATTCTTCTCTTTCTCCTATAAATAGGAGCAAAGAAACACAGAGTGGGAAGAGAGGGAGAGAGAAAAGAAGAAGATAAAAAAAAAAAAAGAAACCCTTCGTAAGCTTAAAAGAAAAGAGAATTTAATTCTCCAGAGAGAAAAAGAGAAAAAGAAACTCTAGGTAAGAGAAGGAACAAAATACAGAGAATATCTCATCTCCTTTTCACCTCCATAAGAGTTTAACTCTTCTAAAAAGAACTTAGTTCTTCCTCTGGTTAAGATCTGCAGAAGCAAATCTCCCCACAAGTTGAGAATTTAATTCTCATCGGGGAGATTTTGCCATGCAGATCCAAAACCTAGAAGGAGATCTAAGTTCAGAGAATTTAATTCTCCCATAAAAGTCTATAGAAATTTAATTCCTTTAATAAAACAAGGGTTTAACCCTTCACATGAGAACTTAGTTCTCTCTTATGGTAAAAGGTCTGCAGAAGCAGATCTCCCCATAAGTTGAGAATTTAATTCTCATGGGGGAGATTCTGTCATACAGATCTCAAACCTAAGAGAAAAACTAAGTCTTAAGAATCCAATTATCATACAACAATAGGCTTGAAAGTCTCGAAACTCAGGATCTCCATGCACGTAAAAAGATTGGCACCCAACATGATAACAGCCGATCACGTGCTCCCACGTGAGCGCCTTGGATAAACAAAAGAGAACAATTAAGATTGGCTCACGTGATCATACGTGACCCCATAGTAGTGCTTGGTACTTACAGAGCAAAAAGGAATAAATCAAAGGCAGTTCCCACTTTTGGGTCGCCTCACGTGATCCCACGTGACCCAACAGCGTTTGAACAAAAGAATGAACCTAAAGAAGCAGCGCTTCAAATCCTTGAAGTTTAACACTATCTCAAGCACCTCACGTGCCCACACGTGATGGAAAAAGTGTTTAACACTTATCTGAAGATGGGGAATAAAACCAAGCGAACAACACCACCTCTAAAGGCATCGCGTGCAACATGTGAACACTCTCAAATTCCAGTGTTTAACACTGCCTCAGAGTATCACGTGGGAGCACGTGAGCGTTGAATAAACATGTTAGTGTTGAACACTATGAAGGGCTAATATTAGCAAGAATCAGACCAAATGTTCCAAGAACCATCAATTGAGCCCTTCATGCTCAGGGCTTCCAAAGTCGATCTCAAGACAGCTAATAAGCTCCCAACAAATGACATCTAAATGGATGTTTATCCCACTTCCCCAAATCGGGACATTGGTTCAAGGGTACATCTTTTCATACCTCTGATACATGTCGTTGTAATCCTTCAACATCTTCAGAGAGATGGAGGGTCCCAATAACCAATAACTTTTGGCACATTCCCAAACTGGTTTAACCAGAACCCCACAGACTATGATGTCTCTAAACCGTACAAACTATGATGTCTTTAAACTTTACGGACTGTGAGGTCCTTAAACTCATGGACTATGATGTCCTTAAACTTATGGACCGCAACGTCCCTAAACTAAACCCAACAGACTATGATGTCTTTAAACTCCATGGACCGCAACGTCCTAAAACTAACTATGGACCGCAACATCCCTAAACTAAGACGATAGAGCCCAAAATGCTCTTTCATCGGATCTAAATGATCCCAAACCCCGTTGAGTAGATCTTAGCCTCAAATTAGACTAACGTATCCTCAACAAATGTTTAAGTTGATCTTGATCTCAATGAGATTAACGATCCTTGAACCCAAAACCAAACCAAAATCTAAGAAAATACGGATTTGGGCTAATCCACGCCCTACGGGCGACAACATAAATTAGTCTCCGTATACAATCCACGGGCAACCAAAAACAAAACAAACACACACGACACGAAGTGACCATCTGGAGAAGGAGAAAGTGGTTACCGCGATGCGGTAGCATAATTAACTGCAGGGGCTTGCGCCTGCAGGGAAGAGCGTCCCCACAATCAAAAACCCCTCACCATGAGGGGGAATCTGACAAGGTCTGCTACATCGGCCGCATCCGTCTAAACCTTTGATACATGGTGCCATAAATTAACTTGGCATCTTCGGAAATGTGGACAGATAAAACCAAATAGCATCTGCCCCCAAATTCAGGCAAGACAACCTACGCGGTTTCGTCTCCCGTTTTCGGCGGAGAACAGCCGCAAACACGCTCGGGAGTAGGAACCCCGGGTTGTGGAGGTGGCGGATGAGGCAGACCCTCCCGTGGCCCTCCTCAAGCGGCGCAAGAGGATGGTGTATCGAACCCCGTCTTCCCCGATCTTCATGCAGGAGGGGGATCTTTGCTACGAGGTGCCCTCGGGGCTTTCTGTCGCCGATAGCTTGCTCTCAGAGATGGAGAGGTCGGCTGGGGGCAAAATTCCCTAGGGGACCCTCAAGGCCCAAATCGCGGCCATAGCTCAGGAGGCCGTGCATGTTAGTGTCCGCCTCTCATTCGGGTTTTCATTAAGCCTTTTTGTTTGCATGATCGGATACCTTTTTAACCCCTCATTTCGTTTTCGTCAGGTCCTCCAGCACTGCGCCCTCGTCGCCAACATGGAGCATGAGGAAATTACCCCGGCGCTGCAGATAGTGGGCGAGTCTTCCTTGCGGGAGGAGAGCCTAAGCCGGGAGCTGTGTCAGGCGAGGGAGAGGATCGCCGCCCTCGAAGACCGGGTGGCTGCCGAGGAGGGGGTGAACGCCAACTGCCGGGAGTCCATCCGAGCTTTGATGGAGTCCAACAAGGTTGTTGAGGCCAAGTTAGAGGATGCCAGGATGCTCGCCGCCACTCTGAAGAAGACGCGGGACACCCTAAAAAGGGAAAACGAGGCGATGAAGGAAGGGATGAGGCGCGCCGACCTCCGGGCTACGAAGGCGGTGGAGAGCTACAATACGTCGGATAAATTCTATGCCAACCTCGTGGACGCCTCGGCCCTCTTCTGGTACGATGCCCTCGACGCCGTCAAGGCGTTGATGCCGGAGTTTCTCGATGCCGTCTCACGCAACCGATAGAATGATGAATATTTTGAGACCTCTTCGATGCCAAGTACATCCCAGAGACTGCCAGCTTCGACATGGAGCGGCAATTCATCCATTTCAGCAAGGCTCGATGTGGGTCAAGTCAGTGGATGAATATGATGCTGAGTTTACCATGCTCGGCAAGTAAGATATAGTCTCAAATTAAATTTTCTTATCTCACTTACAACACTGCTAACACAAGGTCGTAACAGATTTTCCACAAACCTTATTCCCACTGCTGAGATCCGGGCACGACGATTCCAGCAAGAGTTGGACCCTGAAATCCAAGCCGCACTCACTACAGGGGATTTCCCAACCCATGAGCTTGCTTTGAAGGCTGTCCGATGCTATGAGGCAGTTGTGAAGAAGAAGGGCAGGCCGCAAACTGCCGGTGTGAAACGTACGGTGCACCAGATCACGGGAGGGGCCTCTTCCAGGACAACCTTCAATGGACCATCTCGGAGGCCAGTAGGTTCGTTTGCCAACAGCAGGCCAGACTTTTGCATCTACTGCAAGAGAACAGGACACCTTATGAAGAACTGCCATAGGGCGAACAACTTGTGCCTGATCTGTGGGTCTTCTATTCATGCCATTGGCGCATGCTCCCAGAATCGAGGACCTAACAACCCTCCAACGAGACCAGCGATCCAAGCTCCTCCTACCCGGTTAGCTCTACCAGCACCAGATCTCCGCATACAGACCGCTCAACCCCAACGCCGAGTGTTTAACCAGGCACAGAGGAAAGTGTCACGACGCCAAGCATTCACTATGTCAGTCCAAGAGGCCGAAACTACGGGTCAGGTTATCACTGGTAAATCATTGCCCTATTTCTTTTCAAGTCCTTTTAATTCATAGCCATCTTATATATGTTATACCTAAACATATCCCACGCGACTTAGGTACAATCTTAGTAGCCTCCCTACCTGCACTCGCGCTCTTCGACACTGGGGCATCATATCAACGGTTCGTCCGAACTCATGCGATCCAGTTAAACCGCTCGTATCCAGCTGGAACGTTAGTTCGGGGAATGGAGTTCTAAAAGCAACCTTGGGATACGATCTGTGTCCAGTGGTCGTTTGCAGTCGAGAATTCTATGCAGACTTCAAGGTACTGGACATACTGAACTTCGACGTAGTCTTGGGAATGGACTGGCTGGGAAGTTTCTTCACTACCATCGATTGTCACCAAAGGAGGGTAGTGTTTGAAATACCAGATCACCCAATGTTCTACTTCAAAAGTGAAGACCGGACCTTGAAGCCTAGCATCTGCAGAGCAAAACCAAAGAAGGAAGAGATTGTAGCGTTAGAAGCGGAAGGATCGAAGCCAGAAGTAGTTTGAGAGTTCGAGAATGTATTCCCGGAAGATATATCAGGTTTGCCTCCCGATCGAGCTCTTGAATTCAGCATTAATTTGCAACCCGGCGCATAACCAGTAATAAAAGCTCTGTACTGATTAAGTCCGGAGGGATTGAAGGAGATCCGTATTCAGTTGGACGAACTCCTGAAGAAAGGTTGGATCCGACCCAGTACTTCAAATTGGGGATCTCCGGTGCTACTGGTGAAGAAGAAGGAAGGTACCAACAGGATGTGCGTGGATTATCGAGCTCTGAACGAGGTGACAATTAAGAACAAATATCCACTACCCTGTATCAATGACCTTTTCGATCAGTTATGTGGATCTTGTGTCTTTTCAAAATTAGATCTTCGTTCAGGATATCATCAGGTGAAGGTCAAGGAGTCCGACATTCCGAAGACGACATTTAGGACTCGTTATGGTCATTATGAATATCTCGTAATGTCATTTGGAGTGACCAATGCACCTGCCATCTTTATGAACTTGATGAACCAAGTTTTACGAGAGTACTTAGACAGTTTTGTTGTTATCTTTATCAAAGATATCCTGGTGTATTCAAAGAATCGGAAAGAGAACGCCAAGCACTTATGGATTGTCCCGGAGATATTACGACAACATCAGCTTTACCCCAAGTACAGCAAGTGTGAATTTTGGCTATATCAAGTCGGATTTCTCGGATATATCATTTCAGGCGAAGGAATCTCTGTGGATCCAGTTAAGGTGTCAGCTGTCAGCGAGTGACCGACACCAAAGATGGTGAAAGATATAAGAAGTTTCTTGGGCTTAGCAGGATACCACCGATGATTCATTGAAGGATTCTCAAAGATCGCTGCACCCCTGACCAAGCTCACACGTAAAGACGAAGTATTCGTGTGGTCAGAAGTATGTGAGAAGGTTTTTGTAGAACTCAAGTCGAGGTTAACCTCTGAACCTATTCTTGTAATACCGGATCGATCTGGCGGATTCGATGTGCATTGTGATGCGTCCGATAAAAGATTGGGATGTGTTCTACACCAGCATGGAAAAGTTGTGGCTTTTGCATCAAGACAGTTAAAGGTCCATGAGCACAACTATCCAACACATGATCTGGAACTGGCAGCAGTGGTTTTCGCACTTAAGATTTGGCGCCGCTATCTTTTGGGAGAACGAGTGGATATATACACTGACCACAAGAGTCTGAAATATGTATTTACTCAAAAGGAACTCAACATGTGGCGGAGAAGATGGCTAGAACTCATGGCGGACTTCGATATCAACCTACAGTATCATCCTGGTAAGGTGAACGTAGTTCCTGATGCATTTAGTCGCCAGCTATTAGCAATGAACCACACCGCTCAATAGAAGCTACAACAAGAATTGCACGGATTGGAGATCGAAGTAGTTATGCCAGGTAACGCTTCATATTTGATGAACTTACAAATCCAGTCCACTCTTGTAAATCAGATCAAGGTAGCTCAAGCAAATGATGCTAGGCTACAAAAGATCCGAGAACAAGTAGAAAGTGGACTTCGAACCGACTTCATCATCCACGAAGATGGATCCTTATGATATGGAAGCCGTTTATGCATGCTAGTCGGACCTGTTCGAGAAGAGTTAATGAAAGAAGCTCAACGCTCTCCGTATTCGGTATATCCCGGCGGTACAAAGATGTACAAGGATCTACGGCAACACTACTGGTGCCATGGAATGAAGCGTGAAGTAGTAAGGAACGTAGCCAAGTATTTGGTGTGTCAACAAATGAAGGCTGAACATCACAGAACTGCTGGATTACTTCAGCCGTTACCAACCGCAGAATGAAAATGGCAGCACATTACCATGGACTTCGTGACTGCTCTTCCTCGCAGCATGAAATGTAACGACGCAATTTGGGTTATTGTGGATCAACGTACCAAGTCGGCTCATTTTGTTCCATTCAGAGTTGGCCAGTCAACTGAGACGTTGGCAAAGAAGTACATGGAGGTGGGTAAAAATCTAAAGTATGATTTATACCTTTAAGATGCACCATACTTGATACTCATAAACTCATGTAAGAGATCGTGAGATTACATGGGGTACCTTTCTGCATCGTCTCCGATCGTGATACAAGATTCCGATCATAGTTTTGGCAGAGTCTGTAAGCTATCCTAGGGACGAATCTGAATTTCAATACAGCGTATCATCCACAAACGGACGGACAGTCCGAGCGAACAATTCAGATTCTGGAAAACATGCAGAGAGCCTGTATGTTAGACTTCAGATGTTCGTGGGAAGATCACCTACACCTTGTGAAGTTCTCATACAACAACATCTACCAGGCAAGCATTAAGATGACACCATTCGCAGCACTCTATGGGCGGAAGTGTCGTTCCCCGCTGAGTTGGGACGATATTGGAGATCGTGAACTCTTTGGACCAGAGATGATCGTGGTAACTGTAGATGTAGTTCGCACGATCAGGGAAAGGATGCGCATAACCCAAGACTGACAGAAACATTGGGCAGATGTAAAGCGTCGATATCTGGAGTTTCAACCCGGAGAGCATGTATTCTTGAAGATTTTTCCAAATAGAAGAGTGATACGTTTTGGCAAAAGGGGTAAATTAAGTCCAAGATACATAAGACCTTTCAACATACTCGAACGAGTTGGAGAAATTGTATCTTGTTTAACACTACCACCCTCATTAGAAAGAGTGCACAACGTGTTCCACATATCCCAGCTATGACGATATGTGAGCGACTTCAGCCATAAACTTGATCACTCAAAGCTCACAGTATGGACTGATCTAACTTTCGAGTAGCAACCAGTTAAGATCCTAAACCGAAAGGTGAAGACATTACGGAATAAGGAGGTGAACTTGGTTCGAGTGATGTGGAGAAAGGATTCGCCAGGAGAATCAACATGGAAAAGAGAAGAAAATATGCGTGCACGATACCCTTACCTTTTTGAAAATTAATCGTTATGTAAATGTAAATTTCGAGGACGAAATTTTTATAAGGAGGGTAGAATACGACGACTCTGAAATCCCTGTACAGAATTATTTGTTTAAATGTATAGAAAAGGGTATTTCAGCCTGTATAGGAGTTATAAGTCATTTTTGTTTAATAAAAGCAAGAAGCAACTTGTAACTCACTGGTAAACTCTCTACACTGCTGTGACATAGCCTGTGTTCGATTCCCATCTGTCCCAATTATTTTTTAAAGATTTTTTTTTAATTTTTCGGAAGCCTAAGAGTTGCACGTGCAATTCAAGGAGAATCAAAAAGTTTCAGAAAAATCAAACTGGCGCAAAGAGGAGTAAACACCAAAATTTACACGTGACACGAATCTCGAAGCAATCCATCGAGATCCGACCGCCCGTTTCCCTACTTTGGCCGCCGCCGACGGTCCCGATGCCTCCAAAAGCCTCCGTACTTTGCACACACACCCCTTCAGCTCCCCTCAACTCCCCTGCACTGTTTGATTTTCTTGCAATCAAACAGAGACTCTTCAGATCCCTAATTAAGACCATTAAATCCGTTTTAATTCATTTTTATTTTATACCCTCTCTCATTTTTACCCTATATATACCACCCGATACCCTAACTCTCCTTTATTCTGAAAATTTCCTCAAAATTCTCTAAGTTCAAGAAAGGTTAAGGCTATTCAAGTGGAGTTAAGCAAGCCAAAGAGAGTAACGATCAAATTCCGACGACCGGAGCATCTCCGACGAGACCAAGACCCCATCTCTTTCTTAACCTCTTCCTAACACTACACAACTAGTAAGTCTCTTCATCTCTCTCTCTCTCTCTTTTCACTTCTATTTAATTTTAAGACATATCGACAAAAGTGGAGTTACGTTCGATGTATATTATTTTTAACATTTATACTCCACTTTATAAGCAAAATAGGTCAAACTAATATCCTAACACTACTCTTAATTTTATGTATATCATTTAGCTTGTAGTTTAACAAAAAAATTCATGTTCAATTATCATATAATTAAATCTTTCAGAAAAATACCATGAACTTTAATATAACCGTCTTTTAATAACTAGAGTATATATCTTTAGATCATCCATGGGATAACGACCTACCCCACACGCACACTATGGTTTCATAGCATGATATTCTATATATGGTTGGTTCAAAAAATAGGTTTTACATTAAAATACCACGGTTTTACATTAAAATACCACGGTTTTACAAAACGAGTTTCTTTTAATCGATATTTTTAAATCCTTGACAATTGTGCCTCTACAACTCTCGTCAGGGGACCCACTAATAGATGGTGCGGATTATTGCACATTCTTGGGATAGTATAGCGAAATGCAGAACTCCTCACGGAGTATTCGGTTTCGAAAGGAAATAAAAATATGGTTTTTAAGAAATACGACTTTTCTAAACAAAACTAAACTTTGGAAAATTATATAAAGTTATGAATCCGTATTTTCAATAAAAAAAATTATGAAACTATATTTTTTTAAATGAAAGATTAGAACTTTTAATAAAATACTATCAAGTTTCCAAAAGAGTTGGTTTTCATAAAAGTACCATAAACTTTCAAAAAATTAGGTTTTATCACTAAAATACCATAACAATTAAAATACATATTCATGAAAACCCTAAATGTTATAAATCACCCTCGAGGTTTATTTTTAAATTATATTAAAGTATTTTTCATAAAACCCCCTCAAGATATGCAAACAATATTTAAGGACTCTAGAATAATATAGGTTTAAGTGGTATCATTTCTCTTGAGTCCCAGAGAGCCGGAGAAAGTGAGTGCTTGCCTATTCAGGTTAGACAACTTAACAGAGTTATCAATAACAATAGTCTCAGAAAAAGACACAAATCCTGCCGTCCATGTACAGCAGTTGCCGATTTCTCCCGGACATAAGATTTTTAACAGTTTAAATCAATTCATATGAAAAAGACCCAAACTCGAATCTAAACTTGAACATGAACTCGAATCCAATCTACTCGAACTAACTTGACTCGAATCATGATTGCAATTAACATGACTCGCATTCTACTCGACTCACTCGACTTCATTCTACACGTTTTGCAATCTATGGTTTCGATCAATACATGTTATAACCAATCAATCAATTTAATTAAGTATACTATACGGTTATAAACTATTTATACTAGGGGTGCTTGGGATAGTTTCTTGTGTGAATTCAATGGAGTTTTAGAAGTCTCGTATTAAGCTCTTTTTTATTTTACTCGAATATCGGTCGGGTTGACTCATCCATAGCCTAGAGCCCCGATACTAACACATGAAATGGGCCCGTGTTTGCTTACTCCTGGGCCCCCACTCTTGAGCTCGTGAATACTTCTATGGCTATATCGACATTCACACTTGGAACTTAACGTTAACATAGTGACCATACAGAGACTTATAGTACATATTTAGCCATGAATATATACTTTTACTCGTCATATATATATTCTACACTCGTCATTTTTACTCTTATTTTATCCTTGGGACCTACCGAGCGCTAGTTTACTAACGGGCATTCCACCCACCCTTATTTTTTTAGAATGTTCGTCATATACAGTCGAGATGGAGGAAGTGGAGGCCATAGAGGAAAACTACAACTTGATTGCTCCTCAGGATTAGCCTAACTTCACTTTTTATTCAGCTTATGTATGCCACGTGTTTAGGCATTTTCCTTTATTGTATTTACTTTCCAGTTGAAACTCATATACTTGTAAATATTGGAAGTTGAATGTAAATAAAAATATTTGTTGAAAAATTTTAAAGTCTCCATTTATTCTTGCATTGTGTAATATTGTTTCAATACGTTTAGTATATTTATTTAGGGAATGACTTTCTCTAGATAAATATGCCGCGGGCTTACCATGTCACCGTTTCCGTTTACTGGGAAGCGGGACGTGACAGTGAAGAGTTTGAAAACGGAGATACATATTTTAGAAGAGAAGGTTAGAGAGAGGAATTAGGAGAGAAGGAGCGAACCATAATAGTCGTAAGAGAAAATCATACGAATAATTTTTTAAAGAGTAATCATATGTGTATTTGATTAAAAAGAATAAGGGTAACATGGAAAGTTTGCAAAAAGATCCTAAATATAATACACACAATCTATTTAGAGCTTGAAGCATCTTTACTTTGTAAATAGTGGGTTCTTTCATAATTTTGGAAGTTCGTGGATTTTAAAATAAGTCATCTCTCCAAATTGTGTCCAGAAACAATTTTCCTTCCTATATGTCTTTCATTTCACTGATTAAAAAGATTAATACTCAATATATTTTAGTTTAAATTAAGTGATGACAACTTATTTTAGTTGAATGACTAAATTTTAACTTATTACCATGAACTTTGGGCATTTTGCACAAATGATATTCTAAATTTTTAAAATGATGGATTGTTACCATGAACTTTCAGAATATCACAAAACTACCATAACGGCGTTAACGGGAAATTAGAAAATGACTATACTGTTCTTTTATAAAAATCAACAAAAAAGTATCGTATTAACTTTTCCTTTGGAATTCTTTTGTTAATCTATATAAATGATAGTATATTTTAACAAAAAAGGAATTAAATTCTTGGAAAAAAGGTGAATTCCATTATATGTATGTACGTGTGTGTGTGTAAAAGTGCAGTATAGTCATTTTTTTAATTTTGCTTCAACGCCGTGATGGTACTTTTATGATACTGTGAAAGTTAATGGTAACCATCCATCATTTTAAAAGTTCAGGATACCATTTATGAAAAATGCCCAAAATTCATGCTAGCAAGTTTAACTTGAGATATAAACGCTCAGTATATATTTTGATCCTTTAGATATTCTTTCCTTCAAATTAAGTAACCAGTCAATCCAATCTATATATAAGCTAAATCAAATATACCCCCAAGTGTGTGTATATAGTACTCGTAAAAGCGAATTGGAGAGATTTTTTACGGTTCTGTCGTACCATCAAATTATTCATAGCATAAATCCTGATCTCTTCTTGCAAATTCAAATCCAATATCACAATCAACCACAAATATTTTCTAAAAATTTCCCACATATCCTTCTCATACATCATATATATGTCTTCTAAATTTTATGGAAAATCAAATCAATCAAATCCTATAATATTAATATTTTTTGTAACAAAAAATATCTTTTATCGATAAATAATTATTCATATACTATTTAAATTTTATGTAAATCAAAATTGTGATATAAAATCAAATCAATTTTTTTTATAAAATTCAACCCAAATTATGGCATAGAATATAAAAAAAAAATTAATAACAATAAACTTCACAAATCTTCTCTACTGATACTGATTGACAACACCCTAGTATATATAGAACTACATGCACATAGAAATTCCTCCCTGTTCCATGTTGGTGCAAGTCTTTTGCTATTTCTCTCTCTTTTACTTTAAGATATTTCTCTAGTATAATTTTCTGCTCTTTGTTCTAATTTGTTTGTTTGCTTGAGGTACATCCATTGGGTTAAACTTCT
Source organism: Agapanthus africanus (assembly GCA_030015575.1). NCBI lineage: Eukaryota > Viridiplantae > Streptophyta > Magnoliopsida > Asparagales > Amaryllidaceae > Agapanthus > Agapanthus africanus. The sequence continues at coordinate 426,442,665 of CM057347.1, read as the reverse complement.
GATGTGTATACTTCTCAATCGATGAAATTTGCTTTTCTGAATTTATAGAAAAAGTATCTCAATATATATTAATAAGAAATATGAAACCCTTCTTGCGCGCTGTATAAAACAAGGCTTATTAAATCATCTTTTTATCTCATCAGATCTTGGAGACGACAACAAAAAAAGTCATGCGCTGCGAAAACGAGGATGATCGTATCAGCAGACTGCCTGATGATGTTCTTCAACGCATTCTTAGTTTTCTAGAAACAGCAGAAGCCGCACAAACTAGCCAGCTTTCTAAGCGATGGAAAGACGTGTGGATGTACACTCCAGCTTTAGATTTTAAGGACTCAAGTCGCCGTAGAATGTTGAACTGGATCGACCGCCGTGCTACAGAGAGCAAGATAGGTCGTGCGATTTCGAATCACAAATCGCTAACTCTACGAAGGTTTTCGATTGTCCACTGCAGTTTACTATTACAATTCTGAATATGAGTTGATACATAATCGTAGAATCAAATACGAATGTTTGAGAGAGTTATTACATGAGGTGATAGCCAATATTTCCCCGATAATATCGAAAGTTGAAGAACTCAATCTTAGCTTCAGTCGTTGGCCAGGTAATGGTCCCCGTCGCATTAGAATACCCAGGGAATTCATCTCCTCTAAGAATTTACGCATTTTAGAACTTTGCCGCTGTGAAATTGGTGATGTTGGTACCATGAAGCTAGCATGCATAGAGAAACTGTCACTCGAAGATATAGGTGCGTCAATAAACGGGTGGATCGATAACCTGATTAATTCAGAGTTGCTGCAACTTTGAGGATTAATCTCAAATTGACGTTTTGTTGGTTGGAAACTACTCTCCTTCTTCTGTCGTAAACACCTTCCCCTGGTAATTCAAGATTTCCTTTGCTTTTTCTGTAAAATTAATGTGAATCTTGCTATTTTTATTTTTATTTTGTAGCTTTTTGTTGGAGCAGATAACCTCAGGTGCTCCTTTTGAGGGGTATTTTAGTGTAATTTTTATCCATTTTGCACCGAAGAAATACATCTTTACTAGTCACATCTATACTCTGATTCTTCCTATCTCACAATTTATTGAAGGATTATATTGATAATAGCCCCCCATGTCGTAATGTCAAGAAATTGACGATGTATCACAAGAATTTGTCATCAAATCTATCAATTAATCTGCAAATGAATACAAGGTTGAGTTTGCTAGCCGGATAACGCTTGAACAAGATGATTTCTTGTAAAAATAAGAAAAGAAGGGTTAACTGCACATATACCATGAACTGTTTGGGGTTGAGCACTTATACACCCTTGACGGATGTCGGATCTTGTCAAGATATTACCTTCCATAGATCTGCTGCAAGCGACGATGGACGGCTGAGATTGAGTTGGAGGTTGTCTCCTGAAGCGTGTGGATCTCAACGGGTTTGGGGTGGTTGAGGCCGAGCTACCTGCAAGGAAGTCCCGGGATGGTTGTACCACCGAGGACCCTCCGACGATCAAGTTAGACCGGATATTTGAGCAGAGTGACGACCTAGTAAGGAAAGAATCACTTACTTGAACCATCTGAAAGAGGGGTTTATATAGTGGTGGCAACAGGCAGGCAGGCGCGAGAATCACGCCGGCCGTTACGCTCCCGGCGTCACGCCCGCGTGATAGACGGGATCCCGCATTAATGACGAGACAGACTCGTTAATGGGGGATCGTGATGGCGTGGAACGCGGGACGTGGCCGGCAGATATCTCACGCATAGCAAGATTCACGGGGGTGAGGCGGTTGCACTTGCGATTGGTGTCGTTGGTCGGTTGATGAGACCGAGGAAGATGAGTTCGGCGGGAGGTTCGGGGACGAGCGGGAGGCCGAGGTATCTTGGTTCTGCGATAGCCCAAGGACGAGCGGGAGGACGAGCTGAGAGGGTCGAGGAGGCCAATTGTGCAGGGGGCTCGGAGGTGAGCCAACGGTTGTTTGTAAGGCGGGCATAAGCCAACGGTTGTTTGTAAGGCGGGCATAAGAGTGGTGTGGACAGTCGCAGAAGGTCGGGTACGTCCATGGGTCGCAGACCCGGGGTATCCTTCCGAGGTACCGTTCCTGGTCCTTTCTTGCAAGCTACGGAACACGTCATCTGCCACGTGTAACGATATGGGAGATCACCGATATCGAGCATCATCATTAGCCCCTTACTCTCATCCTGGCCCGCTCATGGGTCGGGTCGGGAGTGGTCTGCCGGGTCACCCGAGGTGAGCTCTTTTTCGTAGATATCGTAAGGGTGCATTCCCGGGCAATCAACTGTATTTTCTTGATGACGTTAGCGGATCAGGGGCTAGATCTTGCATTAAAGAGGATGCATCGGATCGTGCGTATGTTACCGAAGCGACAGCCCAAGTGTCTGGTGCTGGTTGGCTGACGAGACGGGCCGCAGATTTCCGGCGTCCGATGGGGTGCAATCAATGCGCATGCGACAGGTGGAGCGATAGTAGCTGTCGAATGCAATGAGTCGTTTCGGCGGGAGATGACCGTCGCCGTTGGATGTGCACGCCAGCAACTATAAATAGAGGTGGGGTTCCCATCAGGGCCCATACCTCTTCATAATTTCCTCGCCCAGAGTCTCGTTAGCTCGGCGCTCTCCTTTTTAGGTCAGATCTCTGCGTTTTTTCTTCCGATGACTCATCCTCTCCACCAGGTTAGATGTCTTCTTGTGAAGAGTCTGTAGAAATAAATCGGGTAGAGTTTAGGGAGCCCCCGAAGATTCTTCTTCTTCTTCTTCTTCTTCTTCTTCTGCTTCTTCGTCCACTGAGTCGGAGTCCTCCCGGGAAGTTAAGGTCAGATCTTCTTCCCGGGGTCGCGCGACGGGGGCGGTTCTTAGAGCGGAGGTCGCGGATGCCCCTGGTGTGTCATCCACGGTGAGGTATGAGGATGAGCTCGCCACCGCTCGGGCTCGTTTCCACATTCCTTCCGGCTATACGCTACGTTTGGCCGAGAAAGGGGAGAGAGAAAATCAGGTACGGGGTAAGGAGATTGCCCTGTACCTGAAAGCCTTTTGGGCCATAATACGCCTGCCCTTCTCTCCTGAGGTTGTTAGAGCACTGAATCATTTTGGGTTAGCCCCGAGTCAGCTAGTACCGAACTCTTGGAAGATTCTCCTTGGGTTCTTGGTCCGTTTGAAGTTGCACATGATCCCCTTCAGGCTAAGCACCCTTACCTATTCTCTCTGTTACAAAAGTCACCCCGACACTCGCGCGGGTGAGCCGAGGTGGGTATACATCTCCTTTAGGAAACAACGGGGAAGTGCTGCCGGGTCGGGGGTCGTCGTGATCCCTTCTTCCATCCATGATTGGAAGAAGAAGTTTTTCTTTGTCGGGTCGCCTGAGGGTGAGGACTGGCCCATACGCACCCAGTGGTCTAGGGATAGTTGCTGGTGGGAGAGTCAGTCGAACAATCCCGATGCGGTGAAAGTGGAGGAATGGGAGCCCATTCCCCGGGCTGACGTGCTGCTTTCTGAGCAGGCCCTTAGTTGGGCTGGGCTCAGCCCCGTCCAGTTCGCGGGTAAATTGGGAGTTTACAGGCGATCTGTTTAGACTTGCGTTTATTTTCATTATTACTTGCGTTGCTGACTCCATTGTACCTTGTCTTGGGCAGAACCCATGGACGTGAGCAAATTCCGAGTGGCCATGCACGAGCAGAAGAAGGGATCGAGGGCTGGAGGTGCCTGCTCCTCCCGTCCGACGTCGGCCCCGGCTCCCCCGGCAGCCGCTCCACCAAGGCGTTCGAGTGCGGCCCGTGCCTCGAAGTCCAGCCAAGCGCCGAGCCGAAAGCGGGTTCGGGAACAAGAGGCCCGGGCTTTGGAGGTAGAGACTGGCTCTCCGGCGTCGTCTCTCAAGAGGTTTCACCGGACGGTCGCGCACACCCCGGCCTCCCTAATCTTTGTGGACGAGGGGGACCTCCGCTTTGAGGTGCCCTCGGGGCTCTCCGTTGCTGACAGCCTGCTGACGGAGATGGAGAGGTCGGCCGGGGGCAAAATCCCTCGGGGAACTCTCAGGGCGCAAATGGTGGCCATCGTCCAAGAGGCCGTGCAGGCTGGTGCTCACACCCTACTTGGGTTTTCATTCAGCGTCTTATTTATCCGGGAGATTGGGTGCCTCCCTCTCCTTTTTGACCCCATTTTGATTTCTTCAGGTCCTCCAGCACGTCGCCCTCGTCGTCCAAATGGAGGATGAGGAAATTTCCCCGGCGATGCGGGCCGTTGGAGAGTTCTCCTCGCTGGAGGAGAGCTCAAAGTTGGAGCTGGAGGCGGCGATGGCGAGGATCGCCGCCCTTGAGGACGAGGTGGCGACCGGGAAGCAGGAAATTGCAAGGTGCCGTGAGGCCGTCCGGGCCGCCGAGGCCAAGCTTCAGGACTCCAAGGTGCTCGTCGGCACCCTGAAAAAGTCGGTGAGCTCCCTCCGGAAGTAGGGCGAGGCTGCGATGGAGGGAATGAAGCGAGTCGAGCTCAGAGCGTCGAAAGCGGTGGAGAACTATAAAAAGTCGGACCATTTTTACACCGACCTAGCTGCAGCCTCTACCCTCATCTGGCACGATACCCTCGACGCCGTCAAGGCTCGGATGCCGGAGTTCCCTGATGAAAAGCTCCGGGATGAATATCCTCGCGGGAATGACGCGCAAGGGAATGCCCCTGAAAGCGCTGCCAGGGAAGAGGCTCCCGGCTGAGGGCGGCGCTGAGGCTCCTGCGATGGGCGCCGATCCTCAAGACGCAGCCCCGGTCACGGTGGACACGGAGCTCCTCGGGGTTGCGCCCAGCCCTGAGGCCTGAAACCCCTTGTCTTCTTATATCTTCTTTTTTTTGTTGCTTCGGGAATCTTGTAAGCCTCCGGGCATTTTTGTAAGGCCGGGGGGCCAATAATACCTTTGTAAAGACTTTTGAATGAAGCATTTTTTGCGGTGTTTGGCGTGGTTCTTCCTTCTGCTTGTTGTTAAATCTGTTTGCACGGTGCTGAGCTTAGAGAATTTCATTTAGCGACCGCACGTCGAGTTGAATTTAACCATTTTGCCAATTGCCTAAGTGTGCAAAGACCGGTGAGAGGTCGGCATCATCATGGCCCCGAAGTCGACGTGGGGATCGCGTAGTGAAGATACGTCGGGGTTATCCTCTAAGGATGGACCGAGCGGGACTGCAGCCCGGTTGCCTCTTGGCGAGGGCTTAGATCCCTTGTTTCGTGGGGTAGTGAACGACCAGCCAGCATAACCGAGCAGGGTAGCTGCTCGGTTGACTCTTGGTGAGGGCTTCGATCCTTAGCGCGGGAGGGGCCGTAAGAGGCCTGCTAAGGATATACCGAGCAGTGAAGCTGCTCAGTTGCCTCTTGGCGAGGGCTTAGATCTCTGGCGATGTGGGGTAGGGAACTACCAGCCAGGGATAACCGAGCAAGGGCGGGACTGGTTGCCTCTTGGCGAGGGCTTAGTTCCCTGGCGTTGCGAGGTAGGGAACTACCGGCCAGGGTGTTCCCCTCCAAAAGACGGGGCACAGGACCGCGATGTCCTGACGCTGAAATTCGGGGCAGATGCTAATTGGTGCTATCCGTCCACCTCTCCGAAAATGCCAAGTTGATTTATGACACCGTGTATCAGAGGTTTAGACGGATGCGGCCGATGTAGCAGACTTCGTCAGATTCCCCCTCGCTAGAGGGGTTTTTGATTGTGGGGACGCTCTTCCCTGCAGGCGCAGCCCCTGCAGTTAATTACGCTACCGCATCGCGGTAGCCACTTTCTCCTTCTCCAGAATTTCACTCCGTGTCGTGTGTGTTTGTTTTGTTTGTGGTTGCCCGTGGATTGTATACGGAGACTGAATAATGCCGTCGCCGGTAGGACGTGGACTAGTCCAAATCTGTGTTTACTTAGATTTGGATTTGGTATTTTTTAGTTTAAGGATGCATTAGTCGCGTTGCGGCTAAGATCAACTTAAACGTTCGTTAAGCATACAATAGTCCTGTTTGAGACTAAGATCAACTTAACGTGATAATCCATTTAATATCTGGCCATCGGGACTCGTCACCTCTCTAACGTCGTTGAAGGATTACAACGGCAGATGTCAGAGGAGTTCAGAAATGTACCCTTGAACCAAAGTCGATTTAGGGTTTTATAATCCATTTAAATGTTTAAGGATACGTTAGCCGTATTTGGGGCTAAGATCAACTTAAACGGGACCGTTTAGATCCGGCAAAAGAGCATTTGGAGGCTCTATTGTTCCAGTTTAGGGACGTAGTGGTCCATAGGTAGTTTAAGGACATTGCGGTCCATATTCCAGTTTAGGGACGTGGTGGTCCATTTTTAGTTTAAGGACGTTTCGGTCCGACATTAGTTTAAGGACGTTTCGGTCCGATATTAGTTTAAAGACATTTCGGTCCGATATTAATAAAAGGACGTTTCGGTCCGATATTAGTTTAAGGACGTTTCGGTCCACGAGTTTAAGGACCCCGCAGTCCATATTGATGTATGGTCGTTGGGACCCGTCACCTCTCTGACGTCGTTGATGGATTACAACGATGGGTGTCAGAGGAGTTCGGAGATGTACCCTCGAACCGGATATAAATTAATTTAAGAGAACAGTTGTGCTCAGTCAATTTAATTTGAGGACTTACGGCCAAAATTGGGCTAAGTCCAGTTGAAAATGTTCAACACCCTTATTTATTTTTGGTCTATTAGACCTGTGCTAGGGTCTTGCCCATACTTAAATAATGCATGGTATTACTTCTATTTTCTTGTTTGGGCTCTGCCCATAAAAGATGCAGAGCATCAATTTATTTTGGGCTCTGCAAGGCATCTGCACAGCATTTTATTATTTTGTTTGGGCTTTGCCCATTTATAAATGATGCAGAGCATCAATTTAATTAGGCATGTTTGGTCTTTTAATTGGGCCTGGCCCTGCATTGCATTTGTTAGGCGCTTTGCGCCACTCACTGAGCGCAAGCGATTGTGGTGAAGACACGTGTCATGCTCTGGTGAGCGCAAGCGCAACAGTGCAGTGCGCTGTGCTAGTGCGCTGCGCTGTTGCGCTACTGACACGTGGCGCGCTCTGGTGAGCGCAAGCGCAACAGTGCAGTGCGCTGCGCTAGTGCGCTGCGCTGTTGCGCTGCTGACACGTGGCGCGCTCCCAAGAGCGCAACAGCGCAGTTTGCAAGTGCAAAACCATATTTTTATTTTATTTTTATTAAAGATCATTGATCTTGTTTTTTAGATCTATGATCTGTTCCTAAGAGAACTTTCTCCTTTTTTTTTCTAAAGGTTTTTACCTTCTTTTTTTTTATTCTTGAGGAGTTTCTCAGAGTTCTTTTCTCTCCTTCTTTTTTTTTTTTAGAAAGATATTGATGCCTTTTAATTGAGGCCTAGGGTCCTTTTTATAGTGCCCATAAATTAGTTAAATTTGTTAAAGAGATTTTTCTCTGAGTGATTTGGGGAATTTTCCCCACCGTTGGATCTTTGATCCAAGGGCTTCTGCTTTGCAGAAGAAAATCTTCTTGTTTTAACAAGAACAGAAAAGATTTCTTAAAATTTTAATTCTGTTTGGCGCAGATGCCCCAGCGCGTGACACGTGTCGCGCAGCGCGACTGCGCTAGCGCAACTGTGCTGACACGTGTCGCGCAGCGCGACCGCGCTAGCGCATCTGCGCTGACACGTGTCGCGCAGCGCAGTACTTGCGCAGCTGAAACGTTGCTTCATAAAAATAGAGCTTTGCTCTGATTGGGCGCGCCTTCTTGGGCGCTGCGCTGACGTATCATCGCCTGACATGTGGCGCGTTGCGCCCGAGACTTGAAGCGTTGCTTCAGAATTTTTGAATTTTGAATTTCGACAGAGCTTTGCTCTGATTGGGCGAAACAAATGCCCCCCCACCGTTGCGCTCACGTGGCGCACACGTGAGTGCAGCGGTGGAAAACTCCTGATCGTTGGATCAAGGGGTGAGCTCAAGGAGCGCAATCGCCTTATAAATAGGGCCCTTGGTCTTTGAAATTTTTTTTACCATTTTCAAGAACTTGAATTTTAGAGCCTTGCTCTTGTTTAAGATTTTTAGAAACTTGCTCTCATTTCTTTCCAGAGTTCAGATTTTAGAACATCTTAGGTAAAATTTAAATTAAATTAAATTAAATTTGATTAATAGAGCCTTGCTCTTATAGATCTTTGATCTAAAGAAAACCCCTTTGGGGTTTTATTAACAGAGCCTTGCTCTCAGAAATCTATAGATCTACAGAGATCTTGTTCATGGGTTTTAACCCATGAACAGAGCTTTGCTCATGGATCAAATGTAGACCTTTTCTGATCTGAAAGTGGAGAACTCTTAAAAGTTTTTGTGGATCTTTAAGATCCCAAATTTTTAATTTTTAGGAGTTAAAGTTTTCCTTTTTGATGGCTCTTCCATCATTATTATAAAGCTGGGCTCTTTTCAAGGAAAAAATATATATATATATATTTTATTCCCTTGAGACCAGAGTTTGACAAATGTCACTCTGTGTCGGAGCTTTGCTCTAAAAGAGGAGATTTTCTCCTTGTCTCTGGGGATTTCCCATCAATGAGGATATTCTCTTGGGGATCTTTTCATTAACTGACAGTCTCATCCAACGATGGGACTGTCTTATTAAGTGATGCGCTGTCATCCAGATTTTGTGGGCCCTCCTTTTGGTCCCCCTATCCACTGCATTGCTGTACGGTATAAAAATTTAAACATGTTGAGCGTTGGAATTATAATACTGACGGCTAAGGTTTGTCTCTTTGCAGGAAACATGTCTGCCAATTCGTCTTTTCCGTTTGTTCGCTCGGAGGGAGGGTTTCCCCAGGCACCGGTGGACCGCGTGGTGCTTGCTCTAATCAAGGATCATGACCCCGAACACAAAAACCTTCACTTGTGGGGTAGGTGGTACAATGAAATCATCCAGGGTCGTCGCAGTTTCAGTTCCGCCACGCCGTCCGAGCCAACATCTTCACTCCCCTACGCAGATGAACCCCCGGTGAAGTATACCGTGGAGGTCAAAAATTGGAATTCGGATGACCTCCTCCAGCCTGCGATTGGTGCTATCCCCGTGCAGCAGCCGCCGGCAATAGATATTTTAGGGAGGAGAATTTGTCAGGGTGAAGCGCGCCCTTGGGGACAGGCTTATAACATTGGACCGATCCCACGACCGCCTGCTGGATATTTGCAATGGGCCCGGTACATCCTATCAGCGAGGAGGACTCATCTGATGAGGATTGGTTTGTACTCGGCCATTTACGTCTCGCTCTTTGAGTATCCTTCTCCTCCAACGTGGTGGGTTAAGGCTTTTATCGAGCAATGGAATATTCCCACACACACCTTCCTGATGACGGACCGGGAAGTCTCTATCTCCTTGGAGGAGTTTGCTGAAATCTCGGGTCTACCGATGAGGGGAGAGCCTTACGAGGAGCTGCTTCCTCCCGATGAATACGTCTTTGCCACCAAGCCGCTGGTGTTTGACCTGACGCCGGAGAACGCTATTCAGCATCAGTACCCGGGCTTAGTGAAGGTATTGGAGATTTATGAAGGACTCTATCTAGAATCAGGTGACAGGGGAGTCAGTTTTGCAGATTTCATTGCTCGCTTCATTCAACCAGAGTTCTTATCAGAGCGGAGCGAGAAGTTCGCCCAGCTTGACGACCCTTTTGGGTTCGGTTTTGATCGCCGACCCACATCGGAGGATGACCACAAAGACTTCTATCTTCTCGGTGCCGCCGTCGTCCCTTTTTCAGAAATTGCCGTCCCCGACATGGATGAAGAGACCTTCTTTGTAGGGTTCTTGGGCTTGTGGTTGTGCAGTTTTGCTCTTCCTATGCATCCACGCCATATGCGGCCGACTGTTTTCTACCCAGCGCATCGGATGGTGGCTGGTTTACAGTTGTCAGTAGGAATTGCCGGGCTGGCTTATATTTATAATGGACTTAGCGTAGCGGCGGACGTTAGTGAGCCTGGGGTGCAACCCGCCAACTTCCCGATGCACTACTTTACCTCCTGGATGGAAATGCACGTGCACGGGGTGTTCGGTGCCCATAAGATTCCTCCCTTTTTTGAGAAGTGCAGGCTCCCGGGGGTCATACGGCTGGTCGGGGCTTCGATCGTAGTTGCTCCTCCGCGGGAGGCTAGGGGGCTGCTCCTTCGACCACACCTGGTCGGGGCGAAGATTTCTTTCTTGGACAAGGTCATAACAATAGGCTCAGAGACCACCAAGTCGGTAGTGTCGCTACGCGATGATTTTAAAGACGGGGCTTCCATACTGAAGGCTCGGGAAATCCTCCATCTCTACTCCATTCGACCGGGTTACCTGGTGTTCAGGCAGAATGAGACAGCACTCTTCATGAGGTATAATCCTCACCGGTTTGCTCAGCAATCGAGCTACAACCAAGGGATCCCGATGGAAGCCTTCTTGGAAAAGCCCGTGGTTAGCCGAGAGGGGATAAAGAATGCAATGCACCACTTTATGCGGCTCAACACGGGTTCTTATTTCTTCATCAGCGAACCGAGCTGCATCCCCAAAGTCCTCAATGCGTACGTGGCTTGGTATGCGCATGCTATGGGTCCAGTTATCCAAATGGAAAAACGCATGCTGGTTGACCGCAAGGGTGCGCCTCCCGGCGGCGATCGCAAGGCTCCCTTGAAGCCGAGGACCCCGGTTATTTCTCCATTCAAAGGTGCTGGAGTCGGACCTTCGCGCGTGTTGAGCCCTCCGCGCGGATTGCCACTTCGCGATATTATGGATGCGCCACCGGCCTCCCGTGCTTCAGTGGAGGCGGTAAATGTGGTACCGCCAGAGTCTGGCGCCGGCGAGGATATCGGGACCCGCCGCCCCAAGGCGTCCGCTAAGCGTAAATCAGTCTCAGGTGCATCCAGAGCTGGCGGGCAAAAGAAGAAGAAGTCGCTCCTTTCCCTTGACGCGATTCTTGGCTTAGAGCCTGAGGCCTCTCTTACCAAAGGAATAAGTGAGTATGGCAGCAATAAGGGCTTCGCGGTAGACCCCGCAGACACCGACCTGGCAGCCGCCATTGCGGCTTCAGAGCGATCAGCGAGGCTTGAAGCGTGGTTAAGTAAACTCGCTGAGTCAGGTAATTATTAGCTGCTCTCCTCATCATTTCATCTCATTTTTCATCATTATTCTTGACTAATACTTTTCCCCATTTTCAACAGGTGTCTCTACCGAAGAAGCTATCGCTGCCTCTTTGAAAACCTTCCAAAAGGAGGAGGAGAAACACACTTTAGCGGGCGCCGGTATGTCCCATCCCCCCCTTTTTTTAAAGCAAATTTCGTCGTTCTTTTCGATGATCAACCTAACTTTCTTTCCTTGTTTCTTTCTAGGGGTTATACCAGTCGACGAAGATATTCTTCCGGAACCCGTCACTGGAGTTCCGGTCTCGTCGGGGGTGCTGCAAGGGTCTCGACTTGACAAATCGACGAGGGATGCCTTGAAGAGTTTGGAGGCATCCCTGTATACGGATGAGGATGCTTCAATGCGAGAGGCTCTGGTTAGGTCCGTCTCAACGGCCCAGGAGGAGAGGAAACGGCTGAGGCGCGAGGCGAAGGCGCGCCGGGCTGCTTTGGTTACGGGAGCAGGCCCAAGCACCGTCCTTCGGGCAGATACTCCTTCCGAAGAGGCCCCTGTCGCCCTATCCACTGCTCGCAGACAAGTGGCGCGTGCCGTTCGAAGCGCAAATGATAAGTCCACTTTAGGTAACATCTCTTTCAGAATTTTTATTGTGAAAGTTATAATGCCGACGGTTCTTACATATATTATTTTGCAGGGCCAAGTCCGACCGAGGGTGAGGCGGAGACCGTTGATCCTAGGGGAACAGAGGGGGTGATGCCTGCCGAACCCGAGCCGACAGTGGGCAACATCGTCGAGGCTTCGGGGCCCGAGATAGAGGTTGAGGGGTCTACAGCTGAGAGGGTCATTAATGCCCAGCCTGAAGTGGCGGCAGATGAAATGATCATTACAACTGAACCGAAGGTGGTGGCGGACAAGGCGCTTGAGGCCGGTGACCTCGTGGTGACGGTGGATGAGCCGATGGAGGCGGCGGAGCCCGAAGAAGTAGCGGATGAGATGGGCACAACTCTCGGGGAGGAGTCAGCCGCTTCCTTCCAAGAATCTGGCAACGCTCCAATCATTGCCCTCCCTGCCTACAATCTCCCGCCGTCTCCAGGTCTTGCGAGCACGACAACGGTCCCTATCGAGTCGGGCGATGAGGCCACGGGCGGTGGTCTCATGTCCACGGAGGAGGGAGACGCCTCCGTTTCAGCCGGCAGCTCGTCAGGTAAATCCCAAGTTAGTGTTCTTTCTTTACCTCACAATTTTTCTGACAAATTTACCTTTTTTGTAATGCAGGTGCAGTCAGCGCCGATGCCCCACTGCTCGGGGGTGCGCCTTCAACGACTGCCTTGGCGGTGGTCACCTCTCAACCCTCTCTCATACCCTCGAAGATGTTGGAAGGTATGGGTTTGCAATTTATTAATCTTATCTTCCAGACGCATAATTTGTGTACTAAAGTTATACTGTTGTGTCTTTCAGGAGTGCTTTTTGACCATCTTTATCAAGTGTTGCTCCCACACTTCTCCTTCCCATCTGAATTCGCCTACCCCCCTGGTAGCGCTGGTGAGTACCGTTCCCGATTGATATCTTTGTTTTTTTCAGTGGTAGAATTATTTCTAACTCTCTCTTGTCCTGACCGCAGTGTTACAAATCGAAGGGGGAGAAGAAAGATCGGTTGCGCCACCGGCCCTTCCGGCCTTGCCACCTGCTTCAACCGGTATAGTAAACTATCTTCTCAATGACTTTCTCCGCATCTATCATCATCTAATCACATTTTGTCCTTTTCAGCTATCGTTCCAGTCTCGGTGCCTTTTGAGTCTCGCATTGCAATACCGGGCGGCCCTTCCCAGAGACGTCCGTCCTCAAAAGGTGCGGCGAATAGTCTGCGCATGTTGAGCGACTACATCGAGGAACTCGACGTCGAAGCTCCTACATCTGCTGAGGACTTCGCTATGACGGTTAACCCGATGTTGTTGATATTTGCCACCTTCCATGACGAGGGCATTGTCACCTCTTGGGTTAACTATTGTCGGGAGATTGAGGCTCGTCTTCATCAGCTGGAGTCGATGCGCCTATCCCCTGAGACTTTGGCCGTGAGCACTCAACGGGGAGCATGGCTTGAGCAAAGCACTTCTCATTTCCGTCATTTGGAACAAGAAGCAGCTTTGAGGCTAAAGGAGTGCCAAGAATCTTTAAGCGAAACTGCTCGCCTGCGTGCTGAAGTTGAGGCAAACGCCGCTGAGGTAAAGGCCCTCTTCGGGGGCCTTCTGGAGCGCATATCAAATGGGCTGAGACTGAAGCTGGCACTTGATGTCGCCGAGCATGACACTCCAGGCCGTGAAGCTGCTCATCAGGCCGTCAGGGATCAACTTGCATCTGTCGCACAGCAACGGGCTCAAGTGGAGGCGGAGTTGGCAGTGGTGTCCAGTCGGGAAAAGGCATGGAAGGAAGTGTGCGAACAACTGATAAATCTACTTAAGACGCTTCCTTCCCAGTAGCTGCCTTTGTATCAATGTATTTGTAAAATTTTCCTTTTAAATAATATGTATCCATTCTTTATTCTTTTGTACGATTCATCTTGTATTTGATTGAAGTCAATGAATAAAGATACACATTTTCTTTTTGCAATGTCTTGTACTATCTCTTTGCTTTCTCCCTTTGTATCATGATGTTTTCGATGAACCTAATTGGCCAATAACTTAATTTCTCCAAGAGATAGCGATGGTTTAGGCCGCAGGTTCAAATCTGCCGCCTAAAACTTTTCAACTCTATGAGCCGTGAGGGTCTCATAGAGACTTTTCTCCCTACGGATCGAGAGGATCTCGTAGGTGGGTTTTCTCCTTAGGGATTGTGAGGATTCCTAAGTGTGGTTTTCTCTTATAAGTCGTAAGGATCCTATAAGAGAATTTTCCCTCTTACGAGTCGAGAGGATTCGTAAGCGGTTGTTTCCCTCCTTGTCGAAAAATCGACTTCAGAGAGTGAGACCCGTGAATAGTATGCAAGAGACCATTTTGGATTGACTTGCAGGGCCCCATTGTTCAGGAAGCAAGTTTTTCAATCCTTGCTGCCCGAGACTTCATCTTGCAAGTTGGGACGAACCGGGAATCCCTCCCCCCCCCGCGAAGACAGTGGTGGCTCTGCGAGTTGACGTGGGTCGGGAGGCTCTCGTCATGGAGTGTTTGTATCCGTGAGTCGAGGAATTTGCTAGGGATTATTTGTTTTCCGAGCGCCAAGGATTATTTGTTTCCTTGGGGTTTGAAACGAATCGAGGATTCCCACGGAGGCACTGGTGGCTCTGCGAGTCGACGCGAATCAGAAGGCTCTCGTCAAGGAGTGTTTGTATCCGTGAGTCGAGGAGTTTGCTAGGGATTATTTGTTTCCCGAGCGCCAAGGATTATTTGTTTCCTTGGGGTTTGAAACGAATCGAGGATTCCCACGGAGGCACTGGTGGCTCTGCGAGTCGACGCGGATCAGGAGGCTCTCGTCAAGGAGTGTTTGTATCCGTGAGTCAAGGAATTTGCTCGGGATTATTTGTTTCCCAAGCGCCAAGGATTATTTGTTTCCTTGGGGTTTGAAACGAGTCGGGGATTTCCCACGGAGGCACTAGTGGCTCTGCGAGTCGACGCGGATCAGGAGGCTCTCGTCAAGGAGTGTTTGTATCCGTGAGTCGAGGAGTTTGCTAGGGATTATTTGTTTCCCGAGTGCCAAGGATTATTTGTTTCCTTGGGGTTTGAAACAAATCGAGGATTCCCACGGAGGCACTGGTGGCTCTGCGAGTCGACGCGAATCAGAAGGCTCTCGTCAAGGAGTGTTTGTATCCGTGAGTCGAGGAGTTTGCTAGGGATTATTTGTTTCCCGAGCGCCAAGGATTATTTGTTTCCTTGGGGTTTGAAATGAATCGAGGATTCCTACGGAGGCACTGGTGGCTCTGCGAGTCGACACGGATCAGGAGGCTCTCGTCAAGGAGTGTTTGTATCCGTGAGTCGAGGAGCTTTGCTGAAGACACTGGCTTCTTCGGTTGGAATGAACCGTCGAGGTTTGGCTTCATTGTCTGACGGAGTCTGTTAGGAAAGTACGGTTCCCTCTTTGTTTACGCCCTTGGATTGTATACAGGGATCGATGTGATCTTAACTGTAGGGCCAAAGTTTTATCATCATTTTTATTTATTTTATTTCCGCGATGCTCTATCATTTCAGCTTTTATATCGCGAAGGTCGCGATTGCCCAATCATTTCGGCTATTCTTCGCGGTGCCCAATCATTTCGGCTATTTATTTTATCTTTACTCGCTGCTTTTCATTGCGAGTTGTCTCATCATGTTGGCTATTTCGCATGCATACATTTTACTTGCTGCTCTTTTTATTGCAAGTTGCCCCATCATTTCGGCTATTTCATATACATGTGCGGCCTACTGGCTTTCTGTCGTAATCCTGAAATCGGACACCGATTTCGGCATCAGCACCGCTACAACTGGGATATTGCCAGGAGCGAATCATCATTTGCTTCTGTCGTTGCCGAACAAAGGATGGCTTAGTAAACAGGGTTAGGATTCTGTCGACTAAGGCTTTTGACTTCATGAGCCGTAAGGGTCTCACAAAGGTATTTCTCCCTACAAGTCATGAGGATCTCGTAGGTGTGTTTTCTCCTTAGGGATCATGAGGATTCCTAAGTGTATGTTCCTATGTAAGTCGTAAGGATCTTACAAAAGGGTTTTCTCCTTATAAGTCGAGAGGACTTGCAAGGGTCGTTCACCGTATGGACATATCCCCAGTCACGGATGGGACTTGGTTAGGGAATGTTTATTCGCGCCCGTGGATTGTATACAAGGGTTAGTATTGGGCCACTTGTAGGGCAATATCGGAAATTGTGGGGATTGCTTAAGCACAGGTTTAGGTCTCTGTAACTTAAGACTTTCAAATCTTATGAGCCGTGAGGGTCCCATAAGAGAGTTCTCCTTACGAGTCATGAGGATCTCGCAAGTGTATTTTCTCCTTAGGGATCGTGGGGATCCCTAAGTGTGTTGCTCCCTTGTGAGTCGTAAGGATCTCACGCGGGTGGTTTCTCCTTACAAGGTCGAGAGGACCCTATAAGTGTCTTTTAACGAGGTTGCGCCCTTTCGGGTTTTCACAAACACTCGCCGGTAGCCCTGCTGTTTTTACTCACGGAGCCTTTTCGGGTTTTCATCTGTGACCATTTTGCTCATGGACGTACCGCTTTTTTATTCTTTTTATTTTTATATATATATTTTTTTACGAGGTCGCGCCTTTTCGGGTTTTCACGAACACTCGCCGGTAGCCCTGCTGTTTTTACTCACGGAGCCCTTTCGGGTTTTCATCCGTGCCCTTTTTGCTTATGGACATACCGTCTTTATTTATTATATTTTTTTTATTTATATATTTTTTATTCATCTCGTCAGCCTAAAGATGCTGCGGTATTAGTTTAAAGACGTTTCGGTCTGCTATTAGTTTAAGGACATTTCGGTCCGTCATTGAGAAGGCCGGCTACTGCTTATAAAGCTTGAGCTTAGGAAGATAGCGAGTGGACATAGTCATCGTCATTTATCATTGACCTAGGCCATGGCTCATTAAGCGTAGTATCTCTTTAGGAAGCGACCGTTTATTGGCCTGAAAGGCCTTTCACCGTGCATGTCCATGAGTAGATAGGCCCCACCCTGGTAAACTTTATCTATGATGTACGGGCCTTCATAGTTTGGCTCGAATTTTCCCCGCTTGGTGCGATTGGGGATCATAGGCCTTTTGACCACTAGCACGAGTTCGCCTTGGCGGAATGTCCTTGGTCGGGTCAATCTTTCATATGAGGGTGTCATCTTTGCTTTATAAGCTTCCAGATTTTGCTGTGCTATGAGCCGGGTTTCGTCAAGGGCGTCAAGCTCCTCAAGCCGAAGGTGAGCATTTTCTTCGTCCGTTAGCTCGTAGTGAACTGCCACTCGTAGAGAGGGTAACTCTATCTCAAGGGGGAGTACTACTTCCGTACCGAACACCAACGCGTACGGCGTTGTGTTCGTGGCCGTCTTGAATGTAGTTCGATATGCCCAAAGAGCTTCTTGCAGTCTTTCGTGCCAATCTTTCTTATTACGGGACACCGTTTTCTTTATGATTTTTGTCAATGTCTTGTTGAAGGCTTCAGCTAGTCCATTGGCTCGCGGGTTATAAACCGAGGAATATCTCCAGTCTATATTATGCTGTTGCGCGAAGCGACTGATCTTGTGGCTTTTGTAAGTTGGCCCGTTATCGGAGATGATCCGTCGCGGAGTTCCAAATCGATATATGACATGCGTCTTGAAGAAGTGGAGGATATTTTCCGTCTTCACCTCTCTTAACGGTACTGCTTCTGCCCATTTAGAGAAGTAGTCAGTCGTCGCCAGGATGAAACGATGTCCCCTAGACGATACTGGTTCGATAGGGCCAACTATGTCAGTCCCCCACATTTCGAATGGCCAGCTAGCCACCGTTGGATGTAGTGGATTTGGGTGCTGGTGGATGAAGTCCCCATGAATTTGGCATGAGTGGCAGTGCTTCGCATATTCGATGCAGTCCTGAATCATCGTAGGCCAGTAGTAGCCCATCCGTTTTATCTTCAACTTCATCTTAGGGCCTGCTTGATGAGAACCGCAGAGTCCGTCGTGAACTTCCTGGACGATCCTTTTCGCTTCGTCAGGTCCTAAGCATCTCAGCCACAGAGAATCAAATGACCTCTTGTACAGAGTATCGTTGACTAAGGCGAAATACAGAGCTCGTTTCATGAGCTGATGTCTTATAGACGCTTCTTCAGGCATTCGGTGGGACTTGAAGTAGTCTATGAAGACCTCTCTCCAATCCTCAACCTTCTCATGGTTTTTTATTTGTAAGGTCGCTTGCTCAGTCACTCCCTTCTCTTCGGGTGATCCCGGAGGTATTTCTGCGGGGGCGAGCACCCGACGACTTTGTACCATGATTCTAACCTCATCGAGGTTCTCGTCAGCCAGTTCTTTAGCAAGCTTAGCTAACGCGTCCGCTTTGTTATTTTCTGCGCGTGGTATACTTTCCAAAGTATAGGAGGGAATTTGGGTCAGCAGTTGTTGCACCTTTTCCCCGTATTTTACCAATTCTGGTTTGCATGTTTGGTAATCGCCGTTCACTTGACTAACGACTAGCTGAGAGTCCCCATATATGAGGAGGCTTTCAATTCCCATGTCAATGGCGATCTCGAGACCTGCTATCAAAGCTTCATATTCAGCTTCATTATTCGTTCTCGGCTCTGTCAAGGAGAAGGCGAAGCGCATTATTCCTCCTTGTAGGGTCACGAAGATAAGGCCTACTCCTAATTTGATCATTGGCGTACTTTGTTTGTGCTTTTTCATGGAAGATGCTCCATCGAAATAAAGCTCCCAACGGGTATCACCACTGTCGATTGCGTCAAACGCATGTTTGTCTGGCAAATCGCACTTTAGGGGAGAATCGGCAGGTATCGGGTGCCCAGCAAGGAAGTCGGCGATGGCCTGGCCTTTCACTGCCTTGAGAGGTCGGTACGTTATCGAGAACTCCATTAAGAGCAGGGCCCATTTAGCGAGTCGTCCCGTCAATATGGCCTTTGACATTAGATATTTGAGAGGGTCCACCTTTGAAATGAGATGGACTTCATGTGCTAATGCGTAATGTCTAAGCTTTGTTATTGCGAAGATCAACGCTAAGCAGTGTTTTTCAATGGGGGAGTAGTTGCTTTCTGCCCCCAGCAGAACTCGACTTAAGTAGTAGAGTGCTCTTTCTTTTCCCTGGTCATTCTCCTGCGCCCATAACGCGCCTAAAGAACCTTCAAGAGCAGTTGTATAAAGAATGAGAGGCTTTCCCTTAACCGGAGCAGCCAACACCGGCGGGTTCTGCAGGTATTGCTTGATCTCGTCTAGCGCGCTTTGGCATCTTTGATCCCAGACGAATGGGGTTCCCTTCTTCATCAGGTGACTGTAAGGACGGAACTTTCCTGAAAGGTTGGCTATAAATCGCCGTATGTACGCGAGCTTCCCTTGGAGAGACCGCAGCTGTTTGAGAGTTCTCGGCGGAGGCATTTCCATGATCGCTTTAATCTTTGACGGATCTATTTCAATACCTCGATGTCGAACGATGAATCCCAGGAATTTGCCCGAGGAAACCCCGAATGCACACTTCAGAGGGTTCATCTTCAAATTGTATTGTCGAAGGCGTCGAAATACAGTCTTTAGATGCTCGAAATGTTCCTCGTATGATTTGCTTTTAACAACGAGGTTGTCGATATAGCATTCGACGATCTTGTGTATAAGGTCATCGAAGATCTTCGTCATGGCCCTTTGGTAGGTGGCACCGGCGTTCTTTAAACCGAAGGGCATCACCTTGTAACAGAATATTCTCAGAGGAGTCCGGAAAGCCGTATGTTTCTGGTCTTCAGGATGCATTTTTATTTGATTATACCCTGATGAGCCGTCCATGAATGAGAAAATCTCATGCGTGGACGTATTGTCTATCATCAGTTCGGTGACTGGTACTGGGAAATCATCCTTCGGGCAGGCTTTGTTGAGATCCCGAAAGTCCACGCATATGCGCACCGTTCCATTTTTCTTCATCACTGGGACGATATTAGCAATCCATTCAGGGTATTGAACCTCCTGGATAAACCCAGAGTCTATCAGCTTTTTGACTTCAGCGTTGATGCTCATCTCGAGCTCAAGCCGCATTCTTCTCGGCGCTTATTTAACTGGCTTGACACCCGGGGATATCGCCAGTCTATGTACAGCAACTTCTGGATCAAGTCCTGGCATCTCGGAATAGTTCCATGCGAAGCAATCTTTATGCTGTACAAGGATGTCCTTTAACGCAGCCACCTTCTCTTCAGACAACAGCTCGCTGACAAATGTCGGTCGCGGATCGTTTACCGTCACCAACTCAATCTTCTTAAGGTTATCTGCAGTGGTATGAATTCCATCCTCCAGCTCTTTTGGCGCTGGTGGGAATTCTGAGATTATCTCGTCGCTGCTGTTTTCGAAGCACCAAGGGAGCTCATCTATGTCCTCGGGCTCTTCTTTTAATATTGTAATCATGTGACAGGTGCGAATTCGCTTCCAATCCCAATGTGGAACTGGTTCCTCTTTCGTGGCCTTGGGCTCATGCTTTTGTGGTGGCGTTACCCTCCAGTTGTCGGACAGAGCGAACTTGCCAAGCTGATACTGATCTTCGACCCAATTCTTGAAGGTAAAGCAATCCTCGAGAGGGTGCCCTATTACTCGATGGTAAGAGCAATAGTCCAGATGTGAGACTTCGCCTGCTCGTTCGGGGTGCTTAGTCTCCGGCAGTGTAAGCATCTGATGTTTTAGAGCAAGGTCAAGTATCTTCTTCGTCTTGTCCCGAGGAAATGAGTATGCTCGCCCCATTTTCTTCATAAGGGATAGATCAATAACGCTCGACTCCCGTTTGCGTGGCTTCTTAGCCCTGCTTTGTTGTTGTTGAGCGCCTTTTTGGCCTTTCGACTTATTTCTGCTTTTGAGCTGAGCCTTCTTTATAACAGGTTGACAAGGAGCGGCATTTTCATCCTTTACGGCCTGTTGGAGAAGGCGTTGCGTCTTGGCTTTCTCGTAGATGGTCGTCTCACGGTTGTGATCATCTCGGACTTTTTGACCAGCTTTCTTTATAAGTCTGTCCATTTGTTCCTCGAACGACGGACTGGGCTCTTTTGCATCTGGAACTTTCACTGGCTTAGGATTAGCGTCCTCCCATTGAGCATCCGCTTCTTCATCAAGGTCATACATGACGTAGCAGCCGGGTAGTAACTCTCGTTTCTTTGACCGGATGTATCCAAGCCCTCTTGTTTCCATTCTCCCGTTAGGCAGTTTGCGTTGAGTCCCGGGAACGTTCCAGACCCTGTCATAGAATTTGGCCTCTCTAACGGTCTGTTTGAAGGATATCCCCTGGCGTTTCAGCAGCTTCTTCAAACCCTCTGTATAATATCTGGGAAGACGGATAGGCTGAAGCCTGTCGAGCGCAGGATCCGCGCCATGCCAGATTTCTTTTTTCACCTTGGTTTCTTCAGAGCGGTAAAACAGAATTGCTTTCTCGTTTTCTCGCATGGGAGGGATATAGAATGTCCACAGCTCTTCTACACTGTAGATATTAAGTGCATCCAGTTCTTTATGATGTTTAGGCGGCACCATGGCGACTTGCAGACTTTGCTCTTCATCAGCGGAAGCTTGTATTGAAGGTCGAGCAGAGAATACGACATGGACCTCATCCTCCGAATCGCTACCAAAGACCAATATAGGAGTGGACGGTCCTGGCTTGTTATGTTGGGGCAGACCCGAATACACTATCTCCTCTTCTTCCTCGGTGTCACTGCCGAAGACAGGGATGGTGGCATTAGTTTTATTCTCCGGCTTGTGACACTTCTCCGTGTCTTCGAAATCCGGTAAGAAGTATTTGGTATCTTCGTATTTGCGGACCTCGTTCACAGAGAACGGGTTCAGTTCTCCCGTCACGGTATACTCGAAACCATCCTTAAAATACTTCATACACTGATGTTGTGTAGAAGGGATGATGTTGTACTCGTGTGACCATGGTCGGCCGAGCAAAGCGTTGTAGCATGTCTTGGCGTCTATGACGTGGAACTTAATGTCCGTGACGAGTAGCCCGAAGCGTAGCGTCAGTATCACAGATCCAAGAGTCTTTGACGATTGGGAGTCGAACCCGGAGATAGTGATCTTGTCCCGAGCAAGGTGCTGGACGCTCATGCAGATTTCCTTCAACACCCGCACGTTGAGTAGGTTAACAGACGACCCGTTATCGATCAGGATTTTGCCTATCTTTATATCATGGCAGTATCCCGAGACATAGAGAGGGCGATTGCGTTCGCACGTCCCAAGTAGAAGGTCTTCATCGCCAAAAGTAACATCAGCCGTGTGCACTTCCTCTAATTCATCCTTCATCTTTTCCTCGGCCAGGCATGCTTGGAATTGTTCCGGGTCTTGGAGCGCCTTAATCAACGAATCTCTCGCCTCTTTTGATAGCAAAAGGGCGTCAAGAATGCTGAGCTGTGAGGGCAGCTTCCTCAGATGTGCTAAGACGTTGTAATCCACCTTATTCTTCTTTGGTGGGTCTTTGGCAGCTAGCTCTTCCACCACTTGGTCATCTAAGATGATATCTTCAGAGACCTTTTCTTTCCCTTTATCTTTCCTGTTCGAGGGTCCGAGGTTCTTTTCGGGCAGCGTGCGATTACATAGCCGGATATTTTCGCAAACCTTTGGTTCTTCTTCTGTTCTCGAAGCGGACTCTTTAAAGAGAGGGGCAAGTTTTAGTTCTTCATCAGAATCACTCCCGAATGTAGGCACTTGTGATCCACCGGTGTTAACCACGCGACAATCGCCAGCAGTTCTTTTAAGCCTTTCGGTCATATTTCTTTGCTCTCGACGAGCTTTACGCTTTTCCCGCTTAAAGTGTTGTCGGTGAGCAACGTATCCTTGCCACCATCTATCGAAAGCTTTGCACTCTTGAGTGGGGTGCGAAATCTTTTGATGATACAAGCAATAAGACGGGTGCATTTTCGCTTCACCGGTAATTTCTTCTTCGGAGGATGGTAGCTTCATACCCATTGACATGGCCTTAGCAAACTTCCTTTTTATCTTGAATTGGCTTTTGTTGGTAGCGGAGACGTTCAGCTCCAACGGAATCGTCTCAGCTCCTTCATCAAGTCGCTGGCGCTTGGCCCTTTCAATTATAACCGCCTCGCGTTCCCGATCAGCTTTACTTTTCAACCGAGCCTCATTAAGGAATGCGTTAATTACTTCATCTGATGGCCCCAGAACTTTTGGTTCAGAATCTGCCCCCAGCGTTTCAGTACAAGGGGTCTCCTCATCGTTCGAATGGGAAATCATATGACAGCTCGCCACGCATTCTTCAGCTTCATCTGACGAACTTTCTCCCTCACCTTCCTCTTGAAAGACGTGGTTGAGGAATTCTTGGAGCGTAATGGGAGTCCGCGCCTTTTGGTTGTATTCTTCCAACGCGTCAATTTGCTTTTGTAAGTCCGTGTGTTTGCCACCAGGCTTCACGGGCTTCTTAGATTTCTTCTTCTTCTTTTTCGAAGATTTTGACGGCTGGCTGCAAGTGCTTGAACCGCCACCATCGGTCCTTGGAGTTGGACGTGGCTTCAACATCCCTTCAATGACCTGCGGTTCCAACGGATTCTTCCACTTGACCGATGGACATGTCTGAAGATCGTTTAGCATCCTCTTTGTCTTGGTTGATAATACAACCTCCCAAGGAGCTTCTTCAATGACGGAGCATGTTGCCCCCGGCGTATTCGTCCCCTTAGAGGTGTGGAGCTGCGGGGGATTCACCTTCCATTTGTCAGATAACGCGAACTTGCCCTGTCGGTACTGGTTTTCAAGCCAATTCTTGAAAACGTAGCAATCTTCGATCGAATGGCCTAGTACTCGATGATAAGGACAGTAGTTGGGCTCGTTGACGTCACTTGGTTGCAACGGACGTTTTGGATCCGGCAAATTTATGAGTCTGTTGCGCAACGCCAGCTCGAATAACCTCCTCGTTTTATCACGGGGAAAGGAATAAGGACGTCCCATCCTATCCTCAAGGGGCACGTACGGTCGCGTATTATTTTGACGAGCAACCGGCTTCGAGTCGCTCAGTTGTTGTTGAGCATTAGCGACGACGATCGCTTTTCCCTTCCCTTTGTCATTTCGGGTGTCTGGCCTTGGAAGAGGGGGTTTATGGCCCATTTGATCCATTTGCGCTAGTTTGTCAATCAAAGCCTGGAAGGTAGTCGGCTTGAAAAACATCATAAACTGCGAGATGGTTGCTTGTGGATCGAGGGTTCCCACAAACATACCTACTGCGGGAGCTTCTTCAATGCGCTGCTCACACTTTGACCATAAGTTCCGCCATCGTATAGCGTACTGAACCCACGTCTCGCCGGGTTTTACCCTGGCGTTAATCAGTGCTGTCATCGGGGTACGTTCACTAGCGCTTGCAAAACGCTGAGTAAACAACAGCTCCATCTCCGCGAAGGTTTTAATAGAGTCGTTCGGGAGCTCAGAGTACCATTCGAACGCCGTATCTGATAAGCTTCCAACAAACTGGCGAAGCAACAGCTTGTCATCACCGCCGGTGTTGCCGCAGAGTGCCCTGAACTGGGCAACATGCTGATGAGGATTGCCCGTCTCTTTGTAGACATGGAACTTGGGAATTGTGTAACCGGGTGGGTACTTGATTTGATCGTACCAACTCGGGTATGGTCTCCTCGTTTTCACGACCTGGCCGGCTGTTTCGGTTGCATGATGAACCCGTATTTGCTGGGCGATGTATTCATCCAAATCAACTTTGGAGATTGTATCCTCTTTAGCTGTGGACAGAACTGGTGGAGGATTCGACGTCTCTCCCCTATCGTCTTCAAGAATGATTGGGGGATCTTCAGCAGGTGGATCTTGTTGAATCATCATACCCACCATATCCTGGAATAGGAGGGCCATTTTCTTTATGTTGGCTGCCTGCTCCGCAGCTTCTTTATCTTTTTTCTCCAGTACGCGACGAAGGAATTCAGCGTCCGTTTCTTGTTCTTGACGCTCGTCCGAGGATGTTTCAGGGGTTTCTTTTAGCCCTGTAAGTGCGGCCATAGCGTTCATCATTTCTTGGAGCTTCTGCTGCTGCTCCTGAGCCTTGGTCACTGACCTCGTGTGCGGTCTATGACCTGTTGATATGCGGCTATCTTCTTTTCCCGATGCCATATAAACCGTATGAACTGTTATGCCCCCTGACTTGGGGCGTTTAGGTTCACCATTTTTAACTTTTGCCACTGACGCGGGAGTTTTCTCTGGCCTCCTTCTTTTGTAGGCCGTTGAGGTTGAAGGAACCGTTGAAGGAGGCGGCCTTGCAGCTGTTGTCCCCTGCTGTTTAATAGGATGGTCTTTTTCTTTTTGCACTTTTGCCTTCTTTTGCCGACGAGAGTGATCTGGGTCGATCACTGAGTCTTGAACCCTTCGCCAAACCTTATAAATTCTTGAGGACAGTCGTTGAGGGGGCTGTTCTTGCTTCGTTTCTGGAGCTCTCTCTGCAGGTGGAGGAGATCTCTTCAGCGTAGCGGTTGGAGAGTTCTTACGCACCCTCCTCAGCAGTTCAAAGCTGTTCTCGGTTGGAACAGCAGCGTCGACTTCTACCACTGGAGCCGGTGGAGTTAGCCCTGAGGGGGAGTTGCCCCCTGCCTTTCTCACTCGTCGCCAATGGCAACGTCGAGCATGACGAGCCGTTGGGACTGGCTCGGAGATAGAGACAGCTTCTTTTTGCCCCCTGTCTGAACGAGGGGTCGCTGGTGTTAACCTTTCAAAGACTGAGGTTGTCCTTTGAGGGATGATATTCAACCTGTCGAAGACGGATCCTTGAGCGGGGGCAGGAGCAGGAATCGTCAGTCTTGAAAAGACTGACTCTTTGACAGGGGAAGTCGCCTTTACAACTTTTGAAGCAGCAGTTGTTGCCTTCCTCGGGACAGCCAATTTAGAGTTCTGATTTAGCCTGGTGAAAACAGAGGCTGTTGGTTTGGTAGTGGGCGACCCGTTGACAGGGGTCGTCGTAGCAGTGAGCCGGTCGAAGACCGACTTCTTGTTCACTTCCGGTGCAGGTATTGGCATAGGGAAGCTTGTAGATGGGATCATGGTCCCAAAGAACAGACCAGTGGTGGCTTGGGTCACCTGATCTACCGGCAGAGTGAGGAAGGAAGCCGCCTGGGGCCCATATGCTATACCTCCCGGTGAGGTGGAGCGTCCGTTGCAGTGGCATTTCGAGCAGTTGGTGCAGTTAAATGCCATTGAATCTTGAGTTCTGCGCCAGGAAAATGACCAAATCTTAGTAACTTGAAATCCGAAGGCAACCATTAACAAACCGCGATTGGTTCGCGAAGACGACACACGAAGCGTGGAGTGGAAAGAGGAAAAGGTCCCACCGGGCGTGCCAGAATCTGTTCCCCTCCGAAAGACGGCGCACAGGACCGTGATGTCCTGACGCTGAGATTCGGGGCAGATGCTAATTGGTGCTATCCGTCCACCTCTCCGAAAATGCCAAGTTGATTTATGACACCGTGTATCGGAAGTTTAGACGGATGCGGCCGATGTAGCAGACTTCGTCAGATTCCCCCTCGCTAGAGGGGTTTTTGATTGTGGGGACGCTCTTCCCTGCAGGCGCAAGCCCCTGCAGTTAATTACGCTACCGCATCGCGGTAGCCACTTTCTCCTTCTCCAGAATTTCACTTCGTGTCGTGTGTGTTTGTTTTGTTTGTGGTTGCCCGTGGATTATATACGGAGACTGAATAATGCCGTCGCCCGTAGGACGTGGACTAGTCCAAATCCGTGTTTACTTAGATTTGGATTTGGTATTTTTTAGTTTAAGGATGCATTAGTCGCGTTGCGGCTAAGATCAACTTAAACGTTCGTTAAGGATACAATAGTCCTGTTTGAGACTAAGATCAACTTAACGTGATAATCCATTTAATATCTGGCCATCGGGACTCGTCACCTCTCTAACGTCGTTGAAGGATTACAACGGCAGATGTCAGAGGAGTTCAGAGATGTACCCTTGAACCAAAGTCGATTTAGGGTTTTATAATCCATTTAAATGTTTAAGGATACGTTAGCCGGATTTAAGGCTAAGATCAACTTAAACGGGACCGTTTAGATCCGGCAAAAGAGCATTTGGAGGCTCTATTGTTCCAGTTTAGGGACGTAGTGGTCCATAGGTAGTTTAAGGACGTTGCGGTCCATATTCCAGTTTAGGGACGTGGTGGTCCATTATGAGTTTAAGGACGTTTCGGTCCGACATTAGTTTAAGGACGTTTCGGTCCGATATTAGTTTAAGGACGTTTCGGTCCGATATTAGTTTAAGGACGTTTCGGTCCACGAGTTTAAGGACCCCGCAGTCCATATTGATGTATGGTCGTTGGAACCCGTCACCTCTCTGACGTCGTTGAAGGATTACAACGAAGGGTGTCAGAGGAGTTCGGAGATGTACCCTCGAACCGGATATAAATTAATTTAAGAGAACAGCTGTGCTCAGTCAATTTAATTTGAGGACTTACGGCCAAAATTGGGCTAAGTCCAGTTGAAAATGTTCAACACCCTTATTTATTTTTGGTCTATTAGACCTGTGCTAGGGTCTTGCCCACACTTAAATAATGCATAGCATTACTTCTATTTTCTTGTTTGGGCTCTGCCCATAAAAGATGCAGAGCATCAATTTATTTTGGGCTCTGCAAGGCATCTGCACAGCATTTTATTATTTTGTTTGGGTTTTGCCCATTTATAAATGATGCAGAGCATCAATTTAATTAGGCATGTTTGGTCTTTTAATTGGGCCTGGCCCTGCATTGCATTTGTTAGGCGCTTTGCGCCACTCACTGAGCGCAAGCGATTGTGGTGAAGACACGTGTCATGCTCTGGTGAGCGCAAGCGCAGCAGTGCAGTGCGCTGTGCTAGTGCGCTGCGCTGTTGCGCTACTGACACGTGGCGCGCTCTGGTGAGCGCAAGCGCAACAGTGCAGTGCGCTGCGCTGTTGCGCTGCTGACACGTGGCGCGCTCCCAAGAGCGCAACAGCGCAGTTTGCAAGTGCAAAGCACTATTTTTATTTTATTTTTATTAAAGATCATTGATCTTGTTTTTTAGATTTATGATCTGTTCCTAAGAGAACTTTCTCCTCTTTTTTTTCTAAAAGTTTTTACCTTCTTTTTTTTTATTCTTGAGGAGTTTCTCAGAGTTCTTTTCTCTCCTTCTTTTTTTTTTAGAAAGATTTTGATGCCTTTTAATTGAGGCCTAGGGTCCTTTTTATAGTACCCATAAATTAGTTAAATTTGTTAAAGAGATCTTTCTCTGAGTGATTTGGGGAATTTTCCCCACCGTTGGATCTTTGATCCAAGGGCTTCTGCTTTGCAGAAGAAAATCTTCTTATTTTAACAAGAACAGAAAAGATTTCTTAAAATTTTAATTCTGTTTGGCGCAGATGCCCCAGCGCGTGACACGTGTCGCGCAGCGCAACCGCGCTAGCGCATCTGCGCTGACACGTGTCGCGCTCTGCGCTGACACGTGTCGCGCAGCGCAGTGCTTGCGCAGCTGAAGCGTTGCTTCATAAAAATAGAGCTTTGCTCTGATTGGGCGCGCCTTCTTAGGCGCTGCGCTGACGTATCATCCCTGACATGTGGCGCGTTGCGCCCGAGACTTGAAACGTTGCTTCAGAATTTTTGAATTTTGAATTTCGACAGAGCTTTGCTCTGATTGGGCGAAACACAGGGATGACCGAGCAGGGTAGCCGCTCGATTGCCTCTTGGCGAGGGCTTAGTTCCCTGGCGATGTGGGGTAGGGAACTACCAGCCAGGGATAACCGAGCAAGGGCGGGCCCGGTTGCCTCTTGGTGAGGGCTTTGATCCTTAGCGCGGGAGGGGCCGTAAGAGGCCTGCTAAGAATGGACCGAGCAGGGTTGCTGCCCGGATGCCTCTTGGCGAGGGCTTGGATCCTTAAGGATGGGCCGAGCAGGGTTACTGCCCAGTGCCTCTTGGCGAGAGCTTTGATCCTTAGCGTGGGAGGGGCCGTAAAAGGCCTGCCAAGGACGGGCCGAGCAGGGTTGCTGCCCGGTGCCTCTTAACGAGGGCTTGGATCCTTAAGGATGGGCCGAGCAGGGTTACTGCCCGGTGCCTCTTGGCGAGAGCTTCGATCCCTGGCGTTGCGGGGTAGGGAACAACCAGTTAGGGATAACCGAGCAAGGGCGACCCCGGTTGCCTCTTGGTGAGGGCTTTGATTCTTAGCACGGGAGGGGTCGTAAGAGGCCTGCTAAGGACGGACCGAGCAAGGTTGTTTCCCGGTTGCCTCTTGGCGAGGGCTTAGATCCTTAAGGACGGGCCGAGCAGGGTTACTGCCCGGTGCCTCTTGGCGAGGGCTTTGATCCTTAGCGCGGGAGGGACCATAAAAGGCCTGCTAAGGACGGGCCGAGCAGGGTTGCTGCCCGGTGCCTCTTGGCGATGGCTTGGATCCCTGGCGTCGTGGGGTAGTGAACTACCATCCAAGGATAGACGAGCAGGGTAGCCACTCGGCTGCCTCTTGGTGAGGGCTTCGATCCCTGGCGTTGTGGGTAGGGAACTACCAGCCAGGGATAGCCGAGCAGGGAGCCGCTCGGTTGCCTCTTGGTGAGGGCTTCTTTCCCTGGCGTTGCGGGGTAGGGAACTACCAGCCAGGGATAGCCAAGCAGGGAGCCGCTCGGCTGCCTCTTGGTGAGGGCTTCGATCCCTGGCGTTGCGGGGTAAGGAACTACCAGCCAGGGATAACCGAGCAAGGGCGAGCCCGGTTGCCTCTTGGTGAGGGCTTTGATCTGTGGCGTTACGGGGTAGTGAACTACTAGCCTGGGATAGCCAAGCAGGGTAGCCGCTCGGTCGATTCGTGAGGTTCTGTCCGACCTTCCGGGTGTGAGTATGGGGAATAGGGACAGTCACGGGCGACACGTGTAATGAACGCGTGGGGGAGGCGAAGCGCCAGAGCCGTGTCGTTTCGATTTCGCCGAGAAAGGCTCGATGTCTGCCGCGTGGCGGTACAATTCTGGGTGAAACGAGCGACTGTTGGACTCGTGGGGCGTTGTGGGCTATAAAACGGAGGGAGCGTTGATCACTCCTTCTTTCACATCCAAAACATAAGAATGGAGGACTTCCCTTTACCATCCCCGACATCATAAACTTCGAGGACGTGTACCTCTATGATCAGTACTGCACCGAGGACACGGTGCAGTTAGTCATAGGCCGCATTAAGGATCATTTCGGTCGACTGCTTCCCCGGCACTCCCCCCTGCTCCAGCTGTTGATGTACTCCATCTGGAGGGCGTCGCCGGGCTCTACAACCCCTTGTCCGAACAGCTGAAGGACGAGGCGGTTGGTAAGCTAAGGTCTTTGTGGTGCTTCGGCCTGATCTCCACGGGTCGGCGGGATCGCTCGGTGGCGCTCATCCTTGAGTGTTACCAATTGAGGCACGACGCCGACCTTCGTGGGCGGTATCAGAGGCAGAGGTCTGAGGCCGCGAGGGCTCGGCTGGCAGAAATATCCTCGGAGTATCACGAGCAATATTCTCTGCACCCCCTTCCCCCGCTATTGTAATTTTCTTTTTCGATGTCCGGCTGAGGAGCCTATAGTATCTTATTGAATAAACAAAACTCTTCTTTTCGCAATGTTTTAATGGTCCCTTCTTATTATATAAACAGAAAGATCTGGAGAAAAGTTTACATTGCCTTAGTAAAAGAAGTACACGCTAGTAGATGTTCTTTTTATTGGTACAGTTTAAGCTTCTTGGCGGTGTAAGGCCGTCAAAAACGATGGCTCGGTTTCCCTGGCCTTCATCCTCGGATGGTTGTTGGCCTCCACGACCGGCCTGGGGTGTCGAGCCTCGTAGGTACTCGACGTACCCCCCGCTGACATAACCATAATTTGGCTGATTATCAACTCGCCGGGAGGGGGACGTTACTCCTGCTCGCGGTCAGCTTGCTGCTTGTCCCGCAAGTACGCTGCCAGGTGTCCCGAATGGATGAGCTCCTCGATATAGTCTCGGAGCTCTTTACAGCTCTCTGTGGAGTGGCCTTGCGACCTGTGGAAACCGCAGTAGGGGCCCCGGGTACGCTTTGCCGCCATGCGCGAGATCGGGGGGAGATTGAAGAACCCCTCGCCCTCAGCCTCCTCAAGTAGTACCGCCTGAGAGACGTTGAGCGGGGTGTAATCCTGAAACTTC
The DNA here is from genome assembly GCA_030015575.1 of Agapanthus africanus. Classification (NCBI taxonomy): domain Eukaryota; kingdom Viridiplantae; phylum Streptophyta; class Magnoliopsida; order Asparagales; family Amaryllidaceae; genus Agapanthus; species Agapanthus africanus. The sequence continues at coordinate 426,411,840 of CM057347.1, read as the reverse complement.
GGGGAGTAGGGCTTTGGCTGCTCCAGTCTCTTTCTCTCTTCCCTCGCCCTTTTCTTTTGGTCAGTTAGCTCTACCCTGGGGAGATTTGCGTTCACCTCGAACTCGAGTTGGATCTCACGCTCGGTCCAGGCCTTTACCTCGGCCATGGTCTTAGGTTGCGCTAATGCAAAGGAGCGTAACCACTTCTTGTGCCTAAGGCCGGACCTAAGTGCTGTAATGACCGTCTCGTCCCGATATTCTAGGACCTCGAGAAGGGCGTTGTAGAAACGGGTGACGTACCCTTTGAATGTTTCTTTGTCCCCGCTCTTGATTGTGAAGAGAAGGTCGACGGTCCATTTTTGCCGTCTGTTCCCAATGAAGTGGCCGAGAAATTGGGTGGCCAGCTCATCGAAGGTTGAGATCGAGCGTAGTGCGAGCCCTCGGAACCAGTCTCGTCCGGAGAGGATGAGAGTGGCTGGAAAAGCTCAGCATTGGGCAGCATCAGAGTTGTCTTGGAAGCTCATTCCTGCGGTGAATGCGTCCAAATGGTCCTACGGGTCAGACTTACCGTCGAAGAGAGAGACCTTTGGGGGCTTGTTCCGGGAGGAGACATGGACGGCGAGCAGCTCCTCGGTAAAGGGTTTTGTGATTGAGTCGGAGGCGTACTTAGCCCCGTCGCTCGAATGATTACCTTCTCGATGCATACCTTCGATCTTCTTTTTGAGGGCATCGAGTCGGCCATGATATCCCGACGATTCGGCACATTCTGATCTTTGGCCTCGGCTGCGGTTCCTTTCGATGAGGTTCCTTAGGTCCCCTGACGAGGTAGTCCTCGAGCTGCCGTGACGAGTCCCGTCCGCGCGACCCCGTCGAGGGAGGGGCTGTCGGTCATGCCTGGGCGTAGGCGAGCTGACCGACACTTCCTCGGGAGGGACATGGGCGCGATGAGGCTCGGGGCGAGGCCCTCTGGCGATGGACCTCGGTGTTGAACTGTGGGGGGGCCAGCAGGTCATGGAATATGTTGGCCCGGGGGATCTACGGCCGTGGGAGGCAGCGAGGCGGTGGTCGGCAGTGCCGACACGAGCAGAGTCTTCTCTCCCTCTATAGGGGTCTCGGTCCCGAGATGGGGAAGCGGCGACCTGAGGAGCTTGCCCCGCCGTTTGGACACGGACGAGCGCATCCACGACGGACGCGAGTCGATCTATCCGAGTGGCTAGGGCGTTGATGGCGTTCAGGGGAGGAGATTCATCCGCGCCTCTGTTGTGAGGGAGACGGCGGCTAGCGCTTGGATCGTCGCGGTAATAATCGCTCACTATTGAGTTGAGATCGGAAGGTGAACTTTGTTCAGTGGAATCAAGATTTTCCCACAGACGGCGCCAGCTGACGGATGTCGGATCTCGTCAAGATGTTTCCTTCCGTAGATCTGCTGCAAGCGACGATGGACGGCTAAGATTGAGTTGGAGGTTGTCTCCTGAAGCGTGTGGATCTCAATGGGTTTGGGGTGGTTGAGGCCGAGCTACCTGCAAAGAAGTCCTGGGGTGGTTGTAGCACCGAGAACCCTCCGACGATCAAGTTAGACCGGATATTTGAGCAGAGTAACGGCCTAGTGAGGAAAGATTCACTTACTTGAACCATCTGAAAGAGGGATTTATATAGTGGTGGCAACAGGCAGGCAGACGCGAGAATCACGCCGGCCGTTATGCTCCCGGCGTCATGCCTACGTGATAGGCGGGATCTCGCATTAGTGACGAGACAGGCTCGTTAATGGGGGATTGTGATGGCGTGGAACGCGGGACGTGGCCGGCGGATATCTCGCGCATGGCGAGATTCGCGGGGGTGAGGCAGTTGCGCCTGCGATTGGTGCCATTGGTCGGTCGATGAGACCGAGGAAGATGAGCTCGGCGGGAGACTCGGGGACGAGCGGGAGGCCGAGGTATCTTGGTTCTGCGATAGCCCGAAGACGAGCTGAGAGGACCGAAGAGGCCAATTGTGCAGGGGCTCGGAGGTGAGCCAACGGTTGTTTGTAAGGCGGGCACAGGAGTGGTGTGGACGGTCGTAGAAGGTCAGCTACGTCCATGGGTCGCAGACCCGGGGTATCCTTCTGAGGTACCATTCCTGGTCCTTTCTTGCAAGCTGTGGGATACGTCATCTGCCACGTGTCGCGATCTGGGAGATCACCGATATCGAGCATCATCAACCCTGAACTATGATAATAAGCACTTACACCCCCTATAATTAAAAAACCAATTTTTAATCCTAAAATACCAATATTTTTGCCTTAATCTAAAAGCTTGATGTCTTTTTTTCTTCCATTACACCTCCAAACTTTTTCCATTGTCCCAATCTAAAAACTTGATGTTTATCATATTCTCTCCATTAATTTCAAAAAGGAGAAAAGAAATTAAAGATGAATATTTTCCAATTTTATTTTATCATCATTTTCTTTAATTGATTTTACTAAGATTTTCTTTTCATTGGATTATTAGAATTATGAGTTCTTTACGTTTGAAGAGAAAGAGGAAAGGGATATAATTGGAATTACAAAAATATTATTCAATCAGAGCGGGTAAAAACGCTTATTATAATACTTCAGGGTATTAGTGCTCGACCTCTCATAATAGAGAGGGTGTATCCGCAATTAACCCAAAAAAAATTAATGATGAAAACATTGTTGGGTTCTTATTATCTTTAAGCATATATTTATGGTGAATATTGTTAGTTATATGTATGCCCTAGAGGCCATTACTGTACATAGGATGTATATTGTAGTGGATGCTGGGACATATATAGGGAGGACTTTCTTGCTCGACATGATAGTATGCTATCTGGTTGAACTTTACCTTAACGTGTATACTGTTTGTCTCTCTGTTACATGTTGGTAAAGCCCTTAAGATGTGTACTTGACTACCTGGACTATGATGCGGATCATACTAGTGGGGACATGGTAGTCCATAAGTACATCCTTCAAAGTCCCTAGTCGTGGGTGTATCGAGACGGGGCATCGATATACCAGAGTAGACTAGCGTATACCTTCTCGACCCATACAAATGGGCGATGGATGATCCCATATCCATTGGTGTTTGACATCAGAGATGATATACGGGTGCTCAGTAGAGACTGGGTACACTGGACGGACTCGCCAAGAACTCCCAGATGGTATTATACCCCACGTCAGATGGCAGTTCTCTGGTGACATTGGTACAGAGTAGTCTGTTGACCCGAGATCGTCATAGAGTCTTGTGTGGTTCCCACTGTGCTTTGATTTCCATCTTACCACGTCCAAGAGGGCGTGCAAAACGGTGGTTTTTGGGTACAGTCCCGAGTCACATGGAGGCAATGAGCGATAGGAGGGGATTCGTCTCTCCCGGTATAGGGAGTTGATGTTGCGCTGTGTTCGATTGGCTATAACAGGAAATCCCTGGCCAGGGTTGCTGAGATTTACTGGTAAGTGTTACCAGTAGTTTCTCGAACAGTTATAGACCTCATATCGACACGACTTATCGAGCTATTGGGGTCTGACGTTTACCACCCCTAGACGAGATATGCGACATATCATACGATCAGACCGGACTGTACGGTAGTGTTACTGGTTGGATTCACTGGAGTGTGAGCGGGCTTGCTCGTCGATCTTCAGATCGCTCAATACCCGGGTGGCCGTTACGTTTAACAGACCGCTTGCGGCTTGTGGGTGTTTGATATGATCATCACCTGCTGCCGGCGTGTTGACGAGTCTTTAGAGTCCTACACAGAGGTTTCCTGGCTCAAGCGAAACGAAATAGGAGCGCATATAAGATATGTGCGGGACCGAGAATAATAAGAGTATGTGATACTGTATTCGATTCTCGCGATGTGACATTGATCGGTTATACGCGATGTGACATTGATCGGTTATATGCGATATAGCCGGGTTATCGGATCAAGTGTTGATTCGATAAGATGTTACTAATGATACCAGTCGGTTATGTGCGTCATGACCGGATCGTTAAATCAAGTGTTGATTTAATGATTTAATGCATAATTATATATTTGATATATTACTTTGCATTAACTAGTATCGGTTCACTTTAAATGGATTTTCTCGCTCGGTTGTGCGCATTGTATATGCGATATGATTTTGTGCACTTGTTTGTATCATATTTGATGATACATGCAAATTAGGGTTTGTGTAAAGAATTAAACCTTGGTTAAAGAAATGGTTAGGGTTTTTATTTGATTATTCATTTATTCATTTGTTTTTATTTTTGGAAAATAAATTGCATAAAATAGAATGGTGGCTTTCTTTTGTTTTCTTTCATGAAGCTTCATGAACTTTTGACTTAGTCACCATTTTGTCTCATGCTTAACCCTAACCAATTCAATTAACTCAAGTTAATTCTCTACACCTAACCATGGTGAGAATTATGATAAGAATGGATTTTTATTTATTCATTTGAACTTATCATAATATTTATCATCTTCTTGCTCTTCTTCTTCTTCATTCTTCAAGAAGAAAAGCTTGACTACATCAATGGTGATTGATGAATATGAGTGAGAAATCCAAATCTAAAGTCTACCCACTTTCTATTTCTTCATCCTCTACCTCTTGCCAAGTAGTAGAGTCTGTTTTCTTCACAAGTTTCATCACTTGGTGAAGTCGGAGCTTGATTTAGCGATGCCTCGACGTAGATCATCTTCGGCATGGACATCGATGACCTAGCCCGTCCATTCTCCGATGAAGCCGACGCTAGAGCCCGGGATCCGTCTTGGACAGCGAGGAGACTTCATTGCGGAGCCGTGGAGGTGGAGCACCGGATCTACAAAGGTTGTATATCCGTATTCTCATAGTTAAGTGTTAACTAGTTAGCTTTTTCGCCTAGTTTTCTAGCAAACGATCCGTAGTCGGGTTTCTCGGCACCTAGATTTTTTTTGAAATTGGCATGGTTGATGCCTTGTGAGACCTCATTATGGTGCCTAGGAACCCTACAAATATTAGGGGCTGTTTGGTTGCAGGATTTGTGAATTTGGATTCCAAGATCCTAGTTTTGAAATTTTAGGGATTGTGGAATTTGGTGTTTGGTTGGTATGGAATCCTAGTTTTGGATTAGTAAATCCTTGGAATCCTTGTTTGGTTGTAAGATTGTAACAATGGATTCTAAAAGAAGGATTTATAGATAACTTTAAGAGGGTGAGTGTAAGTTTTGTCACCTTTGTTGCAGCGACTGGCCTCAGTGATCGTCGAAGAAATCCACCGATGCAGAATCGACTGGCCTCGTGATCGTGCAAGAAATCCCCTGTTGCAGAGCCGACTGGCCTCAGAGATCGTCCAAGTCACCACCGTCGTCGACCTGACCACCAAACGAGGTTGCAGAGCTCGTCGATCTGACACCGACCACAAACCCCCAAATCGACCTCGTCGAGCTCACACCGCGATGAACTCGTGACCGAACCCCAACTCAAGCGTGATCGAGCTCACAGCCGCGTCATCATCGTCGACTTCCTCCGAACCCCAAATCGAGCGCAACCCACTCATCTCGAAACTCAAATCGAGCTCGAATTTTTTTGTAGAATAGGGGAAGTTTGCTTGCAAGGCTTCGAAGTAGGCTTCGTCGATCTATGGTGGCCCTCGGCGAGATCGCGACGACGGTTTTGGGAAGGAAATCGTCCCAGATCTGGAAGAGAAAAAGAAGAGAGAGAACGAGAGGAGAGAGAAGGAGAGGACGCGAGTGAGGAGAACTGCGAAGGAATTGTTTAATGTGGAAAATGCTACGTGGCGTTGGATTTCTCACAAATCCTCATTTTTTCTCTGGACTTTGGGATCCTGTTTCTTGCCTACGTGGCTAAGAATCCAAGCAAATCTAAAGGGCCCAACCAAACAATGAATTTATGAATCCTAAGAATTTATGAATCCAAAACCCACAATCCTTCACAAATCCTGCAACCAAACAGCCCCTTAAGATGATTGTTTCGGTCTCATGAGTACTTTTTTCAATTATAGAGGCAAAAGAAAAAGGAAAGGGTCATTTAATTTTGCAATTGATTGATGATGTAACTTTTTAATTTTTAAGAAAAATCAAACAAAAAATTAAATTACCACGTAATTATTATATTACAGGTTTGATGCATGCTGATTAGATTAATAAAGAAATTTATTAATAAAACTTTTCTAATTACCCACTTGCCAAAAAAGCTAATTATTTATTGTTACAATAATTAACGACTTAAGATTCAGATTGAAATCTGTACTGACCATGAAAGAAATTTATTTACGAGGTTATTAGTTTTGAATTCTAAGATTAGATATGGGCGTTTTCTAGAACTTTACTCTCTTCGTCTCCTTTTACTTGTCATTTTAAAATAATGCACACCGATTAAAAAAAGTATTATCATTTTCTTAATATTAGCAATTAATTTACTCCAACATCACCATTGAAAAAATCATACCGTTTTTGCCCTTAACTATTAAAGAAAGTATTATCACATTTTTAATATCAGCAATTAATTTTGTAGGCTATTTTAGTATTGTATTATTTGTTGATATCTTTATCATTAATGATTTTCTCGTTATTCAGAAAACGTCAAGTAAAACGGAATACCTTTTTCTCGCCAAAGTGACTAGTAAAAAAGGAGGTAGGGGGTAACTTTTAAAGTAAATTGTCAAAACTCCCTAAGCACTTTTTTCCATTGTGAAAAACCCCTGGCCTTGAAAAGGTAGTCAAACCCTCCTAAATAAGTTTTCGGTTATCAAGAAACCGCATACCTGTAATATCTTGTAGTTATCTGCTATATTTAGTTTCATGCGATATCTAAGCAGTGACCAGCGATGTCTAAGCAGTTGCTTGTGATATCTAAACTGTTTCCCGCGATATCTAAATATTTTGTATGAATTGGATAGACATAGCAGACTACCATGTAGATAGTGCAGGAAAAAATTCCAATGGGTTTTTCATTACCGTTTCGAGATTAGGGGGTTTTTGACAGCGGAACAAAATGCTTGGGGTTTTTAACAATTTACTCTAACTTTTAATGTTATTGGTTTTGCACTCGAGTCTGGATCTTATAAAATATAATATTATTGGTTTAGGACATGGATTTGAATTTTGAAATCCAGCGTAATTGGTTCCGTACTTGGATCTGGATCTGGATCTTAGAATATAAAGCTACTGGTTTATTAGACTTGGATCTACATTGCAATCCTAGACACCAACTTTCCAGTCCAACTGTATAAAGCAAATTGTCAAAAAATGCGGAAGACTTCTTTTTAAGCTTGGACTTTGAGATAATCTCCTTATTCATGAACTCTTTCAAATTCTAGAAAAACTTCCTTTCCTTTTTATTCTTGATGTCATCTCATTTTTATTTATATTTTGATTGATTATATTCTAGTTATTCATTTCCGCGTGACATGCATATATGCAATACGCCACCGTTACTTTCCTGAGGACCCACAGCCCTCAACAGAGAAGAGAACGTCGATGGCTTTGCCATCCAAAGTTATCTTCCTCAATATTGTCAATATCGAAGTACCACACATGAATCCTAGCTATCTCTGTAAAAAGGCGGGGAAAGATAAAAGGATATCAGAAACACACTGTTTATTGATAAACATGCTATTTATTGATTTATTTTCTGCTGAAAAACACCATAATGTTTCTATATTTTCTAGTAGGAAACATGAGGGGGGTTTTGTGCAAACATAAGATCCGACATGGAATCGTCGAAGATTCTTTGGGAACTTTTCCATCGAATCTCATCCATTCATTCTTAAACGTACGGCCCAGATTTCTCAAGAACGAGAGAGAGAGGCGGTATTTACTCATAGCCCCTTATTGTGGCTGGTCTCTCTCCCCCTTTTTTCTTTTCTTTTTTCTTGTTGTTTTGCATATTTCACCCAAATTCGAGAGAGAGGGAGGGAGGGAGCTGCGATCCACGATTCTAATGGATTCTGGTAATTTCTATTTCCCGATCCCTTCAATTTTTGGCTCGATTCGATGAATTTTTGTGTTCAAATTGTAATTTGATGTGGTTTTCTTTGATTTGAATGCATAGTGCTAGGGCTTGTCATATGGTTTTCATATTTCGAAAGATTTTGTTGGAGTTTAGGAAGTTAATAAGTTTCTTGTAATTATTTGACGAAGTTATCGGTTTAATTGGGGATTTTGGTGGAATTTTTAAAGGGAATTAATACACCAGATAAGTTAAAAATGAACAAACTAAGTTGTTGAAATTTGTGGGGAATGAATGAATAATTCCTAATGGTAGCTTGTTTGTTATTTAATTGAGATAAAGATATGTTTTGGGGGTCAATTTATACATTATACATGGACACGAACACAGACATGGATACAATGGACACGACGAATTTGTAAAACGTATTATTGCAAGGAGTGGATTTCTGTGTTTGTAGAGTACCCAGTTCTTGTCTGAAGAATTTGGAGCCAACTGTTTGAGTTCGTTGACATGATACTGAATTACCTTTAGATTAGACCAATATTGAACCTTTATTTCATATTGGAGTGTACATATTGGTCACATGGTCTATTTAAAAAAAGAACTGACGCAAGTTATGATTCATTACGTCAGAAAATTATTAAGGTCGAAAGGAAGTCATAATCAGATACCAAATATTGGATAATGAAAAAAATTTCCAGAGGAGCAATCCCTGAAACAATTAGTCTCATTTCAAGCTGAAAAATAAAAACGACGAAAAAATAGAGAAAATAAGGAACAAGGATGAAAAGAGGAATCGTGTCTAGTGAAATGTCATGACTCATTTATTGAGAAACATGGATGAATCGTGTTTCACAATGTCCTAACCATGCCCAATGTGTCATCTTGATACCCTTTTTCAAGTTTTGGTGTTTCATAGACTCGAACTTAACTAGCACTAGTTTGATATCATGCATGCTTTTAATTGAGGTTTAGTTCTTTGGTATACATATATCTCTGAAAAAGAGGATTTGTTATACAGTACATCCATGAAGCTGTGAATTAAAAGCTAACCGTGTGATCTTTACACTCAACTTTCGGGCCAGTGTTTATATTCCTAAAGTTTTGGGACATAAAAGAGAGTGAAGGTCTCGGTTTATTCTTTGAGCGCACTGATTTTATGCTTGTTTATTTTTGGATCCTACAAATAGGCTGACTTGTGTTATAGGTTTTGTATTCTACGAATTGATTTAGTGATAGTTTTTTTCATTTCTAGTTACACAGGCTTACTTTCTTATGCAGGTGTCAGCAGTTCGATCCCGTCTGAGTTTGGAATCTTCTCTGGTTTGATAATGAAGGAGTTTATGGGAACAGAGAGACCCTGGCTTAGTAAGCACATGCCTAAATTCAGAGAACATAATATGTCAATTTGATCTCATTGAGCTTAGTTCTCAGTTTCTTCCTTGGGTTCAGTTGCAGATGATTTTTGGCTTATAAAATTGCTGTGGTGATCTTTGTTTATCTTTTTTAAGCAGAGGGACTTGCTTCTAAGTTCATACCCTTCTTCAGAATATAATCTCAACTTGGTATTTGTTTACTAATCAGATCTATATGGAAAAAGAGTCAAACCTGTTACTCCCTTTGGAAGTGTGAGCAGTAGGCCTTTTAAGGATCCAGCCCTTATACATCGTTCTTTGCCAGATGAACTGCTATTTGAGGTATCATTTAATGCCTGTGTATATACTTGGCAGCTGAGTTACTAATTATCTTACTGCATATTGCATTAGATATAGATATAAGTATTCGACAAATTAAGTGTGATATATAGATTGCTTGTTTTGGCAAATGAGCATCCCTATACAAAAGCTATGGAAACATATTATTAGATATGTACATGCTTATACCAATGCAAAAATTTGAGTGATTAAAGTGATGATGTGAGCATAAATTAAACTGATTGAAATGGTGTGGTGGTTTTGTGAAATTATGGGATAGATTTGAGGTACTATTATTTGAGCATAAATTAAACTTGGAATTTTCTTTCAGATATGAAACTTTAGGATAGATTATTTGAACAAAAATGTTTGTGTGGCTAAAAAATTTCATAGTCGGCACTTGCAGACATTGTATTACTATGCTATAGCTTATTTTGGTGGCACATTCTAAGATGTGCACACTTACTGCTGCATATATGCAACCATTTAATCATCTATCTAATTAAGTAAACATAATTAAGCCAACCTATAAAATTGGTGGGGACGACGTAACCTGTAGCCTGTGTTTGATTTGGAAGAAAGTGAGGGACAGTAGAAGAAAACGATAAAGATTCAATAATGATTCGCCAAGGAAGAACGTTGAGTTTCTATCATTTTCTTTTCCTTTCCGTCCCTTTCTTTATTACCAAACACAACCTAAGTGGAAGGATGACTGGATGAGTAATTTGTTTTAGAAAACTCTGCTTCAAGAAGAGGAAAAGAATCTTGTAATTACAAGAGTTCAATAGCAAAGATTTGAGGATCAATTGTAGTTAGGGTTACGCAAATGGATGCAGATTTAAAAGTGATAAAACAGACTCTAAAGCTCACAAGACAATCATAAATAATGAATTAAGAGGGATTCAATATCTTTTGGGCAGGTTTCTTTATAGCCGAGTTGCTTGATCAATCAGAAGTCAGTTTCGACAGCATCCGTGTAAATTTTATTGCACAAAGGTAATATCTAGGAGGTGAAATTGATGCATTGAAATCAATTGATTGATTCCTTGGTGGGAAGGCACATATTGCAGTCAAATCAGTTGGATCCTCAAGTCTCTTATTTACTTGAAATCGTATGATTCTTTAGGGAATGGTACACTATACAGTAATTCGCAAAAGAAAGGATTCAAAAGTTGAAAGGAAGAATCAGAAGAAGAATAGTTATTGATTGACAACCAACACTTAGTTTCATTCCAAGAACCTTTTTTTTTTGCCATGTCACTGCAGAAAAGGATCATTGGCAAACTCAGGACTCCTATTGCTTAAAGTTTGTAGTATATTTGTTGTTTTTTCTCTCAGCTACTCACTACTCCCACATCCATTTTGGTGCTTGTCTAGAATCAACATATTATCAGATCAGTGATAAAAAATTTCCATATAAAATTCTATGGCCAATTGCAAACAGGTTTTTGCACGAGCTGATCCATACAGTTTAGGGAGGGCAGCATGTGTTTGTCGCAAGTGGAGATACACTATTCGCAATCCTATTTTGTGGCGAAATGCATGCCTGAAAGCATGGCAAGTATGTTTTTTTGGGAGAGCGATTTATGCTGCTCATTTTACTTGTTTTATATAAACATTGAAATATATGAATCTTTCTTTTGAAGCTCTGTGGAGCGGTGGAAAACTATAAATTAGTTCAGTCCAGGTATGAATTTTCTTGGAGAAAAATGTGGGCTCAGAGACCAAGAGTTCGATTTGATGGTAATTGTAGCATGATTTGTTTCATATGTTCTAATATTCTTTATAAATTCCATAAAAAAAAATATTTATCTGATTGCTAATAGGTCTCTACGTCAGTAGAAATACTTATGTCCGTGTTGGAGTTGCAGAGTGGACTGTCACAAATCCTGTTCATTTGGTAAGATTCTTTTCTATAGCTTTTGGTATACTTGTTTTTGATAGTTGCTCTACTTTGTTAGTGAATAATAGAAGACTCTTCTGGTATGAACCCCCCTCCACACACACCCCACCCCAAAAAAAAATCAATGATGTTTTTCAAGCTAACACTTCTGAACTTTAGTACCGCATTTGATCAGTAGATTATTGCAAATGATCGTGAAGATTGTTAACTTTGCTTTTTGAGTGTTGAGAAGATGAGTTTAAGTCTGTTATTTTATTGTTTAAAGGCCATCGGTTCTCTTTTCCCCTCAAATTCTGTTCTTTTATTGTTTCTTCATGCAGGTTTGTTACTACCGATACATCCGATTCTTTCCCAACGGGAAATTAATCTACAAGGTTGTAATCTAAATTTGAACCGTCCTAAATGTGCAACCACAAACAACAATACAATTCGTGTTTTTCTTTGTATAGTGTTGCCCTGATACTTCTGATCATGACAATTTAGGTCTCCTCTCAAAGGGTCAAAGAGACAGTGAAATGCATGCATCTCCATGCTTCAAAAGCCGACTGTGTTTTCAAGGGCGAATACATATTATCTAATGACCAGGTAAATACTGACATAAATACTATTTAATGATTCAGTCTTATTCAAAGTTATGTCAAAAACTTCTTGTTGTAGCTTTATTTGAGTGTCATATTCATATGATTCTGTTGTTTCTTTTTTCTTTAGGTTGATGCTGCTATCTTATATCCAGGCTTGCGGCTAACTCTTCTAAGGATCCACGCAAGGTATTAATCAACTATAATGGTCTGTTGTTACTAGTAATCTATTAAGGTATCTAAGGGTACCTCTTAATATTATACTCAAATTAAAGGATAAATTACACTAAACCACCCTTAGCTATCGCGGTTTTCACGAAACTTCCTTTTAAAAAAATTTATTACAGTAAATTCACTTAAACTCCGGTTTTTTGAGGGTTTACTTCCACTAAAATATCCTTAAATGCAGCATTTTAAGGGAGCGTACTGTGATTAAAGAAAAAATATGGCAGTTTAGTGAAAAACAACAATATATAAGCGTAGACTAGGTAGTTTAGTGTAATTTTGCCTAAATCAAAAGCTTCCCTTTTCTTACACTTTCAGCATTATCTTATTGCATGTTTATGGATTCATCATTGCATATACATTTTATCAAAGGGCATGTCTCTTCACAGGATTCGAGGGACCGCAATGGGGGCAAACAATCGCGTGGATATCCTAAGACTTGTTACAACTGGTGTAAATGCAAGTGAAATGAACAATAATGAGGGTGGTATGCTTAAATTCATCGAAGGTTGGCCTGAAAATGAAACACATGATCCGGATGTGCCTGCTGTTTCACATAGCAGGGGTTTGTCGCCCTGTGTTTTTGTTCCATTTCATGAGGTATTACCACTGTGCTTGCAACTTCTATACCATAGAAACATGCACTACAAGGATTAACTCCCTTGGTCGACTGAATAGTTCAGTCGACCAAGAGGGAAACAGTTGAGCAAGTTGCACGACTGACTAAATCGGTCAAGGTAGGCCCAGTCGGCCAAGCTCTTGCTTGACTTGCTTGACTGAGGGTTTCGCTTGCTCGACTGAATAATTCAGTCGAACAAAGGAATTTTTTTTAGGTTTTGGGATTTACTCGACCGTAATATTCGGTCGATCTGGTACTTACCCGACTGAAATATTCAGTTGATCAAGAAAACATATTTCTTTTTAAAAAAATAAGAGGCTTTGGTCGACTGAATTTGTCAGTGGAGCAAGTACTTGCTCCACTGACAAATTCAGTCGACCAAGTGAACAGATTATTTTTAAAAAAAATAATGGGCCTTGCGCAACTGAAGTTGTCAGCCGACCTATTCTTGGTCGACTGAATTATTCGGTCGAGTAAGGCCATAATTTTTTTTAAAAATTTAATTTACTAATTCACATTACACATAAATAAATTGCATACAACAATCAACAACTTTTGCTACAATCAATAACAATATATTTCCATAATATAGTCAAAACAACCACAAAACACAACTCTCAACGACTACATATGTTGAAGCAAATACTATATATATTGACTTAATAAAATTCAAAATGTCACACATTAATAATATTCGACACACGAGTCTATACAATAACCGCCATAAATCTACTATTTGATAAATCTCAATGACTACACAATTCAGAGCGAACACTATAAATATACGGCTATAAAATTCATTGAAATAATAGAATTTCATTGAGGTCCGAACCATTCATGAAGGTCTGGAGTGTTTTGTTGATAACTTGTCGCAGAATCCTGCATCCAAGACGTATTCGTAAATTGAACGTGACTAAGATCTACGCTCTTTATAAACGCATGTGGTAAAAAGAAGAAAATCATGATTTTAGTGAAGAAGTGTAAAAGGTGAAACAAAAAAAGAAATAAAAGACAATAGAAAAGTTATCTTAAGTTTACATAAATAATTGCTATTCAATTATATTTTACATGTGATCTTTTATAGTCTATAACATTAGGTTAGTAGAGATTAAGTGAAAACACCTCCACATATCTCCTGTGATGACATTAGATCAAAAAGAATTTTTTGGGGATCTATGGATCCAGTAAAAGGTATTAAAAATGCAAAATATTGATGGTATCATGTATTATCATCATCATAATAATAATGAGATTAAAACATGGGAAACACACTTAGTCTTAGAGAAGTAAATAGCACTGCTTCTAATTCTTATCCTCATCTAATCTTCAAGTAAACAAACCAAGATTAACCGTTTCCTTCAATACTCTCTTGTCACAAATATCTTTTGCTTTTCTTCTTTTCCCTTCTAAAAGAAAGTTCTTTTTCCTCATTTTTTTCTTTTATTTATTTCGGATTACAAATTTGATGGCTTTTCATATTTCTTTTATGGCTTATTACCCGTCATGTGGTTTACCGTTTATCCGACTTGCCCAAAACTCTCATTTAGTTTTACGTTTACGTTTACGTTTCAATTTCAACGTTTTGAAGTTTTTAGATAAGGGTAAAGATTTTTTAAGTTGAGCATTTTCTTAATCAAATTCAAGATTTTGGATTTAGGTTTTGTGTTTTGGTGTTAAAATCGGGTTTAAATCAATTCATAGGGTTTGCATCACAACATAGGATTTTTTAACAAATTTGCAACTTATAAGAATCTCCTTCTAATTGCAATCATGCATGATAGCATCACCAACGAAAAAAGAAGCAGTTTCTTGTAGTTAAACAACTTTATAATGTACTTTAAGAGAAAAAAGTTAAATAAGCTTAACCCCTAAACAAACTTTTAGAGTAGTTTACTCTATCAAGGAATCGCCTCACTCCCAATTGAAGAATCCACCACCATCCGTTTACAAACTTCAACCCTATCACATATGTTAAATTAAATTAATTAAATCATCTTCTTCATCATCTCCACCCTTTACAAACATCAACCTTACCACATACCTCGCAATCTCAAGATCTTCAACATACTTGAGAAATTAAAATAATTTACCCACCATCTTCATCATCAACAAATTAAACTTAATATTCAAATCTAACTAATTTAAAAACCTAAAAATAACAATTATTTCTTAAAAAATTCAAACAAAAAACCAAAATTTACCTCATTGGGAAGGGGGGCTTGAAGCTGTACAGTGAGGAGGTGGGGGATCGACAGTGTGGAGCTGGGGTTCGATCGGCTATGAAGAAGAGGTGGGGCCTCGATGCTATGGAGGAGGATCGGTGGGGGCTCGGATCTGTCGAGGAGGGTGGGACTCGGCGCTCTTTGGAGGAAGGGGCTCGGTGCTGGAGGAAGGGGGTTGGCGCTGTTGCAAAGGAGGGGGTCGGTAAGGGGGCTCGAGCCCTCGAGGGTTCGCTTGGTAGGCGGTGGTGGAGATGACGTGGAGGATGATGGCGTTGCTGGAGGATGGTGGCGGGATGATCGAGAGAGGAAAATATGTTTGAGATTTTTTTGAGAGGTTTTTTTTTAGCCGAGTTTTGAGAGGTTTTTTTTCTTTTAAGATAAATATAAAACCTTAGGCCTTGCTCGCTCGACTGAATTAATCAGTCGAGCAAGTCCTTCCCAAAATCAACACTCATTGGTCGATTTAGGTGGCTTGGGTCGGCCGAATATTTCGGTCGATCCAAAGGTACAGTCGACCAAGCGAGGAATTTTTTGTAGTGACGCTCTATATTTTATCAGCATATGACTGCCATTATTCTTTGTCCGTGAATCTGCATCTATGCTAGTGGTGGTTTCTAAAGTGTAATTCTTTGAGGATATTATGGTGTATGTATAATCTCATTCTTTTGTTCTTGAAACGCCAATTCCTTCATGCTCGACGGCACAATCCCCACCTACCATTGAAATTGAAACTCATCCCTGATTAGCAATGGCTAGCATCATAGATTCTTTTTCAGCTGCTTTTTTGGTTCTTATTTTTCTTAATTTTCGATTTATAGATTTCTAATCCTAATGAAGATGAGAGTGATCAGAGAAATTTTTTTAATATTTTTTTTGTGCTTAGCTATGTTTCCAAATGGCTACAACATCATAGCTATTTTTCTTAATTTTCGATTTATAGATTTCTAATCTCATCATATTTTTTTTGTGTTCAGCTTCCGCCCCCCCTCCCCCCCCCCCCCACCCGCGCCTTTTTTTTTACTTCCTCGGCTTGTTTGTGTCAAGTGCCTATTTTGTTGTATCATGTATGCTTCTCTTAGTTGTTAATTCCTCTCCCAGTTGACGTAGACAACAATAGTAAACCTTTCACACAAAGCCTTTCTGTCCATTTATCCATCTCCTATGTTATTAGCAACTACCAAATTCTTTGTAGACACCTCAATTTATGTCGTTGAGGTCTACCTGTTGCTTCTTGATCGATCAACTACGATCCCATCAATTCCCCTAAGCCGTGCACTTAATTTTCGCCATTGTAACTTTTGATGGAGCATAATGATCTATTATTTTTATTTGCAAGTGAAAATGGTAATATGTTTTTCTCATGGTGCAGGCAGAAACATCCGTGTTAAATCTTCCGGTGGATAAGATGGATTACTTTGTTCCAGGATGACAACCGTTGCAGAAACCATGTTTGTGCTTGAAAAAATGAGAAAGTTCTTCTATATGACCTTCAAGTAACAAATGATGTCTTGCACATAACTTGCTTTGTGTTTTGTGTTGCTGTTGTCTTTCTTTTACCTGCATGTACAGTTTTGAATCCATGGACAGAGTTGTACATAAACAATTTAGTGTTTGTTGTCGAACTTCTCGTGTGCCGAACTTCTCGTGTGCGCAAGTGTGCAATCAAATGTAATACAGAAACGGCAAAACTTTGAACAAGCGTGGTATGCAAATTTGTGTTGTGTGGTCTTTTCTCAGATGGTGTGCAGATTGATGAAATAATCTGTCAGGTTGTCAACTGATCAGTGATCATATTCATTATGTTATCATAGCAAATGACCCGTTCATGCTCTCATATCAGATTACTTAAGATGCTTCAGCTCATACATGAACCTGCTTGTGAATTTATTTATTTATTTTACTACTGAGCTTAGGCATTTACACGTAGGCATAAAATTCGGATGTAAATCACAACTAGCCTTAAAGAACCGCTAAGTGCCTTGGACTGTAAACCAACTGATATGTGATGAGCTCTATTAGGCATCAGTGTGCGCCCTTGCTGTTTTCGCCCTTGTCGAGATTTGAACGTAAGAAATGAGAACACTTGAGCTATGCTCGGTTTACCTGTTACATTTACAGGGTTTTGGTGGGATGATACGAGTTTGCGCTTAGTTTGTGTATCATTATCAGCATCAGCCTAATGATGAGCATTTACAGAGTTTTGGAGGGATGATGCAAGTTTCTGCTCGCTTTGTGTATCATTATCATCGTTGGAGAAAGCAAAATTATCATCTCCTGCGATTTGTTACAGAGACAGAACATACACTAACAATATCCTGTTAAGGATTTCTCTAAAAGAATCCACTGAATTTGGATTGACACATTTATTTTAAAAAAATCAACCATATTTGCATGGCATTTAAGCCCAGATACGAGGGAAAGCATCTGGACAGTTTATTTTTTTCACTTTCAGTTCATGCATCCCATGGTTTCTATGTTTGGATTATCATCCTATATAAACTCCATCGTGTTTTCAGAGAAAGAGCATCCGTTATTTCAATTATTTTTTCTACGAAAAGCCATGTCTCTTCTTTCGCATCTGAACAGCTCCCCCTCCACCTCCCCCGAAAAGCCATGTCTGTTTACCGATTTATTGATGGGTAAGTTGCGATCAAATTTTCCGTCCCAAACTATGCTTTTTGAGGAAGGGTGCGATACCATCATTTGATGGTGATGAGAGGGATTAGGATGTTTGTGGAACATCTTTCTTGGTGTTCCAAAGTCCTTCCTCTCAAAAGAAAAAAGTGAGAAAAGTCTAGCATTTATCTTTAAGGTTGTCGATGAAAACGCTTTAGGGATTTCCTGCATTTAGTTAGATTCAAGGTAGGCCTGCCTCGAGAAGTTTCTTTATCAACTTTCTACGGAGTTTGGCGAATCGCAATATTTTTGTGTAATCTTGATGAAGAAGACATCAAGACTATCTGGGATTAAAATTCTCCACTACAGGTAAATGCCTTCATTTATTTCTCATGTTTTGGTACGTATTTATATTTGGATATCATTGGTATTCTATGTTCGTTATAGATTCGACGCATAGGGACGCAGACGTCATTGAATATGGAATTAAGCTCTCGAAGAAATGCAAGCAAAAAACGAAGAATAGCGGACTTGTATATTCACTATTCACTACTACAAATAAGGGTTGCCCATACGGATTTATCGGTAGGGGCAACCCACTGCCCCTACGGATATATCCGTAGGGGCGAAAAAACATCCCGCAGGTGCAAAGGCCGCAGGTGCAAGTTGAAGTCCTGAACTTGCTCCTACGGGCAAAATCTTGCTCCTACGGAGTTCTGTGTAGGGTCAGTTTCACCTACGGAGTAGGCCGTAGGGTAAAAAAAGTTATATTATTTACGGTTTTTTTAAATATATTAACTGTGCCTACGGATATAACCGTAGGGCCACGTACTATCCCCTACGGATAACTACGTAGGTACTTATCCGTAGGGGCAAAATATCAGAAATCCTGATATGTTGCCCCTACGGATAAGTCCGTAGGGGCGAAGCAATGGCCCCTACGGATATGTCCGTAAGGGCACTTCCAACCCCCTGGTACTGAGATCAGGAGGGAAATATCAGTTACTGCTGATATTTGCCTCCATGGATATAGCCATAGGGGCAACATGTGTACCTACGGATTAATCCGTAGGTACAAATTATCTGTATTTTTTTTAAAAAGGGGCTGCCTGATTTTTTTCCCGCCCTGTGCACAATAATATATATAACAATAAAATATAAAATTAATCATCACACAACATATATCGCAGTATTCATAATCACATCTCACGCATATAATATACAAAAGAAACCCAAAAACTGAATATGATATAAATATAAACCAATATCAATATCGTTTCAAAATGTAGTACAATGTGTATGATATAAATAAATACATGTTTCAAAAAATAAGAACCAAAAAGCTACCCTAACGCGGTCCAGCTCCACCTCTGAATAACGATAGAATAACGCGCGCCTGCTTCTCGGTCAATAAACTCTGCAATTCGGCACGAGCGGGAGTCTGAGCGGCCTGTGGAGCTGGCGATGTGGTCAGCGCAGCCGCCGTCGAGGTAGTCGCTTGCGGAGCCACGGCTGCGGGAGTCTGAGCGGACAGTGGAGCTATAGGAGCTGTCTGCGGAACCGCAGCCGATGCAGTAGCTTGCGGAGCCGCAGCCGAAGGAGATGCATGTGGAGGCTCGGTCGATATACCCTGTCGCGTCTGGACCTAACGTGTGTAAGAAGCGTGTAAGAACTGTGTATTATTCGAATTCGTATCATTATTAAGTTATTTCGAAACCCCGTTTTGATATCTAGTTTGGAAAACCGTTGTTTATTTTAATTACATATGTATGCATGCTTAATCAAACTTAAGTCTAAAACCAAATAAGCTCAAGCTACGTACTAATTATGGATATGTTGATATCTATATAATATGACATGATATTTTACTATAAAGTAGTATACATACCAGCATCTCCTTCAACTCCTGAACGGTAGCCCTCAAGCTCTCCAGTTCCTGATGGACACGTCGGTCACTGGAGACGGAGGAAGTAACCGCCAGGGTGGAGTCCAACCTCATATGGGTCCTGCTAGGGCTCAGTCCCCGGCCTCTCTCCCAACCTCCGTGGTGCCCTCCGTGTGCGGCGTCCAGAACTGGGGTCAGCAGCCTCGGATCGCTCTGTCCGGTAAAATCGATCCCCGAGGCCTCGGCCTGCTCAACCACCCGCTCCTACACCCATATTAAGCAGTAAAGTATAAGTATAAAATTTAAACTTGAACCTTCCAAAACTAAAATTTCAAATTTGGGTAGAAAAAATATTAACACTTACGCAATACTCCTAGGCAGCGACGTCGGGATATCGAAGCTCGCCCGTGGCGGGATCTGTCGAGGTGCCGTGGACGGCAAAATATGCGGACAGCACGCTCGGTGTACCACTTGACGCCACGGTCCGAGATGTCTGCAATATTAGAAAGTAACTCTTAATATTAGAAATATTAGAAAATAACTCTTAATATTGCAGAATATCACAAAGGTCGGTGTATTGTAATTTACCGATAACTCCATGGCTCGAGTAATGTTTCTCGAGCCACCTGTGTAAGTAGGGTGACCCCTCTTCACCGACTTCCTGTTCTCTGTATTCTGAGCGGACTGTTTCTGCACAACGCATTAACATTTAGTTTTCTAATTAAGGAACACAAAAAATAAATTATATCCTAAACAATGAATTACATTTAAAATACATACCTGTTTGCGCTGGGAGTCGAAATATTCGCACAATAGAGGCCATGTCTCTACGTCGACTCTCGTAAACGCCGGAGTAGATAGGAGGGCCGCTCTCTCTGTCTCGGGGGTCGCCATCCACAGGGAGTAGCAGTCGGCCTTCAGCTCATTCCTGTTGTATCGGATCTTGGCCTGCATGTTCTTCATCAGGCCATTGTACAGAGCATGAAGGTCGAGCACCCTCCCCGGATGATCAGGGTCGGCTACAGGCTGAAAATCGTAATCCAACTAAAAATACAAAAAAAAACATTGTTATTAGATTGCAAGTGTTAATAATAAATATGATAAGCGGATAGATCAACTGAAAATATATATTAATACGTACCCGAGCCTGATCAAAGAAGAGGGCGAATGAGCGCTGGTGCGGCTCGCCCCACTCAACGTGAAGTGGATAGTTCTTCACGAGCCGGCTCTCGTCCCCCATATACCGGTCGAACCTCTCAGCATAAGGACCGGTATAGCGATAGTCAAGGGTAAAAAAAAGGGGGAATGCTGCCTCCCCCCTAGCTCTGTCAGGCCTCAGCCTATGAGACTGATTCGGGCCTCGAGTCCCCCTCTGGGGATGGGGAGGCCCTGCGTCTGCACGAAATATCAAGACAATCAATATTAAGACAAAGTTGTATTAAGAAATCAAGGTTAAACGAAAATTCAAGTGTGATATATACCTCCGGTGACTATCGCACGAGCCTGGGCCCGGGCAGCAGCACGAGCGGGACGATAGTTCCTCCGGTGAGGAACAACCGGGGTCCCGGATGCGGACGCATCCCCTCCAACTAGAAAATAAACATCGACGCTAAATTTCCATGAAGTTCATATTTATTCTATAGAGCAAATGTAAAATGAATAAATATTTTAAATTTATTCATACTAACCTGCAGACGATGCGGAGGGTATGGAAGCGGCAGGAGTGGCCCCTGCGGAAGATGTGGACGCACCACCTATAATTAGACAATTAAAAATAGATTATATAAGTAATTGCAAAAAGAATGTGTAGATCAATAATATAACGTTCTAAATCAATATGCATGCACTATAGGATATATAAATATACCCGCAGGTGCGGTGGTGTCACCACCTACAGCTAGAAAATAATAAAAATTGCTAAGTAAGAGCAAAAGGAATGTGTGTATTTATGATATAGCATTCTAAATCAATATACATGCACTATATGATATATAAACATACCTGGAGGAGCGGGAGTGGCCTCTGTCCCAGATGTGGACGCATCACCAACAACTAGACAATCAAACATTGACAATATAAGTAATTTTGACATAAACAGGCATGAATATCTGTAATATTACATTCAAAATGGATATGCGTGCAGTATACCTGGAGGTGTGGCAAAATCCATACGGAAGGAGGCATCCGAAGGGGTCTCCGATCTGGGTGCAAGACAGGCCCTCTGAAGCTCCTTACGGAGCTCTCCGGGAGGCAGAACCGCTTTGCCTCTGCCTCTGCCTCTGCCTCTGCCTCTGCCGCGGCTGGAGCTCCTGCCGCCCCTCGCTGCTCCCGACATCGTCATCAAATCTAGATAAACGGTTCGTGGACGCATTAGACAATCATTAAAAGTATTGACTATATATGTATAGAGCGTAAAATGTGAAGTAATAATATAACATTACTGATAACCTTTTTCGTTTCGTGGGCGCATTATACATATCTACTTGGATTTCATCGTCGATGTCATTTCTAACCCACGTAACTTCATGATCGGTCGAAGACAACCCGTCCTTCGAAACAGACGGTCGGAGCACTTTAAGCCTTCTTTCTTCTTCGTCCTCATCGCTGTCCTCGAATTCTGGGACATCGTAGACATCTCTGGATTTCCATCGGCATACAACACTCCATCCCGGATGCTTCAAACACTGTGAGTAATATACTTGGAACGCTTGGTTCGGAAAGATAAACGGATCGTCCTGACCGTAAAATCGAAGTGTGTTCACACTGGTCAATCCATATTCATCTTTCCAAGTCCCAAGATTGCTTCTCCACCTGTCCGTATCGGTTCGCGGATTGTACCAAGTACACTGGAATATATAAAAGGGTTCTGATCGTCCGGAATAGTGGATGCCGAGTATACAATTTAAGTACCCATAGTAAATCACACCGTCCAATCCTACCGTCGCAATCCCACTATTCTGAGTGGTTCTAGATATTTCTATGTCCTTAACTTCGAATTTGTATCCAAGGACACCAAATCCTTTGTAATATGCAACCTCCATACTAGGAAATTGAGCTAAACATCTTGAATCACTCTCAAATGATGCAGACAATTTCGGATCGTGGATCTAACAAAACAAATTTTACGACAAATACATAACGACACAAGTTTAGATTAAAACTGATAGCAATAAAATGTTATTCGAATAACTTACATGATCTGTGACCCAATCACAAAAATTATCCTGATGGTATTTTTCCAAATGTTCTTCGTTCCAATCAGGATGCCCCTCACGTACCTCGTTAAAATGAATTCTGTTTTCGACAAATAATTGTGACATTAATATTATATCATTTCATACACACACAAACACATATATAACAATTAATTCAAAAAAACTTACTCTCTAATTTGTTCAAGACATGCGCAATTAAGCAAGATAAACCGGTATATCTTGTTGATAAATATAGTGTCTACCCTCTTATACTCGGCTTTACCATATGGCCCGTCTTGAATTCTTCGTGGTCGGTTAAGCCTTGTCTCAATGTTCTCGTCCAGATAGCGGGAACAAAATGTGGTTGCTTCATCAAGAAGATAATCTTGCATGATAGAACCCTCTAGTTGATTTTTATTGCGTATATACTTCTTAAGAGTGTAGAGGTACCTAATGAGAATATGTTGAATAAATAAATATGGGCATACAGGACAACGATAAATTTATAAATTGCGCGAAACGAAAAATTACACGTACCTCTCGATGGGATACATCCATCGATATTGTACCGGTCCGGCTAACTTCGCCTCAGTTGCAAGATGAACCGTCAAGTGTATTATGATATCGAAGAATGACGGTAGGAAAATACGCTCAAACTTGCAAAGTATCAACGCAATAGAATTTTCTAGTTTATCTAGCGTCGCAACCTCCAGTGTTTTAGCACACAACTCCCTGAAAAAACAACATAGGTCGTTGATTACTAGACCAACCGAGTTGGGGAGAGAAGTCCTGAGGGCTAATGGAAGAAGGTGCTCCACAATAACATGGTGATCATGACTTTTCAGCCCATCGATCTTGCCCTTCACAAATTTTTATTTTCTTACTGAATGATCCTGAGAAACCTGTGGGGACTTTCAAATTATGCAACACCTGCAGGAATCTTTTCTTCTCCGGTTGTGACATATGATAAGCGGCATTGGGAAGTACAAACTTGCCCGGTTTACCCGCTACCGGTCTAGAGTGCAATTCACTTCTTATTCCCCACTCTTGTAGATCCATCCGAGCATTCATGTTGTCTTTCGATTTCCCGTCTTTAAAAAGAAGCAAGTTAAGTATGTGCTCTGATACTCCCTTCTCTATATGCATGACGTCCAGACAATGACGCACTGAATTTGTAGACCAGTACGGAAGCTCGAAGAAAATGCTTAACTTGTTCTAATATTGTGGTTTGACCTGTTTCGTCGGATCCATCCCGAAGGTCACGTTATTGTAACCATCCCATTTAGCAGTCACGTCCTCTCCGGACAATGGGGATGGAGGTCCAAGAAGCTCCTGATAACCATCAAAGTGAACCGTGTCTAACCTAAAGGGGTGGTCTGGAGGCAGGAAACGTCGATGGCCGCAATAACAAACCTTCCTGCTAAAATTAAAGAATTTTGATGTTGTGTGTTCATGGCAATGAGGACATGCTTTGTGACCATGTACGGACCAACCTGATAGCATTCCATACGCAGGAAAGTCATTAATTGTCCATATTAAAGCCGCACGCAGTATGAAGGTTGTATTTGTGTTTGAATCATATGTCTCTACACCATCAATGAACAAAGATTTCAACTCCTCGATCAGAGGTCGGAGATAGACGTCGATATTGTTCCCCGGTGAGTTTGGTCCGTCGATAAGAAGAGGCATCATAAAGTATGATTGGTCCATACCCAACCAAGGCGACAGATTATAAATTATCATTACAACGGGCCATGTGCTGTGACTTCCAGCCATATAGTTGAATGGGCAGAAGCCATCAGTAGCCAGTCCGAGCCGGACATTGCGAGGATCGCTACTGAATATTGCGTGCCTCCCATCGAAATCCTTCCATGCCGGTGAATCTCTTGGATGGCTCATTTTTCCATCTTCGCTTGGAGGAGCACGGTGATGCCAAATCATTGCCTCGGCTGTTTTCTTGCACCTGAATAGCCTCTGTAGCCTCTGTGTTATGGGAAAGTATCGTGCTATCTTCACAGGTATATCATGCTTCTTATCAGAATCTTTCGGCTTATACCTGGCCTCTCCGCATGTTGGACACTTTTTCAAATCTGAATTCTCTTTCCGGTACAACACGTAATTTTTAGGACATACTTGAATCTTCTCGCACTTTAGACCCAAATCAGACATCGTCTTCTGGGCGTCGTACCAGCTGTCGGGCACATTATTTCCCGGAGGCATAGAATCTTTCAAGAACGAAAAAAGTATTGTGAATGACTTGTTGCTCCATCCATTTAGGCACTTAATCTGGAAAAGTTGGACGAACCATGAGAGGGTGAAATACTTCGCATTCTCATAAATTGGTTTCCTAGCATCATTCATGAAATTTTCATATTTATCCGCACGCGGTCCTTGACCGGAAGGAATGTCATCTTCGGTACGAATAGATTCACCTAGGGCAGCCTCTACCATATCCTCCATTTCTTCTGATGGAAATAAATTTCCGTCTCCTGCCGCATTACCGAATTCTTCTTCTTCTCCTGCCGTATTATCGTGTTCTCCTTCTTCTTCTGCCGCAGTACTGCATTCTTCTCCTTCCCCGTGATATTTCCAAGTTGTATAAAGTCTAGTAAACCCATGTTTTACAATATGAAGCTCTGGCAATTCTACCTTCTGCCAGTACTTATTGCCACATCTATCGCACGGACAGAGAATCTTCTCTATTATGATCTTATTATGTGCGATTGCAAATTCAAGGAAAGCAGCAACTCCTGCGACAAACTTAGGTTGCATACGTTGTTTCCAATCCACATACATCCAGTCCTTAACTCTGACGTACTCATGGGCCATGTTATACTGTATAACATATAAATTGTAGGTTATGCTGACTATATTGAGAAATTTAAGAACGAGATAGTTACTGACAAAGGAGAAAATCCGTGTATATGCTTTGTGTGTGCGTTTGTCGTTGAAAAGAATAAATTATCGCACGTATGTTAACCGATAGACGGGGACTAAGTGGCGCTTTTAGTTTCATATATGAGTATCGATGAGAATATGAATGTTTCATATTATCATATATTGGTTTTAACCTGAACATCTCGAATCGCTCTCTAATTATGCGTTTGTTGTGTATTCTTGTTGTATGTGTGTGTTCCGGCTGTCGGGGGTAGGCTTCTATCCCATTAAGAATGTATAGAGCGAACACCCATCATTTGTGCTTTCAACCGTTTCGAGTAAATTTCGGCAGCACCTCCCCGCTGTTCTCCGAGTACACTGTAATAGAATAGATAATCATTTCAAAGCTGAAAAACAACGTTGAAATGAACATCTAATCTATCTTTGTACACGGAGAACCAGCGGAAAGGTACCGACGAAATATCTCGAAACGGATGAAAACACAAGTGAATGAAGGCGTTTGCTTTATACATTCTTAACTTGTCCACACGGGACAAATCTATGGGTTACCATACGATTGAATTTTCTCGTCGCGTAGACTATACGACGGTTGTTAGTATCGAGCTATACTGTCCGATATTTAACAACCTTCGTATAGTTCTAGGTCACGACGAGCATCGCACGTATGTTAACCGATAGACAGGGACTAAGTGACGCTTTTAGTTTCATATATGAGTATCGATGGGAATATGAAGGTTTCATATTATCATATATTGGTTTTAACCTGAACATCTCGAATCGCTCTCTAATTATGCGTTTGTTGTGTATTCTTGTTGTATGTGTGTGTTCCGGCTGTCGGGGGTAGGCTTCTATCCCATTAAGAATGTATAGAGCGAACACCCATCACTTGTGCTTTCAACCATTTCGAGTAAATTTCGGCAGCACCTCCCCGCTGTTCTCCGAGTACACTGTAGTAGAATAGATAATCATTTCAAAGCTGTGAAACAACGTTGAAATGAACATCTAATCTATCTTTGTACACGGAGAACCAGCGGAAAGGTACCGACGAAATATCTCGAAACGGATGAAAACACAAGTGAATGAAGGCGTTTGCTTTATACATTCTTAACTTGTCCACACGGGACAAATCTATGGGTCACCAGACGATTGAATTTTCTCGTCACGTAGACTATATGACGGTTGTTAGTATCGAGCTATACGGTCCGATATTTAACAATTTTCGTATAGTTCTAGGTCACGACGAGCATCGCACGTATGTTAACCGATAGACGGGGACTAAGTGGCGCTTTTAGTTTCATATATGAGTATCGATGGGAATATGAAGGTTTCATATTATCATATAGTGGTTTTAACCCGAACATCTCGAATCGCTCTCTAATTATGCGTTTGTTGTGTATTCTTGTTGTATGTGTGTGTTCCGGCTGTCGGGGGTAGGCTTCTATCCCATTAAGAATGTATAGAGCGAACACCCATCACTTGTGCTTTCAACCGTTTCGAGTAAATTTCGGCAGCACCTCCCCGCTGTTCTTCGAGTACACTGTAATAGAATAGATAATCATTTCAAAGCTGTGAAACAACGTTGAAATGAACATCTAATCTATCTTTGTACACGGAGAACCAGCGGAAAGGTACCGACGAAATATCTCGAAACGGATGAAAACACAAGTGAATGAAGGCGTTTGCTTTATACATTCTTAACTTGTCCACACGGGACAAATCTATGGGTTACCATACGATTGAATTTTCTCGTCGCGTAGACTATACGACGGTTGTTAGTATCGAGCTATACCGTCCGATATTTAACAACCTTCGTATAGTTCTATGTCACGATGAGTATCGCACGTATGTTAACCGATAGACGGGGACTAAGTGGCGCTTTTAGTTTCATATATGAGTGTCGATGGGAATACGAAGGTTTCATATTATCATCGAGTATCATATATTGGTTTTAACCTGAACATCTCGAATCGCTCTCTAATTATGCGTTTGTTGTGCATTCGTGTTGTATGTGTAATATAATTTTAAACCATTGAGATCAAGATTGATAGAACTGATCATCCTACATTGCAACAGCATTCATCAACCAAAAACTATTATTGCAATGGCATTCATCTATAACAATCAACAATTAAAACTACAAATATAGGATACTGATATCATAAAGCGTTATACGCAATATATGAATTCACATGACTGAAACATGCATCAAAAAAACATGTTCATCCAAAAGAAAGGCCACTGTCAACAAATATAGACAAATACGTTATAAAAACAGTAACTAATTAACAAGTTGATTAGCATCTGGGTCAAGAAAATGATAGGAAAAACAATTGACTATGATCTATAATGACAAGTCTATTACCATGACTCTCGACTAACAAAGGTGGCTTTTCGTCCTCGGTAGCTTGATAATTGGGATTTCATGGCGAATAAAAATATGCATATGCCGTTTGACCGGGAACTTCAATTGGAAACTCAATAAGGTCGGGTGTACTGAAGTACGCTTTGTATTTCGCTATATCAGGTGATGAAGCCCAAGCCCTAGCTAGCCCAGCCCACCCTAACCGAACCCTATCGAAGGTAAAGAACGTCCTTACACTTTCATATTTCTATTAATGATGCAAGTCTCCACCAAGTCAAATTCTTGCAACACGGTGGCGGTGGCCGGGATAGCGGAGGAGGAATAATTTTTAAAAGTGAAGTAGGAGAGTTGCAAGAGTAAGTTATAAGTATAGGGGGTTACAGGTAAATACTAATTATGAGAGAGAAGAGAAAAATATTGAGGTAGGGGGGCAAAAAAAACCCTATTTGATTATCAAATGCATGGGTTTGTATGATTTATATGTATGTATTTGAGTGCTGCAATTCCGAAATTTGCTTTAACTTGTACGTTGCTTTATGTTGTTAATTTGATCATTTTTAAAATTGTAATTGGTTCTACACATACTTATTTCGTTATTGTAACAGAAAATTTTGTTTCTTTCGATATGAAATAGATACGATACACGATATGATAAATAAAAAAAACGAAACACAAACCGTATCAAGATTTAACAACTTTGATTATGTCATATACGCGTGCCGATATTTTCATATTAGCCAATAGGCAAAAATAGATTGCGGTCTGGATATGGCATATTGGCAGATGTTACCTATATGCATACATACATGTTGTCTCCCCATTTTTTCATAAATTAAATCAACTTTTCTATACATGCTAGTAATTATTGGATACATTCAGGTTAAATGTATAGAGCTAGCCGTAATTTCCTCTACGGTAAACTTTCATCAATGCAACACTTTGGTTCGCCTAACTAGATCGCCATTCACGAACACAATCTATTTATATGGCATGATTTTATACACTTAATTTTACCACATTTAATGAAAATGAATCATTCATGATATGATACATGTATATACATCGATACCCAACCCCAACCTAATCCTAGCCCCAGCCCCAACCCAGCCCCGCCCCAACCTAACCCTAACCCCAGCCCCAGCCCAAACCCCAACCCCAACCCTAAGCCAAACCCTAACCCCAGCCCCAGCCGCAGCCGAACCCCAACCCTAACCCCAGCCCCAACCCCAACCCCGACCCCGACCGCAACCCCTGCCGAACCCCAACTCCAACCGCAACCCCAGACCCAGCCATAAACCCTAGCCCTAAATAATCAAAAATTTCTTTAATTTAGTTGAAGATTTACTAACCTGAACGGCGGTGGCGACGACGAGAACGGCGGTGGCGACGACGACGAGAACGGCGGTGGCGACAACGAGAACGGCGATGGCGATTTGGGGATTTTGTTTCGCGGGCGATCGAGAGAGGAAGAAAGAGATAACGGGCGTAGGCGATCGATCTGTGCCTTTATTAAATCGCTATTTAGTTGCCCCTACGGATTTGTCCGTAGGTCCTTGGTTTGCAGCTCCGTAGGGGCAAACACCAAATTAAGAATTAATATTTTTATTCTTGAACGTCTTGGCCCGTAGGGGCAACCTTATAGCCCTACGGATTAATCCGTAGGGCCAACATAAATCTGCTCCTACGGATTTCAATATCCGTAAGGGCAACCCCCTATTTTAGTAGTGATTGCAATATACTTCTGTTTTCTTTGTATCTTGTAATAGTTTTAACATCTCCTGTTATCAAGTTTGTTCTGTGTTTTTTCCATTCTTCTTTCTTTTCTTTCATATTTTTTGGTTTTTGCGTGCCTATAGTTATGTTTGTGACAAATTATAACTAGTATTCTTCAATATCTTCGGCAATTTGGTAAATAATGCATTGTTGTCGCTGGTCTTCTTCGTTGTCAATATACTTTCCAAACGCATTCATGAGCCCGAGTTTTACACTAAAGTAGCACTTACAACAGGTGTACACATGATTCAAATGAAGCGACACAACTTCATGATTTTATGTGTCAATGCAATATAGTGTTCACCTTTCGATACTAAATTTACCGATTAATTATAAACTGCGTGCCTAATTTGGCGACACATCTGAAGACCGTAATCTCAATTGTACCCACTAGCCTACCTTGCTTTATTTGTGTTCTTATTATAGATCATCATTGTTAAAATATTATATTGTCTTGATACACTAGTATAACGATGGCTTGTTCCTACGGATAATAAAATCCGTAAGGGCAATTAACTAATGCCTCTACGGATTACTTCGTAGGGACAACTAATGCCCTTGCGGATAAGACCGTAGGGACATATATAAATACAAATTTGTTAAAATATAACTTATACGGTTGCCCCAACGGTGCCGCAAGATAAGACCCTACGGATATATCCGTAAAGGAAAATTTTAAGATAAAAAAAAAATAAAAACCAAAGGTTATCCTTCCCGTCACCACATTATACCCGCATTCCCCAATTCCTCCCAAAATTTCCCCACGCACAGTCGTCACCTCCGACCTCCTCTCTCGTCGCCTCCGACCTCTTCGTCGCCTTCTCTGAACTCCCGTCGCCTTCTCCTCCCTCGTCGCCTTCTTCGACTCCTTACGACCTCCAACGCCGCCTCCATCATCTCCTGCGCCGCCCTTTTCATCGACGTCGAGCTCCTTCCCGGCTTCCTTGTCACCGTCGAAATCGTCAACCGGTTAGTTACTTTATTGATCAATTTAAATTTTTATTTTTGTAAATTGAATTTAGAGGGTAAGACTTCAATTTAGGGATTTTGAATTGTGGTAGTGGTTGTGGTGGGGACTATGGTTTAGGGATGTGGATGGTTGTGGTGGTGGGTGGTGGTTGTAGGTGGTGGTGGTTGTGTTTCATTTTGGGGTTGTTTGGAGATGTGGATAGCGGTGGTGGCTGTGGTGCCGGCTGCGGTGGGTGGCGGCGGCTATGGTGGTGGGGAAAGGGGTCGGGAAAGGCCGGCAGGGATCGGGTAGGTCGGGTGAGGGGCCGGGAAAAATAAGTTTAGATGATTTTAGTGGTGATAGTGAGGGGAAGAAGAAGAAGATTGGTTGTGGGTTACGATTTGGTTTGGTTAGGTTAGGGTTATGATTAGAGTTAGGGTTATTTGTTAGGGGTAAGGTTAGGAGTAAGATTAGGATCAAGGTTAGATTTAGGGTTTTGTGAAAAAAACAATAGCTAAGGGTAGTTCAGTGAAGAATTTATAGGGGGTTAGGATTAATTAGGTCTAGAGTTTGGGTTAAGGTAATTAGGGCTAGAGCTAAGGGTAAGGATTATGGTTAGGGTATTTTAATGTTAGTGTAAGTGTATGCGCGCGTGTGTGTGTTTGTGATATATATGAGATATATGTGTGTGTGTGTGTGTGTGTGTGTGTGTGTGTTTGTGATAATTTTGATGATGATATGTGTGCGTGTGTGTGTGTGTGTGATAATGTTAATGATGAAATGTGTGTGTTTGTGATAATGATGATATTGATCTCTCATATTAAACAAGGTCAAACCCTACTTTTAAACTTAACACCAGAACTAAATCCAAAATCTTAAAGTTAACACCTGAACCAAATCCAAAATCTTAAACTTGATTAAGAAAACCTTAACTTTACAAAACTTTACCCTGAACTAGAAACTTAAAACCCTTGAAATTGAAACGTAAACGTAAAACCAATTCAAGTTAAATCTTATAATAAGTGTATATATGATAATCGATGATAATATGAAATTTTCGTATGCTCATCGATGGTCATATGTGAAAATCAAAGTGCGCCTTAGTCCCCGTCTATCGGTTAACATATATTCGATGTTCGTCGTGACATAAAACTATACGAAGGTTGTTAAATATCGGACGGTATCGTTCAGTGCTAACAACTATCGTGTAGTCTATATGACGAGAAGATTCAATCGTATGATAACCGATAGATTTGTCTAGTATGGACAAGTTAAGAATGTATAAAGCAAACACCTGTATTCACTTCCTTTTTCATTCGTTTCAAGTTATTTCATCGGTACTTTTCCGATGGTTCTTCGTGTACAACGATAGATTAAATGTTCGTTTCAATGGTGTTTCATAGCATTGAAACTATTATCCGTTCTATTACAGTGTACTCGGAGAACAACATGGAGGTGTTGCCGAAATTTACTCGAAACGGATAAAAGCACAAGCGAATGGGTATCTGCTCTATACATTCTTAATGGGATAGAAGCCTTACCCCCGACAGCCAAAGCACACACATACTACAAAATATACACAACACACGCACACACAAAGCAGATACACACTAACAATCCAACACCTAAGCGAAATCATAAATTAAAATACACATACACAGAATACAACTCATACTTAGGTATCTTCAAACCTAACTTTGTTAATCGATAATTTATCCTTTTCAACGAAAAACTTGTCCCTACGGATTTTCTTTTTTATCAATAATCATCTCGTTCTTAGATTTCTCAATATAGTCAACATAAAAAACCAAAATCCATAACTTATAATTTATATGTTATACAGTCTAACATGGCCCATGAGTACATCATAGTTAAGAACTGGATGTACGTGGATTGGCAACAACGCATGCAATCTAAGTTTGTCGCGAGAGTTGCTGCTTTCATCGAATTTGCACGCGCACATAATAAAATCGTGTTAGAGAAGATTCTCTATCCGTGCGATAGATGTAGGACTAGGTTCTGGCAGAAAATAGAAATTGTAGAGTTTCACATCGTTAAACATGGTTTTACTAGACTTTATACAACTTGGATATATCACGGGAAATGACAAGAAGAAGACGGTAATACAGCGGAAGAAGAAGGAGTAGACGGTAATGCGGCGGAAGAAAAAGAAGACGATAATTTCTTTTCAGGAGAAGAAATGGAGGATACGGTAGAGGCTGCCCTCGGTGATAGTAATCTTACCGAAGAAGACATTCCTTCCGGTCAAAAACCGCGTGCGGATAAGTATGAAAAATTCATGAATGATGCTAGAAGACCAATTTATAATAATGCAAAGTATTCCACCATATCATGGTTCATCCAACTTTTCCAGTGCCTAAATGGATGGAGTAACAAATCATTCACGATACTTCTAAAGTTCCTGAAAGATTCTATACCCCCGGAAAATAATGTGCCCGAGAGCTGGTACGGAGCTCAGAAGATGATGTCTGATTTGGGTCTGAACCGTGAGAAAATTTATGCATATCCTAAAGATTGTGTGTTGTTCCGGAAAGAGAATTCAGATTTGAAAGAGTGTCCAACATGCGGAGAGACCAGGTATAAACCGAAAGAATCTGATAAGAAACCCGATATATCTATCAAGATAGTATGATACTTTTCTATAACACAGAAGCTGCAGAGGCTATTCATGTGCAAGAAAACAGACGAAGCAATGATTTGGCATCACCGTGCTGCTCCAAGCGAAAATGGAAAAATGAGTCATCCAAGAGATTAACCGGCATGGAAGGATTTCGATAGGAGGCACCAAATATTCAGTAGTGATCCCTGCAATGCCAGGCTCGGACTGGCTAGTGGTGGATTCTGCCCATTCAACTATATGGCTGGAAACCACAGCACATGGCCCGTTGTAATGATGGTTTATAATCTGTCGCCTTGGTTGGATATAGATCAATACTACTTTATGATATCTTTTCTTATTGATAGACCAAACTCACCGGGAAACAATATCGACGTCTATCTCCGACCTCTGATCGATAAGTTAAAATCTTTATTCATTGATAATGTAGAGATTTACGATCCAAACACAAATACAATTTTCACGATGCGTGCGGCTTTAATATGGACGATTAATGACTTTCCTGCGTATGGAATGTTATCCGGTTGGTCCATACATGGTCACAAAGTATGCCCTTACTGCCATCAAGATACAACATCGAAATAGTTAAATTTTAGCAGGAAGGTTTATTATTGCGGTCATCGGCGTTTCCTGCTACTAGACCATCCCTATAGGTTATACAATACTCACTTTAATGGTTATCAGGAGTTTCTTGGGCCTCCAGCCTCATTGTCCGGAGAGGACGTGATTACTTAGTGGGATGGTTACAATAACATGACTTTCGGGATAAATCCAGCAAAACAGGACAAACCACCCTACTGGAACAAGTTAAAGATTTTCTACGAGCTTCCGTACTGGTCAAAAAATTTAGTGCGTCATTGTCTGGACGTCATGCACATAGAGAAGGGAGTATCCGAGCACGTACTTAACTTGCTTCTTTGTAAAGACGGAAATCGAAAGACAACCTCTGTGCTCGGATGGATCTTCAGGAATGGAAAATTAGAAGTGAATTGCATCCTAAATCGATAGCAGATAAATCAGGCAAGTTTGTACTTCCCAATACCACGTAGCATGTGTCACAACCGGAGAACAAAAGGTTCTTGTAGGTGTTGCATGATTTGAAAGTTCCTACAGGTTTCTCAAGACCATTTAGCAAGAAAATAATGATTGTGAAAGGTAAGATCGATAGGCTGAAAAGTCATGATCACTATGTTATTATGGAGCACCTTCTCCCATTAGCCCTCAGGACTTCCCCTCCCGAATCGGTTGGTCTAGTAATCAATGGCCTTTGTTGCTTTTTTAGAAAATTGTACGTTAAAACCTTGGATGTTGTGACGCTGGAGAATTTAGAAAATGATGTTTTCTTGATACTTTGCAAGCTTAAGTGTATTTTTCCGCCGTCGTTCTTTGATATCATAATACATCTGACGGTTCATCTTATAACTGAGGCTAAGTTTGCCGGACCGGTACAATATCGATGGATATATCCCGTCGAAAGGTACGTTGAATTTTTCATTTCACGCATTTTGTAAAATTATTGTTGTCTTATATGCCCGTATTATTTATTTAACATATTTTTCTTTAGATTTATCTACACTCTAAAAAATTATATTCACAATAGAAATCGACTAAAGGGTTCTATCATGCAAGGTTATTTTCTATATGAAGTAACCACATTTTGTCTACTATCTGGACGAGAACATTGAGATGAAGCTTAACCGGTCTCGGAGAATTCAGGACGGGCCATATGGTAAAGATGATTATAAGAGAGTAGACCCCATGTTTATCAACAAGATATATCGATTTATCCTCCTTAATAGCGTATGTCTTGAAGAAATTAGAGAGTAAGTTTTTTGGATAAATTATTATATTTGTGTGTGTGTATGAAATGATATAATATTGATGTCATAATTTATTGTTGAGAACAAAATTCATATTGATGAAATACGTGAGAGGCGTCCTAATTAGAATGATGAACGATTGGAAAAATATCTTCAGAATAATTTTTGCGATTGGGTTGCAGATTATATAAATTGTTCGAATAATATGTTAGTCTTAATCTAAACTTATATCATTATGTATTTACCATAAAATTTGTTTTTTTAGATCCACGATCCGAACTTGTTTGCATCATTAAAGAGAGATTCAAGATGTTTAGCTCAGTTTCCTGGCATAGAAGTTGCATACTATAAAGGATTCGGTGTTCTTAGATACAGATTTGAAGTTAAGCATATAGAAACATCCCGAACCACTCAGAATAGTGAGATTGCGACCGTAAGATCGGATTGTGTGATTTATTTCAACAAAACGTGTGGAACCTCAACAAAGTATATATAAATTCGCGGTTCCGCAATAATCCGATAATGATACGAATTCAACTAAAATCTAATACACCGTTCTTACTCGTTTATTACACAAACACAAAATTTTACAGATTCGGCAGGCTAGTTCGGCTGCGACTCCACATGCCTCTCTTTTGGCTGTGGTTCCGCATGCCACTATCTCGGCTGCGCAGCGCATGCCACTCCTATAGCTCTACAGCCCACTCAGACTCCTGCATAGACCACTTCTTCATTAGTCGAGTTTTTGACGATTCAGGGCTGCACCGAGGAGCAGACGTGCTAGATTACGGCGATTATTAGAGGTGGAGGAGCTGGACCGAGTTAGAATAGATTTATTTATATTTTTGAGGATGGATGTACTTATTTGATACATATTGTATGTTTTGGACGATATCGGTGGTTGTTTGGATGTTTACGATGATTTTAGATTAATTTCGTACTCTGTTTGTTTACTTCTTTTATATATTATGCGTGAGATATTGTTTATGAATATTTCTGTATTTGGCTAAATGGTATATATATTATTGTGCACAGAGCGGGGGAAAAACGGAAAGCCCTTTTTAAAAAACCCTGATATAATGTCTCTATGAATTAATCCGTAAGGGAAACAGCTGCCCCTACGGATTGATCTGTAGGAGCACGTTTTGCCGCTACACATTTATCCGTAGGGACAAAATATCAGAATATTTTATCTTTATTGACTCAGTAATATGGGCAAAACTTGTCCCTACGGTATAATCCCTAGGGGCATGTAGAAGGCCATATGGATAACTTCGTAGGGGTAATTATTTTATTTTATAAACAGATAAATTAAAAAAAGATTATGTCCCTATGGAATAATCCGTAGGACGAATTGCCCCTACGGAATACACTGTTGGGCGAATATTTACTCCGTAGCGGTATGTTCAGAACAAATACTTTTATCTGCGGCCTTTAGACCTACGGAGCTATTTTATGTCCTTACGGATTAATCCGTAGAGGTTACGGTTTGCCCCTACGGTTAAATCCGTAAAGGCAAGTGGATATTGTAGTATATATATACATTGTTATCGCATAACCTAACAGTTTAAGGTTTTTGGGTTGAGTGGTTCTTGACATGGTATCAGAGCACACTAGGTTCAAGAGGTCCTGGATACGAACCTCATTATTATCAATTAAATTTATCCTTATTTATTCTGTCGTTGCCTAAAATTTAAAGGCCCGCGTGTAGGGGAGTGTTGAAATATTGTGTTGCCTTGATATACATTGTTATCGTACAACCTAACAGCTTAAGCTTTTCGGTTGAGTGGTTATAGACAATTATTAGAAAGTTCACTCAAATATTGTTTTCCCATGAAGGATAAAAAGAATCATGTCAGAAGATAAGTTCAAGCTTTGTAATGAGTGATTATATGTTGATCGTTTTTGTATACGTTTGGTGCATGAAAATCTATGTTCTAACTCAGAAGAATATTCATAATGAAGAATTTTGAACAAGAAAATATCAAAATCAAGTAAAAAGACTGGAGGAAAATTTTCCTCAAAAACTAAAGGAGGAAAATAGAGCAACTTAACTATAAAATAGTGAAAAAGAGATCAAACTTGTGCTGGTATTTTACATGACAATTCCTAAATTTAACAAAATCCTAAATTACTTGTTTTCTTCAAATGTAAAATATTTAGCACGCTACCACACGAAAATTGCGTAATTTTTAAAATTCTCTAAAATTTCAATATTTTCTTTGGTTTTTCAATACACGGAAATCGCGAAATTTTAAAAATCTTAAATTTTTTCTATTTTCTTTGATTTTTCAAATTTTGGCATGGTCATGAAAATCACGAAATTTTTATAAAATCACAAAATTTTCTATTTTCTAAAAGCTCGCAATATTTTGCACACCACATGAAAATCGCGAATTTTTTAAGAATTCAAAAAAAAATTCCCTTGTCATTAAATTTAACATGTTTTATATGCTATATCCTAAGAAAATCGTGAAATTTTAAAAAATCTCAAATTTTTTAGTTTATTCGGTTTTTCATTACTTAGTACACAAAGATTGCAAACTTTCAAAATATCAAAATTTCTGATTTCCTTCATTTCTCAATATTTTGCTTAAGAAAATTGCTAAATTCTAAAATTCTCAAAAAGTTATAGTTTTATTCGGTCTTACAATTTTTTGTATGCATAGGCACACAAAAATAATGAAATTTTTAAAAATCCCAAGATTTTCTTCTTTTTCATGTTTTCAATATTTTTCGTTAGCTTAAGAAAATCGCAAAATTGTCAAAAATCTCAAAAATTTTGTATTCTTCTTCTTTCATTATTTTGCATACTATATAGCACATGAAAATTAGGAAATCATAAAAATCTTAAAAATTTTGTTTTCTTCAGTTTTCCAATATTATACTTACTCATACTTTTGAAGACCATTTAGATATCAAGGAGACAAAAGGTTATGTGGAGTAAGAAAAAAGTTCGCCAATTTCTACTAAGAATCTACCGGAATATAAAATACAGTCCAAGTGATTGAGGCTCTAGGTGACTGAAAACACGCCAACACATGAAATTACTAAATTTTAAATAATCGTGATAAAAATTCTTCAAATTTCCAATATTTTGCACGCTTTTAGCACATGAAAATCGTGAAATTTTCAATAAAAATCTCATAATTTTCTGTTTTTTTATTCTTTTGCTTATTATACAAAAATCACAAAATTTTCAAATATCTTAAGAAATTCGTGTTTTCTTCGGTTTTTCAATATTTTTTATTTTCTATATAGTACAGGAAAATATTGAAAATTTCAAAAATCTCATTATTCTATGTTTTCTTCCGTTTTTCTATATTTTATATGCTATAACACAAGAAAATAGCAAAAATTTCAAAAATCTCAAAGTGTTATGTTTTGTTCCGCTTTTTCAATATTATGCTTGCTAACATACAAAAGCCGTGAAATTTTCAAAAATCTCAAATTTCCTGTTATTTTCAAATTTTAATATTTTTCATGCTATAGCACGTTAAGTAGCAAATCTTTCAAATATATCAAATATTTTTGTTTTCTTTGAGGTTTTCTGCACTGCCAAGCGAAAAGCGCGAAATTTTTAACTCTAATTTTTTTCTTCGATTTTTCAATATTTTGTATGCTATATATAAAAATCGTGAAATTTTTCAATAGTTTACCAATAAAACCTAAATAAAAGAGAAAATAAATAGATTTGAAAAAGGAGGCCAATCAGGATTTTTCTAACATATAAACTTTGCTTTATGGAATAAAAGAGTGATAAATATTGAATAAGGAGCCAAAACAAATTTTCTTTGGACCAAATATAGTAAGGGAATTAAATAGGGGTTAGATAACAATTTTTCCACTTAAAGCTGATATTTAGCTTATTGGAAATAATCATATTTAGCATGTCTATACTTGGCAAAGCTGATAATTGATTTCCTTAACTTTAGGCTCACACCATGTAATTAGTTTATACCATTTTAATCTCCTTGACTTTAGGCCTATTCTATGTGAGATTATTATGGACCATTCTTAGATTATTTCATCCTGATCTTGGGCATAATTTACTCATGTACACTGTATATTTATTCATCGTATCAATGAGAAGAAAATCATTGCATTGCCATATTTTTATTTTTTGACGTGGTATCAGAGCAAGAAAGATCCTTCATTTTGTGCCTCTCTTCAACATAATCCATTCTACCATGGCTGATTCAAACTCCACCACAACTCCAAACTCATCTCATGATGAACCCGAAATCTCATCACGTAATATTCATCATTCCGATAATCCAGGAGCCATGTTGTTTTCTCAACCATTGACTGGGGATAATTATTCTGCATGGAGTCATTGTTAGGTTACCGTGAAAGTGAAAGTGATTATACCTATATGAACAAGTCCTTCGGGTCTTCTAATCTCCTTAGGCTCCTCGTCCGTCGGGATCGAGCTTGGTCATCGATCTCCTCACGTCGAAACCGATCCACCCGAGAGTTTATAGTTCAAACTCCAACCTTAAACTTAAGATAACTAAAGCATCTATTTTGTTAATCTAAGTGGTTTGGTAGATGTAGAGTATGTTAATGGATTAGTTTATCTCATAAACCTTAGGTTTCTCAACTCATGAGAGGGTTAGGGTTTGAGGAAGAAGAAGAGATCAATGGAGGGAAGAGAAAGCCAAGTAAAAGTGAAGTGAAGCATCAAGTGAAGAATGGCTAAGTATTCAATAATATCAAACATATTATTTCCAATAGAAATACTGCAACCATGTTTGAATAGTTAGGACAAATGAATTAGAAAAACAAATAGCCATGTTTCAACTATATGCTTTAATACACATCATCCCTCCACCTCATTATCTATTTAAACAAATAAATTAACACAAAATGAGGTGTTTTCTTCTAGAATCATTCTAGTGTAATTATAAGAATACCCCATATATACATATCCGTATTCGTACTACGAATACCAAGAGATAAAAATAATCCAATAATATAATACTAGAATGCGGCTTAATCCTAAGCCCGCTAGTATTATCCGTCCGAACAAAAATCTGTATAGCTGGTACGCGTATATGATCGAAACCCTGCACATAAAACCATACGACCTCTACATCGTTTCTCCTAAACCAGGGAAACCCTCTGTGTGAGACTCTAAACACTCGACAGTACGCTGGCAGTGGGTTTAACCACAATCATGTCATTGCACTAGCTGTACGTAACGGCTACCCAGGTATTTGTCGAAAAGAAGGCTGAAGAGCAAACTCATCCGAACTCCTACTGAGTCTATCCGTGATAATCTCCGTACAATCTGGTCTGTCCGTCTGAAAGTATTGCATGCCGGGTCTAGGGGGTGGAAAACGTCAGACCCCTAATAACCTAATAAGTCATGCCGATATGGCTCAAGACCACCCGAGAATCTACCGATCTACCTATTAGTAATTCTCAATCTGCCCTGACCAGGGACTTATGGTGTTGGCCAACCGAACACAGCGCGACATCGACTCTCTATACCGGGAGAGACGAATCCCCAGCAATCGCTCACTGCCTCCATATGGCTCTGGACTGTACCCAACTAAAACCTATTTGTACGACTCAGTAGAGCCGTGATAGAGTAGTAATCAAAGCACAGTGGGAACTCACACGAGAAAAATGACGATCTCAGGTTGACAGACTATATGTACTCATGTCACTAGAGAACTGCTATATGACGATTGGTATAATATCATCTATCCAGTTCTCGGCGAGTTCGTCCGTGTACTCACCCCCATTGAACACATGTATATGATCTTAGTTGCCAAATACCAATGGTTGTGGGACCAACCATCGCCCCTCGTTGGGGTCTAGAAACGCATACACCAGTCTACTCCGGAGTATCGATGCCATGTCTCAATACTCCCATGACTAGGGATATTTAAAGATGTACTTATGGACCATCCAGCCCCCACATGTATGGTTGCCATCATAACACTGGTAGTCAAGTAATGATCCTACGGGATTATCAACATGTATTAACGATACATAATAACAAGTAAAAAATATACATATGTTAAGATAAAGACAAAAAAAATAATATACTATCATATGGAGCAAGATTTTCCTATACATACATATATCCAAGTATCCACTTATGTGTGTGTGTATAATGGCCTTTAGGACATACATATCCAACAGTTATGCAATCGGCATGGCATTTGAAGCCAAAAACAAGTTAGGCTTTATAGATGGAACTATTGCAAAGCCAACAACAAATTGACCTCTTTCGACTTATGGGAATCATTGCGACAATATGGTGTTATCATGGCTTCTTAAAACTGTATCCAAGGATATAGCTAATAGCGTCATCTTCACAAAGAATGCTCACGACGTTTGGACTGATCCCCATGATCGGTTTTCACAACAGAACGCCCCTCGCATCTTTGAGATACAAAGAGCCATAGCCAACCATCAGCAACGAAATGATTCGAAAGCTGTGTACTATACGGTTCTCGAGGGATTCACTACAGTAAATAGACACCTATTTCGACGGCAATATACCATCGAAATAGGTCTATTTCGTCGGATGG
Organism: Agapanthus africanus; assembly: GCA_030015575.1. NCBI lineage: Eukaryota > Viridiplantae > Streptophyta > Magnoliopsida > Asparagales > Amaryllidaceae > Agapanthus > Agapanthus africanus. The sequence continues at coordinate 426,370,011 of CM057347.1, read as the reverse complement.
CACCAAATAGCCACGAAGGAACGCCGACACAATAGGTTATTTCGACGGCTAAAGTTTGTCGCAATAATCTAAACTATTTCGACAGCTAATTCCCGTCGAAATAGTTTTTTTCTTGACGGGTAATTTCTGTCGAAATATATAAGTTTTTTAAGTTAAAAAAATTGTTTCAGGAATCATTTAAAAATCCTTTTCTATATTTCAACGGGAAATTGCCGTCGAAATAAGTCAATTTCGATGGGCCAGTTCCGTCGAAATAGTCTATTTCGACTGAAATTTCCTGTAGAAATAGAGTGAATTACAGTAAAAAAAAATAAAAGAGCCAAAAAAATCTCCAATCCAATCTATTTCAATTTAATATCGATTCCATTCCAGTCAAATAACGATTCTAATACAAATCCCATTCCATTCAAATATTGATTATCCAAATACAATTACAATACATACTACGCGTTCCTTTACAATCTTAACATCATAAATTTATAAAAGTAGGAAATGAAAAATCAACGGAGGACGAAAGGTGGGAGAGTCACGAAGGAGGCACTCATGGATTTCTTGGGTAAAATCCCTGCGATTAAAAGTTTAAAATACATGAATTGGTATAGATATTTTACATTAATCAAATGTATGCGCGCGCGCTTGTTTTTGTGCGTGTGTGTATGTATGCTTGTGCGCGCGCGTGCATGTTAGTTTGTTTGTGTGTATGCTTGTGTTTGCGCGCGCCTGTTTGTGTCTGTATGTATGTATGTATGCATGTGTGCGCGCGCATGTATGTATGCATGTGTGTATGTATGTGATATGTGCGTATGTATGCATGTGTGTATGTGATATGTGCGTATGTATGCATGTGTGTTTGTGTCTGTGTGTATGTATGCATGTGTGTGTGTATGATTGTGCATGTATATGTGGATGTGTGTGTATGTGTGTGTATGCATGTGTGTGTATGATATGTGTGCATGTATGATTGTGTGTATGTAACATGTGATATGTATGCATGTGTGTATGTGATATGTGCGTATGTATGCATGTGTGTTTGTGTCTGTATGCATGCATGCATGTGTGTGTATGCTTGTGCGTGTATGTGTGTGTATATATGATTGTGTGTGTTTGTGATATGTGTGTATGTGTGTATGTATGATTGTGTGTGTTTGTGATATGTGTGTATGTAAGGGTTATCAAACTTACCGGAGATACGGGCCTCCCAGCCTGGATGTACGCGTTGATAAGATTAAGCCTCTGCTCGAGAGTCCAGCCAGGAAATAGATCGGCAGCAGGAGCGGGAGCAGCAGCGGGAGCGGGAGCAACAGTCGATCGGCGTGAGGAACTGCCGGATTCCGGCGTCCGCTCCTGGGGCGATCCATGAAACACAGGGGTCCTGGTACTAGAGGCCCTGGTCTGTATCGGCATCTCCGAAGGCGATTCGTCAACTAGATGAAACCTAGGAAGTGGATGTCCGGTCGGCTGGAAAGGAGTGTTATACTGACGTGGAGTGATCTTGGAGGACACACACTGTACTCTCCCGTGACGATCCGGCCTAAACGCCGTGAAAGCCCTATCTACGATGAATGTTCTCTACGCGGCATCAACTGGGTGTCCCTGCTCCGCCTCCATCTCCTGAATCAACCGATCTCTCTCAGCCACCATCGCCGCCTGTTTGTAGAAGAAATGTATTACTGACATTCTAAAAGCTACACAATAATTATTCTGAAATAATTAAGAAGTTTGGCATATGTAGAGTCTTACATATATCCCATGTGCCTCAATCGATACAGTCATGCCGTCGTCCCGTACAAATTGAGCCCGGTAGATTTCGATATGATCAAGAGACTCTCCACCATGACTTTCTTCCTATATATAACATTTAGAAAATTCATACATAAATTTCTAAGATAATTTTAACGTATTAATATCAAATACGATACTTACATGTTTGATGGCAACCTGCTGGGAACTCTTGCTCCCAACCCGATAAATATCGTGCAGCTGAGCGCGAGATGCTTTTCCTCGCTCGCTCTTCTCTTGCAGTTACATCAAATATTGTTTACCGAGTTGCTATAAAATAGTAAAAAGGTATCGTCAAAAACATACCTTAAACTCTTCGGACAAGAAATGATCGACTAAGGCATGTCGGTATTCGTCGGACCAATCTGGATCCGGCTTAATTGAATACATCCCATCCGGTGAAGCGCAGTTTTCCAGCTTTCTAAAGATTTTGCTCTTATGGCCTCTCCAATTCTTCGCCATATGACTACACATCTTATTATAAACTGCGCGTTCATCGCAAACCCCCTGGGGGCCCTCTACACCAACCCACTGGAACTCGAACGGAGCCTGTGAAACAGGATAATTCATCATTGTATGGGTATTTTATAGTAATTTAGGAAATGTGTATGTATGTGTTTGTGTGTGTGTGTGTGATATACGCGTATGTGTGTGTACATGTATGCATATCAAAAAAAGTGCAGTATTGAATTGTATAAAGAAATCTAACCATCATCTCCCATATAGTGACTTGTTTTTTTAGCCCTAACGCTTCACTGTCCCAATTTAGGACCTCCCACTCATCATCTTCGTCCTTCAACAAATGAAGCATATGGTCCTCACTGTTCACTATCGACGACATCATTTTTTCACTTCTTTACTGGTTTCTGTCACAACGTCCCCTGTGAACGCAAGGTATACAATCGGCTTGTCAGGAGCATGTGTCATCCTCCTCCATATATAACTGGCCTGTGTGGGTCCTCTCCCAGTCTGTTTCTTTTTCTGAGAGGACTGTCCCTCGTCCCCGATAGAATGATCGGTCCTGCTATCTGAACCTGACATATCTAAAATAACTTCACGGAATATAGTTTAATATATTAGATAAAAAATAATAGTGAAAATTATTGTTGAAAAGAATAGCATACATGAGCAATAAATGGTGGAAATAATATGCAAAGAAAAAAATGAAATGCGGAAATAATATAAATTAACTTGAAAATCTCTGTACATTAGAATTCGAAACTGTAGGAGATAATATGCGAAAATAATATGCGAAGAAAGATAAAATGTATGAAATAATATGCGGAAAGAAAAATACAATAAATTGTAAGTTTCATATTACTTAAGTTATGAGTATCATACAAGAGCGAGTTAATATATCAAGATATTTAAAGTCTTAATTAGACTTCTGGTTCTACAACCGCCGATGGCACATCAGAGACTATTTCTGGCTCCATGTCTGTTCTTGATAACCTCTGTTAAATTCGATAGGAATAACATCATCTTTTATAGCCAGGATTGTAGGACAACTAATCTCGCTTACATCACTTTCACCGATGTTGTAATAGTCTCGTGGATTCGTCACAACAGCAACATCCCACTGGGCATCCCTAGGGTCTGCGATATAAAAGCATTAACGGGTTTGGCTGGCGAGAATATAAGGCTCTTTACCAAAAGCGAGTTTCGATGAATTGAGTAAAAGTAGGCCATTTTCAACTTTGAACCCAGTATATTCATGATGGACATCGTACCACAGACATTTGAACATGACAACCATCTGTTCATGATAACGCACCCGAATTATTTTTTTAAGCACCCCGTAATAGTCCAATTTTCCCGTGGTTGGATTTGAATCTCTAGAAAATGAATATCCACTAACGGTGGATGTGACAAAGACGCTGCAATTCTGAAACATTTTATTTTGATCTCTTTTTCTGGTGTGAAATCTAAACCCGTTAACAACGTATCCGGAGAGATACTCGGCTTGTTCATCTGAACCATACGCAAGCGCTTTTATATCTTCTGAAACATATCTATCATTGGGATTTCTTTCAACCTATTAGGGTGAAACGGATTAAATTGTGTGTGTGTGTGTGTATGTGTAGAGAGAGAGAATAATTGAGGAAAGAGGTCATAGGAGGGAATTTTCTTCTATGGCGTCGAAAAAATACACCCTTCCTCATTTTTTCGGACGATCGGCACCTATCATCTTCATCGTTGTCATCTAAGATGTGGGTACACCAAATTTCATGTGATTCTACAACTTTTTCACCGTTGATTTAGTGAGTTCAAAATTAACGGTTTACCGACAACAAAACTTTTTACATTGCTAAATCAATGGTGAAAAAGTTGTAGAATCACATGAAATTTGGTGTACCCACATCTTAAATGATAACAATGAAGATGATGGGTGCCGATCGGCGGAAAAAATGAGGAAGGGTATACTTTTCCGGCGCCATAGGAGGAAATTCCCTCATATGGCATCTTTCCTCTATTATATATATATATATATATATATATATATATATATATATCAACATGAGTTGTAGTTTAGTTTTTATAGTTTACAACTTACATATGCTTTCAACCAAGCGGGAAAGTATTTATGTCACTCCTTATCGCTATCTCATTGCCGAGTTTGTTTAGTAGGTGGACGGTATTGAGCATTCCAAATACTGTATATATCGTACATAAACATTTAATTTTGACTTGAAAATATTCTATACTTATGTTAAGAAAAAAGTAATAAATATTTACCCGATAAAACTGTTCACATCTGAACAGTTAAATAAAACGTAACGGTGAATCATACCGAGCTGCTTAGATACAGTGTTACCCGACATCACTTTACCCAGTTCCTTTCCTTGGGCCCGGAAGACGAATATTACAGGTCTATTGTCAACCATATCCTCATTACGTCTCAGCCTATTAAATGCAATCTCAACACTCTCTGGATACATAGAACAGAATGCCATACATTTCTCCGTGAGAAACCCTTCAGCAATCGACCCTTCAGGCCGACTCCTGTTACGGATGTACCGTTTTATTTTGTACATGAACCTGACGGATGGAAACAAATCTAATACGTTTTATTATAAATATTCGATTTATTATGAACAGTAAAGAGTTGTTATATAAGTTTTATCTCTCGAACGGATACATCCACCGATAATTCACGGGACCACCTAAACGCGCCTCTTGAGCAAGGTGAACCGTGAGAGGCAACATTACGGTGAAAATAAAAGGCAGAAACAACATCTCCATTCTACAAAGTATGCGAGGTATTTTATTCTCCAGGGTTCTAAAATCGTTTTCCGAGTAATCTTTGGAGCAAACTCTTTGAAGAAATGACACAAATCAGTCACAACTGATACAACGTCGTTATCTGGTAACGCCCTAACAGTAATGGGAAGCAATTGCTGCATGATCACATGACAGTCGTGACTTTTCAGGCCAACGAGAGTTTTCTTTTTCAAGTTTACGCATTTACTAATGTTCGCAGAATATGTATCCGGTACCCTTACATGTTTAAGTACCTTAAGGAAACTCAGCTTCTCATTATCGGATATCGTGTGTTTTGCTGGTGGAATATCCTATTTACCATTCTCTTTCGGAGTTGGATGCAATTCTAGCTGCAAATTCTAGGTAGCAAACCATTGTCGTATCGCTAATATGTTTCCGTTCTTGAATTTGGTATTCAACAGGGTATCCAGCAAGAGCTCACAGACATTCTTCTCGATGTGCATGACGTCCAAGTTATGGTGAAGATTAAGAAAATGCCAATACGGCAAATCATAAAATATAGATCTCTTTCTCCAGTTATTTGTTATCTCATTCGGAATAGTATGCTTATGTTTCTTACCAAAAACAACATTGATGTGCTCTACGTCCATAAACGCCTTTATCCTATTTGGCTCAGGAGGAGAGGGTCGATTCTCCTTCTCACCATTGAACTTGATTTCATTGCGTCGATAAGGATGATCAACATCTAGCCAACGACGATGTCCAATATAACAGAAAATCCGATTTACTGGCGTTTCACAGACGGTGTTCTCTTGACAGCAGGGACAAGCACAATGACCTTTCGTACTCCATTCCGACAACATGGCATATGCCGGGAAATAATTTATTGTCCAAAGCAACGCCGTGCGCAGTATGAATCTCTCCTTTCTGTGGACATCATAAGCAACGATGCCGGTCTCCCACGGCTCATTCAACTCATCGATCAACGGTTTCAAATAAATATCGATATTAATACCAGGAGAGTTGTTTCCAGGGATCAACAGAGGCATTTGGATGTAAGATTGTTTCATACTCATGCATGGTGGGAAGTTATAAACTACTAGTGTAACGGGCCATAGACTGTGAGATGCACCTCCTTTAAACGGTTCCAATCCATCAGCCGATAATCCAAGTCTCACATTATATCACGCCCCGCTTTCCAATAGACGAAAACGATGACATGGCAAACCCGCGATATATTTATCCAGAGGTCATTCCCTAAATAAATATATTGAGCATATTGAAACAATAATACACAATGCAAGAATAAAATGAGACTGTAAAATTTTTCAACAAATATCTTTATTTATATTCAACTTCCAATATTTACAAACACAAGAGTTTATGCTGGAAAGTAAATACAATAAAGAAAATGCCTAAACAAGTGGAATACATAAACTGAAAAAAAAAGAAGCTGAGCTAGCCATGAGTAGCTATCTGATCGTAATCCTCCTCTGTGGCTTCAACTTCTTCCGTCTCGACAGTATCTGACGAACATTCCAAGAGAAGAAAAAAATGGATGGAATGCCCGTCAGCGAACTAGCGCTCGGTAAGTCCCAAGAATAGGTAAGAGTAAAGAAAATGACAAGAGCGGAATATATATATAACGAGTAAGAGTATATGATCATGGGTAAATATATACTATAGGTCTCTAGATGGTCATTATGTTAATGTTAAATTCCAAGTGTGAATGTCAACGCAGCCATAGAAATATTCACGAGCTCAAGAGTAGGGCCCTAGGAGTAAGGAAACATAGGCACATTTCATGTGTTAGCATCGGGGCTCTAGGCTGTGGATGAGTCAATCCGACTGATATTCGAGTAAAATAAAAAAGAGGTTAATACGGGACTTCTGAAGCTCCGTTGGATTCACACAAGAAACTATCCCAAGCACCCCGTGTATAATATATTATAACTGGTTAATATGCTTATCTTATTTTATTGATTGATATATCTTGATCGAAATCCTAGATTGCAAAAGGTGTAAATTGTATTTGAGTGAGTCGAGTAATGTACGAGTCATGACAATTGCAATCTGGATTCGAGTCAAGTTGGTTCGAGTAGATTGGATTCGAGTTCATAATCGGGTATAAATTAAAGTTCGAGTTTGTATTCGAGTTCGAGTTCAAGTTTAGATTTGAGTTTGGATTTGAGTTCATGTCTTTTCATGTGAATTGATGTAAATTGTTAAACTCTTATGTTCAGGAGATATCGGCAACTGCTGCACATGGACGGCAGGATTTATGTCTTTTTCCAAGACAATTGCCATTGATAACTCCGTTAAATTGTCTAACCTGAATAGGCAAGCACTCACTTTCTCCGGCTCCCTGGAACTCAAGAGAATTGATCTCGCTTAAACCTATATTTATCAAAGATCCTTAAAATATTGTTTGCATATCTCGAGAGGGTTCTATGAAAAATATTTTAATATAGTTTCAAAATAAACCTCGAGAGTGATTTATAACATTTAGGGTTTTCATGAACATGTATTTTAATTATTGGTGTGTTTTAATGATACAACCTAGCCTTTTGGAAAGTTTGTGGTATTTTTATGAAAACGACTACTTTTGGAAACTTGGTATTATTTTATTAATATTTTTTAATCTTTCATTTTAAAAACATAGTTTCTTAATAAGCTTTTATTGAAAATACGAGTTTATATTTTTATATAACTTTTCAAAAAATTTAGTTTTTTATTAGAAAAAGTCGCGTTTCTTAAAAACCGTATTTTTATTCCTTTCGAGACTGAATACTCCGTAAGAAGTTCTGCATCTCGCTCTACTGTCCCAAGAATGTGCAATAATCCGCACCATCCATTAGCGGGTCCCCTAACGAGGGTTGTAAAGGCGTAATTGCTAAGAATTCGAAATACCGATTTAAAGAAACCCGTTTTGAAACGGTGTGGTATTTTAATGAAAAGCTTATTTCTTTAACTTAGCCATAGATCTAGAATACCATGCTATGGAACCGTAGTGTGCGTGTGGGGTAGGTCTTTACCCCGTGAGGTTTTTCTAAAGGTATTTAAACTAATTATCGATGCGAGAGTGATACTAAAGTTCATGGTATTTTACTGAAAAAGTTTGTCATATGTTCGTTACATATGAAAATTTTGTTAAAACTAAAAACTAAAAGATGTGAAATAAGGTTAGGATTATTTTAGCATGCTAATTTGATCTTGTTTTCTTATCACATGGCTTGCAAATGTTAAAAAGAAAGCGATATCGGAGATAACTCCTCTTTTATCGGTTTGTTTTAAAAAGTGGTTTGAGATTAAAAAAAGAGAGACGGATGAAGGGATTTACTGTTTTCATATGACTAAAAAGAGGTTGAAGAAACTCTCGGGGGTCGTGGTTTCATCGGAGATGCTCTGGTCGTCGAGTTTGGCTCGCTACTCCACTCGAGGGGCTTAACTCCACTTGGCAGTTACAAGTTTTTAGAGAATTTTTGCTAGAATTTCATAATGGGGGAGAGCTATGGCATGTGGTGGTATTTATAGTGGAGAATTAGGGTTTGGAAATTAAAATTGTGGATTAAAAAGCATTAAAAAGATATTAAATGGTGAAATGAAGGGTTTCTGTTTGATTGCAGGGAAATCAAACAGTACAGAGGAGTTAAGGGGAGCTGAAGAGACGAGTGTGCAAAGCACAGAGTCTATTGGAGCTCATCCGACCGTCGGCGCCGGCCGTAGAGGCATTTTGGCCGGTCGGATCTCGAGCTCTGGCCTCGAGATTCGTGTCACGTGGGTTTTTCTATGTTTACTCCATTTTGCACATGTTTGATTTTTCTGAACTTTTCATTTCCCCGTGTATTGCACGTGCAACTCTTAGGCTTCCAAAAATAAAAAAGAAAAAATAAGAAAAACTAATTGTGTCTGATGAGAATCGAACACACAGGCTACGTCACAGCAGTGCAGAGGCTTTACCAGTGAGCTACAAGTTGTTTCTTGCTTTTATTTAACAAAAGTTACCTTTAACTCATACACAGGCTGAAATACTCTTTTCTGTACAATAACAAGAAAATTTTCTGTGCGATGATTTCAGAGTCGTTACATTCTACCCTCCTTATAAAAATTCCGTCCTCGAAATTTACAATTACATAGGGACTAATTTTCAAATAGGTAAGAGTATCGTGTACGCATGTTCTCTTCTCTTTCCCAAGGTGAGTCTCCTGGCGAATCCTTTCTCCACATCACTCGGACCAAGTTTACCTCCTTGTTCCGTAATGTCTTCACCTTTCGGTTCAGAATCTCAACTGATTGTTGCTCTCAGGTTAAGTCAGTTTGTACTGTGAGCTCTGAGTGATCAAGTATATGGCTGAGGTCGCTCACATATCGTCTTATCTGGGATATGTGGAACACGTTGTGCACTCCTTCCAATGAGGGTGGTAGTGCTAAACGGTATGCCACTTCTCCAACTCATTCGAGTATATCGAATGGTCCTATGTATCTTGGACTGAGTTTACCCATCTTGCCAAAACGGATCACTCCTATGTTTGGAGAGATCTTCAGGAATACATGGTCTCCAAATGTCGACGCTTTGCATCTGCTCAATGCTTATGTCGGTCTTGGGCTATGCACATCCTTTCCCTGATCGTCCGAACTATGTCTACAGTTGCCACGATCATCTCTGGTCCAAGGAGTTCACGATCTCCAATGTCGTCCCAACTTAGCAGTGAGCGACACTTCCGTCCTTAGAGTACTGCGAATGGTGCCATCCTAATACTTGCCTGATAACTGTTGTTGTATGAAAACTCCACAAGGTGTAGGTGATCTTCCCACGATCCTCTGAAGTCTAATATACAGGCCCTTAGCATGTCTTCCAGAATCTGAATTGTTCGCTCGGACTGTCCGTCTGTTTGTGGATGATACGCCGTGCTCAAATTCAGACTTGTTCCCAAGCTAGCTTGCAGACTCTGCCAAAATTGTGATCGGAATCTTGTATCACGATCGGAGACGATGCAAACAGGTACTCCATGTAATCTCATGATCTCCTGCATGAGTTTAGGGGTATCAAAATGGTACATCTTGAAGGGTTTAAATCTTACTTTAGATTTATACTCACCTCCGTGTACTTCTTTGTTGACGTCTCGGTTAACTGCCCAACTCGAAATGGTATAAAGTGAGCCGACTTGGTGAGTCGATCCACAATAACCCATATTGCGTCCTTACCCTTCGTGCTGCGAGGGAGGGCAGACACGAAGTCCATGGTAATGTGCTACCATTTCCATTCTGGGATTGGTAATGGCTGAAGTAGACCAGCAGTTTTGTGATGTTCATCCTTCACTTACTGACACACCAAACACTTGGTTACGCTCCTTCCTACTTCGCGCTTCATTCCATGCCTCCAGTAGTGTTGTCGTAGATCCTTGTACATTTTCGTGCCACCGGAGTATACCGAATACGGAGAGCTGTGATCTTCTTTCATCAACTCTTCTCGAATAGGTCCGACTGACACGCATAAACGACTTCCATATTGCAAGGATCCATCTTCGTGGATGATGAAGTCAGTTCGTAGTCCACTTTCTACTTGTTCTCGGATCTTTTGTAGCTTGGCATCATTTGCTTGAGCTGCCTTGATCTGATTTATAAGAGTGGATTGGACTTGTAAGTTCATCAAATATGAAGCGTTAGCTGGCATAACTACTTCAATCTCAAATCCATGCAGTTCTTACTGTAGCTTCCACTGAGCGGTGAGGTTCATTGCTAATGGCTGGCGACTAAAGGCATCGGGTACTACATTCACCTTCTCAGGATGATACTGTAGGTTGATATCGAAGTCCGCCATGAGTTCTAGCCATCTTCTCTGCCGCATGTTGAGTTCTTTCTGAGTATATACATACTTCAGACTTTTGTGGTCAATGTATATATCCACTCGTTCTCCTAACAGATAGTGGCGCCAAATCTTGAGTGCGAAGATGGCGACTGCCAATTCTAGATCATGTGTTGGATAGTTGCGTTCATGTACTTTTAACTGTCTTGATGCAAAAGCTACAACTTTTCCATGCTGGTGTAGAACACGTCCTAATCTTTTACCGGACGCATCACAATGTACCACGAATCCTCCAGATTAATCCGGTATTACAAGAATAGGTGCAGAGGTTAACCTCGACTTGAGTTCTACAAAAGCTTTTTTCACATACTTCTGACCATACGAATACTTCATCTTTACGTGTGAGCTTGGTCAGGGGTGCTGCAATCTTTGAGAAGCCTTTAATGAATCGTTGGTACTATCCTGCTAATCCCAAGAAACTCCATATATCTTTCATTGTCTTTGGTGTCGGCCACTCACTGACAGCTGACATCTTAGCTGGATCTACAGAGATTCCTTCCTATGAAACAATATGTCCAAGAAATCTGACTTGATCTAACCAAAATTCACACTTGTTGTACTTGGCGTAGAGCTGATGTTGTTGTGGTGTCTCCAGAACAATCCGTAAGTGCTCGGCGTGTTCTTTCCGATTCTTTGAATATACCAGGATGTCGTCGATGAAGATGACAACGAACCTGTCTAAGTACTCTCAGAAAACTTGGTTCACCAGGTTTATAAAGATGGCAGGTGCATTGGTCACTCTAAATGGCATTACGAGATATTCATAATGACCATAACAAGTCCTAAACGCTGTCTTTGGAATGTTGGACAATTTGACCTTCACCTGATGGTAACCCGAACGAAAATCTAGCTTTGAAAAGACACAAGACCTACTTAACTGATCGAAAAGGTCATCGATGCGGGGTAGTGGATACTTGTTCTTAATCGTCACTTCGTTCAGAACTCGATAATCTACGCACATCTTGTATGAACCTTCCTTCTTCTTCATCAGCAGCACCGGAGATCCCCAGCTTGAAGTACTTAGACGAATCCAACCTTTCTTCAGGAGTTCGTCCAACTGAATGCGGATCTCCTTCAATCCTTTCAGACTTAATCGGTACGGAGCTTTTATTACTGGTTGTGCGCCGGGTTGTAAATCGATACTGAATTCAAGAGCTCGATCGGGAGGCAAACCTGATATATCTTTCGGGAATACATCCTCGAACTCTCGAAATACCTCTGGCTTCAATTCTTCAGCTTGCAATGCTGCAACCTCTGCCTTATTTGGTTTTGCTTTGTAGACGCTAGGTTCCAAGGTACGGTCTCCACTCTTGAAATAGAACACTGGATGATCTAGTATTTCGAGCACTACCCTCCTTTGGCGACAGTCGATGGTAGCGAAAAAAGTTCCCAGCCGGTCCATTCCCAAGACTACGTCGATATTTGGTATGTCCAGCACCTTGAAGTCCGCATAAAATTCTCGACTGTAGAAGACCACTGGACACAGATCGTATCCCAAAGTTGCTTTTAGAACGCCGTTCCCTAAGCTGACATTCCAGCTGGATACGAGCAGTTTAACTGGGATCGTATGAGTTCGGACTAACCGTTGCGACATAAAACAATGTGATGCCGCAATATAGAAGAGTGCTAGAGCAGGTAGGTAGGTTACTAATATTGTACCTAAGTTGTGTGGGATAGGTTTAGGTATAACAGATATAAGATGATTATGAATTGAAAGGACTTGAAAGAGAATAGGGAAGGGATTTACCAGTGATAACATGACCCGTATCTTCGGCCTCTTAGACCGACATGGTGAATGCTTGGCGTCGCGGCACTTTCCTCTGTGCCTGGTTAAACACTCGGCGTTGGGGTTGAGTGGTTTGGGTGCAGGGAGCTGGAACTGGTATCGCTAACCGGGTAGGAGGAGCTTGGATCGCCGGTCTAGCTAGAGGGTTGTTGGGTCCTCGGTTCTGTGGGCATGCTCCAACGGCGTGAGTAGAAGACCCACAGATCAGGCACAGTTTGTTCGCCCTGCGACAGTTCTTCACAAGATGCCTTGTTCTCTTACAGTAGATGCAAAAATCTGGCCTGTTGTTGGTGAACGAACCTACTGGCCTCTGAAATGGTCCGCTAAAAGCTGGCCTGGAAGAGGCCCCTCCTATGATCTTGTGCACAGGGCGTTTTACACCAGCAGTCTGCGGCCTGCCCTACTTCTTTACGACTGCCTCATAGCGTCGGGCAGCGTTCAAAGCAAGTTCATGGGTTGGGAAATCCTCTGTAACAAGTGTAGCTTGGATTTCAGGGTCCAACCCTTGCTGAAATCGTCGTGCCCGGATCTCAGCTGTGGGAATAAGGTGTGCAGCGAACCTATTATGACTTTGTGTTAGCAGTGTAGTGAGTGAGATCAGAAAATTGAATTTGAGACAATATCTTACCTGCTAAGCATGGTAAACTCAGTATCATATTCATCCACAGACTTGACCCACATCTAGCCTGCTGTAGATGGATGAATTGCTGCTCCATGTCAAAACGGGCAGTTTCAGGGAAGTACTTAGCATCGAAGAGGTCTCGAAATGTTCTCTATTCTATCGGTTGTGCGAGACGGCTCTCCTCAACCTTCCACCAAACTCTGGCGTTATCGGTCGGTTGCAACTTATCAACTCTCACCCAGGCAAATATCTGGCACTTGAGCTGCTGCCAGATCATATTCGATCGCTTGAGCCCATTCTTCTGCCTTAAATGAGCTCTCTTTTCCCGAGAAGTGTTTTGGGCGCAGTGCCCGAAACTTCTTAACTCTGGATGTCTCGGCTTCAGGGCGGTGCATGAGAATAGCAGTCTGCTGCTGACCCTCCAATAGGCTCTTGATAGCCTCAAGCAGTAATGTTTGCTCATTAATAGGAGCTACAACGGTAGGTGATGGTGGTAGAGTAGGCGGTGGAGTATTGCCGTTGACATTCGTGCTGGTGTTGTTCGGAGAGTCCATCACCTTGATATACAAGATAGGTTAGGATAGTTTCAAGGAATTTAAAATGCAAGGAATGTAAATATTTGTTGAACTCATTAATTCTTGTGGTATATTGTTTACAACTTCATGCAGAGCTGACCTGTATGGACCACCAATAAAACCTGTCGTGCCCCGCTTCCCAATAGACAAAAACGATGACAGGGCAAGCCCGCGATATATTTATCCAGAGAAGGTCATTCTCTAAATAAATATACTGAGTGTATTGAAACAATAATACACAATTCAAGAATAAATTGAGACTGTAAAATTTTTCAACAAACATCTTTATTTACATTCAACTACCAATATTTACAAATACAAGAGTTTATGCTGGAAATTAAATACAATAAAGAAAATGCCTAAACAAGTGGCATACATAAACTGAAGGAAAAGAAGCTGAGCTAGCTCTGAGTAGCTATCTGATCGTAATCCTCCTCTATGGCTTCAACTTCCTCCGTCTCGACGGTATCTGACGAACATTCCAAAAGAAGAAAAAAATGAGTGGAATGCCCGTCAGCGAACTAGCGCTCGGTAAGTCCCAAGAATAGGTAAGAGTAAAGAAAATGACAAGAGTAAAATATATATATAACGAGTAAGAGTATGTGATCATGGGTAAATATATACTATAGGTCTCTAGATGGTCATTATGTTAACGTTAAGTTCCAAGTGTGAATGTCAAAGCAGCCGTAGAAGTATTCACGAGCTCAAGAGTGGAGCCCCAGGAGCAAGGAAACACGGGCCCATTTCATGTGTTAGCATCAGTACTCTAGGCTGTAGATGAGTCAATCCGACTGATATTCGAGAAAAATAAAAAAGAGGTTAATACGGGACTCCTGAAGTTTCGTTGGATTCACACAAGAAACTATCCCAAGCACCCGTGTATAATATATTATAACTGGTTAATATGCTTATCTGATTTGATTGATTGATATATCTTGATTAAAACCCTAGATTGCAAAAGGTGTAAATTGTATTCGGGTGAGTCGAGTAATGTACGAGTCATGACAATTGCAATCTGGATTCGAGTCAAGTTGGTTCGAGTTGATTGGATTCGAGTTTATATTCGGGTTTAGATTAGAGTTCGAGTTTGTATTCGAGTTCAAGTTTAGATTTGAGTTTGGATTTGAGTTCATATCTTTTCATGTGAATTGATGTAAATTGTTAAACTCTTATATTCAGGAGATATCGGCAACTGCTGCACATGGACGGCAGGATTTGTATCTTTTTTCAAAACAATTGCCATTAATAACTCCGTTAAATTGTCTAACCTGAATAGGCAAGCACTCACTTTCTCCGGCTCGCTGGGGCTCAAGAGAATTGATTCCGCTTAAACCTATATTTATCTTAGGTCCTTAAAATATTGTTTGTATATCTCGAGAGGGTTTTATGAAAAATATTTTAATATAGTTTCAAAATAAATCTCGAGGGTGATTTATAACATTTAGGGTTTTCATGAACATGTATTTTAATTATTGGTGTATTTTAATCATACAACCTAGCCTTTTTGAAAGTTTGTGGTATTTTTATGAAAACTACTACTTTTGGAAACTTGGTGGTATTTTATTAACATTTTTTAATCTTTCATTTTAAAAACATAGTTTCTTAATATGCTTTTATTGAAAATACGGGTTTATATTTTTATATAAATTTTCAAAAAATTAGTTTTCTATTAGAAAAATCCGCGTTTCTTAAAAACCGTATTTTTATTCCTTTCGAGACTGAATACTCTGTGAGAAGTTCTGTATCTCGGTCTACTGTCCCAAGGATGTACGATAATCCGCACCATCCATTAGCGGGTCCCCTAACGAGAGTTGTAGAGGCGTAATTGCTAAGGATTCGAAATACTGATTTAAAGAAACCCATTTTGAAACAGTGTGGTATTTTAATGAAAAGCTTATTTTTTTTAACTTAGCCATAAATCTAGAATACCGTGCTATGGAACTATGGTGTGCGTGTGGGGTAGGTCGTTATCCCGTGACGTTTTTCTAAAGGTATTTAAACTAATTATTGATGAGAGGGCGATACTAAAGTTCATGGTATTTTATTGAAAAAAATTGTTATATGTTCGTTACATATGAAAATTGTTAAAGCTAAAAACAAAAAGATGTGAAATAATGTTAGGATTATTTTAGCATGCTAATTTGATCTTTTTTGCTTATCACATGGCTTGCAAAAGTTAAAAAGAAAGCGATATGAGAGATAACTCCTCTTTTGTCGGTTTGTTTTAAAAAGTGGTTTGAGATGGAAAGAGAGAGGGATGAAGGGATTTACTGTTTTCATATGACTAAAAAGAGGTTGAAGAAACTCTCGGGGGTCGTGGTTTCGTCGGAGATGCTCCGGTTGTCGAGTTTGGCTCGCTACTCCACTCGAGGGGCTTAACTCCACTTGACACTTACAAATTTTTAGAGAATTTTTGCTAGAATTTCATAATGGGGGAGAGCTATAGTATGGGATGGTATTTATAGTGGAGAATTAGGGTTTGGGAATTAAAATTGTGGATTAAAAAGCATTAAAAAGATATTAAATGGTGAAATGAAGGGTCTCTGTTTGATTGCAGGGAAATCAAACAGTGCAGAGGAGTTAAGGGAAGCTGAAGAGACGAGTGTGCAAAGCACGGAGCCCATTGGAGCTCATCCGACCGTCGGCGCCGGCCGTAGAGGCATTTTGGCCGGTCGGATCTCGAGCTCTGGCCTCAAGATTCGTGCAACGTGGGTTTTTCTGTGTTTACTCCATTTTGCGAATGTTTGATTTTTCTGAACTTTTCATTTTCCCGTGTATTGCACGTGCAACTCTTGGGCTTTCAAAAATTAAAAATAAAAAATCAAGGTGAGGATGCCAATTGAAGATATTGATGAGGCTTCACTTGAAGGAGTTGTACTTGGCGTCAAGGTGGGGAACTTTAGAGTTGATTTGGTTGGGTTTGTGATGGGTGGGGGAGTGTGAGGGGAGAGGGCAGCCATGAGAGTGAGTGAAAGAGTTGTAGAGAGGTTGAAAGGAAAGAGAAAAAGATAATGAAAATAAGAGGAGATAGGGAGGAGAGTGGGAGGAAACAGGGAGGAGGCATGGGTGTGCCTATACTTCTCTTCCTCTCTCTTAAAATTCAAAAATAATATATAGACATGCCAAATATAAAAACATAAAAACCTAATCTCATTTAAAATTTTAAAACCAAACATTAATACAACTAATCCTTGTCATGCCCAATTTAAGTGTTAACATGAACCTAAAAACATTGGTTTTGCCCCTTTAAATATTTATAGGTATCTATATATACAAAATTATAATAAACCCTATCCATAATTGGTATCATTATAATAAAACATATTATTTTATTATTTAAATTCCAAATTAATCTTTACCATTTCTGAAATGTTACAATTGGATCAACAATAGACGGAACCACCTCAAGTTCAATAATGAATTTTTTCATACAAACCGCTTCTTTTGCGGCATCATTTGCAGCAATGTGTGCAGCCTCCATCGTCGAGTCTACTACGGTGTCATGTTTGGAACTCTTCCAACAGACCACCCCTCCATTGAGGGTAAACACATAATCCGAGACGGACTTGATGTCATCTTTTTCACTTTGAAAACTTGAATCGGTAAAGGACTCTATCTGAAGGTCTCCATTACCGTACACTAAGAACCTCTCCTTAGTCCTTCTCAGGTACTTCAGAATGTTCTTCACAACTTTCCAATATTTCTCTCCTGGGTTTGACTGATACATACTTACCACTCTAAGTGCGTAAGTTACATCTAGTCTGGTACACGATATCACATATATTATAGATCCTACCGTCGAAGCGTAGAGTATAATACTCATGCGAGCTCTTTCCTCATCAGTCTTGGAAGACATTTCTTTGGATAGGGTGATTTCTGTGACAAGTGGATAAATTACCGCGCTTGTAATCTTCCATACTTAATCTCTTTAGTATGGTGTCAATGTACCTAGACTGTGAAAGTCCCAACAATCTCTTGGATCTATCTGTATAGATCTTTATCCCAGAATGTAGGAGGCATCACCCAGGTCTTTCATGGAGAACTTTCATGACAAGAACAGCTTGACTGACTGCAACATAGGAATGTCCTTTCCTATTAAGATAATGTCATCAACGTACAAAACGAGAAATACGACATCTCTCCCTACAATTTTCTTATCTATACAAGGCTCATTGATGAAGTCAAATTCCTTGACTGTTTCATCAAAACAAATGTTCTAACTCCGCGATGCCTACTTTAATTCATAAATAGATTTAAGCAACTTGCACACCTTTCCGTTGCTCTCATTATCTACGAAACCTTCTGGCTGATCCATATAAACGCACTCTTCTAAACTTCCATTTAGAAAAGACATTTTTACGTCCATCTGCCAGATGTCATAGTCATGGAAGGCAGCAATGGCAAGTAGGATCCGAATGAATTTCAATATAACCACTAGAGAAAAGGTCTCGTCATAGTCCACACCTGGTCTTTAATGAAAATCTTTTACAATAAGTCTAGCCTTATAGGTTTCTACATGTCCATCTGCATCAATCTTCTTCTTGAAAATCCATTTGCAGCTAACGGGTTTTACCCATGTTGGTGCAACGTCCAAAGTCCAAACTTTGTTAGTGTACATGGATTCCATTTCGGATCGCATAGCATCCAGTCATTTCTTAGAGTCCCTACTGGCAATGGCCTGCTTGAAACTAGTAGGATCATCTTCTTCCAAGATGCAATTCTCTCGATTCCCGTCTATGAGAAAACCGTAGTATCTCTCGGGCGGATGAGAAATCCTACTAGATCTGCGGAGTGGCTGAGATTTGTCCGAGACTATTAAATCCTGCAGTTCTACCAAATCTTCAGGTGCAGTTTGTGGTTCCGAAACTTCATCTAATTCTACCATGCTCTCACTAATTTCTTTTGCTAGAAATTCTCTTTCCAAAAAGGTGGTGTGGCGAGCTACAAACACTTTCTATTTCTCGGTGTGGTAGAACAGATATCCTAATGAATGCTTTGGATATCCCACAAACTTATATAGAACTGATCGTGCCTGAAGTTTGTCCGGATTTTGTGCTTTTACATAGGCCGGACAACCCCATGTCTTAAACCGTTTAAGATATGAATTCCCACCATTCCATATTTCATATGGAGTTTTAGGCACAAATTTGGATGGAACATAATTCAATAAATATGCAGCTGGTTGAAGCGCATGTCCCCAGAATGAAAGAGGCAACTCAGCACTGCTCATCATGGAGCGAACCATATCCAAAAGGGTATGATTCCTTCACTCCGATACACCATTATGATGTGGTGTATATAAAGGAGTATGCTGAGAGATAATACCATTCTCTTTTAGAAAGTCAAGGAATTTGTTGTTCAAGTATTCACCTCCTCGATCAGATCGTAGGATATTAATATTTTTTCCAGTCTGGTTCTCTGCTTCGTTCTTATATTCTTTGAATTTCTCAAAAGCTTCGGATTTGTATTTCAACAAGAATACATGTACGAACCTAGAGAAGTCATCAGTGAACGTAATAAAGTACGAGAACCCACCCCTCGCATGTGTAGACATTGGACCACACATATCACTGTGTATGAGTCCTGAGAGCTCTGTAGCTCTTCCTCCGTGTCCTGAGAACGAAGTTTTGGTCATCTTTCCTTTGATACAAGACTGGAAGGTTTCATAAGATGTAAATTCAAACGGATCCAAATCTCCATCTTTATGCAATTTAGCTAGTTTGGTCTCATTTATATGACAAAGTCTATAATATCATAAATAGGTTTCGTTCGTATATGAACTTTTCCTCTTGCGTGTGTTTATATTGAAAAACGTGTTTAGATTAAGAGCATATATACCATTACATAATGTACCTTCTGCGACCAGTACCTTATTGAGGTAAATGTTCATGGTATTTCTATCTAGAACAAAATTATAAAGAAACTGATATAATGTTGCAAAGCATGGAAGGTACATAGTATCAGTTGTTCAAAATCATAATGTTGCCACTTGGTAACACCAGGTGATATTCACCGATGGCAGCAGCATCAACTTTTGCTCCGTTTCCTACTCTAAGAGACATATCACCCGGTCCAACCATCCTACTTTTTCTCGGTCCCTATAATAAATTACAAATATGAGATCTTGATTCGGTATCTAGTACCCAGATGGTCGGACTGACCGAAAAACAGTTCTCAATAACCAATACACCTGAAGAAGATGCATTAGAATACTTCTCCTTCACCAGGGTCATAATGAAGTCCTTGCAATCCTCTTTCCCTTATCCATATTTGTGACTGTTGTCACAAGTTAGAGCCGAACCGACGTCCCCAGCCCAGTATAATAATCTGGTTCGGTCAAGTCATACATTTTATTATCTTGATTAAGGCATGACATGGTTGCTACCTGGAGAAAGAAGAATGAAACACGTAGCATGCGCTCTTGCAAGATTAGATTGTTTTTTAATTTATCTAATCAAGATGGCTCCAACTGTTTTCTCAAATTCTCCTTCAAATCTTAAAAGAAGAACTAGTCGGGATTATTTATGCTCCACAAGTTCGCTAACCGATCAGCCAGGCCAGTGTTAGTGCTCTGAGGGAGGCTCTCCGTGCTTTCGCACGGACCTAATTAAATAACCATGTTAACGGAGAGGTATAACCCCGTTAGCACCTTTCTGAACACCTAATGAGTTAGCTAGTTATGAAGTGAAAATCTCTCGGGAGTAATCCTACTCACAGTGGGAATCGGGACCCAACTATCATCGCGTGATAATCTTGATAGAAGCTACTCAAGTAACCACACTCGAGAAGGTATGCACAAACCTTGTAAGTTTCCTTTATATTTGAAACTCCCGATATAGTTTTTACCCCTAGGACCCAAGTGACCTTGACGGGGTCAACAAATCAAAGAGTCCTAGTCAAGTTCAACCCGTCATTATATTGATTTCATTAAACTCACCCGCATAACCCTTGACGGAGTCAATAAGGTTATACGACTGTCCTAACCAATCGCATCGTATACCATAAATAAGCACCACTTAGCTACCGTATACTACGTCTTGACGGAGTCAACAAACGCAGTATGAATACTAAGCACTATTCATAAGAAATGACGGAGGACTACGGCTGGTTTTTGGCGAAAAACCTTTAACGTAATGAACTTGATATCGTTGAAATAATCTAGTGATTTCGAAATGAGTGGTTCAAACTCAATTTTGAAAACATTTGGTTTTGTAGAAAACTGAGTAGTTTTGAAAAGAACCGGGTAGTTTTGAAATTTGATTCCAACATCATCATATTAGGTTTATTTTCTTGCATTAATCAGACTTAATACGGTCCCATCAATTAAGTTCCTATGCATCACAGAAACAACCAAAATATAATGCTTTATATGTCATCCACATTCGCCACAGGGTCCCAGATCCTCACCGTAAGGTTACTTAACTTACGGCAGGGCAGGGAAAGGACTAGCGCGGATGCAAAACATATAAACGCATTTATATATATCATCATCACAGGTAGGTAATAAACATCACATGCATGCGATAATCAATATGGAATAGTGGATAAACTAAGAGCCTCGTGTTTCGTTTGAGCCGCAAGAAAACCAACGTTCCCCGTATTGGGTTACACCAGCGCCCCGGCCATCTATGGAACAAAATTTTTATCGGGGTTTAAAACTAACGCTAAATGAAACCCACTAACTGGATCTACCATAAACACTAAACTAGCTAACACTAGAGAATCTATCTACTATGAAAGAGGAGTCTCACCAAAAGATCTGTGTCCTTCGGTCTTGTTTCCTCTTCCTTAGCTCCAAGTGGGCTCCATGATCGAGCTTGATCTTCTTGGCTTGCTCCTTCAGTTTTCCGGGATTGATCTTGTTCATCGGTCCTCCTCCGTCGTAGATGATCCACCCGAGGGATGTGGTCCATGGCTCTAGCTCCAAACTAAATGTCTATGGAGCAACAAGAGAACTTAGTTTGCTAATCTAAGGACTCTAGGATGCAGTGTATGGATCAATGTGTGTATCTATCTCATTATCTCACCTGCTCTCTTGTTTCTCAACACATGAGAGTGTAGAGAGGAGGTAGATCATGAAGGTGGAGGATCTCAAGAGAGGGAGATGAGAGTGAAGCAAATGGTGAGAGCTAAGGAAAAATGAAGCATGCATGTGAGAGAGAAACACTCACAATGGTTTTGTAAAAACATTTTTATAATATAAAAATTCTAACCATGCTTCAATAGTGAGCACAAATGAATTGAAAATTCATTTGTCAACACTATTGAGGCATGGCTCTCACCATACTCTCCTCACCTCACTTTACACCTCATTTTCCATTTAAAAGATAAATGAAAAATACCAAAATGAGGTTTCCACCTTCTATAATGTTTTCCGTAAAAAAAACGGATTACGGTCTACTGTATATACATACCTGAATTCGTATAAAAACACGAATACCCAAAGAGATAGAATAACACAAAGAACATAATACTATAATATACATCTCGAAATACATATATGTAAATTATTAAATCAATACCTGATTTAATAATCCGGCTCAATCCCGAGCCGGCTAGTATTATCAACTGTCCGATCGAAAGTTCGGGTACATGGTACCATCAATCAATTGGAACCCAGCACGTATCCAATACGGCTACTACATCATTTTGCCTGAACCAGGGAAACCCTCTGTGTGGGACTCTTAAGACTCGACAGTACGCCGGCAGTGAGTTACTGGATAAATCCATAACCACAAGCACGTCAGCGACACTAGCTGTACGTAACGACTACCCGGGTACCTGTCGAAAAGGAAGGCCGACGAGCAAACTCATCCGAATCCCTACTGAGCCTATCCGTGACAATCTCCGTACAGTCTGGTCTCTTCGTCTGAGAGTATCGCATACCGGGTCTAGGGGGTGGTAAACGTCAGACCCTAATAACTCGATATTTCGTGCTGATGTGGCTCATGACCAATTCGGAAAACTACTGATCAACCTATCAGTAAATCCCAACTGCCTTGGCCAAAATCTTATGGTCCTGACCAATCGATCACAGTGCGATATCGACTCCCTATACCGGGAGAGACGAATCCCCAACAATCACTCACTGCCTCCATGTGGCTCGGGACTGTACCCAACTAAAACCTGTTTGCACGACCCAGTAGAGCCATGGTAGGGTAGTGATCAAAATACAGTGGGAACTCACACGAGACAAATGACGATCTCAGGTCCGAAGACTAACCAGTACTCATATCATCTGAGAACTTCCATCTGACGATAGGTATAATACCATCTAGAAGTTCTCGGTGAGTCCGTCCAGTGTACTCAACCCCAGTGAGCACCTGTATACAATCTTAGGTGATCACACCAATGGTTGTGGGACCAACCACCGCCCCTCGTCAGGGTCTAGAAACATATACACTAGTCTACTCCGGAATATCGATGCCCAGTTCGATATTTCCATGACTAGAGACCTTTTAAGGATGTGCTTATCGACTACCCTGCTCCCATAAGTATGATCGTCATCACAACGCAGGTAGTCAAGTAATGATCCTACGGGCTTTATCAACATGTATAGATGATACGTAATAACAAGTAGAACATATGCACATGTTAAGATAAAGACAAACCAGATAGCATACTATCATATCGAGCAAGATTATCCTGTACATACATATGTCCAAGCATCCACATGTATACATATAAAATAATGGCCTCTAGGGCATACATATCCAACAATCTCCCACTTGCACTAAGGCCATATATTGGCATACCGAGTAACCAACGTCTACTCTAGGGCCAGCTGTTGGCATATCGCATACCCAACATCTTAAAAAGTCGCTCGAACTGCGCTTGAGGGAGGGCCTTCGTGAATGGATCCGCCGTGTTGTCTTTTGTGTCCACTCTCCGCACCTCGATCTCCTGGCGATCAACGATTTCCCTGATCAGGTGATACCGCCTTAAGATGTGTCTGGACTTCTGATGGGACCGTGGTTCATTCGCTAAAGCTATAGCCCCATTGTTATCGCAATACAAAGGTATTGGATCAACAATGGACGGAACTACCTGAAGTTCAGTAATGAACTTCTTCATCCAGACCACTTCTTTTGCGGCATTGCTGGCATCAATGTATTCAGCCTCAATTGTCGAGTCTGCGACGGTGCCCTGTTTAGAACTCTTCCAACACACCGCCCCTCCATTGAAGGTAAACACAAAACCCGAGACAGACTTGCTGTCATCCTTGTCACTCTGGAAGCTTGAATCGGTAAAGGACTCGACCTGCAGGTCTCCATTACCGTAAACCAAGAACATCTCCTTAGTCCTTCTTAAGTACTTAAGAATGTTCTTTACTGTTGTCCAGTGGTTCTCACCTGGGTCTGACTGATACCGGCTCACCACGCTAAGCGCGTAAGCTACATCTGGTCTTGTACATAGCATCGCATACATTATAGATCCTACCGCCGAAACGTAGGGTATAGTGCTCATGCGAACCCTCTCCTCATCAGTCTTGGAAGACATCTCTTTAGAAAGGGTGATTCCATGCAATGCGGGTATATTACCGCGTTTGGAATCTTCCATACTAAATCTCTTTAGTACGGTCTCTATGTACCTGGACTACGAAAGTCCCAATAATCTCTTAGATCTATCTTTGTAGATCTTGATCCCCAGAATGTACGAAGCATCACCCAGGTTCTTCATGGAGAACCTTTGTGACAAGAACAGCTTAACCGATTGTAGCATAGGAATATCATTTCCTATCAAAAGAATGTCGTCCACATACAAGACTAGGAATATGACAGTCCGTCCTATAATATTCTTATATATATAAGGCTCATCCTCATTCTTGATGAAATCAAATTCCTTGACTGTTTCATCAAAATAGATGTTCCAGCTCCGCGATGCCTGCTTTAATCCATAAATGGATTTAAGTAACTTACACACCTTCCCGCTGCTTCCACTGTCTACAAAACCCTCCGGCTGATCCCACTGTCTACAAAACCCTCTGGCTGATCCATATAAACGCACTCTTCCAAACTTCCGTTTAGAAAAACCGTTTTTACGTCCATCTGCCAGATTTCATAGTCATGGAAGGCAGCAATGGCAAGTAGGATCCGAATGGATTTGAGCATAGCCACTGGAGAAAATGTTTTGTCATAGTCCATGCCTGGTCTTTGACGAAAACCTTTTGCAACAAGTCTAGCCTTATAGGTTTCCACCTGTCCATCTACACCAATCTTCGTTTTGTAGATCTATTTGCATCCAACGGGTTTTATCTCAGGTGGAGCAATATCCAAGGTCCATATTTTATTGGCATATATTGACTCCATTTCGGATCGCATAGCATCCAGCCACTTATCAGAGCCCCTACTGATAATGGCCTGCTTGAACTAGTAGGATCATCTTCTTCTAAGATGCAATCCTCTCGATCGCCGTCTATGAGAAACCGTAGTATCTCTCGGACGGATGAGAAATCCTACTAAATCTGCGGAGTGGCTGAGGTTCGTCGGGTACTATTGAATTTATGGATTCTACCAAATCTTCTGTTACAGTTTGTGGTTCAGAAATTTCTTCCAGTTCTACCGTACTTCCACTAATTTCTTTTGCAAGAAATTCCCTTTCCAAAAAGGTAGCGTGGCGAGATACAAACACCTTATGTTCCTCAGTGTGGTAGAACAGATATTCCTTTGGATGCTTAGGGTATCCCACAAACTTGCACAATACAGACCTTGCCTCGAGTTTACCAGGATTCTGCTTTTTAACAAAGGCAGGACATCCCCATATCTTAATGTAATTAAGACATGGTCTCTTCCCACTCTATATTTCATATAGGGTGGTAGGCACTGATTTGGTTGGTGTCAATATGAATGCAGCTGATTCAAGAGCAAACCCCCAGAATGAAAGAGGCAACTCAGCACTACTCATCATGGAGCGAACCATGTTAATTAAGGTGCGGTTCCTCCGCTCCGATACACCGTTGTGTTGTAGTTTATACGGAGGAGTAAGCTGAGAGAGAATACTATTCTCTTTTAGAAAGTCCCGGAATTCCGTACTTAAGTACTCCTCTCTTCTATCAGATCGGAGGATCTTTATCTTTTTGCCAGTCTGGTTCTCTACTTCGTTTCTGAATTCTTTGAATTTCTCAAAAGCTTCAGATTTGTGTTCCATAAGATACACATACCCAAATCTAGAGAGATCGTCAATGAATGTGATGAAGTACGAGAACCCACCCCTTACATGTACAGACATCGGACCACATATATCACTGTGTATGAGTCCCAAGAACTCTGTTGCTCTTTCCCCGTGTCCGGTGAACGGAGATTTGGTTACTACCCTACCACGGCTCAAAGGAGTCGTGCAAACAGGTTTTAGTTGGGTACAGTCCCGATCCACATGGAGGCAATGAGCGGATCGGCAGGGGATTCGTCTCTCCCGGTATTGGGGGTGAGATCGCGCTGTGTCTGGAGAGCCATTACACAAAGTCCTTGGCCAGGGCAAGCGAGATTTACTGGTAAGTATTCGAGTAGTATTTCAGGGTGTTCTGGGCTACACTCCGACACGACTTATACCGCTATTGGGGGTCTGACGTTTACCAGCCCCCTAGGCCCGATATACGATACTCATAGACAAACGGACCGGACTGTACGGATATTGTCACTGACAGGCTCAGTAGGGTTTCAGGATGAGTTCTCTTATCAGCTTCCCTTTCACTCAATACATGGGCAGCCGTTACGTACAGCTAGTGCCACTGACGTGCTTGTGGTTAAACCCACTGCCAGCGTATTGACGAGTCTTTAGAGTCCCCCACAGAGAGTTTCCCAAGTTCAGGCGAAACGTTGTAGAGGCTGTATGGTTTTATGGCAGGGTTCGATCATATACGTGCACTTGTGCACGGATCATGATCGGACGGATAATACTAGTGGGCTTTGGTTTAAGCCGGATTCTAGAATTAGATTGGTTGGATTACTTTCGTCTCGTAGTGTTCGTATTCAGTCGGAATACGGATGCGGGTATGTATATACGGATGAGGGATATTCTCGTAATCCGTTACGAGTTTACTTTAGGGTTTCCTTTTTTATTTTTGTGGATTTAACATTTTAGTTTAAATGTTAATAATGGAAATTGTGAGCTTTGATTTTGGCCATATTTGTGAGCTTTGTTTTTTACCATTTCATTTGATTGCAATTTCGTGAGCATGTGGGTAGTGAGCGTTATTTGGGCTTTGGTGAGTCATTGGGTTTTTTTTGCATTAATTTAGGCATGGGCTATTTCATGACTCATCTTGTACATTTAATGTTCATTGTTTTTGCTAAGGATATTTTGTGGTGGA
Source organism: Agapanthus africanus (assembly GCA_030015575.1). Classification (NCBI taxonomy): domain Eukaryota; kingdom Viridiplantae; phylum Streptophyta; class Magnoliopsida; order Asparagales; family Amaryllidaceae; genus Agapanthus; species Agapanthus africanus. The sequence continues at coordinate 426,342,852 of CM057347.1, read as the reverse complement.
TATTATTGTTGGAGTTGGTGGCTGCTTGTTTTGGGTGTGGGATATATTAATTGTGTTGTTTTAATTTGGTAACTTCACCACCACACTCCACCAAAATAAATCCCCAGAGCACTTTGGACGAGCCCATTTATTTTGTTTCCATCCATGGCAACTTTATTTACCTCCATCCAAATCATTGGGTGCCTTGAGACAAAGTATTCACACACTATCTCTACTTCACCTTGGACATGTCGGCTAGCAAACTTCATGTCCGAGTTGCTTCGGTTTGAAGCGGGAGCCCGTATAAAGAATTCTTGACGTGGAGCCACTTCGACGAGCGAGATCGGAGAGCGAATTTCATTGGAGCAACCGCGAGGAGTTTGGCGCAGAGGTTGAAGACCGAAGGACACGGATCGATCGGTATAATCTTTCCAAACTCTTTTACAGTTTACTAGTTTACGGTTAATGGAACGATCCGGGTTTTAGGTTTACGTTAGCGCCGGTTTTGAAAAAGTTTTATTCTGCATTTGGCCTCGGATTGACGGCCGGGGCGCTACCGTAGACTTATATGGTATCAGAGCCAAACTATTAACCGTTTACTAGTTAGTTCTAATGTTTTTAAAATATCGATCGAACGAAAGTTCCAAAACCGCAATTCCATTCTTAAAGTTTCTGTCGAATTTTTAAAGTGGTCGAAAAATTATTTTCAGTGTATCAGAAAATCGTGCAGGTTTTTCTAAGACTACAGAAGAAAATTGAGCGACCGATCCCACTAAAACGCCGCGGAACCGCCGCATAACCCACGTGTTGGCCGCGGTTCCGCCGCCGTTTTGTGGAAACAGTGCACAATCTTTCTTCTCGGGCTCTTAATTATGGAATTATGGTTTCTGGAATATTTAGTTTTGGCCCAGATTTTTTTGAGTGCTGGATTTGCACTTGGGGCCATTTTGGGAAGTTTTGTCGATCGAAATTTTAAATACGTTAGTTCACAGTACTTACATTACTATCTGCGACCGTGAATGTCATTCGAGCGGTACAACTTGTCTAATTGCTATAGCTCTTTTAGACGGGTTTGCGAACGTGACATTCACGTTGATGTTCTGTGTTGTGCTGTGATGTTGTGGATTGTCGTGGTGGATAGCTTGGATGCAATGGTAGTACAGTTTAGTTTTATTTGTACATTTGATATCGCGGGGCGATCGTCCGACATGTGGACTGCCGTCACTGCCTGTTTGTATATTATTCTTTTGGGGCATGACATGGTTGAGTTCGATGTACCCGTTGTACATATTTTCTTTTCTGTACTAGGATTACCCCGCGGTGGAGTGCACGGATAGCCGGGTTCTAGAGGGCAACGGGCCCGCATCTCATGACTTTGAGACGGAGGGGGCTTCACTCTAGAATTGGCGGGCTATTCGCCGCACTCGTAGGGGGTACAGGTTGACCTAAGGAAGGGTGCTCAGGTTACCGGATTCCGTGAAGTACTGGGTGGTCCATTCACTTTGCTGAAGGGGGCTGCCTCGCTTCAGGTTTTGGCGGGTAACTTGCCGCTCTTGTAGGGGTCTAGGTTTTCATTGCACAGGCTATCCACACTACCAGGGGAACGTCGGGTTTCAGTTATGGCTCAAAGAAAACCCGGGGCTCTCAGATTATCTGTATTGTTCTGTGATGCTTATTACTTATCTGTGATGTTGCATTTATAATGCCTGGAGCGATTATTGTATATTGATATATATACTGGTAGATGTTGTATATGTTTTACACCCACGCTAGTCCAGTCCCCGCTCCGTCGTTAGTTAAGTAACCTAACGGGTGATGATGGGACCCAGTGGCGAATGCGAATGGCATATACGTACATTATATTTTCGTTCTTTTCTGGTGTGATTAATTGATGGGACTGCATTGATTCTGATCAATGCAAGGAAAACAAACATATTCGATGTTGTTGGAACATTTTTTAAAAAGCTGTTATTACAAGGTCGTTCTCTTTTGTTTTGCACAGTGGTATTCGGTTATGAATATTCAACACGTCATTCGACGAGGCAAGCACCGAGATCCCTTCATCAGGAGTGACCCCTTGGACAGAAGTTTGCGTCAGGGTAATAACTTCACTATAGTCGATTACTTTTTGCTTTGCATCGCGGTATTCAGTTGGAATATCCTGCACCTCATTCTACGGGGAAAGAGCCGAGAATCCTTCACCGGGAGTGACCTCTTTAGCAAAGGTTTTCACCACTATATATTTTAAAAATCTATCTGGTTCCTTCAACGATATCAAGTTCATTACGTTAAAGTTTTTTCGCCAAAAACCATCCGTAGCCCTCCGTCATTTCAGACGGGTAGCACTTAGTATTCATGCTGTATGTTGGCCTTCATCAAGGCATAGTGTATGGTAACTATTTGTTACTTTTCTGTTGCATAGATAGATGCGTTGGTTTGGGACAGTCGTACTACTATTTTGGCCTTCGTCAAGGGTATGTACGGGTGGGTTCAAATTAACCTGGACAATGATAGGTAGAACTTGACATGTGACTTATGATATGTTGGCCTTCGTCAAGGTCATAAGAGCATGGGGTAAAAATCACATCGGGAGTTTCAAACATACAGGAAACTTGCCAGGCATGCACATACCTTCTGGAGTGTAATAACGTGAGTGGATTCCATCATGTTATCATGCGATGATAGTTGTATCCCGATTCCCACTGATGAGTTGGTTTACTCCTCGGGTGATCCCGACTAATTCTTCTTTCAGGTTTGGAGGAGAATTTGAGGATACAGTGGGAGACATCCTGATTAGATAAAGTGATTAACCATTCTGATCTAGGTTAGAGTGCACGCAGAGTGTTTCTTTTCTCTCTCTTTGGCAGCGACCATGGCTCGACCGTAGAATATGACTCAGTAACCAAGTTGACCGAACTTTCTTAAAATACTGGCTTTTGGATTGTCTGAGTTGCATACATCATTGCCACTCCTTCTTTTACCCTTTGAGTTTCTCCAGAACACCCCGTATCATTACGAACATCCACTTCCATTGGATAAATCCATCGTATGGTTATATACGAACTCGAAGGAACTTGTTCCAGATTCGAGGATGGATTCTGGTTCTGGAGAGATTGAATAGGACTATTCAGTTGTTTTTTCCTTTTACCTTCTCTCAGGTTGTGAGGGCTCCTAGGATTAGGAGAGGGTACACCTATTACGCTTATTGGATAGTCTTCTTCCAAACCATAGTCAGGTGCCGAAAGGTGGGGATTGAAGAAAACCAATTAGCCTAAGTGTGGTGTACAGAAGGTAATAAGTAAAGACAAATAAAGGGATTAGAAAGAGGGCAAAGTAAATTGCGACTGCTATCATTCACGACCAAACCGCGTACATACGGTTACAGTCATAAATCTGGATAGTGGAAGAGGCATTACTAGGAATATCCGGATACCCCTTCGAAACATTTTCATGTTTCAGTTTCACTGTGCGTTGTTAATAGAAAACTGAGTTCCCAATTAGATCCTTACTCCAGGGTATGTATTTACCAGGTTTGATTCTCACATCTGTATGGTTTTACAGATGATGAGTGGGAGAAAGTTATTGGAAATTAGGTGATCATCCTCATTATATCGGAATTCGTTATAATTGGTGATATTTGAGTAAATAGCCTGGGTTTTTGCCGGACGGCAAATATTTGGTTTTGAATATCCGTTGTTATGCACCAATTTCAAATTGATATATCTGTACGTTTATTTCATAAAGTGAGATATAACTTTTTGAAATTATGTCCATCATATTTACCTATATCAGTTGATGGTTAGGTAAGAAGCATTCAATAGCGGTGTAGGTTTTTATAACCATAGTACAGTTTTCAACCTACGACGCACAGGGTTTGAGTTATTCAACTCAGGGGACTTATACAAAGTATTGTATGTTGTCCTGTGTCCATTAGGACAGAGGGGTTGGTCCTCGTACTATATTATGTTTACTTGTGACTTCTCAAGTTTTAGACACGTATTTCGTTGAAATACAAGGTCCAAGTTTTGAGAAGTTATAGGTATAAGAGTAAAGTAGAGAACCACGTGTTGCAAGTATCAGGATTCTTCAAGGTGATCGAAGATGTAGATACTTGTGTTTGGTATTCAGTTGATAGTAATGGTTTTGAGAACTTACTTTTTTCAGGTTACTCATAATTGGATGCACTCTTAAGTTGAGTAATGCTGATCGGCCTCTCTCCATTTAGTTGACATGCACTGGAGACAGCTGCATGATTTGAATCTGGCTCCAATTAAATCAGTGCCTCTATTTCTATATTGTATATAGAACGGTTCATATTTTAACGATGCTAAGGTACGAGGAGTTGTCCGGCTTATGCTTAAAACCAGACTCTGGATAACTCAAGGCACATTTCTGTAATGGTTGTTTGTGGGTTAACCCGGGCTATGACGAGGGTTAACTTTCTACCATCTGGAAGATCAATAGTGATATTGTTCTTGACTCGCCACAGTTTTAGTAAAATGGACTTTTTTAGAAAACAGTAGTGGGAGTATGGTAGAACTGGGAGTGATTCCAGAACCGCAAACGATTACTGAAAATTTAATAGGAGCTAAAGATTCGATCAGGTTTGACATTCCATTAGCCACTCCGCAGATATGGAGGGTAACCTCAGACACCCGAGAGGTACTCCGGTAGCCTTAAGGACGGTGACAGGGAGGTTCTTGTTTAGCCAGACTTGCCATTACTGCTGTTCCAGACTATGAGACCCGGCAGAAGGATGAGTATAGCGTCGTTCTAAACTAGTTTTAGAAGTGCACATATATATTATTCCGCCAGAGGGTTGTTGTAGTCAGTGGGAGCAGCAGAAGCATAGTGGACAAGTAGCTTATGTCTATTTATAGACTAAAGCAGATATAGCGGAGATAGATCGTCTATTTTTGATGTGACAGTCATAGGTTTTGACTTCATCAGAATAGGAGATGGATCTGTTAAGAAGGTAGTAGGGTGTGATGTCCTGGTATTTGGATGTCATGCACGATGTAGGAAGTAAAATTCCTATACTACGATCGGTTATACTGTGGTTGTCACACAGTGGTTTCTCCACATAGGATATGGATATAATATCAGGCATTCTGGTTACTAGATCTATGGTTTTAGATCTAGATTTAGGTAGTTTCCCAATTCGGGTACTTAGACAATATTCTAAAGGTGTTTTAGAATGGACGACTCCTGGCATGGTGGGGTAGCTGCAGATGATGGAGTCACCCTCTCTAAAGGTGTCTTACAGACTAAAGGGAAGAGGGATGTGCATGATTGGCATATCACTTGCTTAGGCAATTGAGTCAATCATGAAATGTCAAGTACCACACCAGATGTTTTTGCACTAGATGCAATCAGTTGATATATTAATCCAATCTTGGAGAAACGTTCGAAAGCAGTTTTATGAACATAAGTATATATGTTCTAGGGATTTGATAACGACAGCCTCCTTCGAGAGACAATTATCATTCCAGGCTTCCAAGATGACCTGAATGACAGAGTGACTGTCAGAGTTATAGTTTTCCCTCTGACGAGGGGCAGTAGTTTGGACAGGTTGTCCAAGCGGATACTGAGGGAGGCATGGCGCAGGATACTGATTAAATTCAGTTGACGATACAGTTTAAGAAGTTTGCTGGATTTGGAGTTCATTTGTGAACTAGGTCCCATCAGATATCCAGACATATTCTAAGACATGTATTGCTCAATTCGGGAGATGGCTTTCTCCGCGAACTTGAGATTAAGAGAGACATAGAAAGAAACATCAGGGCGGATCCACCCACTGAGGCTATTTCTCGAACACAATAGTTTTACAAACGAGCTTTGTGAAACGGATTAGTAGAGGAGTTGGATGTTCGGTATCACACGGGCTGTGAGTATGCGACATCGCAATAATTAGCCTTAAGTGCAAGTGGGAGATTGTTGGATATAGTGTCCTCAAAGTCAATTATTGGATCGCAGGCACGTGATTGCAACGATTGAGGGAGGACCTATACCGGTAGGACAGTCTTACTCGAAATGATAGCATGCTATTTGGTTTGTCTTTATCATCGTGTACATGCTTTAGGTGACATTACAGATCACTATTACACGTTGATAGAGCCCATAGGATTCTTGCTTGACTACCAGTAGTATGATGGCGATCATATACGTGAGAGTTGGGTAGTCTATAAGCACATCCTTAAATGGTCCCTAGTCGAGGGAGTTTTGAGACAGGGCATCAATACTCAAGAGTAGACTAGTGTATACAGTCGAGACCCCGACGAGGGGCGGTGGCCGGTCTCACAAGCCATTGGTGTCAGTTGGTTCACCTAAGATGTATACAAGTGCTCATTGGGTTATGAGTACACCGGACGGACTCGCCGGGAACATGCTAGTTGGTATTATACCTATCGTCAGATAGCAGTTCCCTGGTGACATGTATACATGTTAGTCTATCGACCTGAGATCGTCATTTGTCTCATGTGAGTTCCCACTGTGCTTTGATTACTACCCTACCACGGCTCAAAGGAGTCGTGCAAACAGGTTTTAGTTGGGTACAGTCCTGAGCCACATGGAGGCAGTGAGCGGATCGGCAGGGGATTCGTCTCTCCCGGTATTGGGGGTGAGATCGTGCTGTGTCTGGAGAGCCATTACACAAAGTCCCTGGCCAGGGCAAGCGAGATTTACTGGTAGGTATTCCAGTAGTATCTCAAGGTGTTCTGGGCTACACTCCGACACGACTTATACCGCTATTGGGGGCCTGACGTTTACCAGCCCCCTAGGCCCGATATGCGATACTCATAGACGAACGGACCGGACTATACGGATATTGTCACTGACAGGCTCAGTAGGGTTTCAGGATGAGTTCTCTCATCAGCTTCCCTTTCACTCAATACAAGGGCAGCCATTACGTACAGCTAGTGCCACTGACGTGCTTGTGGTTAAACCCACTGCCAGCGTATTGACGAGTCTTTAGAGTCCCCACAGAGAGTTTCCCAAGTTCGGGCAAAACGTTGTAGAAGACGTATGGTTTTATGGCAGGATTCGATCATATACGTGCACTTATGCATGGATCATGATTGGACGGATAAATACTAGTGGGCTTTGGTTTAAACTGGATCCTAGTATTAAATTGGTTGGATTACTTTTGTCTCGTAGTGTTCGTATTCAGTCGGAATACGGATGCGGGTATGTATATACGGATGAGGGGTATTCTCATAATCGGTTACAAATATACTTTAGGGTTGCCATTTTTATTTTTGTGGATTTAACATTTTAGTTTAATGTTAATAATGGAAATTGTGTGCTTTGATTTTGGCCATATTTGTGAGCTTTGTTTTTTTCCATTTCCTTTGCTTGCAATTTCGTGAGCATGTGGGCAGTGAGCATTATTTGGGCCTTGGTGAGTCATTGGTTTTTTTTTTTGCATTAATTTAGGCATGGGCTATTTCATGACTCATCTTGTGCATTTAATGTTCATTGTCTTTGCTAAGGATATTTTGTGGTGGATATTATTGTTGGAGTTGGTGGCTGCTTGTTTTGGGTGTGGGATATATTAATTGTGTTGTTTTAATTTGGTAACCACACCACCACACTCCACCAAAATAAATCCCCAGAGCACTTTGGCCGAGCCCATTTTTTTTGTGAGAGCTCATTTTGTTTTCCTCCAAGCTAAAAACCTTTGCTCACAATTTCCATCCATGGCAACTTCATTTACCTCCACCCAAATCATTGGGTGCCTTGAGACAAAGTATTCACACACTATCTCTACTTCACCTTGGACATGTCGGCTAGCAAACTTCATGTCCGAGTTGATTCGGTTTGAAGCGGGAGCCCGTATAAAGAATTCTTGATGTGGAGCCATTTCGACGAGCAAGATCGGAGAGCGAACTTCATTGGAGCAACCGCAAGGAGTTTGGCGCAGAGGTTGAAGACCGAAGGACATGGATCGATCGATATAATCTTTCCAAACTCTTTTACAGTTTTCTAGTTTACGGTTAATGGAACGATCCGGGTTTTAGGTTTACGTTAGCGCTAGTTTTGAAAAAGTTTTATTCCGCATTTGGCCTCGGATTGACGGTCGGGGCGCTACCGTAGGCTTACAGTTGTCATAAGTTAGATCCGAACCGACGTTCCCCAGCCCCAAATAAGAATTCAGATCGGTTAAGCAATACATTTTATTATCTTGATTAGGGCATGAATTGGTTGCTACCTAGAGAGAGAGAAAGAAACACTCAGCGTGTGCTCTTGCAAAATTAGATTGGTTATTAGTTTATCTAATCAAGATGGCTCACACTGTTTTCTCGAATTCTTCTTCAAACCCTAAAAGAAGAACTAGTCAAGATTAATCGCACGTCATAATACTTGCTTAACTTTTCGGTCAGGCTAGTGTCGGTACTTCGAGGGAGGTTTTCCAACGCTTTCGCGAAATTCCTTAATTACATAACTTCTTTTCCCTGGAGGCGTAATCCCGCTAAAACCGTTCTAGACACCTACTTGGTTTATAGCATTAATTGTTAAGTGAAAAAATCTCCCAAGAGTAATCCTACTCATCAGTGGGATCGGGATCCAACTATCATTGTGTGATGACCTAGATGCAATCCACTCTAGTCAACACACTCCAGAAGATATGCTAAACTTGCAAGTTTCCTTTATATTTGAAACTCCCGATGTGGTTTTTACCCCAAACGCTTATGACCTTGATTTTGGCCAACAAATCATAACGCGCAAGTCAAGTTCTACCGGTCATTGTCCAGATTGATTTAGACCCACCCGTACACACCCTTGACTTTGGCCAACAAGGTGGTACGACTGTCCTAAACCAATGCATTTATCTATGCTACGGATAAGCAACATATAGCTACCATTCACGATGCCTTGACTTTGGCCAACAAACACCGCATGAATACTATGTGCTTTTTATCCGAAATGACGGAGGGCTACGGATGGTTTTTAGCGAAAAACCGTGAACGTATTGAACTTGATATAGTTGAAGGAACCGGATAACTTTGAAAAGGAGTGGTTTAAGCTCCGCTTTTGAAAACTATTGATTTTGAAGAAAATCGAGTAATCTATAGTATAAACTTCCGCTCAAGAGGTCACTCCCTGTGAAGGGATCTAGGTTCTTACCTCCTAGAATGAGGTGTTGGATATTCATGACCGAACACCACTATGGAAAGCGAAAGAGTATAACTATAGTTTTTCGAAATTTATTCCATCTTTTAGATTTCTTATCTTGCATTAATTAAAATTAATGCGGTCCCATCATATAATTCCTATCACACCAGAAAAGAACGAAAATAAAATGTACGTATTTGCCATCCGCATTCGCCATGGGGCCTCGTCATGCACTGTTAGGTTACTTAATTAACGGCACAGCGGGGGCTGGACTAGCACGGGTGCAAAACATATACAACCAGATCCGTATGAACCTGGCAGATGAAGAACTTACCGCGTTCACCACGGGCCAGGGGGTATACTGCTACAAAGTGATGCCCTTCGGCCTCAAAAATGTTGGGGCTAGATATCAGCGCCAAATTAACAAAATGTTCAAACCGCAGATCGGGAAGAACATGGAGGTTTACGTCGACGACATGATCGTGAAATCAACCTCATCGGACGAGCACACCAAATATCTTGGCGAGACATTCGACATCCTCCGCAAGTACAAAATGAAGCTGAATCCAGCCAAGTGCGCGTTCGGAGTCACTAGCGGGAAATTCCTCGGGTTCATGGTTACCCACCGAGGAATCGAAGCCAACTCGGAAAAGATCAGTGTCATTCTCAACATGGCCACACCAAATAGCAACGTTGAGATTATGCGACTCATGGGGAGAGTGGTCGCTCTGAATAGCTTCATGTCGAGATCCGGAGAAAAGTGCCTCCCATTCATCAACGCCCTGAGAAAGATCCCAAAGTTCGAATGTTCGGAAGAATGTCAAAACGCTTTCGAGTAGCTCAAAGCGCACCTGGCAACTCCCCCACTGCTCACCCAACCAATCGAAGGAGATGAGCTATTATTGTACCTTGCGGTCTCCGATCATGCTGCTGGCTCGGTGCTCGTCCGAGAAGTCGAAGGAGTATAAAAGCCGGTCTACTATGTGAGCCATGTCTTCAAAGACGCGGAAACAAGGTACCTGGCCATAGAAAAGATAGTCTTGGCTCTTGTCGCCACCTCAAGAAAACTCCAACACTACTTCCAGGCGCACACCATCTTCGTGCTCACCGAGTGTCCTATAGGGACAATTCTTATCTCCCTCGAGTCATCAGGTCGTCTAGAATAATGGAGGTGGGAATTATCCCAATTCGACATCAAATACCGCCCCCGGCAAGCCATCAAAGCTCAGGTCCTAGCTGACTTCATGGTCGAATGTACTATTCCCACTAAAGAAGAAGAGGCAATACGGGACAGCAGACCTCGATCCTCGGTCGAGGAAGTACCCGATTCCGTCTCCGATTAGGTTCTCTACGTCGATGGGTCCTCTACCGAGGAAAGGAGCGGGGCTGGCCTTATCATTCGAGGCCCGAACGAGGCAGAGATGGAGTACTCATTGACGCTCGGGTTCAGAGCGTCAAACAACGCCGCGGAATACGAGGTCTTGCTAGCCGGGTTGCGAATCGCTTCTGGGGTGGGGCTGAAGACGATCCAGATTCGCAGCGATTCCGCCCTAGTCATCAGCCAAGTGACCGGGCGCTTCGAGGCCCGGGAGCCGCTCATAGTGAAGTACTTGGCCGAGGTGAAAAGACTACGGAAAAATTTTGACGAAGTCCAAATGGAACAGATTCCCCGGCACCTGAACGTCCAAGCCGACGCCCTGAGCAAACTTGCCTCTTCCTATACTGCCAATAATAAGAGGAATATCCTCTTCGAAGTCTTGCCATGGACCAGTATGGAAGACAAAGAGGCGACGCTTCAAGTATACACTGCTCAAGAAGAAGGCCAGGATTGGAGGAAGCCCCTCGTGGAGTTCCTGAAGGATGGTACACTTCCGGAAGACCGAGGGGAAGCGCGCCGCCTTCGAGCCAAAGCCCGCCATTTCATCTGGAGCAATGGAAACCTTTACAAGAAGTCATACCCACAGCTTCTGCTCCGGTGCGTCGACCCTCACGAAGCCGACTACATCCTGTGTGAGATACATGAAGGGGTAGGTGGAGCGCATCAAGAGGCCCGTACATTGGTCCAGAAGACACTTCTCCAAAGATGTTATTGGCCGACGGTACACCAAGACGCTTAGAAGCTCGTCAGAAGATGCAAGAGCTGCCAACTCCATGGTAGCATACCCCATCTTCCGGCTGCCGAGCTAACGGCCCTCACCTCCCCTTAGCAGTTTGCCCAGTTGGGGATGGATATGGTGGGCCAACTCCCCACTGGTACGAGCGGACACAAGTACATTCTCATCGCGATAGACTATTTCACTAAGTGGATTGAGGTCATCCCCATCAGAAAACCGGACGCCGCCACCACCATAAAGTTCCTGCAGAACAACGTAATCTCTCGATTCAGGATCCCAAGGTGCATCATTACCGACCACGGGACGAATTTCGAAAACAACAAAGTCAAAAAATTCTGCAACGAATACCACATACTAATGAAGTTTTCCGCAGTCGCGCATCCTCAATGCAACAGACAGGCCGAGGTTGCTAACCGAGACGTCATCTGAGGTCTTCGAGCTCGTTTGGAAGGAAGGCAGGGCAGCTGGGTCGAGGAACTACCGCGGGTACTGTGGGCCTTACGCACATCGAAGAAAAAGCCCACGGAAGATACCCCCTTCAGCCTCTGCTACAGTACCAAGGCAATGGTCCCAGCGTAGATCGGACTGCCCAATTACAGAGTCGAACACTTCGATGACGAAGCCAGTACCTCGGCGCTCTGGACCAATTTAGACATCTTGCTAGAGAAGCGGGACCGAGCACAGATCAAAGCGGCCGCTTACTAACAACAAACTGCTCACTACTATAACGCACGAGTTAAGCATCACGCCTTCAAGACAGGAGATTTGGTCTTAAGGCGGAACGAATTCGTAGATCAGGGAAAACTGCACAAGTTCTCCCCGAAGTGGGACAGCCCTTTTCTCGTCTTCGAAGTATTGCCCAGTGGAGCCTATCGCTTAGACGCCGGGGGACGCAAGTTTCTTCGGCCCTACAACGCTGAAAAACTCAAACTATACAAATGAATGTATTTTCTTCTTTTCAAAGCTATGTAATTTTTCTTAAGTCTCCTGAATTAGAAGAAACTTTTTCGATATATTTTCTTCTTCCTCGGTTCCGAGATCCCTAGATTCATTTTAAGAAAATATGTAAAAAGTGCTAAGGGAAAAAAGAAGACAAAACATATCAGAAAAGAAGAATTTTATTCATAAAAAGGTATTATAGGCTCCTCAGCCTTACAAAAAATTACAGCAAAGGGGGCCGGGGATTGAGGAAGCATTGCCGATGATACTCCGACGAAATCTCTGCCGGCCGAGCCCTAACTTCCTCGGCCACCTCGGAAGCGCTACCCGCCGGACAAAAATCAACGATCAGCCTCTTCTGGAAACACTCCAGAAGAATGCCCGTTGATCGGTCTCGCTTGCTCTTCGAGATCAGGACGAAGTGGTAAAGCGAGTGCAACTTCTCGATCGCCTCATCCCTCAACTGCGGAGACAAGGCGTTGTGCAGACCCGGGGACCTCCTCCAGATTGCATAAATAAGCACTTGGAGGAGTGGTGATCGCTGGGGAAGAAGGCGTCCGAAGTGGTCCTCCACACGGTCTATCACTGCCTCGTACGTCTGTTCGGATCGGTCGAGATTGTAGAGATACACATCGTCGCGAGAAATGATCTCCCTGATGAGCACACACGGACGTCCGGCCATTTTCAGAAACGCAAGGCTTAAAGAAATCAACATGCCTTCGCTATTTATAGCCCCAACAGAATCCCTAAAGGTCGAAATTTACGCGCACAGCAACGCGAATCACGGGATATTTTCAAATTTCCCAATACAGAGCTGCCACGTGGCGACCATGCCAATCCTCACGAGCCCTTAAGCGCTCAAAGGAAGTTGGAACTGTTGGGGTAAAAATTTATACCTCGGTTGACAAGTCAAAATCAAAGTCAGCCTCAAGCCAAGTGGGCCCAAGCCCGGGTCAAGTGGGCCAATGCCCGGGTCGAACCCGAACATGAAACGGCCGGCCTCTCCCTATGCTAAAATAAAAATTTTGTAATAAATAATTTTGTTGTATTTCTTTTATTTTTATTTTATGAATAAATGTAAGAAAAATGGGCATAAAGCCAAATTTTTGTAAAACCCATGGCTTATGTGCAAAAAGAAATAGCACATGAGGCATGGGATAGGCAAAATACCATTTTTGTAAAGCCCGTGGGCTATATGTAAAATGTATAGCCTATAAAGGCAAAGAAAATAAAATATCTCAACAACTTTTTTCTCTCTCCCAAAAGGAATCAAGATCTGTAATCTTCTCCTTCCTCAAGGTTCTAAAACCTTCCTCTTTCTTTTGAGTTAAATCAAGAGTTTAACTCTTCCTTTCTCAAAAATAAATAGTTTTTCACCACAAAACCCACAAAGGGGAGCTCGAATCTCCAATCAGATATCGAAAAGGGGAGACTTTTAAGTCTCATCCCCTTTTCTCCAAGATCCCGCCGATCAAGAGAAGGAAGAAGGAGAGCCATCTCCAAAAATCTAACTTTGGACAGATCCGAGGCTCAAAAGAAGAGCCAAAGATTCCTAGAAATTTAACTCCATTCTAGATCTGTTGGAGTTTAACTCCATAAATTAAATTTATGCTAGGAGTTCAACTCCAAAACCCTTGTGAGTTCAACTCCCCAACCTAGGGGCTAGGCCCCTTCCCTCGGGTTTTTCCTGTGGTCACGTGTGCGCCACGTGACCCCGGGGGCTAAGGCGCCCATCGGTCATGTGTGCGCCACGTGACCCCGGGGCGCCAGTGATCACGTGCGCCCACGTGACCCTAGGCGTTAAGGCGCCCAATGGTCACGTGTGTGCCACATGACCCCGGGCGCTAAGCGCCCATGTGCGCCCCACGCGACCCGCCTAGCGCCCGATGGTCGCGTGCAGCGCACGTGACCCGCTGGCTCCCAGCGCCCACGTGCTGCGCACGTAACCGGCGGGCGCCAAGCGCGCACGCGCCAGGCACGTGACCCGTAGGCACCATGCGCCCACGCGCCACGCACATGTCTTTAAGACGCTTCCTCCCCCATTTTTTATATGCACTCCATACTAAATATACCTCCCTCGTTAGAAAAAATTTCTAACGGGGTGCTGCCCTGCACCCCGCAAGGGGGCTGCTAGCCCCCTTGACCCCCAGCCCGCTATCCGGGTAGCGGAACCCCCGTAAAAACTTTGCGGTGCCCCGATATATCCAAAAACCCCTTTCAAAACACAACACGCGCACACTGCACATTGAGTTCGCATGACCAGTTTGACCCGTCAATCGGAGGTTCCCTCGCTCCAAAAACGAAGGGTAATTAACAGCAGCTTAGTCCGCGGCTGCCGGAGATTCGGATCCCCACAATCAATAAACCCCAGCCTACCCTAGGCAGGGGGAATCTGTAATGCGCCTGACAAGGGCGCGTGTATTCCCATCTCAATGGGGTGACGAAAAACACCCTACAGATTCTGGCACGCCCGGTGGGACCTTTCTCTCCTCCTATATCTCGGGTCAAGTGTTCATGCGACCTCTTTTAACATATATGCCGATGTTTGTACTGAAATAATGTTTTTTTCGTGCAGCAATCAACTTTCAACGACAATTTCTTCCAAGATGAATTCAGCTTCCAACGCGACCCCGATCTCGTACGTGGTCAAGATCAATGCTCGTGTGGTTCTCCCCGCAAGCCTCAGTCGACAGTGGGAGGAACTGCCCCGCCAGTTTGGTTCCGTCATCATCTACCCTGCCAGAAGCGCTCATCCGGCAGAAATCCCAGCAAAACAGGTGGCCAAGCCGGTCTTAAGGGGAAAGAAGCCAAATGTAGTGATCGCTAAGGCACCACAACCGAAACTTAAGATGGTATCTGAACGACTCTCTGGTGCTCCAGCTAGGGGCAAGACTTCCGGTACAAAGGGCAACATCAAATATTGCGGGCGAGCTCAGGCGATGACTTCAACAAATGCACTATCGGGCGTCTCCTCTGGCCTCTCTATCAATCGGTCTACGGCATCTTCTCGAAGAGCCAAAGTCTGCCGAGTGCTTAAAACAGAAAAGTTAAGGCAGAAGCAGCTCAGGTATCGAGCCAACAAGAGGGCTAGGACTCCGGCCAGGTGGAGTCGTGTGAGATTCCAAGAGCAGAGTCATCCTGCGACGACGACTGAATCGGCCGTAAAAATCAGTAATTCCTTCGAACCTCTGAAGTGGGTTCAGAAAAATGCTATGACCGCCAGAATTAAGAAGACAGCAGTCCGAACGTCGCTACAAAAAGACGTGTCCCGGCCCCAACAGAAAAAGTATGACACTGTCTCTTCAAGAGTCTATCAGGCGCTCTGTGCCGCGCGAAAGAAGCGGAGCAAATCCAGAAAAGAAACGCCAGCGCCATTCAAGAACCTGGTCAGGCCAACCGCCTTCAATCGACTGCCCGCTACCGAAACAGGGGGGTCAAGACAGCGATCTGTGAAATCAGTCGTCGATAATAAAAAGACGGCTGGATATATTATCCATACAGTCTATATGGCGGGCGGGCGCCCCAGCGACAACCTTCGCAGCAAAAGCAAGGATGGGGCCACCACATCCCAAGCCCAATCTGGCTTGAATGTGGTTGCCGCTCCCCAAGAATAGTCGCCTCCGCTGGATGATGAAAACCCTCTCGATGAGGACGATAGGCAGAAAGACCCCTCGGTCCATGCAGAGTCAAGCTCGGACAGCGAGGAAGAGCCAACTTTCCGCCCCAGGACCGCGGAGCAAGAGCTGCTTCAAGAGCTTCGAAAACAGCTTAGGAGCAAAGATAAAGAGATGGCTAAGCTCTATTCGAAAATTGACGACTTAACGAACGTTGTGATGCAGCTTACGGCTCAAATTGCTCGAGCGCCTCCCAATCAAGCACAAGTCGCTACTCATAAGCCGGATGATGACAATCCGAAGCGGCCGATGCCTGTCCCTTTGGGTCCAAGATTCGTTGAGCCGCACGAAAGCCGGCCGCATTCCGCTTCTGGGGACGTCTTGGCCCCAGATAACACTATCCCTCTAACACAAGATCGGATAATGGATTTGGTCACCAGCAAGGTTAAAACATTGGTGGCCGAACCTGAAGCTCAGAAAGAAATTGGCAGTAGTGGGCGGCCATATCCCGCACAGCACGATCTGATCGAGTTCCCGAGCGGCTACGTCATTCCTATGTTCGGAAGATTTGACGGGACGGGAAATGCAAATCTGCACGTCGCCCACTTTAAATCATCGTGTGGAAATACAGGGGGAAATGATGCGCTCCTTCTTCGTCAGTTTGTCAACAGCCTGACCGGTGTCGCTTTCGACTGGTACGCGAGTATACCAGACGGGTCCATTATTACCTTTGCCCAAATGGAGTCTCTGTTTCGGTAAAGGTTCATGAGTGTCAGTGATAAAATCTCCATTGCTGACCTTGTGAGGACCAAGCCGGGGAAGAATGAAAGCAACACCGAATTTATCGCCCGATGGCGTAATCTCACGGTCAAGTGTGAACCGTCGCTGGAGCAGGACCAGTCCGTCAGCCTTCTCGTTGGGAACCTCAGCAATTGGATGGTCCCATTCTTGTGTACAGCAGGCCTCAAGAAAGTCCAAATGCTAACCAAGAAAGTCCAAATGCTGGAACGCTCGAAGCAAGAGTCTACCCCGGACTCTCAGAGAGACAAGACTTGGAAAAGCAAGCGGGACGACAACCGTAGAAGCGGGAATCCCAGTAGTACCTGTTCCCCTATGAACATAGGGACGCGACCACGCAAGTCCGTCTTGCCTGAATTCGAGGCAGATGCTAATTGGTGCTATTCGTCCACCTCTCTGAAGATACCAAGTTGATTTATGGCACCATGTATCGAAGGTTTAGACGGATGCGTCCGATGTAGCAGACTTCGTCAGATTCCCCCTCAATGAGGGGTTTTTGATTGTGGGGACGCTCTTCCCTGCAGACGCAAGCCCCTGCAGTTAATTACGCTACCGCATCGCGGTAACCACTTTCTCCTTCTCCAGATGATCACTTCGTGTCGTGTGTGTTTGTTTTGTTTTTGGCTGCCTGTGGATTGTATGTGGAGACTAATTTATGTTGTCGCCCGTAGGGCGTGGATTAGTCCAAATCCGTATCTTCTTAGATTTGGGTTTGGGGTTGGGTTTAAGGATACGTTAGTCTCATTTGAGACTAAGATCAACTTAAACCTTTGTTAAGGATACGCTAGTCTAATTTTAGACTAAGATCAACTTAACGGGATTGTTAAGGATACGTTAGTCTAATTTTAGACTAAGATCAACTTAACGGGGATTGTTAAGGATACGTTAGTCTAATTTTAGACTAAGATCAACTTAACGGGATCATTTAGATCCAACAAGAGAGCATTTGGGCTATATTGTTTAGTTTAGGGACATTGCGGTCGATTACCAGTTTAAGGACGTGGTGGTCCAATGTTAGTTTAAGGACATTACGGTCAATGGTTAAGGACATCATAGTCCGTGGGTTTAAAGGGACCCCACAGTCCGAGATTAAGGACATCATCGTCCATGGGTTGAAGGACCCCACAGTCCGAGATTAAGGACATCATAGTCCATGGGTTTAAGGACCCCACAGTCCATGAAATGATTGGTTATCGGGACCCATCACCTCTTTGAAGACGTTGAAGGATTACAACGACAAATATCAAAGGAGTGAAGAGATGTACCCTTGAACCAAAATTGATTGGGAGATCTGTAGTCCAATTTGGAACTAAAATCAATTAATTAGATTATGAGCATATTGGCTCAGTTCAATCTGAATTGAGGACTTATGGCCAACTTGGGCTAAGTCCAATTAAGGTTTAAAATGTTAGACCTTGGTTTGGGCTATTGAACATTTTTCTGGGTTCAGCCTTCCATTATTTAGCAATGCTAAACAAGGGTTTGAGGATCTGACAACATTTTGTCTTTTATTAGGCATTGACCATTCATCATGACTCTGGAGTTTACTTTGAATGTCATATGAAATTATCAAGTTTGGAAGAATGTAGTTGGGGTTTAACCAAAGAGGAGTCTTGACTCAGAAAGACTTAGCCAATTTGGGCTAAGACTGGCTTTAGAATAGTGTTAAACACTAGAGGGTATTTGGCGATCACGTGCCCCCACGTGATGTGCTAAAAATAGTGTTAAACACTAGGGACAGAACACTCAAAATAGTGTTAAACACTGAAAAAATGAAGCGCTCACGTGAGGACAAGTGAGGTGCCCTAGGATTGGGCTAAGCTTCCTTTATTTTATTCTCAGAATATTCAAATAAGTGTTAAACACTTAAGTCTTCACGACCATCATGTGTGGGCACGTGATGGGTATCCATGCATTGATTATTAACGGGATTTGTTAGGGGTCACGTAGGGACACGTGAGGGCACCCATGCATTGGATTTTTAATCCTTCGGTTCTTTCCATCTTTTTCTTTTAAAGAGGTGTTTTGTCATGGGTCACGTGGGGACACGTGAGGAACCCAAAGTCTGTTCTGCCCTTCGCTTTGTTTTCTTTTATTTTGAGGGTCACGTGGGGGCACGTGAGGCATTGCCTCCAAGTTTTTCTTTCTCATTTTAAGGGATCTTTCTTAGGGGTCACGTGGGGGCACGTGACCTAGTTTTGTTCTTTCTTTTCTGCTCATTGAGAATAGGGGGTCACGTGTCACCGCGTGACTAAGTTCTGTTTTTTCTTCTCTGCTCATTGAGAATGGGGGTTACGTGTTACCACGTGATCAAGCTCTTTATGTGCATGGAGAGCTTTTAAGTCTCTTGTTTTAAGAATTAAATTCTCTGTAGGGTTAAACCCTAATTATGTTTTAGAGGAATTAAATTCCTATGTATGTAGAAGAATTAAATTCTTATTTGGGAGAATTAAATTCTCATATAGGGTTAAACCCTAGTTCTGTTTGGAGGAATTAAATTCCTGTGAATTTGGGAGAATTAAATTCTCATATAGGGTTAAACCCTAGTTTCATTTGGATGAATTAAATTCCTATGATTTTGTGAGAATTAAATTCTCTAAACTCAATTCTCCCTCTAAGTTTTGGATCTGCATGGCAGAATCTCCCCGATGAGAATTAAATTCTCAACCTGTGGGGAGATTTGCTTCTGCAGATCTTCACTAGAGGAAGAACTAAGTTCTTTTGCAGAAGAGTTAAACTCTTAAATTGAGAATTAAATTCTCTTTTGTTTTATGGAGCTTAGGTCTCTTTCCCCTTTCTCACCTAGGGTTTCTTTTCTTTTCTGAAGAAATTTTCTTTTCACTCTTGAGAATTAAATTCTCCTTTCTTTTTTTTTCTCTCTGTTCTTCTCTCAAAAAAAAGTAGTCCCCCTTTCTCTTTTCTTCTTGGCTCCTATTTATAGGAGAAAGAAAAGAATCAAATTGTTTAGTGAATCTTTCATTGAAAGATTTTTGTTGTTTTTGTAACCAACATTATCTTTTAAATCACTCAGTGAATTTTATTCACCATTGGATTTTTAATCCAAAACATATTTTTTTTCTGTTATTCTTGGTGAATTTCAGGGAAATCTTTCCTTGTATAAAATCTTTCCATAAATTGGTGATTTTTAATCACCATTGGAATTTTAATCCAACGGTACCCCTCTTTACAGAGCGCAATCTTTTTGTTTGGAAAGATCTAAATAAATATTAGGGTTTTTGATTTCCCTTAATTTAGAATTTAATTTTATTAGTTCAGAAGGTTTAGATGCCTATCACGTGTGAGCACGTGACCCTACTGTTTAAGCTTTTAGCCAGAATTTAATTCTGTTGTTTTAAAGAACTCAGGAATTATCACGTGTCAGCACGTGACCCTTGGTCACGTGTTGGCACGTGATGCCCCATTGGGATTTTTCCTTGTTATTTTATTATACCTTTAATTCTTTTCAGTGAATTTAAAGGCCCATCACGTGTGGACACGTGACTCCACTGATTGATAATTTGATTAGAATTTAATTCTATTAATTAAAGAGCTTAGGAACCCATCACGTGTTTGCACGTGACCCCACTGATTAATTATTTAATTAGAATTTAATTCTACTGTTTTAGAGGGTTTAATAGCCTATCACGTGTTGGCACGTGACCCCATTGATTAATTATTTCCAATTATTTATTTTATTCAGTGCCTACAGGCTTTGCCTGTAAATGGTCACGTGTCTGCACGTGATGCCCGGACACGTGTGTGCATGTGATGCCCGGTTATGTGTAGGCACGTGATGTCTCATAACTTTTGATCCCGGATGAATTATGAGGCCCATAATATATCAAATCGAAGGGTTTTTCGAGACGCTTTCAATACCATCAGAATTTAGCTGTTTCTCATTCGGGAGTTTGTCAAAATACTGTCCGGAAAATACTGGTTTGCATTTTCTTAAGCGTATCGCTGCCATTTGACACCTTGGGCTATTTTGCATAGAAATTTTTGGCGGGAACAGTACCAATGTCTTCAACGCGTCCGACAATGAAGAAAAGCGAAGGGCGGGCGAATCCAAAACCAACCGGTCTCGAAAGCCAGTGCTGGGAGGAGAAGGGCCTTCCCTAGAGGAGAAAAAGAACAAGGTTTACTCTTTCAGGAGGGACAAGGTCCGAAAGATATTTAAAGATGAACAACGGTCTACAATTGCCAGAGTCGAAAAGACCTCAAGAAGAAAAAATGACCGACAATCCTCTTATTGCCCGTACCACCGAGTAGTGAGCCATGCAATCGAGGATTGTTATATCTTCAAAGACTGGGTCGAGAAGCAGTACAAGGCTGGAGAGATCGAGCTGTCTAAAAGTGTGTTGGTGAACAATCAAGTTGCAACCACCAACTTTATACAGACAGAAGTTGAAGCCTTCTGGGAGCAGACAGCCGAACGCGCTGCCCTGAGAAATGAAACCGACTCACCGCAGCCTCCTTGGAGTAAGCACGTATCTAACAAGTCGAAGAAGATGCTAAAGCTACTTTAGAAAGAGCCCAGGACGGAATGGGAAGGGCGGAAGAAGCCTACCATTCCAGCTGCCAATGCGGCTCCATCAGGCTCAAAATCCAAAAGGCTCAAGAAGAAGAAAAGTGCAGCTCGGCGCGAAAACGAGTCTGCTGGGAGATCGACCATTCAAAAATATATCGATTCTCTCGAAAACTATGAACAAAAAGAAAGAACTCTAATTCAATTGAAAGATTTCTTCCCTGTATAAGCCGCTGAAATTCTGGAAGAGTTAGAGGAAGACTCCGATGAAGAGATCCCTATGGTGACCTGCTACGCCATCCATCTTGGCAGCGACTCTGAGGAGGAGCTCTGTTTTCCCGAAGAGGACGAGGAGCTCGCCACAAGGGCCAACCAAATCCAGCTCAGAAGCGGCAGGGCTCTGCCGCCAAATCAGTGCAACGCCCTAAAAGGAAAGGAAAAACATGTGGCTAATGAGGAAGATGACAGAGAACCGGCTAATTAAAACTCAAGTCCTTCCTCGGTGGACTATAATGTCTTGGCTCATCTCCGGAAACTTCCGTCACTCCTGAGAATCTACGATGCCTTGGTCCTATCTAAGGAGCTTAGAGATGTTCTCATCCACGCTCTACAAAACCACGATCGGTATCAGGCTCACTTTGCGGAAATTAATATGAAAGAATCCCAGTACGCTTTGCATGTCGCCATAGTCACGTTTAAGGATGAAGACTTGCTACTGGGAACGGCTGAGCACAATCGGCGGCTTTACGTGACCGGGTACAGCAACGGAGATCGGATTAATCGCATATTGATTGATCCGGGGTCCTCAGTGAACATCATGAACTTACGAACTCTGAAGAGTTTGTCAATGGACGTCCGACACCTGTCAAGGGAAAGGATTGTCATTCAAGGCTTCAATCAAAACTGCCAGCAAGTTCTGGGGTCTATAGCTTTACCAATCAAATTTGGGGATCTGCAAACTGAAACTAAGATATACGTGATCGACGCTGACACATCTAATAAAATTCTCTTGGGACGGTCGTGGCTCCACGATTACGGTATCGTTCTGTCAACTCTCCATCAATGCATGAAGTATACTAAAATTGGCGAAGAAAGACGCATTGATGGAGACATCCAGCCATTCGGTGTGTATGAAGTCCGATATGAAGATTCTCGGTATTTTGTGAACCTCCAAAGCGCTGAGCCACAGCTGACCAAAGACAGAACAACCCCAAAACTCAAAAGCAAGTCTGAGCCGGCTATCACTTTCAAAAGCAGAAACCCCCATGTGCGTCCGCGTTTCGGCAGTAACACTGATGAGTCCGACGCTGGAAGTCCGTTCTTCCGTAAAACTCGCCCTCATTTCGGTAGCGATACGGACGAATCTGATACTGAAGGCCCATCCGACAGCAAAATCCGCCCTCGTTTAGGCAGTGACACTGAAGAATCAGAAGAAGAGGATCCGTCTTGCAACAGCTGTGCAAATCGGGCTATCGTGCGAACAACGAAGCTACGAGAGACCTTCGAAATTACAGAAGGGTCCCTAGCTATCACAAGGGTGCCGGAGCAGATGTGCAAAGAGCTCGATGCATTATCAGTCTCCACCGTAGACTGATTCTGTGTCAAAAACTATCTATTACCGCAATCAAGAACGGCGTCGCTTGGTAGCTAGCCGGTGAGTACGGGTCGGTCCACAGGGATGTTGTGAATTTCCTAGTCGCGCTAACGAGTTAATTCCGAAAGGTGTTCGGATTGATTATTAAATCTAAAAACCTAATTATTCTATACTACGATTATCTAGATCTATTCTTGCTAGGGTTAGGTTTAGGGATGGTTTGGAAATGCAGGTAAATCTTAACGCTTTCTATACCCGAATGAAGATCTATGAGGAGTTATGGTAATTATCAATAAAGGGAATTAGATCCATTCGGGAAGGTGTTCCTTCCTCTAGGTTCTTGTCCTTCCTTTAGAGATCCTTATCCTAACCTCCATGGAAAACGCGTGCAACCGGGCTTTTATACTACGGTATCACCGCTACCTCGAGGGATAGGGTGCCGTAGGGCGCGGTGTGTGCGTGTATGCATGGAGTCCTATTGAAAATATATTATGGGTAAGAAATGGATGCGATATCTCATCTCTCAAAATCCTTCCCCAAAACTAACTCTAAGCAATTTATCTACGGCAAGAAATTAAATCTACCTAGGGCAAAGAATTGAAATCTAAACTAGAGCAAGGAATTAAATCTACTTACAAATGCTCTCTCCAATCATCAACGCAGGTTTGTCAGATCTGAATTCATGAATTGAAAAGAAACACCGATGCTCTCCATAAAGAATTCTGAATTTGTTATTAAAAAGAGGCATGAAAAGAATACAATGATTTGGGCTTCTATTTATAAGGCATAGAAACCCTAGGTTACAATTGACCCGCATGTCTATATTTACCAACATACCCCTAGGAAAACTACCAAGAGCCGCCAAAGAATTATGGTAAGATTTTTAACTTTTAAATGCCCTAGACGGCCGCGGAACCGCGGCCACAGCAAGGGTTGGGCCGCGGTTCCGCGGCCCAGTGAAGAGATCAACTGCTGAGTTTTCTGCCTA
Source organism: Agapanthus africanus (assembly GCA_030015575.1). Taxonomy (NCBI): domain Eukaryota; kingdom Viridiplantae; phylum Streptophyta; class Magnoliopsida; order Asparagales; family Amaryllidaceae; genus Agapanthus; species Agapanthus africanus. The sequence goes on along the minus strand of CM057347.1, from coordinate 426,319,187 downwards.
TGGCTCTGGGCTTTTTGGGCTTCTTATTTCTTTGGTATTTTTCTCAAATAGGCTTCCAGGTTTCTTCCAGATATTCCAGTGAATACTTGTAGTAGACTTTTAACCGTTCGCTTTGACATCTTAGACCTTGCGCTGCCTTGTACTTTGTGAACTTTATCATTTATGTCGGCTTGATCAAGATCTTTCTATTTGTTGGTTGTAGTTCCACTTTTGCATCGTCTTTTATCTTTTTCACTGTTTTCGCTTCAAGAACCTGTAACCTGAAATATGTAGCAAACATGCGTCAAAAGTACCTGTTTATTTATAAAAAGAATAAGAATGGGGAATGTAATAATGTAATATTATGGTATGAACAAATACCCCCAAACTTATCTTTTGCTCGTCCTCGAGCAAATTTATTTTTTATTCACTAAAATCCTAATCGCACTTTCGCAGGGAAACACGATTGCACTGAGCACGTGCAACAAGCCGTTAAACCTCTAGGTGTCCCTAGTAGGAGGAGTGTTGTCTCATGAGGGTTTTCAGCGGATACTACCCACAAAATCCTATCAATTTGGCTTTTTCGACTTTAATTCTCCAATTAGGTTATCTGAAAGAAATTCTATTATCTTTGACCCGTAAATTATCCACCCATATTCTTCACACTTCCTCATCATTTAACTTAAGATTATATATGTTTTGCAGACCTACTTAGCTTTCGGCATTTCTTAAGTTTTCCTTCTAGGGTTCCATCTCCACTTAGGAATTTCTATCAACTCTATTAAAGATACAAGTTCTATTCTTCATTCCTCTCTCTTATCTAAATCCCAATCACATATCCCTACGTGTGTGTATATATCACCCCTACACTTGGAAATTCAAATCAAGCAATCATACCCTTGTCCGTTGTCCAAAGCACATCTTAATCGGTGAATTTTTAAATGAATTTTGCTTACACATCCTTCATGCGACCGTTAATACTTCTTGAGGTACCAACGACCGATTACAAGATGTGTTTGCACATTAAAACGTAATTCCTAGTTTTTGCAACACCCAAGGCTTTTTAGCAGTGACTCCCAAACCAGTTGGTCTAAGGCACTAGGTGATGAAGCACCCTCGCTAAATATTTAATTCTATTTTTGCAGCCTTAAGTAATCACAAAAACCAGTGTTCATTTTTTTTATTCTTTATTCACACTTGTATCTTTTTATTTCATTTTCTTCGTACTAAGGACTTCAGATAAGAGCATTTCAAGGTCTCCTCTACTATTCCAAGTTTCAAGGTGCGTGATTGTGCAAATTGTAGGGTATACATTTTCAGAATCTAGATTTAAGCTAGGAATTATTTTTCAAACTTATACTCTAATAAAATATCAATACTTTTCCCTTGTTTCGACTTAGCCCAAGAAGTGAACTCAAAATTTGCCTATTTCTAAATAAACTACAAAGACATATGCTTTCTACCGTTAAACTTTAAGGAAGGTTATTTTTAGGGTTTTTAATTTACTACGTCTAAGATCTAGTTGTTCCTAGCTAGTTAACCTATCTGTCAAACTCTAGTCAAATAAGCCAAAATTGAATACAATAATTTTTATAATTTTCAAAATTTTCAAATTTTTATGGGTTTTCAAATAAGTATGCAAATGCAAAAATATGTACAAATGAATGCGAAGGAAGAAGACGTACCGAGCATACCCCCAAACTTGAACTTGACAGTGTCCTCACTGCCATGCTAAACCAAGAGAGTCAAAATGCCGGCACTCCCCTGTTTATTTATTTATGAATTTTTCTTTTTATATTTTTTAATGTTTTGAAAAAATTTTATTTTTTTATAGAAAAAGAAAACAAAAAATATATGTACATATATACAACAAGGTTCCCCCCAAACTTAAGCTTGGCCTTACACAAGCCAAAGGTTAGCACCAACCATTCAAAAATCTTATCGTGGTAATGGCCGAGTTGGTGAAATAATGGGGTGTAGAGGAAAGGAATGAGAAACACACGAGACCGTGTGGGAAGAAGGGTAGAATATGGTCTCGGTGGAGGAGAAGAATGGCGGAAAGGAGAAAGAAGGATAGCACGATCTAGAGGGTGTAAGTCGAGTGAATAAATTAGCACAATTTGTGATGACCGATGTGTTAAAAGCGATTGTGCTAACCTATCAACCCGTCGAGAAATGGGGTCAAATCCCTCAAGATTCGCAAGAAAACATGGGTACGCCGAACTTGGTATTGGAGATGAAAGCGTAACGGTCTCTTGTACTGTCAGAACGATGGAAGGTGGGGAAGGGAGTGAATTAGGGATAGTCTCATTCTCACCGTAGTAAACTGTCTCGAACTTAAAAGATTCCATCAATGGTTCGAAACTACTGTAAGCAACCGAGTCTGATAGTTCAATTAACTCATCTGAAATTGTAAAGGACTCCAATTCGGACGGTGAGTCATCAAAATCGTCCGAAAAAGGAAAACACTCGTAGGTGTTAACGTCTGTGAGAACTGTGTCAGGTTCAAAAGAAAATTTTCAAGCTCACAGTCTTCAAGCGTGGTCGGAACGATGGAAAGGAGGGAGGGTGATATAACAGTTAAAGATTCAGGAGGATGAATTGGAAAATCAGACACATCAAACAAAAATGGTTCAACCTCAATATTATCCTCAAAACTCTCCTCAATACTATCCTTATAATTCTCCTCAAAATTCAACTCATCCATGCCATTATCATCAAAATCATGACGCTTATGAAGTTCGGGAGAAACATTTAATGACTCAGGATGATGAATTGGACATAAAAGTTCAATCAAATCGACAGGTTCATCATCCGAAATATTCCCGGCGTCTATATCCTCAATCGAGTGAAAATCAATTTTTTTAGACACCTCATCAAAAGCATGGATATTTACCGATTTAGGTTCTAGATTGGAGGTGTAAAGGTCAAACGGATTAGATGTGGTTTCACTCGAAAGGGGTTCTTCAGAATTTGGCAAATCAAGCACTACAAAGTCGCACAACTCATCATTTTGGACACATGTTTGAAAATTGGAGTTGTTGGATTCAATTGGGTATGGGTAGGTTCGATTTGGAAATCCTCTCACATTCTCACTCTGTCCAACCGCCTCCTTATACATTGAAAATTTTGGAGCTAGCGGGAAACTAGCTACCGGTTCACTAGATTGCATAAGGGCGGCCACGGACGCTTCCACGTTCCTAGTCATTTTGACTGTTGCTAAGATATAAGCCTCCAACGACTCTTCCAAACTAGACTTGGGTAGTAAGGGTGTTTCGGTAAAAGATTCGAAATTGTTTGGATATGTGAAAATCCCTAATGGCTGTGTAGAAACAGTGTCTAGTGAAGGTGGGAAAGTCGGGTAGGACTGGTAGTAAGTGGGTGGTTGGACAGGGGTAGAGTCAACATGTGGATAAAAAGTTGAATAGTCTTGTGGATCCCTAGAACTAGATGTGTGGAGAAGGGTGAAAGATCGGCTACGAGATTGAGCAATATGCTCAGCAATGGACATCGGTTTAGGAGTTACAGCAGGACTTGAAAAGATGGTATCAACATATGAAGGTGGTAAAGGTTGACTTGGTTGACACAAAGTGGATTGAAAAGTCGAACTGTTTCTCCTAGATGCTTCTATTTGATCTTTCAAAGATATTTTAGGCATGGAAGGATTGTCTTTAAATTGACCGAAACAATTGACGTACGACGCAAAGTTAGGTTCGGGATACCAAAGTTCGGCAAGAGATTTATTATGTGGGGTACCCATGTTAGAAGAAAGAGAAGAGAAAGAAAGTAGGTGGTGCAAGGATTTCTTAGCGACAAAGTTGCAAGTCTTTTTTTTTTTTAAATTTCCTTTTCCTTTTTCTCTTTATTTAGAACTGTTTGCAAAAAAGATTTTTGATAAAGGGCTAAGACACACTTTCGATCAACCAAAAATGCACAATCAGGCCTAACTCTAGGGTCACCTAGGTCAGCTAGACAGCTCCTAACTGTTCCAAAGGGCTAGAGATAGGACCTCAAACCGCCTCTTCACCGCCAATTGCGGCCAGGTAAGTGCCAGGTAAGTGGGAAGGAACCACAGTAGTGGGCCTAATTAAAAACCACTAGCCTTTGACACACTAACCTAGACACCGCAAAGTCAGGTTAGGATAAACGGTCGATGCCTATAACTAGTCCTCTGTTCTATTGAGCTCGAAGTCCTTAGGGCTGAGTCTAGTATTTTTTTAATTAAAAATTGGTCAATGCAAATGCCTTATGTGATTTCTGGGGTCCTGGAAAAGGTGATAAAATCCCCACCCAATCTGAATTGGTCAAAAAGCCCCTTAAAGTCCAATTAAAGATATGCAAAACAGTAAACCACTTGCAATCAAATATTTTTATTTTATGCGCGGCGCAAAGAATCCTGCACAAGATTTGTTATTGAGAAGGGGGAAGATTTTTTAAGCGCAAAGAATCCTGCAGGAGATTTTACAGAAGATATATCGAGATTTGCAGAGGAGCAGATCAGAAGACTTACAGGGTTTTTTTTTTCTTTTAAACAGCAGAGGAAGTTTGGGGATCTGATCCGCTGATATGACCGCGGAACCGCCGCGTGTTGCAGCCTCCAACCGCGGATCCGCCGCGGTTTGGTGGCTTCGGTAGGTTTTTTTTTTTTTTGCTCTCCAGGTCGGCGCAGTTCTTCTTGTTGACTCGGTCCTCCAAATTTCTTCTGTTGTCTATTGTGATATTTCTCTGTTTGTTCGGATTTGATATTTGCTGTTTTTATCTCTGTAGATTTCCAGATCCGAATTTGTTCGTAGATTCTGCAAAATTCACACAAAAATACCCTTCCCAAAAATAAAAGATGATAAATTTTTATATTTTTAATTTTTCAGTTTTTATGATTTTTTAATTTTAGATTAACCCGAAATTGCAAAAAGAAAATAACATGCCATCCCCGGCAACGGCGCCATTTGATTCTGTGTCAAAAACTATCTATTACCGCAATCAAGAACGGCGTCGCTTGGTAGCTAGCCGGTGAGTACGGGTCGGTCCACAGGGATGTTGTGAATTTCCTAGTCGCGCTAACGAGTTAATTCCGAAAGGTGTTCGGATTGATTATTAAATCTAAAAACCTAATTATTCTATACTACGATTATCTAGATCTATTCTTGCTAGGGTTAGGTTTAGGGATGGTTTGGAAATGCAAGTAAATCTCAACGCTTTCTATACCCGAATGAAGATCTATGAGGAGTTATGGTAATTATCAATAAAGGGAATTAGATCCATTCGGGAAGGTGTTCCTTCCTCTAGGTTCTTGTCCTTCCTTTAGAGATCCTTACCCTAACCTTCATGGAAAACGCGCGCAACCGGGCCTTTATACTACGGTATCACCGCTACCTCGAGGGATAGGGTGCCGTAGGGCGCGGTGTGTGCGTGTATGCATGGAGTCCTATTGAAAATATATTATGGGTAAGAAAGGGATGAGATATCTCATCTCTCAAAATCCTTCCCCAAAGCTAACTCTAAGCAATTTATCTACGGCAAGAAATTAAATCTACCTAGGGCAAAGAATTGAAATCTAAACTAGAGCAAGGAATTAAATCTACTTACAGATGCTCTCTCCAATCATCAACGCAGGTTTGTCAGATCTGAATTCATGAATTGAAAAGAAACACCGATACTCTCCATAAAGAATTCTGAATTTGTTATTAAAAGGAGGCATGAAAAGAATACAATGATTTGGGCTTCTATTTATAAGGCATAGAAACCCTAGGTTACAATTGACCCGCATGTCTATATTTACCAACATACCCCTAGGAAAACTACCAAGAGCCGCCAAAGAATTATGGTAAGATTTTTAACTTTTAAATGCCCTAGACGGCCGCGGAACCGCGGCCACAGCAAGGGTTGGGCCGCGGTTCCGCGGCCCAGTGAAGAGATCAACTGCTGAGTTTTCTGCCTATGGCTCTGGGCTTTTTGGGCTTCTTGTTTCTTTGGTATTTTTCTCAAATAGGCTTCCAGGTTTCTTCCAGATATTCCAGTGAATACTTGTAGTAGACTTTTAACCGTTCGCTTTGACATCTTAGACCTTGCGCTGCCTTGTACTTTGTGAACTTTATCTTTTATGTCGGCTTGATCAAGATCTTTCTATTTGTTGGTTGTAATTCCACTTTTGCATCGTCTTTTATCTTTTTCACTGTTTTCGCTTCAAGAACCTGTAACCTGAAATATGTAGCAGACATGCGTCAAAAGCACTTGTTTATTTGTAAAAAGAATAAGAATGGGGAATGTAATAATGCAATATTATGGTATGAACTTGGACCAGCTGAAAACTTTCTACATTCCCGAAAGGAAAAGTGGACAGAAGGGCATCCTGTTTTATGGGTCAAACCCTGTTGTGCACCCGGACGATTTGTCTGTCGCATGCCTTCCCTATGAGAGAGGCATAAGAGCCGTCCTCAATCCCAGATACTATGCACCCGAGATGCGGGAATATTTCAAAAGGTGTGGATGCCGGTTATATCAAACGGAGTCCGAAGCAAAGTTTTATGAAGGGCTATGGCATCCGCCTCAGATCCGAGCGCTCATCGATGGGCGAATTCCAGATAGACGGGGCATAGGTTTCATTCAACCTGATTCCAAGGCATGCTACATGATCCATGTTGGTGAAGCCAGCGAAAGGTCAAATGATGATGACGAGCTAGCCGAGCCAGAAGAAGCTCCTCAAGAGCTCGAAGATGGCGGGCAAGCAACCGTTGACAAGCTAACCGAGATTGACTTAGGAACGCCCGATAATCCAAGACCGACCTACATCAGCTTACTCTTGTCAGAGGAAATGAAAGCGCAGATAATCGCCCTGTTGCACGAGTTCGTTGACTGCTTCGCGTGGACGTACAAAGAAATGCCTGGCCTTTCCCCTGAAGTGGCCGTGCATAGGCTGGCTATATCTCCTGATGCTAAGCCAGTCAAACAAGCTCCTCGAAGAATGAGAAGGGAACTGGAAGAAAAGGTCATCGAGGAAACCAAGAAACTCATCGATGCCGGATTCATCAGGGTAGAGAAATATGCGGACTAGATCGCATGCATAGTCCCAGTGAAGAAGAAAAATGGGCAGATCCGAGTTTGTGTCGATTTCAGGGATCTCAACAAAGCATGTCCTAAAGACGACTTCACGCTACCAGTCATGGAAATGATGGTCGATGACACCTCAAATTACGAGCTGTTCACCTTTATGGATGGCTCGTCTGGATATAAATCAAGATGTCGCCTGAGGATGAGAAACACACAGCATTTCGAACCCCGATCGGAATATACTGCTACAAGGTGATGCCGTTCGGACTGAAGAACGCAGGTGCCACATATCAAAGGGCAATGACCAATATCTTTGATGACCTAATCCATAAAGTCGTCGAATGCTATGTTGATGATCTGGTCGTCAAGACTAAAACCAAGGCCGACCATATCCAAGATCTTAGGACCATTCTCACCAGACTGAGGGAATTCGATCTGAAGATGAATTCTCTGAAATGCGCTTTTAGCGTGTCATCAGGAAAATTTCTGGGCTTTATAGTCCGACATCGGGGGATCGAAGTTGACCCATCCAAGATAAAGGCCACCATGGAAATGCCCCCTCCGAAGGATCTGACGCAGTGAGATCTTTTCAAGGAAAGCTTGCTTATATATGGAAGTTTATCTCAAATTTATCGGGGAGATGTAGGCCCTTCTCAAAGCTCATGAAGAAAGGAGCTCCTTTTGTCTGGGATGCCGAATGTCAAGAAGCGTTCGAAAGCATCAAACAGTACTTGTTGCACCCTCCAGTGCTGGCCGCTCCCATTCAAAATAAACCGTTGATTCTCTACACTTCTGCGCTAGATGAGTCACTCGGTGCGCTCCTTGCCCAGAACAACGAGGAGGAAAAAGAGAATACCCTCTACTACCTCAGTCGAACTTTAGTCGGGGCGGAACACAACTATTCCCCAATCGAAAAGCAATGCCTGGCTCTGATGTTCGCTGTGAAGAAACTGAGGCACTATCTGCTCGCTCATCGGGTTATGCTGATCTCTAGGGTCGACCCGCTCAAACACTTAATGACCAAAGCAAGCCTAGCTGGTAGAATGTCGAGACGGACTGTCATGTTACTTGAGTTTGACGTAGTTTATACTCCTCAGAAAGCAGTAAAAGGGCAAGCTCTTGCGGAATTTCTCGCTGCTCATCCCATACCGGAAGGGTCACCGCTCAATTGCGAGTTACCCGATGAACAAATATTGCACCTCGAGGATAGCGAGCCATGTTAGGAGCTCTACTTCGATGGGGCCTTATCAATAAGGACCTCCAGCAAATCAAGCGTCCCAGAGATAAAAGCAGGGATAGGATTGGTGTTCATCTCGCCATCGATAGGAACCCTATAGCGTTCTTTTGCTCTCACCGAGCCTCGAACAAACAATGAAGGTGAGTATGAAGCTCTGATAGCTGGTCTGGAGCTCGCCATAGAAATGGAAATCCTTCAGCTACGGGTTTACGGTGACTCCCAGCTTGTTGTCAACCAAGTAAGCGGCGACTATAAGATATACAAACCCGAGTTAGCTCGGTATAGAAGCCGAGTGGTGGAACTCATGAAACGGTTCACTCACATTGAACTAATGAGAGTCCCTAAAGCGTTGAATGGAAAGGCTGGCGTACTCGCTCGCTTAGCTAAGAAGCTGGCTGATCCTGACATGGACGAAATTCTGATCACAGTCAGGAGCCGGCAAATTCTACCCCCAGTCTCTCTACGAGAAGAGGAAAGCGCGGAACAGAAGAGCATTCCTGCCGAAGAAGCTTCGATCATCCAAGATGAGCCCGACTGGAGAGAACCCTTCATAGAGAACTCCGATACGACAAGCTGCCCGAAGGAAAATCTGCAAGGATTCAGCTGAAGAAGAGGGCTCTCCAATACGTGTTTGTAAATGACACGCTATACCGCAGGTCATATGACCAACTCTGGCTCAGGTGCCTGTCATCGGCCGAAGCCCAAAAAGTTATGAAAGAAGTTCACTCAGGCGTCTGCGGGGCTACCAGTCCGACCCCAAAATGCGGCTTCAGATCAAACGGCTTGGATATTACTGGCCCACCATGATAAGGGATTGCGAAAGGCATGCAAGGAAATGCCATCTCTGCCAAATCCATGGTGATTTCATTCACAAGCATCCCAATCCGTTACATCCTACGGTGGCGTCGTGGCCCTTCGAAGTTTGGTGCATCGACATAGTTGGCCCAATTGATCCTCCGTCATCCAGAGGCCACCGATTCATATTGGTCACAACTGACTATTGTTAGTTATATGTATGCCCTAGAGGCCATTACTATACATGAGATGTATATTGTAGTGGATGCTTGGACATATATAGGGAGGACTTTCTTGCTCGACATGATAGTATGCTATCTGGTTACTCTTTACCTTAACGAGTATATTGATTGTCTCTCTGTTACATGTTGGTAAAGCCCTTAGGATGTGTACTTGACTACCTGGACTATGATGCGGATCATACTAATGAGGACATGGTAGTCCATAAGTACATCCTTCAAGGTCCCTAGTCGTGGGTGTATCGAGACGGGGCATCGATATACCAGAGTAGACTAGCGTATGCCTTCTCGACCCATACAGATGGGCGATGGATGATCCCATATCCATTGGTGTTTGACATCAGAGATGATATACGGGTGCTCAGTGGAGACTGGGTACACTGGACGGACTCGCCGAGAACTCCCAGATGGTATTATACCTTACGTCAGATGGCAGTTCTCTGGTGACACCGGTACATGTTAGTCTGTGGACCCGAGATCGTCATAGAGTCTTGTGTGATTCCCACTGTGCTTTGATTTCCACCTTACCACGTCCAAGGGGGCGTGCAAAACGGTGGTTTTTGGGTACAGTCCCGAGTCACATGGAGGTAATGAGCGATAGGAGGGGTTTCGTCTCTCCCGGTATTGGGGGTTAATGTTGCGCTATGCTCGATTGGCCATAACAGGGAAGTCCCTGGCCAGGGCTGGTTTAGAGATTTACTGGTAAGTGTTACCAGTAGTTTCTCGACCCGTTATGAGCCTCATATCAGTTATTGGGGTCTGACGTTTCACCACCCCTAAACTTGATATGCGACATATCAGACGAGGAGACCGGACTGTACGGTAGTGTCACTGTCAGGCTTTTACAGGAGTTGGAGCGGGCTTGCTTGCTGATCTTCTGATCGCTCAATACCCGGGTAGCCGTTACGTCCAGCTAGTACCGTTGACGGCTTGTGGGTGCTTGATATGATCATCACCTACTGCCGGCGTATTGACGAGTCTTTAGAGTCCTACATAGAGGTTGTACTGGCTCAGGCAAAACGAAATAGGAGCGCATATGTAATATGTGCGGGACCGAGAATAATGCGAGTATGTGATACCGTATTCTATTCTCGCGATGTTTGTATCGATCGATTATATGCGATATAGCCGGGTTATCGAATCAAGTGTTGATTCGATAAGTCGATACATTGGACGTTTGTCGGTTATATGTGATATAACCGGATTATTAAGTCAAGTATTGATTTAATAATTTAGTGTATAATTGTATATGTGATATACTAATTTACATTAACTAACATTGGTTCACTTAAGCATTTATTTTTCTCACTTGTGCACAAGTTAGTAAATATGTGATATATATTTATTAGTGTACAAATTGTATCATGGTTGTTGATACACATTTCATGGGTGTAAAAGACTTATACCATACTAATTATATTTGTTAGGTTTTTATATTTAAAGTAATTCTAAAACAAATGGATAATGAGCACAAATACATGAAGCTTCATGAAGCTTATGTTTTCATTTGACTTAGTCCACTAGTTTTGTTTTACTTAAGATATTAGTTAACCTAACCACTATGATTACCCATGGTAATGTCTCTACATGAGTTAGTATATGATACTCACTCACCATGGTTAGTTCTCTCTCTCACTTGATAAGTTTTGATTCTCATTTTGAGCTCATCTTCTTCCTCCTCAAAATTTTCTTTCTAGGGTTTGAAATAGAGAGAGATACAAAGTGAGAAAAGAAATTTTAAAGTGTACCCATTTCCTATCTCACCATGCTCTACTAGACTAGCACTTTAGTTTAGGGTGTTTGTTTCACTAATTCTTTGGTTAGTGAAGTAGAAGCTTGAGTTCGCATTCTCTCGACGTAGATCATCTTCGGCCTCGAAGACTTCAAGCAATACCGTTGCCTCTTCTCATGGAGCCGTCCGAGAGTCCGGGTGTTCGATGATCACAGCGAAGGGACTACTACAAGGAGCTTTAGAAGTGAAGGACCGATCTACAAAGGTTGTATTTCATATTCACTTAGTGTTAAAGAGTTTAACTTGCATGTGCTAACCTAATTTTCTAGCAAAGATCTTGTTTAGAGTTATTCGGCACGACTAAATTTTTAATCCGGCATGTTTGATGCCTTGTAGAACCTTATTAGAGAGCCTAGTAACCCTACAGTGGTATCAGAGCCTAGCTAGAGCATTAGGCGACGTGTTTACGAAGTTAAAACCCCGATCGAACCCGGAATCGACAAAGTAAACCCCTCTCTGGAAAAATTTTCAAAACTGGGATTTTTCTGAATTAAAAATGCTTTAAAAAATCAGCAGGCAATTATAAGGGAAACTGTACAAAACGACAATGTTTGGCGCCCAAAGTGCCGCGGAACCGCGGCACGAGCAGGCTCCCGCGGCGGTTCCGCGGCCATATGGTGACGTCACACTTATCTTTTTGCACAGTAATGTTCCTATTTAATTTCATGATGTTTCTGAGTATTTTTAACCTGACTCAAGTGTTGAGAATTCTGGGGTTTATTTTGTAATCGTTGATTCGATCGGAATATTTAATTTCGTTTTCATTTCCGGATATTTAGAACGTGTTAAAAAGTTCGAACGTGTTAAAAAGTTCGAACGGATATCAATAACTCACTTTTTCCCGACCCGGAAAATTTCCAAGTGTTGGATTTTTCCGTTTGTTTAAGAACGTCTAGATCGTGCAAGTTACGCGATAGACCCTCTAGAAGACAACAAACCTTAACTCGATTATGTGACTGTCTTGAACTGCCTTTTGAACCTTAGGGTTTGGGGCAGTATGGCGTGCCACATGTGAGGCGTTGGCTTGACCCTTCTACAGCTGGACCATTGGTACTGTGGCATGTGATGGATGTTTTTAAACTAACCTCAAGTGTTGAGAACTATTTGAAAAACTTGGGTGTTTGATTATTCGATCGGAAAGTTTAACATTGTCTATTTATCTAGAATGTGATACAATATTTGGAATCCACAAGTAGTTATGAGATAACTAATTTGGATGTTATAAACATAGCAGTTTAGTCTCAAATGATCGGTTGCCACGGAATTTTGATGCGATCAAAAGTCCGTCGCAATCACGTAGCGTATGCGGATACTCGCCGGATAAACTTAATAGACAGCCACACCCCAAAGCCCCGACAAAGTGACTGTAGGAGAACCCCGTCGCCAAAAGCATCCGTTCGGGTGCTCGCGGCAGCGGTGTTCCGCCTTAATGCACTTCGTCGACGGCATCGAGGGTGTGGCCGTCTACTAAAGTTTGCGACGAGCATTCGATCACATATCGGGAATCTTGTTGAATTGCCCGACTAGATATTGAAAAGTGTTTTCGATATGGAGACTAAAATGCGGGGTTTATAATTGTTAGGCATGCGATGTCTAAGGAGGTTGCGGATTCCAACTGTTGCAATTTTACACTTTCTTTTCTGCGACCGTAAGTGTAATATGTGATATCGCCGGTTTCGTTGCTATATGTCAACGACAATTGGGATGCGCATATTTACTTACGTTGATGACATGTGATGTTATGTGTTGCTGGATATGTTATATTGGATCGTCGCGTTTTGAATAGCCGGGGGTTTTTATGTGAGATGAGGGTTTTTATTTTCATTCATGTAAAATTCAATGTATGTAATATTCTTTTATTGGGGCACTTCCGGGATGAGGTTGATGTCACCATTTGTATATTATTTACTTTTCTGCACTAGGATAGACCCAAGGAGGAGAGCACAAGTAACCGGGTTCTAGAGTCCAGTGGGAGACCAGCTCGAGGAGTCGAGTCCGGGTCTCCTAACTCTAGAATTGGTAGGGTTGCTTGCCGCTCTCGTAGAGGTCTAGGGGTGTGGGTTTGGCTATTCATCGCGACTGTGGAATCCGTGTTTTATAGAGGCTCAAAATAAAACACGAACGTCCTAGTATATCCAATGTTTCATATGTTTCTTCTGCTGCGATATCTATGATGTGATCATTTGATATATTGTGATAAATGCTGTATATAGTATATATGATATATTATATAGACGTTACTTATGTTTTACACCCGCGCTAGCCCTGCCCCGCTCTGCCGTTAGTTACCTAACCTCACGGTGCACGAGGGGACATCGAGGCGAATGCGAATGGCATAAGTGTACGTCGTATTTATCTATGATGTTTAGGTGACTTAAATGATGGGACGTTATTAATATGATTAATAAAAGAAAAGAAACCTAAAAGATGTTGTGGAATCGAATTTTCAAAAAAAAACAGGTAGCTACAGTTCCTGCTTTGCATCGCGATGTTCCTTGTAGAACATCCTGCACCTTATTTGATAAGGAAAGGGCCGAGATGCCTCACCGGGAGTGACCCCTTTAGCAATGACTGGCAGATGCTACACCCCTCGGTTTGTCTTTTGATAGCTTTTCTAGTTCTTGCTTTGCACAGTGATATATATGATATGTCCTGCACCTCATTCGACGAGGAAAGAGCCAAGATCCCTTTCATCGGGAGTGACCTCTTTAGCGAAACTAGTAAAAACCTCAAAAACACTCCATTTTAAAATCATTTGATTCTACAACGATATCAAGTTCATTACGCAATAGGTTTTCAGAAAAACCTGTCGTAGCCCTCCGTCATTTCAGATAAGTCCTGCTTAGTATTCGTGCTGCGTTTGTTGACCTTGTCAAGGCGTAGTGTGCGGTAGCTGACCAGTATTTATCTGTTTATGCATATGATGCAGATTGTTTTAGGGTAGTCGTACGGCCTTGTTGACCTTGTCAAGGGTCGTGCGGGTGGGTTTAATTCAATCAAGAAATGACGGGTTGAACTTGACTTACGGTTTATGGTTTGTTGACCTTGTCAAGGTCATAGATCGTTTGGGGCAAAATATTATCGGGAATTTCAAGTGTTGAAATTTGCAATGAGATTGCATACCTTCTATGAGATACTTGGATCCCGATACCCACTGCGAGTAATTGTTACTCCAGGGAGAGTTTTACACATTACAATTAGCCGATCAAGTAGGTGTCTAGAAAGGTGTCAACGGGGTTACGCCTCTGGGAAAACGAAGTTTACTTTAATTAGGTCCGTGCAAAAGCACGGGGAACCTCCCTCAAAGTACCGACACTGGCCTGGCAAAAAGATTGGCGAAGTTGTAGGGTGTAATTAATCCCGGCTAGTCTTTCATTTTAGGGTTTGAAGGAAGATTTGATAAAAACAGTGGGAGCTATCCTGATTAGATAAAATAATAACCAATCTGATCTTGCAAGAGCGCACGCAGAGTGTTTTCTTCTCTCTCTCTCCAGTTAGCGACCATGTCACGTCTTAATCAAGATAATAATACGGATGTATTAACCGAACCCACTTGTTATACTGTGCTAGGGGAACGTTGTTCCCGCTCCAACTTATAATTGTTATAAGACAGAGCAGGAAATTGGGGATTACTAGAATTCCCGTACCGCCCAAACGAAGAAAGTGCATGCTGATGCATCTTCTTCGGGTGTGTTCATTACAGAGAACTGTTTCTCAGTATCCTTTACGTCCTGGGTATGTGATACCGGATCAGGATCCCGCATATGTAATCTGTTACATGGGCTACAGATAGGTAGAGAACTGAGAACGGGTGATAAGTTTCATGAGATAGAAAACGGTGCAAGTGTTGCAGCCAAGTCTGTTGGTCACTATCGCCCTGTATTACCAGAATACATTGATTCTGAACGAATGTTATTAGATACCGAACCTGATATACAACATCATATCAGTCTCTTTATTAGTAAAGAAGGATATAATTTTGTATTGTTGGATAATGTTTTGAACATTTCCTATATCAAAAGTTGATCGGTTCAGGCACGTTATCTAAAAGCATTGACATTCTAAATCAAACTACAGTTCTTAGTATACAGAACACACACAAGAGGAAAAGTTCAGAAATGAACGAATCCTTCTTGAGGTATTGTAGACTAGGTCATATCAATGCGACCCGACTAGCTGAAGTTACATATAGATGCATATTTAAATTAGTTTGAATTTACATCTTGTGAAACTTATCGGTCATGTCACATAGATAAAAAGACCATAGCTCCGTTTATTAGAAACAGAGAAAGAGTTAATGAACTCTTGGGATGATACATGTTAATGTATGAAGGTCCCCTGTCTACAGATGCCAAGACCGGTCCTTTGTATTTCATTACATTCTCTGATAATCTCTCAAGATTCAGACATATGTTCCTGTTGAAACACAAGTCCGAACCTTTTGAGATATTAACAGAATATAAGTTAGAAGTAGAGAACCAAAACGGGTATAAGTATTATGTCCTTTGATGTGATCAAGGAGGAGAATACTTGAGCACGGAATTCCTGGATTATTCTAAAGGAGAATGAGATTCTCTCTCAGCATTACTCCTCCGTATACACCACAGCACGTCGGTGTATCGGGGCGGAGCAATTACACCCTATATGATAAGGTGTGCTCTATGTTGAGTACTACTGAGTTACCTATTTCCTTTTGAGAGTTATGCACTTATGAAGTTGCATACCTATTAAATAGGGTTTCGATCAAATCAATTGCCTACCACTTCATATGAGATATGGAAAGGGAACAGCCCATATCTTAAGTTTGTTAAGATTTGAGGTTGTCCGGCCTATGTATAAAAGCGAAATCTGGACAAGCTCGAGGCAAAGTCAGTTCTGTAGAAGTTTGTTGGATATCCCAAGCATTCGCAAGGAAATATCTTCTACCAAACCGAGGAACAAAAGATGTTTTGTTTCTCAGCATGCCACCTTTGTGAAAGGGAATTTCTTGTGAAGAAATTAGTGGACATGAGGTAGAACTGGAAAGAGTTCCAGCTATACAAACTGCAGCTGATGATTTGGTAGAACCAAAGGATTCAGTAGTTTCCAACGAACCTCAGCCTCTCCGCCGATCTAGTAGGGTTTCTCACCTACCTGAGAGATACTTTGGTTTCTCTATGACAGTGGGAGCGAGGATTACATCATGAGATGATGACCCAACTAGTTTCGAGCTGGCCATCAGGAGTGGGACTCTGTAAGAATGGCTGGATGCTTAGTGATCTGAGATGGAATCCTTATACACCAACAAAGTATGGACTTTGGTTGCTTTATCTGAAGGGTTAAATCCCCATCAGGAGCAAGTATATCTAGAGAAGATTACTTGGTGTACATGGAAAAGTTGAGACTTTCAAAGCTAGACTTGTTAAAGATTTGCATCATTGACCAGGTATGGATTATGTTGAAACCTTTTCTAAGTACCTATGCTTAAAGTCCATCCAGATCCTACTTGCCACGGCTACATACCATAACTACGATATCTGGCGGTTGGGTGTCATGACTGCTTTTCTAAATGATGTTGAAGAAGAGAGAGTCGATAAGTACACAGTCAGAGGGCTTCGTAGACAGTGGGAGCAGCGGAAACGTGTGTAAGATGTTTTATGTGATAAAGCAGGCATCGCGGAGTTTGAACGTCTGTTTTGATGTGTTAAGTCAAAGAGTTTGACATCATCAAAATGGTAGATGGACCTTGTATAAACAAAAAGATAGTAGGGAGTATGGTGGTGATCCTCGTAGAGTACGCGGATGACATACTCTAGATGGGGAAGGAGTTTCCTATGCTACGCTCGGTCAATCTCCGCTTATCACAAATATTCTCCATATAGGATCAAAATGATACCTCCTAAATACTGAGTTTTGATCTATGAGATAGATGTAAATGGATGTTAGGATTCCCACTAGTTGTAGTGAAATTGTATCAATCGATCCTGGGGAGAATCACTGGAAAAGTTCTAGGATGATAAGGACGACTGAAAGTTAGTCACAGGCATTGTCTTTACCCTCAGTAAAGGGACGGTATGTTGGAAGAGTTCCAAGCTAGATACCGTGGCATACTAGACGATAAAGGCTGGATACATCGCTACTAAAGATGCTACCAAAGAGGAAGTCTGGGTGTATATTAGTTCATGAGATGAACTTCGTTCCTACCATTGTGTGACAATGGAGTTGTGGCGTATGCCAAGGAACGCCCGTCTCATCAGTGATCCAGACATATTCTAAGGCAGTGTCACCTGATCATGGAGATGGTTGATCTCCAGGAGAGTAGACTCAGAGGACAACACGGCGGATCCACTCACAAAGGCTTTTTCCCAGAGAGAGACTATTATGGGATGGTTGAGTATGAGATACTACAACCACTGTTATCAGATGGCCCTAGTGCAAGTGGGAGATTGTTAGTTATATGTATGCCCTAGAGGCCATTACTATACATGAGATGTATATTGTAGTGGATGCTTGGACATATATAGGGAGGACTTTCTTGCTCGACATGATAGTATGCTATCTGGTTACTCTTTACCTTAACGTGTATACTGATTGTCTCTCTGTTACATGTTGGTAAAGCCCTTAGGATGTGTACTTGACAACCTGGACTATGATGCGGATCATACTAGTGGGGACATGGTAGTCCATAAGTACATCCTTCAAGGTCCCTAGTCATGGGTGTATCGAGAAGGGGCATCGATATACCAGAGTAGACTAGCGTATGCCTTCTCGACCCATACAGATGGGCGATGGATGATCCCATATCCATTGGTGTTTGACATCAGAGATGATATACGGGTGCTCAGTGGAGACTGGGTACACTGGACGGACTCGCCGAGAACTCCCAGATGGTATTATACCTTACGTCAGATGGCAGTTCTCTGGTGACACTGGTACAGGTTAGTCTGTGGACCCGAGATCGTCATAGAGTCTTGTGTGATTCCCACTGTGCTTTGATTTCCACCTTACCACGTCCAAGAGGGCATGCAAAACGGTGGTTTTTGGGTACAGTCCCGAGTCACATGGAGGCAATGAGCGATAGGAGGGGTTTCGTCTCTCCCGGTATTGGGGGTTGATGTTGCGCTATGCTCGATTGGCCATAACAGGGAAGTCCCTGGCCAGGGCTGGTTTAGAGATTTACTGGTAAGTGTTACCAGTAGTTTCTCGACCCGTTATGAGCCTCATATCGGCATGACTTATCGGTTATTGGGGTATGACGTTTACCACCCCTAGACTTGATATGCGACATATCAGACGAGGAGACCGGACTGTACGGTAGTGTCACTGTCAGGCTTTTACAGGAGTTAGAGCGGGCTTACTTGTTGATCTTCTGATCGCTCAATACCCGGGTAGCCGTTACGTCCAGCTAGTACCGCTGACGGCTTGTGGGTGCTTGATATGATCATCACCTACTGCCGGCGTATTGACGAGTCTTTAGAGTCCTACATAGAGATTGTACTGGCTCAGGCAAAACGAAATAGGAGCGCATATGTGATATGTGCGGGACCGAGAATAATGCGAGTATGTGATACCGTATTCTATTCTCGCGATGTTTGTATCGATCGATTATATGCGATATAGCCGGGTTATCGAATCAAGTGTTGATTCGATAAGTCGATACATTGGACGTTAGTCGGTTATATATGATATAACCGGATTATTAAGTCAAGTATTGATTTAATAATTTAGTGTATAATTGTATATGTGATATACTAATTTACATTAATTAACATTGGTTCACTTAAGCATTTATTTTTCTCACTTATGCACAAGTTAGTATATATGTGATATATATTTATTAGTGTACAAATTGTATCATGGTTGTTGATACACATTTCATGGGTGTAGAAGACTTATACCATACTAATTATATTTGTTAGGTTTTTATATTTAAAGTAATTCTAAAACAAATGGATAATGAGCACAAATACATGAAGATTCATGAAGCTTATGTTTGCATTTGACTTAGTCCACTAGTTTTGTTTTACTTAAGATATTAGTTAACCTAACCACTATAATTACCCATGGTAATGTCTCTACAAGAGTTAGTATATGATACTCACTCACCATGGTTAGTTCTCTCTCTCACTTGATAAGTTTTGATTCTCATTTTGAGCTCATCTTCTTCCTCCTCAAAATTTTCTTTCTAGGGTTTGAAATAGAGAGAGATACAAAGTGAGAAAAGAAATTCTAAAGTGTACCCATATCCTATCTCACCATGCTCTACTAGACTAGCACTTTAGTTTAGGGTGTTTGCTTCACTAATTATTTGGTTAGTGAAGTAGAAGCTTGAGTTCGTATTCCCTCGACGTAGATCATCTTCGGCCTCGAAGACTTCAAGCAATACCGTTGCCTCTTCTCATGGAGCCGTCCGAGAGTCCGGATGTTCGATGATCGCAGCGAAGGGACTGCTACAAGGAGCTTTAGAAGTGAAGGACCGATCTACAAAGGTTGTATTTCGTATTCACTTAGTGTTAAAGGGTTTAACTTGCATGTGTTAACCAAATTTTCTAGCAAAGATCTTGTTTAGAGTTATTCGGCACGGCTAAAATTTTAATCAGGCATAGTTGATGCCTTGTAGAACCTTATATGCCTTGTAGAACCTTATAAGGTTCTACAAGGCATCAACCATGCCGGATTAAAATTTTAGCCGTGCCGAATAACTCGAAACAAGATCTTTGCTAGAAAATTAGGTTAACACATGCAAGTTAAACCCTTTAACACTAAGTGAATACGAAATACAACCTTTGTAGATCGGTCCTTCACTTCTAAAGCTCCTTGTAGTAGTCTCTTCGCTGCGATCATCGAACACCCGGACTCTCGGACGGATCCATGAGAAGAGGCAACGGTATTGCTTGAAGTCTTCGAGGCCGAAGATGATCTACGTCGAGGGAATACGAACTCAAGCTTCTACTTCACTGACCAAAGAATTAGTGAAGCAAACACCCTAAACTAAAGTGCTAGTCTAGTAGAGGATGATGAGAGGAAATGGGTACACTTTAGAATTTCTTTTCTTACTTTGATTCTCTCTCTATTTCAAACCCTAAAAAGAAATTTTGAGGAGGAAGAAGATGAGCTCAAAATGAATATGAAAAATAATCAAGAGAGAGAATGAGCTAACCATGGTGAGTGAGTATCATATGCTAACCATGGTGAGTGAGTATCATATACTAACTCATGTAGAGACATTACCATGGGTAATCATAGTGGTTAGGTTAACTAATATCTTAAGTAAAACAAAACTAGTGGATTAAGTCAAATGCAAACATAAGCTTCATGAAGCTTCATGCATTTGTGCTCATTATCCATTTGTTTTAGAATTACTTTAAATATAAAAACCTAACAAATATAATTAGTATGGTATAAGTCTTCTACACCCATGATAGTTGTATCAACAACCATGATACAAAAATGCACACAAATAAATATATATCACATATATATTAAGTTGTGCACAAGTGAGAAAAATAAATGCTTAAGTGAACCAATGTTAGTTAATGTAGATTAGTATATCACATATACAATTATACACTAAATTATTAAATCAATACTTGACTTAATAATCCGGTTATATCACATATAACCGACTAACATCCAATGTATCGACTTATCGAATCAACCCTTGATTCGATAACTAGGTTATATCGCATACAACCGATCGATACAAACATCGCGAGAATAGAATACGGTATCACATACACGCATTATTCTCGGTCCCCCACATATCACATATGCGCTCCTATTTCATTTTGCCTGAGCCAGTAAAACCTCTTTGTAGGACTCTAAAGACTCGTCAATACGCCGGCAGTAGGTGATGATCATATCAAGCACCCACAAGCCATCAGCGGTACTAGCTGGACGTAACGGCTACCCGGGTATTGAGCGATCAGAAGATCAGCAAGCAAGCCCGCTCCAACTCCTGTAAAAGCCTGACAGTGACACTACCGTACAGTCCGGTCTCCTCGTTTGATATGTCGCATATCAAGTCTAGGGGTGGTAAACGTCAGACCCCAATAACCGATAAGTCATGCCGATATGAGGCTCATAACGGGTCGAGAAACTACTGGTAACACTTACCAGTAAATCTCTAAACCAGCCCTGGCCAGGGACTTCCCTGTTATGGCCAATCGAGCATAGCGCAACATCAACCCCCAATACCGGGAGAGACGAAACCCCTCATATCGCTCATTGCCTCCATGTGACTCGGGACTGTACCCAAAAACCACCGTTTTGCACGCCCTCTTGGACGTGGTAAGGTGGAAATCAAAGCACAGTAGGAATCACACAAGACTCTATGACGATCTCGGGTCCACAGACTAACCTGTACCAGTGTCACCAGAGAACTGCCATCTGACGTAAGGTATAATACCATCTGGGAGTTCTCGGCGAGTCCGTCCAGTGTACCCAGTCTCCACTGAGCACCCGTATATCATCTCTGATGTCAAACACCAATGGATATGGGATCATCCATCGCCCATCTGTATGGGTCGAGAAGGTATACGCTAGTCTACTCTGGTATATTGATGCCCCGTCTCGATACACCCACGACTAGGGACCTTGAAGGATGTACTTATGGACTACCATGTCCCCACTAGTATGATCCGCATCATAGTCCAGGTAGTCAAGTACACATCCTAAAGGCTTTACCAACATGTAACAGAGAGACATTCAGTATACACGTTAAGGTAAAGAGTAACCAGATAGCATACTATCATGTCGAGCAAGAAAGTCCTCCCTGTATATGTCCAAGCATCCACTACAATATACATCTCATGTATAGTAATGGCCTCTAGGGCATACATATAACTAACAATCTTCCACTTGCACTAGGGCCATCTGATAACAGTGGTTGTAGTATCTCATACTCAACCATCCCATAATAGTCTCTCTCTGGGAAAAAGCCTTTGTGAGTGGATCCGCCGTGTTGTCCTCTGAGTCTACTCTCCTGACCTCGATCCCTTGGAGATCAACCATCTCCATGATCAGGTGACACTGCCTTAGAATATGTCTGGATCACTGATGGGATGGGCGTTCCTTGGCATACGCCACAACTCCATTGTCACACAATGGTAGGAACGAAGTTCATCTCATGAACTAATATACACCCAGACTTCCTCTTTGGTAGCATCTTTGGTAGCGATGTATCTAGCCTTTATCGTCTAGTATGCCACGGTATATATCTTGGAACTCTTCCAACATACTGTCTCTTTACTGAGGGTAAAGACAATGCATGTGACTGACTTTCAGTTGTCCTTATCACCCTGGAACTTTTCCAGTGATTCTCTCTAGGATCGATTAATACGATCTCACTACAACTACTGAGAATCCTAACATCCAATTACATCTATCTCATAGATCAAAACTCAGGATTTAGGAGGTATCACTTTGATCCTATGTGGAGAATCATTGTGATAAGCGGAGATTGACCGAGCGTAGCATAGGAAACTCCATCCCTATCTAGAGTATGTCATCTACGTACTCTACGAGGATCACCACCATACTCCCTACTACCTTTTCGTTTATACAAGGTTCATCTACCATTTTGATGATGTCAAACTCTTTGACTAATACATCAAAAACAGACGTTCCAACTCCGCGATGCCTACTTTATCACATAAAACATCTTGCACACGTTTCTGCTGCTCCCACTGTCTACGAAGCCCTCTGACTGTGTACTTATAGACTCTCTCTTCTAAAACATCATTTAGAAAAGCAGTCATGACATCCAACCGCTAGATATCGTAGTCATGGTATATAGCCGTGGCAAGTAGGATCTGGATGAACTTAAGCATAGCTTTGAAAGTCTCAACTTTTCCATGTACACCAAGTAATCTTCTCAAGATATACTTGCTCCTGATGGGGATTTAACCCTTCAGATAAAGCAACCAAAGTCCATACTTTGTTGGTGTATAAGGATTCCATCTCAGATCGCTAAGCATCCAGCCATTCTTACAGAGTCCCACTCCTGATGGCCTGCTCGAATCTAGTTGGGTCATCATCTCATGATACAATCCCCGCTCCCACTGTCATAGAGAAACCGAAGTATCTCTCAGGTGGGTGAGAAACCCTACTAGATCGGCGGAGAGTCTGAGGTTCGTTGGTTACTATTGAATCCTTTGGTTCTACCAAATCATCAGCTGCAGTTTGTATAGCTGGAACTCCTTCCAGTTCTACCTCATGTCCACTAATTTCTTCACAAGAAATTCCCATTCACAAAGGTGGCATGCTGAGAAACAAAACTTCTTTTGTTCCTCGGTTTGGTAGAAGATATTCCCTTGCGAATGCTTGGGATATCCAACAAACTTCTACAGAACTGACTTTGCCTCGAGCTTGTCCGGATTTCGCTTTTAGACATAGGCCGGACAACCCCAAATCTTAACAAACTTAAGATATGGGCTCTTCTCTTTCCATATCTCATATGAAGTGGTAGGCAACTGATTTGATCGGAACCCTATTCAATAGGTATGCAACTTCATAAGTGCATAACTCCCAAAAGGAAATAGGTAACTCGGTAGTACTCATCATAGAGCACACCTTATCATATAGGGTGTGATTGCTCCGCCCCGATACACCGACGTGTTGTGGTGTATACGGAAGAATAATGCTGAGAGAGAATCTCATTCTCCTTTAGAATAATCCAGGAATTCCGTGCTCAAGTATTCTCCTCCTTGATCACATCAAAGGACATAATACTTATACCCGTTTTGGTTCTCTACTTCTAACTTATATTCTGTTAATATCTCAAAAGGTTCGGACTTGTGTTTCAACAGGAACATATGTCTGAATCTTGAGAGATTATCAGAGAATGTAATGAAGTACAAAGGACCGGTCTTGGTATGTATAGACAGGGGACCTACATACATCAACATGTATCATCCCAAGAGTTCACTAACTCTTTCTCTGTTTCCTATAAACAGAGCTGTGGTCATTTTATCTCTGTAACATGGCCGGCAAGTTTCACAAGATGTAAATTTAAACTAATTTAAATATGCATCTTTATGTAACTCCAGCTAGTCGGGTCGCATTGATATGACCTAGTCTACAATACCTCAAGAAGGATTCGTTCATTTCTGGACTTTTTCTCTTGTGTGTGTTCTGTATACTAAGAACTGTAGTTTGATTTAGAACGTCAATGCTTTTAGATAACGTGCCTGAACCGATCAACTCTTGATCTAGGAAATGTTCAAAACATTATCCAACAATAAAAAATTATATCCTTTTTTTACTAATAAAGAGACTGATATGATGTTGTATATCAGGTTCGGTATCTAACAACATTCGTTCAGAATCAATGTATTCTGGTAATACAGGGTGATGGTGACCAACAGACTTGGCTGCAACACTTGCACCGTTTTCTATCTCATGAAACTTATCACCCGTTCTCAGTTCTCTACCTATCTGTAGCCCATGTAACAGATTACATATGCGGGATCCTGATCCGGTATCACATACTCAGGACGTAAAGAATACTGAGAAACAGTTCTCTGTAATGAATATACCCGAAGATGATCCATCAGCATGCACTTTCTTCGTTTGGGCGGCACGTGAATTCTGGTAATCCCCAATTTCCTGCTCTGTCTTATAACAATTATAAGTTGGAGCGGGACCAACGTTCCCCAGCGCAGTATAACAAGCGGGTTCGGTCAATACATCCGTATTATTATCTTAATTAAGACGTGACATGGTCGCTACCTGGAGAGAGAGAGAAAAAAAAATACTCTGCGTGCGCTCTTGCAAGATCAGATTGGTTATTATTTTATCTAATCAGGATGGCTCCCACTGTTTTTATCAAATCTTCCTTCAAACCCTAAAAGGAAAGACTAGCCGGGATTAATTACACCCTACAACTTCGCCAATCTTTCAGCCAGGCCAGTGTCGGTACGTTGAGGGAGGTTCCCCGTGCTTTCGCACGGACCTAATTAAAGTAAACCTCGTTTTCCCAGAGGCGTAACCCCGTTGACACCTTTCTAGACACCTACTTGATCGGCTAATTGTAATGTGTAAAACTCTCTCAGGAGTAACAATTACTCGCAGTGGGTATCGGGATCCAACTATCTCATAGAAGGTATGCAATCTCATTGCAAATTTCAACACTAGAAATTCCCGATAATATTTTGCCCCTAACGTGCTATGACCTTGACGAAAGTCAACAAACCATAGCCCGCTAGTCAAGTTCAACCCGTACATTTCTTGACTGAATTAAACCCACCCGCACGACCCTTGACGAAAGCCAACAAAGCCGTACGACTACCCTAATCCAATCGCATCGTATGCAGCAGATAAGCAGATATAGCTACCGCACACTACACCTTGACGAAAGCCAACAAATGTAGCACGAATACTATATACAACTTATCTGAAATGACGGTTGGCTACGACAGATTTTTCTGAAAACCTATTGCGTAATGAACTTGATATCGTTGTAGAATCAAATGATTTTAAAATGGAGTGTTTTGAGGCTTTTGCTAGTTTCGCTAAAGAGGTCACTCCCGGTGAAGGGATCTCGGCTCTTTCCTCATCGAATGAGGTGCAGGATATATTATATATATCACTGTGCAAAGCAAGAACTAGAAAAGTAATCAAAAGACAAAACCGAGGGGTGTAGCATCTGCCAGTCATTGCTAAAGGGGTCACTCCCGGTGAAGGGATCTCGGCCCTTTCCTTATCGAATAAGGTGCAGGATGTTCTACAAGGAACACCGCGATGCAAAGCAAGAATTGTAGCTACCTGTTTTTGAAAATTCGATTCCACAACATCTTTTAGGTTTCTTTTCTTTCATTAATCACATTAATGAAGTCCCATCATTTAAGTCATCTAAACATCGTAGATAAATACGACGTACACTTATGCCATCCGCATTCGCCTCGATGTCCCCTCGTGCACCGTTAGGTTAGGTAACTAACGGCAGAGAGGGGCAGGGCTAGCGTGGGTGTAAAACTTAAGTAACGCCTATAATATATCATATATACTATATACAGTATTTATCACAACATATCACATGATCACATCACAGATATCGCAGCAGAAGAAACATATGAAACATTGGATATACTAGGACGTCCGTGTTGTATTTTGAGCCACTATAAAACACGGATTCCACGGTCGCGATGAATAGCCAAACCCACACCCCCAGACCCCTATGAGAGCGGCAAGCAACCCTACCAATTCTAGAGTTAGGAGACCCGGACTCGACTCCTCGAGTTGGTCTCCCACTGGACCCTAGAACCCGGTTACTTGTGCTCTCCTCCTTGGGTCTATCCTACTGCGGAAAAGTAAATAATATACAAATGGTGACATCAACCTCATCCCGGAAGTGCCCCAATAAAAGAATATTACATACATTTAATTTTACATGAATGAAAATAAAAACCCTCATCTCACATAAAACCCCCGGCTATTCAAAACGCGACGATCCAATTTAACATATCCAGCAACACATAACATCACATGTCATCAACGTAAGTAAATATGCGCATCCCAATTGTCGTTGACATGTAGCAACGAAACCGGCGATATCACATATTACACTTACGGTCGCAGAAAAGAAAGTGTAAAACTACAACAGTTGGAATCCGCAACCTTCTTAAACATCGCATGCCTAACAATTATAAACCCCGCATTTTAGTCGCTATATCGAAAACACTTTTCAATACCAAGTCAAGCAATTCAACAAGATTCCCGATATTCTGATCGAATGCTCGTCGTAAACTTTAGTAGACGGCCGCACCCCCGGATGCCGTCGACGAAGTGCACTAAGGCGGAACACCGCTGCCGCGAGCACCCGAACGGATGCTTTTGGCGACGAGGTTCTCCAACAGTCACTTGGTCGGGGCTATGGGGCATGGCTGTCTATTAAGTTTACCCGGCGAGTATCCTCCTACGCTACGTGATTGCGACGGACTTTTGATCGCATCAAAATTCCGTGGCAACCGATCATTTGAGACTAAACTGCTATGTTTATAACATCCAAATCAGTTATCTCATAACTACTTGTGAATTCCAAATATTGTATCACATTCCAGATAAATAGACAATGTTAAACTTTCCGATCGAATGATCAAACACCCAAGTTTTCCCAAATAGTTCTCAACACTTGAGGTTAGTTTAAAAACATCCATCACATGCCACAGTACCAATGGTCCAGCCGTAGAAGGGTCAAGCCAACGCCTCACATGTGGCACGCCGTACTACCCCAAACCCTAAGCTTCAAAAGGCAGTTCAAGACGGTCACATAATCGAGTTAAGGTTTGTTGTCTTCTAGAGGGTCCATCGCGTATCTTGCACGATCTAGACGTTCTTAAACAAACGGAAAAATCCAACACTTGGAAATTTTCCGGGTCGGGAAAAAGTGAGTTATTGATATCCGTCCGAACTTTTTAATACGTTCTAAATATCCGAAAAACAAAACGAAATTAAATATTCCGATCGAATCAACGATTACAAAATAAACCCCAGAATTCTCAACACTTGAGTCAGGTTAAAAATACTCAGAAACATCATGAAATTAAATAGGAACATTACTGTGCAAAAAGATAAGTGTGACGTCACCATATGGCCGCGGAACCACCGCGGGAGCCTGCTCGTGCCGCGGTTCCACGGCGCTTTGGGCACCAAACATTGTCGCTTTACACAGTTTCCCTTATAATTGCCTGCTGATTTTTTTAAGCATTTTTAATTCAGAAAAATCCCAGTTTTGAAAAATTTTCCAGAGAGGGGTTTACTTTGTCGATTCCGGGTTCGATCGGGGTTTTAACTTTGTTAACACATTACCTAATGTTCTAGCTAGGCTCTGATACCACTGTAGGGTTACTAGACACTCTAATAAAGTTCTACAAGGCATCAACCATGCCAGATTAAAATTTTAGCCGTGCCGAATAACTCTAAACAAGATCTTTGCTAGAAAATTAGGTTAACACATGCAAGTTAAACCCTTTAACACTAAGTGAATACGAAATACAACCTTTGTAGATCGGTCCTTCACTTCTAAAGCTCCTTGTAGTAGTCCCTTCGCTGCGATCATCGAACACCCGGACTCTCGGACGGCTCCATGAGAAGAGGCAACGGTATTGCTTGAAGTCTTCGAGGCCGAAGATGATCTACGTCGAGGGAATACGAACTCAAGCTTCTACTTCACTAACCAAAGAATTAGTGAAGCAAACACCCTAAACTAAAGTGCTAGTCTAGTAGAGGATGGTGAGATAGGAAATGGGTACACTTTAGAATTTCTTTTCTCACTTTGATTCTCTCTCTATTTCAAACCCTAGAAAGAAATTTTGAGAAAGAAGAAGATGAGCTCAAAATGAATATGAAAAATAATCAAGAGAGAGAATGAGCTAACCATGGTGAGTGAGTATCATATACTAACTCATGTAGAGACATTACCATGGGTAATCATAGTGGTTAGGTTAACTAATATCTTAAGTAAAACAAAACTAGTGGACTAAGTCAAATGCAAACATAAGCTTCATGAAGCTTCATGCATTTGTGCTCATTATCCATTTGTTTTAGAATTACTTTAAATATAAAAACCTAACAAATATAATTAGTATGGTATAAGTCTTCTACACCCATGATAGTTGTATCAACAACTATGATACAAAAATGCATACAAATAAATATATATCACATATATATTAAGTTGTGCACAAGTGAGAAAAATAAATGCTTAAGTGAACCAATGTTAGTTAATGTAAATTAGTATATCACATATACAATTATACACTAAATTATTAAATCAATACTTGACTTAATAAACCGGTTATATCACATATAACCGACTAACATCCAATGTATCGACTTATCGAATCAACCCTTGATTCGATAACTAGGTTATATCGCATACAACCGATCGATACAAACATCGCGAGAATAGAATACGGTATCACATACACGCATTATTCACGGTCCCGCACATATCACATATGCGCTCCTACTTCGTTTTGCCTGAGCCAGTAAAACCTCTATATAGGACTCTAAAAACTCGTCAATACGCCGGCAGTAGGTGATGATCATATCAAGCACCCACATGCCATTAGCGGTACTAGCTGGACGTAATGGCTACCCGGGTATTGAGCGATCAGAAGATCAGCAAGCAAGCCCGCTCCAATTCCTGTAAAAGCCTGACAGTGACACTACCGTACAGTCCGGTCTCCTCGTCTGATATGTCGCATATCAAGTTAGGGGTGGTAAACGTCAGACCCCCAATAACCGATAAGTCATGCCGATATGAGGCTCATAATGGGTCGAGAAACTACTGGTAACACTTACCAGTAAATCTCTAAACCAGCCCTGGCCAGGGACTTCCCTGTTATGGCCAATCGAGCATAGCGCAACATCAACCCCCAATACCGGGAGAGACGATACCCCTCCTATCGCTCATTGCCTCCATGTGACTCGGGACTGTACCCAAAAACCACCGTTTTGCACGCCCTCTTGGACGTGGTAAGGTGGAAATCAAAGCACGGTGGGAATCACACAAGACTCTATGACGATCTCGGGTCTACAGACTAACCTGCACCAGTGTCACCAGAGAACTGCCATCTGACGTAAGGTATAATACCATCTGGGAGTTCTCGGCGAGTCCGTCCAGTGTACCCAGTCTCCACTGAGCACCCGTATATCATCTCTGATGTCAAACACCAATGGATATGGGATCATCCATCGCCCATCTATATGGGTCGAGAAGGTATACGCTAGTCTACTCTGGTATATCGATACCCCGTCTCGATACACCCACAACTAGGGACCTTAAAGGATGTACTTATAGACTACCATGTCCCCACTAGTATGATCCGCATCATAGTCCAGGTAGTCAAGTATACATCCTAAGGGCTTTACCAACATGTAACAGAGAGACAATCAGTATACACGTTAAGGTAAAGAGTAACCAGATAGCATACTATCATGTCGAGCAAGAAAGTCCTCCCTATATATGTCCAAGCATCCACTACAATATACATCTCATGTATAGTAATGGCCTCTAGGGCATACATATAACTAACAATTTCTCCAGATGGGCTGAAGTTGTCCCGCTAAAAGAAGTCAAGACAGAAAATATTCTTATGTTCTTCCAGCATAATATTTTATACCGCTTCGGTACACCAAGAAGAATCATTTCTGACAACGGGCCTTTTTTCAAGAGCTTCAAAGTCTCAAGATTCGCTACTCAACACAAGATAGACTGGAGATATTCCTCCATCTATAATCTAAGAGCCAATGAGCTAGCCGAAGCCTTCAATAAGACTCTATGCAAGCTCCTGAGGAAAAATGCTTCAGCCAACAAGAGAGACTGGAATCTCAAGCTTCACGAGGCGTTGTGGGCATATCGTACCACGCACCGTACTCCAACTCAGTCCACTCCATATTCATTGCTCTTCGGAGTGGAGGCGGTCCTCTCTCTCGAAGTCGAAGTTCCAAGCTTAAGAATGGCCGTTCAGCACGAATTGACGGAGGAGGAAAACATGCTCCTTCGACTGGAAGAGCTTGACGCCCTTGAAGAAAAGAGGCTCGCGGCGTAGCAAAATCTAGAGCTATACCGAGCCCAAATGTTACGGGCCTATAACAAGATGACCCGTCTCCGCACTTTCAAGAAAGGTGAATTGGTGTTGGTCCTCAAAAGACCGATCATCCCCAATCGACATGCAAAAGGAAAATTCGAGCCAAACTGGGAAGGACCATACGTCATCGAGAAAGTGTTTGATGGAGAATCTTACCAACTAATAAGTGACGAGGGAGAAAGGCCCATGCCACCTATCAATGGCCGATATCTCAAGAAATATTACGCGTGAATGCTCCAAGTCGCAGGCGAATTGAGCACACCGGCCCTACGGTCTGGATCATACATCCTGCAAAACCGTATACAATCCACGGGCGTAAACGAGACCAAGTCCTGCCGGTGAGACTACTTTTAAAGACCCACTAGCGGAAAAAAAAAATGGTATGTCCACAAGCAAAACGGGCACGGATGAAAACCCGAAAGGGCTCCGTGAGTAAAAGCAGTAGGACCGCCGGCGAGTCTATGAAAACCCGAAAGGGCGCAAACTCGTGAAAGGAGATAAAATACACTCGCAAAGTCCTCTCGACCTTGTAAGGAGAAAATCCGTGCGTGAGATCCTTACGACTCACAAAGGAGCAACACACTTAGGAATCCTTACGATTCCTAAGGAGAACATACACCTGCGAGATCCTCTCGACTCGTAGGGAGAAAATGCTTTTATGAGACCCTTACGGCTCATAAAATTGAAAAGCCTTAAGTGATAGGGATCTAAACCTGTCTTCTGAGCTATCGCTCCCCAATGGGCAACGGCAAATGATAAGTCGCTCCTGGCATTTCACTTTAGTGTTAGCGATGCTGATGTCGACCCAAAAACCAAATCCCAAGTCCTCCCGGGGCAAATGATGAGTTGCTCCTGGCATAATTCCAATGCAGCAATGCTGATGCCAAACAAGATCCAAATTCCAAGCCCCCAAAGGGCCAATGATGAGTCGCTCCTGGTACCATATTCCAGTGCAGCGATGCAGACGCCAACCAAAATCCAATTTCTCAAAATTCTCCCGGCCCTACGGTTAGTCCCCAAATTGACTACCGTATACAATCCACGGGCTCAAAAAATTCTCATCATACCCATACCCCACCGCAATCACCACCAGTCCAGCGGCCGGTCTCCGCCCTTGGACTTATGCTCCATTTGAGAAGACCCACTCATGCGTCCTCACGATGCATGAGGAGAACAAACCTTACGGGATCCTCACGACTCGTAAGAAAAAACCTTCGTGGGATCCTTACGACTCACAAAGGAAAAACACACTTAGGAGTCCTCACGACTCCTAAAGAGAGCCTTTTGGCTCGTAGGGAGAAAATGCTTTTATGGGACCCTTACGGCTCATAAAATTGAAAAGCCTTAGGTGATAGGGACATAAACCTGTCTCCTAAGCCATCGCTCCCCAACAGGAAAAGGCAAATGATGAATTGTTCCTAGCACATGTGCTTCAGTGTTAGCAACGCTGATGTCTACCCTAACCCCAAAACTCCAAACTCCAATCCAAATGACCCCTAAGTCTTTAAACTGGGAATAGATGACCTCTAACTCGTTAAACTGGGAACAGATGACCTCTAAGTCGTTAAACTGGGAACAGATGACCCCTAAGTCGTTAAACTGGGAACGAGGGAAATTTCCTCATGGCAAATGATGATTCGCTCCTGGTACCATATTCCAGCATAGTGATGCTGATGTCAATCCAAATCACATCAAATCAGCAAAACAACCAATGACCTCCCTGGCAGAATCAAATTCACCTCGGAAACAAGTCAACTTCATCCCTGACAGCGTAAGAAGCGGAGCAAGTCAAATCCAGAACCGACCGTCCACGTCGCAAAAAAGGCAGCACCGACCGTCCAAGACGTAAAAAGGGCAGCACCGACCGTCCACGTCGCAAAAAGGGCAGCACGGTCCTCCCTGGCAGAATCAAATTCCACCTCGGAAACAAGTCAACTTCATCCCTGACACATCACGAAGCGGAGCAAGTCAAATCCAGAACCGACCGTCCAAGTCGCAAAAAGGGCAGAACGGATCGTCCACGTCGCAAAAAGGGCAGCACCGACCGTCCAAGTGGCGAAAAGGGCAGCACCGACCGTCCACGTCGCAAAAAGGGCAGAACCGACCGTCCACGTCGCAAAAAGGGCAGCACCGACCGTTCAAGTCGCAAAAAGGATAGAACCGACCGTCCACGTCGCTGAAAGGGCAGCACCGACCGTCTAAGTCACGAAAAGGGCAGCACCGATCGTACACGTCGCAAAAAGGGCAGCAACGACCGTCCAAGTCGCAAAAAGGGCAGCAACGACCGTCCAAGTCGCTAAAATGGCAGCACCGACCGTCCACATCGCAAAAAGGGCAGCACCGACCGTTCAAGTCGCTAAAATGGCAGCACCGACCGTCCACATCGCAAAAAGGGCAGCACCGACCGTTCAAGTCGCTAAAATGGCAGCACCGACCGTCCACGTCGCCGAAAGGGCGGCACCAACCGTCCAAGTCACAAAAAGGGCAGAACCGACCGTCCAAGTCGTAAAAAAGGCAAAATCGACCGTCCATATCGTGAAAAGGGCAGTGCCAGCTTCCCAAAAGTGGGAACCAAATCAAGTCACCTCCACGTAAAAGAAGATCCATCAATTTCATGCACACAACCCACATGTGTGGTGTGCATTTATTGATGGGGGCAATTTGTTGGGGTAAAAATTTACACCCCGGTTGACCAAGTCAAAATCAAAGTCAACCTCAAGCCAAGTGGGCCAATGTCCTGGTTGAGCCCGAACATGAAGCAGCCGGCCTCCCCCTATGCTAAAATAAAAAAATTGTAATAAATAATTTTGTTGTATTTCTTTTATTTTTATTTATGGATAAATGTAAGAAAAATGGGCATAAAGCCAAATTTTTGTAAAGCTCATGCCTTATGTGCAAAAAGAAATAGCACATGAGGCATGGGATAGGCAAAATACCATTTTTGTAAAGCCCAAGGGGCTATTGTTGGATATAGTGCCCTCTAAGTTAATTATTGGATCGCAGATACGTGATTGCAATGATTGAGGGAGGACCTATACCGATATGAAAGTCTTGCTCGAGATGATAGTATACTACCTGGTTTGTCTTTATCATCGTTTACATGCTTTAGTTCTCTATTTGCATGTTGATAGAGCCCATATGATTCTTGCTTGACTGCCAGCAGTATGATGGCGATCATATACGTGGGAGCTGGGGTCTGTAAGCACATCTTTAAAGTGTCCCTAGTCGTAGGAGTTTCGAGACAGGGCATCGATACTCCAGAGTAGACAAGTGTATACAGTCGAGACCTCGACGAGGGACGATAGCCGGTCTCACAAGCCATTAGTGTCAGTTGGTTCACCTAAGATGTATACAGGTGCTCATTGCGTTATGAGTACACCGGACAGGACTCGCCGGGAACATGCTAGTTGGTATTATATATATCGTCAGATAGCAGTTCCCTGGTGACATGTGTACATGTTAGTTTGTCGACCTGAGATCGTCATTTGTCTCGTGTGAGTTCCCACTGTGCTTTGATTACTACCCTACCACGCTCAAAGGAAACGTGCAAACAGGTTTGTCACGACCCGAAAGAGCACGTGACTGGCCCTTGAACCATATGAAGTCTATAGGACTCCATCTGATCCAAGTAAGCCAAAAGCCCAAAAATCTAAAACCATTTTAAGAGTAAGTAAAGAAAACTGGTTTAAAGAGGTGAAGAAAAACATGTTTGAAGTCAAGGTTTTTAAATAACTAAGCCGAATATACATTTTAAAATGTAAAGTCTTTTCTAAAAATTTCGGCAGAGTTTCTTTTGTAAATACTGGCCCCGAACGGGGTACAACAAGAACTATATATATGCAATGATAAAAGACATCCCCAAACGGGAGCTAGCTCTTCTTCAATTGACGGTCACAACCACGCAAACAATAATATACAACGCCGAATGGCGAGGGTCAAATCCAAAAAGAAACTCAATAAGCATGAAAACCGCAATACTACTAAGCGCGACTCTAAGGTCGAATAATACATCACTAATGTCTAAGTCTGAAACAATATACAAGTTTTGGTTGATGGAATTTCTAGATACAATGAATAATACAAGTACAATGGTGGTTCTTGATACAAAAGAACCCACCTACTAAAAGTAATTCACCCGCAAGGAAGCAGTGTGCCAGAAATGCCGCTATGGAACCTGTACGGCAAAACCTGCAAGAACTGTGGCACAACGGGGGTGAGTTGCCAACTCGTGAATAGAAAATATCTACAAGCAGAAACCGAATGCAAGACATAATCCTAAGTCAATACGATCAGTATATGATATAAACCTCAAGAGTAAGTCTGAAGCGTGATAAGGTGGCAATGTAACATCTAAACATGTAGGTAGTGCCAAATACTCGTGCCAGTGCCTCAGGTAATAACATGTCATAAATATAAGGTATGTCTGCATGAAGTAAATATGATGAAGTATCAAATGAAAATCAATACACATATATTAGCGTCTCATTCCACTAATATTGGTGTAAGGGTATATATAACAGCGCCCACATACCCTGTTATATATACAAATGAAGTATGATCAATGTAGTCAAAGTCTGTATGTAATCAATGTCTGTATATATGTGGATCCCGTCCACCTGTCACCCAATGACAATAAGCATCATGCATGCAAATATGAGGATGTAATCAAAATCATGGAAATCATCATGAAACCTGTGCCTAGTATCGGCACGTAAATTCTCATCCATATGGGGCTCCGTCTGCGGTATCGGCTCTCGGCCCCGGCAGTACGGGTCAGCCCATGTCCATCTCTCAACTCCGGTCGGTATCCTCCAGATATCCGCCGAGCTCAAATACAATCACCGGTAGGTAGTAGTCCCTCTGCCAGACTCATCGTCTATTACACAGCGAAACCATTCTCGCCCCGGGGTACCATACCGGGTCCACCATGTACCCGCAACCGGCCTCATCCGCCTCCTCGAATCGGGTTTCACATATCGCTCTCAGCACCGAGAAAACACATGGTGGACGCACTGAAATATCATATCATGGGTAACCGGGTTTTTTAAACAATTATATATTCTCTTTTGAAATACCCACGGTTCCCAAATCCAGAAATATCATGAAAACAACATATCTCAATGCGTATAATCAAAACATGATGTATGCGACATGTAAAGAAAGGTAAGCATAACAGTAAGTCATGCAACATGAAATAGTAATGTGCACATGTCGAAGGAAACCGCTCTTTTAAAATGAATCAGTTTTGAAGAATATCTTGCGGTTCCCAAATCTCTAATCAAGTCAGAATCATCTATGTATGTGTACAGGTATAAGTATACAATATGCCATGCAAGAATCATATCATGAATGCAACAGTACTACAGTGTAGTGGCATGGCAATTATCGATGATGAAGTGTGTGAGCCGGCAAATAGTGTACGTGGAACATACGCATCATCGATAATGGTGCTGGTGTCCTAACAGCATGATAATAATATAGCAATAAACGTATGCAAAGCAATGCGAATAGCATGAATATGCGGAAATCAAATAATCAACACCACAGTGAAGAATCTACTATGCAAACTACAGATCTAAGTATCAAGTCAATCGGGAGAGGTATGGAACCCACCTAAATCTGAGTCGATATATATATAGATATAATAGTCGGTGATCCCGCCTCAATAATATCGCGTACGATACAGTATATCGTAAGACATTCTCGAGTCATGAGTGCGGATCTATCATCAATAGAGGCTCGTACGGTAAATCGTCGTACGGCATCCTAATAGCTGGGTACGGGTCAATATCACATTATCTTACCACATATCAGGTATCACTATCATCATATCACCTAATCTGGGGTACTGATCTAAATCTAGTACAATCGATACCATCTATCACTGCGTGTGTAAACACACATCCAAGGGCCGCTAGAGATCACATGTCGTATCCCAAATACGAATTATATCAAATCACCGATCTCGCGTCACAATGCCCAACATCATCGACTCATCTCCAATGTCATCCAATATCATCAAACACAGTGCAAGTATAATG
Source organism: Agapanthus africanus (assembly GCA_030015575.1). Lineage (NCBI taxonomy): Eukaryota > Viridiplantae > Streptophyta > Magnoliopsida > Asparagales > Amaryllidaceae > Agapanthus > Agapanthus africanus. Next base: position 426,282,483 of record CM057347.1, on the reverse strand, counting down.
AATATGCAAGAGTGTGCGTGTAGGTGTAAATCTATTCTAGGGTTCGCGACTATGAACTACACTAGTTACTTCTAACCCTACACTATCCATAATACACCTAACTATCATATATATATATATATAACAACTACGGACTGCGGGGGTGCTATACGCCATCCACCCGACTTCCCCCGTAGATATAATCTACTCACATTGTGTCTTTATTTATCGATGTCGTCACGCGTTTGCTTGCCATCCCGAAGTCTTCATGGGGTACCTACACATTAACGTATCACAAATGCGTATCAAAACCAAATCAAAGCTAAAACGACACACTAAAGCCAAAACGATACGCTATGGGGCCTATAGGTTAGAACCTACGGGTACGCCTCCAAAACCATCAACAACCATCGATATCGTCATATAAACGCCAAGTAGTCGAGGTAAAACACCATAAGCAAATTCAGAATTAGAAATACGGAATACGGAAACACGAATCCAAAACAGCAACTAAGGAAATAGGCTTCAGATTTTATCCTGGGTCAAATTAGACAAATCTATACATGTCAGGGGTCTAAACTACTGGAAATAGGGCCATGCACCAAAAACGAGGCAATTCCCTCCTGCTATGGCCGCAATTTGCGGCCAGAAGGAATTAATTGGCGGCCAGAACATGGTGGTTGGAGGTAGGGCTTTGGGTGTTGGTTTCTATTTGCCTGCACATCTCACTGCCAGCTCAAAATTATTTTTAGACGTCTCGGGTGATAGCAGATTCCCAAACACAGTGACAGATTTGCAGTTTTCCCCGATATCGATTCCGTAAATCCGTATTCTGGGTTCATGTTACAGGTATTGTCCAATACAACATCCCAACAGGGGTTCTAAGATCACTACAAGCTTCAATTTCACCTTTGATTTCAGATTAACCCTAAACCCTAACTTGAGGTTCACAAGTCCATCAAACGACACCATATCGACAAGAAACTAGAATTGATGCAATAAGAATTGAAATACTAAACTAGGGGTGCAGAAATTACCTTCTTTGGCAACTCAAGAATTTTCTTGAGTTGCACAAAGTCCTCAAGATCAGCCCTTGCTTAGTCCAATGTGTAGCTATTGAGCTTGGGAGCAACTTTTGTGAAATGGGGATAGGGTTTTGGTTAGGTTTTAATGGTGGATCTAAGTTGAAGAGGGAGAAGGAAGAAGAGGGAGAGGGCAAGAGCAGCAGCAGCTCTATGAAGGGGGGAGAGAAAATGAGGTGGAAATGATGGAGGAAAGGATCAAAAGTCAAAAGCAACCTACTCTCTCTCCCTCTCATCATCATGCTACTTTTTCCTTTTCTTTTAATTCCTTCTCACTCAAATAGTAAACCCAAATGAGAAACCATGGTAGAAAATGCACAAGTGTAGGAAAATAAAAGATATGTGCATGTTTTGCACAAAATTGTTTAAAAGCCGATTAGCGATTTTTAATCGCGATTAGCATTAAATTAGCATATAACTAATCATAAAAACTTAAGAATGACATAATTCCATAAATTACCCTATTTTAGAATTTTCCATAATTTTTCCAAAATTTTTCCCATTTATTTGTATTTAATAATACCAAAATATTAAAATATTCATTAAAATAATATTAAATTATAAAAATTCCCAAAAATTAATATTTTATTTTTTTGAAATGTTACAAGGTTTTAGTTGGGTACAGTCCCGAGTCACATGGAGGCAGTGAGCGGATCGTCGGGGATTCGTCTCTCCCGGTATTGGGGGTTGATGTCGCACAGTGCACGGGTGGCCATCACTAGAAATCCTCGGCCGAGTTAGTGGAGAATTACTGATTTGGATCAGTAGTTTCTCAGGAGGTGATGGGCTTCATACCGACACGAATTATCGCGTTATTAGGGGTCTGACTTTATCCACCCCTCTAGACTCGATATGCGATACTCTTAGACGAACGGACCGGACTGTACGGACATTGTCACTGTCAGGCTCAGTAGGGTTTTCTTTCGCTCGTCAACTTCCCTTCCAATCAATACATAGGCAACCGTTACGTACAGTCAGTACCTCTAACGTACTAGAGGTTATACCCAGTGCCAGTGTGTTGATGAGTCATTAGAGTCCCCCACACACAGTTTCCCAAGTTCGGGCAAAACGTTGTAGAGGCCGTATGGTTTTATGGCAGGGTTCGGAAAATGCACGTACGTTTACGCACGTGTCATATTTCGGGCAGATAATACTGGTGGGCTTTGGTTTAAGCCGGATCCGAGTATTATACTGTGTAGATATAATATCTTTGTCTCAGATGCATTTGTATTCGGTCGTGATACAAATGCGGGTATGTTTATACTGTTACGGGGTTATCCTGAAATTCATTTCAGGATCGCTTTTGGAAGTTGCCAGTTTCCAGTTTTCTATCACCCGTATTTAACATTCGGTTAAATGCAGGTTTATCTTTTCGTCTTGAGGGTGAGTCATGAGTGTGTGGAAGCTTCTAGATGGTGACTAGGATGATGAGGTGGTTCATGACTCATTAGTGCATTGATTGTGCATATAATGATAGGATGACTAAGGTTTATGATTTCATTGTTTGCCATTAATGATATGTTAGGTGTTTAAACATGACTCATTCTTTCATTTATGGTTGTGGTCACCTTCCCCTCTCCTACACTCACCTCCCTCCTCCTTATAAGTGGTCGGCCATTCCTAGTGAGGAAAGGGTTGCTTGAAAAAGATTATGATAGTTTTGGTGCATATAAATTAGATATGATCAATTTCTAATTTACCCGATTCCAAAAGGCAACTTCATTAATCGTTCATCCATAGCTTTGGATGTAACGAGACAAAGTGTTCTACTCATTCTCTACATCAATCTTGGTCATCTCTTTTAGCAAACTTGATGATCGAGTTGCCTCGGTTCAGAGGCGGGAGCCCGTTTAAAGATCCGTCGACATGGTGTCACCTGGACGAGGAGACTGGAGATTCAGGAGATCGGAGCAGCCGCAACAAAGCGTGGGATGATGGTTGAAGACCGAAGGACTCGAATCGTTCGGTATAACATTTCTACCCACTTTGTAGTTTGTTAGTTTAGCTTTAATGGCAGATCCGGGTTATAGTACGCGATAGCGCCAGTTGTAAAAGTTTTTGTTCCGCGTTTGGTGTCTGTTAGACGGCCGGGGCGCTACCGTGGACTTACAGCTATATGTAAAGTGTATAGCCTATAAAGGCAAAGATAATGAAATATCTCAACAACTTTTTTCTCTCTCCCAAAAGGAATCAAGATCTGTGATCTTCTCCTTTATCAAGATTCTAAAACCTTCCTCTTTATTTTGGATTAAATCAAGAGTTTAACTCTTTCTTTCTCAAAAATAAATAGTTTTTCACCACAAAACCCATGAAGGGGAGCTCGGATCTCCAATCAGATCTCGAAAAGGGGAGACTTTTAAGTCCCATCCCCTTTTCTTTAAGATCCCGCCAATCAAGAGAAGGAAGAAGGAGACCCATATCCAAAAATCTAAGTTTGGACAGATCCGAGGCTCAAAAGAAGAGCCAAAGATTCCTAGGAGTTTAACTCCTTTCTAAATCTGTTGGAGTTTAACTCCATAAATTAAATTTCTGTTAGGAGTTCAACTCCAAAACCCCTTAGGAGTTCAACTCCCCAACCTAGGGGCTAGGCCCCTTCCCGCGGGTTTTTCCTGTGGTCACGTGTGCGCCGCGTGACCCCGGACGCTAAGGCGCCCACGTGACCCCGGACATTAAGGCGCCCAATGGTCACGTGTGTGCTACGTGACCCCGGGCGCTAAGGCGCCCAATGGTCACGTGCACGTACAGCGCACGTGACCCGCGGGCGCTAAGCGCCCACATGCGCCCCACACGACCCGCCCAGCCCCCAGTGGTCGCGTGCAGCGCACGTGACCCGCGGGCGCGTGCTGCGCACGTGACCCGCTGGCTCCCAGTGCCCACGTGCTGCGCACGTGACCGGAAGGCGCCAAGCGCGCGCGCGCCAGGCACGTGACCCGTGGGCACCATGCGCCCACGTACCACGCACACGTCTTTAAGACGCTTCCCCCCTATTTTTTATATGCACTCCACACTAAATATACCTCCCCCGTTAGAAAAAATTTCTAACGGGGCGCTGCCCTGCATCCCGCAAGGGGCTGCTAGCCCCCTTGACCCCCAGCCCGCTATCCGGGTAGCGGGACCCCCGTAAAAACTCTGCGGGGCCCCGATATATCCAAAACCCCTTTCAAAACACAACACACGCACACTGCACATTGAGTTCACATGACCAGTTTGACCCGTCAATCGGAGGTTCCCTCGCTCCAAAGACGAGGGGTAATTAACGGCAGCTTAGTCCGTGGCTGCCGGAGATTCGGATCCCCACAATCAATAAACCCCAGCCTACCCTACGCAGGGGGAATCTGTAATGCGCCTGACAAGTGCGCGCGTATTCCCATCTCAATAGGGTGACGAAAAACACCCTATAGGAACGACGCGAACCATGGAGCGTCGCGCCTTGCCTGTGCGTTTCTGCGGCGTGTTGTCTGCGCCGGTCACTCTTCCAGATTTTACGGGTCAAGAGAGATCAAACGACGCCCCATGAAAGCGAAGAGAAGTTTAAAAAGCCCTCATCTTGAGGCCACCGAGCAGCTTCACTGCTCGGTCACGACCCAAATATGGCACATGACTGGCACTTAAATCACGTGACATCTAAAAACATCGACGCGGTTCAAGTAAGCCAAACCCCGGAATCTAAACCTTTTTGAAAATATTGGAGGTGAGTTTAAAATAGTCATCAGATGGAATCGGTTTAAATAACATTTAAATTTAACTAAGTATATTTGAAAAGCATCTATGACGTTTTGAAAATCTGACAACACCTCCTTTATAAATTTTATATAAAAACCCGATACAACTACCATAATAAAATAGCATCCCAACGGAAGCTAGCTTTCACGTCAAAAAGGTGGAACAGCCAAACAATCTATATCAGAAGTCGACTCTAAAGAGTGCGACATCACCACACATAAACTCTAAGTCTCGTTTCTAAATCCATAATATATCATTTCTAAGTTGATGGAGTTTCCACTAGATACAAGAATATATAAATAATCAAGAGTGAGTATGATACAATAATAACTCAATTACCCATCAATCCCCAAAAAAATGTGTGCCCAAGCCGCTGATAATCCAAGCGGTAAAACCTGCAAGAAACTGTGGCACAACGGGATGAGTTGCCAACTCAGTGAATAAAAGTACATCTAAAGGTAGAAATCGAAATGCATGATAATACCTAGGTCATAAATATAGTACTTGTCATAATCTGTACCGATGTACTATATGATATGCATATGTGCAATACTAACTATCATGCAATCCCAAGTATACTATCTCAATGTCATATGAGTCAAAATCATGAATCTATAATCCGTATTATAAATCCCTTTTTGTCTATGAATGTCTGAACAAATATACGCAGGTACTGTCCTCCGGATCAGTCCTGGTTGAATCCAATAAACAATATCTAACTGTGTACCTCATGATAATGATCATATCAATATATATATATAGATGTCCAGCATCGACATCGAAATCCGAAATCTCTCGTGTCCAGCATCGATACGTAACTGCAAATATCGTTGACACCATCTCAACAGATGATCGCCACCCGGTATCCTGGCTACGATCAGTATCCCCTGGATATCCGCCGTGCCTACTCGAACCTCGGTCAGTATCCCCTGGATAACTGCCGTGTTCATTTATATCTCCGGAATCGAGTTACCTCGTTAAGCTCCCCGCCTATAATGCTGCTATCCTGCCCCTCGGTCTTGACCGGGTCCACTATGTATCCAACTGTATGGCTCCCAACTCAGTCTGGATATTTATACAAATCCGAAACCGTATGACCCCAAACTCAGTTCGGATATCAAAATCAGAAAACCCAAATCTCATGGTGGACGTTTTCTCATCATATAAAATATCGAGTGAGGAATAAGAAACTTGCATAAATTGTATTGATGATATATTATATATATACATATATAACAGTGTCTCATACCACCGATATATATCATCAGGGTAAAATATCCAGAAACTCCATAAGAATCAAATATAGCATATATAGTACTAATAATCGTAATTTACAACAGGAATAAAGAAGACTGCATAATTATATCACATAATTATAGATTTCAATTCTACTGTGTCATGGTACTACTAATGATGTGTAGTGTAGCATACGCATCTGTGCTCGTACAACATGGCAATCATTAGTATTTGTGCAAGTGTTCTACGGTGTAACAATCTATTTATTTTAATACATATATAACAGCACGGTTCTACAGTGACATGGCAGTACCAATGAGGTGTAATATAACATACATTTACGTGCCTGTGCAGCATAATACTCATTGGTAGTTGTGCAGTGTTCTATCAGAGTGTGCGTGCGCAGAAACATATAATATAGATAATATAATGCAAACCTGTAAAGTAATCTAAACGTACTTATTGTAATTATTTGATATGAGCTATACAATTATCTTTTAGAAAAGAATGGGAACGTTAAGTTTGAAATGAGGAAGCTGCCCTAAATTTAAAATAGATATTTGCTTTAGAAATTGGCACGCATCCTGATAGTTTATTTAAAAGACAACGAACCATGGGTTTTTTTTTAAAGAATATAGCTCATACCCGTATTACATCCTAAAACAGAATATAATCTATCTCTACGAGTCAAAGAATAAATTGGCCGTTATTCGGCATACAAAGTTCATCATTTCCAATACGTATAAATCCTTGTATTATAGCTCATCATATCGCTATATCCATATCATTCTAAGTACGGCATGATTCCTCGTACAAACTCATCAATTCATACCCATGTCGTACGCATCCAACATTATGTACCTGTCTCATTTAAAACTATATATGAACTCTATGCAAATGAAGGACATATAAGATGCGATACTATATCAATATCTTGAATAACTACAATACTAACTAGAATCATAATAATATTTATAAGGTTGCGGGGGTGCTATACGCCATCCACCCGACTTCCCCAGTAGATGTAAATCTACTCACCAACTTGAGAACTCGCTGAATCCATGCTGCTACATCGCCAACTCCGTCTCGGAATTCTCGAATCGTACCTATATTCGTATTTAAATCACATTGAAGTAAATATCATATCGGAAACCAAAACAACAAGCTAAACACCCGTAGGTCAGAACCTACAGCACACTTAACCCAAAAACGACAATATAATTCTGTCGTTAATGTATAAACGTTAACGGTTCAGCTGCAACATTGAAATACGAAAACTTCGTATCGTAAATATCTGAATTTTGATAAAAACCATTTTTAAAACATTCTCAGATTTCTCTGTATGAATAATTAGACAAAACAAACAATACAGATACTTATAATTTACCCAAACAAAGTCACGGGAGAGAAACCAACACCAAACTCTCAAGGGGGTCGGCATCGCCGGAATTTTTAAGGTGGGTCGCCGGATTTTGTGGTGAGTTTAGGCTCTGATTTTAAGTGTAATCTTCTAACTTTGCTCATTATACTTTTGATCTTGCTAGTTTTTCTAGTGATTATACTTATTAGTTCCAGATTCACTTTCTATAGTTAAATTATCACAAACACTAAACATGCTATGTGTCTTATATATAATTTTTACTCCTAAACTGATATTAGCTTACACAATTAACCCACTGAAAAACTAACTTATTTAAACAATACCAAACATACCTAAACACCTACAGAGAGATACCCCAAAAACCCAAAACACCAAATTCTACTATAAATCCGGCGAGATCGGATTTCTCCTTAAGGTCGCCGGCCAAAATCCGAGGGGATGGGTCCGTCTTCCTATGGGTTATTCTAGGTCTAATCTATAAGATTATTTAATTGTTTGATTACTTTACTTATCAACTAAACTAGAGCAGATTCAAACAGAGGCTAACTTATCAAAATACGATATTACGAAATTCGATTTCTAATGTAAAACAGTTTCAGAACCAAAATCATACAGGGTTCAAGAATTATACTTACAACAAGATCACTAGAAAAACTTTCTCTGAGATGCACAAGCTCAAGCTCCTAGCTAGAGGGTGATGGTGAAGCCTTAGCACTTAGCTCTTCTTTTCACTCATTCTTATTTTCTTTTGTGAGTTCTTAAGGTTTACCTTCACTTCCCTTTCTTTTACTTCTGATCTTATGAACTGAACAAGGGGTGAGATAAGGAAAAGAATGAGGGTTTGTGGTAAAGAAAGGAGAAGGTGGAAAGTGCAAGGTGGTGGTGTAAAGGGAAGAAGGAGGAGGTGTCACACAAGTAGTGGGGTAGGGTTTCATGCAAGGAGGAGGTGGAGAGATGTGAGAAAGGGTGAGGGTATGTTGAGGTTGAAGGTTTAAACTTAAGTTATCATAATTTCTACCCTTATAGAATTTTAAAATGAAAGAAAACCCTTCATAACATAATTTAGTTAAATAAGAATTAAAAGATATATAATAGTTAATCTATTACTTAAAGGTCATTATCTAAATGAAAAATCAGCCATCATGTTTAAATAATTAAATATATCATTAATAAATGATATCACACTTTTATTTACATTTATCAAAATAATAACATTTTTCGGACATGATTCCTATACTTAATTTCATAAGCGATATCACTTCCGTAAAAATATCAATTTCATTATTTATAATAAAAATATAATTAAATATTCTTAATTTTCCAAAACGTTACATTCACTAAGGATCGAAGCCCTCGTCAAGAGGCCACCGAGCAGCTTCCCTGCACGGTCAATCCTTAGCGGGTAACTTTCTACTCACCTACGCTAAGGATTGAAGCCCTCGTCAAGAGGCCACCGAGCAGCTTCCCTGCTCGGTCAATCCTTAGCGGGTAACTTCCTACCTACCTACGCTAAGGATCGAAGCCCTCATCAAGAGACCACCGAGCAATTTCCCTGCTCGGTCAATCCTTAGCGGGTAACTTCCTACCCACCGACGCTAAGAGTCGAAACCCCACCAAGGGGAAATCGTGCAGATCCCTGCTCGGCTAACCTCCGAGTGATAAATTCATACCATTTCAAGACAAAGGTCTAGGAACTACATCACGGGGGAATCAGCCAACGCCGACCAATTCTAACTCGGCTAATGTTCAACTCACACTAAAAGACGTGGTCGTCGGTCCGACTCTAAGGGATGGACAGATACCGACCTTCCTACACTGAGAGATCTTCCGATATATTCTAAGTGAACGATCGCCACCTCGACTCTGGGGGCGGGAGGGCACCAACCTTCCTGCACTTGGCGATTAATTGACTTACACTCGACGCGCAATCGTGACTTACACTCGACGCACGATCGTCGTCTAAAAGGCCGGTCATCGACCTACGGCCTAACACTTGAATCGAGGAAAAGACCGACATGCTCAAGTACTCACGCAAGAAACGCATTATCATGTAGAGGAAAATAAACCCAGTTTTATTCATGTTCCGAAGTTCTTTACAAGCTATTCTTGCCTCCTCAGCCTTACAAACAGTGCCCGAAGGCTTACAAAATTTGAGAAAAACAAAAAGCTCAGGCAGCAGGCTCTGCCCGGATCTCGCCTTGCTCGGCACCGCCCTCAGGGGCCAAAGCTTCTACTTCCGTAACCGCCCTTGCGGCGTGTCCACCGAAAGTGGGACCCGAGCGCGGAGCTCACTATCGGCAAACTCCGGCATTAACGCCTTGACAGCGTCAAGAGCTTCTTGCTAAATGATGGCAGAGGCTTCGCCGATGTCGGCGTAGAACTGGTCTGACGCCTTATACATGTCCACCGACTTGCGAGCTCAGAGCTCGGCGATCTTCGCCGTCTCAAGCGCAGCCTCAGTCTCCCTCTTGTTGGCGTCCCCCGCCTTCTTCATTATGGCGTAGCGCTTGCCCAACTCCTCCAACTTGGTCTCTACGACTCGGTGGGACTCGCTCAGAAGTCGGTGAGACTCCTGGCTCTTAGAGATCATGAGCTCCCCGGCGGCCAACCGGGTTTCAAGGGCGGCTGTCTTCTCCTTCTCCTACCGCAGCTGAAGGTGCAGATCCTCCACCTCCGAAGACGATTCCCCAGCCTTCTTCATGACCCGGGCAATCTCCTCGGATTCCATGTTGACGATAAAGGCGCAATATTGGAGGACCTAAGGAAAGCAGCAGATGGATTTAAAGCTGTTCAGACCAAGAAATGGCACTTAAGATAATACTTAAACGGATACCAACCTTAACTGCCTCCAGAGCAATGGCGGCCACTTGGCCCTTTAGGGTCCCCCGGGGAATCTTGCCCCCGGCCGACTGCTTCATATCCACGAGCAAGCTGTCGGCGACGGAAAGCCCCGAGGGGGCCACGAAGCAGACATCCCTCACCTGCACGGGAATCCCCTCAGGGATCTCAGTCGACGGCGCGTGGGAGACCGTCATTTTCCTCTTGAGGGGAACCTCGGTCCCCCCTCCTCCTCCATCACCCGGGGTTCCGGGTCTCGCATGTGCTTCTGGCTACCCCCGCGGCGGTCATCGGGGGCTTGGGGCGACCTGGAAGGTCTCGCCGATGGTGACAGTCTCAGGGCCGAGCTCGGGCCGGCTCAGGACATGGTCACGCCCCCGGCCTTCTTCTGGGACGTAGCGGCTATGGCAGCTAGGATCCTGAATCGATCCATTTGTCCTGCAAAAGGAGAATACACAGAAAAGTTAGTGATGCAAGAAGGGCAAAAGGAAATTATTCAAGTCTAAACAGATCGTCCAAGCTCCTAACTTACCCACGAAGCGCGGGGGGCTGAGCCCGGCCCAGGTAAGGACTTGCTCGGAAAGCAAGACGTCGGCCCGCTGGATCAGCTCCCACATGGACACCGCCCTCGCCTCGGGAGAGGACGACTACTTCGCCCGCGGGCAGTCGGCCATGTGCCACTGTATAGGCATAGGCCAATTCTCGTCCTCGGGTAGCCCGACAAATACAAACTTCTCCTTCCATTCGTGAATGGAAGAAAGAACGACTACTACTCCCGACCCGGCCACCCCTCCCTTACGTTTTTTGAAAGAAATATACACCCAGCTCGGCTCATCCTTGCGGGTGCCAGGATGATTTTTGTAACAGAGGAAGGAAGTAAGAAGGGTCAGGCTGAAAGGGATGCCGTCAAGTTTCAGCCGAACCAAGACCCCGAAGAGAATTCTCCACGAGTTCGGCACTAGCTGGCCCGGGGCAAGTTGGAAGCAACAAAGTACCCCCACATACTTCATGTGGAAAGGGCAGACGCATTCCAGCCCAGAATGCGTCCAAGTACAGGGCAATCTCCTTGCTCTACATCTGATCCGCCCTTTCATCCTCCGTAGCTAAACGAAGCGAATAGCTAGGGGGAATGTGGAAGCGAGCTCGAATCACGGTAAGCTCGTCCATGTTTCTCAAGATGGAGGGCGCATCGCGAGCATTCCCGATGCGCACTTTAGAGGCCCTTTCCGTCGCCTGGCGACAAGCGGCACGGGTAGTCCTAACTCTATGGGGGGAACCCGACGCAGATGGGGCAGTCGAAGAGGCGGGAGAAGACACCCTGGACTCAGTTCCAACAACTGGAACCTCATCGCCCGACTCGACCCTAACAACTTCTACAGACTCCTCGAAGAAAGACATCTAACCTGATTCAAAGGGAAGGTTTCGTCGAGGAAAGGCGCGGGAGATCTGATCGGAAAAAAAAAGGAGGAACGCCGAGCAATCTCTCGCAACGAAGGAAAATAATGGCGGAAGTGTTAACCTTAGGGGGTTCCTCTCCTATTTATACAACTCGAAGGGAAGTATCCGACGGCCCTGATCATTTCCCGCCGAAACAAAGCGTCGTGTCTGCCGGCCGTCAAACCCCCACGTGTCGAATGACCATTGGAGACGTCCCTTCGGCCGCAGGCGACAGTGACAACCTGTCGCATCCCCCAATCCGCGTCAGACACGTGGCCTGCACCTCAACAGACGTGCGAGCGAATCGGCGCCCCCTCTTTAAAGCACGATCATTTCCCTGATCCGCTGATGTCATCAAAAATGCACGCGAAGATCCAAGCGCCCGGGATACGCCACGCGGGCTCATAAATCCGAACGACGCAACTGCCCACACCGAGTCGTCCCAGAAATCCGCGCCGATAGATTTTTAGCAACAGTGTGCGTCCAGAAAACCGATCAGACCACTCTCAACTCGACCCATAAATAGGTCGGGACGAGAGTGGGGGGCTAATGATGATACTCATAAGTGGGAATTTTCCAGATCATGACACACGGTAAATGACGTGTCCCGGGGCTCACGAGACAGGAGCAAACACGATACATTGAAGGCATTCCCGGGGTCTTCGTCCCGAGGATTGACCCGACCTTCGATGGCCTCTCAGCCCTCCCAACTCGCCTCCGAGCTATCACAGAACCGAGCTTTCTCGGCCTCCCGCTCGCCTCCGAGCCTCCCGCCGAGCTAAGCCTCCCCGGTTCTACCAAGTAACCAAGAACGCAGAGCCCAAGCGCCTCCGCCAAGGCCCTGTGTATCTCGCCAGAAGCGAGATATCCGCCACCCAACATTCTGCGTTCCACGCCGTCGTATCCCCCATTAACGAGCGTATCTCGTCATTAATGGGGGAATCCCGTTATTCACGCAGGCGTAATGTCAGGGACGTAACCGACGGCGAAAATCTCGCGCCATCTCGCTCCAAGCGACCACTATAAAAACCTCTCTATCGGACGACTCAGGTAAGGCAATTTCGATCCAACAAGCCGCTATTCTGCTCAAATTTCTCGGCTAACTTGATCGTCGGAGGATCCACGGTGGTACAACCTTCCCGGGACTTCTTTGCAGGTAGCTCGGCTTCACCTACAAATCAACTCATTGAGAACCACACGTCCAAGGAGACAACCTTCAACACCAATCTCAACCCATCATCGACGTTCGCGACAGATCGACGGAGGACAACATCTGAAGGAGATCCAGGCCTCCATCAATTAGTATATCCAGAAAAGATTTATGTCACTGACACAATGAAAGATATAGGAAGAAAAACTACATGCAGGAAATGCAAACAACCGATACAAATTTACTGAAATCAGGCAATAACAATTATTATTATAAAAAGGAATTTTAAGGTACTTTACATGGAAGATTGAGGCTCCTCATTGTACAGAAGTGACCTCCATGAAGGATTCCGACGAAGAAAAGTGTCCTGCAGTAGAGAGACCAAATGAGTCCTTACATTTTTTTTATTTAGTGCATAACATAAACAAAAGAAAGAACAATCGTAACTAGTGAAGGCATCTAAATATAGTCACCTATATTTGTGAATTTGCAACATGATCATTGGACTGTTAGTGGCATTTATTAGAGATGAAGAAATACGTCTCTTGGAGTCCGACAATAGGAGCTTTAGGGCATGAAATGAACTACTAAATTGATGCAATAAATAATTTCAAGCATTACTGACTTTTAATAGAGATACGAGAGTTTTTCTTCTATATTGGTCAAAAAGTCAACTTTCTACAATTATTTTTAATGATTGACACCGTCCATCTTGATCAAGAAATAGGTAACATGAAAGGAAACACCATTTTCTTTGAAAACGTCAATGATCCGGGGGGCGTTAAAGAGCACGTTCACGCTTAAATGTTTGGTTGAGAACAACCGCAATCACTTCGCCTCACAATTCTTCTTGACATGTGGCATACATATTTTAAGGTTTGCACACACAAAAAATTATGTGATTTCGTCACTTCAGGGTCACAAAAAATTATTGGTTTACCTATCATGGAACATTTTCCATAACCAAACCATCGCTGAAAAATAGTGTGCATATATGTTGTAGGCCATGAAGATCAACCTGGACAATGTCTCTCTCTCTCTCAGCAATATAGGAGAAAAACTCTCTTCTATGACAAGGACACCCATGTCTCCTTTTAATATGACAAATAATTTGTTTTATATGAATAATGGGATGTAACATGATGTAATATATAATTTCGAGCATTAGTGACTTCCAAAAAATGTGTTTTATATGGATGACAGGTTGTGACATGATGCATACTATTCTATAAGGGAAATCGGTGAGAGAAACAAATTGAAAATTTGGTATTAATTTGAAATTTATAGATCAGGATTTTGGCACTAATTAGGAATTAGGAGAGTAGTGATGATGATGATGATGAATCTACAATGGCTTCCACATCATAAAGGACATCAATTTAACATAGTTTTGTTAAACGTCCAAACCAACTGTAACCTATCTCTATTATTATAGTGCTAAAATGAGGGGGTCTCAAAATTGAGAATCCAATTTCAATAGCAACCTTCTAAATGGCTATAAAATTTTCTCATTTTTTCTGGCACAAAAAAAATTTGCTAACTACTCTGTCTCTCTTGACTAACTACTTTCCCACTATCTCTTCCAACAACAACTTTACAAATCTCTTCCAATTACGCGTGTAAAATACTAATAAATATAATGTTGAACATAGTGGGCAAAAAGATACACCATGAAGTGAAGTGATGTTTCTGGTTTATTTGCTAAATTATATATTCTTTCCATATCGGGCGAGGCTAAATTACACTAAAGCCCCTTCGACTTGTGAAATGTCCCCGCCACTGCATCAAACTAACGTGCATCACGCATGTAAAATACTAATAAATATAATGTTAGACATCGAGGGCAAAAAGATAACACTATGAAGTGATGTTTCTGGTTTATTTGCTAAATTATATATTCTTTCCATATCCAGCAAGGCTAAATTAGACTAAACCCTCATTCGACTTGTGAAATGTCCTCGTCACTGCACCAAAACTCTGAAGTTATGATGAGAGTTGAGAGAATATATTTTATATTCTAATACAGCCCCCGCAGGTCGAAGGCTCTTTGGTCCGAAACCTGGAATTTTGCGCAGCGGTATTTTTAATTAAAGAAATCCGTATTTAATACGCGTCCGGTAAGAATCAAACCTGGGTTATTCTGATATCATGTGAAATGTCCCTGCCACTGCACCAAAACTCCAAAGTTGTGATAGGATTGAATATATTTTATACTCTAACAAGACTTTGGTTTTAAGAGGATTTTCTTCACCATAAGGTAATTTAATGAAAAAATGGTTATAGGTAATGTTAGTTTAGTGTAATCTAGCCTAAATCTATAAACACTGGGGTTCCAATTGAGGCTCATTCAATACAATTCCAAATTCCCTTTCTTCTGTAAAAATCA
The DNA here is from genome assembly GCA_030015575.1 of Agapanthus africanus. NCBI lineage: Eukaryota > Viridiplantae > Streptophyta > Magnoliopsida > Asparagales > Amaryllidaceae > Agapanthus > Agapanthus africanus. The sequence continues at coordinate 426,267,271 of CM057347.1, read as the reverse complement.
AGGCCTACCAATTTTGTTCAATTTACAACAGAAGTGTCAGAAACAAATTGCCCATAAGCTGCTCGACAAAATACCCAAATTAAAAAGAGTTATAGATCCAAATTTTACCGAGATGTAAGAGCAACTGGGCACGACGAGCATCGAATTTCGCTGCGCGTGATCGAAGGCAGCGACGCAGAGGTGATTGACCAGCCCTAAGCCCCTCTTGCTCCTGGGGACAAAGGTATGCACCATGTCCATCACTGTTGGCTCCAGCTTCTTCTTGTTGATGTTGGTGGTGGTGCCTGATATGAGATTGTATTGGAGATAGGCTAGCTTGTCCTCTGTTTCAAATTTGGATTCTTTCTCATTCCATATGATTCTTGGGGCTGCTGCTGCATCTGCTGCCTTTGCCATCTCTCTCTCTTTCTCTCTCCCCCTCTCCCCTCCTTCCTCTCTCTCTCTCTCTCTCTCTGGTTATTTAAACTTTGAAGAGATGGTTGAATTGGTTGTGTGCCCAATGAGTTATTTTAGAAACATCATTTTAAGGGTAAATTGCTGAGCACTTTTTTATGCTGGCAAAAAACCCTGGTCTCTTGATGTAGTCAAAACCCTGGAAATTTTTCATGCCATATCTACATTGTAGCCTGCTATATCTAACCAATTCATACAAAATATTTAGATATCGCGGAAAACGGTTTAGATATCATAGACAACTGCGTAGATATCACTGGCTACAGGGGCGGATCTACATGAGGCCAAGCAGGGGCAATTGCCCCCACTGAATTTTTGCTAAAAAACAAAAGATTTATATCGATAGTAAGAAAGTATTATATTTTGGAATATTGAATCAAATATCGATCATATCGGCCGATGTATCGTATTAGGACCCCTCACGATACGATAAAACCGACAAAATTTCGCCGATATATAGGCCGATATTGAGATATCGGCCGATATATCGCCCGTATATGACATATGAGACACAAAGCCGATACGATTCTAATATCCACCGATATATGATATCTAAAACCTTGTTTAGGAATATATATTTTATACATACATATGCTATAAAGCATTAATATTAAAGTCTAGTCCGACAAGTTGCACAATTGCTTGCTTGAAGGTCATAGGTTCAACTCCTAGTGTTTGCATTATATATATTTTCTAGCACAAATTTAGTGACAGGGAGATAAAGAATCGTGTGTGAGTTCTAGTTATCTCTACTATTACACTGAGAATTCAATTTCAATGACCATTTTCTAAATGGCTATAAAATTGTTCAATGAGAGCTTTACTAAGAATTTGGATGGACTTGTCATTCAATCTCAAGATATAAACCGGTGATTTCATGCGTAAAATAAGACTTCCTGAGGTTAAAGAAGCTTTGAACAGAATGGGTTTAAAAAAAACGGTTGGTCCTGACGGGATTCCTATCGAGATTTGGAGATGCTTAGGAGAAATAGGCATTAAGTGGCTGACAAATCTGTTTAATAAGATTTGGCAGACAAAAAAGATGCCAAATGAATGGAGGAAAAGTATCCTTGTACCTATCTACAAGAACAAGGGTGACATTCAAAATTGCTCAAACTACCGTGGAATAAAACTGATGTGTCACGCCATGAAACTTTGGGAGAGAGTGATTGAACACGGGTTAAGGAAGGATATTAAGATAACAGAGAACCATTTTGGGTTCATGCCTGGACGATCGACGACAGAGGCAATTCATTTGCTTCGTCAACTTTTCGAGCGTTTTCGAGAGAGAAGAAGAGATTTGCATATGATATTTATTGATTTAGAAAAATCGTACGACAAGATACCTAGAGAGGTATTATGGAGGACAATGATGAAGAAGGGGGTCCCCGTCAAGTATATCGACATAATCAAGGATATGTACGATGGAGTAGTGGCAAATGTCAGAACTTGCGGCGGCTTAACGAGTGATTTTCCGATTACAATTGGTTTACATCAAGGATCTGCATTAAGTCCATTCCTGTTTACCATCGTGATGGATGAGCTTACTAGAACTATCCAAGATGAGGTACCTTGTGTCACGCCCCGCTTCCCAAAATACGGAATACGAGGGGTAGACAAGGCCAGCCATGCTCCTACGGTCAAGGAAATGTCCCACCGTAGTCACACTTCGGCTTCTAGTTTATCATGGTAAACAGTAAATAATGCGCAGGTAATGAGAAATGCAGTAACTGGAATAAAACAGTAAAATGAACTGACCTGATGGGAAACAAAAGATATAACTCTGAATAGCAAGTCAAGAAGTCTGTGTTACACGTCTAGTTCTGGTCCAGGCTAAATCTTCTCCTCACACTGAGCATGCATACTCAGGTCGTCAGAGCGACACAATAGCAATATAATATATATAAAATCATGTGACAATTCTAACAGTGGTAATAGATATGTGAAATAGTAAATCAATGACATCATGAATATGAATGTGCAGTAATCAATGCAGCGGAACAGTAAAGCAGTAGAACGATATGTCACGTATGTCAACACAGTATATAAGGTATATAAATGTCAGTATCCCTATCAGTCTCTAAGTCTCACTGCACAGGTCACTAAGCCTATCGTCAGTCCAAGTGTGAGAATCAACCACTGGCGAGTGTCCTCCACCCAAGGGTAGAACCCAAGGGCAAGGGACCACGGGCCCAACATGTATATCACGGTAATAATCACATACCCTGTAAATCTCCATATATCTCCCTAAATATATAAGCCGGCATGGGACTCCCGAGATTCTGTTGAACTCACACTCAAACTACCCCACACCCCGTGGTCTACATCAAACGCTAACCATAACCCTAAATACCAATCGGTCTGTGACAAGTCTGCGCGAGAACTGGAAGCAGGACCTCCATCAAGCACATCCCGACTAATACCTAAGATAAATAGCAGTGTATGATGCCTTATCTGTGACACCCGTGCAAGCGCTTTCATAAGTGTCCCATACCACTTATAGTCACACGTACACGCATCCCACAGACGTCGACAATACAATAGAATAATAGGGTCACTGATTGTGTACAAGTACGTATCACTTTCACTTATTCACGGATACACGAACACTGACGTACTTGCCACAATCATCACTAAAATCTAACACTGGGTAAATGCACGATATCACTAGGTTATCACTACAATGATATGGGTATGATATGATACGTAAACAGTATATGAAGTATGATTAAGGTGTCATAAAGTAGTATTCTATCACTTGCACGATTTATCATGAAACGTACGTGTATAGTTTAGTGAAACGATAAACAGGTAATAATTAGTATGTTCAGTTGTCCATCCATCGAATTTAGTTTCAAGCAAATCGGGTTCCAGGATCATTAATTATAACCATTTCATTTTAAGCGCTCGCGGCTGGAAATCCGGTTTCAGAATCAGAAGTCCGTTTCGCAACGCATTTTAATCCCAGTTGGGATCATATTTTAGCGACGCTACAGTTGGATGAAATATAGGATTTTCAGTAAGGTTTTCAACGCAACAGACGGATCTTTAATCGCGTCTGTACGTCAGGAGATATACACTGTTTAGTGCTAGTAGGTCAATTCTGATTCTGTTGGGACTGTTATGCGTCCCGATCGTTTAAATTACAGAATAAATAACAAACAATAACGCAATAGAATGAAACCAGTTGTGTTGTCTAGCTAACAGGTTCACCTACAATAAACAGCAGAGTTCCGCAACCTACGAGTTAAGGAAATCTTGTGGTACCCAATACGGAACAGCAAACGACAATTGGAGTCGCTCTGGACTGCAGTCCAGAGTCGCACTCCGATCCAAATATCGTCATAGTTTAAGTACAGGAATATTTGGAAACTAGTCTAGGATTAAAGTTCGCCAATTTGGCTTCGATTTGAGCCCTAGAACGCATCAATCCAGTGTATATATAATTTATGGTGATTTTAATAGTTTTCAGGTACAAGAAAATTCCAGTTTTACGGTTAAACTTGGGGGTAATTGTTTTAGTCGTTAACGGTCATATTTTCCAGCGAAACTTACACACGGTATTCATCACAGCGAGGGCCAATGTAAGTAATCCAGTTCGTCAATTCAGAAGAATATTTTCATTGGAAACACACGTCGAACATGTATGGCACATAATTAATCCAAGAGTGTAACACTATGATCTATGCAATTAACGATTGTAACTAGGATATATAGCATGTAAGCAAGTAAAATACTTGCCTGAAATTGTCTCGGGGTTGCACGGCAGCAGTGGCGTCACGAACACGCGACACACGCGCGGCACGGCGCAGCACAGTTCAGCCTTTTGGAATCAGACAATCGTATCCACTCCAGTTACTCTCTGTACGACCGTTATCATCACCGCCCGAGTTGCTTTTGGTGTTGATTTGCGAGAGGAAGAGAGAGAAATTTCTGAGAACAGGAGGGGGGAATTTAGAGAACTAGAGAGAGTTAGAGAGAGAGTAAGAGGGAGAGAGAGAAAGTTGTAGAGTGAGAAAGACAGAGATTAGAGAGAGGGAGCACAGAGAGAGAGAGAGGGTGAGAAAACTGAGAGATAGAGAGTGAAGGAGAGAAACAGAGAGATAGGAGCAGGGAGAGAGAGAGACTGCAGTGAGAGAGAGAGAGAGAGCAGAGTGAGAAAGAGAGAGAGAGGGTAGGCACAGACAGAGAGTGAGAGAGTGTAGAGGGAAAGGTATGGTGAGGAGGATGACGACGACAACGATGATGTTGATGATGAGGTCGACGAGATGCGATGGATGTCGACGACGAGACGAGGAGTTCACCGGTCGTCGGCGCAGGGGTGGCTGAGCTCGAGTGCAGGGTGATGGTGGGGAATGGTGACGGAGGCGACCAAGGGTGGTCGTGGTCGGAGTTTGGTGGATGGAGGTGAGGAGATGAAGTGGAGAGACTGGAGGTGAGGCGAGAAAAGGCGGGGTGTCTGCAGTCGTCGAAGTCATCGGCGGCGGCGGGGCGAGTGAAGGAGTCGGCCGATGACGGGTGCAGGGATCGGGGTCCTGTGGTGGGTGTGATGGCGGTCGCGGTGTTGGGAGAAGGAGGAGTTGAGGTGTTAGGGAGGGAGGAGGTGGAGACGACGAGGTGGAGGCGAGCGGCGGTGAGGAGACGGTGATGGGCGCGAGTTCGAGAGAGAATGGGAGAACGAGAAATAGAGAGGGAGAGGAATGAGAGCTGAGAAAGAGAGAGATTACGACGATGATGGTGATGATGAGGAGAGTGCACGTCGTGGGCGTAACGGCATCGCGTGGGCGTTGGATGCGGCGGAAATGGTGGATCGCGAGCGGGGAAGGCGGGAAGTGCCGTTGGGGGAGAAGCACAGGATCGGGTCGGGTCGGGTGTTGGGGAGTGGCTGTTGGGGAGATGAGTGGGCCGGGCCAGAAATAAAAAGAAAAGGTAAAATATAGAAATTAAGGGAGTGGGCCGGGGGCTTGGGCCGAGAAAAATGAATAAAGGAAATTTGAGGGGTGAAAAGGGAGTGGGCCAGGGCTATGAATGAAGGATGACAGGATAAAATGAGATAAGGAATGGGCTTTGGGTTTATAAAATAAAAGGAAAATAGATTTGGGCTGAGAAATAGATTTTGGGTTTAAATCAAATAACTGGGAAAATTGAAAAAGCTGGGCTGACGGAAAAAGTGTGCTGGGCTCGGGTATTTGTAAGGAAAAAATATAGGATTAGGGAATTAGGTTTGGGTTGTAATAAAAGAAATATGCGGTTTAGAAGAAATATAATTATAAATAAAATGAATTCAATTATAAATAAGAATACCTAGAATTCTAAAGTAATAAAATACAGATTTTTGGTACAAAAGGGGCTGGGTATTACATCATACCACCCTTACAAAAAATTTCGTCCTCGAAATTTAAAAATAAAAAAAAAAGTTATACAAACATAAGCGAAAGCTATTATATTGCAACTAATACGTAAAGATTTACTAGGAATACGTGGACGAAGAAATTTAAAATATATATATATATATATATATATATATATATATATATATATAAGTAAGAACAACATACGGAAAGGCAGGTCTAAATAGGTATAAGGCAAGAATAACTATGATGACAACTACGTGTATACGAGAATATAGGTATCAATAACGAACAATAATAATCAAAATGTGTTCGATAAAAGTCGAAACCCTCATAGGTGCACATCTAAGTCTATCAAAAGCAAGCAGAAAAATAAGTATAAGGCTCAACCATCTACATCATAATCATATGCACAAAACCCGAGAATAAGTATTGACAATAAAGTAGTGAAAGATTAGTCGGTAGGTTATAAAATTTTAGGGTAACGTATCGATAAAATAGGTTTAAAATGATTTAGAAAACTTGTATAGTGAAACTAAGAAACATGGAACAAAATCTGCGCGGTGTAAGGGTGCGCTACTGAAAACTGAAGATAACAGTAGTGTACTTACAATACATAAAACTAATTAGTCAATAACACGTACTCTTCGATAAATGCAAACTACTGAAAATCATATTTCGAATAATAAGGTCCCTATTTATATATATAGGGTATTAGGAAAACACAAAGAGGTATAGGGCTAGCCAGGGTACATGATTACAAGGAAGTGTGGCTCATTCAGAAGGTCGGTGGGTAGCGGCTTTAGGTTGAAAATCAAGGAGACCGTGATCGGGTCTGCACAGGAAGTAAGGATGAGCAACAAAGAAATACCAGAGGAAAAAGTATAGGGGGAAACAACAGTCGGTACACCACACGAATCAAAATTTGAAGAGTTAGTGAACTCGGAAGTTTCACAAGAAATGTTCTCCTCCCAGAAGGATCTCAAACGGGGCACAGACGAGGGATGAAGGGTGGCTCATTCCAAGGATCAGGGTGCGGTACTTTCTAATCGAAACGAGGGTGAAAACTATACAATGAGTAGCGGTGGACAGTCAGGGAACTCAGCAGAAAAAATAAATGGATATGGGTAATAAACAAGTATCAAGCGAACCAATAATCAAAAGGTTTACGAATTCAGCAGATTTATTTCATTTAAGAAAATTTGAAACAAGGCATTCCCAAAGGTGAAAAGTGGCCCTAAACTATACACATTTTATTTGGCCAGAAGACAACATCAAAAAGAAATTCCGTCAGTCGCGGTTGTGGAGATTCAGTAGGTTGCGGTAGGCTCGCGCACTCAGGTAGGGGCGTCCATTTCCATATCGCCTCGCGGGCATCGCCATTAGAAGTTCTTCCACAGCAGGGTCTTGATCTTCTGGTTCTTCTTCCTCGGATGGAGATTCTTCATCGAGATCCGATTCCATGTGATTCTCTTCTTCCGGATTTTCTTCCACGGGATTTTCCTCAACTGGATTTTCTTCTATCGGGTCTTCATCGGGATCTTCCTCTATCGGGTCTTCCTCTATAGGGTTCTCTTCAGGATCTCCTTCTTCTACGTCGGAATCAGCTATCATGTTAAACTCGGGGACGGCTACTCCTTCGTCCTCTGAATCGTCGTTTCCGAAATTGACCTGGGGACCGTTGATCTCATCTTCAGAACTCATCAACGTGTGGTCTAAGGAAATGCAAGATTGTGCATCCTCATCCAGATGCGGCGCTGCTCCAGGATGGGCCATGGCCTGAAAGAAAAGAGTCATGATTAGACAATGGAATACATCAAGAAGAATAGCTAAGTGTACGAAGTATAGAAAGATATGCGATGGCAGGAGTCGAAAATCAGGATAATAATGCTGTGATATTGAATAGTATGAATAGAGGGGGAGAAAAGACAAGAGAATAATACATATACTACGATTCAAAGTTTTTATTTCATTCAACTAAAAATTCAACGGATACAAGATTTCAATTGGAAAGAAATATTCATAAAAGGAATGGCAACATAATGCTGAAATTAGAAAACAGAAAAATTCTTCTTTGATTGCTAGGCCGCTGCATTCTTGTCACTCGAGTTGAAACCTGTGTTAGGTCCGCCTTATCCTCGAAATTCGAACTACGCAGTAATCCTCACTTGGCCGAAGTGGGGAGTGTGGTCGAGTCTTCTCCCTGTAGTTCTTTCCTTTCTAGGCAGCCGTTGATGAGATGTTTGTTGGACCCGCATATCAGACATTTCCCTTGGGCGCGGCGACAATCCCTCTGAAGATGTCCTGGCCTTTTACAATACCCACAACATGGGGTCTTCTGCTGCTTCTGTCGCGGGGAAACAAATTGGCGTTTCATCTTCTTCTCTTTTCCTCGTCTAACGGGGATCCCTTTATGATTTGAGACTCCCGTTGGTGCTTGATTCACCTGTCTTCTCAGTCCTTCAGCCAACAAGTCGTTTGCTCGCTCCTGAGCTTCCTTTAGACCTTGCAATACACTCAGAATCTCAATGGTCTGATTCTGGGGAGCGGATATAGACGAAGAGTCGTTGGAAGACATGATCCTGAGACAACAATTTTGAGAATGATATAAGTCACAAGCTAAACGAGTCAAAATATAATATGGATAGGATAAGGATTCAAGAATATTAGAGGTGATGAATTTATTACAAGTGGGGAAAAACAACTGTATGACTTCAAGTCACTTAAACAGAGTATGGTAGTGTAATCGTGATGTAGTTCACAATTACAACCACGAAACTTTGCCAAGTTACCTGGAACCCTAGCGAAAGGATAGCTGAACACACGATGTGAATATGGATCAAGAATGACAAGTTTACAACCTAGACCGAAGAATGTCTTAGATTGCCAAACAATATACGGAAAACTGCAATCCCAATCGATGCAAAACCTGGCTCTGATACCAACTAAACCATGTCACGCCCCGCCTCCCAAAATACGGAATACGAGGGGTAGACAAGGCCAGCCATGCACCTACGGTCAAGGAAATGTCCCACCGTAGTCACACTTCGGCTTCTAGTTTATCATGGTAAACAGTAAATAATGCGCAGGTAATGAGAAATGCAGTAACTGGAATAAAACAGTAAAATGAACTGACCTGATGGGAAACAAAAGATATAACTCTGAATAGCAAGTCAAGAAGTCTGTGTTGCACGTCTAGTTCTGGTCCAGGCTAAATCTTCTCCTCACACTGAGCATGCATACTCAGGTCGTCAGAGCGACACAATAGCAATATAATATATATAAAATCATGTGACAATTCTAACAGTGGTAATAGATATGTGAAATAGTAAATCAATGACATGAATATGAATGTGCAGTAATCAATGCAGCGGAACAGTAAAGCAGTAGAACGATATGTCGCGTATGTCAACACAGTATATAAGGTATATAAATGCCAGTATCCCTATCAGTCTCTAAGTCTCACTGCACAGGTCACTAAGCCTATCGTCAGTCCAAGTGTGAGAATCAACCACTCGTGAGTGTCCTCCATCCAAGGGTAGAACCCAAGGGCAAGGGACCACGGGCCCAACATGTATATCACGGTAATAATCACATACCCTATAAATCTACATATATCTCCCTAAATATATAAGCCGGCATGGGACTCCCGAGATTCTGTTGAACTCACACTCAAACTACCCCACACCCCGTGGTCTACATCAAATGCTAACCATAACCCTAAATACCAATCGGTCTGTGACAAGTCTGCACGAGAACTGGAAGCAGGACCTCCATCAAGCACATCCCGACTAATACCTAAGATAAATGGCAGTGTCTGATGCCTTATCTGTGACACCCGTGCAAGCGCTTCCATAAGTTTCCCATACCACTTATAGTCACACGTACACGCATCCCACAGACGTCGACAATACAATAGAATAATAGGGTCACTGATTGTGTACAAGTACGTATCACTTTCACTTATTCACGGATACACGAACACTGACGTACTTGCCACAATCATCACTAAAATCTAACACTGGGTAAATGCACGATATCACTAGGTTATCACTACAATGATATGGGTATGATATGATACGTAAACAGTATATGAAGTATGATTAAGGTGTCATAAAGTAGTATTCTATCACTTGCACGATTTATCATGAAACGTACGTGTATAGTTTAGTGAAACGATAAACAGGTAATAATTAGTATGTTCAGTTGTCCATCCATCGAATTTAGTTTCAAGCAAATCGGGTTCCAGGATCATTAATTATAACCATTTCATTTTAAGCGCTCACGGCTGGAAATCCGGTTTCAGAATCAGAAGTCCGTTTCGCAACGCATTTTAATCCCAGTTGGGATCATATTTTAGCGACGCTACAGTTGGATGAAATATAGTATTTTCAGTAAGGTTTTCAACGCAACAGACGGATCTTCAATCGCGTCTGTATGTCAGGAGATATACACTGTTTAGTGCTAGTAGGTCAATTCTGATTCTGTTGGGACTGTTATGCGTCCCGATCGTTTAAATTACAGAATAAATAACAAACAATAACGCAATAGAATGAAACCACTTGTGTTGTCTAGCTAACAGGTTCACCTACAATAAACAGTAGAGTTCCGCAACCTACGAGTTAAGGAAATCTTGTGGTATCCAATACGGAACAGCAAACGACAATTGGAGTCGCTCTGGACTGCAGTCCAGAGTCGCACTCCGATCCAAATATCGTCACAGTTTAAGTACAGAAATATCTGGAAACTAGTCTAGGGTTAAAGTTCGCCGAGTTGGCTTCGATTTGAGCCCTAGAACGCATCAATCCAGTGTATATATAATTTATGGTGATTTTAATAGTTTTCAGGTACAAGAAAATTACAGTTTTACGGTTAAACTTGGGGGTAGTTGTTTTAGTCGTTAACGGTCATATTTTCCAGCGAAACTTGCACACGGTATTCATCACAGCGAGGGCCAATGTAAGTAATCCAGTTCCGTCAATTCAGAAGAATATTTTCATTGGGAACACACGTCGAACATGTATGACACATAATTAATCCAAGAGTGTAACACTATGATCTATGCAATTAACGATTGTAACTAGGATATATAGCATGTAAGCAAGTAAAATACTTGCCTGGAATTGTCTCGGGGTTGCACGGCAGCAGTGGCGTCACGAACACGCGACACACGCGCGGCACGGCGCAGCACAGTTCAGCCTTTTGGAATCAGACAATCGTATCCACTCCAGTTACTCTCCGTGCGACCGTTATCATCGCCGCCCGAGTTGCTTTTGGTGTTGATTTGCGAGAGGAAGAGAGAGAAATTTCTGAGAACAGGAGGGGGAATTTAGAGAACTAGAGAGAGTTAGAGAGAGAGTAAGAGGGAGAGGGAGAGAGTTGTAGAGTGAGAGAGACAGAGATTAGAGAGAGGGAGCACAGAGAGAGAGAGAGAGGGTGAGAAAACTGAGAGATAAAGAGTGAAGGAGAGAAACAGAGAGATAGGAGCAGGGGGAGAGAGAGAGACTGCAGCGAGAGAGAGAGAGAGAGCAGAGTGAGAAAGAGAGAGAGAGAGTAGGCACAGACAGAGAGTGAGAGAGTGTAGAGGGAAAGGTATGGTGAGGAGGATGACGACGACAACGATGATGTTGATGATGAGGTCGACGAGATGCGATGGATGTCGACGACGAGACGAGGAGTTCACCGGTCGTCGGCGCAGGGGTGGCTGAGCTCGGGTGTAGGGTGATGGTGGGGAATGGTGACGGAGGCGACCAAGGGTGGTCGTGGTCGGAGTTTGGTGGATGGAGGCGAGGAGATGAAGTGGAGAGACTGGAGGCGAGGCGAGAAAAGGCGGGGTGTCTGCAGTCGTTGACGTCGTCGGCGGCGGCGGGGCGAGTGAAGGAGTCGGCCGATGACGGGTGCAGGGATCGGGGTCCTGTGGTGGGTGTGATGACGGTCGCGGTGTTGGGAGAAGGAGGAGTTGAGGTGTTAGGGAGGGAGGAGGTGGAGACGACGAGGTGGAGGCGAGCGGCGGTGAGGAGACGGTGATGGGCGCGAGTTCGAGAGAGAATGGGAGAACGAGAAACAAAGAGGGAGAGGAATGAGAGCTGAGAAAGAGAGAGATTACGACGATGATGGTGATGATGAGGAGAGTGCGCGTCGTGGGCGTAACGGCATCGCGTGGGCGTTGGATGCGGCGGAAATGGTGGATCGCGAGCGGGGAAGGCGGGAAGTGCCGTTGGGGGAGAAGCACAGGATCGGGTCGAGTCGGGTGTTGGGGAGTGGTTGTTGGGGAGATGAGTGGGCCGGGCCAGAAATAAAAAGAAAAGGTAAAATATAGAAATTAAGGGAGTGGGCCGGGGGCTTGGGCCGAGAAAAATGAATAAAGGAAATTTGAGGGGTGAAAAGGGAGTGGGCCAGGGCTATGAATGAAGGATGACACGATAAAATGAGATAAGGAATGGGCTTGGGGTTTATAAAGTAAAAGGAAAATACATTTGGGCTGAGAAATAGATTTTGGGTTTAAATCAAATAACTGGGAAAATTGAAAAAGCTGGGCTGACGGAAAAAGTGTGCTGGGCTCGGGTATTTGTAAGGAAAAAATATAGGATTAGGGAATTAGGTTTGGGTTGTAATAAAAGAAATATGCGGTTTAGAAGAAATATAATTATAAATAAAATGAATTCAATTATAAATAAGAATACCTAGAATTCTAAAGTAATAAAATACAGATTTTTGGTATAAAAGGGGCTGAGTATTACACCTTGGTGTATGCTATTCGCTAATGATATTGTTTTAGTAAATGAGACGAAAGCAGGGGTTAATGCCAAATTGGAATTATGGAGGCGAACATTGGAATCTCGGGGATTCAGATTGAGCAGGTCCAAGACAGCATATATGCACTGCAAATTTAGTAGCCAGAGAAGTCAAAACCATATTGGTATAACATTGGAAGGGCAAGAGATATCACCGAGCGACCAGTTTAGATATCTAGGTTCCATCATCCAAAAGAATGGGGAGATCGATAGTGATGTTAATCAAAGGATCCAAGCTGGTTGGTTGAAATGGAGGAGTGCAACAGGGATTTTGTGTGATCGTAACTTTCCGTTAAAATTGAAAGGAAAGTTTTATCAGAGCGCTATTCAGCCTGCCTTATTATATGGTACAGAATGCTGGGCTCCTAAGAAGCATCTTACACAGAAGATGCACGTAGCGGAGATGCGCATGCTTCGTTGGATATGCGGTAAAACTAGAAAAGATAAGGTGCGAAATGAGGATATTCGTGCAAAAGTTGGTGTAGCACCTGTGGAGGAAAAGATGCGGGAAAACCGGCAAAGATGGTTTGGTTATGTGCGACGCAGACCTATGAAAGCACCGGTTCGACGAATAGATACTCTCGATATGGGCAATGGCAAAAGGGCAAAAGGGAGACCGAAGAAAACATGGATGGAGGTGATACGAAACGATATGGTTGCCAAAGGACTCAATGAAAGTATATTGTTCGATAGAAGTGAGTGGAGACAGAGGATTCATGTGCTGGACCCGGCGTGATTCTCATGTTGGTTCATGTAGCCTACCCCATATGCTTGGGATAAGAGGCTCAGTTGTTGTTGTTGTGTGCTATAAAATTTTCTCATTTTTCAAGAAAAAAATAAAAAGTAAAATTTGATAACTTCTCTCTTTGTCTCTCTCTACTAACTACTCCCCCACTTTCTTTTCCAATAACCAACTCTATAAATCTCTATCAACTACTAACGTGCAAAATACTAATAATAGTAAAGATAATTCATGTTAATGGTATGTGTTCCAATATGTCTTTATAATATGGAAATTTCTTAATGATTAAATTATTTTAAAGATTATTTTTACTTTTTAAATTATGTAATGTTTTTTTATATATTATTAAGAACTTTTCAATAGAACATCATCGTCGATATTTTGTTCCCACTAACCAAAATTTCTGGATCCGTCCCTGACTGCGTGCTTCTTAGATATCGCACGAAACTAGATATAGCAGGAAACTACTAGATATCACAGGTAGGGGGGTTTTTGACAACTAAGAACTTTGTGGTTGTTGTGTGTGTGTGTGTGGGGTGGGGGGAGGGGGTTGACTACTGTTTCAATGCCGGGTTGTTTGACAATTTACCCTTATTTAGAACCGAAGAAAAACCCGAATAGGATTAATTGCACAAAACTCCATTGACCTTTTCACATTCTTACATCAAACACCATTAAACCTTAGCAATTACATTAAGCACCATGGAATTCTTAGAAATTGTATTAAAATTTTCATTAAACACCATCCGGGCATTACCAGCGGTGTTTCTGTTTTTAAATTTGAATGGTGTTATATAATTAACTTTAATTAAAAAAATTGATGGTGTTTCATGCAATTGCCTTAGTTTTAACTTGTTAGATCAAAAGAGGTGGAAGGGATTTTTAGCTGAAACCTCGGTATGATTCTCAGAACGGCACAAGGCTAAACAGATTATTGTAACTTTTGAGCAAAAAATTACATTTGAAAAGTATTCAATCATCTCAAATCTCAACTAAAAATATTTTATGTTTATAACTTGGGTAAACTGTCAAAAAAAAAACCAAGCATCTTTTTTGGCTGTGAAAAAACTCCGGCCTCAAAACAATAGTCAAAAACTTCCCGGAAATTTTTCCTACAGTATCTACATGGTAACATGGTATATCTAACCAATTCATACAATCTGTTTAGATATCGCAGATAGTGGTATAGATATCACAGGTAACTGCTTAGATATTTAGATATCACAGATAACTGCTTAGATATCGCCGGATACTATTTAGATATCGCAAGAAACTTGATATAGCAAGCAACTACTAGATATCACAGGTAAAGGGTTTCTTAACAACTAAAAATTTTTCTAAGAGGGTTTTGACTAACATTTCGAGGCCGATGGTTTTTTGACAACTAAAAAAGTGTTTGGTTTTTTTTGACAATTTACCCTTGCAACTTTGTAAGCAATCTAACTCAAACAGCTAATAAAAAGACAGAGACGTTTAAGTCCATTTTTACTTTGGGAGATAAGACAGGATGCATAAACATCACGAGAAATTATTCTGCATGCGGAGTGTATTACACCCAGGTAGAAGAGAGAAAAGGACGGAGCATTTCAGACACCCTTCGGATAGCTTGGTGGGATCTATATTCTTATTTCTTTCTCTCTCATGACCAGACATATACAGCTGGCACACCGTATAATTTTCTAAGATCACACAATTTGCACCTAATGATTCCAAAAATCGAAAATTGACTCACATAAGAAAATGGGTCAGATCAGATACATCGAAACTAGATATTATCTTGTACCAGTCAACAATTTTGAGCTTGTCATGTACGCTAAATTGCTATTGTCCCGAAAATTAACATTAAATTGACTTTTTAATGTAGATTCCCACCTAAGCAAATTGAACTGATCAAAGCAAGAAATATTCAAAGACAGCGATCTCATATTCTCATATCAACAGAAATTAAACTCTACAATGTTTGTGTGCACAACCAAGTTGTGGCACACATCTAATTAAGGAAACAATCCATGACCTGAACACGCAAAAGACAAATATAATAAATAGAAGAGGAGAAACCAATTACAGACAGAGTTCATATTCTACGTCTAATAATACAAATGAACAGACAAAAGATGGCGCGGAGCAACTGCTAGCATTTTCTTAATCTGCCCGAGATTGACCAGCTCGAGATGAGAGGATGATGCCAACGATGAGACCATATAAAGCGAGCGCTTCGGCAAAAATGAGAATGAGAATCATGCCCACAAATAGCTTTGGCTGCTGTGCATTGGCTCTGTTAAATAAGAAGATGAAACACTGAGATTTTAGGTTCCAAATTGAGATATCAAAGCCTGGCTGTTAGTTTGAACGTAAAAGGGGTTTCATATGGTTGCTTTTTGGTATTTAAAATATTTGTTTGCAAAGTCCCTAGAATATAGCCAGGATTTCTGGGCAGGAGGGCAAAAAGAATCACTTAGTGATCTCCAATTCTTTTTTAATCTACCTTTTGTAATAAAAAAAATACAGGACAATATAGAAATTTTATCCAAAATTTGATCTTAATTGATTGACAAACTGGCTCGCATGATCATATGTCACACGTTAATTTCGTTCATATCATGAAGAGTTGTAAGGAGGCATTGAAATTTCACAGATAAAACATCAAATATTTGTAACAAAAAAGGAGTTCTTTTCATTTATTTTATAAGCAATAATTTAACTCTCATAAGGTGTTTCTACTTCGGCCTGTTTTAAGTAATAAAAAGGAGTTCAAGGATCTTTATGGTTCAACAGAATTTCCTGTTTCCAGGGCACACGGGGCATTAATATGAAGAGGGTCATATACTTCAGCATGTCTAAGTTCATATAATTAAGTTCATAGGAATATTTTATGCTTTGAAATAGTTTCCAAGACTACTAGTACCCCATATAAATATGCCTTGGATTTGTTATGGATGGAAATTAAATTGTATAATATACACGCTATATTGAGCAGGCTTAAAAATGTGGCTAAATAAGGTCACCTATATTGGTTAAAAAATTTGGTGGATAAATGAGGTCGCCTATGGTGGTTTAAAAATGCTAATGCCCATAGACAACTGACAGGTAAACTGACAATCAAAATGCACTAGTAAAATAACCCATATTCACGTTGCACACACACCACACACCCAAAATAATCATACCAGAAGCTAGCAAGCCCTTCATACATAATTTGCACCTAATTGATCATCATATACATCCTTGGTTCACATGCTTCATAAGTGCATTTCAGTACACTTCATTTCATATTCCATCAAAGTTTCTAGATCCTCCTCTTATATTACCATCTCATTCACTAACCATAATACAATGTGGTTCTCCAACAAGATGCTAGAATTATTCACTTCGCCATCTTTGTTATACCGGTGTGTCGCTGTTATATTGTGCGCTTGTAATTTTGAAGGGGAAAAAAAGGCGAACCGTAAAGGTTTCCACATCAAACCTCAAGCGTATGCAAATTTCTCACATGACAACCTAATCACTTCATCTATCATGCACGGAATCATAAAACTTTTCCATTCAACTCCATATATAAAACTTGTTACAATTTCCTGATTGCATATTATGGTTAAAGGTTAAATTGCAGGAAATACCCCACTTTTGCACTAATAGCTGGAAATACCCCTAACTTCCTAAATCCAGCACTTCACCCCGTCAATTTTAATTTGTTCCCAAAATGCCCTTTATTTAATTATTTATTTTTAGAATATCTTTTTTCTCTTTCTTCTTTTTTATTTACTTCTTTTTTTCTAGTTTCACTTGCAACCCCTCCTTTTTTCTTCATCCTCGACATTCATAAAATTAAAGAGAACCTTATATCAGGCAAACTTGGAAAAATCTCGATAGAGTATGCACTTTAATTTTTTATTTTTGCTTCGAATGATTTCAGAACAAAGAAAATAAAGAGGAATAATTCTTTTTTTTTTACGAAGAACAATGAATTTTTAGGATGAAACCATATTGAGCAGAGTTTACCCACATTTAATTCAATAAAAGATATTTTAGGAGAACTATAGACGGATAATTATAATATTGAATAAATGAAAGGAATTTTTTTAACGAAATATATAATTGAAGAGTATTTTGGGAAAAATTATAAATGAGGGGGCAAAGTGTTGGTTTTAAATTTTTTGGATATTTACTGCTATTGAAGCAAAAAAGGTTAAGGGGTAGTATTTCCTGCAATTTAGCATAAATTAAATTAATCCACTTTCAACTTTCGTCAAGTCTGATTCCATTGAATTACTTCATAAATCAAAAAAAAGAAACTCCTCAAAAGTTATCCACTTATCCTGCTCAAATCCTTACATATGATGTCTACTTTTCTATTGGTATTCAATTCTTCTACATTAGAAACAAAAAATAAATTGTAGATCTTATATCAATATTAACTATACAGTTACCAATAAACTTAGCATTGTTGTCTTGCCACAAAATTTGAACGTATTATGAAATTATTTACGGAAATATCTTAGATTCTGTAGTAAAGTTCTTACTTTCTCAAAATTTGAATGTATTATGAAATTATTTAAGGAAATAATAACAGGAAAATAATGAAACTTACTTGCAGAGAGGCGCCTCTTGTTGAAACCAAATATTTATCTATTTATCACAAATACTTAAACTATTACAAACTTAGAGGAGGTTCAGAGGGAGATTACAAAAGAGAGAGAATTTTATTTTTCGATGCGCTTCTGAATGCAGGGGCTCTCTCTTTTTATAAAGGCGAGGAAGACTCTAGATGATGAGTTGTCCTAAAACGTCGTCTTCAAAAGCTGTATACAGCTGTCCTTCATAATTGAGGATGGTGCGCTGTCCTTTCGTAGTGCGCTATCTTTTATGATCTGTCCTCTATTATTAAAAGAAATCCAGTGATCTGTCGTCATTGCATGCGTCACTTGATTTTGGTTTTATGAAAACCATGAGCTGTATCCGAATAATAATCTTTTACTAAAAATCGTGTGCTTGAGCTTTTGCAGTCGTTCTTTTTTAGTAAAAGTTTTATACCAGTTATTATTTTATCAGGCCCTTTCCTTTTTCCTGGGCTAATGCGGAGCCCATTAGATCATCCCAGAGTTGATCTGCTGTTTTCAATTCTTCATCTGGGTCTTGTGACTGTCCTTGGAAGCATTCTTTCATCTCAACTGATTTAGTATCAGACATGGAGGAATTTGTGTCTGAATTATCAAAAGTTTGTTCAAACTGCTTTTTCATATGTTCCAAACAGCGCTTCATTAGTTCTTCTTCAGAAATATTAGGATACTTTCTCTGAAAAGAGGTCTTCAATTTTTGTATAGGATTATTTGTAGCTAATTCTTCATTAATCCTTTTATCCAAGATATTACTGTCATTTTTAATAGTTGCCTTAATGCTAACTATTTTTGGTTCTTCTTCAATCCCTGACCACCATTTTATCAGAAATTTTCTAGAAAGAACAGGAATATTTTCCTTATTGATTTCAGCAACAATAGTCCATCTAAATATAAATGGAATTTCATTCTCAATAAAGTAATATAAAGTGCTTTCTCCTTCTATAATAGAGACGTCATCAGTATTATGAAATCTTGGATGTGATTCTATCCAAGGTATAAATAAATCAAAAATTGATCTAGGTAGAACAGCTAATTCTGCCCCTATTTTTTGCCACCATTGGATAAACCAATTGGGTATACCTGTTTTTATAACATCGGGTTTTATTATAATGAACCAGGAATGTTTTTTCGCTGGGTTTTCATAATACAAAAAAATTTTAAAAGCTTGGATATAATCCCAATAATTACATTCATGTCGTTCATCTCCCAATTTGAACGATCTTGCCCTATTAGGGTGTAAAGCCCATTCATGAGGACTAAAAATTCTTTTTATAATAGCTTTAGAGAAATTTATAATTTCTCCATTATCCTTCCCATTTGGGTAATAGTGTTTGATTTCTACCAAGCTCGAAACTATTAGCAGAGCTTCATAAACTTGCCTTGTTTTGCCTGCACATGATGCAAAGGCGATGGTCTCTATATACTTTTCTTTTAACGACCATGGGTCATTCATTCGAGATATATCATTTTTTTCTAAACAAATAATTTGCTCAAAAGTATTTTTTGGAATATAACTATCATTTGCATCTTCAATTGCTTTTTTGAATGATAGTCCAGGAATATTTCCTGTCGAAAATGTTTCAGCTTCACTTTGAGGGCTGTAAATACTCATATTAGAAGTATTTTTTCTTGCCATTTTATGAGGCAATTTCCATTCCGATTGAGCGTATGACGCTTCAGATTCCATGTCTACTTGAAGAAAACCAATGTTTTATCTGGTATTACTTCTCTTTCTCTAGTAATTTCTTCAATAAACTCGTCTTTATCATTTGAAGATTCACCTTGTATAATAGTATTTCCTTCAATAACAGAGATTCTCTGTAAAATGTCTTTATTTTGAAGTTTTAATTCTATTATTTCTGTTTTTAGGTTATTAACCTCCTTTTGTAAGGCTGCAATTGTTACAGGCTGGCTTTCTTTTAATTGTTGTCTTTTAAAGACTTCTGATAATCTATAAACATTATCAATTACAGGAGATTTCCCCTTTTCTTCTTTAAGAAGAACTTCAACCAACTTAGATTTAAGCTCTGGCTGGATATGTTCATCTTCAATAATTTTAAAAATGGTCTTTTTGTCATCTTTGCTTATAACATTGATACTTAAACCATTCATTTCTACTATAGATTTCCAGAAATTTTCATTTTTGTTGATATTACAACATTTACTGGAACATTCTTTTGTATAGATTTTTTCCTCATCATCCGATGAAAAGGAACCTGTTAATTCAGATTCAGAAGATCCAGAGGATTCTGAAGAATTAATCATTATTCTATACAATGACTTTCTTAATTCTTCATCTTCTATTTCATTTATCCTCTTTTTTGTATAACATTTGTTGGCAAAATGATTAATTTTACCACACTTATAACAAGTGGCAGAAGAAACAGATTTTTTCTTAAATCTGTGATGTTTTTTCTTCCTCTTTTCTTCTTTCTCTTCTCCCCCCTTATCCTTAGAAGGATGATAGTTTCTTTTGTTTCTCCTTTTATAATGAGGACGACGAGATTCTACTTTTCTCGTCTTTCTCTTCATTCCGTTCTTTATGCGGATCATCCATTGCAAATTGGCTACAGAATTCTCCCAACTCGTGTTTACCAGTTAATCTCTGGTTTTTTAATTGGTTTCTTAACTTTATATCATTACATAAAGATAGCCCTTCTTTAACACAGGTGCTTATTAAGCGACCATAGGTAAAGATATTGTAGGGTATAACCCCATCATACTGCATTCGCAGATTTGTCCTAACTCTTTCGGCAAAAAGATTAGGTAAGCCATCAATAAATTTGGCTTTCCAATGAGAGTTATTTGCATTTTCTAATTGCATAACTCTGCTATGAAAAGTATCTTTATACCATCTAAAATGTGTCAATGTGGGACATCTTAGATTCTGTAGTAAAGTTCTTACTTTCTCAGCTTTGTTACTTACATCTCCAGTAAAATGATCGAGAATTGTAAGCATTAAAGTATAAACAGCGTCAGACACAGGAGAATTGTTCTCCATTTTGGCTGCACTAAAAATTTCTATTTTCTGTGTGGGTGATGAACAATGATCCCACCAGCCTTTTAAGGTTCCTGTGAATCCACAAGAAAAAAATCTTGCAACATCAGCATCTGAATTCCCTTGTTGTTTAGAGACTGTTGCATACATCATCATACGATGTAAGGTATCATGGATTTGCTTATATGCTAATCCATCAATGTTCAATTCATAAATGGCTCTTCCAGAAAATGAATTTGTTATTACAGCTTCATTTTCTTCATATAGGACATCCAATGGAGTCGGCCTTTTATAATAATGCTTACCCAAAGTTCTTTGTGGGTATCTTATAGCATTTATTTCATCATTTTCAGATATATTAATCTGATCATCTAATATCTTATTTTCGTCAGATTCTTCTTCTGATATTTCAGAAGGTTCTCCGTCTAGAATATTTAATCTAGCATTATTAAAAATTTTTCTCCAGAACATTTATAATATCTGAAGATATATTTGTCTTTAGATAATTTATATCCCGTAATATCTAAAGCTGGTTTAATTGGTACATATTTTTTCTCATTTGTTATTTTTATAACAGGAGTTTCAATTATAACTAAAGCCTGTAGTTTATTTACAAGACTTTCAAGAGTAGATTCTACTCTAGTTAACTGTTGACCAATAACTTGTATATAAATATTAGAAAAATTGTTTTGTTTAAAAACCTTTTGAAGATCTTTTAACATGTTTTCCATTTTATCATCAACAATGGGTTTTATGAAAGCTGTTGCCTCTAAATTAGAGGTAGATATGCCAGATAACCTTAGTGGTTCAGTTGGTGGATGAATAGATCTCACCGTTTTTCCACTTATGGTGGACCATTGTTTATAATGTTCTTCTAAAACATTAATTTTACTTTCTTATTCATTAAGAAAGTACTCAAGAAACCAGTCTACAAAATATCTTAGACATTGGTTTTCTTCAAGATATCTATAATATTGATCCTTATAATGATACATTTGGTTTTTTGAGAAGGTTTTTGCAAACCATTCTCTAAAAGTTGCATACTTCTTCTTCATAAATTCCTTATTAAGGAATTTTCTTAAAGTACTATCCGGTTTTAAATCCATAAAATTATATATGAAAACTCATCTCTAATGAGGTAGGAGAAGTTTTATGTTCCTTCTCATATATAGGATGAGATATGTTTTCTGGTGAAATATTTATCCCTTTAACTTCTCTATAAGAGGAGCTTGGTCTAGAAAAAGATCTTAAAACAGAAGAAGTGATGCTACTATCTATATAAGGTTTCCCTGAAATTCTGACTATATTATTAGAGCCAAATTTCACCTCTATATTTCCATCGTCAGTCTGTATAATCTAATCGATGTCGGTATCAATAATAGGTGCAGGCGGTACTGCAGAAGTAATAACCCATGATTCAGGAAAGTCAATTTCTTCCCATTTTATAATTCTATTTGTAGCAACACCAGAAGATAAAAGATTAGTTTCAATAACTGTAGTTTTACCATTTTCAGTATTAGCTTTTACCTTGGGTGACATGGTTGTTAAAACCTTATAGTGGATTCTATAAACTATTGATATAGTTTCAGATCCTTTCATAAAATTATAACCATGTATTTTAAGATTTAAAGTTTCTGTCTCAAGTATATTTGGGTCAGTCAAAAATAGAGTTAAATTGGGGTAAACATCAAAGTAAACCGGTCCATAACAAAGACTTGTTTGCATAATTTCCATTAGGAAAGGGATCCAGTCAAGTCATCTAGCATCTCTTAGGGATATCAAAATAGAAGCATTTAAGCCTTGCAAAGTAAGAGGTTTAAAAGCTACTTGGATTAAACCAATATGTAGGTATTTATATTGTTTCTCAAATCTATAAACATCATTTTCTGAAAGGAGTTGGATTGTTTGTTCTGTGCTATCCACAGAGATAGTTTTTTCCATACTTTTAATGGAAAGTCTAGACGACAAATCAAACGTCCCAATATTATGTATTTCTTTTGCAGAAACATTTGGAATTGTCCATTTGTTCAATTGTTCCTCATCTGAGGGATACTCTAGTAAATTTGAGTTTTTAATATGTTTGCTCTTATTACGAGCAATCTTTGTTGATATAGCAGTGGATGAAGATGATGTAGACATATAAAGCTTCTTTTTCAAGATTTCGATACCATTAACATAGTAATACAAGATGTCCTTCTATTACATGCAATACTGTATATTCTTTTCTGACTTTTACTTTGAAGATATCTGACTGTATTTTTAATTACACGACTGTCAACGATTTATAGGCTGCCAAAACGCCAATCTCTGGCTTAATATGGGATCCCCTGCGCGACTTGGATGTCGTTCCATAATTAACTATACAGAAAGATATTTCCAAAGTAAGTGATAAAGAATTATACCTGATTGCTTGGCTTAAAACATCTTACTTTATATGTTAATGGATCTCCATCTTGAAGAAGAAAATATTTAGCCAAACATGGCTCTGATACCAAATCAGTTAAGATGAAAGAATGCTTTCAAGGACAGTCACAAGACCCAGATGAAGAATTGAAAATAGCAGATCAACTCTGGGATGATCTAATAGGCTCCGCATTAGCCCAGGAAAAAGGAAAGGGCCTGATGAAATAATAACTGGTATAAAACTTTCACTAAAAAAGAACGACTGCAAAAGCTTAAGCACACGATTTTTAGTAAAAGATTATTACTCGGATACAGCCCATGGTTTTCATAAAAACCACAGCCCATGGTTTTCATAAAACCAAAATCAAGTGACGCATGCAATGACGACAGATCACTGGATTTCTTTTAATAATAGAGGACAGATCATAAAGGATAGCGCACTACGAATGGACAGCGCACCATCCTCAATTATGAAGGACAGCTGTATACAGCTTTTGAAGGCGACGTTTTGGGACAGCTCATCATCTAGAGCCTTCCTCGCCTCTATAAAAAGAGAGGCTCTGCATTCCGAAGCGCATCGAAAAATAAATCTCTCTTTTGTAATCTCCCTCTCAACCTCCTCTAAGTTTGTAATAGTTTAAGTATTTGTGATAAATAAATAAATATTTGGTTTCAACAAGAGGCGCCTCGATGCGCTTTTGAATGCAGAGGCTCTCTCTTTTTATAGAGGCGGTGAAGGCTCTAGATGATGAGCTGTCCCAAAACGTCGCCTTCAAAAGCTGTATCCAGCCGTCCTTCATAATTGAAGATGGTGCGTTGTCCCTTCGTAGTGCGCTATCCTTTATGATCTGTCCTCTATTATTAAAAGGAATCCAGTGATCTGTCGTCATTGCATGCGTCACTTAATTTTGGTTTTATGAAAACCATGGGCTGTTTAACTATCATTTGCATCTTCAATTGCTTTTTTGAATGATAGTCCATGAATATTTCCTGTCGAGGATGTTTCAGCTTCACTTTAAGGGCTCTAAATACTCATATTTGAAGTATTTTTTCTTGCCATTTTATGAGACAATTTCCATTCCGATTGAGCGTATGACACTTCGGATTCCATATCTACTTGCATGGCTTTTAGCTTCCGCATTTTGAGCCAATTTGCATATGGGGAGTTAAACTTAGAGGAGGTTGAGAGGGAGATTACAAAAGAGAGAGAGAGTTTTATTTTTCGACGCGTTTCTGAATGCAGAGGCTTTCTCTTTTTATAGAGGCGAGGAAGGCTCTAGATGATGAGCTGTCCCAAAACGTCGCCTTCAAAAGCTGTATACAGCTGTCCTTCATAATTGAGGATGGTGCGCTGTCCCTTAGTAGTGCGCTATCCTTTATGATCTGTTCTCTATTATTAAAAGGAATCCAGTGATCTATCGTCATTGCATGCGTCACTTGATTTTGGTTTTATGAAAACCATGGGCTGTGGTTTTTATGAAAACCATGGGCTGTATCCGAGTAATAATCTTTTACTAAAAATCGTGTGCTTGAGCTTTTGCAGTCGTTCTTTTTTAGTAAAAGTTTTATAACTTAAGCGGTCAACCCGACCACTTTTTACAACTCTATTGAAAACTAGGCTAAATGGTAATTTAATACCCAATGTTTCTCCAATACAACACTTAAATACCCAAAGTACAAAAGCTGATATTTTAATACCCAAAGTTTAACTTTATGGCACTTTACTACATATTGTTGTTCTATAAACGTGTATATTCCATTCTAGATTTCCATGTGCTACTCATATTACATTTCACATTTTTTTCCTTGCTATTGGAAATCTAGAAGGGAATATACACATTTCTAGAATAATAATAGGTAATAAAGTGCCATAAAGTAAAACTTCACGATTGAAGTGCCAAATGTTAAATTTTAGGGCCCTTTTGGGAATGGGGTTAAGTTTAGATAACTGAAATTCCATAAAGTTATCTAAACTTAGCCCCATAATAACCTATGCCATATTTGGCATGGAAATTGAAGTTTAGAAAACTCTAGTTATCTAAACTCCAAAGTTGCGATAAGTGATAGCCGAAGTTGACGAAACTCCAATCCAATCAATTTTTTCTAAACTCCATTGTCAAGAAAACACCTATTTTGGAGTTAGATAACTCCATAACAACGGTTTAGAGTTTAGGAAATTCCAAAGCCAAACACCCATCAAAGTTAAGTTTTGCAGAGTAGAGTTTGCAAACCCTCTACCTCCACTTAAAAATAAACACCGGTTATCCTAACTTCATACCCAAACATGGCCTAGGTATTTTAAGTACTATATTGGTGAAACATTGGGGATTTAACTGCCGGTAGCCTTAAAACTATCAGCCACTTCTTTTTTAATGTATTATAATTCAAAGAGCCCACAAAAGGTCATACATTCTTAAGATAATAGCTAATGCTTCCAAGCCAAAATTCTCATTATTCTAATAAGAATCTTAGCCATCAAACAAACAATGTTATTTTGGCTTGAGATCTTGTACTAATGATCGCCTCTATAATCAAACAAAACACGAAATCAATGCTGTCTCATCAAAGTACTAGGTAACTAAAAGTAACCTTTGTAAAGATTCCCGCTAATCAATCAATTGAAACAAAAACCATCAAAGATATAAGAATGAAAAGATCTCAAACATATCAAACAAAAATTCAAACAGAGATAATGACGTAAACAGGTAAAATCACCTGACTCCAGCATCACCGACGATTCCAATAGCCATGCCAGCAGACAACCCAGCGAGGCCACAAGCCAAACCCGAAGAGAGATGGGCGTAGCCATCGAACAAGTAATAAGATTTGGCCTTGGGGTTAATTCCAGTACTGATGATAACCGCTATAATCAACCCATAGATCCCCAAAACTCCCGCCATAACCACCGGCACGATCGATTTCATCACCAGCTCCGGCCGCATCACGCCCATCGACGCCACGCCCACGCCGCTCTTCGCCGTTCCGTACGCTGCTCCCATACCTACAAAATATGAAATTTTGGGGCACAATTAGTAAAACCCTAAATTTTGGGGAAATTTGGGAGATTGACTGATCGATTGCTTACAGGAGAAGACGAGGGCGGCGGCGGCGCCGAGGAAGCCGAAGAAGGGGGCGGTTTCGTCGCCGGAGAAGGAAGGCATTGTTGCAGTTTCCCTAGATCTTCGAAACCCTAATTTTCCTTTTTCCTATTTATTTTGGGGAATAATAAGAATTTTATTTGATCGTGAAGAAGAATCAGTAAATAAAATAGGACGGTAGCGGGCTTTTGTAGTCCAGTGCTTGCTTTATTTTGAATTTACACTTAAATAACGCTCACGTGATCCATGTTGCAAACTTTACACTTTAGATTGGTGGGGCCAACCAATATTAGCCTTATTCCCAAGGGGTTAATGTAACTGTAAACGGGGGTAAATAGGCGTGGGGCCCTAGGTTTAAGTTAAGTTAAGGACCCACCTCCGGAGCTATGCGTTCCCCATTTTTCCCATTAACAATAATGGAGTGTGCTTTAAATATTTATATGAGGTTAATGAGGCTGAGCTGCCAACTAGCTATGAACAACAAATACAACCTCTGGGTCTCTCTATTTAAGTTACAAACAGATCCATGAGGACAAAAAATTTAGGGATTATATTGCAGTTTATTCTTTATATTAAAGCTATTTAGTGAAATCTACATGCAGGAGCTTTATTATATACCCTTCACTGGTATTTTGCGCATGCGTTGCACCAAGCTGGTTAATGAAATTTATACTTTCCACTAAACAAAGAGATTTTGCAGTATTTCCAAATGTTTAACGTAAAACCCCAATTTCCATCTCATTTAATGAAATTGCATTTTCATAAAATATATCATATTTATGGAATTCGGTACTTTTTCACATTAGAAGTTTAGAATCCATTATTATTTTGCTCATGTGATGCGAGCATCGTCCTGCACTATGTGTAAATAGACAATATTTAGTTTCATTGATATGATTATTTCATATCAAGTTTAAAATCCATAATTTGGTTTTAATACATAGGCATTGACATTCAACATAAATATAAATATAGAAATAAAAAATAAAATAGAATTAGAAAAATTTTGAGAAATTCCATGTCACGTCCCGCTTCCCAAAATACGGAATACAAGGGATGACTAGGCCAGCTGATCAGTCGAAAATATTGCATTTTTACCACGACAATTTCCCTACCATTTGCACTTATCTAGAGGTGTTCAGTATTAATATAGCACATATTAGCAAATTGACTGTAAAATACAAAATAACTTGTGTTATATATTAAAATCGGCATTTCTGAGAGAAATTGAGTGTTTATTATGGCATCGCATCATCTTTGTATAGCGCACCACTTGTCTTCAGAATATGTACAGGAAATTCCAGGAACAAAGCCAAAATTGTCAAAAGTGCTGACAAAAATGCGTCAAGTCCGAGACTTGTAATCTGGCAGTGATCAAGAAATATTTAAAAGATTCCACATATCAGAAAACATCACCAAGGACAACAGAAAGCAGATCAGGAATTTTGGAGCATTGAAGCTTTCAAAGGGTCGTGGATCCGCGGCCCAATACCCATTCCCGCCGCGGATCCGCGGCACTATGATGGTGTTAGCGCAGCATATTTCCTCACGGGCCTTCCTGTAACGGTCTAAGCTTCCAGAAAACTCCAGAATGACCATGTGGCTTCATCCAGAAGGCTCGGCCTAACAACCTTATCCTAGAATATTCCTCATTCTAGAATATTCCCTCCAACAAACTTATTCTAGAAGACTCTCTCCAACAAACTTATTCTAGAACTCTCTCTCCAACAACCTTATTCTAGAAGACTCCTTGTAACAGGTTCATTCTATAATATTCTCTCCAACAAACTTCTTCTAGAAGATTCTTTCTAACAACCACATTTTGTAGGGAAAAGTAGTTCATTTTGGAGGGAAAATTCAAATGAGCTAGTTCATTTTAGAGGGAAAATTCAAATGAGATAGTTCATTTTGGAGGGAAAAGTGGTTCATTTTGGAGGGAAATTTGAAATTTGAATTCTAAATCTAGGGTTAAGATGGCTATAAAAGGAAACCTAGATCTAGGGTTTTGGGTTGTTCATTAACCATTCTCTTCCCACAAGTTGAGTGACACAACTTGTACCTCCAAACCCTGACCCTAATCCAATCACCAAGCCAAAAATCGAGAGCACCGAGTACAATTCAAGCAAGAAGCCTTCAACCTTTTAGGAGCGAAGCCGATCTTCATCCGAGCAAGTGATCCAAGACGATCCGCGACTCACGAAGACGAGCGAAGCCAAATCGACGATCGAGTTCTTTCCTCATTGTAGTTCTTGAGAGAATTGTAACGAAATTGTTGATAAATAAAAGGTGAAATTCGTTTATCTTGCTTTCTTTACATTCTTGCATCATAATTCGATCTCAATTCTTGATTATGTTTCTTGTTATGATGTTTGAGTAAAACTCCGCTCGTGAAGGAGTCGAGAGAATCAATAGATGATAATGTTACAAATCTTGAAACGATTCTTAAGTCCTATGAGTTTTGTAAACTTTAGAAAATTGAAGAATCGACGACATAGTTTCGAGCGATGCTTTCTTGATTGTGTTCGCTCTTAATTAGTGATCCACGATCGATTCTTAAATTTACTAGAGGCTAGAATGTGAATGAAATCAACGAAAGGACAAGAGATAGATGATGAAACCCTAGTTTCCGCAAGAAATCCCTAATTCTCGTTGATCATCATCGATCTAGTATCAAATCATCGATATATTAGAAAACGTAATCAATAGATTTCATCACGTCTATAGATTCGATCGATTCTTACGAGCCTCACTTCGATTCTTGATTATTGGATTGGATATCATCAATTCTTGATTCTTGATTTTAAATGTTTTCTTGATTTTAGATTTAGATCTAGATAATTCTTGAACTTCAATTTTATAAATCTTGAATTGAATTGTCTTTTCTCTTTTCTTTAATTTTCAATTCATCTAATTCAAATTCGAACGGATCTCACTTTCCCTGTGGACGATCCGCACTCGCTAACGCGCTACAATCGACACCGTTATTGATTGTGGTCAAAAATTTCTTTGGTTGTGATTTCTATACATTTTCTACCGACACATGGGAAAACATTCAATCAAATGGCGCCGTTGCCGGGGATCGTGTGCTAATTTGTTCGTTTTTGAAATTTGAGTTGAAAAATTTATTCCATCAAAATTCGCGCAAACACTAAACGATTCGTTATGATTTGTTGCGAGGAAATCTGGAATCCGTGGAGCTTGAGGAAAAATTTTCAGAAAACTCCAGATAGCTCAGTGAGGCAACAGAAGCAGTTGCCTAAATTTTTGTGCAGTGATCTCCTGAACCGACCGCATTTCCGCGGCAATAGAGGACTCCCGCAGCGGATCCGCGGCGAGTTGGCTTCGTCTCTGTACGAAAACTTTCTGGTATAATCTTGACTTTCTTATCTCCTTCTCTGTCTGCTCCAATAACAAATTTCTGCAGGTTTCTTTGCAAAATTCGCAACGCCGCAAAAATAAAAAGAATTGTGCGTGTTTGATCTTGGTTGTTTACATTATTAATACGGAAATTAAGGGGCAAAGACCAAATCCAGATTAGGTGGGGAGTTCATTACCCTTCCTAAGCCCCGAAAATCACAAAATTTGCATCCGCATTACCCTCATTAATTAAAAGAAATCTAGACATGACTCTAAGGACCGTCGCGCTCACTTAGGACAGAAGGAGGTCGTGGGTAATCTATTGCTTATCCGCGTTTCTTTTGTGGTGTCTAAGGCAAGTGTGTCTAAGGCAAGTGGTTACTTAATTAGGCCCACTACTTACGCAGTGGAGAACCTCCCACTTACCTGGCACTTGCCTGGCCACAGGAGGGACAAAGAGGCAGCGGAGGATTAATCCTGCGATTTGTCTTCTGGCAGTTAGGAGCGGTCTAGAGACTTGACCTAGGTGACCATTAGACTTAGGGTTGTGTGTGCATTTTTGTGATTTGCATTTTTTCAAAAATCCGTATTCTTTTCAAAACAAACACCAACTTATCATTTCCGCTAATTCTCTTAACGCTGCCACTTGTGCTAAACCCTTTAGTGCAAGCTCGGCTGGACACGAGATTCTAGTGCCCGTTTTGTCCGCGTTTTCCCCTATCGACCCCAAAGTCGGTATTTCTACCTTTTCTTTTTCCCACCACCACCGCGATGGACGGTTATCCATCAAACTTTTACACCACTTTGCCACCGCCCGCAGGTGCGCAGAATCCTCCACGCATTTCTCTCCAAGAGAGATGCTATCCTTCACGTGTTCCCCTTTCCACCTGTCTTTCTATACCACCAGCCAACGGGGAAAATTTTGAAATCAACCCCCAATTCATCGAACTGTTGCCCAAATTTCACGGTCTTGATTCTGAAGACGCATACGTTTTTATCTCCAAATTCGAAAACATATGTGCAATGATTGGAACGTCACAACTGTCTGTGGATGCTCTGCGTTTACGTTTTCTCCCATTCACTTTGTACGACCTAGCTGAGAAGTGGCTTTATAATACAACCGCACATTCTATTTCAAAATGGGATGAATTTGTAAAAGCATTCCTAAAGAAATTTTATCCCAATCACAAGGCCAGCCGTGTTCGGAGTGAAATCTTCAAATTTACCCAACTTCCCAATAAACCATTCTGGAAATATTTTGAACGGTTCAAGGATCTTCTTATCCAATGCCCTCATCACGGAATCTCCAGATGGGATTTGTGTCGAATTATCTATGAGGGTATTGATCTCGCTACTAGACAGATGCTTGAAACCATGTGTCAAGGCACTTTCATGACCAATAATGATGGTGAGGCTTGGAAATATCTAGAAGATTTAGCTCAAAACACATTACAATGGGAAAGTGTTAGACCACCACCGTCTAGGGAAGAGGTCAATCAGCTCGATGTTTCCGTCATAATGAGAGCTGAAATGGCCACAATACAAAGGAAACTCGACGCTATAGAAAACAAAATCTCTTCAGCCTCTCTAAACCAATACACACTTCCCAAAACCGTGTGTGGCTGCTGTTCAAACCCTTCACATCTGACGGAAGAATGTCCTTTGAATGTACCGTTTCAAGGTCACACTAATGTTGCATTTCAGCAAAGACCTGGAAATGATCCTTCTTCTTCCTCATATAATCAAGATTGGAGGAATCACCCTGATTTTTCTTGGATCCAACACCAACTTCAATACACGGATCTAAACCAGAACACTTTCCAATGGGTCCCTCCACAGCAACAGCAACCACCACAATTGAGTCAGCACCCCTTCCAATCATAAAACTTTCAAAATCCGGTCAACACACCTGTACCAAATAATCCTTTGCAGTTGACCGGTGCTGATGAATCCTCTTCATTCATAAACTTGCTTTTGACAAATCTCATGCAAGTATCGGCTGAAATAAAGACTTTCGTCGATGATGTAAAGAAAAACTCCACCTCCCAAGCGGAGAGTATTAAATCGATGGAAGAACAAATTGCACAATTAAAAGCCGAATTGAGTGCAAGAGAGAAAGGGAATCATCCAGCTCAACCCCTACCTGATCCTGGACCTTCACATTACACTAATGTGGATGCACTTACCACGTTGAGATCTGGAAGAGTGCTAGACAATCATGTGGGTGAATAGATTGATGTTGAGGAATCAAGTGAACCCCGGGCTTCCACTTCCACTTCCACTCACACTTCTACTTCTTATCCTATTTCGTCTAATTTACCATCTTCTTCCGAGCCTATTCTCCGTTTCCCCAAAGGCTCGAACCCTCCACCCACCTCATCTTTTCCACCCCCACAACCTTCTCCACAAATGTTGGACCCAACACTTATTGATAGAGCTCCATTTCCAAATAGGTTGAGGCCCAACAAACCCAATGCCCAAATGGAGAAGCTTGTGGACATGTTTAAGCAAGTTAACATCAACATCCCTCTCCTAGATGCTATCCAACAAGTTCCGTCCTATGTGAAAACTCTTAAAAACTTGTGCACTAGGAAGAGGAAGACTCAAGTGCCCAAGAAGATATTCATGGCAAAGACTGTAGACACGACTTTCCCCCAACAATTACCAAGGAAACGTAAGGACCCTGGCTGTCCTACTATTTCCATTTCTATCGGGGAAAACACATCAACCGTGCTCTACTTGACCTTGGCGCTAGTGTTAACTTGCTTCATACTCAGTTTACGAGTAGTTAGGTATCGGAGTGTTAAAGCCCTCGAGCATAACTCTCCAGATGGCTGACCGATCAATCACCAAACCTAGGGGTGAACTGGAGGATGTGTTAATAAAAATCGGGGAATTTGTATTCCCTGTGGACTTTATTGTACTTGATACACAGCCTGTAGCGAACCCACGGAATCAAATTCCGGTGATTTTAGGTCGTCCCTTTTTGGCCACTTCCAATGCTATCATCAACTGTCGTAACGGCTCTATGACCCTATCCTTCGGGAATAGGTCAATTGAGCTGAACATTTACAAGTTGGGAAGTGTACCCTCCGAACATACTGCTCAGGTCTGTTCTGTCGAATTAATGGATGTCGACAGCAGCGAAATTGATGATCCTCATGATACTGATCTTGACTCTTTTCATATGTTGCTGTTTGACCCAACTATGTATCATACACATACGGACTCTTCCACCGAGTTGTCTGGGTCAACAACTAACACTGATTATGAACCGTTTTTAGAGTCTGAAGATCACCCCGCGCTTTGTGATGACATTATTCTCCGGGGTATTGATGGGACTTTTGAGGAAATCTTCACTGATGAACTCGCATTTTTGAAAAGCACGGGTGTTGAGATGAATCATCTCCCAAACAATGAAATTGACCCTCCACCCCTTCTTCTGGACTGTAAAAAGAATGCGAGTAATCCATCACATTCACTGCATCGTCTCTCCAATACGAGACGCAAACACATTCTATTCCACCACTTACCTTTTCCTCATTTCTTCTTCCACCAACCTGAGCACTACATTGATAAAATCTTCGAATGGTTGGTGTTGACCTTCGGTCTTTGCAAAGCTTGGCATCGACCAATGATTCTTGACCCCCTCTTGTGATTTTCAAAGCTTAACATTGTTTAACTCAAGTTTGGGGGGGGGTATAATCTGGCTCCTGAAAAGAAATTTTTTACATAAAATGATGAGCCAAGAATAAGTTTGGGGGAGGATCTTCACTTAAATATTTTTCCCCCATTAATAAATTTCCTCCCAAGCTTACAGGTTTTTTGAGATTTAGCGGATGGCAACAGTGAGAACACTGTTGAAAACAAGTTTGGGGGAGGTTTGTGCTTATTTACGCATCATTTACATATCACTTTGCATAAGCACAAAACATTTTAAAACCTATAAAAATTTCAAAAATTTCAAAAAATATATATATAAAAAAATTTGTACATAAATAAGATAATGAAAGAGTAGATAGTGAAAAATTACATCCAAAAGATTGGAAAAATTTAAGAAAACCAAGAAAATTAGAAGTTTTCTTATACGAACTAGTAATAAATAGTTATGAGCCGTTGTCCCAAGGGTTAGTAAGATGAAGGAGGTCACTAATCTGAGGATAAAAATAGGTCTGAAAAATAGTTCCTATTCTGGAAGCCAAACATTTTGAACGTTGATACCCTGCTATTCGCACTTACACACGTCTTGAAACTCGGGATAGTAGAGGATACCTTGAAATGCTCTTGTCTAAAAGCCAAAGTATGAAGGTAATAAAAAAATGAATAAAATATAAATGGTGAAGAAAAAAATGAACACTGGTTTTGTTATCGCCAAGGCAACAATAAAAAAATTTAGCGAGGGTGGCTCTTCACCTAGTGCCTTAGACCAACTGGTCTGGAAAGCACTACTAAGTCTTAGGTGGTGCAAGACGAGAAAATACACCTAATAAGCAAGCACATGAGTAATCGGTCGGTTAGTACCTCAAGAAGTATTAACGGTCGCATGAAAATGTGTGAGCAAATCTAAATATTCATTAATTAAAAAGTACTGAGGCAGATGGACATGAGTATGATAGCTTGAATTGAATTCTCCGAGTGTAGGGATGTTCATTACACACACGTAGGGTTATATGATCGATGTTTGGAAAACAGATAGGAATGAAGAATAAAGACGATGTTTTATTGAGGGAGGATGTGATTTCTGACATCTTTTCATGACTATTAAGATAGGGCTCATGACAACCGAAAAGCTAGCATAGTTGGAAACCCTAATTTTCAAAGTCTTTCTTTTATAATTCTTATCTTTATATGTAATATTCACGGTCATCCTTTTATTATTGGATTTTATGGGTGCAATCCGCTGAAAACCCTCAGGATACAACACTCCTCCTACTAGGGACATTTAGAGGTTTAAAGGCTTGTTGCACGTGCTCAGTGCAATCTGTAGGGTTACTAGGCACACACAAGAGGTTCCACAAGGCATCAACCATGCCAAATTCAAATTTTCCGGTGCCGAGAAACCCTAAACTAGATCGATTACTAGAGGTAAGGCGAAAGAACATGCAAGTTAACAACTTAACTACAAGTGAAAGGGATTACAACCTTTGTAGATCCGGTCCTCCACTTCTTTAGCTCCGTGTTGACGTCCCTCCGCTGCGATCATCGGGATCCGGACTCTAGCGATGGTTTCGTCGGAGAAATAAGCGGGCTAGGTCGTTGACTTCGAGGCCGAAGATGATCTACGTCGGGGAGACTCAAACTCAAGCTATTCCTTCACTTGGTCAAAAATTTTGTGAAGAGAACATCCTATACTACATGGCAAGTAGTAGAGGATGAAGAAATAGGAAGTGAGTTCACTTTAGAATTGGATTTCTCACTCTTTTTCCCATGGCACCATTGGAGCTAGCAAGCTTTTGTGGAGCTTGATGAAGAAGAAGAAGAAAAAGAATTGAAAGAATAATATGAAACTTATCCTTTTAATCATGGCACCATGGTTGAGTTAAGCCCTCATGCTTAACTCATGTAGAGAATTAACCAAAGCATTAGCTTAAGGGTTGGGTTAACTAATATCTTGAACAAATGACAAAAGAGTTGACTTTGTCAATGTTTATCAAGCTTCATGAAGCTTGATAACTTTGACCAAAGTCACACTCTTTTTTTATATGCTAGGAAAATAGTAAACCCTAATTTAACCTTGATTTGGTTCAAGTCTCATACACACAACTTTTTTGTATCATCAAGCATGACACAAACATGTACACTTGCATATATCACATATAAACAATGTGCACATTCAAGTGAGAAAATCAATCTTAAGTGAACCAATACTAGTTAATGTAAAGTAATATATCAAATATATAATTATACATTAAATCATTAAATCAACACTTAATTTAACGATCCGGTCATATTGTATATAACCGACTAATATCAATAGTAACAACTTATCGAATCAACACTTGATCCGATAACCCGGCTATATCGCATACAACCGATCAATGTCATAAATCGCGAGAATAAAATACAGTATCGCATACTGGTATTATTCTCGGTCCCGCACATATCTCATATGCGCTCCTATTTCGTTTCGCTTGAGCCGGGAAACCCCTGTGTAGGACTCTAAAGACTCATCAATACGCCGGCAGTAGGTGATGATCATATCAAACACCCACAAGCCGCAAGCGGTCTGCTAAACGTAACGGCCACCCGGGTATTGAGCGATCAGAAGATCAACGAGCAAGCCCGCTCACACTCCTGTGAATCCAATCAGTAACACTACCGTACAGTCCGGTCTGTTCGTCTGATATGTCGCATATCTCGCCTAGGGGTGGTAAACGTCAGACCCCAATAACTCGATAAGTCGTGTCGATATGAGGCTCATAACGGGTCGAGAAACTACTGGTAACACTTACCAGTAAATCCCTAAAGCAGCCTTGGCCAAGGACTTCCTGTTATAGCCAATCGAGCACAGCGCAACATCAACTCCCTATACCGGGAGAGACGAAACCCCTCCTATCGCTCATTGCCTCCATGTGATTCGGGACTGTACCCAAAAACCACCGTTTTGCACACCCTCTTGGACGTGGTAAGGTGGAAATCAAAGCACAGTGGGAATCACACAAGACTCTATGACGATCTCGGGTCTACAGACTAACATGTACCAGTGTCACCAGAGAACTGCCATCTGACGTGAGGTATAATACCATCTGGGAATTCTCGGCGAGTCCGTCCAGTATACCCAGTCTCTACTGAGCACCCGTATATCATCTCTGATGTCAAACACCAATGGATATGAGATCATCCATTGCCCATCTGTATGGGTCGAGAAGGTATACGCTAGTCTACTCTGGTCTATCGATGCCCTGTCTCGATACACCTACGACTAGGGACCTTGAAGGATGTACTTATGGACTACCATGTCCCCACTAGTATGATCTGCATCATAGTCCAGGTAGTCAAGTACACATCCTAAGGGCTTTACCAACATGTAACAGAGAGACAATCAGTATACACATTAAGGTAAAGAGTAACCAGATAGTATACTATCATATCGAGCAAGAAAGTCATCCCTATAAATGTCCAAGCATCCACTACAATATACATCCTATGTATAGTAATGGCCTCTAGGGCATACATATAACTAACACAATCGTGTTGCCTACGAAAGTGTGCTAGTTAGTTTTTCTTTTTCTTTATTTTCTTCTTCTCTTTTTAATAAAACAATTCGTTCGAGATGACCGAAAATAAGTTTGGGGGAATTTGATCAGTCGAAAATATTGCATTTTTAACACGACAATTTCCCTACCATTTGCACTTATCTAGAGATGTTCGGTATTAATATAGCACATATTAGCAAATTGACTGTAAAATACCAAATAACTTGTGTTATATATCAAAACCGGCATTTCTGAGGGAAATTGAGTGTTTATCATGGCATCGCATCGTCTTTGTATAGCGCACCACTTGTCTCGAGAATATGTGCAGGAAATTCCAGGAACAGAGCCAACATTGTTAAAAGTGCTGATAAAAATGCGCCAAGTCCAAGACTTGTAATCTGGCAGTGATCAAGAAATATTTAAAAGATTCCACATATCAGAAAACATCACCAAAGACAACAGAAAGCAGATCAGGAATTTTGGAGCATTGAAGCTTTCAAAGAGCCGCGGATCCGCGGCCCAATACCCATTCCCGCCGCGGCACTATGATGACGTCAGCGCAGCATATTTCCTCGCATGCCTTCCTGTAACGGCCTAAGCTTCCAGAAGACTCCAGAATGACCACGCGGCTTCATCCAGAAGGCTCGGCCTAACAACCTTATCTTAGAATATTCCTCATTCTAGAATATTCCCTCCAACAAACTTATTCTAGAAGCCTCTCTCCAACAAACTTATTCTAAAAGCCTCTCTCCAACAACCTTATTCTAGAAGCCTCCTTGTAACAACCTCATTCTAGAATATTCCCTCCAACAAACTTCTTCTAGAAGATTCTTTCTAACAACTTCATTTTGGAGGGAAAAGTAGTTCATTTTGGAGGGAAAATTCAAACGAGGTAGTTCATTTTGGAGGGAAAATTCAAATGAGGTAGTTCATTTTGGAGGGAAAAGTTGTTCATTTTGGAGGGAATTTTGAAATTTGAATTCTAGATCTAGGGTTAAGATGGCTATAAAAGGAAACCTAGATCTAGGGTTTTGGGTTGTTCATTAGTAGTTCATTAACCATTCTCTTCTCACAAGTTGAGTGACACAACTTGTACCTCCAAACCCTAACCCTAATCCAATCACCAAGCCAAAAATCAAGAGAACCGAGTACAATTCAAGTAAGAAGCCTTCAACCTTTTAGGAGCGAAGCTGATCTTCATCCGAGCAAATGATCCAAGACGATCCGCGACTCACGAAGACGAGCGAAGCCAAATCGACGATCGAGTTCTTTCCTCATTGTAGTTCTTGAGAGAACTGTAACGAAATTGTTGATAAATAAAAGGTGAAATTCTTTTATTTTGCTTTCTTTACATTCTTGCATCATGATTCGATCTCAATTCTTGATTATGTTTCTTGTTATGATGTTTGAGTAAAACTCCGCTCGTGAAGGAGTCGAGAGAATCAATAGATGATGATGTTACAAATCTTGAAACGATTCTTAAGTCCTATGAGTTTTGTAAACTTTAGCAAATTGAGACCTAGTTTCGAGCGATACTTTCTTGATCGTGTTCTCTCTTAATTAGTGATCCACAATCGATTCTTGAATTTACTAGAGGCTAGAATGTGAATGAAATCAACGAAAGGATAAAGTATAGATGATGAAACCCTAGTTTCCGCAAGAAATCCCTAATTCTCGTTGATCATCATCGATCTAGTATCAGATCATCGATGGATAAGAAAACGTAATCAATAGATTTCATCACGTCTATAGATTCGATCGATTCCTACGAGCCTCACTTCGATTCTTGATTATTGGATTGGATATCATCAATTCTTGGTTCTTGATTTTAAATGTTTTCTTGATTTTAGATTTAGATCTAGATAATTCTTGAACTTCAATTTTATAAATCTTGAATTGAATTGTCTTTTCTCTTTTCTTTAATTTTCAATTCATCTAATTCAAATTCGAACGGATCTCACTTTCCCCGTGGACGATCCGCACTCGCTAACGCGCTACAATCGACACCGTTATTGATTGCGGTCAAAAATTTCTTTGGTTGTGATTTCTATACATTTTCTACCGACACACGGGAAAACATTCAATCACCAGCCATGCTCCTACGGTGAGGGAACAATCCCGCCGTAGTCACACTTCGGATTCTAGCATTACATGGTAGTCAGTAAGCAGTACTTGAGTAAAGGAAAATCACAGTTCACAACTTTATTACATTGCAATTTAAAAGAGTTCGAGGTACATTTATTTCACAAAATAAACAACTAACCAATAAAACAAATACTGAAATCAAAGAAAGTCGCTGGTGATGCAGTCTAGATCTCCGCAATCTCGAAGGATAAGTCTTGCTCCTGGGCTGGATCCACTTCGTCCTCTGAGCATGCACACTCAAATCGTCAGGGCGACACGAATAGCAATAAATATATATAATGGGCGTGCAGTATTTGTAGGGTTACTAGGCACTCTAACAAGGGTTAAGAAAGCATCAACCATGCCCGATTAAAATTTTAGCCGTGCCTAACAACCCTAAACAAGATCTTTGCTAGAAAATTAGAGTTTCACATGCAAGTAAATAGCATCTGCAACTAAGTGAATACGAAATACAATCTTTGTAGATCGGTCCTTCATTTCTTTAGCTCCTTGTTGAAGTCCCTTCGCTGCGATCGTGGTTCTCCCGGACTCTTGCATGGCTTCACGAGGCTAAAGGAGCGTCCTTGCTTGAAGTCTTCGAGGCCGAAAATGATCTACGTCGAGGGGATGCCAACTCAAGCTTCTACTTCACTAACTAGAGAATTAGTGAAGCAAACACCCTAAACTAAAGTGCTAGTCTAGTAGAGGATGGAGAAATAGGAAGTAGGTTCACTTTAGAATTTGGTTTCTCACAATGTTTCTCACTTTGGATCAAACCCTAGAGAGCTTTTTTAGCTCAAGGAAGAAGATGAAGAAAATAAAATGAGAAGAGATAATGATCAAGTGAGAAAGCTAACCATGGTGAGTGAGTATCATATACTAACTCATGTAGAGACATAACCATGGCTAATCCTTATGGTTGGGTTAACAAATATCCATAGTAAAAACAAACTTAGTGGACTTAGTCAATGCATCCACAAACTTCATGCATTTTTCTAATCCTCCACTAATTTTGTAATTACTTTAAATATTAAAACCCAACATAATAAATAGCATGGTGTAAGTCTCATACACCCATGTCATGTGTATCATCAACCATGATACAAAAAGAAAACACATTTTTAATATATATCACATATATATCAAAGTTGTGCACATGTGAGAAAAATCCTCAAGTGAACAAGTGTTAGTTAATGTAAACTAGTATATCTAATATACAATTATACACTAAATTATTAAATCAACACTTGACTTAATAATCCGGTCATATCTCATATAACCGACCAACATCCATTGTATCGACTTATTGAATCAACACTTGATTCGATAACCCGGCTATATCATATATAACCGACCGATACATAAAGTCACGAGAATAGAATACGGTATCACATACACGCATTATTCTCGGTCCCGCAGATATCACATACGTGCTCCTATTTCGTTTTGCCTGAGCCGGTAAAACCTCTATGTAGGACTCTAAAGACTCATCAATACGCCGGCAGTAGGTGATGATCACATCAAGCACTCACAATCTGTCAGCGGTACTAGCTGGACGTAACGGCTACCCAGGTATTGAGCGATCAGAAGATCAGCAAGCAAGCCCGCTCTAACTCCTGTAAAAGCCTGCCGGTAACACTTTCCGTACAGTCCGGTCT
The DNA here is from genome assembly GCA_030015575.1 of Agapanthus africanus. NCBI lineage: Eukaryota > Viridiplantae > Streptophyta > Magnoliopsida > Asparagales > Amaryllidaceae > Agapanthus > Agapanthus africanus. The sequence goes on along the minus strand of CM057347.1, from coordinate 426,226,481 downwards.
CCTCGTCTGATATGTCGCATATCAAGTCTAGGGGTGGTAAACGTCAGACCCCAATAACCGATAAGTCGTACCGATGTGAGGCTCATAACGGGTCGAGAAACTACTGGTAACACTTACCAGTAAATCTCTAAATCAGCCATGGCCAGGGACTTCCCTGTTACGGCCAATCGAGCACATCGCAACATCAACCCCCAATACCGGGAGAGACGAAACCCCTCCTATCGCTCATTGCATCCATGTGACTCGGGACTGTATCCAAAAACCACCGTTTTGCATGCCCTATTGGACGTGGTAAGGTGGAAATCAAAGCACAGTGGGAATCACACAAGACTCTATGACGATCTCGGGTCTACAGACTAACCTGCACAAGTGTCACCAGAGAACTGTCATCTGACGTGAGATATAATACCATCTGGGAGTTCTCGGCGAGTCCGTCCAGTGTACCCAGTCTCCACTGAGCACCCGTATACCATCTCTGATGTCAAACACCAATGGATATGAGATCATCCATAGCCCATCTCATGGGTCGAGAAGCGTATACGCTAGTCTACTCTGGTATATCGATGCCCTGTCTCGATACACCTACGACTGGGAACATTAAAGGGTGTACTTATGGACTACCATGGCCCCACTAGTATGATCTGCATCATAGTCCAGGTAGTCAAGTACACATCCTAAGGGCTTTACCAACATGTAACTATAAGACAGTATCAAGAGACAAGTATACATGTTAAGATAAAGAGCAACCAGATAACATACTATCATATCGAGCAAGAAAGTCCTCTCTATATATGTCCAAGCATCCAATATAATATACATCATCTGTACAATACTGGCCTCTAGGGCATACATACAACTAACAATATCCCACTTGCACTAGGGCCAGCTGTTGTAGTATCGCATACCAAACATCCCGAAGAGTCTCTCAAACTGTATCTGGGGAATGGCTTTCGTGAGTGGATCCGCTGTGTTGTTCTTCGTGTCAACCCTCCTGACCTCGATCTCCCGGCGATCAACTATCTTCCGGATCAGGTGATACCGCCTCAGAATATGCCTGGATCGCTGATGGGACCTGGGTTCCTTGGCCAAAGCCACCGCTCCATTGTTATCACAATACAAAGGTATTGGATGCTCAATGGATGGAACCACTCCAAGTTCAGTAATGAACTTCTTGATCCAGACAGCCTCTTTGGCAGCATCGTTAGCAGCGATGTATTCAGCCTCCATCGTCAAGTCTGCCACGGTTTCCTGCTTGGAACTCTTCCAGCTAACCGCCCCTCCGTAAAGGGTAAAGACAAATCCCGAGTGCGACTTAGAGTCGTCTTTATCACTCTAGAAGCTCGAATCGGTAAAGGACTCCACTTGGAGTTCCCTGTTACCATACACCAAGAGCATCTCTTTAGTCCTTCGCAAGTACTTGAGAATGCTCTTCACAGCTGTCCAGTGACTCTCTCCAGGATCAGCTTGATACCTACTCACTACACTTAGTGAGTGTGCTACATCGGGTCTGATACATAGCATCGCGTACATGATAGAGCCTACAGCCGAAGCATAGGGTATCCATTGCATGCGAGCTCTCTCCAAATCAGTCTTTAGAGACATCTCTTTGGAGAGAGTGAGTCCAGAGATCGTAGGTAAGTTCCCACGCTTGGATTCTTCCATACTAAACCTCTTTAGTATGGTGTCAATATACCTGGATTGGGACAATCCCAGTATCCATTTGGACCTATCTCTATAGATCATAATTCCCAGTATGCAGGAGGCATCACCTAGATCTTTCATTGAGAATCTTTGTGATAAGAAGAGCTTGATCGATTGCAGCATAGGAATGTCATTTCCTATCAAGAGTATGTCGTCCACGTACAATACGAGGAAGACAACCTTACTCTCTGCTACCTTCTTGTAGATACAAGGTTCATCTATGTTTTTGACGAAATCAAACTCTTTGATAACGACGTCAAAGCAGATGTTCCAACTCCGCGATACTTGCTTTAATCCATAAATGGATTTAAGCAGCTTGCACACCTTCCCGCTTCTCCCACTAGCTACGAAGCTCTCTGGCTGAGTCATGTACACGCTCTCTTCTAAATCACCGTTTAGAAAGGCGGTCTTAACATCCATTTGCCAGATTTCGTAGTCATGATATGCAGCGATGGCAAGCATGATCCGGATGGATTTAAGCATAGCCACTGGAGAAAAGGTTTCGTCATAGTCCACATCTGGTCTTTGACGAAAACCCTTTGCAACAAGTCTAGCTTTGAAAGTCTCCACTTTCCCATCTACACCAAGTTTTTTCTTGAAGATCCACCTGCTCCCAATGGATTTTACCCTTTCAGGAGTATCTTCCAAAGTCTATACTTTATTGGTGTACATGGATTCCATCTCGGACCGCATTGCATCCAGCCATTTCACTGAGTCCCCACTCGTGATGGCCTGCTCGAAGCTAGTTGGGTCATCATCTACCATGATGCAATCCTCGCTCCCACCATCAATGAGAAAACCGTAGTATCTCTCAGGTGGATGAGAAACCCTGCTAGATCGACGGAGCGGCTGGGGTTCGTCGGGTACTACTGAATCCTCTGGTTCTACCAAGTCTTCTGTTATAGTTTGTGTCGCTGGAACCTCTTCCAGTTCTACCTCAATGCCACTGATCTGTTTCATAAGAAAACCTTTTTCTAAGAAAGTGGCATGTCGAAAAACAAACACCTTTTGTTCCTCGGGGTGGTAGAAGATATACCCTTGTGAATTTTTGGGATATCCTACAAACTTACATAAGACAGATCTTGCCTCGAGTTTGTCCGGATTTTGTCTTTTGACATAGGCCGGACAACCCCATATCTTAACATACTTAAGAGATGGTCTCTTCCCTTTCCATATCTCATATGGAGTAGTAGGCACTGATTTGGTAGGAACCATATTCAATAGGTGTTTGGCTGTCTCAAGCGCATACCCCCAGAAGGAAATAGGCAACTCAGCAGTGCTCATCATAGAGTGCACCATATCTAATAGCGTGCGATTCCTCCGTTCCGATACACCGTTGTGCTGTGGTGTGTAAGGAAGAGTAAGCTGGAGAGAATCCCATTCTCTTTTAAATAATCCAGAAAATCATTGCTCAAGTATTCTCCTCCTCGATCAGATCGAAGGATCTTAATACTTTTGCCCGTTTGGTTCTCTACTTCGTGCTTATATTCTCTGAATTTCTCAAAAACTTCAGACTTGTGTTTTATCAGGAACACATGTCCGTATCTAGAGAAATCGTCAGTGAATGTAATGAAGTAGGAAGAACCGTTCCTGGCATGCGTAGACATAGGACCGCATACATCAGTATGTACCAGTCCTAAGAGTTCCGTAACTCTTTCTCCATGTCCACTAAACGGAGCTTTGGTTATTTTTCCTTTGAGACATGAATGGCAAGTATCATAAGATGATAATTCGAAAGGATTCAAATATCCATATTTATGTAACTTAGCTAGTCATGTCATATTGATATGACCAGGTCTACAATGCCACAAGAAGGATTTGTTCATTTCTGAACTCTTCCTCTTGTGTGTGTTTTGTAAATTGAGGACTGTATTTTGATTGAGAATGAATATGCTATTATGTAACGAGCCTGATGCAATCAACTTTTGATCTAGGAAGATGCTCATAACATTATCCTGTACTACAAAATTATATCCTTCTTTACTCAGTAAAGAAACTGATATAATGTTGCACATCATGTTCGGTATATAATAGCACTCATTCAGAATCAGTGTATTACGACTGGTAATACAAGGTGATATTCGCCAACTGGTTTGGCTGCAATACTTGCACCATTCCCTACTTAAACGGAATGATCACCTTTTCTCAGTTCTCTACCTTTCCGTAGCCCATGTAACAGTTTACATATGTGGGATCCTGATCCAGTATCTAATACCCAGGACGTAGGGTGAACTGAGAAACAGTTCTCAATGACTAACACACCCGAAGAAGGTGCATCAACATGCATGTTCTCCGTTTAGGCGGCGTGAGAATCCAGATATTCTCCTGTTTCCTGTTCAGTCTTATAACACTTATAAGATAGAACGGGTCCAACGTTCCCCTGCACAGTCTAACATGCGGGTTCGGTCAATACATCCATATTATTATCTTTATTAAGGCATGATATGGTCGCTACCTGGAGAGAGAGAGAAGAAAACACTTTAGCGTATGCTCTTGCAAGATCAGATTGGTTATTATTTTATCTAATCAGGATGGCTCCCACTGTTTTTATCAAATCTTCCTTCAAACCCTAAAAGGAATGACTTGCCGGGATTAATTACACCCTACAATTTCGCCAATCTTTCAGCCAGGCCAGTGTCGGTATTTTGAGGGAGGTTCCCCGTGCTTTCGCACGGACCTAATTAAAGTAAACCTCGTTTTCCCAGAGGCATAACCCCGTTGACACCTTTCTAGACACCTACTTGATCGGCTAATTGTGCTGTGTAAAACTCTCCAGGAGTAACAATTACTCGCAGTGGGTATCGGGATCCAACTATCTCATAGAAGGCATGCAATCTCATTGCAAATTTCAACACTTGAAATTCCCGATAATGCTTTTTCCCCTAACGTGCTATAACCTTGACGAATGCCAAACAACCCATAGTGCGCTAGTCAAGTTCAACCCGTACATTTCTTGATTGAATTAAACCCACCCGCACGACCCTTGACGAATGCCAAACAACGCCGTACGAATACCCTAATCTAATCGCATCATATGCAGTAGATAAATAGTAAATAGCTACCGTACACTACGCCTTGACGAATGCCAAACTACCGTAGCACGAATACTAAGTAATATCTATCTGAAATGTCGGAGGGCTACGCAGGTTTTTCAGAAAACCATGAGCGTAATAAACTTGATATCGTTGTAGAATCGAGTGAATTTTGAAATGGAGTGATTTTGAGGCTTTCATTTGTTTTGCTAAAGAGGTCACTCCCGGTGAAGGGATCTCGGCTCTTTCCTTATGGAATAAGGTGCAGGATATATCATATATATCACTATGCAAAGCAAAAACTCAAAAAGCAATCAAAAGACAAACCGAGTGTTGTAGCATCTGCCAGTTTTGCTAAAGAGGTCACTCCCGGTGAAGGGATCTCGGCTCTTTCCTCATCGAATAAGGTGCGGGATATATCATATGTATCGCTATGCAAAGCAAAAACTGTAGCTACCCTTTTTGAAAATTTGATTCTACAACATCTTTTAGGTTTCTTTTCTTTCATTAATCATATTAATGAAGTCCCATCATTTAAGTCACCTAAACATCACAGATAAATACGACGTATACTTATGCCATCCACATTCGCCTCGATGTCCCCTCGTGCACCGTTAGGTTAGGTAACTAACGGCAGAGCGGGACAGGGCTAGCGCGGGTGTAAAATATAAATAACATCTATATAATATATCATATATACTGTATACAGTATCTATCATCACATATCAAATGATCACATCACAGATATCGCAGCAGAAGAAACATATGAAACATTGGATATACTGGGACGTCCGTGTTTTTTTTGAGCCTCTGTAAAACACGGATTCCACGGTCGCGATGAATAGCCAAACCCAAACCCCTAGACCCCTACGAGAGCGGCAAGCAACCCTACCAATTCTAGAGTTAGGAGACCTGGACTCGACTCCTCGAGTTGGTCTCCCATTGGACTCTAGAACCCGGTTACTTGTGCTCTCCTCCTTGGGTCTATCCTAGTGCGGAAAAGTAAATAATATACAAATGGTGACATCAACCTCATCCCGGAAGTGCCCCAATAAAAGAATATTACATACATTTAATTTTACATAAATGAAATTAAAAACCCTCATCTCACATAAAAACCCCGGCTATTCAGAACGCGACGATCCAATATAACATATCCAGCAACACATAATATCACATGTCATCAACGTAAGTAAATATGCGTATCCCAATTGTCGTTGACATATAGCAACGAAACCGGCGATATCACATATTTCACTTACGGTCGCAGAAAAGAAAGTGTAAAACTACAACATTTGGAATCCACAATCTCTTTAGACATCGTAAATCCGAAATATCACATACTTCGCATTTCATGCCCAACTATAAGAATTCCACATATTGTATCACATTCCAGATAAATAGACAGTATTAAACTTTCCGATCGAATAATCAAATACCCAGGATTTCCTAAATAGCTCAACACTTGAGCGGAGTTCAAAAATTCCAGAATACATCACAGTACCAACGGTCCAGCCATAGAAGGGTCAAGCCAACGCCTCACATGTGGCAACGCCGTACTCTAAGGTTCAAAAGGCAGTTCAAGACGGTCACATAATCGAGTTAAGGTTTGTTGTCTTCTAGAGGGTCCATCGCGTTACATGCACGTTTTTCTGAAAGATTTAAACTCAAGAAAAAAATTCAACACTTGAAAGTTTTTCGTGCCGGGAAAAAATGAGTTAATGATATCCGTTCGAATATTTTAATACTTTCTAAATTATCTGGAAAACAATAACGAATTTAAATTTTCCGATCGAATCAACGATTACAAAATAAACCCCAGAACACTCAACACTTGAGTCATTTTAAAAATACCCAGAAAATATAACTCAAAGAAATAGAGATTATAGTGTAAAAATTAGGGCATAAATCTGTACTGCCGCGGATCCGCGGCCCAAGCGCGGTACGGCCGCGGTTCCGCGGCGGTTTGCACAGTGTATGCTCTCGTTTTTCACTACAATTCTTATATTTCCCTGCTGATTTTTTTAGGCATTTTTAATTCAGAAAAATCATAGTTTTTAAAATTTGTCCAGAGAGGGGTTCATTTTGGCGTTTCGGGGTTCGTTCGGAGTTTTAACTTCGTATACACGTCGCCTAATGCTCTAGCTAGGCTCTGATACCACTGTAGGGTTACTAGGCACTCTAACAAGGGTTAAGAAAGCATCAACCATGCCCGATTAAAATTTTAGCCGTGCCTAACAACCCTAAACAAGATCTTTGCTAGAAAATTAGGGTTTCACATGCAAGTAAATAGCATCTACAACTAAGTGAATACGAAATACAATCTTTGTAAATCGGTCCTTCACTTCTTTAGCTCCTTGTTGAAGTCCCTTCGCTGTGATCGTGGTTCTCCCGGACTCTTGCATGGCTTCACGAGGCTAAAAGAGCGTCCTTGCTTGAAGTCTTCGAGGCCGAAAATGATCTACGTCGAGGGGATGTCAACTCAAGTTTCTACTTCACTAACTAGAGAATTAGTGAAGCAAACACCCTAAACTAAAGTGCTAGTCTAGTAGAGGATGGAGAAATAGGAAGTGGGTTCACTTTAGAATTTGGTTTCTCACAATGTTTCTCATTTTGGATCAAATCCTAGAGAGCTTTTTTAGCTCAAGGAAGAAGATGAAGAAAATAAAATGAGAAGAGATAATGATCAAGTGAGAAAGCTAATCATGGTGAGTGAGTATCATATACTAACTCATGTAGAGACATAACCATGGCTAATCCTTATGGTTAGGTTAACAAATATCCATAGTAAAAACAAACTTAATGGACTTAGTCAATGCATCCACAAGCTTCATGCATTTTTCTAATCCTCCACTAATTTTGTAATTACTTTAAATATTAAAACCCAACATAATAAATAGCATGGTGTAAGTCTCATACACCCATGTCATGTGTATCATCAACCATGATACAAAAAGAAAACACATTTTTAATATATATCATATATATATCAAAGTTGTGCACATGTGAGAAAAATCCTCAAGTGAACAAGTGTTAGTTAATGTAAACTAGTATATCTAATATACAATTATACACTAAATTATTAAATCAACACTTGACTTAATAATCCGGTCATATCTCATATAACCGACTAACATTCATTGTATCGACTTATCGAATCAACACTTGATTCGATAACCCGGCTATATCATATATAACCGACCGATACATAAAGTCACGAGAATAGAATACGGTATCACATACACGCATTATTCTCGGTCCCGCAGATATCACATACGTGCTCCTATTTCGTTTTGCCTGAGCCAGTAAAACCTCTATGTAGGACTTTAAAGACTCGTCAATACGCCGGCAGTAGGTGATGATCACATCAAGCACCCACAATCCGTCAGCGGTACTAGCTGGACGTAACGGCTACCCGGGTATTGAGCGATCAGAAGATCAGCAAGCAATCCCGCTCCAACTCCTGTAAAAGCCTGTAGGTAACACTTCCCGTACAGTCCGGTCTCCTCGTCTGATATGTCGCATATCAAGTCTAGGGATGGTAAACGTCAGACCCCAATAACCGATAAGTCGGGCCGATGTGAGGCTCATAACGGGTCGAGAAACTACTGGTAACACTTACCAGTAAATCTCTAAATCAGCCCTGGCCAGGGACTTCCCTGTTACGGCTAATCGAGCACATCGCAACATCAACCCCCTATACCGGGAGAGACGAAACCCCACCTATCGCTCATTGCCTCCATGTGACTCGGGACTGTACCCAAAAACCACCGTTTTGCACGCCCTATTAGACGTGGTAAGGTGGAAATCAAAGCACAGTGAGAATCACACAAGACTCTATGCCGATCTCGGGTCTACAGACTAACCTGCATAAGTGTCACCAGAGAACTGCTATCTGACGTGAGGTATAATATCATATGGGAGTTCTCGGCGAGTCCGTCCAGTGTACCCAGTCTCCACTGAGCACCCGTATACCATCTCTGATGTCAAACACCAATGGATATGGGATCATCCATTGCCCATCTCATGGGTCGAGAAGCGTATACGCTAGTCTACTCTGGTATATCGATGCCCTGTTTCGATACACCTACAACTAGGAACATTAAAGGGTGTACTTATGGACTACCATGGCCCCACTAGTATGATCTGAATCATAGTCCAGGTAGTCAAGTACACATCCTAAGGGCTTTACCAACATGTAACTATAAGACAGTATCAAGAGACAAGTATACATGTTAAGATAAAGAGCAACCAGATAGCATACTATCATATCGAGCAAGAAAGTCCTCTCTATATATGTCCAAGCATCCAATATAATATACATCATCTATACAATACTGGCCTCTAGGGCATACTTACAACTAACAGTATTATTAAACATGAGGAGTACAATGAATTGCAGAACATGTGTATAATAATATCAACTGAATATGAATAGTGCACTATAAGTATCATGTCTGTGTTAGGGTCGAAAATTGCACCCCGATTGACCAAGTCAAAGTCAAGGTCAACCCCAGCCTACCCTAGGCAGGGAGAATCTGTAATGCGCCTGACAAGCGCGCGCGTATTCGCATCTCAATGGGGTGACGAAAAACACCCTACAGATTCTGGCACGCCCGGCGGGACCCATCTCTCCTCCCATATTTCGGGTTAAACGTTCATGCGAACTCAATCAATATACATATCTATACTTATACTAAAATAATGCTCTTTCATGCAGGTTTTCAAGCAATCACCTTTCAACAATGTCTCCAAAGATGAACTCAGCTCCCATCTTCTACATGATGAAGATGGACGCCAGGACAGTCCTTCCGGCCAGTCTCGGGCGACAGTGGGAGGAGCCGCCGCTACCATTTGGCTCTATTCTGTTCGTGCCTGTTGACGCCGTCCCTGCTCTTCAAAGCCTCATGCGGGAATACTGGGGGCAACGATGCGCTTCTCCTCCGCCAGTTCGTTAATAGCTTGACCGATGTTGCTTTCGACTGGTACGCGAGCATACTGGATGGCTCCGTTACAACTTTCGTCCAAATGGAATCTTTGTTTCGACAAAGGTTCATGAGCGTCAGCGATAAGATCACCATTGCCGAGCTCGTAAGGACAAGCCCAAGAACAACGAAAGCAGCACGGATTTTATAACCCGATGGCGCAATCTCTCCGTCAAATGTGAACCGCCGATAGAGCAGGACCAATCTGTCAGTCTCCTTGTCGGAAATCTCAACAATTGGATGGCCCCGTTCCTATGCACCGCGGGTTTCAAAACATTCCAAGAGCTGACCAGGAAAGTTCAGATGCTGGAGCGCTCAAAGCAGGAGTCCTTCTCGGATTCCCAAAATAACAATAGGTCCTGGAGAAACCGAAAGGACGATAATCGCAAAGGCGGAAATTCCGACGATTCTGAATCTTTCAACACTTCGGCTAACCGAAATAAGCGAGAGATGAGCAGGCCTAGTGCCAACCAGTCTCGGAAGCCAGTGTTTGGAGAGGGAGGAGAATCTCCACCGAAAGAGAAGCTAAATAAGGTCTATTCCTTCAGAAGGGACAAAATCCGCAAAATATTCAAAGACGCCCTAAGAAACGGTCTACAACTGCCAGAGCCAAAAAGACCGCAGGAAGCGAATATGACCGACGACCCTAAATACTGCCCCTATCACAGAGTGATGGGTCATGCCATTAAGGACTGCTTCGTCTTCAAAGATTGAGTCGAAAAGTAATACAAGGCAGTGTAGGGTTCCTAGGCACACCCATGATGTTCCACAACAGATCAAACATGCCAAAATCAAATTTTTCATGTGCCTAAGAATCCTATGCAAGATCGTTAACTAGAGGATAGGCGATAAAGATTGCAAGTTAACAACTTTAACTAAAAGGGAAAATGACTACAACCTTTGTAGATCCGGTCCTCCACCTCCATAGCTCCGTGTTGAAATCCCTTCGCTGCGATCATCGGATCCCGGACTCTAGCGATGGTTTCGTCGGAGAAATGATCGGGCTAGGTCGTCGACTTCGATGCCGAAGATGATCTACGTCGAGGCAACTCAAGATCAAGCTCCAACTTCACCAAGTCATGAAACTTGTGAAGAAAACACTCTATACTACATGGCAAGTGGTAGAGGATGAGGAAATGGAAAGTGGGTTCACTTTAGAATTGGATTTCTCACTCTTTTTCTCAAGGCACCATTGAAGCTAGCAAGCTTCTATGAAGCTTGATGAAGATGAAGATGAAGAAAGAATAAAAAATGATTATTTTCAAAAAAGAAAATCCAAATTCATTCTTATCATAATGCAACCTTGGGTTAGTTTAACAAGTGTAGAAAATAAACTAGGGTTAGGTGAATGGTTAGGTTTAGGAAAGAAACAAGAATGGTCAAAGTTTCTTGAAGCTTCAAGGAAACAAACAAAAGAAGCAACCATTTCTTTTCTTGCCCAAAAATAAATAAATAAAATAAATAGTTAAGAAAAGATAACAAAACCCTAACCATTCACTTAAACATGGTTTAAAGTAAACATACACCCAAACTTGCATGTACCATCAAACATGATACAAACTAGTGCACAAAACTATATCATATATACAATGTGCACATCAAGTGAGAAAATCCATTTTAAGTGAACCAATACTAGTTAATGTAAAGTAATATATCTAATATATAATTATACATTAAATCATTAAATCAACACTTGATTTAACGATCCGGTCATATCGCATATGACCGACTAATATCCAATGTATCGACTCATCGAATCAATCCTTGATTCGATAACTAGGTTATATCGCATACAACCAATCGATACATTCATCGCGAGAATAGAATACAGTATCACATACACGCATTATTCTCGGTCCCGCACATATCTCATATGCGCTCCTATTTCGTTTCACTTGAGCCAGGAAACCTCTGTGTAGGACTCTAAAGACTCGTCAATACGCCGGCAGCAGATGATGATCATATCAAGCACCCACAAGCCGCAAGCGGTCTGCTAAACGTAACGGCCACCCGGGTATTGAGCGATCAGAAGATCGACGAGCAAGCCCGCTCACACTCCTGTGAATCTAACTAGTAACACTTACCGTACAGTCCGGTCTGTTCGTCTGATATGTCGCATATCTCGCCTGGGGATGGTAAACGTCAGACCCCAGTAGCTCGATAAGTCATGCCGATATAAGGTCCATAACATAGCATGAAACTACTGATAACACTTACCAGTAGATCACTGCAACCCAGGCCAGGGATTTCCAGTTATGGCCAGTCGAGCATAGCGCAACATCAACCCCCAATACCGGGAGAGACGAATCCCCTCCTATCGCTCATTGCCTCCATGTGAATCGGGACTGTACCCAAAAACCACCTGTTTGCACGACTCGGTAGAGCCGTGGTAGGGTGGAAATCAAAGCACAGTGGGAGACACACAAGACTCTATGACGATCTCGGGTCAACAGACTAAGCTGTACCAGTGTCACCAGAGAACTGCCATCTGACGTGAGGTATAATACCATCTGGGAGTTCTCGGCGAGTCCGTTCAGTGTACCCAGTCTCCACTGAGCACCCGCATACCATCTCTGATGTCAAACACCAATGGATATGGGATCATCCATCGCCCATCACATGGGTCGAGAAGATATACGCTAATCTACTCTGGAATATCGATGCCCCGTCTCGATATTCCCATGACTAGGAACATTGAAGGATGTACTCATGGACTACCCAGGCCCCACTAGTATGATCTGCATCATAGTCCTGGAAGTCGAGTACACATCCTAAGGGCTTTATCAACATGTAACAGAGAGACAGAAAGTATACATGTTAAGATAAAGAGCAACCAGATAGCATACTATCATGTCGAGCAAGAAAGTCCTACCTATATATGTCCCAGCATCCACTACAATATACATCCAATGTACAGTAATGGCCTCTAGGGCATACATATAACTAACAGGCAGGAGAGATAGAACTATCTAAAGGTGTGTTAACAAACAATTCAGCTGCGGCCGCCAATTTCATACAAACGGAGACCGAAGTTCTTCGTGAAACTGATTATCTTAGACATCTGCCTTTCTCTGAAAACAATCGACCACCACGTCATTAAACTGGGAACAGTCGACCTCTAAGTCGTTAAACTGGGAATGTAAAAAAAATGTGTAAAAAAAAGTGTAAATAAAAATGAAAATAAAAAGCCGAAATGATAGGGCAACTCGCAATAAAAACCAGCGAGTAAAAATAAAGATGAAAATAAAGCCGAAATGATGGGGCAACCGCAAATAAAAGCCAAAATGATAGGGCAATCGCGAGCTTCGCAATAAGAAAAGCTGAAATGATAGAGCAATCGCAGTAAAAAAAACCCAAACAAAACAACGGCGAATTACGAGTCGCTCCTAGTACCATATTCCAGTGCAGTGATGCAGACGCCAACCAAAATCCAATTTCTCAAAATTCTCCCGGCCCTACGGCCAATCCCCAAATTGACTACCGTATACAATCCACGGGCTCAAATAATTCTCATCATACCCATGCCCCACCACCGTCACCAGTCCAGCGGCCGGTCTCCGCCCTTGGAATTATGCTCCATTGGGAAGACCCACTCATGTATCCTCACGATACATGAGGAGAACAAACCTTCGTGGGATCCTTACGACTCAGAAAAAACACACATAGGAGTCCTCACGACTCCTAAGGAGAAAATGCACCTACGGGATCCTTACGACTCGTAGGGAGAAAATGCTTTTATGGGACCCTTACGGCCCATAAAATTGAAAAGCCTTAGGTGATAGGGATCTAAACCTGTCTCCTAAGACATCGCTTCCCAATTGGCAATGGCGAATGATGAGTCGCTCCTGATACCATATTCCAGTGCAGCAATGCAGACGCCAACCAAATTCCAAATCTCATACCCCAACGACGAATGATGAGTCGCTCCTGGTACCATATTCCAGTGCAGCGATGCAGACGCCAACCAAATTCCAAATCTCATACCCCAACGGCGAATGATGAGTCGCTCCTGGTATCATATTCCAGTGTAGCGATGCAGACGCCAACAAAGTCCCAAAATTTTTCCGGCCCTACGGTCTGGATCATATATCCTGCAAAACCGTATACAATCCACGGGCGTAAAACAATCCCACTATCTCCCAAGTCCTACCAGTGAGACCACATTCAAAGTCCCACCAAAACAAATAATAATAATAATAATAATAAATGAAAAAAGAAATGAAAAAAATGATATGTCCACAAGCAGAATGGGCACGGATGAAAACCCGAAAGGGCTCCGTGAGTAAAAACAGCAGGACTGTCGGCGAGTTTGTGAAAACCCGAAAAGGCGCAAACTCGTAAAAAAGAGATGAAATGCACTCGCAAAGTCCTCCCAACTTTGTGAGGAGAAAATTTCCGCGTGAGATCCTTACGACTCACAAAGGAGCAACACACTTAGGAGTCCCCACGACTCCTAAGAAGAAAATACACCTACGAGATCCTTTCGACTCGTAGGGAGAAAATGCTTTTATGGGACCTTTACGGCCCATAAAATTGAAAAGCCTTAGGTGATAAGGATCTAAACCTGCTTCCTAAGCCATCAATTCCCAAATCCTCTCGGGGCAAATGATGAGTTGCTCCTGGCATTATTCCAGTGCAGCAATACAGATGCCAAAACAAAAAAAAAATCCCCAAATCCTCTCAAAGACAGATGATGATTCGCTCCTGGTACCATATTCTAGTGTAGCGATGCTGATGTCAACTCAAATCAAACAAATCAAACCAACCAATTCCAACATCGACCTCTGCGTCAAACAACAGACACTCCGTACCGGGGAAACGTCCAACAGCGACACTCCGTAACGGGGAAACGTCAAGCAGACACTCCATGCCGGGGAAACGTCAACCAACGACACTCCATACCGGGGAAACGTCCAACAGCGACACTCCGTAATGGGGAAACGTCAAGCAGACACTCCGTCTCGGGGACACGTCAACCAGCGACACTCCGTCTCGGGGAAACGTCCAACACAGACACTCCGTCTTGGGGAAACGTCAACCAGCGACACTCCGTGCCGGTGAGACGTCCAACACAGACACTCCATACCGGGGAAACGTCAATCAGTGACACTCCGCATCGGGGAAACGTCCAACAGCGACACTTCGTAACGGAGAAACGTCAAGCAGACACTCCGTCTCGGGGATACGTCATCCAATGACACTCCGTCTCGGGGAAACGTCCAACACAGACACTTCGTCTCGGGGACACGTCAACCAGCGACACTCCGTGCCGGGAAGACGTCCAACACAGACACTCCATGCCGGGGAAACGTCAACCAGTGACACTCCACGTCGGGAAAACGTCCAACAGCGATACTCCGCATCGGGGAAACGTCCAACAGCGACACTCCGTAACGGGGAAACGTCAAGCAGACACTCCGTCTCGGGGATACGTCAACCAGTGACACTCCGTCTCGGGGAAATGTCCAACACAGACACTCCGTCTCGGGGACACGTCAACCAGCGACACTCCGTGCCGAGGAGACGTTCAACACATACACTCCATGCCGGGGAAACGTCAACCAGCATCACTCCGCATCGGGGAAACGTCCAACAACGATACTCCGCATCGGGGAAATGTCCAACAACGACACTCCGTCTCGGGGAAACGTCCAACACAAACACTCCGTCTCAGGGACACTTCAACCAGCCGATACTCCGCCTCGGGGAAACGTCAAGCAGACACTCCGTGTCGGGGGCACGTCGACTACAGACACTCCGCCTCGGGGAAACGTCGACCAGCGACACTCCGTGCTGGGGGCATATCTACCAAATCACTCCGGACCAGGAAAACGTCTACCACGGACACTCCGTCTCGGAGCCGCGTTAAGCGTTGACCGTCAATATCGTAAAAAGGGCAGTGCATCCCAAAAAGTGGGAACCAAAGCAAGTCGCCTCCACGCGAAAGAAGATCCATCAATTTCATGCACACGACCCACATATGTGATGTGCATTTATTGATGGGGGGAACTTTGTTGGGGTCGAAAATTGCACCCCGATTGACCAAGTCAAAGTCAAAGTCAACCCCAGCCTACCCTAGGCAGGGGGAATCTGTAATGCGCCTGACAAGCACGCGCGTATTCCCATCTCAATGGGGTAACGAAAAACACCCTACAGTCGGTGAACTAAGCAATGCATATGTCACTACTTAACGGTTACTAGGTCCATGAAATCAAATGATGGAGAGGATACTCGTGTTTAACAAGGGTCTCGTGCATACCCGAGACTACGGTCCACTGTGCCCGGGACATAAACCAGTCAGCCGTGCCGCTAGGCCCACGACCTAAAGTGTGTGTGTGTGTGTGTGTGTGTGTGTGTGTATCACTGATAGCGAATGATCATCCTCGAAATCACTGTACCTCTCTAAATACGAGTTCAACTCCATCTTAATTTCCCTCATTCCTCAGGTTCTGGTATGTATTCATGTATTAGATAGGTTGTGAACAAATACGTATCACTGTCACTTTCACTCACTTTTCCACTTGTCACTATCACTGTCGTATTTGCCACAACACAATCACTAACACTAATATATATATCGACAATGCAGAACAGTCGCTGTTATATAGCAATTTAACACAATCGATCAAGGTCCGAGTTAATGCTGAAAATTTCAAACAATATTAGAGTCTAATAACATAAGATGTGGCTCCACAGATCACGTATAACCTAGAATTGATGTCTAGTCTTCAAATGAAAATGCAATTAGAATGTCCGATTGTATATTCGCATAACATATTTACTATAAATGTTTTCACAATAAATTTAGAACCCGCAATAAAATTTGTTCTCTTCTCTCTTTCACCCATCCTTCCTCAATGTTTATATAGCAATTCAATTATGAATACATAGATTTTTTTCTCATTTGAAAGACAATTAATTGCAAATTAAAGTGTGATTCATATGCTGATTAATTGAGTTCACAATATTTAAGAGCTTTTTTATAGAGTCTCATCATAGAAAATGATTGAAATGCTGGTTAGTAAAACCACTGGCAACTCTCCATGTCCAATCTTCTCCTATCTTTTGATTATGAGTATTGTCAATTTTAACTGAGGTCCGCAAAAATTAGAAAAGCGCTTCATTACATGGATAGCTAAAATAAAGAAATTTTCTAGAAGCTCATATGTCCATAATTAACAATCGATTGCAAATTCTACTTCTTTTGCATTAGTTTAGTACAGAAAATAAATACCAGACCCAATTTTGAAGTTATAAAAGACATGTAAATATTTTTATGTAAGTATTCTAATTTAACGGAACCCATGATTAAATTAACCAAAAATCAGAATCAAAAATAAAAATTATGTGGAAAAAAATGGAATTTTTCGAGAAAGATCATAGAATTTGGGAGAAAAATATGGGATTTACCAACAATAAATCTTATAATATGTATGGAATTCATCATATCATTTATAAATTTACATGGGGTTTTTGCTGAAGAATAAAAGTTTAAAAAATGGGAATTATTTGGATAAGAAAAAAATAAAAGGTTAAAAGTTAGAAAAGTTTTACCTCGAATTATGAATGAGTTTTTGTTAGACCTACAAAAAGAAAGCCATGAATATTCATTATAGAAAAATATATAAGAGAATAGAAAGCTACAATTTATGTTATCATAAAATGTAACATAAATGTGAACTATGCATACTAAATGAGAGACATTATGTGTGAGATCAAAGATAAATTGGTACCTATGGTACCGGTCCATTTTTGCCTTTTGTTGCTTGAAAATATGGTCAATGAAACCAAAAAACACCACCACGGTAAAATCAGTCATGTTAAAGATATTAGAAGATAATGATACTTTATACGTGAAAAAACACAAATCAAACTATATAGCAATGTAAAACCATTAAGTGTTTGTGTCGACTTTGATAAAAATAAGTGTGTATGTTTGTGTAAGGAACAGGGGACAGGAGGGAGGGAGTAAAATAAAGAACGTGTATTTGTTTTGGAAGAAAAACCAAGCATGCGACATGGAAGTTATAGATTAGTTATCAGAAGATAAGACGTTGCTTATTTTGACGAGATAGTTGCAAGTAGTGAGAAGTCAGTTTTTTATTATGAATATCTCAAACTTTGATTTTTAATTTTATTTAAAATAAAAAGGATGTGGAATTTTTATATTTTTCTTTTTGCTTTCTAAAAAAAGAGAAGGCCATTTCATCAATAAATTTTGAAATTAAAAGGCCCCTATTCTTTTGCACCGTAATAATGTAAAGATTCTGAAATAATTTTATGATTATATCAAAATTTTGGCTGCAGTCAAACAAAAAAGGCAATGATGGATCGTCAATTAAAATACACTACTCAAAATTAGGATAACAATAGTGTTATACAACAATCAAATAAAATTCAATATCCCAAGAAAAATGTTTATACATGTTGTTAATATATAAGTATTTTGGTGCAAGTAAAAATCTCCGTTGATTTTTTATTGGCATGTGGACATTGCTTTGACTTCAACGATTACGTATGTACATCATAATATTGGAGCTTAATTTTACGGAATAAGCGTATTAGAGAAATTATAAATGTGCGGATAGCTCATCTTTAGTATTGAAGTATTTTTCAAAGCAAAAATCTGAACTTCATATATACAACCATGACAAATTCATTATTCGATGTATTTTATAAATAAAAAAAATAGGAAAAAGAGAGAGAGAAAGAGACACCTACACCTCCAAACCTTCTTCTTCTTATGTCCATAAAAGCAAACATCCAATAAATAATCTATGATTCTACAAAAAATTAATAATTAAAGGTTAAAACGAAGAAGACGTGAGAGAAAGAGAAACCTTATTTCTCCTAAAGAATCTTTGGTTTCACAGGGAGAGACCAACAGAGACGGAACCATGATTCTAAGTTTGCATGGGCGGACGTAAATAAAAAAATACTATGAAACTATGCAAGTTATGTACATAAACTATCGAACCTCAAAACTCGGATCTTTTATTTGATTAAATGGGTTTGATTACGTAATTTACTGAGATTTATAAAGAATATTTAGATTTAACAAGCATGTATATCTTTAAAAAATATATCTCCTGCATAGCACATGTATCTTCATAGCAGCCATATACTATATAAATAATTAAACTGAAATATAAAAAATAGTAAAAGTAATGAAACATTTTATAATATACTTTATATAATGTACAATGAAGATGATGATTAGACAACTTAATTTTAAATTGGTTCAGAATTTTGAATGTTATTAAAAAACGAGCAAGGAAAAACATGTGATCAAGCATTAATTGTAATTGAATTTCTTTTCTAAATGTTCCATAGGTAAATGCAATTATATAATTAGATAGATATGATCAATATGTTTGCAAATAGGATTTGCTTTATAAGGATTTCGAAGCAGTTGTTTTTGTTATGTAGCATTATCAATTGTAGTTAAATATCTTAGGTTGATCTTTAATTAATATATGACGATAAGTATCAAAATTAGAATTAGAATTAGAATAAAAAAGATAGTTACTAGATCTAAATTAATAACTAAACATGATAATTATTTAGTTAGCTAGGATATTTTTCAATAATGGACCAGAAATTATAAGATGGTTGTTATAGCTTTGTTAGCAGTTTTTAACTGAGAGGAACGCAAATATTATAGAAGGTGAGGAGGGGAGATTGCCTCCCCACACCCCCTTCGCTCCGTCCATGGAGATGGACTTCCTCCTCCTCCAAATCTTCTTCTTCTATTGTCCATAAAATCATGCATCTAATAAACAATACATAATTATGCAAAATAGAAAAAAAGTTAAAATGAAAAAGATCTTGTGTATGTGTGGGTTTGTGGGGCTGTTTGTGAGAGACAGAAACCTGTTTGCTGCTGGAATTTTCCTGGACAGCAGTTCATAGGTATTTTCATTTGCGGTTACGTTATTTAAACAATTTATTTTGCAAGTAAATCTTTCACAGGGTTACAGTATTTAGCTTCGTAACGAATTAAAGAACACGTGTTAATGGTTTTTCTATGATTTATAATGAATTTTATAAGGTAAAGTGTACAATAAATTCTAGATTTGTTGTATCCACTTGGTGACGACGTTTCATGTGTAAACTATAATATTTTCAATCTATATTTTGCAACAATGATTATTATATCTAATATAAACTAATGATCATAATATGAGTTTCAAGAAGAGTTTCTTTATTGTGACACTATTTTCCGAAAAGACTTGGGTTTAGTTTCAGGTTGCAGCAGTTAGCAAAACGGGATATATATATATATATATATATATATATATATATATATATATATATATATATATATCATCTATCTTCCTATTTTCTCCTAATTTTTGGGTTTCAGCGTATTTTTTAAAGCAAAAATCTCAACCTCATAATATAACCATGACAAATTCACTGTTCGATATATTTTACAAAAAAAGAATATAGGAAATCAAGAAAGAGAGAGACCAATCTCCTCCTCCAAATCATCTTATTCTACTGTCTATAAAAACAAATATCCAATAAATAATCCATGATTCTGCAAAAAAATCAACAACAACAAAGGTTAACATGAAGAACTTCGTCTATGTATGGGTTGTGGGCGTGGGTGTGTGTGAGATAGAGAGAAAACCTTACTTTCTCCTAAAGAATCTTTGGTTTTAGTATATTTTTCAAATCAAAAACCTCAATTTCATAAATAGAATCATGACAAATTCATTCTTCGATGTATTTTAAAAAAGAAAATATAGGAAACTGAGAGGGAGGGAGAGAGAGAAAGAGATACCTCCTCCTCCTCCGAATCTTCTTAATGGAGGTCCTTTTCGGGTCTCCATCAGATGTTGTCTTCCGTCGATCTCCCAGTAGATTTTGAAGGTGATCTCCTGCTACGTGTGGGTCTCAATGGGTTTTGAGGAGATTGGTGATTTGAGAGTTTAGTGCCGAGTACCTGCAAAGAAGTCCCCGGGTGGTTTGGTACCATCGAGGACCCTCCGACGATCAAGTTAGCACTAGATCCGAGCAGAGTAACGGCTAAGTGGGATAAAGAATGGCTTATTTGACCCCCTCTGTGATGGGGGTTTATATAGTAGCGACAGCACGCAACAACAGGCGCGTGAGTCTCGCCGGCAGTTACGCTCCCGACGTCATGCCCGCGTAAAGAGCGGATTGCTCGTTAGTGGGGATCGTGATGGCGTGGAATGTGGGATGTTGCTGGCGGAGAATCTGCGCATGGCGAGATTTGCGGAGCGGCGGTTATGCCTGTGAGCGGTGGAGTTGGTCGGTCGGAAGGACCGAGGAAGATGGCCTCGGCGGGAGAGCTCGGGAACGAGCGGGAGGGCTGAGGCATCTTGGTCCTGGGGTAGCTCGGTACTAGCCGAGAGGCCGAGGAGACCAATTTGCAGGGGGCTCTGAGGAGAGCCAGCCTGTGCTTGCAGGTCGGGTATAGGGGTGGCCTGGTCGGCCCCTGTGGGCCCTTTCTTTGGAGTTCTGGGATACGTCATCTGCCACGTGTCCTGATCTTGGAGATCGCCGATGTTGAGTATCATCATTATCAATAATCCATAAAATCAAACATCAATTAATAATCCATGATTCTGCAAAAAAAATAAATAAATAAATAAAAGTTAAAATGAAGATGACCTTGTGCATGTGTTGGTTTATGGGTGTGTATGTGTGTGTAAGAGATAAATCTCCTACTTACTTTGCCCAAAAGAATTTAGGCATAGTGAGAGAGAGATCATGGATATTGTTTAGTGATTGAAAGAATTTAAAGTTTTAACCGCAATCAGGACGGTGTCGCTTTGCAGCTAACCGCGATGAGCACGGGTCGATCCACAGGGAGACGGAGCGTTTTACGTTCTTGTTGTAATGAGTTAATGCGCGTGGGCGGAATTTTTCTTATCCACCCTATGTGTTATATGCACAAGTAAAGTTGTTAGGAAAAGATACGAAAGTGTATGCTAAGGAAATCCGTATTCAAAACCTTTGAGCCGAGTCTTGACCAATTGAAGCTAGAGAAATCAGCAACAACGTGGATTAGGGGATTTAAGCACGGTATTCATGGAATCCGGCTTATTGACCCTTGTCCGTCCGTTCTTGTCTCTTGCTTTCGCCTCCGGCCAAACCGAACGCAACCGGTCGCGGTTAGCAATCACCGTTACCTTGGTAGGGTAGGGTGCCTAACGGAGCGCTTGCGTAACGTTTGGGCGGAGTTCAAAGGAAAATAACGGGAAAAGAAAATGAGGAACGAAACGTTAACTTACAATATCGTATTTCTTCCTAACAACACCATATTAACAACCATTCACAAAACAAACCAAAAGAACAAAAGAAGAAAGAAAATAAAAGATTACAAGAAAGTAATTAAATGATATGGTAATAAATTGCAAGTAATAAAAGACAAGAATGAAAATGCAAGTAAGAAAATACTAAGAACCATGGAACCCAAAACAAGACATGGGTTCACTAACCAAATCTTAAACTTGCAAGCTCAATGAAGAGGTTGCAAGATCAAGAAGAGGCAAAGAACTCATGGTGAATGAAGGCACAAAAAAGAGAAGAGCTTTATTGATTCCATATGAAGATACAACCCTTGAGATCAATAACGAACCCTTAAACCTTCAAGCTCAATGAAGAGCTTGAAAGATCAAGAGAAGGCAAGGATCTCAAGGGGAAGCTAAGCAAAAGAATGATACAATGTATGACAAAATTGGACTTCTTCTCACTTACCCAATGGTTTCCTTTTATAGGCAAAACAAGACATTTCCTTTAATTTGAATTTGAATGCACCTAAAGTTTGGAGGGAAGTTTGAATCTTTGAATTTTTGAATCACATCAACACTTTATGCATTGAATGCACCATACCCACTCGTGCTTTGTGCTTGTCCCTCTCGTGCTTTGTGCTTGTCTCGTGCTTTGTGCTTGTCTCTCTTGTGCTTTGTGCTTGTCCGAGACACGAATGACCACTGTCATATGTCTTGTCTCTGGAGCTGGTACGCGGCACTGGACGGATACGGATGATTGGAACCCGGCTTTTATCTGTCTGTGACAGATGTTCTGGATATTGGCATAACTGTAGAGATTTTGTCCGATTTGTATTATTTTAGACTGGAAACCTGTAACCTGTAAATATGTAGCAAACACGGATTAAAAACACCTATCTATAAACAAACGAGCATAAGAATGAGCGGTATAAAATGCAGTTTTCTGTTATGAACAAATACCCCCAAACTTATCTTTTGCTCGTCCCGAGAAAAACCATTTATTCACAAAGGAGAATCCTAACCGCACTTTCGCAGGAAACGCGATTGCACTGAGCGTGTGCAACAAGCCGTTAAACCTCTAGGTGTCCCTAGTAGGAGGAGTGTTGTCTCCTGAGGGTTTTCAGCGGATACTACCCACAAAATCCCGTCAAGTTAGTTTCATAAGTTAACATCGATTCTACTCCTACAATTTAGTATCTAGGTTAAAAATTCTATCATCCTAAATTAGAAATATCCAACCCTAATGCTTCACACCTCCTTTCTATTTAACCCTAGATTATATACGTTCCAAAAAAAGTTTAGAAAGATCTCGGTATCTCCTGAGTTTTCCTTCTAAAGTGCGGTCTCAAATCAGAGATTTTTATCAACTTACAGAAAACATAAGTCTTATTCTTTATTTCTATCTTTCCTCTAAATATCGATTATATACCCCTACGTGTGTATAAATTTGCACCCCTACACTTAAGAATTCAATTCAAGCTATAGTACCCTTGCCCTAATACCTAATACTACTTCTTTTCATTAAATGATGGACGGTGTTGCTCGCACACCTTTCATGCGACTATTAATGCTTCTTGAGGCACTAACGACCGATTACTGAATGCGTGAGCTTAAAGCGTAAATAGCAGTTTCCAGGTCTTGACTTTATTTATTTTTTTCTTTTTCTTTTTCTTCTTCTTTTTCAAGACCGGATATATTTTTCAATATGCTCTTTTTGGTGTTTAGCTTTAAATACCGTTTTTTCTTTCATACTAGGTTTTCAGGCAAGAGTATTTCTAGGTATTCTCTACTATCCCAAGTTTCAAGGTGCGTGTATGTGCAGTTTGTATGGTATATACTTTCTAAACTTGAACTTAAGAATAGAAACTATTTTTCAGACTTATCCTTCAGTAAAACTTCAATACTTTCCCTTCATCTTGACTTAACTCAAGAACTGAACTCAAGATTGCCCACTTCTATAAAAAAAACTGTAAGGACGTATAATTACCAAGGTTAAACAGAAGGAGGGTTATTTTTAGGGTTTTCAATTCCTAAGCCTAGAATTTAGTTATTTCTAACATATCAACTAAACTTTCAGAATAAAAATCTAAGTTACCCTATTAGCTAACTTGACAACAAAGTTTTTATGTTTTTAAGAAAATTTTTGATTTTTGTGGGTTTTGAATAAGGTATACAAATGCAAAATATACAAATGAATGCGAAGGAAGAAAGCTTACCGAGCACACCCCCAAACTTAAACTTGACAGTGCCCTCACTGTCAGGCTACACCAAGAGGGTCAAAATTGTCGGCGCTTCCTAAAAGAAAATTATATACAGAACAAAAAGAAAACCAAAAATATATACACAAAAAGGTCCCCCTAAACTTAAATAAAACAGTGTTTCCACTGTTAAGCGTTGAAGTTCAAGATCAGGGGGAAAGAACAGTATCAATATATACAAGGCCTTACAAAGGCCAAAAGTTAACACCAACCATTCAAAAATTCTATCTCTGTAGTGTGCTGGTTGGTGAAAGAATACGGTGAGGAAAGAAATGGAGAATACGCGAGACCGTATGGAGATAGAAGCGGGATATGGTCTCGGTATATGAGATAAAGAATGGCGGAAGGGAAAAAGAAGTGGAGTACGAACTTGAGGGTGAAAATGGAGTGAATAGATTAGCACAATTTGTGATGACCGATGTGTAAAAAGCGATTGTGCTAATCTCTCAACCCGTCAAGAAATAAGGTCAAATCCCTCAAGATTCGTGAGAAACCATGGGTAAGCCGAACTTGGTAAACCAGACAATGGAAATGGAAGTGATACGGTTACTTGCAAGGTCGGAACGATGGAAAGAATGGAGGGAAGGGTTTGAGGAAGGGTATCAGGTAAAGGTTCAGGAGGGAGTACACAGTCAATGACAGGGACAGGATGAATTGGAAAATCCGACTCATCAAGCAAAACTGGTTCATCCTAAAAAATATCCTCAAAATTCAGCACATCCATGCATTTATCCTCAAAATCCAGACGCATATGGGGCTCGGGAAAAACATTTAATGACCCGGGATAATGGATTAGAGAGAAAAATTCAGCCAAATCTATGGGTTCATCATCCAAAATATTCCCAGCGTCAATATCCTCAATCAAGTGAAAATCAATATTCTCAGACACTTCATCAAAAGCATGGATTTCAATCAATTCTGTTTCTAAGATGGAGGTGTAGAGATCAAAAGGTCTGGGATCGGTTTCACTTGGCAAGGTCCCTTCACAATCGGGTAAATCAAACACTACAAAGTCGCACAACTCATTAACCCTTCTATCTTCAATCGGTGAATCGTTTGGAACATTAGATAGACATTCAAAACCGGAGTTTGTGGGATTCAATTTGTGGCTGGTAGGTTTGACTTGGAAGGGGGTACAGATCACTCTCACCACTCAAATTCTCAACCTGTCCTACCACCTTATCATACATTGGAAAATTAGGAGCTAGTTGGAAACCAGCTACCGGTTCACTAGGTTGTATGAGGGCAGCCATGGACGCATTCAAATCCATCATCTGTTGGTATGACGCTACCCTAAAGTCTTCCAACGACTGTTCTAAGCTAGACAAGGGCTGTGAAGGGGTTTCAATACAAGATTCAAAGTTGTTAGGATATTGAAAATTCCCAAACGGCTGTGTAGAAGCAATGTCTAGGGAAGGTGCAAAAGTTGGGTAGGACTGGTAGGAATTGAATGGTTGGACAGGGGTAGGATCAACATTTGGATAAGAAGGTGAATGAAATTGTTGATCCCAAGAATTTGAAGTGGTGACATGAGTGAAAGATCGGCTACGGGATTGTTCAATACGTTCTGCAATAGACATAGGTCTTGGAGGTACAACAGGACTTGAAAAAGGGGTATCGACATAAGAAGGTGGTGAAGATTGAAACGGTTGATACAAAGTGGATTGTGGAGTCCAATTGGTAGTCCTAGACGCGTTTATCCGATCTTTCAAAGAGATTTTGGGCATGGAAGGGTCGTTCGAAGTTCGACCAAAGCAAGAACCGTAAGAAGTGATGTCTGGTTGTGGGTACCAAAGTTCGGCAAGAGTTTTGCGAGGTGGGGTACCCATGATATGAAGAGAGAAAGAAAGAAAGGAAGAGAAAGGGAGGGGAAAAAGAATGTGATTTTTTTTTAAAAATTTTTTTTAAAATTTTTTTAGTTAGTTATTAACAAAAGAATGAAATATACATACAAAAAGAATCTGGATAAAAAACAATCATGACACAAAAATACCACACACCTAATCGGTCTAGGATTCACCTAGGTCAACTAGACCTGCTCAAGAACTTGATTGGCGAAGTAAAACTGTGTCGAGAAACGGGCTCAAGATATACTGATCACGGGGCCAGGTAAGTGAAAAGATAAGGGGAGGTTTTCCGACGCTTTCGCGAAGGTCCTTAATTAAATAACCCTTTCTCTTTTGGCGGTTTCGCCGTTAACACTTTCCTAGACACCCCGTAAACAATATACCGTTAAGCGGTGTTCTAAACACAATTAACTTCTCCTAGTGAGTGCGAAGTCCTTAAGGCTTAAAGTCTAGTTTCTTTTAAAAATTTGTGTGGGTAAACGTTATGCTCAATTCGTGATTTGTGGGCCACGGAAAAAGGGATCAAATCCCTAATCGTATGTTGTGGTGTTCGCTTGCCCTTAAGTCCGTATTAATGTATGCAATGCGCAATTCAAAAAAAATTTGTTCAAAGAATCAAACACTCGTTTTTTACTTTAAGCACGGCACTGCAACAAATACGGGTTAGTCAAGTTTAGCGTTTGCTAGCGAACCTGCAAAGAATCCCGCAAAGAATAGTCTATTGGATGCGTCGGATTTGAGAAGAAAGTGTTAGTAAAGTACGTACCGTTAAGTTTTGGGGTTAGGAAACCCCCGTTGAATCAAATCCGGTAAGCTTGAAAACTTCGCTTGCGCGGGTCAAACTACCCGGATCTTTAGCACTGTACTTTGCAATCACCTTACCCTTGAATGTACACTTTGCTCCCCACGCTCGCAGTTCGCAAATCCGTAAAATCTGAAAAATGTCGGAAAAACGGATATTAGTGCGAAAAGCGATACGGATGCCCAAATACCTGCACACTAAAAATTATAAAAAAAAACAATAACAATAAGACAAAAACAGAACACTAGAGCACAGGGGAAAACTTGGATACAAGATGATGAGGTACGGCCGGCGACGCCGGAATTGGAGGATGTGTCGCCGGATTTCCTTAGGATTTGGGGCTCCAAATTTCAACAGCAATCACAGTGTTCTACTAATGCCACACTGGTATTGTTTATCTTTTCAGATGAGTTACAGAGTGTAAGCAGGTCAAATTCCAGAGAACAAAAAGATGTTAGTTTGTGTTAGTTTTTGTTTTTGTTTTGGTTTTTTTTTTGGAAATTTTTAGTTGATTTTGAAAATAGTGTTAGAAGTATAAATGAGATGTACAATGATTAACCCGAAATAAAAAAAACTAAAAAAGTTACCGTCTCCCCGGCAACGGCGCCATTTGATTGAAAGAATTTAAAGTTTTAACCGCAATCAGGACGGTGTCGCTTTGCAGCTAACCGCGATGAGCACGGGTCGATCCACAGGGAGACGGAGCGTTTTACGTTCTTGTTGTAACGAGTTAATGCGCGTGGGCGGAATTTTTCTTATCCACCCTATGTGTTATATGCACAAGTAAAGTTGTCAGGAAAAGATACGAAAGTGTATGCTAAGGAAATCCGTATTCAAAGCCTTTGAGCCGAGTCTTGACCAATTAAAGCTAGAGCAATCGGCAACAACGTGGATTAGGGGATTTAAGCACGGTATTCATGGAATCCGGCTTATTGACCCTTGTCCGTCCGTTCTTGTCTCTTGCTTTCGCCTCCGGCCAAACCGAACGCAACCGGTCGCGGTTAGGAATCACCGTTACCTTGGTAGGGTAGGGTGCCTAACGGAGCGCTTGCGTAACGTTTGGGCGGAGTTCAAAGGAAAATAACGGGAAAAGGAAATGAGGAACGAAACGTTAACTTACAATATCGTATTTCTTCCTAACAACACCATATTAACAACCATTCACAAAACAAACCAAAAGAACAAAAGAAGAAAGAAAATAAAAGATTACAAGAAAGTAATTAAATGACATGATAATAAATTGCAAGTAATAAAAGACAAGAATGAAAATGCAAGTAAGAAAATAATAAGAACCATGGAACCCAAAACAAGACATGGGTTCAATAACCAAATCTTAAACTTGCAAGCTCAATGAAGAGGTTGCAAGATCAAGAAGAGGCAAAGAACTCATGGTGAATGAAGGCACAAAAAAGAGAAGAGCTTTATTGATTCCATATGAAGATACAACCCTTGAGATCAATAACGAACCCTTAAACCTTCAAGCTCAATGAAGAGCTTGAAAGATCAAGAGAAGGCAAGGATCTCAAGGGGAAGCTAAGCAAAAGAATGATACAATGTATGGCAAAATTGGACTTCTTCTCACTTACCCAATGGTTTCCTTTTATAGGCAAAACAAGACATTTCCTTTAATTTGAATTTGAATGCACCTAAAGTTTGGAGGGAAGTTTGAATCTTTGAATTTTTGAATCACATCAACACTTTATGCATTGAATGCACCATACCCACTCGTGCTTTGTGCTTGTCCCTCTCGTGCTTTGTGCTTGTCTCGTGCTTTGTGCTTGTCCCTCTCGTGCTTTGTGCTTGTCCGAGACACGAATGACCACTGTCATATGTCTTGTCTCTGGAGCTGGTACGCGGCACTGGACGGATACAGATGATTGGAACCCGGCTTTTATCTGTCGTGACAGATGTTCTGAATATTGGCATAACTGTAGAGATTTTGTCCGATTTGTATTAGTTTAGACTGGGAACCTGTAACCTGTAAATATGTAGCAAACACGGATTAAAAGCACCTATCTATAAACAAACGAGCATAAGAATGAGCGGTATAAAATACAGTTTTCTGTTATGAACATTTAGCTATAAAGAGAAATGTAGAGAAAGAGAGGTTTTATTAGCATTCAGTTAATGAATTTGCATGTTATTTGTTTGAGTTTTGTTTGATTTCTGTGAAAAACTAAGATTCCGGTTATTGAATTTGCATGTTATTTGTTTGATTTCTCTGAAAAACTAAGAGCCCACGTCAGCAATCAATTTGAGAAATTGAAGATTTTTTCTTGTGTGCTGTAAAAGCAGAGACGATTTTCATAGTTGTATCGTGACGACAGAGGTTCCAATTAGATTTTTAAGATTTCAAACATGAAAATATTGGCTTATAAATTTTTTAGATTCCATAGTTGACAACTCATTAGAAAAAGGGGGGTCATGTCGCAATTAATAAATAGCAAAAGTCTTGGGAGATAAACTCTAAAGTCGTTCGAAATAAGATCAAATCGATACTAGAGAGACGATGGCAAAATCGAAATATTACGGATGGGGAGCAGCGATCGCGATCTTCGTCGTGTTGATGGCTGTAACGCCGGCGATCCCCCAATCTCAAGATTACCACAATTTCGCCGATCACCGCAAGTTGTTCTTTGGTAAAAATTTCT
Source organism: Agapanthus africanus (assembly GCA_030015575.1). Lineage (NCBI taxonomy): Eukaryota > Viridiplantae > Streptophyta > Magnoliopsida > Asparagales > Amaryllidaceae > Agapanthus > Agapanthus africanus. The sequence continues at coordinate 426,196,939 of CM057347.1, read as the reverse complement.
TTTTTGGGGGTTTTCCGCTTCTGTGAACAAAATTCGTTTTTTAGGGTTCATCAATTGCTTGCTGAGTAGGGAATTAGTTTATCTTAACTAGTGATTCCTTGATTGAACAAGTCTGAAGATGCAAAGACCAAGAATCACTTAAAAAATTCCAATTTTTCCAGTTCAGTTTGCATCCATTCAGGGCGCTGCTGTAAGTTTAGAAGCTTTTAGAGGATGCCGTTGGCATTTTACAGCCATCAAATGCTCAATTCTGAGGTTTTACATACAGTTGTTGTCGATTATGAGAATATATGAGTAAATAAATAAGGTGTTCGGACAAATTTGTAAACTTGTTGGAAAAGCAGATATTTTGTAATCATCTCACTGTCGATTTGTGTTTTGATGTTGCTGGCCTAGCTTAAATATAGTAGTAAATTCATCAAGCTTCTATTGATGGATTGTAGTGTATCTTAAAACTATGAGCAAAATGTGTGTTTCCTATCAATTGATCAATCGGAGCAATGCATTTACCAGGTGTTTTATTGGAGAAATTTGACGTTTCTTGCCAGATCTCACCAATCGACTTTCAGTAAGATGCACATCAGCTTAAGCGGTTTATCTCATAGCACGCTTTGTCATCTAAGCCTCTGTATTATTAGCTTAGAACTCCAGCAATATTATTAAAATGTTATTGTGCTTTGAACCATTGTTTGTTGTGCTTCATAAGTTCCATATGCAAATTTGTTATTTATTATCTACTATATTTAATTTTAACTACTCTTTATCGTTGTCTTTTGTTGCAGGGGTACCTAATACACTGAACGTGATTTCGAACTTTCCTTTTCTTATAATTGGCATTATTGGGCTTGTTCTTTGCTATCATGGGAATTACTTTAAATTAAGGTATTTACGATGGTGCATGTTTCTTTGGATCACCTTGTTAATAAAAAGGTATAATTTAAATTTATTTCCTTTGACAGCCTGCGGGGTGAATTATGGGGTTGGTCGTGCTTCTTTATTGGCATTTCTGCTGTTGCTTTCGGCTCAGCCTATTACCATTGGGAGCCAAATGATGCTCGGCTCATTTGGGATCGCTTACCTGTAAACTCCATTAATGATTTTGAAGTTGTTGTTGTCGACTGTTATTGTTTAATTTTTTTATAAAGATATACTGAAACAGCAAGGGAGAAAACACAAGAACTATATATTTAGACTAAAATGAAATGGCACGCAGGAAAATAAAATTGAAACAATTAAACAGATGATATTATGAATATAATTTAATTTAATGTTGTTTGTTGGTGATAAGTTTGGATCTATGTGGGCCCCACCTTTCCTCAAAATAATTAGTGCTCATCTCCTCCTCTATATCGGTACATTTCACAATTCTCATGCTCTACCAACCCTTTGGAGTCTAATGCGCATGATGGTTCCACTGTGGCATGCAATGTATTAAGTGCAACACAATTAAGTTAGTTTTACCTTACTAAACTCTATAAAAACCAGTGTTCCACTCCCTGATTGTTGACTTCGTGTAGTCTTTCTATTAGGTTATATTATGCGCTACATTTTCCACAAATGGCAGGTTTCAAAATTATTTTCCCATATCATGGCAAAATTTTTAAAGGACAGCCCTTTTTCACTCTATGTAATTGATCTCATGGATCTCTTGATGACTATTTACTTGTGTGACTTTATTATTTACAACGCTATTCAGTTTTATTATTTTACATTGTAAAAGCCACAAACTCACCAGTCACCATTAACAAAGATGTCACGCTAGCGTTTTTATTCTGTATAATTGTTCGCTGTTTCTATGTTATTTTTCACTACCCTTAAGCTATTTAGGACATTTTCTGGCTGTATATAAGCACTGATACTAAATGCGACGTCTTTTTTGCTTCTGTGCTGTTGCCTTTGGTTTGCTTAAATGCATAGAAGTTTCTTCACTAGTTGACGGTATTTTAAATTCGGACCTGAACCTTTCTCAAACATAGATGACTGTTTCATTCACATCGATCATGGCAATCTTCATCATAGAGAGAGTTGATGAGAATACCGGAACAACATCTATCATACCTCTTGTTGTGGCTGGCGTACTGAGCATTTTATATTGGAGGCAAGTATGCATAGTTCTGATCACTTGCATATTTCATTTCTCAGCTGCTTTTATGTAAATTTGGTTTTAATTTCTTGATAACTTTGCAGCTTCTTCGATGATCTTAGGCCATATGCAGTTGTGCAGTTTGTTCCTTGCATCGTCATACCCTTAATGGCTATATTGATGCCTCCGATGTATACTCATTCTACCTACTGGCTATGGGCAGCAGGTTAGTGTAGTAAATGATCGATTGTTTTTTATTTGTACATTAGTTACAGTTTGCTAAATCAAGGGCCATATCACACACACACACACACATCGATACACACACTCACACAGATACGCATACATATATGCATACATACACAAATACATCCTCAGATACACATACATACATATAGATAGATGTACATACATTTACATATACATACATATACATACACATATACATATACATACACATGCACGCACGCGCGCGTGCACACATACATACATATACATATATACACACATGAAAACCGTTGGTTTTGCACCCACTAAATCAACAATAAAAAGGTGTTAGAATCACATAAAGTTTGGTATATCCACATCGTAGGCAATAAAGATGAAGGTGGTGACGTTCGTCCAAAAAAATATTGAAGGATTGACTTTTCAAAACCACAGGTGGAAATTCCCTCCTAGGTCCTACCCCCCCCCCCATCTCTCACACACACGTGTGCGCGCGCGCTTACATATATACATATATATATACACACATACACATATTTACACACACAAACACAAAAGCAAGGTTACCCTTTATAGCACTTATGCCCCTTCAGTTGATTTATTAGGATACACAAAACGTCTACTCATCGGCCAAAACCCAAAAAAGAAAAAAATATACTCTAGAAAACTCAAAGAAATTGTAGAGTTAAATTAGGCAATCTATTGAGTTGTTTAGAGTTGATTTTTTTCTTTCTTCAGGGAGGGAGGGAAGAGGGAGGCTAGGTTGCACAGACACATCTTTATGGTTGCCTTATCCGTGTCAGACATGGATTCATGCCCGACACATGCACGACACGTGTCCAACACATTTTCCGTACCCTGCTTCGAAACGAGACGGATTTGGATTTGGATACGTGTAGAATACGTATTGGACACGTATCGAACACGTTTTAGTGAAACCACGACACAAAGGAAAACCTACTTTTCAATTAAAGGCGAGAAAACCCTAATCTTATTATGACTTTCTTGAGTTGTTGACTTTTCTTTTTATTTTACTCAATTTTACTGCTTAATATAAATTCTGTATGAAATATATAAGGTGAAGTTGTTAGGAAAATGCTAAAATAATATGATTTTCTTAAATTTATATTAAGTACAGTTAGGAAACTACTGAAATTATATTGTTATTGCTCAAATTATGTTAAATACAGGTAGAGAAATGCTAAAGTCATATTTCTTTTGTGGAAATTGCTAAAGTTGCACTAAAATAACTTAGTTCTTTGCTGAATTTTGATAAATACGGTCAAAAAGTGTTGAAATGCTAATGTTTTTGGTTAATATGTTGTTGCAATTATATATATAGAGAGAGGGGATAATGGAGGAAAGGTGCGATAGGAGGAAATTTCCTCCTATCGCGTCAGAAAAATACACCCTCCACGATCTTTTTCGACGATCGGCACCCATCATCGTCATCTTTATCATCTAAGATGTGGATACACCAAATTTCATGAGATTCCATCACTTTTTCACCGTTGATTTAGTGGGTGCAAAATTAAAGCTTAACCGACAATAGAACTTTGTACATTGCTAATCCAACGGTGAAAAAGTGGTGGAATCACATGAAATTTGGTGTATCCACATCTTACATCATAAAGTTGATGACAATGGGTGCCAATCGTCAAAAAAATCGCAGAAGATATAGACTTTTGACGCCACCTAACAAAAAAGCCTTATAAGGCATCGTTTCTTCATTATTCTCATATATATAGGGGAGTGCTCTATTGCAAACCGGTTCACTTTTTTTAAAAACGGGAACACTCGATTTACGATATATTTTAACGATCTGATCCATCCAAGCAAATATATATGAATGAAAAATCAAAAGATTTGAATACCTCTAATCAATTCATCGATGGGTGCAAAAATAAACGTTTTTCGATAATGCAACATAAACTACATCCGATGCATAGGTTTGAGGTCTTCAAATCTTTTGGATTTTCATTCACATATATTTGAGGGTAGGATGATCAACATGAACGGATCATATCGTTAAATTATGTTGTAGATCGAGAGTTCGAGTTTTAAAAAAACACGAACCGGTTTGCAATATATATATATATATATATATATATATATATAGAGAGAGAGAGAGAGAGAGAGAGAGAGAAAGAGACTAGGATCCTATCGGAAGGATATGTGTCCATTCCATTTTTGCACCATTAGATTAACTTTGGGACGTGTGCTAACAATTATGAATAAAACCTTTAATTTATTACCAAATATAACATAATTGAATGCACAAATCCCAAAGTTAATCTGATGGTGAAAAAGTCGGTAGGATCCTAGTCGAAATACACACGTGTCCCCGTATCTTATATTTTGGGATTTTGCCGTGTCGCATCGTGTCTGTGTCCCGTGTCCGTGTCCGTGTCCATACAACCTTGGAGGGAGGGGGTGGGAATTTGATAACCCTGTACATTAAGTGACATATGTGTGAAAGTTGCACACTGTTGAATCATCAAGCTTATGGACTTGGGACTTGATGCAAATTTAGGTTGTAATGCATAGGTTACCTCTAAGCCAAACCCTTTTTTAATCATTAATATATATTACTACATTATGATAATGGCATCTTAAATGTGGATTTATACGCAGTATGTTCAGGCAAATATAAATTAGGCCTTTGGAATATGTTCGACTAAGTCTTGTTCTTTTCAGTTAATTGCCTTTTCTTGCTATTGTAGTTTTCTATCTCTTAGCAAAAATTGAAGAGGCCGAGGATAAAGCAATTTATGAATGGACTCATCATATTGTAAGTGGGCATACCCTTAAGCATCTCTGTGCTGCTTTGGTTCCTGTTTTCTTGGCACTCATGCTTGCGAAGAGGGATATCGAACCTGAGAGGTACATTTTATCAGTTATCTTTCACGTCACATTATATTAGTTATCTGTCATGTCATCAATATTTCATTTTCTAAGAACTTAGGGGTGTCAATTTGTTATTATAGATGTACTGAAAAATTACAATACATTATATGAACTCTTCTTAAATACATTAATGAATGAAATGAATGAGCGACAGGATAAAACCTGATCCTCAAAGATCCTCTTACTGCTTGTTATTAGTCTCACGTCACTTTTTTGAAAAATGTTATATATAAATATGAAGCTTAAAAGCCTTCAGGTCAATATCTTGACCAAGTAAAATTAATTATGATAAGCAAAATGCTTTTCTTTCAAATGTTTCTAACGTAAATGGATAATTGCATCATCATAATCCATCTTTGACATATGTTACTTATTATTACAACATAGTCAATTTTTCCTCGCAATATAATTGAAATATATTCCTTGGTGTTTTACCATTAATCAATTATACGAGTTGTCTAAAGGATGATTGTGATCTAATTGTAAGAATTCTATTTTTTACCTTATCGACTTATGTTCTGATTCCCACATGATTCCATTTTTAATGCAGGAAGAGTTTGCTTCAAACATGGAAGATTTATTGGATTAAAGTCAAAGAAAGACGGTTTAAAACAGAAACCGTCGATTACGAGTATGTTGTTTCAACTGGTGAATAGTGTGGTCTTGTGATGAGTTTTCTTGTAAAACATACGAAGATACAACTTACAAGAAATATGAAGGAATCTGAGATTTGCATTATGGCGGCATATGCAATCAGGGTGTTTGTAAATGGTGTAGCTTGCAACACATCAGTTTTATGATTTTACACAGGCAACTGAATTTACTTTATATATACCTTGTACAAAAGTTATTGTTCATATAGCTGTAGAACCTGTTTGGTGGCAAAAAAAAAACTATTATCTTAATGGTGGAATGTTGCATTTTCCCCTTTATTTTCCCTTTTGGTATGGGGGAAAAGTTGAGCGCGTTCATCTCAATAGTATATTAATAATAAAGCAAAGAGTAGCTGCAACGTAATTTTCTTTCACAACAAACCATGATGTTGAATAGTAAAGGGTTGTATAGGAATCTTTTTTCCTTAATAATACTTAAAAAGGTAATTACTGTCCTGAAAGGAGCTTGGTAAATTACAAAGAAAAAAAATTGTGCATTGCCCTTTTAAGTTTCTATGTACTGAAAGATTTTATATTGAAATAATGAGATAATGTGAAAAAGGAAAACAAGTAGCAAACTATGAAGGCTAAATTACATAAAAATACCTCCAACTTTCACCTTTTTGGGGATAAATGTCTCAAACTAATTTTATTAGAGAAAACTCTTTCAAACTAACACCTTCGACTGCATAAATATACCCTAACGTCATTGAATGTTTGCAATCGTTAATTTAAGCTGTCATGTCATATTACTTATTATCCTTATTTTACACCTTGTAGTTAGTTTAAGTTACCTCTTTAATCCCACCTTCTCTTCTCTCCCCCCCCCCCCCTCCTAAAGCAAAATAATACCATCTTCTTCTTCTAAGCACCGGATGTTTTGTGGTTGTGCGCTGCCAACAACTATGAGTAGATCGAACACCATTGCAAATATGAGGTGAAGATTATCCGAATCACATGGATAGAGAAAAAATACCCTAAGCCAATGGGTAAACAATAAAGATTGAGATTCTTAACCTCTAACTTTGAGAAATCCCCAAATTTCTATATAACACTTGTGGGTTCCTTCAATTGAGGACAAAAGACATCCAATACATTTTGAATGTCTCAGATTTGGCCAAAGGTGGTTACTTTTGGATCGTCTTTTTTTATCTAGGTTTCCCACGGGTTGAATTTGAGAAGAGTGAAATTTGGGAAAGGGTGAAAGTGGATGGGTATAAATAATTATATAATGGTGAATATGCAACTGATTTTGACCGCACGCAGCAGGGAAGTTAAATTCAAAACACAAAGATCAAAGATGTTTTCTCTAATAAAATTAGTTTAAGATGGTTATCACTAAAAACATGAAAGTTGGATATGTGCAATTTAGCCAACCATGAAATATTGAAACTGCTGCTACTGATAATTTATCATACCGATCAATGTTAACATACACAAACTTTCTGATTTAGCCTCCATTAAAGCATGCACTGATCAAAATAAATACTAATCTCACAGCTCAAACCTTTATGAAAAGAATTGACAAACAAATGGTACATCAACCACAATAATTGTGCCAAATTCTAGCAGACGGTCAAGGAGTTTATCATAATCCATTAAAGTTCTAAGCTTGCATAACCAGAAAGATCAAGCAGATAGATTAAAGTTTTAGGCTTGCATAACCAGATAGAATAAGCAGGAAGAGCTCTCCAAACAAGCATATCATCATCACTGTTTTGAAATTGCAACTCATTTATTCTGTACCTTTGCAGCAAATACAATCAAAGAGATGACCACAAACACTATATCCTTAAATTATAACAGAAAACTAGAGGCCGCCATTAAATTCATCTCAGGTTTTGGTTCAACAAGAATAAACAGATATATGGCTATCAAAAATTACAATTTAAGCAGAAACTTGGGCATAAATTTTACCTGCTTGTATACATTTTGGAAGTTTATACTTGATTGCAAGAGCATGCATACATAAACACAAAACTTGCTTCAAATATCAGCAACAGATAAAAAACGATAAATAGGGGTTACATGGAAGCTCTGTAACAGTTTGCTTCTGATTGAGAAACAAAAGGGCTGTAGACATGAGAAGCCTGATAACCCTTTTAAGTTATTATGGCATTGTCCTATACTTCGGGTCTTCGACGTTTCATGATGACCGTCTCTAATTTGTTTTTCACGTGCTGTGGCTTTATATAGTATAATGTAAATTTTCAAATGGTTATTCCCTCTAGAGGAGATAAAATCACCCTGGCTAGAGGAGATAAAATCACACCCTGGCTCGTTTCAGATAGACCATCAGCCCCATCCCAGTGAGTATGACTGCACCAGCCATAGCGCCAGTCGTGAGCATTAACCATCGACTATTTTCGACAACTGCAAGTTCTGATGTTGATTTTGTTGCTTCCTGTTTGGTGTCTGAGGTGTCAATGTGCAGCCTGAGAACCTAAATATACAAGAAAATACCACCAATATTAGATCCAAATATAATAATACATGCATGGCACAAGTCCCCACTGCAGTGTGCCACATATAGCTCAAATACCCCCTCAAGTGGTTTATTAGTGCAAACACATGCTATATTCATTTACCAAAACCTTCAAATAACATAAACAAGATCTAGAGTTAAATTAGATAATCATTTGGGTGGTTTAGAGTTAATTGAGGGTTTTGAAGGGTTTTGGTTGATGGCCAGATGGTGTGTGCACTAATACGACTGCCATCAACTCAAGTTTCTAAGATTGTTTGTCGAAAAATACGTTTCATTTGTATACGCTGACGAATCAAAAGTCAAGACATCATAGATCTATAAATATGCACGAAAAACATGAATATGTGAGTGACAGATAGGTAGACCTGTAACTCTAAAAATTTAGTGATCCTATTGCACTTGAGCGTTTCTCTATTGATGAAGGGAAACACCGATCGCATGTAACAGATGTATATCCTGTGCTTGCATAATAATAGACATTAATTGACCTGACTAGATTCCAAATTAATCATAATGGTGAGGTCAAGAAAAAATGAAGTTTATAGGATCAAAGTAGATGGGTGTAGAAGTAGAGAAGTACTTTAGAGATGTGTTTGATTTGAAAGGAAATTCTATCATATGGCTATAAGAGCAGCATTGATTTAAAGATCAGAATATCATGCAATTAAGTAAGGCTGAAATAAGAATGTGGAGATGGATGAGTGGTAATACTCTAAGCAAGAGGGTAAGGAATGAGTGTATTCGTAAAAACTAGTTGGTCACTCCTATAGAGGATAAAATGAGATATCCTATTGATATGATTTGGACAACGGAGCCCAATAGGAGAAGTAATAAAAGAGTATCTAATGACGTTGCAAGGGCTATGGGTAGACCTAAACTAACATGAATAGAGACTGTTTAAAACAATGTGTAAATTGTCGATTTGACCAAGGAGACAATTGTTGATATCGCAAAATGGAAGAAGCGGACATACAGCCAACAACAAAAATTTGGGATCAAGGCTTGTTTTTTGTTCTAGCATTCCTAATAGGGGTGAGGAAAGGAGGCCCCTAATATCACAAACTATTGAAAGAATTGTGTGTCCAAATAGAGAAATTCAGAAAAGAATAAGATAAGATTCTGCTAACAGCATGTCGATATGACATCATCCCACAAAATTGGTGTCAAAATCCAGATTCCAGAACAAGGAACTATGAGCAAGGGAGGTGTGTGGCTTAGAAGGTCAAGCGGTGTGTGTGCAGACATTTTTTTGGTGCTTAAATAGTGAAAAATCAACATTCGGTACTTCTCCCCTGAGAAATCAACTGATGACCTGGAATAGTTGAATCCTAAGCAATCCATGTTTTCGAAAAAAATGGACTTATTGAGTTGCTAAACTTTGGAAGTAAAGGAATGCAAAATTTGTAAGAGGTGCAATGGCATGGCAACCCAATGCAACCACCGAATTATATGTATGAATTGAAATGGAAGGATATGATCAACTCCAAACAAAAGTTACCTTATATAGTGCCAATAAATCCAAATTGGTTTATATAATGTGGTCTTAAACGTTTAAAATAATTGGGTATATTTTTAATTTCCCTCGTATAAAACATATTAAAACGAAGAACACCTTCCACCCGGCTAATTTGGCATGGTTTACAGCTCCTACAAGGTCACTATCCGTGGCAAGCAGAACTTTGTCACCTTCATCATCTACATACTGCACGAATTTTTTTAAAAAAAAATAGTGAGTTACAGAAAGTACAATAGATGTATTATAATTGTCGTCATAGTACTGAATGCCTACCAATAATTGAATCTTCTCCTTGCCATCTTCATGCCCTAGCCTCTGGAGGACTACAGATACAAGCTCATCAAGACTCTCGGTACCTTTACATAAGTTAAATAAAAAAAGAATGTTATGATCAATCATTTTGCAAATCATATGGCAATAGAATCAGTTTGGGATCTAAAGAAGTGCTGCTCTACTATGAATACCACAATTGAATCTATGCACTCTTCCTTTCTGGTCTTCGAATTTGAAGGAGAATGAGTTCCCAAGAAGAGGTGGATACACAGATTTCACAGTGTCGGCATACTCAGACGACGGCACAAATCCAGAAAGCTCACTGTGCACAATTACAATGAAGTTCGAGGTAAATTAAGAATTGTTAGCAAAAGATAGTATCATATAGGGTGCAGGGTTTCATTAAAAAAAAATTGTGTGTGTGTGTGTTTCTTTTTCTTTTTCTTTTTCTTTTTGGGTTTTTGTTTTTTGTCAGCTTGGGAGAGGGGGGGGGGGTACCTGCGATTATCATATTCCTCATCTGGTGGCTCTAAAGCAAGAGCAGAATCCCAAAACTTCTGCATCATTGTGTTTGCCATGTCATTTACATCTCCAGCGCCTCCTACCTTCAGGATACAACTCAAAAAATAAATCAAATGAAAATAGAATCATAGAGATTGCAGTAGATAAGTTGACAACTGAGTCAAGAATAAGCTGCCATTTCAAAAACATGCACATGCGAGTTTTGCACTTTCGCTCCATTTGTTCACTGGCTAATATAAATATTCTCAGCAACCCTTAGGATGTTGATGGAAATATAATAATATCCAATATAATGATGTAGACAACAATGGTTTTGCAACTATGAATGGAAGCATTGCTATGACTTTGCCAGATAAGCATTCTGGAAATGGTAACAATGAATTTTATGACTCCGATTTTAATAAATAAAAAGGTTATGAAAGTGAAAGCTTCAACACAAATTTCAGATGTTGCCGTGATAATGTAAAACAAGTCATTGCTTGTTTCTCTTTGCACATGTGTAGTAGCATAGAATGAAGATTTAATTCAAGGGAGGTGGCGCCTAATACAAACTGTTCGGTAGAACGACTTCATTCTTACAATGAAAGATAAGAGCAATCATGCTTGTGTATTTGTGTGCACGTCAATATCCTTTTTTGTGTGCCCGTCAGCATCCATTTTTTTATATAAATTCAAACAGAAGCTAAATTCGTCAGAACTTACCAGGTCCATTCTTATCATTAAACATACCTGCACTTGATGCAACAATGAAAAATCAATTTAAAAAAATTTGCAAGTCTTGTTGCAGCAGGCACTTAAGAGTCTGGATACACCCGTACATTTTTTTTTTGGGGATATGTGCGCTGGAACTCGAATCGACTATAAATGTTGAGCTTCTATATGCAACCAAAATGGAGGAGATACACACACGAGTGTTAAAACATTAGATGGCAACACTATCATAATGAGCTGGCCAGGTCAAAGTTGCTCATGCTCACAAGAGAAACCAACCAAATTTATATAGCAGGCAGTTGGGAATTTAATCAAAGAAAAAAGGAGAAATTTAACAATCATCGTCAATAGTTCACAAATGAAGATTACCCTTCATGTTATTAAGCATGACATGTGGGCAATGAAAATTGAAAATGATAATAACCTCTGATTTGTCTAATAGTTATACCATCCATATCAGATTAAATTAGTAGGTAAGTGTTTAAAAGCTACATTAAAGTTATTCTTCACACATTATTGTATGGTTAGTAGGCATTTTCTGCTTACTCCGTGTAGTCAAAGCCCGTGTATAGTGTCCAGACATAATTTAGTAAGCTATGGTTATAAAGAAAGAAAGGGGGAAAAAACCCAAAACAGTTCAAGCGAAGAGGATATAGGTAGGGTGTCACCAAGAGGGTTGTATGTATTTGGAGGTCTTCAAATAGGAGAGAGAACTAATAGAAAGGGTAATCATTATTAGGCTTCTAACTATAATAATTTCATAGATGAGCACTATCATTGAGCATGCATAGCGGTGAATGATGGCCTATGGATGGACATACAATGAACATGAACGTAAACGGATTAAGACAAACATATGTGGACCTTACCATGGAAATTGCAGCATGTGTTATCTGCAGAACATCCAAGCAAGCAGCAATATGCCCATCTGCAAGCGAGATTGTATCAAAACAGTGAAATGCGAAGGGAACTCTCCCCTAAGAATAAAAGAGCTAATCGCTTACCCCTATCCAAGACAGGAAGATGTAAGAATTTTCCATCATGCATAATATGCAATGCGTCAAGGATTGTTGTGTCTAATGTGGCACATTCAGGATTTGCAGTCATAACCTTGAAAAACACAATATAAATATATTAACCAATACAGGCATGAAAAAATCATCATCTAAATTGAGTGGTTCAAGTATAAAAAGGGAAAGCATGCAAAACTTGGTATAACATTATTTTATAAAGGTTCGCAATCTATTATCAAGTTCAGTTAGTAGCATCCTCAACAAGATAACTAACTTGATTAACTATGAGCTAGAAAATAAAATAAAGGGAATCATTATTACACCTGATAAGTGTTGTTGTCACTATATGATCACTAATGAAGTATAAGATAAACTAGGACAAAGGTTGAACATTAAATCAAAGTACAATTGAACATCACCAGAAGCATTTAACTGATATTACTGATACATAAATAATTCAGATAAAGAACATGCAGTCTACCACAATATACATCTTGCATTGCTTACATATCTGGTTGATGATTAACAATGAAACAATGATATTGATTAATTTTGGTAAATAAAGAGGCAAACAAACATGAGAAATCCATAGCAGTAGTTCCTTCAAATTCAAGTATTCCACAGAGCTCGAGCAATTACAACTGAAGTATAATGGACAGGGTTTAATGTTGCAACTCGCATGTGAAAACTCTCAAAAACATTAAAAATAACCATTAAAAAAGAAAAAGAAAAAATAAACCGATCAGCAAACCAAACGGAGAAGTTTTCAATTATATAATTGAACTCATGGAAGCAAAGGAGTTGAAATAAGTAAAACTGCAGATGCATGCAACAAGAAGACAAGAATAAATTTCTATGCATCAGACTCGTAAGGCACTAGATATTTAGACTCCTAAGACACGGATAGAGACAATGGACCGAAGTGAACATGTTTGATATTCTTATAGATTATACAGACAGCTATCTTCTTGTAAACTGCTTAAGCCTTCATGACTAAAAGAGGTAGTAGTAATCATAACTTTGAAGGAATAAGAAATATGCGTACCTTTTCTACAAGAGTCAATTCTGGAGAAAGATTCTGAGCAACTACTCGCATAAGAACATCCTTTGAACTGCAGAATATTGCATTTGCCCAGCCAATCATCAAAAACTTGGAAATGTTACAGGAGAGAAATCAAATAACTTGCAACAGTTAGCACGACGAACATCAAAAGCACAATATGATATTATGATCAGTTCATTTGACATACGTAAGGATCCCTTGTAGCTCGCCTCCTGTCACAATAATCACCGAACTAACCCTAAGTTCTCGCATCTTTTTGGCTGCAACATTGACAGGATCTGAAGGAGATACTATTGCAACTCTGCAAACACAGATGGTTTCTAAGCTTGATTAAGATGATAATTTCATAGCAAGCTGACTTCTACAAGAACATCATATAAAAAGGACAGAAATGATTGGCATTAGATGTACTGATAAACATACTTTGGGTTTTCTGCAACAATAGTTGATAAAGAAGGCTTAAACATCTTCTCTCGAAGAGTTTCTATAAAAGCATAAGGAGCTGCAAACATGATGTAACCAAAGTCAACAACGCTTGTAAAAGGGAAAAAAAAACTCGTAATTAATCTGAAGTAGAAAAAAAAGACACATACAACTAGCAGTTCAACTTATCTTCACGATACCAGCATATAAATCAAGTAAACTAAAAATCTAATCCTATAAAAGGCAGCACGGAGAAAAATGGAAATAGAGCTCCATAAGGTTAAAGGTACATCTTAGAAGATTTCTTCTCCGTAAGACCTACCCATCCAAAACGATCTATTCGCTCAACTCCATAAGCTACATCTTAGAAGCTTTCTTCTAAGTAGGACCAACCCATCCAAAACAATTTATCCCCTCCACTGTGGTCTCTCTCTAGTACAGCCACTCTTTCTCTAGCATGTGTTCCTCCTACATTATCTCTCTTGCATCTCCAACAGTGTTGTCTCGCAGCCTTTCCGACCCTTTATAATTATTTCTTTTGTATTTGCCCCATAACCTTTCCAACTGCCTCTTTATGATTTTTCTTTTTCTCATTACTAAACCCTTGTTTTGATGAACACTTTTCACTGGATTTAAAGCCTAGATTCCATGTTTACTCCAGATTGGACCAATCCGACGGAATGGTTTGTTTGGATGTGTTTTTAGTGAGTCAATCCAATGGAAAAATAACTCCGAAAATGGTCTAATCATCCTGATTATATAAATTAGCTCAAAGCTAATTTTTCTTTCCCTAACCTTGCATGCTTGCTTTTTCTTGGAACTTGGACCTTTTTCTTTTTCTTTTTCTCATCTTTTTTAATCCTACCACCCAAAAAATCTATTTTTTATTTCCAATTCCTAACATTTCTAATCCTATCCCAAACTATCCAAATATACATTTGGCATGAAAATCTCTATGGTTTTTAACTTGAGGGGGCATAGGTGCGTTTCAGAATATTTCTCTCCCAAATTAGATCCGATGGATTTTAATCCGAAATACCCAAAGATACCCTAGCTATAAAGGCAGATCTAGAGGATAGAAAGGTGTATTGATGAAGATATCTGAACAAGGAAAGCGCAAGATCTTATTTATTTTATTCGCTTGGAATATTATGATAAATAAATGTTTTGACTCATTAAAAGTTTTTTCGAATTGAATCGACTAATTAGCTTTGATGTGATTTATATATAATGATTGGTCTTGTGCTCTTGTTAACTTATATATTTTAGTTAGCACTGATTTTCCTTAATGGCTTATCAAGCTATTATTTGCATGACATTCATTTTCACGAGTTCCTTTTCAAGCTACACCTATGTTAGGTTCACATGTTGCATTTTGCCTACAATACAAAGATAATCTATGGCGGCATAACTAACCAAAAGAATCATGCATATATGCCAATTCCGTGTTAAACGAAGGAAAGGGATTGTAATAGTAGTTGTGTTAAGCATAGAATCCTAATTCTTCAGACATTTTTTGGTCATATAACATCACCAATTTAAACAACATGAAGAATTAAGCATTTACTATTCTCCTAGAGGCTACAGCTCATGGTTTGAAGGAGCACAATTTTTCTTTTTTTATAAAAAAAATAATATACAAATCCTAAAACTATAATATGGCAATGTGCATTAACTGTGTTACGTATAGAACAAGTTTACTTAAACTGATACTAACCTGGATTGTTACTGCCCCATTGGCGTTCAACCCCTTCCACAGCCGCAGCCAAAGCACTGCCTTGCTCTGCAGCCTTTTCCATCCTCGATATAGCATCATACATGCACTTCGCTATATCCAACATGGCAATAACTTCACCATTCTCAACAACAGGAAGATGCCTAAATTTACCTGCCAATTACAATAGTGAAAAATGGAATTCAAATACAATATGCTCAAGGCTATTTCCAAATTAAGATCGGTAAGTAGAGTGTTTTTCTTCATTTAGCCATAGATTAGTCTCCGTAGCTCTGCTACTACATTGCAAATGCGCAAATCATTTTACTTGGTTCTTATATGTTATCTCTAACTTGTTTTGCATTTCCATTAATCCGTCTAGCAATCTCATTTTCACTCCATTCTTTTATTTTGGACATCTTGTTTCTTAATATGTCAGCATATTAATTACACTACCAAATCAGTACAAAATCAAAACTTTACTTTAAATTTCAGCATACCTTGAACCATCTTCTGCAAAGCATCAATAGCCAGAGTATCAGCCATAACAAACACCGGATTCCGAGTCATTATCTTCGATACAACCGTTTGCTCGGTCCTCAGCCCCTCAGCAATAACCCTAGTCGAAATATCCTAACCGCAAACAAAAAAAGAACAAAATTAACCAAAACACCAATCTTAAATGAAACAAAGCACCCATCACAAACACTAAAATAAAACACCTTATCAGTAACAATCCCAGAGAGTAACCCATTAGAATCCGTCAACAAAACAGCATCCACTCTTCTCACAGCCATCCTCCGACAAGCTTCCGACACCGTCATGCCCTCGGAGATCGTCAGGGCTTTCGAAAGCCGCAGCTTTTTCACAGTTCTCTCTCCACTGCTAACATCAAACTCAATTTTCAGTTATAAAATCAAGTAAAAACAACAAATACTCAATAGAGAGAGAGAGAGAGAGTAAAGGTGAGATTATTACGGAGTCTGATTTGGGGACGAGGGTTTGGGGGCGGCTCCATTCGAAGAGGCGACGGCGCCGCCGCCGTTCTCCGACGAGGTCGTCTTCTTAACGGCCGATGGGGGCCGCCGTTGGTTCCGTCTCGGCGGCGGGATAGCGTTGGTGCTCATTCTCGTAACGGCGTTGGGGTTTGGCGCGCAGGTGAAACCCTAACCCTCGATTTTGGGCGACAACAGAAAAAAGATAAATACAGAATTGATGATGAGAGGAGAAAGAGAGAAGGACGGGGGCTTCAATTGATTCTCCCTCTCCTCTCTTTCTCTCTCTAGAAATCGAGCTTGGGGGAAATTTGAAATTAGTGGCGTCATTAATGAGCTGCGATTTTTTGGTGGATGGCCGTGTGTTTTTGTGAAATTACGTTTGGGACCCCGTAGAGCGCAATCAACGGACGAGATTGATTTTGGCAATGGGATCAAAATTGTGTGTTTGGGGAAGAAGCGGAGGAGACCGCTTAAATGTGGGTCCCGCTATTTGTTTCTTACGCGTGTGCCACATAAACAGGAGTCCATCTCGGTGCCTGCTTCACAATTCCCGATACAATAGTACCCAAACAAAACTACCGGTTCAACCGGTTTCACACGCTAATTGAGGATAGGGGAAGGATTTGGACGGGCTTAATATTAATATCAAGGGCACCCAATCTCCGTCGCTTCTAACACCGATACTTTGTTTCCTTGTTTACCCACCTTCTTCTTTAATTTTGGCATACATATTTTATCTCTGGCTTTAGTTGTTTGCTTTTGTCTCTGTGTTATCGTTCCCACACTTTGGCGGCTATTTGTTCACTTAACCCCTCCGCAAATTTCTCAAATTCCCTTCTTATCGGCCCTAATTCTCACTGAAGGAATTTGATCATGGCAAATCGAGCGAAGGTGGTTTTTTTCTTCATTTCTATTTTATTGGTGTTATGAATTAAGGTCGAATGAATTGAATTGTTAGGATTTTGATATGGAAGATGTTGATCAATGATTTGTAAGTTCTGATCTGAACCTCACAATTTTAATTTTTTAGGCCGGTTGCTAAACTATGAGTGGGTTCTGCCTCTGGATCTAACATTGTTTTGCTTCAAGATTCCCTTTTTTAATGGTTGTATGTGTGATTAAGTGCTTGGAGAACAAATTATTTGAGTGATCAAGATAATTTTGATGCTTGAATGATGTACATAATAATTGTAATGGGTTTATTGATGTCTAGATTAAAGAGGAAGAAGAAGAAGAAGGGTAATTAAAGAAACAAAGCATTGGCCTCATTTATATTATTGTGGCCACAGCCATTTCGGCCGTGGAAATAGTGATGATTTTGATTAATTTCACAAAACCCTATATCTTATCCTTGAAGAAATGGCAAAATTTACTAGGACCACACCAAGAAGTTTTATTAAAAAAACCTAGACAGCCTATGGATTCCTTAAATTTCAGTGCTTTTAATGGATTCCGTGGATAAGTAGAGGATAGGAATGAAAGTCGGGTCGGGTTATGTCTGAACACGACCCGGTCCTATTTTTCCTGGTTTTTTAGGCTCCATTGGGGGGGGGGATTGGCGCGCGTGGCTCCCACTGCTCAATTTGAGTGGTGGGAACTGCTCAATTTGAGTGGTGGGAAAGAAACGGCGGGCCACCCTTTTGTTATATTTTTTACTAAACTGAAGGGACGGGATAGAATTTTTATCAATTTTTATTTTTTTATGAATCTTTTTTTCCAAAAATCATGATTACAAAACAATGATGTAGATAATTCAAACACTCAATAGTTATAAAACTATGGTTCCACCATTTTTCTGAACACAACTCAAAATACAATTTGGTTACAAAATCATGGTTTCACAACTCTCATCCGAACTGACGCATAATGCAATTATTCAGTTTACTTTATGAATATGTAATACATGATTTGATATAGTTTTGTAAAAGTATATGTTTTGTGCACATATTTGTTAGATTTGGAGTGGAGTTTTATATTTTGATTTTTAAATATTATATAATGAGCCAAACCGCAAAACCCGCAAAAACCGATCCGCTTGTTTAAATCCGAAACCCATTCAAACCCGTCCGAAACCCGAATTCACGGGTTTGGGTTAACGTACTGTAAACCTGTCGGGCTTGAACGGATTTCGAGTTTAGCTTTTACATTTCGGCCCAGGTATAAAATTTGCCCAAACCCCGTCCAACCCGGCTCGGTTTCACCCCTATTATTATCCAAGTCGGCACAAGTGTTAGACATGCCCTCATCCAGTAGGCATTTTCTCTAAAGTGAGAGTCATCGGTTTCATTCCGGAACTCCCGAAGGGATTGCATCCAGGGAAATAGGAAGGAACGAAAATCCTAACATATTATTTTGGCTCCCCAAATTGCTTCAGCTCAAACTTGAATCAAAAGAAGCATCTATTAACAAAAAATCAGCCAAAAACAGAGCTAGATATCAAATGAAATAAACATAGCACAAGAATCATATTAAGCAACCCGAATTCAAACAAATCTATAAATCATGCTATCAAATAAAATGTGTCAAAAATTAAAAAATAAAACAAAAATATAGAGAAAGAAGATTAGAAAAAACACCGCGAGGTGGTGGGGGAACTCATAAATTGGAGGGATTTCTCTGCGAGGAGGTGGAGGCGGCTCGATGCAAGCCGGAGGTGGAGGCAGTGAAGATGCTGAAGGTGGCGGGGCTGGGCATATATAGGATGGAGATGGAATGATAGTGGATGTGGAGGTGGAGGTGTATATGGAATATAAAATATATTCCTTCGACTTTCATCATAGCGAATTTTGGTGCAGCGGTATAAACATTTCACATGGTATCAGAGCAACTCATGTTCGACGCTTTTATTAAAATTAAAAATACCGCTGCGTAAAAGCTCAGATTTCGGACCTGTGGGAACGAGGTAGAATATAAAATATATTCTCTCAACTCTCATCATGATTTTGAAATTTTGATGCAGTGGCAGGGACATTTTACAGATGATGGGTAATACGGTGGTGGTGCAGATGAGTAATGAGTCGGCGGAGGCGGTGAATTGGAGGTGGAGGTGATGAATAATGTGAAGGACTGGTGGCGACGGATAAATCACATGGGGTGTGCTACTGGAGTGGGTTTTGCGTTTGTTTGACAGTTACGTGGCACCTACAAGTGTCATTATTTGACTAGCTGATGCTAGCATTCATTCCAAGTCCAAAGGGTAGCATGTACCAAACTAATACTCCATAAACAGAACCTGGGTGGGCCCAAAGTCATTAAACGGGGAAAACGTTGTTCTCCGCGGTGTTCACCAGTCGGAGAGGACAGGTTTTTACATCCGAATGCGAACTTGAAGACAGATTTTCTATCAGGGCATTTTTGGGGAAGGGCATGTTTGGGGAGTAAAAAAATAGTAAGAAAGCAAAACGAAAATAAAGTATTAATTATTGTTTGTTTCGGTAAAATGACAGCGGGAAAGAGTCTGAGTTGGTGCTCATGTGACAGTAGAAGGTAAATATGGATTGTTTGGTTAAAATTGTAAAAACCAAGAAAGTAGCTCAAAATAAAACATGTAATAGAATGAAAAGAATAAAATATTGTTTCTTGTACACTTTCTCACATTCTATTATCACTTTCCATAGTTTTATAGAGAAAGTATAATAGATGAAAATGATGAGGTGGCAAGAAAGTGGAGACTACTTTCATTATTGTTATTAATTCGCCCATACAAGAAGTTGGGAATGTTGGATATAGTGTCCTCAAATCAATTATTGTAATCGCAGGCAGGCGATTATGATGATTGAGGAAGGAGCTATATGGATAGAACAGTCTTACTCGAAATGATAGTATGCTATCTAGTTTGTCTTTATCATCATATATATGCATTATATGATATTACAGATCACCATTACATGTTGATAAAACCCGTAGAATTATTGATTGACTGCCAGTATTATGATGGTGATCATACATGTGTGGCTGGGTAGTCCATAAACGCATCCTTAAATGTCCCTGGTCGTGAGGGTATCGAGACTGGATATCAATATTCCGGAATAGACTGATGTATACATTTTTAGACCCCGACGAGGGGCTGTTGGGATAAAAAATTACATCTCGGTTGACCAAGTCAAAATCAAAGTCAACCCCAACCCAAATGGGCCCAAGCTCAGGTCAAGTGAGTCCATGCCCAAGTCGAGCCCCACGGCCGATCTCTCCCATGCCAAAATGAAAATTATGTAATAAATAATTTTGATTTAGTTTTTATGAATAAATATAAGAAAAATGGACATAAAACTAAATTTTTGTAAAGCCCATGACTTATGTGCAAAAGAAATGAGCACATGAGATATGAGATGAGCAAAATGCCATTTTATAAAGCCCAATAGGCTATGCATAAATTTGTAAGCCTATATAAGGAAACATGATGATGAAATGAAAAAAAAGAATACATTCCCCTCAAAGTTATGGTTTCTGTGCCTCTCTCTCTTTTCTTAAGGTTCTAAATCTCCTTCCTTAAGCTTCTAAATATTCTTCCTTCTTCTTGCATTAAATTAAGAATTTAGCTATTTTTTTTCCAAAAAAAAAATATTCACCATAAAACCCTTGAAGGGGAACCCAGATCTTCCATCAAATCTCTAAAATGAAAGATTTTTAAGTCTCACCCTCCTTTTCTACAAGATCTAGCCAACAGAGAGAAGAAAGAATGAGACTCATCTCCAAAAATCTTACTTTGGGAAAGAACTAAAACTCAAGCGAAAACCCAAGACTCAAGAGAGGAGAAAGGGATCCCCTTTCATCATCTCCGAAAATCTCTCAGAAGTTTAACTCCATAAGAATATATATATATAAAATAATAAATTCTTTTTTTAGGAGTTTAACTCCAAAAGTCAATTGGGAGCACGACTCCCAGTATAGGGGCTAAACCCCTTTATCCTTTTTTAGGAGTTTAACTCCAAAAGTCAATTAGGAGTACGACTCCCAGTATAGGAGCTAAGCCCCTTTATCCTTTTTTAGGAGTTTAACTCCAAAAATCAATTGGGAATACAACTCCCAGTATAGGGGCTAATCCCCTTTTTCCCACGGGCGCCCGCGCGCCCGGTACGTGAGGCGCCCGTGTGCCCGGCACGTGAGGCACTGGCGCCCACAGCGTCCTTTGGACGCTATTGCCCTTTATATATATATATATACACTCCACAACGCTTTCCCCCGTTAGAAAATTTTCTAACGGGGCGCTGTCCCGCACCCCGTAAGGGAGCTGCTAGCCCTTTTAATCCCTAGCCCGCATCCGGGTAGCGGGCCCCCTGTAAACTCTGCGAGGCCCCCGATATATCCACAACCCTTCAAAACAAGGAACACATACGCACACTGCACATTGAGTTCGCATGACCAGTTTGACCCGTCGATCGGAGGTTCTTTCGCTCCAAAGGCGAAGGGTAATTAACGACAGGTCCGCGGCTGCCGGAGATTCGGATCGCCACAATCAATAAACCCCCGTCTATCCCGGACAGGGGGAATCTGTAGTACGCCTGACAAGCGACGCGTATTCCCATCTCAATGGGGTGACGAAAAACACCCTACAGGGGCGATGGTTGGTCCCACAGCCATTGGTCTTTCGCACCTAAGATCGTATACAAGTGCTCACTGGGGGTGAGTACACTCGACGGACTAGCCGAGAACATGTTAGTTGGTATTATACCTATTGTCAGATAGCAGTTCTCATATGACATGAGTACAGGTTAGTCTTTCGATCTGAGATTGTCATTTGTCTCGTGTGAGTTCCGACTGTGCTTTGATTACTACCCTGCTACGGCTCAAAGGAGTCATGCAAACAGTTTTTAGTTGGGTACAGTCCCGAATCACATGGAGGCAGTGAGCGGATCGTCGGGGATTTGTCTCTCCCGGTATTGGGGGTTGATGTCTTGCTGTGCACGGGTGGCCATCACCAGAAATCCTTGGCCAAGGTGAACGAGAATTACTGATTTGGATCAGTAGTTTCTTAGTGGGTGACGGTCTTCATACCGACACGAAATATCGCATTATTAGGGGTCTGACTTTATCCACCCCCGTAGACCTGATATGCTATACTCTTAGACGAAGATACTAGACTGTATGAAAATTGTCACAGATAGGCTCGGCAAGAATGTGTAAGCCGATGTCGCGCACCCCGCGATTTGCGGGGAGGCGAGATTTTAAAAAAACGATGATATTTGACTCCGCAACACCGGCTAAAACTCCAGGATCTTTACTAAAATCTTAACTAGCTAATTTATCTAGAGATTTAACTACTATATTAGAATGGTTATACCTCCAAGATCGAGTCCTTCGGCTCTTCTAGTACTCCTCTCCAAGACTTCTCGGTGATCGGATTGGGCTAGCTCCATCGATCTTCTTGCGTCAAAGATGATCCACCGCGAGAGAATGTGCTCCAAACTTCAACCTCTAAATGAGGTAATTAAAGTAGATGGTTCGCTAAACTAATTAGCCTGGGAGATGTAGAAAGTCTAATGGATTGATTAGTCTCACTAAACCCTTGGCTCACAACACATGTGAAGGTTAGGGTTTAGTCTTTGAGGAAGAAGGAGATAGAGGAATTTAAGAGAGTATGAGAGGAGAGCAACTCAAGAAAAATGAGCTCAAGAAAATAGAATGACTAAAAAAGTGTGAAGCATTGTGTAGAGAATGGCTACTAAACTCAACTCAATAATTCAAGCATGCAATAAAATATAATAGAATAAAGCATCCATGCTTGAATAGCGAGTCAAGACCAATATAATAATCCATGGCCATACTCTACACCATGCTTCCAAAATCTCCCCATTTCCACCTCATTAATCCATTTAAGTAAATGGATAAAACCAATAATGAGATGGCTCCTTCTAAAAGCATGCCTTGACAAATTACAAGAATTCCCTTCTCACTGTATATACATACCCTTATTTGTATTCCAAAAAATACGGATACACTGAGACGATAACAATCCAATAATACAATACTAGGATCCGGCTTAAACCAAAACCCACTAGTATTGTCCTCCCGATCAGTATTCGTGTACAAGTACACATACGTGATCGAAACCTAGTCGTTAAACCATACGTCGTCTACATCAATTGCCTGAAGCAGGGAAACCCTCTATGTTGGACTCTAAAGACTTGACAGTACGCTTGTGGTGGGTTTAACCACAAGCCGTCAGCGGTACTAGCTACACATAATGGCTACCCAGGTATCTGACGATAAGAAGACTGATGAGCAAACTCATCCGGACTCCTGCTGAGCCTATCTGTGACAATCTTCGTACAGTCTAGTCTGTTCGTCTGAGATATTCACATATCCGTCTAGGAGGATGGTAAACGTCAGACCCTTAACAACGTGATAAGTCGTGTCGGGGGAGAGCCCAATATACCATAAGAAACTACCGGAGTACCTTACCAGTATTTCTCGATTGCCCTGGCCAGGGACTTTGTGTAATGACTTTTCAAACACTGCGCGATATCAACCCCCAATACCGGGAGAGACGACTCCTATCTGATCGCTGCTGTCTCCAAGTGCTTCGGGACTACACCCAACTACTACCTGTTTGCACGACTCCTTTGCGCGTGGTAGGGCAGTAATCAAAGTGGAGTGGAAACACACTCGAGACGAAGTAGTGATGGCAAGTCAACGAACTAAGCTGTACTCATGCCACCTGGAAACTGCTACCTGACGATAGGTATAATACCAAACAACAGTTCTCGACGAGTCATGTCCAGTGTAACCAACAACCCAGTGAGCACCTGCATACCTTCTCCAGTACGCCGTACTAATGATTGTGGGACAAACCATATCCCCTGCTGGGATGAGAAGCATATACACTAGTATACTCCGGAGTATCGATGTCCCGTCTCGATAATCCAACGACTAAGGACCTGTATAAGGATGTGCTATTGACTACCCAGCCCCACGAGTGTGACTGCCATCACAACGCAGGTAGTCAAGCAAAGATCCTAAGGGCTCTACCAATATGTATAACCAATATGCTAAAAGAAACACATGTACATATTGAGGTAGAATCAAACCAGGTAGTATACTACCATATCGAGCAAGACTGTTATTATAACTGTGAAATATCCCAAGCATCCAATATGTAATATACAATCCTGTATGATACAATAATGGCCTCTAGGGCATATATCACTAACAATCTCCCACTTGCACTAAGGCCATGTATTGGCATATCGCAGACCTATCAACTCGATTAGCCGCTCAAACTGAGTCTGAGGAATAACCTTTGTGAGTGGATCTGCAGTGTCGTTCTCTGTCTTTACTTTCCGCACCTCGATCTCCCGTCGATCAGTGATCTCCCTGATCAGGTGGAACCGCCTTAGGATGTGTCTGGACTTCTGATGGGACCTTGGTTCCTTCGCCAAAGCTATAGCGCCGTTATTGTCACAATACAGAGGTATTGGATCAACAATGGATGGAACCACCTGAAGCTCTGTCATAAACTTCCTGATCCAGACTGCTTCCTTCATGGCATCACAGGCAGCAATATACTACGCTTCCATAGTCGAGTCAGCAACAGTTTTCTGTTTGGAGCTCTTCCAAACAACCGCCCCTCCATTGAGGATAAAGACATGACTCGACATTGACTTGGAGTCATCCTTGTCACCCTGGAAGCTGGAGTCGGCGAAGGCCTCGATCTAGATTCCCTGCCGTACACCAAGAACATCTCCTTAGTCCTTCTCAGGTACTTGAGAATGTTCTTCACTGCTATCAAATACTTCTCCCCTGGGTTTGACTGATACCAGCTTACAACGCTCAGGGCGTATGCTACATCTGGTCTGATACACAACATCGCATAAATTATAGAGCCTACCGTTGAAGCGTAGGGTATAATAGACATGCGAGCCCTTTCCAAATCAGTCTTGGGAGACGTCTCTTTGGAGAGGGTGATTCCGTGACAAGCCGGTAGATTACCGTGCTTAGAATCTTCCATACTGAATCGTTTCAGTATGGTGTCGATGTACCTTGACTGTGAGAGCCCAACATCTATTTAAATTTGTCACGATTGATCTGGATCCCCAGAATTTAGGAGGCGTCACCCAGGTCCTTTATGGAGAACCTCTGTGACAATAATCTCTTGACTGATTGTAGCATAGGAATGTCATTTCCTATCAAGAGAATGTCATCCACGTACAGGACAAGGAATACCACACTTCTCGCTACAATTTTACTATATATGCATGGTTCATCTGGATTTTTAATAAAGCCGAATTCCTTGACCGTCTCATCAAAACAGATATTCCAACTCCGCGATACTTGCTTTAGTCCATAAATGGACTTAAGCAACTTGCACACTTTCCCATTACTCCCACTCTGAATGAAACCCTCCAGTTGATCCATATAGACGCACTCTTCCAAATTTCCATTCAGAAAAGCGGTCTTTACGTCCATCTGCCAGATCTCATAGTCGTGGAAGAAAGCAATAGAAAGAACAATTTGAATGGATTTGAGCATAGCCACTGGAGAAAAGGTTTCATCATAGTCCAAACTAGGTCTTTGACGAAAACCTTTTGCAACAAGTCCAGCATTATAGGTTTCAACCTGTCTATCTACACCAATCTTCTTTCTGAAGATCCATTTGCAGCCTACGGGTTTTATCCCTTCTGGAGCAAAGTCCAAAGTTCATACTTTGTTGGTGTACATGGACTCCATTTCGGTCCGCATTACATCCAATCATTTTACC
Source organism: Agapanthus africanus (assembly GCA_030015575.1). Classification (NCBI taxonomy): domain Eukaryota; kingdom Viridiplantae; phylum Streptophyta; class Magnoliopsida; order Asparagales; family Amaryllidaceae; genus Agapanthus; species Agapanthus africanus. The sequence continues at coordinate 426,170,653 of CM057347.1, read as the reverse complement.
AAGTTTCTGCTCTGAATGGCTTGCTGGAAGCTAGTTGGCTCATCATCATCGATGATGCAATACTCTCTATCCCCGTCTATGAGAAAACCATAGTATCTATCTGGTGGATGAGATAGCCTACTAGTTCCGCGGAGTGGCACAGGTATGTTAGGTTCTTTCGAAACGTCTGGTTCCACCATGCTTTCAGTAATAGTTTACAGTTCTGGAATTTCTTCCAGTTCTATTGTGCTCCCACTTATCTAATTTTCTAAAATTGAGTTTCCAAGAAATGGGCATGCTGAGAAACAAAGATCTTTTGTTTCTCTGTGTAATAGAAAAGATACCCTCTGGAGTTCTTTGGGTATCCCACAAACTTACACAATATTGAGCGTGTCTCGAGCTTGTCCGCATGCTGCTTTTTTACAAAAGCTGGACATCCCCATGTTTTAAGGTACTTAAGATAGGGTTTCTTCCCACTCCATATCTGGTATGGTGTGGTAGGCACTGACTTAGTAGGAATCTTGTTCAAAAGATATGCAACTGATTCTAGTGCATAGCTCCAGAAGGATCGTGGTAACTCAGCAATACTCATCATGCAACGAACCATATCCAATAGGGTTCTGTTCCGCCTTTCTGATACACCGTTGTGCTGAGGTGTGTATGGAGGAGTAAGCTGAGAGAGAATTCCATTTCTTTTAAGTAGCCCAGGAACTCGGCACTTAAGTATTTACCACCTCGATTAGATCTCAGTAGATACTCTTGCCGGTTTGTTTTTCGACTTCATTCTTGTATTCCCGGAATTTCTCAAAGACCTCGGATTTATATTTCATCAAGAATACATGTCCATACCTAAAGAAATCATCCGTAAAAGTAATGAAGTAGGAATAACCACTTGTCGCATGTGTAGACATTGGACCACACACATCGCTGTGTATGGGTCCTAGGAGCTCGTTCGCTCTTACTCCGTGTCCAGTGAACAGAGTCTTTGTCATCATTCCTTTGAGACATAATTGACAAGTTGCATAAGACTAATATTCGAACGGATCCAAATATCTCTCTCTATGTAACTTCGTCAACCGTGTTTCATTGATGTGACCCAGTCTACAATACCACAAGAAAGTCTGATTTAATTCCAGAGACTTTCTTTTAAGTGTGTTCTGGACGTTGAAAATCCGAACTTGATTCACTACGTATATTCCGTTTTCTAATGTACTTGACCCAATCAAATTTTGATTTAGGTGGATGTGTACTACATCGCTTACAAATGTAAAATCATATCCTTCTTTAGAAAGTAAAGATACAGATATAATATTACAAGCTAGACTAGGTACATACAAACAGCTACGTAAAATCAATATCTGCCTGCTTGTCAATCCTAAGTGATATTCTCCTACGGATTCAGCGTCCACGCTCATTCCATTAGCAACTAGGAGAGTCATATCACCTGCATTGATAACTCTACGATTTCTCAAAGCCTGTAATGAATTACAGATATGAGATCCTGATTCGGTATCTAGTATCCAGGAAGTAGAGTTAATAGATAGACAGTTTTCAATTACAAACACACTCAAATCCGAAACCACAACGTGCTTCGAATCCTGGCTTCTGGCTTTCCAAGCCCTGCAGTCCTTCTGACAATGCGCTTTCCCGTGACTACAAAGACATGCCTCCTTCCCTACTACTAGCCCCGAAACTTTTGCCCTGCCCTTTCCCTCTACCTTACTGACACCGCTTATCGGCTTGGTGGAGGCCTTCTTCTTCTCTCCCTTGGCCTTCGCCTCGGATCTAGAAGAGGAAGATTCCCCAATAAGCAGAGCGGGCGTCTCCCTGAATTCTTTCAGGGTGCCCTCTGAGCTCCTCAATAACTTAAGGAGACTTGGAAATGTAACTTCCTTTCTTTGAATTTTGCAATTCAAAATAAACTGGGCGTAAGTAGATGGTGGGGACTGTAGAATCGAGTCGATACACAACCCGTTCTCCAACGTAGTCCCATGGTCTGTGAGTTGTTCAATATAGCTAATCATCGTAAGGATGCGGTCCCCTACAAATGACCCGACAGCCAACCTCGCTTGAAGCAATATCTTCAAGGTCTCATATCTTGCGATACGAGATTGCTCTCCATATAAAACTTTGGTATGGAGGAAGATGGAAGCTAAGTCCATCTTCTCGTGCTGCATCTGGTGTTCACTATCCATTGAGGATAACATGAGGCACTTGGCTCTTGCACAATCCTTTTCCCATGTCAGACGGATATCCATATCCGTGATGATGGAACTTGAACCTACAACGGCGGGGGGTTTTGTAGTAAGGAGGCAGTCTAGCTTGTCATAGGTAAATGCCATCTGGATATACCGTAGCTAATCAATATAGTTTGGCCCAGTCAAATTATTATCTAATAACCTATGTTCGGTTATAGTGGTAGCTGCAAATAGGAGAGAGAGAAGAAACACTTAGTATGATACTCTTGCAAGTTTAGATTGGTTATTAGTTTATCTAAATAGGATGACTCCCACTGTTTTCTCGAATCCTTCCTCAAACTATAAAAGAAGAATTAGTTATGATTAATCTTACTTTTACAATTCTTGATTAACCTTTCAGCCAGGCTGGTGTTGGTACTTCGAGAGAGGTTTTCCAACGCTTTCGCGAAGTTCCTTAATTACATAACCTCTTTTCTCTGGAGGCGTAGCCCGCTAACATCGTTCTAGACAAATACTTGGTTTATAACATTGATCGTTTAGTGAAAAATCTTCCCAAGAGTAGCGTATACTCAAAGTAGGATCGGGATCTAAATATCATTGTGTGATAACTAAGAAAGAAGCCTACCATGATTATCACACTCCAAATGGTATGCAACACTAGCAAGTTTCAGTATCTTAGAAACTCCCGATGTGGATTTTTGCCCCATGCTCTTATTACCTTGACGAAGACCAACATATCATAAGTCACATGTCAATTTCTACCCATCATTATCCAGGCTAATTTGAACCCACCCGTACATACCCTTGGCGAAGGCCAAAATAGTAGTACGACTGTCCCAAACCAACGCATCTATCTATGCTACATATGAATACCAGCAGCTACCAATCACTATGCCTTGGCGAAAGTCAAAATACATAGCTTGAATACTACTGAATATTCATATGAAATGACGGAGGGCTACAGATGGTTTTGGCGAAACCGTGAACATAGTGAACTTGATATAGTCGAAGGAACCATGATAGATTTTTAAAAGGAGTGGTTTAAGCTCTGCATTTAAAATTGCTTTTGAAGAAAACCGAGTGGTTTTGAAATTGTTCCAATGATTAAGCTTTAGTTTGTTTTATCTTGCATTAATCTTTGTTAATGCGGTCCCATCATTTACAACTTATCATTACAGCAAAAGAAACAAAAATACAACGTACGCTTATGCCATCCGCATTCGCCACTGGGCCCCGTCTAATACAGTTAGGTTAATTAACTAATGCCAGAGCGGGGGTTGGACTAGCGTGGGTGCAAAACATAAGTAACGTCTACTATATATATATATATATATATATATATATATATATATATATATGCATTCGTCTCACGCAATAATAGGCATTCCAGATCATAGATGAATATATTGGATATACTAAGAAGTCCTCGTTTCGTTTAAGCCTGTAACGAAAGACGGATTCCACGGTCGCGATGAATAGCCAAACCCACCCCAGACCCCTACGGGTGCGGCAAACTATCCTCCAAATTCCCAAAATGAAGCAATCTTCCTCAGTAAAATGAGTAGGCCACTTGACACTTTAAAGAACCCGGTAGTTTGTGCACCCCACCTTATCCTGGGAGCAGAAACAATAAAAGAAATAATATACAACGGTGGCTACAACCTCAACCCAGATGTGCCTCGCAAAATAATATTACATCAATATTATAAATTACATTGAATGAAAGAAAAGAAAACACTCTTCTCACATGCCCCGGCTATTCATTCATGACGATCCAATAAAATTCATATCCACAAACCAACACAGATCACAGATATGTGCAACCCCAACTAATCGACGTATAGAAATTAGCGGAGGTTTACGACACATATATCAAACACAGAAAACCCGATTAGCCAAAGTACTTAGAATTTCGATCGATAACCAAATTTGAATCTACCCCAAGTACAACACTGTACACAAAAGATCCTAGACAGAAACAAAATTGTAACATTTCAGAAAAATAAAAATATTATTTTTGGGAATTTTTATAATTAAATAATAAATACATTGAATATTTTAATGTTGCGGTATAATTAAATACCGATAAATTGGGAAAAATTTGGAAAATTATAGAAATTACTAAAAAGAGGGTGTTTTATTGGATTTAAGCAAATTATGAAATTTTATGATTCATTATATACTATTTAGTGCTAATCGCGATTAAATATCGCTAATCGCGCATTAAGCTTGTTTTGTGCAAAACATGCACCGTGTCGTATTTTACACTTGTGTTACATTTTATAACCATGGTTTCATTTGGGATTTATGTGTTTGGTTTTAAAATGAAATGAGAAGAAAAGATAAAGAAAACAAAACAAAACAAAAGAATAGAATATAGAAGCATGGGCAAGAGAGAGAGAGAGAGAGGTGAGGGTCAACCTTGGTCATAACACTTTGTTCTCTCATCATCATCTTCATCTTTTTCTTCTCCCTCTTCAGCCCATGACAGCACCCCTCCTCCACCTCCACTACACACCTAAAAACATCATCAAAATCAACTCAAAAGTCCACCCCCACTTCACAAAAAGCATGCACAAGCTCACAAGCTACACTTTGGACCAAGAAAGTTTGCATTTTGGGCTCTTGGGCAACTCAAGAAGATTCTTGAGTTGCCAAATGAGGTAATCCTTTCACAAATTGTGTAGTATTTGCATTCCTTTAGCCTCTAGTATAGTTTAAAATCAATTTGGCGAAGTTTAGTGAACTTTGGGAATTCCTAGAGAGAGTTAAGAGTTTAATTTGAGTTGTGTTAGTGTAATTGGGATTTAATAATGACTTTAAACCCACCCTTAGTGCTAAATACCTGGACCAAACACAAATACCAACTGAAACCCAATTTCTGAAGAACAGAACTTTCCAATGTCGGTTTGTGAACTATTAGAGGGTGCAGGGAAATCTGGGATGACCTGGAATATTTTCAAGATAAGCAAATAACTTCAGAAGCCTAGATTGACCGCTACGAGACCACCCTACAAAGACGAGACCCCATCTCCCCTACAAATCCGAGCAGGACTGATTTTCCCTGCATGTGGCCGGCCATGGGGTGAGGGATTGGGTCTAGGTTGCTAAAGTAGGTCATATACACCCTATGTATCACCCTAGTGCTGTTTGCTTACCTTGTTTCCACCTTAAACACAATCTGGGACTAAATTCATGAGTTGCTGTTTTGATTCGGGGTTATATTTTTCGTATTTTGGATTCTGGATTTTAGTATTTGCGTTTTATCTCGATCACTTGACGTTTGTACGACGATATCGAGGGTTATTTGGTGGTTTGAAAGGCGTAGTCCGTAGGTTCTAACCTATAGGCTTTTAGCGTGTCGTTTTGGTTTTGAATTGGGTTTTAATGCGGCACGATACGTTATGATGTGTAGGTACCCCCACGAGGACTTAGAGACGACAAGTAAGCGCGTGGCGACGTCGGCAACGACACGCGAAGAGCATGTGGGTAGATTATATCTACGGGGGAAGTCGGGTGGATGGCGTATAGCACCCTCGCAGTTCGTAGTATAGCTTATATATATGGTTATATATGTGTTTTATGTTAGGTGGATGATTATCAAGATATGATTTTTTGTTCATGATTTAGTTTAGGGTAGTTAGAAGTAACTTAGTTTAGCTTCTTAGTCACGAACCCGAGAATGAGATTTACACCCATACGCACACACATGCTTACTTTGTTATACTTGTGCGTATATGGGGATATGTATATACACACACATACGTATGGGACTATGTGTGTGTGTGTGTGTATATACGTACACCTACACATGGATGATGAGGATTGTATATGGTATCTGGAAATGAGTCGATGAGATTAGACATGATGCTATGAGATCGGTGATATGTTTCGTTTCGTATTGTGAGATACGACATGAGATTTTAGCGGGCCTTTAGGCGTGTGTTTTCATACACGCATATATATATATATATATATATATATATATATATATATAGAGAGAGAGAGAGAGAGAGAGATGGTATCAGTTTGTACTAGACTTAGATCAGTACCCCCAGTTCATGAGGTATGATGATAAGGATACCAGATAAATGATGAGATGAATGTGATATTTGACCCGTACCCAGATTGGGATGCCGTACGATGGATTTACCGTACGAGCTTTATATTGATGATAGATCCGCACTCTTGACTCGAAGATGTCATGTGATATATTGTATCGTATGTGATACTATTGAGGCGGGATCACCGACTATTATATTTATATTGTATCGACTCAAATTTAGGTGGTTTCCTTACCTTTCGATTAGTCCTGTGGTTTACTTGATGTTAGACTAGACTCGAGTCATACCTATTTCAAAACTAACGAATCGTGAGTATTTTAAAGACATGCCAAGGGATTCTACGGATATTTTCAAAATACGCATCTTTTCTTAAAAACACCGTAGCCCTTATTATTTCTAAACGCCACGATTCGTGTTATTTCAAATGGCAAAACTGTACGAAATATATATATTGATGTAGATTTTTCACTGTTGTGTTTATTATTCATTTTCAGCATATTCTTGCTATTCGCATCGCATTGCATGTTTAAATGTGTTTATTGTTATATTAAACCCATGCTGTCAGGACACCAGCACCATTATCGATGATGCGTATGTTCTACGTACACCTGCATGCCGGCTCACACACTTCATCATCGATAATTACCATGTCACTACATAGTAGGACTGTTGCATCAGGATATGACTCCTTGCATAACATACTTGCGTATATACCTACTTGTACATCCATATTGGCGCACATGCATATTGTACACTCATACTTGCGTATATACCTACTTGTACATCCATATTGGCGCACGAGCATATTGTACACTCATACCTGTGTATATACCTATTTGTACATCCATATTGGCGCACAGGCATATTGTACACTTATACTTGCGTATATACCTACTTGTACATCCATATTGGCACACAGGTATATTGTACACTCATACTTGCGTATATACTACTTATACATCCATATTGGCGCACATACATATTGTACACTCATACTTGTGTACAGACATATTGTACACTCATACTTGTGTACACACATATTGTACACCCATACTTGCATACATACGTAATTGCACATACATAGATGATTCTGGCTTGATTTTGGAGATTTGGGAACCGCAAGATATATTTTAAAACTGGATTCATTTAAAAGAGCGGTTTTCCCTTGATATGTGCATATTATTGTTCCATGTTGCATGATATACGGATATACTTACATTTCTATCATATGTCGCATACATCATGTTTTATGATTTTACGCATTGAGATATGCTGTTTTCATGAGATTTCTGGATTTGAGAACCGTGGCTATTTTAAAAGAAAGCATGTACTGTTTTAAAAACCCGGTTTCTCTTGATATGATATTTCAGTGCGTCCACCATGCGTTTTCTTGGTTCTGAGACGTGTGATATGTGAAACCCGATTCGAGGAGGCGGATGATTTCGTTTGCGGGTACATGGTGGACCCAGTATGGTACCCGGGGCGAGAGAGAGATTTCGTGTGGATGACGATGAGCCTGGCAGAGGGACCACTACCTACCAGTGATAGTATTTATACTCGGCGGTTATCATGGGGATACCGATCGGAGTTATGTACGTATGGATACGTCGAATTGCGAGGGTCGAAGCTGGGTACTCGGGTTTTCGAGATAGCGTATGATACGTACCTATCAGGGCCAGTCGTAGTGACAGCACCTGATAGATGAGGATTTACGTGTCGTTGCTAGACACGGGTTTCATGATGTTTCGAGTATCAATGCTGGGCACTCATGATTTTGATGTGTCGCGTGGGACACCTGTTGATTTATATTCTCATACTTTCATGCATATGCATTTATGACTTTTACATGTATGATGTTGCTATGTCATTGGTTGACACGTGGACGGGATCCACATGCATACATGCATTGTTTACATAGTTGGATGATATCCACATACTTATAGACTTCATGATGTAGTTGACACTGATTTCATGGTGATTGCATTGTTGATACCTCATATTTATGATATGTTGCTACCTGAGGCACTGTTACGAGCACTTGGTATTACACTGATGTATAGATGTTTACCCTTACCACCTTATCATGCTTCAGACTTTATCATATTGAGGATATCTATTACTGATTGTTTGACGTAGGATTGAGTCATACATACGATTTCTGCTCTGTGATATTTTCTACTCACGAATTGGCAACTCACCCCCGTTGTGCCACGGTTTCTTGCAGGTTTTGCCGTACAGGTTTTCCTTGGCGGCTTTGCTGGCATATTACTTCATTCCAGGTGATTGCTTTGGTAGGTGGGTTCACTCGTATCGTGACCACCATTGTACTTATTTATTTTCAGTTGTATCTAGTAAAATTCTATCAACCAGACTTGTATATTTTTTTAGACTTAGAAAACCAGTTGCTATTCTTTCGACCTTAGAGTTGTGCGTTATATTATTATGGTTTTCTTGATGTTTTGAGTTTCCTTTTGAGTTTTGACCCTCGCCCTTCGGCGTTGTATATTATATTGCTTGCGTGGTTGTGACCGTCGATTGACGAAGAGCTAGCTCCCGCTTGGGGATGCCTTTATTCATATTATTCATGTTGTACCCCGTTCGGGGCCAGTATTTACAAGGGAAACTCTTCCGAAATTTTCAGAAATGACTTGATGTTTTAAAAACGCATAATTCGGCATATGCTATTAAAACCACTTGCTTTTAAACAAGTTTTCCTTTATTTATTATTTAAAATGGTTTTAGATTTCTGGGCTTTTGGCTTACTTGAATTAGATGGGTTCCTATAGACTTCATATGATTCAAGGGCCAGTTACGTGCCATTTCGGGTCGTGACAAAGTTGGTATCAAAGCGCTATGTTAAACTTGGTTCGAGTCTAAGTTTGACGCGGAGCCTAGAACGTTTGTATATATTCAGAACTTAGGTTTGACCTTACGGAACTTAGACTTAGTTGAGGGGGTATTAGACTCGAACTTTCGTCGCATAGGTTGACCTTGGTTGATGGAGTAGGTGACTTAAGGAGAGAGACGTACCGTGTTTATGTTCCGCGGCATACTTACGATACGCTACTCCGCTTAAGAAGCCTTAGGATGTACATTTCCTTGCACAGTATTATATTCATTCCTATGATCCATCCTCATCGATATTTATGGTTTTGCTGCCACGACTACACGAGCAGAGAGAGCTACGACTAGAGTTGCGTCAGCACGAGCCCATCACGGACGAGGACTGACCAGGGCGTGATTTCAGGGACATACGATTGCATAGAGGCATCGTTTTATTGTGTTTTCGCGCCAGGAGCGTTTGATGGATCGCTTTTACAAGATTACTCAGACGTGCAGATCAGCACCAGAGGATTGAGCCACTGATAGAGGCCAGCCATAATGTGATGACCGTCAATGCAAAGATTATTCTTAATGATTGAAATATTGTTCAACATGCAGACGGATGAGCCAGTTGTTGCTGCGAACGACGAGATATCGCCCCAGATGTTGGAGGTATTGCAGTACGAGTTGTACTTAGAGATATGATAGAAGGTCGCTAGTCACCCGAGGATGAATGACTAGGACATGTGGTTCGTTCGCTTACCCCAATGTGAGGTCATCAGATCGATTGATTCCAGCTAGAGACGACTTCACGCAGGTACGTTGAGAGTCGATAGAGACGATCGAATGTCAGAAGCCCATTTTCCAAGTTTAAAGTATCCAGAGACAAATACAAGTAATGCTATGGACCCTCTAGAAGAATGAAACCCTAACTCGACATAATGATCATGAGAACGCTTTGAAATCTTAGGGTTTGCGGCAGTTCAGCGGTGCCATTAGTGAGGCTTGGGTTTGCCCTTCTACGGTTGGTCCATAGGTGCTGTGGCATGTACTCGATATTATTAAATTGTACTCAAGATATTGAGCTCTTGGGGGATTATGAGGTTTTGACGAATCAATCGAATGGTTCGACATCTTTCGGATATCATGTGATGGGATGCATTGCTTGGGAGACTCCAGATACGAGTATAGCCGTTGGAGCACAGTCCATGCAGCCACGAAGAGACGAGTCCGAAGCAGTCGACATTAGAGAAAAAGTTGAGTAAAGAGTTCGCACGAGGACGTTCCACTCCGCTGACATCAAAGATACGATACGCATGCAGAGGCGTTGATTATTGATATATCTTCCAGAAGGAGTCGCGATGAGAATGCAGCCATTCCGGAACAAGAAACAAATATAGTAAAGGGTGGTAACTTCCGGGCAGTTCGACAGAAACGAGATTTGAGAGAGACCTCGACAGGACCTTTCTGGAATACTATACGAGAAGATTTGGACCCAGGAGCGGTCATATTGCGCACACCCAGCAGGCCAGAGTTCGGTATCGTCGACGAGACATGTTATGAGTGACCATGATAGTTGGCCCGAGATCTTTAGTGGATGTGCCAGAGCGGACTTCTTCCATTATCGTTTCCATATTGGACCGTTGAACCGAGGAGCTATGCACTTAGCAATCTACAGTGAGAGACGAGAGCCTAAGGGCACTAGATGACAGGCCACGAACAGTAGGCAAGTAGGTATCTTGCTCTGCTAGCATTGGATGCACCGGCACCTTCTCGACTTTGAAGGAGCAAATATCGACGACGGTATTTATGATTTGTGATTTTGTGATTCGATTATCACGTATCCGTCACCTTGGATTTCGGTATTTTGGGCGATCTATTCGCATGATTTAGTCTTGATGACTGGGTTCCATGATATTTGTTTTCGTGCACCATGGTTGCACCTACTGGGTATTCATATTTTGTGCATAGTTATTACATTTGGGATATGCTTTATACACCGTTATGTTGATTTATGATTTGTGCACAGTTATTGCACTTAATATCATTTTTGTGCCTTGGCCGCACATGTTTATGATTTCATGGATTTCATACAGTTGGGTTGATTTTGTGTATATGGTACGCACACGATTTGGTTTTTGCACTCGGTATAGTTCACATATGCTTGCAGTGTATTGATACGTATTTTGTGCACCACAGTTGCACCTGACTTCGTTTTGAAGCCATTTGAGATATTGATTGTGATTTCATGCTTAGGGCATGCATATGATTTGACTTATGCTTTCGGCATAGTTTTCATGCACTTTTAGTATTTTGATTTGCTTTTGTGCACGCTGATGCACATGGATGTGAGATTATATACCACGGTATACCTGATTTGGATTTGGATTGAAATGTATTGTATACCGCCGATTTCGATTGTGATACTCGATATTTGTTTTGTGCACCTTGTGCACCTGATTGGATTCTTGCGCATATTTGACGCGCTTGGATTGAATTTTGCGCATGTTCGGCGCTTGATATTGGATTTCGTGATTTCGTGCATGTTGGATGCACATGATTTAGATTTTATTCGTGCATGATAGATACACCTGATTTGGATTTTCACGCATGTTGGGTGCATGTTATGAGATGCGATTTTGGTGCACACCAGATGCATTAAATCGGGATTCTTTGTGCATATCAGATGCACCCGATATTGCTGTCAGGCACACAGTTGCCTTTGACAGGTGTTTCGTGCACACCCGATACACTTAGATGTTGTTTCTGTGCACATGTACATGGGTTTCGATTTCCGTGCGCACTAGACGCACGTAGCATTCATATGCATATTTAGGGATTGATTTCTTATGGAGCAATACGTTTTTATGATATTTGCTATTTGTTTTCGTACCGAGCAGGACTAGTCAGAGGACAGTACCTGGATATATTTTGCATACATTGATAGTTATCGAAGGGATTTCCAAAAAGAGAGCTATAGTCTCAGTATTTACCTACGTGTCTGATATGACACGAAACGTTTAAAACAAGGAAACCCTTCTAAATTGTTTTCAAAATGGCGAGACGTACATATTAAACAAAGGATAAGTATATATATAGTTATTTTCTTACAATAGACGTCCGCCATTGTGCCGCGATACGCGCATCGCACATCAACATAAAAGGTTTGGCATGCATTTCCTTCAGATGTTTACATGTATAGTTTTGATTTATATCATATTGGTTTTCGTATTGGATTTGACATTTGTGTCTTCACCATGACTCCGATGATTGCAAGATGCTTGACGGAGTTTTGATTTGGAGTTATCTGCTCATTGTTCATGCGCATGCATTGCGCTATGATGCGTCCTATGTATTGATGATTTCGGAGCCCCGACGACTTCGACTTTTTACTGAAATGTTTTAGTATTTGAGGGGTTTAAATTTAAATTCGGGGACCGAATTTCTTTAAGGGGGGAAGATTGTAACATTTTAGAAAAATAAAATATTATTTTTGGGAATTTTTATAATTAAATAATAAATATATTGAATATTTTAATGTTGCGGTATAATTAAATACCGATAAATTGGGAAAAATTTGGAAAATTATAGAAATTACTAAAAAGAGAGTGTTTTATTGGATTTAAGCAAATTATGAAATTTTATGATTCATTATACACTATTTAGTACTAATCGCGATTAAATATCGCTAATCACGCATTAAGCTTGTTTTGTGCAAAATATGCACCATGTCGTATTTTACACTTGTGTTACATTTTATAACCATGGTTTCATTGGGGATTTATGTGTTTGATTTTAAAATGAAATGAGAAGAAAAGATAAAGAAAACAAAAGAAAAGAAAAGAATAGAATATAGAAGCATGGGCAAGAGAGAGAGGTGAGGGTCAACCTTGGTCATAACACTTTGTTCCCTCATTATCATCTTCATCTTTTTCTTCTCCCTCTTCACCCCATGACAGCACCCCTCCTCCACCTCCACTACACACCTCAAAACATCATCAAAATCAACTCAAAACTCCACCCCCACTTCACAAAAAGCATGCACAAGCTCACAAGCTACACTTTGGACCAAGAAAGTTTGCATTTTGGGCTCTTGGGCTTCTTGAGTTGCCAAATGAGATAATCCTTTCACAAATTATGTAGTATTTGCATTCCTTTAGCCTCTAGTGTAGTTTAAAATCGATTTGGCGAAGTTGAGTGAAGTTTGAGAATTTCTAGAGAGGGTTAGGGTTTAATTTGAGTTGTGTTAGTGTAATTTGGCTTTAGTAATGACCTTAAACCCCCCTTAGTGCTAAATACCTGGACCAAACACAAATACCAAACCCGAAACCCAATTTCTGAAGAACAGAATGTTCCAATGTCGGTTTGTGAACTATTAGAGGGTGCAGGGAAATCTGGGATGACCTGGAATATTTTCAAGATAAGCAAACAACTTCAGAAGCCTAGATTGACCACTACGAGACCACCCTACAAAGACGAGACCCTATCTCCTCTACAAATCCGAGCAAGTCGGATTTTCCCTGCATGTGGCCAGCCATGGGGTGAGGGATTGGGTCCAGGTTGCTACAGTAGGTCATATACACCCTATATATCACCCTAGTGTTGTTTTCTTACCTTGTTTCCACCTTAAACAAAATCTGGGACTAAATTCATGAGTTGCTGTTTTGATTCGGGGTTATATTTTTCGTATTTTGGATTCTGGATTTTAGTATTTGCGTTTTATCTCGATCACTTGACGTTTGTACGATGATATAGAGGGTTGTTTGGTGGTTTGAAATGCGTAGTCCGTAGGTTCTAACCTATAGGCTTTTAGCGTGTCGTTTTGGTTTTGAATTGGGTTTTAATGCGGCACGATACGTTATGATGTGTAGGTACCCCCATGAGGACTTCGAGACGACAAGCAAGCGCGTGGCGACGTCGGCAACGGCAAGCGAAGAGCATGTGAGTAGATTATATCTACGGGGGAAGTCGGGTGGATGGCGTATAGCACCCCCGTAGTTCGTAGTATAGCTTATATATATGGTTATATATGTGTTTTATATTATATGGATGATTATCAAGCTATGATTTTGTGTTCATGGTTTAGTTTAGGGTAGTTAGAAGCAACTTAGTTTAGTTTCTTAGTCGCAAACCCTACGATGAGGTTTACACCCACACGCACACACATGTTTACTTTGTTATACTTGTGCGTATATGGGGATATGTATATATATATACACACACATAGGTATGGGACTATGTATATATATATATACGTACACCTACACATGGATGATGAGGATTGCATATGGTATTTGGAGATGAGTCGATGAGAACAGGCATGATGCTATGAGATCGGTGATATGTTTCGTTTCGTATTGTGAGATACGACATGAGATTTTAGCGGGCCTTTAGGCGTGCGTTTTCATACACGCATATATATATATATATAGATATATATAGATGGTATCGGTTTGTACTAGACTTAGATCAGTACCCTCAGTTCATGAGGTATGATGATAAGGATACCAGATAAATGATGAGATGAATGTGATATTTGACCCGTACCCAGATTGGGATGCCGTACGATAGATTTACCGTACGAGCTTTATATTGATGATAGATCTGTACTCTTGACTCGAGAATGTTATGTGATATATTGTATCGTATGTGATACTATTGAGGCGGGATCACCGACTATTCTATTTATATTGTATCGACTCAGATTTAGGTGGTTTTCTTACCTTTCGATTAGTCCTGTGGTTTACTTGATGTTAGACTAGACTCGAGTCATACCTATTTCAAAACTAACGAATCGTGAGTATTTTAAAGACATGCCAAGGGATTCTACGGATATTTTCAAAACACGCATCTTTTCTTAAAAACACCGTAGCCCTTATTATTTCTAAACGCCACGATTCGTGTTATTTCAAATGGCAAAACTGTATGACATATATATATTGATGTAGATTCTTCACCGTTGTGTTTATTATTCATTTTCCGCATATTCTTGCTATTCGCATCGCATTGCATGTTTAAATGTGTTTATTGTTATATTAAACCCATGCTGTCAGGACACCAGCACCATTATCGATGATTCATATGTTCCACGTACACCTGCATGCCGGCTCACAGACTTCATCGTCGATAATTGTCATGTCACTACACAATAGGACTGTTGCATCAGGATATGACTCCTTGCATGACATACTTGCGTATATACCTATTTGTACATCCATATTGGCGCATATGCATATTGTACACTCATACCTGCATATATACCTACCTGTACATCTATATTGGCGCACAGGCATATTGTACACTCATACCTGCGTATATACCTACTTGTACATCCATATTGGCGCACAGGCATAATGTACACTTATACTTGCGTATATATCTACTTGTACATCCATATTGGCACACAGGTATATTGTACACTCATACTTGCGTATATACTACTTGTACATCCATATTGGCGCACATACATATTGTACACTCATACTTGCGTACAGACATATTGTACACTCATACTTGCGTACACACATATTGTACACCCATACTTGCATACATACGTAATTGCACATACATAGATGATTCTGGCTTGATTTTGGAGATTTGGGAACCGCAAGATATATTTTAAAACTGGATTCATTTAAAAGAGCGGTTTTCCCTTGATATGTGCATATTACTGTTCCATGTTGCATGATATACGGATATACTTACATTTCTATCATATGTCGCATACATCATGCTTTATGATTTTACGCATTGAGATATACTGTTTTCATGAGATTTCTGGATTTGAGAACCATGGCTCTTTCAAAAGAAAGCATGTACTGTTTTAAAAACCCGATTTCTCTTGATATGATATTTCAGTGCGTCCACCATGCGTTTTCTCGGTTCTGAGACGTGTGATATGTGAAACCCGATTCGAGGAGGCGGATGATTCCATTTGCCGGTACATGGTGGACCCTGTTTCCCTAATCAGAGCAAAGCTCTGTTCAAATTCCGAGATTTGAAATGAAGCGACGATTCTGTTTCCCCCAATCAGAGCAAAGCTCTGTTTTGAAATTTAAAATTCAAAAATTGAAGCAACGCTTCAGATCCAGCGCTAGGCGCGCTGTGCGCCACGTGTCAAACACGGATGCGCTAGCGCCAGGTGTGTTGCGCCCTAGGCAGTGCACCATGAGTGCGCTAGCACTAGGCGCGCTGCGCGCCACATGTCAAACACGGGTGCGCTAGCGCAGGCTGCGCTACGCTCTGCGCTGCGCGCCACGTGTCAAACGCAGGTGCCTAGCGCAAAGTGCGCTGCACTCTAAGCAGCGCACCACGTGCAAAGCAAGAGTGCGCCAGCGCTGGAATTAAAAAATTCCCTACCGTTAGATCAAAAGATCTAATAATGATAAATCATTAATTAATCAGAATTAAATTCTGTCATGGAAAGATTTTTCCAATTTTATTAAAAACAAGAAGATTGCCTTCTGTAAAACAGAAACCCTAGGATCAAAGATCTAACGGTGGGGAAACATTCCCAAATCAATCAGAGAAAGATCTCTTTAACTGATTTAACAAATCAATTTGCCCTATATAAAGGCCCCAAAGACTTCAAGTCTGAGAGAGAGAAACCCCCCTACAATTTTGAAAAAACTCAAAGAAAGAAGATTAAGCTCTTAGCAAAAGAAGATTATTTCTTCAAGGTAAAGAATGATTCTTGAACAAAGAGATGAAATCATCTCATTAAAACAGAAGAATTATCTTCTTAAAAGATCATAGATCTACAAAAGACCAAGGTCTTTTATAAAAAGAGATCAAAAGATCTCGTCATAAAAATAAAAGAAGTGTTTACTTCATTCACAGATCATTGATCTACTAAGGCAAAGCCCTTTCAAAGAAAATAAGAACTGTTGTTCTTGAATCTTGAGGCAAAGCCCCCTTTAAAAAGAACATAAACTTGTTCTCTGATCATAAATTTGATCAAATGCGCTTTGCGCTACTGAAAAGTGCCTTGCACTCATGAACTGCGCTTTTGCGCTCCTTGGACCAGCGCTTAGCGCCAAAACGTGCCACGTGTCAACCACAGATACAACTTGCACTTTGCGCTTCTGAAATAGCGCACTGCGCTCATGAGCTGGCGCTTAGTGCCAAGCGCGCAACGTGTCACTCACTTGTGCGCCACTAAACTAGCGCAACACGCTCATAAACTAGCGCTCAGCGCTCATAATCTGACGCTTAGCACCAAGCGTGACACGTGTCCTTTTCGTGTGCGCTACTTGGCAGAAGCGCAATGCGCTCTTTAATTGGCGCAAAGCGCCTGGCGCGCCATATGGCGTGCTGTCAGAACAAACATTGTTTTGATGAATGCCATGCATTCAATACAAGACAAAAAAATGTCAGGATCTAATGCTCAGCATTATTAAAAGGGCAAAGCCCAAATAAAGGCTCAATAGCCAGAATTAAAAAAATGTTTATTGGACTTAGCCTAATATTGGCCATAAGTTCTCAACTTATATTTAATCGAGCCCATATGCTCATGAATATTTAACAGATCTTAGTCCCAAATTGGGCTACAGATCTTTCAACCAATTCATGCCGGTTCGAGGGTACATCTCTTTACTCTTCTGATATTTGTCGTTGTAATCCTTCAACGTCTTCAGAGAGGTGACGGGTCCCGACAACCATACATCTTATAGACTATGATGTCTTTAAACTATGGACTGTGGGGTCCTTAAACTCATGGACTATGATGTCCTTAAACTTCATAGACTACGACGTCTTTTAACTATGGACTGTGAGGTCCTTAAACTCATGGACTATGATGTCCTTAACCTGGACTGTGAGGTCCTTAAGCTCATGGACTACGATGTCCTTAACCTGGACTGTGAGGTCCTTAAACTCATGGACTACGATGTCCTTAACCTGGACCGAGATGTCCTTAAACTAACACTGGACCGAGATGTCCTTAAACTAACATTGGACCGTAATGTTCTTAAACTAATCGACCGCAATGTCCCTAAATTAAACAAATAGAAGCCAAATGCTCTTTTGTTGGATCTAAACGATCCCGTTAAGCTGATCTTAGTCTAAACATTAGACTAACATATCCTTAACTAACGTTTAAGTTGATCTTAGTCTCAAATGAGACTAACGTATCCTTAAACCCAAACCCCAAACCCAAATCTAAGAAAATACGGATTTGGACTAATCCACGCCCTACGGGCGACAACATAAATTAGTCTCCGTATACAATCCATGGGCAACCACAAACAAAACAAACACACACGACACGAGGTGGCCATCTGAAGAAGGAGAAAGTTGTTACCGCGATACGGTAGCGTAATTAACTGCAGGGGCTTTCGCCTGCAGGGAAGAGCGTCCCCACAATCAAAACCCCCTCAAACGAGGGGGAATCCGACAAAATCTGCTATATCGGCCGCATCCGTTTAAACCTTCGATACATGATGCCATAAATCAACTTGGCATCTTCGGAGAGGTGGACGGATAGCACCAATTAGCATCTGTCCCGAAATTCAGGTGAGACGCTCGCCGCGTCTTTCGGCGGGGAACAGATTCTGGCACGCCCGGTGGGACCTTTTCTTCTTTCCACTCCACACTTCATGTGTCGTGTTCGCGAACGAACCGCAGTTTGATATGGTTGCCCTTGGGTTTGAGGTACTAAGATTTGGTTTCTTGCTTGGCGCAGAAAACGAAATATCAATGGCGTCTACTTGCACGAAGTGTTCAAACTGCAATTGCTACTCACGCTCCGCCCCATCTGGAAGCATAGCTTATGGGCCCAAAGCGGCCTCCCTGTTCACAATGCTGGTGGACCAGGTGACTCAGGCCACCACTGGATTGTTTTTTGGGAGTATGATCCCACCCATGAGCTTCAATGCCCCGATGTTGCCGCAAGAAGCCCCAACAAGTCGGTCTTCGATCGGCTTACCACTACTGCGACCCCTCTCAACGGGTTGTCCAGCTCCGGCGCCTCAGTCTTCGCCAGATTGGGCCAAAGTTCATGTGGGCCCATGATGAAGCCTGCAATTCCAGAAAAGGTTATTCCGAAGAGGATAGCCATCCCTGCTCCTGAAGTCGTCAAGGCTGCTTCTCCTGCTAAAGGGTCGGTCTTCACAAGACTAACTGTTCCGGCTCCCGCTCCATTCGAAGTCCTCAAAGCTACTTCCCCCGCCCAGAGGTCTGTCTTTGACAGGTTAGACACTGCCGCTCGACAGACGTCGGTCTTCAAGAGGCTGGTACCAGTAGCGCTTCACCAGAATAGGGGGCATGACGAGGTCACCCCTCAAGCTGAAACAATCCCAGCGGCTCGACACGCTCGATGTCGCCACTGGCGCCGAGTAAGGAAGGTTGGGGGCAACTCCCCCTCTGGGCTAACTCCACCATCCCCAACGGTGGAAGTCAATGCTGCTGTTCCAACCGGGAACAACTTTGAATTGTTGAACAAGATGCGCAGGAACTCTCCTACCGCCGTACTGAAAAGATATCCTCCACCCGTGGAGAATGCACCGAAGGCGAAGCCGGAACAACCCCCTCAGCGGCTATCCTCCAAAATCTACAAAGTCTAGCGACGGGTTCAAGACTCAGTAATCGATCAAGATTACCCTTGCCGACAAAAGAAAGTGAAGGTTCAGCAGGAAGAGAACCATCTTACCAAGCCACAAAAGGCAAAAGCTACTTGGGTGCCCGCTGCAATGGCCCCCTCAACGTCAACTGCTCAAAAGAGAAGGAGGCCAGAGAAAGCCTCTGTGATTACGACAGACCACAAAGATGCTGAGCCCAAATGCCCCAAGTCTGGGGGCATCATGGTGCATACCGTTTATATGGCTTCCGGAAAAGAGGAAAGCCACACTTCTACGGGTCACCGACCGCTCACTCGATCCGTGACAAAAGCCTAGGAGCAGCAATAGAAGCTTCAGGAAATGCTGACGCAAATGGCCGTACTCACCGGGCCAAAAGAAAGCCCGGAGACGTCATCAGAGCAGCGTCATGAACAAGAAACCGATGCTGACTTCCTCCGTAGAGTCCTCAAAAAGAAGGACATAGAAGCAGTAGAACAAGTGGCTAATATAAAACAAATGGCGCTTCTCTTCTAAGACATGGTCGGGGTGATGTTACAGCCGGATCCTCCAGCCGAAGACCCTCCAATCATTATTGAAGACGACAGAGGGGAGACATCGAACCCTCCTCCGGCTCTTTCAGCAGCCAGAGAGGAAACCATTTCCAAGGACGCTCTGGATGACTATATTGCTCAGCAAATACGAGCTCACTAATCGAATGAAGTGGCCGGCCAAATTGTTAAAACTGGACGACCGTATCCAGGCTGGTATGACCAAAGAAAGTACCCGCCGGGATACACGATCCCCAAATTCCATGTGTACAAGGGGACGGGTAATCCCCACCAGCATGTCGCTCAGTTCAGGGCTCTTTGCGGCAACACCGGGGTGATGATAAACTTTTTCTCCATCGGTTTGTTGGCAGCTTGTCGGAGACAGCGTTTGAATGGTACTCTGAACTTCCAAATGACTCCGTTAAGACTTTCGCAGAAATGGAGTTATTATTCATGCGAAGATTTGCAAGCGCTAGCGAGCGCACCCCAATCACAGCATTGATTAACGCTAGGGTAAAGCTAGGCGAGACATGGGTTCAATACGCAATACGATGGCAGAATCTGTGGTAGAAATGCGAACAGCGCATTGAAGAAGCGCCGGCGGTGGGCATGTTCGTGGGTACTCTGGACCCTCATGCAACTATTTCCTAATTCATGATGTTCTTCAAGCCGACCACTTTCCAGGTCTTGATCGACAAACTGGCCCAAATGGACCAGATGGGTCATAGACCGTCTCCACCAAAGCCGGAGCCGCGGAACGAGAAGGGAAAGGGGAAAGTGACCGTTGTCGCTAACGCTCAACAGTAGCCCAGTGGTCTAAGACCAGTTGATCGCCAAAATAATAGAGCTAGATCTCTCGAAGATAAAATGAGACGCCCTTACTCGTTCCCTCGAGACAAGACGAAGAGGTTATTCGAACTTGCACTGCGCAACAGGCTCATCACTTTGCCGGAGCCAAGACGCCCAGCGCAACCAGGCGACATTAGCAATCCTAACTACTGCCCTTATCACCGAATGTTGGGCCATCCGATCGAGGATTATTACATCTTCAAAAGCTGGATAGAGGATCAATACCAGCAGGGCAAATTCGTATTATCTGAGAATTGGAAGGTGAACCCGCCTCGGCCACACACTCCTAGAAAGACGGATACACCGGGGGCATCATGCTCTTTCGTAGAAGAAGCTCCATGGGAGGTTGCTCTTTCAGCCAAGAAGAAAAGAATGCTGAAGGATCTCCAAACATGGCCAGCGATCAGGTGGAAAAATCCACTCGAACCCGAGATCATCGAAGGAATATTAAAACTGCATCCAACTCCAAAAATTGGCGGTGATAGCCAAAGCACTCACACCCAGCCGTCAAAATCTTCGAAGAAGAAGAAGAAATCTAAGAAGCCCGTGAAGCCTGGTGACAAGCGCACGGACCTGCAAAGCAGATTGAC
The DNA here is from genome assembly GCA_030015575.1 of Agapanthus africanus. Classification (NCBI taxonomy): domain Eukaryota; kingdom Viridiplantae; phylum Streptophyta; class Magnoliopsida; order Asparagales; family Amaryllidaceae; genus Agapanthus; species Agapanthus africanus. Next base: position 426,149,046 of record CM057347.1, on the reverse strand, counting down.
GCGCTGGAAGAGTATAACCAGAAGTCGCGGACTCCAGTCACACTCCAAGAGTTTCTCAGCCACGTCCTTGAGGACGAAGATGATGGAGAAGACTCGTCGGATGAATCTGAAGATTACGTGGCAAGTTACCATGTGATCTCTCACTCGCCGATAGACGATGAAGAAGCTCCTTGCACCGAGAAACTGGGGGCAAATCCTAAACCGGAACTTCTAGAGCCGTCAGACGAAATGATTGATGCATTCCTGAACGAAGCTCTTCTTAAAAGCAAAGCTGCCCGAGAGCGTGAAATGGCCATATTTGAAAAAGCCAAACGCCGGCTGGACGAAAGAGTTGAAACACTCCCGCCAGATCAAAGTACATCCGCCACAAATAAAAGCAGGTTCAAGATAAGAAAGAGGTTCGCCAAAGCCATATCGATGGGAATGAAGCTGCCACCCTCTGAAGAATATATTCTTGGTGAATCAGAAACATATCCTAACCACTGCTTATATCATCAAAAGCTTGCGCACCCCACCAAAGAGTGCAACGCTTTTAAAAGATGGTGGCAGGGATATGTTGCCCACCGACAACATTTCAAGGGGATGAAACGCCAAGCTCGTCGGGAGCAAAGAAATACGACCGAAGAGCACAAAAGAACTGCCGGCAACTGTGGCATGGTCAACGCCGGGGGATCGCAGGTTCTCACCTTCAGGAGCGACTCTGACGAAGAAATGACTCTTGGCCCTCTCTTTAAAGATTCCACCTTGGGAAAAGAGGAAGAACCGAAGACCTGTGAAAATATTCAGTTGCGCAATCATACGCTGCCCGAAAAGAATCTTGGGCCCTCGAACAGCGGGTCAAATAGAAAAGATAAGGGAAAAGAAAAGGTCCCTCAGGATATCATCCTTGATGACCAAGCCATTGAAAAGCTGATAGCCAAGGACCCGACAAAGAAAAACAAGGTGGACTACAACGTTCTGGCACACTTGAGAAAGATACCCTCGCAGCTCAGCATTCTCGACGCCCTTCTGCTATCCAAAGAAGCAAGAGATTCTTTGATCAAGGCATTACAAGAGCTCGAGCAATTCCAAGTTTTCTTCGCCGAAGAAAAGATAAAGGACGAGTTGGAAGAAATACACACGGCCGATATCACCTTCGGCGATGAAGACCTCTTTCTTGGGACGTATGTGCACAACCGTCCCTTTTACATGTCTGGATACTGTCATGACATCAAGATAGGTAAAATCCTGGTTGACAATGGGTCCTCCGTCAATCTCCTTAACGTAAGGGTGTTAAAGGAAATCTGCATGAGCGTTCAACACCTCGCTCGCGATAAAATCACCATCTCCGGATTTGACTCCCAGTCATCACGGACGCTTGGGTCCGTAATATTGACACTGCGCTTTGGGCTGCTTATCACGGACATTAAGTTTCATGTCATTGACGCCAAGACATGCTACAATGCTTTGCTCGGCCGGCCTTGACTACACGAGTACAACATTATCTCTTTTACACAACATCAGTGTATGAAGTATTTCAAGGATGGTCTTGAGTATACCGTGACAAGAGAGCTAAACCCATTCTTCGTGAACGAAGTCCGCAAGTACGAGGATACAAAATACTTCCTGCTAGACTTTGAGGACACGGAAAGATGTCACAAGCCGAAGAACAAAGCTATCACCGCCATTCCGGTCTTCGGGAGTGATACCGAGGAGGAAGAAGAGATGGTTTACTCAGGGCCGCCCCACTACAACAAGCCGGGACCGTCCGCTCCTATGTTGATCTTCGGCAGCGACTCGGAAGATGAGGTCAATGCCGTATTCTCTGCTCGGCCATCAATACAAACCTTCCTTGATGAAGATCAAAGTTTGCAAGTTGCCATGATTTCGTCCAAGCATTATAAAGAACTAGACGCGCTTGATACCTACAGCGTGGAAAAACTGCAGACATTCTACGTCCCTCCCACGTGAAAAGGTGAAAAGGCAATCCTATTCTACCGATCCGGGGAAACCAAAGTGGAGAAAGAAATCTGGCATGGTGCGGATTCTACACTTGACAGGCTCCATCCCACCCGTTTGCTCAGATATTACACAAACGGACTAAAGAGATTCTTGAGACGCCATGGTGTACCCCTTAAGCAAACTGCACGACAAGCACGGTTCTATAATAGGATCTGGAACGTTCCCGGGACCCAACGAAAGTTGCCCAACGGAAGAATGGAAACGACCGGGCTTGGGTATGTTCAATCCAAGAAACGGGAGCTACTCCGCAACTGCTACGTCATACATGACTTCGACGAGGAAGGAGACGCTCTATGGGAAGATGCTAACCCTGAACCAGAAAGAGCTCCCACCGTGAAAATGCCCAGTCCGTCGTTCGAAGAACAAATGGACAAGCTTATAAGGGAAGCAGGTCAAAAAGTTCGAGACGACCATAATTGCGAAATGGCCATCTACGAGAAAGCCAGGACGCGACGCCTCCTTCAACAGGTTGGGAAAAATGAAAATGCTCCTTCTTGTCAACCCGTTGTACAAAAGGCCCGACGCAGAGGTAGAAACAAACCAAAGAACGGGAAAGGCGTTCGACAGCGACAAAGCGGGTCCAAGAAGCCATGCGGTCAGGAATCGAGCAGTCCAGATTCGTCTCTTATAAAAAAGATGAGTCGAGCATGTTCTTTTCTCCAAGACAAGACAAAGAAGATACTTGATCTTGCTATAAAACATCAAATGATTATTCTCCCGGAGTCCAAGCACCCCGAGCAAGCAAGCGAAGTCTCTCACCCGGACTATTGCTCCTATCATAGGGCAATAAGACATCTTATTGAAGACCGCTTCATATTTAAAGACTGGGTAGAAGACCGGTATCAACAAGACATGTTTGCTCTATCCAGCAGCTGGAGGGTAACCCCGCCGTAGAAGCATGAACCCAAAACCACGAGGGTAGAACCAGATCCACATCGGTCTTGGAAGCGAGCTCGCGCCTGTCATGTGATAACGCTGTCAGAAGAAGAGCCCGTGAATATGGGTGAACTCCCCTGGTGCTTCGAAAACAGTGATGACGAGGTGATCTCAGAGTTTCCACCGGCGCCAAAAGAGCTGGAAGATGGAATACATACTACTGCAGATAACCTCAAGAAAATTGATTTGGGGATGGCAAGTGACCCGCGACCGACATTCGTCAGTGAGCTGTTGTCTGAAGAAAGGGTGGCTACACTTAAAGACGTGCTCATGCAGCATAAAGATTTCTTTGCATGGAACTATTCCGAGATGCCAGGATTAGATCCAGAGATTGCTGTGCACAAATTGGAGATATCTCCAGACGTCAAGTCGATCAAACAAGCGCCAAGAAGAACGCGGCTCGAGCTTGAGATGAGCATCAACGCCGAGGTCAAGAAGCTAATCGACTCCGGCTTTATCCAAGAGGTTCAGTATCCTGACTGGATCGCCAACATTGTCCCAGTGATGAAGAAAAATGGGACGGTGCGCATCTGCGTAGACTTTCGGGATCTCAATAAAGCTTGCCCGAAGGATGATTTTCCCGTACCAGTCACTGAGCTGATGATAGATAACACGTCCACTCACGAAGTTTTCTCCTTCATGGACGGCTCATCAGGATACAATCAGATAAAGATGCACCCTGAGAACCAAAAACATACCGCTTTCTGGACCCCTTTGGGCATATTCTGCTACAAGGTGATGCTTTTCGGTCTAAAGAACGCCGGTGCCACTTATCAGAGGGCCATGACGAAGATCTTCGATGACCTCATACATGAAATGGTCGAATGTTATATCGACGACCTTGTAGTAAAAAGCAAATCATACGAGTAACATTTAGAGCATCTGAAAACCGTATTTCAACGCCTTCGGCAATACAACTTGAAGATGAATCCTCTCAAATGCGCGTTCGGAGTCTCCTCGGGCAAATTCCTGGGATTCATTGTCCGACACCGAGGTATCGAGATAGATCCGTCAAAGATTAAGGCGATTATGGAAATGCCTCCGCTAAGGACTCTCAAGCAACTGCTGTCTCTCCAAGGAAAGATCGCGTATATCCGGCGATTCATAGCCAATCTCTCATGCAAGTGCCGTCCTTACAGTCACCTGATGAAGAAGGGAACCCCTTTCGTCTGGGATCGCAAATGCCAAAACGCACTGAACGAAATCAAGCAATACCTGCAGAATCCGCCAGTACTGGCTGCTCCCGTTAAAGGAAAACCTCTCGTCCTGTACACAACAGCCCTCGAAGGTTCTTTAGGCACGCTATGGGCACAAGAGAACGACCAAGGGAAGGAGAGAGCCCTCTACTATTTGAGTCGAGTTCTCCTAGGCGCAGAAAGTAATTACTCTCCCATTGAAAAACACTTCCTGGCGTTGATCTTCGCAATAACGAAGCTCAGACACTATACGTTGGCACATGAGGTCCATCTCATATCAAAAGTGGATCCTCTCAAGTATTTAATGTCAAAAGCCATATTAACGGGGCGTCTCGCTAAATTGGTCCTCCTCTTGATGGAATTCTCGATAACTTATCGTCCTCTCAAGGCAGTGAAAGGCCAGGCCATCGCCGACTTCCTCATTGAGTATCTAATACCTACCGATTCTCCTTTGAATTCCGAACTGCCAGACGAACATGCGTTTGACACGATCGACGGGGATGATACCTGGTGGGAACTCTATTTTGATGGGGCGTCTTCCATGAAGAAGCGCAAACAAAGCACCCCTATAATCAAATCCGGGGTAGGCCTCATCTTCGTGACTCCACAAGGAGGGATAATGCACTTTGCCTTCTCCTTAACAGAGCCGAGGACGAACAATGAAGCCGAATACAAAGCTTTGATAGTAGGTCTTGAGATCGCTATCGACATGGGAATTGAAAACATCCTCATATACGGAGACTCCCAGCTGGTCGTTAGTCAAATAAACGGCGACTACCAAACGTGCAAGCCAGAGTTAGTGAAGTACGGCGAGAGGGTGCAGCAAATGCTGACCCAAATTGCTTCCTACACCTTGGAAAGTATACCGCGTGCGAAAAATAGCAAAGCGGATGCGTTGGCCAAACTAGCTAAAGAACTAGCTGACGAAAACCTCGATGACGTGAGGATCATTGTGCAGAGCCGTCGGGTTCTTGCACCGGCAGAAATATCTCCGGAGTTGTCCGAAGAAAAGGGAGCAACCGAGCAAATGACTCTACAAATAAAAGACCAGGAAAAAGGCTGAGGATTGGAGGGAAGTCTTTATAGATTACTTCAAATCCCGTCGAACATCTAAAGATGCGTCCTCAAGACATCAGCTTATGAAACGAGCTCTGCCTTTCGCTTTCGTCAATGATACACCGTATAAGAGATCATTTGATTCTCTGTGGCTAAGATGCCTGGGACTTGAAGAGGCAAAGAGAGTCGTCCAAGAAACTCACGATGGACTCTGCGGTTCTCACCAAGCCGGGCCGAAGATGAAGCTGAAGATCAAAAGGATGTGCTATTATTGGCCCACGATGATCCAAGGCCGCCGCGAATACGCGAAGCAATGCCATTCGTGCCAGATTCACGGGGACTTTATCCACCAGCATCTGAATCCACTACATCTAACAGTGGCTAGCTGGCCGTTCGAAATGTGGGGGACTGACATAATCGGCCCCATCGAACCAGCATCGTCCAGAGGATATTGATTCATTTTGGCGACAACTGATTACTTCTCCAAATGGGCAGAAGTAGTATCGTTGAGGGAAGTGAAGACGGAGAATATCCTCCTTTTCTTCAAGACGCACGTCATTTATCGGTTTGAACTCCACGACGGATCATCTTCGATAACGGGCCAGCCTATAGAAGCCACAAGATCAGCCGCTTCGCACAACAGCATAATATAGACTGGAGATACTCCTCATTCTATAATCCCCGAGTTAACGGCCTAGCTGAGGCTTTTAACAAGACCTTGACGAAGATCGTGAAAAAAACGGTGTCTCGAAATAAGAAGGACTGGCACGAGAGACTTGATGAAGCTCTCTGGGCTTATCGAACTACGTTCAAAATGGCCACGAACACAACGCCGTACGCATTGGTATTCGGTACAGAGGCGGTACTCCCCCTCGAGATAGAGTTGCCCTCTCTACGAGTGGAAGTTCATTACGAGCTAACGGACAAAGAGAATGCTCACCTTCAGCTTGAGGAGCTCAATGCCCTTGATGAAATCTGGCTCATAGTGCAACAAAATCTGGAGGCTTATAAAGCAAAGATGACGCGCTCATACGAAAGATTGACTAGGCCGAGAACATTCCGCCAAGGCGAACTCGTGCTAGTGGTCAAAAAGCCTATGATCCCCAATTGTGCCAAGTGGGGGAAATTTGAGCCAAACTATGAAGGCCCGTATATCATAGATAAGGTCTACCCGGGTGGGGACTATCTACTCATGGACATGCATGGCGAAAGGCCCTTCAGGCCAATAAATGGTTGCTTCCTGAAAAAGCACTACGCTTAACGAGTCACGGCCTAGGTCAATGATAGACGACGACGACTATGTTCGCTCGCTATCTTTCTAAGCCCAAACTCTATAAGTAGTAGCCGGCTAACGGACCGAAATGTCCTTAAACTAATAACGGACTGAAACGTTCTTAAACTAACAACGGACCGAAACGTCCTTAAACTAACAATGGACCACTATGTCCTAAAACTAGCTGTTGACCGAGACGTCGATAAACTACTGTGGGTTACAACATCCCAAAGCTGATACAAAAAAAAGAGAATAAAAAAAGAAAAAAACTGTATGTCCATAAGCAAAAAAAGGTACGGATGAAAACCCGAAAGGACTCCTTGAGTAAAACCAGCAGGGCTACCGGCGACTTTTGTGAAAAACCCGAAAGGGCGCAACCTCGTTAGAATAAAAAAAAAAGAAAAAGAAAAAGGAAACGGTATGTCCATAAGCAAAATGGGCACGGATGAAAACCCGAAAGGGCTCCGTGAGTAAAAATAGCAGGGCTACCGGCGAGTTTTGTGAAAACCCGAAAGGGCGCAATCTTGTTAAAAGACACTTGCAAGGTCCTCTCGTCCTTGTGGGGAGAAACCACTTTCGTGAGATCCTTACGACTCACAAGGGAGCAACACACTTAGGGATCTTCACGATCCCTAGGGAGAAATTACACCTGCGAGATCCTCACGACTCGTAAGGAGAACCCTCTTATGAGACCCTCACGGCTCATAAGATTTGAAAGTCTTAAACTACAGGGATCTAAATCTGTTCTTAAGCAACCACCACAACCTCCAACAATGCCCTACAAGCGGCTCAATGTTGACCTTTGTATACAATCCACGGGCGCGAATAAATATTTCCCTAACGAAGTCCTATCCGTGACTAGGGATATGTCTACATGGTGAACAACCCTTGTAAGTCCTTTCGACTTATAAGGAGAAAACACACTTGTAAGATCCTTACGACTTATAAGAGAACGTGCAGTTAGGAATCCTCACGATTCTAAAGGAGAAAACGCACCTACGAGATCCTCATGACTCGCAGGGAGAAAAACCTTTATGAGACCCTTACGGTTTATAAAGTCAAAAGCCTTAGTCGACAGGATTCTAACCCTGTTCGCTAAGCCACCTTTGTTCGATATCAACAGAAGCAAATGATGATTCGCTCCTGGCAATATCCCAGTTGTAGCGGTGCTGATGCCGAAATCAGTGTTTAATTCCACGTTTGCAGCAAAAAGCCAACGAGCCACAAATGCATACGAAATAACCGAAATGATAGGGCAACTTGCAACAAAATCAGCATATAAAAAAAATGTACGCATGCAAAATAGCCTAAATGATTGGGCAACTCGCAATAAAAAGCAGCGAGTAAAAATAAAATAAATAGCTGAAATGATTGGGCACCGCGAAAAATAGCTGAAATGATTGGGCAATTGCGACCTTCGCGATATAAAAGCTGAAATGATAGAGCATCGCGGAAAGAAATAAAATAAAATGAAATTTATGCCCTACATGTGATATCACATCAATCTCTGTATACAATCCAGGGGCGCAAACAAAGAAGGAACCATACCTGCCCTCCTCAGGCTCCATCAGAAGAAGAAGCCAAATCTCAACGGTTCACAGACAACCCAGAGACCACTTCAATATTCATCTCATTACAACAGACGCAACGTCATCCACATGACCCCGTCTCAAAAATACGTCATCTACATGACCCCGTCGCGGAAATACGTCATCCATATGACCCCGTTTCGGAAATACGTCATCCACATGACCCCGTCTCACCACATGACCCCGTCTCGGAAATACGTCATCCACATGACCCTGCCTCGGAAATACGTCATCCACATGACCCCGTCACGGAAATACGTCATCCACATGACCCCATGTCACATCCCGCTTCCTAAAATACGGAATACGAGGGGTTGACAAGGACAGCCATGCTCCTACGGTCAAGGAAACATCCTGCCATAGTCACATTTCAGCTTCTAGCTTTACATGGTAATCAGTAAAATAATGCACAGGTAATGAGAAATGCAGTAACTGGAACAAAACAGTATAAAGAACTGACCTGATGGGAAACAAAAGGTATAACCCTGAATAGCTAAACAAGATGTCCGTGAAGTGCGTCTAGTCCTGGTCCAGGCTAAATCTTCTCCTCACACTGAGCATGCATACTCAGATCGTCAGAGCGACACAATAGCAATATAATATATATAAAATCATATGACAATTCTCACAGTGATAATAGATATATATATAACAGTAGATCAATGGCAGTATGCGTTTGAACATGCAGTAATCAATGCAGCGGAACAGTAAAAGTAGTAGATTGATATGCCACGTATGTCAACACAGTAAGTAAGGTATATCAATGCCAGTATCCCTATCAGTCTCTAAGTCTCACTGTACAGGTTACTAAGCCTATCGTCAGTCCAAGTGTGAGAGTCAACCACTCGCGAGTGTCCTCCACCCAAGGGTAGAACCCAAGGGCAAGGGACCACGGGCCCAACATGTATATCACGGTAATAATCACGTACCCTATAAATCTCCATATATCTCCCTAAATATATAAGCCGGCATGGGACTCCCGAGATTCTGTTGAACTCACACTCAAACTACCCCACACCCCGTGGTCTACATAAAACGCTAACCATAATCTCAAATACCAATCGGTCTGTGACAAGTCTGCGCGAGAACTGGAGGTAGGAGCTCCATCAAGCACGTCCCGACTAATACCTAAGATAAATGGCAGTGTCTGGTGCCTTATCTGTGACACCCGTGCAAGAGCTTCCATAAGTGTCCCATACCACTTATAGTCACACGTACACGCGTCTCACAGACGTCGAGAATGCAATAGAATAATAAGGTTCACTGATTATGTACAAGTACGTATCACTTTCACTTATTCACTGATACACGAACACTGACGTACTTGCCACAATCATCACTAATACCTAACACTGGGTAATGCACGTTATCACTAGGTTATCAATGCAGTGACATGTATATGATATGATGCGTGAACAGTATGTAAAGTATGATTAAGGTGTCATAAAATAATATTCTATCACTTGCACGATTTATCATGAATCGTACGTGTACAGTTTAGCGAAACGATAAACAGGTAATAATTAGTATGTTCAGTTATCTATCCATCGATTTTGGTTTCATGCCAATCGGGTTCCAGGATCATTAATTATGGCCATTTCATTTTAAACGTTCGCGGCTGGAAATCCGGTTTCAGAATCGGAAGTCCGTTTCACAACGCATTTTAATCCCAGTTGGGATCAGATTTTAGCGATGCTACAGTTGAATGAAATCTAGGGTTTTTAGTAAGGTTTTCAACGCAACATATGGATCTTCAATCGCATCTGCACGTCAGGAGTTATACACTGTATAGCACTAATACGTTAATTCTGATTCTGTTGAGACTGTTATACATCCACATCTTTTAAATTACAGATTAAATAACAAACGATAACGAAACAGGATGAAACCACTTGTGTTGTATATATAACGGATTCACCTTTAATAAACAGTGGAGTTCCGCAACCTACGAGTTAAGGAAACAGTGTGGTACCCATTACGGGACAGCACACAGTAAACACAGCCACTCTGGACTGCAGTCTAGAGTCACACTCCGATCCAAATATCATCACAGTTTAAGTACAGGAATATCTGGAAACTAGTATAGGGTTAAAGTTCGTTGAGTTGTCTTCGATTCGAGCCCTCGAACGCATCATTCCAGTTTGTATATAATTTATGGTGATTTTAACAGTTTTCAGGTACAATAAAATTCCAGTTTTACTAGTAAACTTGGGGGTAGTCATTTTAGTCGTTAACGGTCATATTATCCAACGAAATTCACACACTAGATTCACGGTCATACGGGCCAAACTATACCATTTAGTTCCGTCAAATTAAATGATGATTTCCTATGAGAACATATATCGAACATTACGTCGTAATTTTTAACATAAAGTAAAACATGGGATATATACGATTTTAATTTGTAATTAACAAAAGGTAGCATGTAGCAAGTAGGGAACTTGCCTGGACACATCTCGGGGATGTACGGTGACTGTAACATCACGAACGCGCGACGAACGTCGATTGGGATGGATGCAAGTGCTCGGCGAATTGACCGAGCTTGACGGTGCCGTGGATTTGGGGTTAGAATCAATGGCGGAGTTGTTGGCGACAGCAGTGATGGTGCTCTGGCCGTGGAAGGGAAGCTCGTCGGTGATGCAAGTGTCGGTGTTGATGGTAACAGCAAGGTGGTGCTGCGACGATGGGTGAGCTCGGAGTTCTGGGTTGAGGGACTCGCCGGTGAGGTAGTGATCGGCTGAGAGGGAGGTGAGGAGGTGGTGCTCGAGTCGACGAGGTGGCTCGGGGCAGCGGGGAGCCTGTCGGCGTCGTCGGGGTGCAGGCGAGGTTGGTGGTCGGTGGTGTAGGCTGCAGCAAGATGAGCTCGGGGTGGAGATGGGTTTTAGGGAGGGTTAGCTAAGGAAGAGGAGAGATTGTGGGGAAGAGAGAGAGGGGGTGAGAACGAGAAGAGAAAGAGTGAGTGAGCGAGAGAGAGAAAGAGAGGGTTAGAGAGAGAGAGAGATCACAGAGAGAGAGAAAGAGAGAGAGAGAGATCACAGAGAGAGAGAACAGAGTGTGTGTGAGGGAGAGGAGGAGGAGTTTGGGGGTGCTGTGGGTGAGTGGAGGAGTTTGGTGACGAGGTGGAGGAGATGAGGAGGTCTCGATGGCGATGACTGAACGGCGGTGAGGAGGGAGTCGGCTCGGGTGTAGGTGGGTTGGTGGGTGCTACGAGGCTGGGGACAAGGGTGGAGACGACGAGGTGGAGGCGAGCGACGGTGAGGTGATGAAGGAAGGGGAATCGGTCGTCGTCGTCGTCGCCGGTGGAAGTGGTGGGTGCGGAAGTGGGTGAGAGAGAAGGAGGAAGGAAAGAGAGGAGGGCGAGGGAGTGATGGAAGTGAGGGGAAGAGAAAGAGGTCGCGCATCGTGGGGTGTAACGCGCGCTCGAGCGTGGCCGACAAGGGCGCAGGCATGGGCGAAGGAGGCGGCGTGAGTTACGGCGAAGGAAGGGGTCGCGAGCGGGGAAAAAGAACTAGCCGTTGGAGGAAGATGGGTTGGGTAGTGGGCCGGGTCGGGTAGGAGGCACGGGTGAGGGCGAAGTGGGCCGGGAGTGAGCTGGGCCAGGAATTAAAAATGGGGTTAAATAAAGGAAGGTGGGCTGAGAAAATTGGGCTCGGGTTGGAAATTAAAAGAATTGTGAGGAAAAGAGTGTGAGGGCTGGGCTTTAATAAAAAAAAAAGAATTTCCATTTTATTTTCGTGTAGGCTGGGTTGAAGGAGGATGCTGGGCCGGGGCTTAAGGATTTTAATTTAAAACAAATGGGTTGAGGGAATTAGTTAGGTTTTATGGTTTAGTTTAAATAAATAAAAGAAATGGGACTTTAAAATAAATAAATAATTATATATAAAATAATTAAATTTTATAACTGAAAGAGAAATATATATATATATATATATATATATATATATATAGTATAAAAAGGGCTGGGTATTACACCCCGTCTCGGAAATACGTCATCTACATGACCCCGTCGCGGAAATACGTCATCCACATGACCCCGTTTCGAAAATACGTCATCCACATGACCCCGTCTCGGTCATCCACATGACCCCGTCTCGGAAATACGTCATCCACATGACCCCGTCGTGGAAATACGTCATCCACATGACCCCGTCTCGGAAATACGTCATCCACATGACCCCGTCGCGGAAATACGTATATGACCCCGTTTCGGAAATCGTCATCCACATGACCTCGTCTCGGAAATACTTCATCCACATGACCCCGTTTCGGAAATACGTCATCCACATGACCCCGTCACGGAAATACGTCATCCACATGACCCCGTTGCGGAAACACGTCATCCACATGACCCCGTCTCGGAAATACGTCATCCACATGACCTCGTTTCGAAAATACGTCATCTACATGACCCCGTCGCGGAAATACATCATCTGCATGACCCCGCCTCGGAAATACGTCACCCAATGACGCCGTGAAATGCAGATAACGTCAATCTCATTAAACACTTACGGATCCTCTCGATTCGTAAGGAAGAAAACTCTCTTATAAGATCCTTACGACTTATAAGGGAAAACACACTTAGGAATCCTCACGACTTCTAAGGAGAAAAGACACCTACGAGATCCTCACGACTCGTAGGGAGAAAAGTCTTCATGAGACCCTCACGACTCATGAAGTTGAAAAGTCTTAGGTAGCAGACCTGAACCTGCTTCCTAAGCCATCACTACCCCTCAAAGAAGCCAAGACAAGATGCTCACTCTATCATCTGCCGGCTATGCTTACTAAGGTGACATGCTGATAACAAAGAAGAGAGAAGAAGGCAACAAGGAGAACATTTGATTTGCAGTTGATTAATCGTTCGAAGCATACCAGTCCATGCATGTGCAAGAGATTTAGTACATAAAATAAAACACACTGAAATGAGAAATTTGCCATCATACTTCAAAAAGTTTTTTACAATCATGAAAGCAGTAAACAAAAACATCATCAAGATGATTACAATGGTAAAACCTCAGATCCAGGGCATGGATTGAGGAATTCGAAAGTAAGACCGTCTAGAATCTTTCTGTCCTTTCTGACCATTCTTATGTGCATCCTCTTGCGCTCACGAGTGTCGAGATCCTCGGCAATATCCCCCTCCCTTTGATAAGAAGCGATTATCGTCGTCTGTTGAAAAGTTTGATGCAGAATATCAATGAGGTTATCTCGCCGCTTCTTCGAGATCAGACCCGACAGGAACACTGAATGTACCTTATCTTCGGCATCATCCAGCACATTAAGCGGCATGGCCTCGTGAAACCCCAGAAGTGCTCTCCAAATTGCTCCCACTACGATTTTCAAGAGAGCGGAACGGCGAGGAAGCAGCCAACCGACGCGTGTATACAGACGACCCATAATCTCCGCACATTGGGCATATGTAAATTCTTGGTTTTGGCAACGGCCCTGTACGCGGATATCCTCATAAGTAATGAACTCGTTCAGACTGTATAAATGAACAGCCATAGTGCCTGAAAAGAAACATTATTAAAAGATTAGTAATGAGGGAAAACAAAAGAGGCACAGGAATTTAAACGACTCTTGATATCCCCATGGAGAAAACAAATTCTAATTATGACACCTAACAAATTTGAATTTGTGAGAAATCCTAAAAAAAAAGAGGAATATCATTTAATGAGCAACCCCTTGGGTCTAGGAGTTAAACTCCTCGAGAGCAATGCTCTGCAGACAGGAGTGACACCTGTCAAAGTTAATTATGAGGGGAATTTTTAAAAAAAAAAAATATCCCGAGAATGTCAAGAGCCTGGCTCTGTAATGATGATGGAAAAATCCATCAGAAGAGAATTAATTGAAATTAATTTTTATGAATTAAAAAAAAATTCTAGGATCTTCAAGAGCCATGAACAAACTCTTAAGAGTTCTTAATCAAAGATTAAGAAATCTACATGTTATCAAAAGAGCAGGGCTCTGATTCATGGGCTAAGAAACCCCAAGAAAAGATCTCCTTAGATCTATAGGCTCATGGTCTGAAGAGAGCAAAGCTCTATTATTGAATCCCTAAAAGGGTTTTCTTTAGATCAAAGATCCATGAAGAGCAAGGCTCTGTTGACGGGTAAAACCCTAATTTATTGAAAGTTTTAAACTTTACCTAAGTTCTAACAGAGTTTTGGATCTTAAAAGAGTCCTTAAACAAGAGAGCTATGCTCTGTGAGAGAATCTTAGAAAACAAGAAGGAGATGAACAATGGTCATCGCAGAGGGCCAAAGGCCCTATTCATAGGTATTAAGAGCCGTTTCAAATTCCAAAAATTGATCCAACGGCTGAGATGCTACCACCGCCGCACTCATGGATGGGCCACGTAAGCGCAACGGTGGGGGGCATTTGTTTCCCCAATCAGAGCAAAGCTCTGTTCAAAGTCCGAGATTTGAAATGAAACGACGTTTCTGTTTTCCCCAATCAGAGCAAAGCTCTGTTTTGAAATTTAAAATTCAAAAATTGAAGCAACGCTTCAGATCCAGCGCTAGGCGCGCCACGTGTCAAACACAGATGCGCCAGCGCCAGGTGCGCTGCGCCCTAGACAGTGCACCATGAGTGCGCTAGCGATAGGCGCGCTGCGCGCCACATGTCAAACACAGGTGCGCTAGCGTAGGCTGCTCTACGCACCACGTGTCAAACGTAGGTGCGCTAGCGCAAAGTGCGCTGCGTTCTGGCTGCGCACTACGTGCAAAGCACGGGTGCGCCAGCGCTGGAATTAAAAAATTCCCCACCGTTAGATCAAAAGATCTAATAATGATAAATCATTAATTAATCAGAATTAAATTCTGTTATGAAAAGATTTTTCCAATCTTGTTAAAAACAAGAAGATTGCCTTCTGTATAACAGAAACCCTAGGATCAAAGATCCAACGGTGGGGAAACATCCCCAAATCAATCAGAGAAAGATCTCTTTGACTGATTTAACAAATCAATTTGCCCTATATAAAAGCCTCAAAGACTTAAAGTCTGAGAGAGAGAAACCCCCTACAAACTTTGAGAAAACTCAAAGAAAGAAGAGCAAGCTCTTAGCAAAAGAAGATTATTTCTTCAAGATAAAGAATGATTCTTGAACAAAGAGATGAAATCATCTCATTAAAACAGAAGAATTATCTTCTTAAAAGATCATAGATCTACAAAAGACCAAGATCTTTTATAAAAAGAGATCAAAAGATCTCGTCATAAAAATAAAAGAAGTGTTTACTTCATTCACAGATCATTGATTTACAAAGGCAAAGCCCTTTCAAAGAAAATAAGAACTGTTGTTCTTGAATCTTGAGGCAAAACCTCCTTTAAAAAGAACATAAACTTGTTCTCTGATCATAAATTTGATCAAATGTGTTTTGCGCTACTGAAAAGTGCCTTGCACTTATGAACTGCGCTTTTGCGCTCCTTGGACCGGCGCTCAGCGCCAAAACGTGCCACGTGTCAACTACAGATACAAGTTGCGCTTTGCGCTTCTGAAATAGCGCACTGCGCTCATGAGCTGGCGCTTGGCACTTAGCGCTAAGCGCGCCACGTGTCACTCACTTGTGTGCCACTAAACTAGCGCAACGCGCTCATAAACTAGCACTCAATGCTCATAATCTGGCGCTTAGCGCCAAGCGTGACACGTGTCCTTTTCGTGTGCGCTACTTGGCAGAAGTGCAATGCGCTCTTTAATTGGCGCAAAGCGCCTGACGCGCCACGTGACGCGCTGTCAGAACAAATATTGTTCTGATGAATACTATGCATTCAATACAAGACAAAAAAATGTCAGGATCTAATACTCAGCATTATTAAAAGGGCCAAGCCCAAATAAAGGCTAAATAGCCAGAATAAAAAAATGTTTATTGAACTTACCCTAATATTGGCCATAAGTCCTTAACTTATATTTAATTGAGCCCATCTGCTCATGAATATTTAACAGATCTTAGTCCCAAATTGGGCTACAGATATTTCAACCAATTCATGCCGGTTCGAGGGTACATCTCTTTACTCCTCTGATATTTGTCGTTGTAATCCTTCAACGTCTTCAGAGAGGTGACGGGTCCCGACAACCATACATCTCATAGACTACGATGTTTTTAAACTATGGACTGTGGGATCCTTAAACTCATGGACTATGATGTCCTTAAACTTCATAGACTACGGCGTCTTTTAACTATGGACTGTGAGGTCCTTAAACTCATAGACTATGATGTCCTTAACCTGGACTGTGATGTCCTTAACCTGGACTGCGATGTCCTTAACCTGGACTGTGAGGTCCTTAAACTCATGGACTATGATGTCCTTAACCTGGACCGAGATGTCCTTAAACTAACATTGGACCAAGATGTCCTTAAACTAAAATTGGACCGTAATGTCCTTAAACTAATCGACCGCAATGTCCCTAAACTAAACAAATAGAAGCCAAATGCTCTTTTGTTGGATTTAAACTATCCCGTTAAGCTGATCTTAGTCTAAACATTAGACTAACGTATCCTTGACTAACGTTTAAGTTGATCTTTGTCTCAAATGAGACAAACGTATCCTTAAACCCAAACCCCAAACCCAAATCTAAGAAAATACGGATTTGGATAATCCATGCCCTACGGGCGACAACATAAATTAATCTCCGTATACAATCCATAGGCAACCACAAACAAAACAAACACACACGACACGAGGTGACCATCTGGAGAAGGAGAAAGTTGTTACCGCGATGCGGTAGCGTAATTAACTGCAGGGGCTTGCGCCTGCAAGGAAGAGCATCCCCACAATCAAAAACCCTTCAAACGAGGGAGAATCTAACGAAGTCTGCTACATCGGCCGCATCCGTTTAAACCTTCGATACATGGTGCCATAAATCAACTTGGCATCTTTGGAGGGGTGGACGGATAGCACCAATTAGTATCTGCCCCAAAATTCAGGCGAGACGCTCGCCGCGTCTTCTTCTGCGTCTTTCGGCGGGGAACAGACCCGGTATGGTACCCCGGGGCGAGAGAGAGATTTCGTGTGGATGACGATGAGCCTAGCAGACGGACCACTATCTACCGGTGATAGTATTTAGACTCGGCGGTTATCGTGGGGATACCAACCGGAGTTATGTACGTATGGATACGTCGAATTGTGAGGGTCGAAGCTGGGCACTCAGGTTTTCAAGATAGCGTATGATACGTACCTACCAGCATCCATCGTGGTGACATCACCTGATAGATGAGGATTTACGTGTCGCTGCTGGACACGGGTTTCATGATGTTTCGAGTGTCGATGCTGGGCACTCATGATTTTGATGTGTCGTGAGGGACACCCGTTGATTTATATCCTCATACTTTTATACATATGCATTTATGACTTTTACATGCATGATGTTGCTATGTCATTGGTTGACACGTGGACGGGATCCACATGCATACAGACATTGTTTACATAGTTGGATGATATCCATGTGTTTATAGACTTCATGATATAGTTGACATTGATTTTATGATGATTGCATTGTTGATACCTCATATTTATGATATGTTGCTACCTGAGGCACTGTCACGAGCACTTGGTATTACACTGATGTATAGATGTTTACCCTTGCCACCTTATCATACTTCAGACTTTATCATATTGAGGATATCTATTACTGATCGTTTGACCTAGGATTGAGTCATACATACGATATCTGCTCTGTGATATTTTCTACTCATGAGTTAGCAACTCACCCCCGTTGTGCTACAGTTTCTTGCAGGTTTTGCCGTACAGGTTTTCCTTGCGGCTTTGCTAGCACATTACTTAATTCCGGGTGATTGCTTTGGTAGGTGGGTTCACTCGTATCGTGACCACCATTGTACTTATTTATTTTCAGTTGTATCTAGTAAAATTCCATCAACCAGACTTGTATATTTTTTTAGACTTAGAAAAACTGTTGCTATTCTTTCGACCTTAGAGTCGCGCGTTGTATTATTATGGTTTTCTTGATGTTTTGATTTTCCTTTTGAGTTTTGACCCTCGTCCTTCGGCGTTGTATATTATATTGCTTGCATGGTTGTGACCGTCGATTGACGAAGAGCTAGCTCCCGCTTGGGGATACCTTTATTCATATTATTCATGTTGTACCTCGTTCGGGACCAGTATTTACAAGGGAAACTCTGCCGAAATTTTCAGAAATGACTTGATGTTTTAAAAACGCATAATTCGGCATATGCTATTAAAACCACTTACTTTTAAACAAATTTTCCTTTATTTATTATTTAAAATGGTTTTAGATTTCTGGGCTTTTGGCTTACTTGAATTAGATGGGGTCCTATAGACTTCATATGATTCAAGGGCCAGTCACGTGCCATTTCGTGTCATGACAAAAATATCCCAAAAAACAAAAATAAACACAATAGAACAAAAGAATAAATTTGGACCGAGTCGGCGTCGACTCGGCCGCGGAACGGTGGCAAAACGCTCTGTTCTGCTGCGGTTCTGCGGTGGTCTAACCGATTCACGAGCCCAAATTTCTATATTGTTCTAATAAAACCCTGCACGTATTTTTAACGTCCCAGAAAAGATTTTTGGACCTGTTTTTAAAATCGATAGAAAACGAGGTTTTAGATCGTGTTTTCAGGATTTTTCCGCGGTCGAATTTTAAAGACTTTGCTAACTAGCTAGTTAAGGTTTTGTAGGCTCTGATACCACTGAAAACTGATGTCGCACACCCCGCGGTTTGTGGGGAGGCGGAATTTTCAAAAAACAATGATATTTGATTATGCAACACCGGCTAAAACTCCAGGATCTTTTCTAAAACCTTAACTAGCTAATCTATCTAGAGGTTTAACTACTATGTTAGAATGGTTATACCTCCGAGATCGAGTCCTTCGGGTCTTCTAATGCTCCTCTCCAGGGCTCCTCGGTGATCGGATCGGGCTAGCTCCATCGTCCTTCTTGCGTCAAAGATGATCCACCGCAAGAGAATGTGCTCCAAGCTTCAATCTCTAAATGAGGTAACTAAGATAGATGGTTCGCTCAACCAATTAGCCTAGGAGATATAGAAAGTCTAATGGATTGATTTAGTCTCACTAAACCCTTGGCTCACAACACATATGAAGGTTAGGGTTTAGTCTTTGAGTAAGAAGGAGATAGATGAACCCAAGAGAGTATGAGAGGAGAGCAACTCAAGAAAAATGAGCTCAAGAAAATAGAATGACTAAAAAAGTGTGAAGCATTGTGTAGAGAATGGCTAATAAACTCAACTCAATAATTCAAGCATGCAATAAAATATAATAGAATAAAACACCCATGCTTGAATAGTGGGTCAAGACCAATATAATAATCCATGGCCTTACTCTACACCATACCTCCAAAGTCTCCCCATTTCCACCTCATTAATCCATTTAAGTAAATGGATAAAA
The DNA here is from genome assembly GCA_030015575.1 of Agapanthus africanus. NCBI lineage: Eukaryota > Viridiplantae > Streptophyta > Magnoliopsida > Asparagales > Amaryllidaceae > Agapanthus > Agapanthus africanus. The sequence continues at coordinate 426,129,618 of CM057347.1, read as the reverse complement.
CCAATAATAATATAGCTCCTTCTAAAAGCATGCCTTGACAAATTACAAGAGTGCCCCTCTCACTCTATATACATACCCTTATCCGTATTCCGAAAAATACGGATACACTGAGACGATAACAATCCAATAATACAATACTAGGATTCGGCTTAAACCAAAGCCCACTAGTATTGTCCACCTGATCAGCATCCGTGTATAAGTATACGTACATGATCGAAGCCCAGTCGTAAAACTATACGACGTCTACATCAATTGCCTGAAGTAGGGAAACCCTCTGTGTGGGACTCTAAAGACTCGACAGTACGCTGGCATTGGGTTTAACCACAAGCCGTCAGCAGTACTAGCTGCACATAACGGCTACCCAGGTATCTATCGATAAGAAGACCGATGAGCAAACTCATCCGGACTCCTACTAAGCCTATCTGTGAGAATTTCCGTACAGTCCAGTCTGTTCGTCTGAGATACTCGTATATCCTCGTAGGGGGATGGTTAACGTCAGACCCCTAACAACGTGATAAGTCGTGTCGGAGGAGAGCCTAATACACCATGAGAAACTACTGGAGTACCTTACCAGTATTTCTCGACTGCCCTGGCCAGGGACTTTGTGTAATGGCTTTCCGAACACTGCGCGATATCAACCCCCAATACCGGGAGAGACGAATCCTATCTGATCGCTACTGTCTCCAAGTGCTTCAGGACTACACCCAATTACTACCTATTTGCACGGCATCTTTGAGCGTGGTAGGGTAGTAATCAAAGTGGAGTGGGAACTCACTCGAGACGAAGTAGCGATGGTAAGTCAACGAACTAAGCTGTACTCATGCCACCTGGGAACTGCTACTCGACGATGGGTATAATACCAACCAGCAATTCCCGACGAGTCCTGTCCAATGTAATGTTGGGTTCTTTACCACTCTCACTAGCTTTTATAAGGCACCGGGTATGCAATTTTAAAAAAACTAAAGAGCAAAGCAATCCAAACCAATGATCTAACTAGAGAATTATGGTTCAACTAAGCAAGCAAACAACTTTATTCTAAGTAAATAAGGAATACAACTTTTGAAAACTGGTCCTTCACTTCTAAAGCTCCGTGTAGTAGCCCTTAGCTCTAAATAGTGGTCTCCCGGACTCTCGTTGGGCTCCACCAGGCGAAAGGAACAAGCTTGCTCAAAGAGGCTGAAGATGATCTACGTCGAAGAATCTCTAACTCAAGCTAGCTCTTTACTAATTGAGAATTAGTGAAGCAAACAATCTATACTAAATGGCTATTTTGGTATAAATTGATGAAGTAGGAATTTTGCTCGCTTTAGAATTAATTTTCTCTTTTTCTTTTTCTTCTCACTCAAAGCTAGAGAGTAAGGAAGGAGATGAAGAAGAAACTCAAGTGATCTCAAGTAATGAACCATGGGTGAGAAAATATCTCATATAACTCATGTAGAGACTAAACCATGGCTAAATATAATGGTTAGGTTAATAAATATCTAGAGTAAAACAAAATTAGTGGACTTAAGTCAAAACTTCTCCATGCTTCCACAAGCATCTTAGCCATGCTAATTTCCACCTAATTTTGATTTTCCCCTTAATATTTAAATACCCAAATTATCTTTACTTTGGTATGAATCTCATACACCAAGTCCATTGTATCATCTAGCATGACACATAAACAAATACATTAATATATATCACATATATATTTAAATGTATTTAGAGAAAACAATTTCTTAAGTGAGCTAATATTAGTAAATGTATATTAATATATCAAATATATAATCATACATTAAATTATTAAATCAATACTTGATTTAATAACCCGGCTGTTTCGCATACTACCGACTAATATCATTCATTTGTATATCAAATATACATTCAACAAATTATCGAATCAACGCTTGATTCAATAATCCGGTTATATCACATATAACCTATATCATGAGATTAGAATACTGTATCACATACAAGTATCAATCTCGGTCCTGCACATATCATATATGTGCCCTACATCGTTTCGCATGAGCTAGGAAACCTCTGTGTATGACTCTAAAGACGCATCAATACGTCAGCAATAAGTGATGATCATATCAGTCACCCATGAGCCGTCAGCGGTACTAGCTGGACGTAACGGCTACCCGGGTATCGAGCGATCAGAAGATCAACAAGCAAGCTTGTCCATACTCTCGTGAATCCAATAAGTAACACTACCGTACAGTTCAGTCTCTTCATCTGATATGTTGCATATCTAGTCTGGGGGTGGTAAACGTCAGACCCCAATAACTTGATAATTCATGCCGAAGTGAGGCTCATAACAGTTCGAGAAACTACTGATAACACTTACCAGTAAATCTCAGTATCAGCCCTGGCCAGGGACTTCCTGTTATGGCCAATCGAGCACAGCGCAACATCAACCCCCAATACCGGGAGAGAAGAAACCCCTCCTATCGCTCATTGCCTCCATGTGACTCGGGACTATACCCAAAAACCACCTGTTTGCACGCTCTCTTGAACATGGTAGGATGGAAATCAAAGCACAGTGGGAATCACACAAGACTTTATGACGATCTCGGGTCTACAGACTAACATGTACCAGTGTCACCAGAGAACTGCTATCTGACGATAGGTATAATACCATCTAGGAGTTCTCGGCGAGTCCTGTTTAGTGTATCCAGTCTCCACTGAGCACCCGTATACAATCTTTGATGTCAAACACCAATGGATGTGGGATCATCCATCGCCCATCAAATGGGTCAAGAAACGTATATACTAGTTTGCTCTGGAATATCGATGCCCTGTCTCGATACTCCCATGACTAAGAACAATTAAAAGATGGACTTATGGACTACCCTGGCCCCACTAGTATGATCTCCATCATAGTCCTGATAATCAAGTACACATCCTAAGGGTTTTATCAACATGTAAGAGAGAGACAGTAAAAAAATACAAGTATACATGTTAAGATAAAGAGCAACTAGATAGCATACTATCATGTCGAGCAAGAAAATCCACTCTATATATGTCCAAGCATCCACTATAATATACAATCATGTACAATAATGGCCTCTAGGGTATACATACAACTAACAATCTCCTACTTAGACTAAGACTAGTTGCTGTAGTATCCCATACCCAACATCCCGAAGAGTCTCTCAAATTGTATCTGTAGTATGGCTTTCGTGAGTGGATCCTCCGTGTTATTCTTCGTGTCAACTCTCCTGACCTCGATCTCCCGGCGATCAACTATCTCCCGGATCAGGTGATACCGCCTAAGAATATATTTGGATCGCTGATGGAACCTGGGTTCCTTGGCCAAAGCCACTGCTCCATTGTTATCACAATACAAAGGTATTGGATGCTCGATGGACGGAACCACACCAAGTTCGGTTATGAACTTCTTCATCCAGACAACCTCTTTGGCGGCATCGTTGGCAGCGATGTATTCAGCCTCCATTGTTGAGTCTGCCACGGTATTTTGCTTGGAACTCTTCCAACATACCGCCCCTCCATTGAGGGTGAAGACAAAACCCGAGACCGACCTAGAGTCGTCCTTATCACTCTGGAAGCTCGAATCGGTAAAGGACTCCACTTGGAGTTCACCGTTATCATACATCAAGAACATTTCTTTAGTCCTTCTCAAGTACTTAAGAATGTTCTTCACAGCTATCCAGTGATTCTCTCCAGGATCCAATTGATACCTGCATACACCACTAAGTGCGTACGCTACATCCGGTCGAGTACATAACATCGCATACATGATAGACCCGACTACCAAAGCATAGGGTATCTCTTGCATGCGAATGCTCTCCAAATCAGTCTTGGGGGACATCTCTTTGGAAAGAGTGGTTTATGAGATTGTAACACCCTAGTTCGCTATACCATGCTTGATTTGATTAATTTATATATTGAATGGATATTCTTGATTTATTACTGTTATGGGTGCGAATAGTGTAATTGGTATCTGTGTTTGCATCCGACTCGACCCGCTTGCTGGAAACCCGTCTTGATTCCTATTTATGATTGATCCTGGCTAGTTATGAGAATCCGTGCACTTTCATGTTGTATAACTGCATTTTATCAAGCATCTGAATTTTTTAAATAAAACAAATAAAGTTAAATAAAATATTTTTAAAATATCCAGTATGGCCTGCATCATACCCCTGACCCTGTGGTAGCATCCGTACATTTTTTCTCTCGTTCCGTTTAGTGAAACGGACACGTTTGGATAGCTACGTGCACGCTACGTGTATCCGTTCTTGGGGGTATGCTTTTTCGTGACCCGGATATTCTATTTTGGTTTTGGTTGACACGTATATTATCCGTATTTTCAAACTGTAATTTTAGACTCGACCTGAGCGTGTTTTGGACTATTTTTGTATTAGCCAAAATCTCAAAATTTACAAATATTATATAATATATACGTAACTGTTACACTTAACAATTATATATTTTTATTTAACTAAATATACTTTTTATTATTCCAGTCCTAACAACTCTCTCTCTCTCTTCACTATAATATATATATATATATATATATATATATATTAAAATCCCAACAGTTATCTACAGCCTCTCCCCCCTCTACTTTAAGCCCCACCACGAGATCCCATCACCCTTCTTTCTGCTATTCTGACCTCCCTTCTCGTTCGCTCCTGTCTTCCTCCCTAACCCTTCGCGAGAACCCTAGTCTCGCCTGTAGACCCCGTCGCCTCACGCCGATGACCCCTTACCGCCTCTTCACTTTGTCTCCTCTCTGACCTCACCTCCACCACCTCTACTCCTTCTATTCTCCCCGAGCCTGCACCCATAACCCCGCAAAGATCCTCTCGTCGCAACCTATGCACCCATCACCTCCATCCCCCCTCCACCGTCGTCGTCTCCTTGACAACCTCTTAGCCATCCTCCCTCTCCCCGCTCACCTCTCTCTTCTCCTTTCCCGCTGCAAACCCAGAAACCCATACCACGACCGCCTCACCCATCTCCTCTGTCGCTGTTGCCGTCGCCTTCGCCGCCGGTGACCCTCATCATCATCCTCACCCCTCCTTCCTCTCCTCTCCCCTCCTTCCTCTTCTCTCCCCTCTCTCCAACCCAACACCACCTCCTTTCCCCTGCAAGAACCCTGCACACCCCGATCCCCGACGATCAAGAACCCCGATACCCACTGCCTCGCCGGAAAACCCCATCGCCGGAGACCCACGACTCATCGTCACCCTCTCTGTCCTCGCCTCTGACCCAAATCCCAGAGCAACAGCCCCTTCCTCTCTTCTTCTCCTTCTTCTTCTTCTTCTTCTTCTTTCTTCTTTCTTTTTCTTGATCTTGTATTTTTCCGGTCATTGCCAGAGTCGTGTCGTCGCAGACGATCCGAGTGACCCAGTGGACGTCCCCAGCCAGCGTGGTCATGTTCTTGCTTTGCTTGGTTCAGTTCTGTATGCCTGTGTGTGCGTCGCGACATTTACCGACGTCGGACATGCCGTACGCACCACGTATTGAGATCCGATCAGGTAAGTTTATCTTGCTACATGCTATGCTATTATATTTGCATCCATATGAATAAAAATATCACATGTTCACTGCATTGTACATCCATGTTACTGTTTTACAGTTTTCGATACCAGTACGTATCCATACTATTATTTAGGTATATAGCTGCATGCCAGATCATATTATTTCATGTTATTGTTATATTAATACCCCATGCTTGATAATGTGCATCCTACGTAGTCATGGAGTTATAGATGTAACCCCTGATAGATATTTGTACATCCGTGTTTTACTGTGCATCCGTATCATTCATTATATATCTAGTTGCATGCCAGATCATATCATTTCATGTTATTGTTATATTAACACCCCATGCTTGATAATGTGCATCCTACGTAGTCATGGGGTTGTAGATGTAACCCCTGATAGATATTTATGCATCCGTGTTTTACGTGCATCCGTACTTTTATCGTGCATCCGTACTTGCTACAATTTTATTATGAGCATCCGTTTGATACATGTACACTACCTGACATGACCTGATACATCACTAATTGACATGTCACCTGATCCTGTTTCTAGTGCCGACAATCCTGACATGTTGTCCTGACGGACGTATCCTGTTGTCTGCATAGACAAACATGTACCTGCTTGATCCTGTGTTGGCATTAGCTCCAAATTTATCAATACCTGACTTGAACACATAACCTTGGGGGTAAGGGGAAATCAAGAATGTAACCGAACGTAACCCAAAGGGCTATTGTATTGTTTGTCGTATTTCTGGGCGTTACGGAAAAATCCTGTTACCGTGGTCTCGTGGGGAATGAACGGGGTATGTACTGAATAATCATGTTACCGTGGTCCCGTGGGGAATGAACGGGGCATAGTCTGATGGGTTACGATGAGAATTACATTAATTGATTTCGAAGAATTTAGATTAGATAACCAAGAGTCCAGAAATAGGTTGCACGCCACATGTACATACACCTCACTGTTTCATTTCCGTGTTTACTTTCTATATTCATGTCATTGTTTATATTCATGCCTGCATATATCATGTATCATGTTCATTTATTATTGTTGATATTATGACGCACTGACGTCTGGGTTTTGCATGGCCCAGATCCTCTGTCTTTGTCGCAGGCTGACCAGGAGTATTTTAGCCGACAGGCCGAGCAGTGAGGATTCTGTTAGTATCTAGTTTAGTTTAGTTTTATTTCCGTACTTTCATTTCCTGATGTGAGCCCGTATTTGGGACGTATTTTCCAGATGTTTTGTTTATTGGATTTATTGCTTTCGCATATTATTTCTTGACTCGTTTATTCTGGCATATGGACATGTACTAGATAGTTTATTTTACTTTACAGTTCTTGATATCTTATAGACAGCCGTAATGTGACTGTGGAGGGATGTTTCCTAGCCACAGGTAGTATGGTTGGCTCTGTCACATGCCGATCTTAGCGCACTCTGGGAAGCGGGGCGTAACAGAGATCGTGGGTAAATTCCCACGCTTGGAATCCTCTATACTAAACCTCTTTAGTATGGTGCCTGGATTGGGACAATCCAAACATCCGTTTAGATCTATCTCTATACATTTTAATCCCCAGGATGTAGGAGGCATCACCTAGATCCTTCATGGAGAATCTTTGTGATAAGAAGAGCTTGACCGAGTGCAGCATAGGAACATCATTTCCTATCAAGAGTATGTTATCCACGTACAATACGAGAAAGACGACCTTACTCTCTGCAACCTTTTTTTATATACACGGCTCATCTACATTTTTGATGAAGTCAAACTCTTTGACTGCCACATCAAAACATATGTTCCAACTCCGAGATGCCTGCTTTAATCCGTAAATTGATTTAAGCAGCTTGCATACCTTTCCGCTGCTCCTACTATCTACGAAGCCCTCTGGCTGTGTCATATACACGCTTTCTTCTAAATCACCATTTAGAAAAGCAGTCTTGGCATCCATCTGCCAGATTTCATAGTCATGGTATGCAGCGATGGAAAGTAGGATTTAGATGGACTTAAGCATAGCCACTGGAGAAAAGGTTTCATCATAATCCACACCTGGTCGTTGACGAAAACCTTTTGCTACAAGTCTAACTTTGAAAGTCTCAACTTTTCCATCTACACCAAGTTTCTTCTTAAAGATCCACTTGCTCCCAATGGACTTTACCCTTTCAGGAGCAACTTCCAAAGTCCATACTTTGTTGGTGTACATGGATTCCATCTCAGATCGTATTGCATCCAGCCATTTCACAGAGTCCCCACTCGTGATGGCCTGCTCGAAACTAGTTGGGTCATCATTTTCTATGATGCAATTCTCGCTCCCACCGTCAATGAGAAAACCGTAGTATCTCTCAGGCGGATGAGGAACCCTACTAGATCTGTAGAGTGGCTGGGGTTCATTGGGTACTATTGGATCCTCTGGTTCTATCAAATCATCAGTTGTTGTTTGTGTGGCTGGAACTTCTTCCAGTTCTACCTCTTTGCCACTAATTTCTTTTACAAGAAATTACTTTTCTAAAAAGGTGGCATATTGAGAAACAAATACCTTTTGTTCCTAAGTGTGGTAGAAAATATATCCTTGTGAATTCTTTGGATATCCCACAAACTTGCAAAAAACCAACCTTGCCTCGAACTTGTACGGATTTTTCTTTTTGACATAGGCCGGACAACCCCATATCTTAACTCGTTTAAGATATGGTCTCTTTCCACTCCATATCTCATATAGTGTTTTAGGCACTGATTTTGATGGAACTTGATTCAATAGGTATGCGGCTGCCTCCGGTGCATAACCCCAAAAGAAAATAGGTAACTCAGCAGTACTCATCATAAAGCGCACCATATCTAATAGGGTGCGATTCCTCGTTCCGATACACCGTTATGCTGTGGTGTATACGGAGGAGTAAACTGAGAGAGAATCCCATTCTCTTTTAGATAATCCAGGAATTCTATGTTCAAGTATTCTCCTCCTCGATCAGATCGAAAGATTTTGATACTTTTACCCGTCTGGTTCTCAACTTCATGCTTATATTCTTTGAATTTCTTAAAAGCATCAGACTTGTGTTTCAACAGGAACACATGTCCGAATCTTGAGAGATCGTTAGTGAATGTAATAAAGTACAAAGAACCATTCCTGGCATGTGTAAGACTTGTGTTTCAACAGGAACACATGTCCGAATCTTGAGAGATCGTCAGTGAATGTAATCAAGTACAAAGAACCATTCCTGGCATGTGTAGACATAGGACCGCATACATCACTATGTATCAGTCCCAAGTGTTCAGTAGCTCTTTCTCTGTGTCCAGTAAACGGAGTTTTGGTCATTTTGCCTTTGAGACATGACTGGCAAGTTTTATAAGATGTAAATTCGAACGGGTTCAAATACCCATCCTTATGTAATTTAGTTAGTCCTGTCGCATTGATATGACCTAGTCTACAATGCCATAAGAAGGATTCGTTCATTTCTGAACTTTTCCTCTTGTGTGTGTTCTGTACGTTAAGAACCGTGGTTTGATTTATAACGTATATGCCATTACTTAATGAGCCTAATCTAATCAACTTTTGATTTAGGAAAATGTTCATAATATTATCCTGCAATACAAAATTATATCATTCTTTACTTAATAAAGAAACTGATATAATATTGCATATCAGGTTCAGTATGTAATAACATTCATTCAGAATTAATGTATTACCTGTAACACCCTAGTTCATTTATACCAATTCCAGTTCTCGTATTTCCTTAATTGTGGTATTTTCCTGATTTATCGTGTTTTGGGTGCGAATAGTATTTTACATTTTACATTGCATTCGACCCGACCCGCTTACTTGAACCTGTTTGATTCATATTTATAGATTACCCTGACTTGTTATATAGACACGTGCATCTCATGTATACTGCATATTGGTATTTTACCTGGCATTGCATCTTTTACCATATAACATTTTAGGTCATGTAAAATAATTTAAAATTGCATTTCATAGCCTGCATGATACCCCTAACACCGTGGTAGCATCCGCGCATCTTGTTCTTGTCCCGTTCAGTGAAACGGACGTGTTTGGATGGCTACGCGCATATACGTGCATCCGTTCTTGGGGGTATGCATTTTCGTTACCTGAGCATTCATTTTGAATTTTGAAAGTCGCACATATTTTTCGTATTTTAAATCTGGATTTTTAGACCCGACCCGGGCGCGTTTTGAAATATTTTTGTATCCCGCCAAAATTCAATTTATTTAATTTTAAAATTTAGTTTAAATATTTTCATACGATTTCTTTAACAAACTGAAACCTCTTATCTAAAATTTTAAATCTAATTTTTTTTAAAATTTTAAATCTAATTTCCTAACAAACTAACAACTCCTTTCTCTCTCTCTCTCTCTCCTCTGCATATATATATTTATATATATTTTATTTATTTAATTTTTCTTTCCTTATTTAATACACAACCTCTTCTTCTTACTTCTTATTCTTTCTTCTTTCTTTTTCTTGATCTTGTTTCTTGATTCCGGTGATCACCGCCGGAGCCGTGCTCGTCGCTGACGATCCGAGTGATTCAGTGAACGTACCTGACTTGCGTGATCACCCTCGTGCGTTGTTTGGAACCGTTCCGTGTACCGTGCGCGCGTCGCGACATTTCGCCGACGAAGGACGTTCCGTACACATCCGTTTTTGTTCCGTCTAGGCAAGTTAATCTTGCTACATGCTATATAATTCATTTTATACCTATTTAAATAAATACCATACCTATAGTTTAAATCTATTACCCCATGTTTAATTTTATAACGTTTCGATGTTCCGTTTACATCCGTTTATATCATTTTAAATATAGATCATGAAAACTTATCTTGTGACATACTAGATTACATTATACTGCATCCATATCATTTATAATATATATCGTCGTAATATTTCTTATTATTATCTTTAATTAGTTTATAATCTGCATTTTATAATGTTATACATTTGAAAATATTATATTTTACACATGAAACGTCGTTGAAAAAGCGGATACGACAAATCTGAAATTTACTGTATACCTTATCTTATAAAATTCATTATAAATCATAGAAAAATCATTAGTATACGTTCTTTAGTTCGTTACGAAGTTAACTCAGAATACTATAACTCTATGAAATATTTACTTGCAAAATAAATTGTTTAAATAACATAAAATGCAAATGAAAATGTCTTTAAACTGCCGTCCAGGAAAATTCCAGCAGCAAACTTTCAACTTCGAATGTTCATAGATTTTTGTAGGGACAACCTGAGATGCTTATACTTGTAAAAATGAAAACCTTATTGAATTATCTTTGTTTTGGTATAAGACACGTCCCTTTTGGAGAACGTTTGTTATTTTTAAGCTATTTTACAAATCAGGGTGACGCTGAATTTCTGAACGGAACTTTCTTGTGCATGGTTAATCAATACACTTTTATAGTTATTATTCGCTTTGAATATGCTATCCATATTAATATTATTATATCAATATTTATATCACATATTGCTTAGTTGTACATCCCACATTACCATTTTATAGTTTTATAACTTTTCGGATACCCGTTTGCATCCATCGCATTTAAGATACATATAATTGCATCCATAGATCACATTACTACATAATACTGGGATATTAACACTCCATGTTTAATAAATTGCATCCTAATTAATATTGGAACTATAAATGTAACCCTAATCGATAACTGTGCATCCATATCCTTGAAATTATATCTATTTGCATACCATATCACATTATTCCATTTTATTGTTATATTAGTACTCCATACTTGTTTTGTGTACCCATACTTATTATAGTTTGATTATGAGCACCCACATGATACTTGTGCACCCCTGACATGACTTGATACACAACTACTTGACATGACATGATACATATGTACTACCTGACTTGACCTGATGTACCATGACTTTACCTGTTACCTGATCTTGTTACTAATGCCAACAAACCTGACCTGTTGTCCGTACGGACATTTCCTGTTGTCTATCCAGGCAAACCTGTACCTGCCTAATCCTGTGTTGGTATTAGCTCCAGATTATTTAATACCTGACTTGAACACATATAACTTGGGGGTATGGGAAAATCAATGATGAAACCTGACTTGTAACTCGACAGTTCGCTACCTTTACTGATCAGTTTTAGAGGCTAGGCTAGCCTTGGGATGATGCTGCTGACATCATCCATCGTTGCCCACTACCTTTTCAGAGGTTAGGTCCGTCTTGGGATGATGCTGTTGACATCATTCATCGTTACCCCTTTTCCTTTTAGTGCCTAGCGGCATGTCTCGGTTCAGCCCGAGAATCTTCACCGTGATCCCGGGCACGCACGAGATACTATTAAGCTACACCGATGATTTATCAAATTGATTTCAAAGATTTGAGGGTAGTTAGCCCAGTAGACCAGTTTAGATTACTCACTGCACATCACTTGTGGCTTACCCTTCACTGTCCTTATTTATATCACTGTTATACCGTTATTACTGTTCATACTCGTGCTTGCATGACTTGTTACCCCCTGTTTATATTATTGCTTGATGTTTTGACGCACTGACGTCTGGGTTTTGTATGGCCCAGATCCTCTACCTTTGTCGCAGGCTGATTAGGAGTACTGCCGTTGTTAGACCGAGCAGTGAGGATCCTGTTGGTATCCAGTCTTACTTTCCAGGTATTTTATTTATTGGATCTTTTGCTTCCGCATATTATATTATTTCTTGACTCATTTATTCTGGCTTATGGACATGTACTAGATAGTTTAGTTTACTTTCCTGTTCTTGATATCTCTACAGCCGTAATGTGACTGTGGAAGGATTTTTCCTATCCACAGGTAGCATGATTGGCTATGTCACGTGCCTATCTTAGCGTACTCTGGGAAGCGGGGAGTGACATTACCAGTTGGTAATACAAGGTGATATTCACCAACTGCTTTGGCTGCAACATTTGCACCATTCCCTACTCGTACAGAATGGTCACCTTTTACCAGTTCTCTATCTTTCTTTAGCCCATGTAACATATTACATATGTGGGATCCTAATCCGGTATCTAATACCCAGGACATAGATTGTACTGAGAAACAGTTCTCGGTGATAAATACACCCGAAGAAGATACATCAACATACTCATTTCTCGTTTGGGTGGCGTGAGAATCCGGATATTCCCCTATTTCCTGCTCGGACTTATAACAATTATAAGATAGAGCGGAACCAACGATCCCCAACCCAGTATAGCAAGCGGGTTTGGTTAATACATCAATATTATTATCTTGATTAAGGCGTGTCATGGTCGCTACCTGGAGAGAGAGAAGAAAACACTTAGCGTATGCTCTTACAAGATTATATTGGTTATTATTTTATCTAATCAGGATGGCTCCCACTGTTTTTATCAAATATTCATTCAAACCCTAAAAGGTAAGACTAACCGGGATTAATTACACCCTACAAGTTCGCTAACCGGTCAGCCATGCCAGTGTCGGTACTTTGAGAGAGGTTCCCCGTGCTTTCGCACGGACCTAATTAAAGTAAACCTCGTTTTCCCATAGGCATAACCCCATTGACACCTTTCTAGACACCTAATGGGTTAGCTAATTGTAAAGTACAAAAACTCTTCCAGGAGTAACACTTACTCGCAGTGGGTATCGGGATCCAATTATCTCATAGAAGGTATGCAATCTCATTATAAATTTCAACACTTGAAATTCCCAATAATATTTTTCCCCTAGTAACTTATGACCTTAACATAGTCAACAAATCATAAGTACTAGCCAAGTTCAACCTGTCATTTACTGATTGAATTAAAGCCACCTGTACGATCTTTAACATAATCAACAAAGCCGTACGACTACCCTAATCCAATCGCATCATATGGTTGCAGATAAGCACTAATTAGCTACCGCTCACTACGCCTTAATATAGTCAACAAACGTAGCACGAATACTAAGTAGCACTTATCTGAAATGACGGAGGGCTACAACAGGTTTTTAAGAAAATCTTTTGCGTAATGAACTTGATATCGTTGTTGAATCGAGTGATTTGAAAAGGAGTGGTTTAAGCTCCGCTTTTAAAATTATGTGTTTTTCAAAATAAACCGAGTGGGTGTAGCATCTGCTAACTTTTGCTAAAGAGATCATTCCCGGTGAAAGGATCTCGGCTCTTTCCTTATCGAATAAGGTGCTGGATATTCATCAAGGAATACCACTATGCAAAGCAAGAACTAGAGCCACCTTTTTGAAAATTTGATTCTACAACATCTTTAGGTTTCTTTCCTTTCATTAATCTCATTAATGAAGCCTCATCATTTATGCTTTCTAAGTATCACAGAAGAAACGAAAATGCAATGTACACTTATGCTATCCGCATTCGCCTCGGGGTCCCGTCATGCACCGTTAGGTTAGATAACTAATGGCTGAGCGGGGGTAGAACTAGTGCGGATGCAAAACATAAGCAACGTTTATTATATATCATATATATAATATTAAGCATTCGTCTCACGCAGTTATATGGTCTCATCACAGAACATTGCAGCAGAAGTCAACATAAGAAATATAGGATATACTAGGAGGTCCGTGTTTTAAAGCAAGCCAGTAAAAAAATCACGGATTCCACGGTCGTGATGAATAGCCAAACCCACATCCCTAAACCCCTATGAGAGCGGCAAGTAGCCCTACCAATTCTAGAGTTAGAAGACCCGGTCTCGACTCCTCGAGATGGTCTCCCACTGGACTCTAGAACCCAGTTACTTGTGCTCCCCGCCTTGGGTCTATCCTAATGCGGAAAAGTAAATAATATACATCAATGGCGACATCATCCTCAACCCGGAAGTGTCCCAATAAAAGAATATTACATACAAGTTTTTACATGAATGAAAATGAAAAACTCTCATCTCACGCAAAAAAACCCAGCTATTCAAACACGACGATCTAATATAACATATCACAGCAACACATAACATCATATGTCATCAACGTAAGTAAATATGCGCATCCCAATTATCGTTGACGTATAGCAACGAAACCGGCGATACATCACATATTACACTTACGGTCGCAGAAAAGAAAGTAAAAACTACAACAATTAGAATCCGCAATATCCTTAGACATCATAAACCCGAAATATCACATACTTCGGATTTCATGCCTAACCATATGAATTCCTTAGACATCATAAACTCGGAATATCTCATATTCCGAATTTCATGCCTAACCTTATAAACCCTGCATTTTAGTCTTAATATTGAAAACACTTTTCAATAACCAGTTGGGTAATTCAACATGACTCTCGACAACCTGATCGAATACTCGTCGGAAACTTTAGTAGACGGCCGCACCCCCGATTCCATCGACGAAGTGCACTTAGGCGGAACACCGCGACCGCGAGCACTCGGGGGGATGCTTTTGGCAACGGGGTTCTCCTACAGTCACTTGGTCGGGGCTATAGGGTTATCTAGTAATGTTATTCGGCGAGTATCCGCGTACACTACGTGATTGTGACGAAGTTTTGATCCATATCAAAACCCCGTGGCAACCGATCAAATGAGACTAAATTGCTAGATTTATAAAATTCAAACTAGTTTTCATAAAACTAATTATTGTGGATTCCAAATATTGTATCACAAATCACAGATATCTAGAAAATATTAAACATTTCGATCGAATCAACAAACTCTCAAAATTCCCAGAGACCTCAACACTCGAGTCATAGTTAAAAATACCCAGACAGTGACCCAAGCACCTACGGATCTACACAAGAAGGCACGCTCCCTGCCTCACCAACGACGTCGCGGAACTGCTGCCAAAGGCATGCTTTGGCCACGCTTCCACGGTCGTTTGGTCGAGTTAGGCCATTGTTTTTCTTAGGGATCCAAAGAATACCCTACACAATTTTCTGAAAATTTTTAATTAGAAAAATTCTAAATTCTGAAAATATTTTCAGAGAGTGGGATTTTTCCGGTTTTCGAAGTTTAATCGAACACTTTAAATTTGTCTAGACAAATCCTAATGCTCTATCTTTATAACAACCCTAACTTTCTGTAAAAAATTTCAAAAATATAGAAAGGGGTATTTTTGCCTAAGCATAAGATATAAGTTTGTTTTGCTTTTTAATAGCAAGAAGAAGCTTGTAGCTCATTGGTAAGACCTTGCACTGCTGAACCAAAGAACCAGAGTTCAAATCCCATCACCCACATTATTTTTAATATTGTTTTATTTTATATTTTTAGAATTCCAAGGGTCTACACGTGCATAACCCGTAAAAACCCCACTACACATATAAAACAAACTGACCCAGAAGCTTCACCATGCGACGAGGTACACGTCGCACCCCGGAACCGGCCAGATCGGCCGGCGACTCGGCTGACTCGACGTCGGCCGGACTCGGCCGGATCGCCGATTGTCCAACAAAAGTTCTGTCTTTTAGTCTTCTTAACTCCCCTGTACACTTTAAATTTTCTGAAATTTAACAGAGCTCTTTAAAATCTCATTAAACCAATTTTTAATACAATTTAATATATTTTTTCTTCACAACCTTTCACCTACCCTAACTTTAGTTTTACCCTATAAATACCACCCCTAAACACACACCCCTCACTAACAATTCTGTCCAAACTCTCAAGAAAATCCCTAGAACTTTTGTGTACAAGTGGAGTTAGCGAAGGGCGAAACTCCGGCGATCTTCCAATGACGGCCCTAGGAGCTCCCGGCGACGAAACCCATAAGTCCCACCTCCTACGTCTTCCTCTCCCTCTTCTCTTGAATCTAAACCCATAAATCCCACCTCCCGCTTCTCTAATCTATTACTAAAACTTCTTTTACTAAAACCCGACGGAAGCGGAGTTAAATCCGACTTCTGATTCGGTTTTCTTTGTAAAGTTCAATTTTCCTTAACACAACTATACTAAACTCCTACATCTTGATTATTAATCATTAAAAAAATATGTTGAACAAATTTCATAGCAAAATAATTCCTATTGAAATTTTTATCGTACTTTTTCAGTAAAATACTATGTACTTTAGTTTTGACTTTAAAACATCATAAATTTTGCTATACCTTTAGCTAGATCACGAGGTAATGACCTAGCTCTTCACAACACTCATATGCAATATAGCACAATTCTTTTTGGGAAATATAAATTCGGGAAATACCGTTTTACACAAAATTACTTTTAACTTATAAAAAACCGTTTTCTACAAGATTACGTATTTTTTACAAATCTTTGCAAAGCGCCTCTACAACCCATTTTGGGAAACCTATCTGGTATGGTGCGAATTATCGCACATCCCTTGGCTTAGTAGTGCGAGATGCAGACCTCCGCAAGGAGCATTCGGTCTCGAGAGATTTAAAAATACAAATATCTTAAGAAAATGAGATTTCTATAAATATAATATATTAAAATTATTTTTATATAAATATATACATGTATCATTAAAATACCTATTTTTATGATAATATAAATATTCCAAATTTTCTAAATCACAAGTATCACTTTACATGAAAATACCATGAAATTTCATACAAGTTCAATATTACAATTAAATACCCTATATTATGAAATTAGGTTATTTTCACTTGAAATGTCACATATATAAAATCTACATCTATGACAACTCTAAAGATGATAATTAAATACTTGGGGTGTATTTTTAAAATTATACAAAAGTATTTTTACATATAACCCCCTCAAGTTATAAAATTACAATAAGGACCCTAGTAAATATAGGTTTAACCGGGACCAGTCTCTTGAGCCTCAGGGAGCCGGAGATATAGATGCTTGCCTATTTAAGGTAGACAACTTAACAAACGGTGTTATCAACACGGTAATCGTCTTTGAAAAAGACACAAATCCGGCCGCCCATGTGCAGCGGTTACCGATAACATCAAAACCTAATTCAGGACTTCAATTTCTTTTCTAATTGTTCTGACTCAGACTGAGTCTCATTATAATAATATGACTTGAATATGATTCAAGTACAAACTACAATTCAACATGAATCCATATATTCAATCTATTCAATCTGTATTGACTGAACCGAACCATGGATATACTTCCATTTACATGATTCTCCAGTTACATCCATGATTCTCCAGTTACAAACATTTACTGATATCATGGTTTCGGCAAGTCATCCAATTGTACAATCTATATTACAAGACAATACAAGTTGCAATACAATTTACAATACAATATAAACAATACTTTGCGAGGTTTAAGGGGTAGATTGGTACGGAAGGTGTTAGAAGTGGCATGAGACTGCAATATTTAAGACACCTAATCTGAATACAATCGCCGTTATTCCGGGCATTCTAACGAAGCCTTGTACTACATTTGCCTTTAGTCTCTGGTATATAGAGACTCCTCTCGTATACACTGACATCCTTCTGTACCAAGTTACAAACAACAGCGTTAACACTAAATACAATATTACAACAATATAATACAACGTTAACACTAAATACAATATTATAACAATATAATACAACTTTAAAAGTTACACACACACACTCTCTCTCTCTCTCTCTCTATCTATTCTACTTCTCCCTTATCTTTGGGACTTACCGAGCAATTTGTTCGCTGACGATATTTTTTCTCTTTCTTCTTTGGAATATTGTCAGGTGATTCGGACCTTCCAGAAATCGAGCCCACCAGCGAAGACTTGGACTAGTTTATTGAAGACCCAGAGCTGTAGCCACTTGTACCTATTTCATTTCAGTATTTTCCTTTTCTGTTATGCCACTGTTTAGGCATTGCTTTCCTTCAGATGTATTTACTTTCCATGTATTGTACAAAAGAATGTTAATAAATAAAGTTGCTGTTTCATTACATTTGTCTCTTGTGTACATTTATTTTATATTGCTTAGTTACGCTTAGCGTATTTACTTCAGAGTAAATACGTAGCGGCCAGTCGCGTCCCCTTCACCGTACACCGGGAAGCGGGGCGTGACAGGTTTTGTTGGTGGCCCATGCAAGTCAGAGCTGTATGGAACCCTACCATGCAGTTTAGTTCTGCGTGGACAACTTAAGCAATATAACACAAGAACCAGCAACTAAAACATTCTTTATAATCCATACTCTTTGAATCTTATCATTTCATATTCTTTGAATCATATACTTTGAATCTGTCATAACCTAAATTTTTCTTTCAAGGTTATGGATTCCCCAAACAACACCAGCACCAACTTCAACAACACTTCACCACCACTATAAATTACACCTGTTGTCCCTGCTCCGATCAACGAGCAGACGGTTCTACATGAGACGATCCGCAGCCTCCTGGAAGGACAGCAGCAGCAGACTGCTATCCTCTTGAACCGTCCAAAAGCGGAAACACCCGAAGTAAAGCAATTTCGGGCATTGCACCCCAAGAACTTTTCAGGAAAAGAGAGCCCTCTAGAAGCCGAAGAATGGGCTCAGAGCATTGAAGACGATCTGGCAGCAGCACAAGTGTCAGAGATAGTTTGGGTCCGTGTTGCGAAACTGCAACTTACGGACAATGCACGAAATTGGTGGAAGGCGAAAGAAAGCCGTCTTGAACAACCCATCGAATAGAAGACTTTCCGAGACATGTTCGACGCAAAGTACTTCCCTGAGAGTGCCAGGTTCGACATGGAACAACAGTTCATCCATCTGCAACAAGGTTCAATGTGAACCAAGTCACTAGATGAATATGACGCTGAATTCACCAGGCTCAGTCAGTAAGATATATCTCAATGTTCGATTTTATATCACATACTACCCATCTAACACAAGACCGTAACAGGTTTGCGGCCCATCTCATACCAACTGCTGAGATCAGAGCTAGAAGATTTCAGCAAGGGTTTGACCGGGAAATCCAAGCTGCATTAGCTACAGTGGATTTCCCAACCCATGATTTGGCTTTGAAGGCTGCCCGAAGATATGGGGCCATAGTAAAGAGGAAGGGCAGAGCTCAATCTGCCGTTTGAAACGCCCTGCCACTCAAATGGCAGGAGGAGGCTCTTCCAGGCCATCGTTCGAACCCATGGAATTGAAGAAATCAATAACCAGTCGAGTCCAAACTTCTGCTACTACTGCAGGAGAAAGGGACACTTGTGGAAGGACCGTAGGTGTGCAAAAGGCCTATTTATAGTTTGTGGCGCGTCCAATCATGGAATTGGAAACTGTCCTTATAGACGCAATCCAACTCACACACCCACCAACTACCCGCAGCAGCCAACTATCCAGGCTCCTGCACCTCGTCTAGCACTCTCTGCTCCACCACCTGCACAGCCTACTCGCCAATTCCAACAAGCAATGAGAGACGTGTCTCGAGGGCAGAGAAACATGCCCCAAGGAAAGAATGTGGCTCCAGCTAGGAGGAATGTACCACGGCGACATACTTTCAGATTAGCAGTCGTAGAAGCCAAGATTGTAGGTCAAGGTAACACTGGTAATTCCCTTTCACATTCTCAAATCCTTATATCACTTTGTTATTCTTTATACACTACCAAACTTTCCTTAAATCTGTTACACTTTCCTTTTACAAATTTCGAGAACGAAATTTTTATAAGGAGAGTAGAATGTAACCCTAACTTTCTGTACAACTTTCTGTAAATTTTTTTCAAAAATACATAAAGGGGTATTTTTGCATGAGCACAAGATATAAGTTTGTTTTGCTTTTTAATAGCAAGAAGGAGTTTGTGGCTCATTGGTAAGACCTTGTACTGCTGAACCAAAGCACCAGAGTTCAAATCCCATCACCCACATTATTTTTAATATTGTTTTATTTTAGATTTTTAGAATTCCAAGGGTTTACACGTGCATAACTCGTAAAAACCCCACTACATATATAAAACAAACTGACCCAGGAGCTTCACCATGCGATGAGGTACACGTGGCACCCCAGAACCGGCCGGATCGACCGGCGACTCGGCCGACTCGGCCCGCCGCCGCTGGCCGGATTCGGCCGGATCGCCGATTGTACAACACAAAAGTTCTGTCTTTTGGTCTTCTTAACTCTCCTGTACACATTAAATATTCTGAAATTTAACAGAGCTCTTTAAAATCCCATTAAACCAATTTTTAATATAATTTAATACATTTTTTTCACAACCTTTCACCTACCCTAATCCTAGTTTTACCCTATAAGTACCACCCCTAAACACACACCCTTCACTCACAATTCTGTCCAAACTCTCAAGAAAATCCCTAGAACTTTTGTGTACAAATGGAGTTAGCGAAGGACGAAACTCCGGCGATCTTCCGACAACGACCCTAGGAGCTCCCGACGACGAAACGACGCACCGGAACCTCCTACGTCTTTCTTTCCCTCTTCTCTTGAATCTAAACCCGTAAGTACTACCTCCCTCTTCTCTAATATATTATTAAAACTTCTTTTACTAAAACCCGACGGAAGCGGAGTTAAATCCGACTTCCGATTCGGTTTTCTTTGTAAAGTTCAATTTTCCTTAACATAACTATACTAAACTCCTACATCTTGATTATTAATCATTAAAAAAATATGTTGAACAAGTTTCATAGCAAAATAATTCCTATTGAAATTTTTATCATACTTTTTCAGTAAAATACCATGTAGTTTAGTTTTGATTTTAAAACATCATAAATCTTGCTATACCTTTAGGTAGATCACGAGATAATGAACTAGCTCTTCACAACACTCATATGCAACATAGCACAATTCCTTTTGGGAAATATAGATTCGGGAAATACCGTTTTACACAAAACTACCTTTAACTTATAAAAAACCGTTTTCTACAAGATTACGTATTTTTTTTACAAATCTTTACAAAGCGCCGCTACAACCCATTTTGGGGAACCCGTCTGGGATGGTGCGGATTATCGCACATCCCTAAGCTTAGTAGTGCGAGATACAGACCTCCGCAAGAAGTATTCGGTCTCGAGAGATTTAAAAATACAAATATCTTAAGAAAATGAGATTTCTATAAATATAATATATTAAAATTATTTATATATATGTGTGTGTGTGTGTGTGTATCATTAAAATATCTATTTTTATGATAATATAAATATTCCACTTTTTCTAAATCACAAGAATCACTTTACATGAAAATACCATGAAATTTCATACAAGTTCAATATTACAGTTAAATACCCTATATTATGAAATTAGGTTATTTTCAATTGAAATGTCACATATATAAAATCTACATCTATGACAACTCTAAAGACGGTAATTAAATACTTGGGTTGTATTTTGAAAATTATACAAAAGTGTTTTTACATATAACCCCCTCAAGTTTTATAAAATTAGAATAAGGACCCTAGTAAATATAGGTTTAAGCGGGACCATTCTCTTGAGCCTCAGGGAGCCGGAGATATGGATGCTTGCCTATTTAAGGTAGACAATTTAATAAACGGTGTTATCAACACGGTAATCGTCTTTGAAAAAAACACAAATCCTGCCGCCCATGTGCAGCGATTACCGATAACATCAAAACCTAATTCAGTACGTCAATTTCTTTTCTAATTGTTCTGACTCAGACTGAGTCTCATTATAATAATCTGACTTGAATATGATTCAAGTACAAACTACAATTCAACTTGAATCCATGAATCCATATATTCAATCTATTCAATCTGTATTGACTGAACCGAACCATGGATATACTTCCATTTACATGATTCTCCAGTTACATCCATGATTCTCCAGTTACAACCATTTGCTGATATTATGGTTTCGGCAAGTCATCCAATTGTACAATCTATATTACAAGACAATACAAGTTGCAATACAATACAAACAATACTTCGCGGGGTTTAAGGGGTAGACTGGTACGGAAGGTGTTAGAAGTGGCACGAGACTGCAAGATTTAAGACACCTGACCTGAATACAATCGCCGTTATTTCGGGCATTCTGACGGAGCCTTGTACTACATTTGCCTTTAGTCTCTGGCATATAGAGATTCCTCTCGTATACACTGGCATCCTTCTGTACCAAGCTACAAAGAACAACGTCAACATTAAATACAACATTATAACAATATAATACAACTTTAAAAGTTACATACACACTCTCTCTCTGTCTATTCTACTTCTCCCTTATCTTTGGGACTTACCGAGCGATTTGTTCGCTGACGACATTCCTTCTCTTTCTTCTTTGGAATGTTGTGAGATGATTCGGACCTTCCAGAGATCGAGCCCACCAGCGAAGAGTTGGACCAGTTGTTCCCTCATAAAATACAAAAAATGGGGGGTCACGTGCCGACACGTGATGGTTTCCTAAGGACTCTGAAATAATAAGAATTGAATTCTGATCAAAAGAGGTCACGTGCCCACATGTGATGGGCCTTTAAACCCACTGAAAGGAATTAAAAGGTATAATAAAACAGCAAGGAAAAAAAACCCCAATGGGGCATCACGTGCCCACACGTGACCAGGGGTCACGTGCCGGCACATGATGAGTTCCCAAGTTCTTTAAAATAATAGAATCAAGTTCTGGTTAAATGCTTAATCAGTGGGTCACGTTCCAACACTTGATAGGCTCTTAAACCTTCTAAACTAATATGATTAAATTCTAATTAAGGGAAATCAAAAATCCTAATATTTTCCTAGATCTTTCCAAACAAAAAGATTGCACTCTGTAAAGTGGAGTATCGTTGGATTAAAAAATCCAATGGTGATTAATAATCACCAGTTTATAGAAAGATTCTACATAAGGAAATATTTTCCTAAAATCTGTCAGGAACAACAAATAAAATATCTTTTGGATTAAAAATCCAATGGTGAATAAAATTCACCGAGTGATCTAAAAGATCATGCTGGTTATAAAATCAATAAAATCTTTCAATGAAAGATTGACTAAACAAACTGATTTTGTTCTTTCTCCTATAAATAGGAGCCAAGAAGAGAAAAGGAAAAAAAAGATATACAACAACAGAAAGAGAATACAAAAAGAAAAGATAATTTAATTCTCCAGAGAGAAAAGAAGGTCTCTTCAGAAAAGAAAGAAATCCTAAGTAAGAGAGGGAAAGAGATCATCCTATAAGCTCCCACAAAATAAAAAGAGAATTTAATTCTCAAACTAAGAGTTTAACTCTTCTGAATAAGAACTTAGTTCTTCTTTTGGTTGAAAGTCTGCAGAAGCAGATCTCCCCATAAGTTGAGAATTTAATTCTCATCGGGGAGATTCTGCCATACAGATCTAAAACCTAAGAGAAGGCCTAAGTTCAGAGAATTATATTCTCCCACAAAACACATAGGAATTTAATTCCTCCAACAAAATTAGGGTTTAACCCTATAAAAGAATTTAATTCTTCTAAATACATAGGAATTTAATTCCTCTAAATAAAATTAGGGTTTAACCCTATAAAAGAATTTAATTCTTAAACAAGGGACTTAGACTTTTCATGCACGTAAAAAGATCAAGTATCCAACATGATCACGTGGCAACACGTGACCCTCCCATGGTCAAAAAAGAATGAATGAGAGGGGGTCACATGCTCCCACGTGACCCTTGGATAAATCCCTCAAAATAAAGAGAACAAAGCCAAGTCTATTTTGGGCGCCCACACGTGTCCCCACGTGACCCCTAGCAAATCCTTTCAATATCTAGTGCATGGGTACCCATCACGTGCCCACACGTGATTGCCATGAAGATTAGGTGTTTAACACTTATTTGAATATTCTGAGAATAAAATAAGGAAGCCTGGCCCAATCCTCAGGTGCCTCACGTGACCCCACGTGAGCGCTTCACTTTTAGTGTTTAACACTGTTTTGAGTGCATCACGTGGGAACACGTGATCGCCAAATATGTGCTAGTGTTTAACACTATATTTGAACCAGTCTTCCAGAGGCAAGACTTCCCTTTGACTAAACCTCAAATACACCCTTGTCTTCCAAAATTGATCATCCCATCTGGCATACGAGTGCTCAACACTCAATAAAAGACAAAGATATTGTCAGAATCCAGACCCATGCTTAGCATTGCTAAGTAAAGGGGGGGGGGGGCTAATCCCAGACAAATGTTCAGCAACCCAAACAAATGTCCAACATTTTAAACCTAATTGGACTTAACCCAAGTTGGCCATAAGTCCTCAATTCAGATTTAACTGAGCCCATGTGCTCATAATCTAATTAATTGATCTTAGTCTCAAATTGGACTACAGATCGTCCAACCCACAGAGGTTTAAGGGTACATCTCTTCATTCCTCTGATATGTGTCGTTGTAATTTTTCAACGTCTTCAGGGAGGTGACGGGTCCCGACAACCAGCAAATCTCACAGACTATGATGTCTCTAAACTGGACCGAGATGTCCTTAAACTAACATTGGACCGTAATATCCTTAAACTAACTATGGACCGCAATGTCCCTAAACTAAACAACAGAGCCCAAATGCTCTTTTGTTAGATCTAAATGGTCCTGTTAAGTAGATCTTAATCTAAAATTAGACTAACGTATTCTTAACAAATATTTAAGTTGATCTTAATCCCAAACGAGATTAACGATCCTTAAATCAATCCAACTACAGATCCCCCAATCAATATTGGTTCAAGAGTATATCTCTTCACTCCTATGATATTTGTTGTTGTAATCCCTCAATGTCTTCAGAGAGGTGACGGGTCCCGACAACCAGCAGATCTTACAGACTATGATGTCTCTAAATTGGACTGTGAGGTCCTTAAGCTCATGGACTATGATGTTCTTAACCTCTATAGATTATGATGTCTTTAAACTGGACCGAGATGTCCTTAAACTAACATTGGACCGGAATGTCCGTAAACTAGTGGACCGTAAAGTCCCTAAACTAAAACATTAGAGCCCAAATGCTCTTTTGTTGGATCTGAATGATCCTGTTAAGTTGATCTTAGTCTAAAATTAGACTAACGTATCCTTAACAAACGTTAAGTCGATCTTAGTCTAAAATTAGACTAACGTATTCTTAACAAACGTTTAAGTTGATCTTAGTCTTAAATGAGACTAACGTATCCTTAAAACCAAACCAAACCCAAATCTAAGAAAATACGGATTTGGACTAATCCACGCCCTACGGGCGACAACATAAATTAGTCTCCGTATACAATCCACGGGCAACCAAAAACAAAACAAACACCTACGACACGAAGTGACCGTCTGGAGAAGGAGAAAGTGGTTACCGCGATGCAGTAGCGTAATTAACTACAGGGGCTTTCGCCTGCAGGGAAGAGCATCCCCACAATCAAAAACCCCTCAAACGAGGGGGAATCTGACGAAGTCTGCTACATCGGCCGCGTCCGTCTAAACCTCCGATACACGGTGCCATAAATCAACTTGGCATCTTCGGAGAGGTGGACAGATAAAACTAAATAGTATCTGCCCCCAAATTCAGGCAAGACGTCAGTCTTCCCGGTCTTTCGGCTGAGAACACCAGTTTATTGAAGACCCAGAGCTGTAGCCACTTGTACCTATTTCATTTCAGTATTTTCCATTTCTGTTATGCCACTGTTTAGGTATTGCTTTCATTCAGATGTATTTACTTTCCATGTATTGTACAAAAGAATGTTAATAAATAAAGTTGCTGTTTCATTACATTTGTCTCTTGTGTACATTTGTTTTATATTGCTTAGTTACGCTTAGCGTATTTACTTCAGAGTAAATACGTAGCGGCCAGTCGCGTCCCCTTCGCCGTACACCGGGAAGTGGGGCATGACAATTTTGGCTCTGATACCACTGTTGGGTTCCTTAGCACTCTCACTAGGTTTTATAAGACATCGGGTACACAATTTTAAAAAATCTAGAGAGCAAAGCAACCCAAACCAGGGATCTAACTAGAGAATTAGGGTTCAACTAAGTAAGTAAACAACTGTACTCTAAGTGAACAAGGAATAGAACCTTTATAAACCGGTCCTTCACTTCTAAAGCTCTATGTAGTAGCCCCTTAGCTCCAAGTAGTGGTTTTCCGGACTCTCGTTGGGCTCAACTAGGCGAAAGGAACAAGCTTGCTCAAGGATCTTCGAGGCCGAAGATGATCTACGTCGAAGAATCTCTGACTCAACCTACTTCTTCACTAATTGAGAATTAGTGAAACAAACAACATATACTAAATGTCTAGTTTGGTATAGATTGATGAAGTAGGAATTTTGCTCACTTTAGAATTAATTTTTTCTTTTTCTTTTTCTTCTCACTCAAAGCTAGAGAGCAAGGAAAGAGATGAAGAAGAAACTCAAGTGATCTCAAGAAATGAACCATAGGTGAGAGAATATCTCATATAACTCATGTAGAGACCAAACCATGGCTAAAGATAATGGTTTGGTTAATAAATATCTAGAGTAAAACAAAATTAGTGGACTTAAGTCAAAACTTCTCCATGCTTCCACAAGTATCTTAGCCATGCTAATTTCCACCTAATTTTGATTTTCCTCTTAGTATTTAGATACCCAAATTATCTTTACTTTGGTATGAGTCTCATAAACCCAAGTCCTTTGTATCATCTAGCATGACACATAAACAAATACATTAATATATATCACATATATATTTAAATGTATTTAGAGAAAAAATTTTCTTAAGTGAGCTAATATTAGCAAATGTATATTAATATATCAAATATATAACCATACATTAAATTATTAAATCAACACTTGTTTTAATAACCCGGCTGTATCGCATACTACTGACTAATATCATTCATATGTATATCAAATATACATACAACAAATTATCGAATCAACACTTGATTTAATAATCCGGTTATATCACATATAACATATATCGCGAGATTAGAATGTAAGTGCACGGCGGCGTCCCGGCCGTCAATCCGACGGCCAAAAGCGGAAGCGGTGATAAACTTAAATTTTGCGGACTTAGCAAACCGGCACCACCGCGCACTAAACACCCGGATCGAACCATTAATTAGTCCTAGCTATCTACAAGAAAGGGAATAGAGATATACCGATGATCCAAGTCCTCCGGTCTTCTCGTCATCGTCCCGATCACCTGCGGAATGTCCAGTCTCCTCCTCGTCGCCGGAAGTGCACCACATTGCCTACTTCTTTTACGGGCTCCCACCTCAATGCCGAGGCAACTCGGGCACGAAGCCGGCTACTCGACGTGCCCAAGATTCGCTGTAGAAAATAGTAGAACTAGTGTCTCATTTGGGGTTTATGGAGATGCCATTTTGGTGGAGGAAATGAGGTATGAACTTTTGTGGAGGAACTTGGGGATTTTTCTAGCATCAAGAGAGCAAAAATCCCCACTACAAAAATGGGCAACCCACCCTCATGGTGGCCGGCCATCACTAGAGGAGAGGGAGGGTGAGAATGAGGGAGAGTCTCAAAAATAATGGGAGCCATTCTCCATAATACAAAGGAGAGAGAGAGAAGGTTATCATGCAAAAAGGGAATGATCACAACAAATCCAACACTCCAAGGCAACCATCATCTCATGCATGATGGCTTCAAAAAGTCAAGCCATCATGAGAAGAAGAAGTCAAGTGATGGTGCTCATCATGAAAACCATCATGATAAAACAAAAAAGCAAAGACCCCCTCCACAACCACTTATTTGCAACAATGCAAATAAGCCCTCCTCCACCAATCTTCGGCCAATGAACGGAACAAAGGAAATCGGCCGAAACGAAAAGCAAACTGGCAACTCCAGAAAACTGGTCCCGTAATAAATTACAGGAAAACCCCGATACTGTGCATACACACCCGCATTTGTATTCCGACCGAAATACAAATGCAATGAGACAAAATCTACACTGTACTATACTAGGATCCGGCTTATACCAAAGCCGGCTAGTAATATCCGTTCGATCCTGATCCGTGCAATACCGCACGTATCTGATCGAACCCTGCCATATAACCATACGGCCTATAGTACAAACTGTCCGATCCTGATCCGTGCAATACCGCATGTATCTGATCGGACCTTGCCATATCTCCATACGGCCTCTACAACCTTTCGCCCGAAAGCTGAGTAACTGAATGTGGGGGACTCTAAAGACTCGTCAACACCTTGGTTGTGGATTTAACCACTAGCACGTTAGAGGTATAAGCCAATACATAACGGGCCACCAGGTATTGACCAAAAGGGATGTCTGTGAGCGAACTCAGCCTGACAACCCTACTGAGCCTGTCAGTGACAATATCCGTGCAGTCCGGTCCGTTCGTCTATGAGTATCGCATGGCGGGCCTAGGGGGTTGGTAAAAGTCAGACCCCTAAAAGCGGTACAAGTCGTGTCGGAGTGTAGCCCAGAACACCCTGAGATACTACTGGAATACCTACCAGTAAATCTCCTTGCCTTGGCCAAGGACTTTGTGTAATGGCTCTCCTAGACACAGCACGACCTCACCCCCAATACCGGGAGAGACGAACCCCTGAAGATACGCCACTGCCTCCATGTGGCTCGGGACTGTACCCAACTAAAACCTGTTTGCACGACTCCTTTGAGCCGTGGTAGGGTAGTAATCAAAGTACAGTGGGAACTCACACGAGACAAATGACGATCCCCAGGTCGATGAACTAACCTGCACACATGTCACCAGGGAACTGCCATCTGACGTCTGGTATATGACCAACTAGCATGTTCCCGGCGAGTCCTGTCCGGTGTACTCATAACCCAATGAGCACCTGTATACATCTTAGGTGATCCAACTGACACCAGTGGCTTGTGAGACCGGCCACCGCCCCTCGTCGGGGTCTCGACTGTATACACTAGTCTACTAATGGAGTATCGATGCCCAGTCTCGAAACTCCCACGACTAGGGACCTTTTAAGGATAAGCTTATAGACCCCCAGCTCCCACTTATATGATCGCCCTCATACTGCTGGTGGTCAAGCAAGAATCCTAGGGGCTCTATCAACGTGTAATAGCGACGTGTCAGGTCACCTAAAACAGTACACGATGATAAAGGTAAACCAGATAGCATACTATCATCTCGAGTAAGACTGTCCTACCGGGATAGGTCCTCTATCAATCATTACAATCACGTACCTGTGACCTAATAATTGACTCTGAGGGCACTATCTCCAACAATCTCCCACTTGCACTCAAGGCTAATTATTGCGATGTCGCATACTCACAGCCCGTGTGATACCGAACACCCAACTCCTCTACTAGTCTGTCTCACAAAGCTCGTTTGCGAAACTATTGCGTTCGAGGAATAGCCTCAGTGAGTGGATCCGCTTAGTTGTTTCTTTCTATGTCTCTCTAAATCTCAAGTTCGCGGAGAAAGCCATCTCCCGAAATGAGCAATATCAGTCTTAGAATATGTCTGGATGTCTGATGGGACGTAGCTCATGAACGAACTCCAAATCCAAACTTCTTAGACTGTATTGACAACTGAACTTAATCAGTATCCTGCGCGCCATGCCTCCCTCAGTATTGCCTTGGACCACCTGTCCAAAATACTGCCCCTCATCAGAAGGAAAACTATAACTCTGACAACCTCCTTGTCGTCCATGTCACCTTGGAAGCCTGGAATGATAACTGTCTCCTGAATGAGGCTGTCGTTATCATCTCCCTAGAACATCCACTTATGTTCTAAAACTGCTTCCGACTGTTTCTCCAGGATTGGATTAATGTCAACTTATTGCATCTAGTGCAAGAACAACATCTGGTGTGGTACTTGACATCTCACGATTGACTCAATTGCCTGAGCAAGTGATCTGCCAATCATGCCCGTCCCTCTCCCCTTTAGTCTGTAAGACACCTTTGGAGAGGGTGATTCCATTACCTGCAGGTACACTACCGTGCCAGGAGTCGTCCATCTAAATACTCTTAGAATGCTGTCAAGTACCCTAATTGGGAAACCACCCAAATCTAGATCTAAGACCATAGATCTAGTAACCAGTATGTCTGATATAAAATCCATTTCCTTTGTGGAGAAACAACTGTGTGACGACCAAAGTATAACCGATCGTAGTGTAGGAGTTTCTTTTCCTACTCTGTGTATATTATCCAAATACCAGGATATTACACCCTACTACCTTCTCAACAGATCCATCCCCTATTCTGATGAAGTCAAACCCATGACTGTCACGTCAGAAATAGATGATCTATCTCCGCTACATCTGCTTTAGTCTATAAATAGACATAAGCTACCTGTCCACCAATGCTTCCGCTGCTCCCACTGACTACGACAACCCTCTGGCAGAGTCATATAGACGTACACTTCTAAAACTGGTTTAGAACGACGCTATACTCATCCTCCCGCCGGGTCTCGTAACCTGGAACAACAGCAATGGCAATTGTGGGTAAACAAGAACTTCCCTGTCACCGTCCTTGAGGCTACCGTAGTGCCTCTCGGGTGCCTGAAGTTACCCACCTTATCTGCGGAGTGGCCAATGGAATGTCAATCCAGATTGAATCTTTAGGTTCCTTATCAAATCTTCAGTAATCGTTTGTGGTTCTGGAATCACTTCCAGTTCTACCATACTCCCACTACTGTTTTCTGAAAAAATCCATCTTTAATAAAACTGTGGCGAGTCTAGAACAATATCGCTATTGTTCATCCAGATGGTAGAAAGTCAACCCTCGTCATAGCCTGGGTCAACCCACAAACAGCCATTACAGAAACGTGCCTTGAGTCGTCCAGTGTCTGGTTTTAATCATAAACCGGACAACTCCCCGTACCTTAACATCGTTAAGATATGAACTGTTCTATATCCAATATAGAAACAGAGGCACTGATTTAATTGAACCAGATTCAAATCATGCAGCTGTCCCCAGCGCATGTCAACTAAATGGAAGGAGGCCGATCAGCGTTACTCAACTTAGGAATACTTCCAATTATGAGTAACCTGAAAGAGAAGCAAGATCTCTTTATCATTACTAGCAACTGAATACCATTGACAAGTATCTACATCTTCGATCACTTTGAAGAATCCCGATACTTGCTATACCTGGTTCTCTACTCTATTCAAATACCCATAACTTCTCAAAATTCGGACCCTGTGTTTCCACGAAACACCTGTCTAAAAACCAGAGAAGTCATAAGTAAACCGAATATAGTACGAGGACCAACCCCTCTGTCCTGATGGACCCTGGACAACATACAATACTCTGTATAAGTCCCTTGAGTCTGATAACTCATTCACTGTGTGTCGTAGGTTGAAAACTGTACTTATGGTTAAGAAGAATTACACCGCTGTTTAATGCTCCTTACCTAACCATCCACTGATATAGGTAAATGTCGTAGACATAATTTCAGAAAGGTATATCTCACTCTATGAAAATAGACGTACAGATATATCAATTTGAAATTGGTGCATAACAGCGGATATTCAAAACCAAATATTTGCTGACCGGCAAACAGCCCAGGTGATTTCCTCAAATATCACCGATTACAACGAATCCCGATATAATGAGGATAATCACCCAATTTCCAATAACTTACTCCCACTCATCATCTGTAAAACCATACAGATGTGAGAATCGTACTTGGTAAATACATACCCTGGAGTAAGTATCTAATCGGGAAATCAGTTTTCCTTTAACATTACACAGTGAAACTGAAACATTGAAATGTTCCGATGGGGTATTCTGGTATTCCTAGTAATGCCTCTTCCAGATTCACGACTGTAATCGTATAGTTCTTTGCCACCTCTCCAAATCCCTTCATATGTCTTTAGTCTTTACCTTCTGCACACCCTTTTAGGCCAAATGGTTTTCTTCCTTCCCTACCGTTTGGCACCAGCCTATGGTTTGGAAGAAGACTATCCAATAAGCATAATGGGTGTACTGTCCCAATCCTAGGAACACTCGCAATGAGAGAGGGTGAAGATAAAAGACAACCGAATAAACCTTATTCCTATTTTTCCTGAACCAGAATCCATCCCCGAACTGGAACCAGTTCCATTCGAGTTCGTATATAACCATACGATGGAGTATCCAAATAAACTGTGGATCTTCGTAGTGATACGGAGTGTCCTGGAGAAATACAAAGGTGATGTGGGAGTGGTAACGAAATATTTGGTTTGGTCGTGAATATCTGTTGCAATTTACTTTGCCCTCCTTCTAATCCCTTGCTTTGTCTGAACTTAATACCTTCTGCACACCATCGTTATGCTAATTGGTTTTCTTCATTCCCTACCGGTCGGCACCAGCCTAAGGTTTGGAAGAAGACAATCCAATTTGCGTAATAGGTGTACTACCCCTAAACCAAGGAGTACTCGTAACCTGAGAGAGGGTAAAAGGAAAAGACAACTGAATAATCCTATCCGCTTTCTCCAGAACCGGAAACCATCCTCGAATAAATTCTTTCGAGTTCGTATCTAACCATACGATGGTTTTGTCCAATGGAAGTGGACGTTCGTAGTAAAACGGGGTGTCCTGGAGAAAAGGGTAAAAGTAGGAGTGGCAATGAGGTTTGCAACTCTGACAATCCAAAAGCCGGTGTTTAAGAAGGTTCGGTCAACTTGGTCACTGAGTCAAAGTCTTAGGGTCGGGTCAATGGTCGCTGCCAAAGAGAGAGAGAAAAGAAACACTCAGCGTGCACTCTAACCTAGATCAGAATGGTCACCAATTTATCTAGTCTGGAAACCTCCCACTGTACCTCAAATTCTCCTCCAAACCTGAAAGAAGAATTAGTCGGGGTCACCCGAGGAGTAAACTAACTCATCAGTGGGAATCGGGATCCAACTCTCATCGCATGACAACGTGACGGAATCCGCTCACGCTATCACACTCCAGAAGGTATGCGCATATCTGGCAAGTTTCAGTTCTTTTGAAACTCCCGATGAGATTTCTGCCCCATGCTCTTATGACCTTGACTTTGGCCAACATATCATAAGTCACATGTCAAGTTCTACCCGTCATTCTCCAGGTTAATTTGAATCCACCCGTACATACCCTTGACTTTGGCCAAAATGGCAGTACGACTGTCCCAAACCAACGCATCTATCTATGCTGCATATGAATACCCCAATAGCTACCAATCACTGTGCCTTGACTTTGGCCAACATACACAGCTTGAATACTATTGACCACCCATATGAAACGACGGAGGGCTACGAATGGTTTCTGGCGAAAACCTTTAACGTAATGAACTTGATATCGTTGAAGGAACGGATAGCTTTTAAAAATATAGTGACGAAAACCGTTGCTAAAGAGGTCACTTCCTGTGAAGGGATCTCGGCTCTTTCCCCGTAGAATGGGGTGCAGGATATTCCA
Organism: Agapanthus africanus; assembly: GCA_030015575.1. Taxonomy (NCBI): domain Eukaryota; kingdom Viridiplantae; phylum Streptophyta; class Magnoliopsida; order Asparagales; family Amaryllidaceae; genus Agapanthus; species Agapanthus africanus. The sequence continues at coordinate 426,096,045 of CM057347.1, read as the reverse complement.
AATGAATACCGCGATGCAAAGCAAAAGTAATCGGCTATAGTGAAGTTAATGCCCTGACGCAAACTTCTGTCCAAGGGGTCACTCCCGGTGAAGGGATCTCGGCCCTTGCCTCGTCGACTGAGGAGCAGGATATTCCAACTGAATACCACGATGCAAAACAAAAGTGAACGTCCTTGCAATAACAGCTTTTTGAAAAGTGTTCCAACAACATCAGATTAGGTTTGTTTTTAAACTTGCATTGATCCGAATCAGTGCAGTCCCATCAATTGATCACACCAAAAAGAACGAAAATATACTGATGTACGTATATGCCATCCGCATTCGCCACTGGGTCCCGTCATTACCCGTTAGGTTAGCTAACTAACGACAGAGCGGGGACTGGACTAGCGCGGATGCAAAACATATACAACATCTACTAATATATATACCAATATATTATATTCGCTCAAGGCGTGAATAAAATGCAACATCACAGAGAATGAACAGCATCACAGAAACAATACAGATATCTGGGATCCCCGGGTTTCACAGAGCCACTGCTGAAACCCGACGTTCCCCTGGTCGTGTGGATAGCCTGTGCAATGAAATCCTAGACCCCTACGGGCGCGGCAAGTCACCCGCCAAAACCTGAAGCGAGGCAGCCCCCTTCAGCTCCGTGAATGGACCACCCAGCACTTCACGGAATCCGGTAACTTGGGCACCCCTCCTGGGTCAACCTGTACCCCCTACGAGTGCGGCGAATAGCCCGCCAATCCTAGAGTGAAGCCCCCTCCGTCTCAATGCCATGAGATGCGGGCTTGTTGCCCTCCAGAACCCGGCTATCCGTGCACCCCTCCGCGGGGCAATCCTAGTACAGAAAGTAAAATATACATACAACGGGTACATCGACCGCAACCAGGTCGTGCCCCAAAATAATAATACAAACAGGCAGTGACGGCAGTCCACATGTCGGACGCTCGCCCCGCAATATCAAATGTACATAATACAATCACAACTGTACTAGCATTGCATCCAGGCTATCCCCACGACCGATCCGCAACATCACAGCAAAAACAGAACATCAACGTGAAAGTCACGTTCGCAAATCCGTCTAACCGAGCTATAGCAGTTAGACCGGATTTACCGATCGAGTGACATTCACGGTCGCAGATATAATGTAAATACTGTGAAATAATGTGTTTAAAATATCCGATCGATCAAATTTTAACAAGTGGGCCCCCAAACAATACTGTAGCAGATCAAGAAATTCTGGGCCCAATATTAATGTTCCAAAACCCCAATTTTAAGCCCACAAAGACACTGTAGAAATTTGGTGCAGTGATCTCCACAGTGCGCGGCGGAACAGCGGCAAAAAGGGGGTTTGTGCGGCGGTTCCGCGCTCCCACAGTGGAATCACTTCATCGAATTTTTACAGAGCTCTTAGATTTTCCAGTACATCAATATTTTACAACCTGAAAAAATTTTCGAGACCAAAAATTTTCAACAGAAAACTGTCGATAGGAAAAACACGGTTTTGGAACTTTTTGATCGATCGGAAATGCAAAACACATTAAACCAAGCTAGACTAAGTTAATGGCGAGGCTCTGATACCACTGTAAGTGCACGGCGGCGGCCCCCGGCCGTCAATCCGACGGCCAAAAGCGGAAGCGGTGATAAACTTAAATTTTGCGGACTTAGCAAAACCGGCACCACCGCGCACTAAACACCCGGATCGAACCATTAATTAGTCCTAGCTATCTACAAGAAAGGGAATAGAGATATACCGACGATCCAAGTCCTCCGGTCTTCTCGTCATCGTCCCGATCACCTGCGGAATGTCCCGTCTCCTCCTCGTCGCCGGAAGTGCACCACATCGCCTACTTCTTTTACGGGCTCCCACCTCAATGCCGAGGCAACTCGGGCACGAAAGCCGGCTACTCGACTGTGCCCAAGATTCGCTGTAGAAAATAGTAGAACTAGTGTCTCATTTGGGGTTTATGGAGGTGCCATTTTTGGTGGAGGAAATGAGGTATGAACTTTTTGTGGAGGAACTTGGGGATTTTTCTAGCATCAAGAGAGCAAAAAATCCCCACTACAAAAATGGGCAACCCACCCTCATGGTGGCCGGCCATCACTAGAGGAGAGGGAGGGGTGAGAATGAGGGAGAGTCCTCAAAAATAATGGGAGCCATTCTCCATAATACAAAGGAGAGAGAGAGAGAAGGTTATCATGCAAAAAGGGAATGATCACAACAAATCCAACACTCCAAGGCAACCATCATCTCATGCATGATGGCTTTCAAAAAGTCAAGCCATCATGAGAAGAAGAAGTCAAGTGATGGTGCTCATCATGAAAACCATCATGATAAAACAAAAAAGCAAAGACCCCCTCCACAACCACTTATTTGCAACAATGCAAATAAGCCCTCCTCCACCAATCTTCGGCCAATGAACGGAACAAAGGAAAATCGGCCGAAACGAAAAGCAAACTGGCAACTCCAGAAAACTGGTCCCCGTAATAAATTACAGGAAAACCCCGATACTGTGCATACACACCCCGCATTTGTATTCCGACCGAAATACAAATGCAATGAGACAAAATCTACACTGTACTATACTAGGATCCGGCTTATACCAAAGCCGGCTAGTAATATCCGTTCGATCCTGATCCGTGCAATACCGCACGTATCTGATCGAACCATGCCATATAACCATACGGCCTATAGTACAAACTGTCCGATCCTGATCCGTGCAATACCGCATGTATCTGATCGGACCTTGCCATATCTCCATACGGCCTCTACAACCTTTCGCCCGAAAGCTGAGTAACTGAATGTGGGGGACTCTAAAGACTCGTCAACACCTTGGTTGTGGATTTAACCACTAGCACGTTAGAGGTATAAGCCAATACATAACGGGCCACCAGGTATTGACCAAAAGGGATGTCTGGTGAGCGAACTCAGCCTGGACAACCCTACTGAGCCTGTCAAGTGACAATATCCGTGCAGTCCGGTCCGTTCGTCTATGAGTATCGCATGGCGGGCCTAGGGGGTTGGTAAAAGTCAGACCCCTAAAAGCGGTACAAGTCGTGTCGGAGTGTAGCCCAGAACACCCTGAGATACTACTGGAATACCTACCAGTAAATCTCCTTGCCTTGGCCAAGGACTTTATGTAATGGCTCTCCTAGACACAGCACGACCTCACCCCCAATACCGGGAGAGACGAACCCCTGAAGATACGCTCACTGCCTCCATGTGGCTCGGGACTGTACCCAACTAAAAACCTGTTTGCACGACTCCTTTGAGCCGTGGTAGGGTAGTAATCAAAGTACAGTGGGAACTCACACGAGACAAATGACGATCCCCAGGTCGATGAACTAACCTGCACACATGTCACCAGGGAACTGCCATCTGACGTCTGGTATATGACCAACTAGCATGTTCCCGGCGAGTCCTGTCCGGTGTACTCATAACCCAATGAGCACCTGTATACATCTTAGGTGATCCAACTGACACCAGTGGCTTGTGAGACCGGCCACCGCCCCCTCGTCGGGGTCTCGACTGTATACACTAGTCTACTAATGGAGTATCGATGCCCAGTCTCGAAACTCCCACGACTAGGGACCTTTTAAGGATAAGCTTATAGACCCCCAGCTCCCACTTATATGATCGCCCCTCATACTGCTGGTGGTCAAGCAAGAATCCTAGGGGGCCTCTATCAACGTGTAATAGCGACGTGTCAGGTCACCTAAAAACAGTACACGATGATAAAGGTAAACCAGATAGCATACTATCATCTCGAGTAAGACTGTCCTACCGGGATAGGTCCCTCTATCAATCATTACAATCACGTACCTGTGACCTAATAATTGACTCTGAGGGCACTATCTCCAACATAGAATACTGTATCACATACAAGTATCGATCTCGGTCCCGCACATATCACATATGTACCCTACATCATTTCGCATGAGCTAGGAAATCTCTGTGTAGGACTCTAAAGACTCGTCAATACGCCAGCAGTAGGTGATAATCATATCAATCACCCACAAGCCGTCAGCGGTACTAGCTGGACGTAACGGCTACCCAGGTATTGAGCGATCAGAAGTTCAATAAGCAAGCTTGTCCATACTCCCGTGAATCCAATAAGTAACACTATCGTACAGTCCGATCTCTTCGTCTGATATGTCATATATCTAGTCTGGAGGTGGGTAAACGTCAAACCCCAATAACTTGATAAGTCATGCTGATGTGAGGCTCATAACGGATCGAGAAACTACTGATAACACTTAACAGTAAATCTCAGGATCAGCTCTGGCCAGGGACTTCCTATTATGTCCAATCGAGCACAGCGCAACATCAACCCCCCAATACCGGAAGAGACGAAACCCCTCCTTTCGCTCATTGCCTCCATGTGACTCGGGACTGTACCCAAAAACCACCTGTTTGCACGCTCTCTTGAATGTGGTAGGGTGGAAATCAAAGCACAGTGGGAATCACACAAGACTCTATGACGATCTCGGGTCTACAGACTAACATGTACCAGTGTCACCAGAGAACTGCTATCTGACGATATGTATAATACCATTTAGGAGTTCTCGGCGAGTCCTGTTTAGTGTACCCAGTCTCCACTGAGCACCCGTATACAATCTTTGATATCAAACACCAATGGATGTGGGATCATCCATCGCCCATCAAATGGGTCAAGAAACGTATACGCTAGTCTATTCTGGAATATTGATGCCTTGTCTCGATACTCCCATGACTAGGAACAATTAAAGAATGGATATATGGACTACCCTGGCCCCACTAGTATAATCTCCATCATAGTCCTGGTAGTCAAGTACACATCCTAAGGGCTTTATCAACATGTAAAAGAGAGACAGTAAAAAAATACAAGTATACATGTTAAGATAAAGAACAACCAGATAGCATACTATCACGTCGAGCAAGAAAGTGCTCTCTATATATGTTCAATCATCCACTATAATATACAATCATGTACAATAATGGCCTCTAGGGCATACATACAACTAACATGTAACTCATAAACCCAGTAAGCACCCTGCATACCTTCTCTAGTACGTCGTACTAATGGCTGTAAGACAGACCATATCCCTTGCTGGGATGAGAAGCTTATACACTAGTCTACTCAGGAGTATCGATGCCCCATCTCAATAATTCAACGACTAGAGACTTGTATAAGGATATGCTTATAGACTACCCAGCCCACATGAGTGTGACTGCCATCACAACGCTGGTAGTCAGGCAAACATTCTAAAGGCTCTACCAATATGTATAAGCAATATGCTAAAAGAAACACATGCACATATTGGGGTAGAATCTAACCAGGTAGCATACTACCATATCGAGCAAGACTGTTATTATAACTATGAAATATTTCAAGCATCCAATATGTAATATACAATACAATATGATACAATAATGGGCCTCTAAGGCATATATCACTAATAGGATCCGGATGAGTTTGCTCGTCGGCCTTCCTTTTCGATAGGTATCCGGATAGCCGTTACGTACAGCTAGTGCCACTGACGTGCTTGTAGTAATGAATTTATCCAGTATCTCACTGCTGGCGTATTGTTGAGCCTTTAGAGTCCCACACAGAGGGTTTCCCTGGTTCAGGCGAAATGAAGTAGTAGCCGTATTTTGAAACGTGCAGGGTTTCCGAACGAATGATTGTACTAATTATCTGGACTTTCGATCGGACGGTTGATAATACTAGCCGGCTTAGGATTGAGCCGGATTATTAAATCAGACATTGATTTAATAATTTCCGTATATATATTTCGATATGTATATTCTAATATTATATTCTTTGTGTTATTCTATCTCTTTGGGTATTCGTATTTTTGATACGAATACGGGTATGTATATACGGTAGAGTGTATTCCGTATTTATACGGAAAACATTCTAGAAGGTGGATACCTCATTTTTGATTTATCCATTTATTTTAATAAATAGAAATAGGGTGTAAAGGTAGTGAGGTGAGAATGGTGAGAACCATGCTTGAATAGTGTTGACAAATGATTTGTATATTCATTTGTGCAAACTATTCAAGTATGGTTGCTATATGTTTATTTAAAATATGTTTTATACAAAACCATGCTTCATGGTTTTCCTCTCATTTTGATGGTTGAAAAAAATTGGATAAAAAAATCATTTTCACCATTTTTGCTCATCTCTCCTCACTAGCCTTTCTTGAGCTCCTCCCCCTTCTTCTTTATTTTCTACCCTAACATCTTATGTGTTGAGAATCAAAAGTGGAAGAGAAATAGATATACACTAAGAACAACTCACTACATCACTAGACACTCTAGATTAGCAACCTAGAGTTCCTAATTGCTCCACTAGATTTTTAGTGTGGAGGTAGAGCCATGAACCACATCTCTTAGGTGGATCATCTTCGATGGAGGAAGACTGGCTGTAACGACCCTGAATTTTTTTGTACAAAATTTTTCTTCTTAAAGTACAGAAAGGAGTTTGCAACCTTGAGTACAATTTAAAAGTTATTCTTGTTTAAGAACAACAAGAAAACACTTGTAGCTCATTGGTAAAAACCCTGCACTACTGTGACGTAGTCCCTGTGTTTCGAATCCCATCAACATAATATTTTTTTGATTTTTTTTAAAAAACTTTTTGAGAGCCCAAAAGTTTACACGTGCAATACATTTAAAGTTGAAAAGACAGAAAAATTAAACATGTGTAAAATGTTGTATGAACTGAGAGGGACACATGTCAGAGATCCAACGGCCCAACTCAAACAATTAGCCGGCGAAATCGGGAAATAGGCCGGTGGTAACGGGTCCCCCGTGGGGAAAAGTCCCCGTATTTTGCACACATGTCGTTTCCCCTACCCCCATTACCCCCGTACTGTTTGTTTTCTCTGAAATTTAACAGAGAATTAAAATTCATCTTTAATTTCATTTTTAATGCTTTTTTAATTCAGTCTTTCAATTCCAAAACCATAATTTCACACACTATAAATACAACCCCATACCCTAGCCCCTCTTCATTATGAAATCTATAGCCAAAAATTATCAAAATTTTCTAAGTTCAAGAAGAGTACAAGTGGAGTTAGCCCAAAGGTCAAAATCCGGCCCGGCGAGGATCTACACAAGCTTCAGCGATCTCTCGACGTCATGAAAGCTACCACCCTAATCCTCTACCTCTCATCTTTCCTTTTTGCTTGTAAGTCCCATCTCGCCTCTTCTCTTTCTACCATAAAAATTCATCTTTTCAAAACTTTTCGGTAAGTGGAGTTATACCGACATTCGATTCTATAATCTTTAAAATTACAATTTTTTCTTAAGAATTACTCATCCATGTCACTATACCTTACTATTATTAATCATGAAACAAATAATTAGAATAATTTTTATATTAAAATATCATATTATGTAACTTTAAATTGCATTTTTCGTTTAAATACCACTAACTTTACATATGACATCTTTTATTGTTTTGCTTAAGATTACCTTTAGAAAACCTCACGAGATAATGACCCACCTCTCACATACACACATCTTAGCATAGCACGATTCTCTTGAAACATAACTTTTGTAGCAAAATACAACTTTTCATCAAAATACCTTGAACTATAAAAATCTGTTTTCTTCGAATTGTATTATCAAACTCTTTGCAATTATATATCTACAACCCATTTTGGGGAACCCGATTTAGATGGTGCGGATTATTTCACATCCTTGGTATTAGTAGAGTGAGATGCAGACCTCCTCACGGAGCATACGACCTCGAAAGAATTTTAATACGATTTTTAAGAAAAACGAGATTTTCTACTTAATAAATAAAATTAATTTTTAATAATTATATAAATATTATCAAACCATATATTTTTAATATATAATAAAAAATTTATGTTTTCAAGAAAATAAAAGAATGACAAGTTTCATTAAAATACCATCAAGTATCGATACAAGACAAGTTACACTAAAATACCTTGAACTATTCAAGCTAAGTTATTATTCACTAATATACCTCACTCTTTAAAATTCACATCCATGGAAAGCCTAAAGAACATAAATAATTACTTGAGGTTTATTTTGAAAGTATATAAAATATTTTTCGTAAAACCCCTCGAGATATATAAAATTACATTAAGGACCTTAGTAAATATATGTTTAAGCGGGACCAATTCTCTTGAGCCTCAGGGAGCCAGAGAAAGTGGGTGCTTGTCTAAGGTAGGAAACTAAAACGGTGTTATCAATGGTAATTGTCTTGGAAAAAACACAAATCCTTCCGTCCATATGCAATAGTTACCGATAACTCCTTAACCTAATTCAGGATCCAAATTCTGTTCTAAGTGTCTGACTCAAGTCTGAGTCTAAATTATTCTGAATCCAATTCAGCATGAATTCAATATACCAAACATGAACTTGAGTACCAGAACAAAACCAACATGCAACTTGACTTGACCGAACCATGACCATGACCTGACTTCATTACATGACTACTTGATACATCCTGAACTTGTTTACATGAACAACTTATACCATGGTCTCGGCAAGTCTGATAATTACCAATCAATACAATATACATTACGGGGTTTTAACGAGGTAGACTGGTACGGAATGTGTTAAAAGTGGCACGATGATAGATACTAAAAGACACCTACATGAACATCCTGTGCCGTTGTCCCATGGGTATTGACGGGGCCTTGTACTACGGTTTACCATAGTCCATGGAGAAAGTTGAACTCCTTTCGTATACACTGATACCTTCCGTACCAAGTTACAAACAACTACGTTAGTATAATAACATAAACCTGTACAATTTACCAGTTCTATTATCTTTACTTGTCTATTCCATTCTTTTTTTAGGACATACCGAGCTCTAGTTCGCTGATGACTTTCCCGTCTCTTCTTTCTTTGGAATATTCGTCAGGAGGACTCGACTCTCAGGAGACCGAGCCCAGTTATGACGATTTTGAGCAGTTCACAGAGGAGCCAGACTTCTAGGCTTTTACTTGTACTTATTTTCTTTTCAGTTCATTTGCCACTGTTTAGGCATTGTTTTCTATCATTGTATTTTCCTTTTCAGTTGTATGTAAATAAAGAATATTAATAAAAGTTGCTGTTATTATTACATCTCTTGTTATTCTTGTGTATTCATTTATATTGCTTACTTACGCTTAACGTGTTTACTTCTGATCAAGGGTCGTCGTCCAGAAACGACACGCTATATCAGACCCCGGGTGTAGTGACAAATAAGCAAGGGTCGTCATTCAAAAACGGCACGCTACATCGGACCCTGGGTGTAGTGACAAATAAGCAAAGGTTTCATAGGATCCGTCCAGCTTCCTGTAATATAGATTCCCTTACGGGTAGACTAATAGAATTAGTGGAGGTGATGATTAGGAAGAGAGTTGGTATTATATGTTTGCAAGAAACTAAGTGGGTAGGTGAAAAGAGTAGAGTCATAGAGCCTTGGGGTTATAAGTTTTGTTATACCGGTAGAGATAAAAATCGTAATGGGGTAGACATAATCATAGATAGACGGTTGCTTGAGAATGTAGTTGAGATTAGGAGAAAAGGTGATAGAATTTTACTGGTTAAGCTTATTCTAGGTGGAGAGATCTTTAATGTTATTAGTGCTTATGCACCACATATAGGTCTTGATGACGCTAGTAAGCGTCTATTCTGGGAGGATTTAGACGAGATGGTGCAAAGTATACTTAGTGGAGAGAAGTTATTTATTGGTGGTGATCTTAATGGACCTGTAAGTACTAGTCGTAGTGGGTTTGATACTATCCATGGAGATTTTAGTTTTGGACAAAGGAATGAAGTAGGTGACTCGATTCTAGATTTTGCCTTATCTTATGACTTGATCTTGGCAAACACCTGGTTTAGGAAAAGAGAGCTCCACCTTACCACTTTTAGGAGCGGATCAAGTGCTAACCAAATAGACTTTTTTCTGACGAGAATAATAGATAGAGGTTGTTGTATCGACTGTAAGGTAGTGCCAGGTGAGAGTGTAACCGCTCAATATAGACTTTTAGTTCTAGATTTTCGATTTAGAAGAGGACCTAGGAAGATTAGATGTAAGGTAGAGCCTAGAATTAAATGGTGGCGATTGAAAAAAGGTAACCAAAAGGCTTTTATAGATCGTGTAGTCCAAGAAGCGGATTGACAGTCGGAAGATGATTCAGACAGAACATGGAACAAAATGGCTAGTTATATCAAGAAGGTAGCTAGAGATCTACTTGGTGAGTCGAGAGGTAGTGCTCCACCATCTAAGGACACATCATGGTGGGATGAAGAAGTAAAGGCTGCTATTAAAATTAAAAGGGTTTCTTATTAAAATTTGAAGAAAAGTAGAGATGTGGAGAGATTTGAGAAGTATAAAATGGCTAAAAAGCAAGTTAAGAAAGCTGTTCGGGAAGCTAAATCTAAGGTCTACAAGGAGGTGTATGAGAAATTAGACACTAAAGAGGCTGTAAATGATATATACCGGATTGCTCGGATGCGGGAAAGGAAGACTAGAGACTTATGTGCGGTGAAGTGTGTCAAAAATGAAAATCAGAAGGTTTTAGTTCGAGATGAGGATATCAAGGAAAGATGGAGAGATTATTTTGACAAATTGTTCAATGAGAGCTTTACTAAGAATTTGGATGGACTTGTCATTCAATCTCAACATATAAACCGTGATTTCATGCGTAAAATAAGACTACCTGAGATTAAAGAAGCTTTGAACAGAATGAGTTTAAGAAAAGTGGTTGGTCCTGACGGGATTCCTATCGAGATTTGGAGATGCTTAAGAGAAATAGGCGTTAAATAGCTGGCAGATTTGTTTAATGAGATTTGGCAGACAAAAAGATGCCAAATGAATGGAGGAAAAGTATCCTTGTACCTATCTACAAAAACAAGGGTGACATTCAAAGTTGCTCAAACTACCGTGGAATAAAACTTATGTGTCACACCATGAAACTTTGGGAGAGAGTGTTGAACATAGGCTAAGGAAGGATATTAAGATAACAGAGAACCAGTTTGGGTTCATGTCTGGACGATCGACGACAGAGGCTATTCATTTGCTTCGTCAACTTGTCAAGCGTTTTCGAGAGAGGAGAAGAGATTTGCATATGATATTTATTGATTTAGAAAAAGAGTACGACAAGGTACGTAGAGAGGTATTATGGGGGACAATGATGAAGAAGGGGGTCCCCGTCAAGTATATTGACATAATTAAGGATATGCACGATAGATTAGTGGCAAATGTCAGAACTTGCGGTGGCTTAACGAGTGATTTTCCGATTACAATTGGTTTACATCAAGGATCTGCATTAAATCCATTCCTGTTTACCATCGTGATGGATGGGCTTACAAGAACTATCCAAGATGAGGTACCTTGGTGTATGCTATTCACTGATGATATTGTTCTAGTAAATGAGACGAAAGCAGAGGCTAATGCAAAATTGTAATTATGGAGGCAAACATTGAAATCTCGGGGATTCAGATTGAGCAGGTCTAAGACAGCATATATGCATTGCAAATTTAGTAACCAGAGAAGTCAAAACCATATTGGTATAACATTGGAAGGGCAAGAGATATCACCGAGCGACCAATTTAGATATCTAGGTTCCATCATCCAAAAGAATGGGGAGATCGATAGTGATGTTAATCAAAGGATCCAAGCTGGTTGGTTGAAATGGAGGAGTGCAACAGGGATTTTGTGTGATCGTAACTTTCTGTTAAAATTGAAAGGGAAGTTTTATCGGAGTGCTATTCGGCCTGCCTTATTATATGGTACAGAATGCTGGGCTCGTAAGAAGCATCATTCACAGAAGATGCACGTAGCGGAGATGCGCATGCTTCGTTGGATGTGCGGTAATACTAGAAAAGATAAGGTGCAAAATGAGGATATTCATGCAAAAGTTAGGCAACTCGCAATAAAAAGCAGTAAGTAAATAAAACAAATAGCCGAATTGATTGGGCACCGCGAAAATAGCCGAAATGATTGGGCAATCGCGATTTTCGCGATTTAAAAGCTGAAATGATAGAGTATCGCGGAAAGAAAAATATATAAAATAAAACTTTTTGCCCTACAGGTGAGATCACATCGATCCCTGTATACAATCCAGGGGCACAAACAAAGAAGCAATCACACCTCCCCTCTAGGCTCCATCCGAAAAAGAGCCAAGTCTCGACGGTTCACAGCCAGCTTGGAGATCATCTCAACATTCGCAAAGCGGAACTGCGGCAATCCCCAGTTCCATGACTCGGCGGTGCGCAGACAACCGAGAGTCAACCCCCAACTCCGTGAAATGCGGATAAAGTCAACCCTTACTGGTCTAGTGGAACACGGCCTATGTCAATCCTGACCCTGTGGGAAGTGTCCAGAGCGGAACCTGGTCCTTGTGGAACACGGCCTATATCAATCCTGACCCCGTGGGAAACATCCAGAGCAAATCTTGGTATAGTGGAACACGGCCTATGTCAATTCTGACCCCGTAGGAAGCGTCCAGAGCGGATCGTGGTCCTTGTGGAACACGGCTATGTCAATCCTGGCCTCGTGGGAAGCATCCAGAGCAAATCCTAGTCTAGTGGAACACGGCCTATGTTAATCCTGACCCCGTGGGAAGCGTCCAGAGTGGATCCTGGTCCTTGCGGAACATGGCTATGTCAATCCTGACCCCGTGGGAAGCATCCAGAGCAAATCCTGATCTATTGGAACACGGCCTATTTCAATCTTGACTCCGTGGGAAACGTCCAGAGCGGAACCTGGTCCTTGTGGAACACGGCTTATGTCAATCCTGACCCCGTGGGAAACATCCAGAGCAAATCCTGGTTTCGTGGAACAGGGCTTATGTTAATCCTTACCCCGTGGGAAACGTCCAGAGCGGATCCTGGTCCTTGCGGAACACGGCTCGTGTCAATTCTGACCCCGTGGGAAGCATCCAGAGCAAATCCTGGTCTAGTGGAACACGACTTATGTCAATCTTGACCCTGTGGGAAGAGTCCAGAGCGGAACCTGGTCCTTGTGGAACACGACTTATGTCAATCCTGACCCCGTGGGAAACATCCAGAGCAAATCTTGGTTTCGTGGAACACGGCTTATGTCAATTCTGACCCCGTGGGAAACGTCCAGAGCGGATCCTGGTGCTTGCGGAACACGGCTCGTGTCAATCCTGACTCCGTGGGAAGCATCCGGAGCAAATCCTGGTCTAGTGGAAAACGGCTTATGTCAATCTTGACCCCGTGGGAAGCGTCCAGAGCGGATCCTGGTCCTTGCGGAACACGGCTTATGTCAATCTTGACCCCGTGGGAAGCATCCAGAGCGGAACCTGGTCCTTGTGGAACACGGTTTATGTCAATCCTGGCCCCGTGGGAAACATCAAGAGCAAATCCTGGTTTCGTGGAATACGGCTTATGTCAATCTTGACCCCGTGGGAAGCATCCAGAGCGGAGTCTGGTCCTTGCGAAACACGGCTAATATCAATCCTGACCCCTGGGAAGCATCTAGAGCAAATCCTGGTCCCGTGGAACACGGCTAAAGTCAATCCTGACCCCGTGGGAAACGCCCAGAACAACCCCTGACTCCGTGAAATACGGATAATGTCAATCTCATCAATCACTTACGAGTCCTCTCGACTCGTGAGGAAGAAAATTCTCTTGTGAGATCTTTAGGACTCTCAAGAGAAAACACACTTAGGAATCCTCATGATTCCTAAGGAGAAAATACACCTACGAGATCCTCACGACTCATAAGGAGAAAAGTCTTTATGAACCCCTCACGGCTCATAAAGTTGAAAAGCCTTAGGCAGAAGATCTGAACCTGTTTCCTGAGCCATCTCTACCTTTTGAAGAGTTCAAGACGTAATGCTCTCTATCATCTACAGGCTACGTTTGCTAAGGTAACATGCCGGCAACATAGAAAAGAAAAGAAAGCAGGAGATAACACAAGACAGTGTGAAAAAATGTATCCTTTATTTATAAGTTCAATTGGATACAACTTACACCATATAAAAAAATGGATACATTTTATTCAAAAATTACAAATGGTGCAAAAAAAACTATTGGGAGGGAAGCGTTTTCAATAGGCCAATCAGTTGCTCGCGTACTCCCCTCAGCCCCTTTTCACGGTCAGCCGCCGCGGCCAACTCCGCTTCAACCTGAGCCTGTTGCTGCAAATACGATGAAAGCTGCTCATCAATGACCCGCTGAGCTGCCCCACGACTCTGCGCATCTCGCTCGATAAGTTCAAGCTTCTGCTTCAGCGTTAGCCAGTCAGAGATATATCGTAGAAGGCCCTCAAAGATAGCTTTCAGCTGTACAGCGTTTGCATCAACCTGAGCATGCAATCGGGCAGATTCGATTGAAGTTTCTTCACACTCCTTACGCTTTAAAGCCGCTTATTGTTCGAGATGGCGGAAGTAGGGAATGCTCTGCTCGACCCATGCAGCCCATTGAGAGTTCACAGCCAGGACCTCAGGAGCAGGACGTCCGAACTCGAGCTCATGCAGACAGGCCTCAATTTTCCTGCAGTGATTAACCCAAGACTCAACGACGCCCTCACTATGAAAGTTCACGAGCGTCGCCAGCATAGGATTAATCTCGGCAGCAAAATCTGCAGTGAATGTAGGAGTCTCCGCGTCAAGCTCCTCGATGTAATCGCTCAACATGCGCAGACTATTCACAGCGCCTTTTGAAGATGGACGTTTGGAAAAGGGGCCCGCTGGCATTATGATTCGAGACTCGAACGAAGTTGAAGTCGGTGTCACTGCTGCAAAACAAATCATAGTCAAATAACGGTTCAAGAAATGGAGAAGCTACATGAATAATGGAGTTTACTATACCGGCTGCGGCAGGTGGCAAGGCCGGGAGTACCTGTGGTGCAACTGTTCCTTTGTCTCCTCCTTCAATCTGTGGTGCTGTTGTCAAAATAAAGAGGAATTAGAAACGATTTGGCTACCCGTAAAAGAAAAGAAAAGACATTAGCTAAAGGCTGTACTCACCAGCGCCACTAGATGAGGCAATCTCTGACTGGAAGGAGAAATATGGGTGCAGCACCTGATACAGGTGATCAGAAAGGACTCCTGTTAGGATGTAATAATGCAATGTCAGTACTTAAAGTATACGGCCTACAATGAACCGATGAGTCACAAATCCATGCCTTCCAGCATTTGAGAAGATACGAGAGAAGGCAAAGGGGCGGCCACCGTCAAAGCAGCAACTGGTGATGCTTCCTCGGGTGGCACAACCTCAACGCTCACCACACCTGCATCAGAAACAAGAGAAGTACTGTCAGAAGAGATTGAAAGGGATTGCAGAATAAAAAGGAAAGCAATGACCCAAAATCTACCTAGTGAGTCGCCGGTCGGAACCGCGATAAGGGTGTCACTTGATGCAGCTACTGCTTCACCCTCCTCCATCGGAATGGTTTCTCCACCCGTAGTTTCATCCCCCGACTCCATGAGAATCTTCGTAATATTCGCAGCGCCCGGCAACGGCAAGGAACCGCAAGGGGAAAGAGTGGCAATTGGGGCAGTGCCAGACTCTTGAGAAAGAGTGGCTACCTCAGGCTCGGCGGTTGCCGCCATCTCACCTACCGCTTCCTCATCAAGACTCGGCCCTGCAAGATAGGATATATGAGAATTTGAAAATTAAAACTTTGACAAAAGAACTCAGTGTTACATCACCTTGAGTTGGTTTTTCAATTGCTTCCCGAGCCGCATGTGCTGCCTGTCTGTGAGCGGTAGGCAGGGCGGCCGAAGCACCCTCTGAAGGAGCAAGGGCAGGGGTAGCAGCGCTCGAGCCTGCACCCGCGGCCAGGGCAGTGTTACGCTCCCTTGCTGCACGCATTATGCGCTTCCTTTCCGCCCGGGCCGTGAAAGCTGATCTTCTCAAGACCTCCGTCAACGGGACGTCATCATCCACGCCAGGAGCTACCTCTGGAGCCGTTACGGCGTCCGTCATCGGTTGCTTGAATAAAGCCTCTTTTGGGCAATGCTGAGGAGGCCGGGATTTCGATAGCTGGCCCTGGAAGCATCTCCGCATCACCCGGCGGGATTGGCACTGCACTGGGCATGACTTGAGTCGAGGTAATCCCTGCGATCAGATGAAAAAGGGGTCAGATTATCCTTAAGAAAAGCGAATGAAGGCACAATGAGCCGAAATATACCAATGCCCAGCGAAGCGCGAACCCTCTCCTCCTCCTCAAAAGTCTTGAGGGAAGCCGTGAGAGCCTCTTCAGTAGAAATGCCTGTTAAAGAAGGAGTGTCAGTCAAAACATGATAACAAAAACATAGCAGCAAAAAGGTACGATTAAAGCTTACTTGATTGTGCGAGGATGACCAGTCCCGCTTTGTGGCCCGCTGATCGCTCAGAAGCTACAATAGCAGTCTCCAGATCAGTATCATCCAGCGCTATGAATAGACCCTCGTTGGTCCCATATTTGCCTAAGTCCTCACTATAAGGAGCATGAGGCTCCTGACCAAATACAACGTCGGCAGAGAGGATCGACTTTTTCTTCCCCTTCTACGAGCAAGCACCGGTCTTCGCTAGCACAAGCTTACGCTTGGTGGGCACCTTGGGACGATGAGTCCCGATATTTGAACCCACGCCAGACTCAGGGGAAGCTACAGTCGCCGTTTCCACGGGAGCACGGGGTATCGGTAGCTTGGGCCTATCATGCGGGACCCTGACCGCAGCAACCTCTCTTAAGGGAGGACAGACAATGGTCCGTCGCTTCAGAGGAACATTTAGGTTACCGGCCGGAGCGGTGCCCTTGCGATCAAGCAGCAATCGCTTCTCCTCCCTAATGACAGCGCCCATCGAATGTTGATACCAGGCCACATACACATTCGGGGCCTTTGGAACACAGCTCGGTTCGCTGATAAAGAAGTTGGACCCTGTGTTCAGGCACATAAAATGATGCAGCGCACTTCGCATTCTCTCTTCGGTAGCAGCAGGTTCTGCCAAGAAAGCCTCAAGCGGGACTCCCTGATTATAGCTCAGCTACTGGGCGAAATGATGTGGGTTGTATCTCATGAATAACGCCACATCATTTTGCCTAAATACGAGAAAGCCCGGCCTAATGGAGTACAGATGAAGAATCTCCCGAGTTTTCAAAACAGAGGCCCCGTTTTTAAAGATATCTTGCAATGGAATCACCGCTTTTGCAGACTCCTGGCCGACGGTCAAAATTTTATCGGTAAAGGACATTCTATCTCCAATTGTGCGCGGACGAAGAAGCAAACCCCTAGCTTCCCGCGGTGACGGACTTACGATGGAGGCGTCGACCAGCCGCATTATCCGAGGGAACTTGCATCTGTCATAAAAGGAGGGTCTTTTCTGGATACCGAAGACCCCAAGCACGTGCAACTTGAGCCATGAGGTGAAATAATGCATTGAGAAGTTGGTAGGCTGCACCCCTGGCTTAGTAGTATCCGTTGCCAAGCTGAGGCCGTGATACAGGTGGGCTAACCCAGCAATCTCGATGGCCACTTGTATCCCGGCAACCATTCGATGCGCAGGGTAGAAGACAGAAGGCTTCATGTAGCGAGGGTGCATAGGAAGCGCGAACCAGCTTAACGATAAACCGAGGAACCTGAGAAAGAATGCTTCCTCATCAATGTCCGGAGCGACAATTTCTGACAAGGGGACGACCGCGACATTGGAAAGAAAGAAATCCTTTTGATCGGCTTGCAATATTGGCCGGCGATCCAAGCCAAAGCCGAAAGGATCATCAAGTTTAGCAAACTTTTCACCTTATCGCGACAAAATTTCGGGGCGAAGAAAACGGGCAATGAAGTCCGCAAAGCTAACCCCCCGGCCTCCGGATTCGAGAAAGAGGCTTTCATACATATTCAACACCTTTATCAGACTTGGGAACTGGTGTTGAATGGCATTCTCTGCGGTAAGACCCATTACCACTGATTTGGTGGCAAAAATATACTCATCTGGAGGAAGCAGCTCCTCATAGTGCTCTCCCCTAACGGGTAAAGCAGAGACCTCGGCAAATTCCTCTAAGAAAATGGAGACCTCTCGATCCAATAGGAGGAAGGTGTGGGTCGGAATGTTCCACTGCTCTAAAAACGCCCTGATCCATTATGTAGGAGGTGCAGAATATTGGAACAAGGAAGCATAAATCGCAGGGTACAATCCGAGCTTCAGTAGCTGCGACTTCTTCGCAGATAAAATATATCGGGCCCACTGTAAGTATCCGGCCGGATGGCAGGGAGTTAGTCCTATGTTGTAGGGTTGTCCCTAAGGGCGCGATTCACCCTGGCATATGCGCGGCCCTAAAATATCCAAAGCTACCGGCGGCTGCACGGGTATTGCGGCTATAGAAGGCCGAAGAAGACCTTCTTAAGTCCAATTTACCTCCTCTACAGTATAACTTATCGGGGGTGCATCTGCATAAGAGATCGCAGAGATAGGCTCCGAGGGTGTCGCACAAGAAAAGCTTCGGCGGCCTCTGATAATCTGATCGTACCATCTACCCCATAGATGAAGACTTTTTTGCTCCGGGTCATGGTCTTTAATCAGCGCAAGAACCTCTCGGTCTATGGGCGCTTCGGGGAACCCGCCTTCCGAGCGGACGAACGAGAAAGAAGTGTCGAAAGACATAGTACCTGCACGGGAAAAGAATAAATTGTTAGCCGCCAATGCTACAGTTTAAGTGATATCACTAGGTACTTTAAATTTGTACCACACTGTAATGCAGTAAAATGGGGACCAAAGGGGACCCACAAAATCTAGATGACAGTTCATCATTAATAAAACAGCCTCATCATTTGATGAGACTGTCAATTAAATGAGGAAATCCTCAATTGATTATCATTTAATGAGAAATCTCTCGGGCTAAGAAGTAAATCTCCCATTGAGAGCAGTGTTCTGTGACAGAATGACACCCGTCAAATTCTAATGATAAAGGAAGAAAAATTCCTCAAGTGCCTTGCTCTGTAAAAAATGATGGATAACCATCAGAAAATTTAAAATAAGAGTTTTAATGAATAAAAAAATTCTGAAATCTATGAACAAACTCTAGGAGTTCTTCATGAGCAAAGCTCTGTTCATTCATGGACTAAGAAACCCTAAGAAAGATCTCTTTAGATCTATGGGTTCAAGAGTGCAAAGCTCTGTTAATGAAACCCTAAAAGGGTTTTCTTTAGATCAAAGATCTATGGAGAGTAAAGCTCTGTTCATGAAACCCTAAAAGGGTTTTCTTTAGATCAAAGATCTATGAAGATCAAAGCTCTGTTAATGGGTAAAACCCTAGATTGTTAAAAGGTCTTTTAAAAAGATTTAATTTTTACCTAAGTTTGGCAGAGTTTTGTCCTTGAGAAAGTTCTTTAAATGAAGAGCTATGCTCTGTAGGAGAACAAAAATTCTCAGAAAACAAGAAAGAAGATGAACAGGAATCATCCTAATGGCCAAGGGTCCTATTTATAGGCACTGAGATGCCGTTTTAACTTCTAAGTTGATCCAAGGGCGCAGATGCTGCCACTGCTGCACTCACGTGTGGGCCACGTAAGTGAAACGGTGGGGGGCATTTGTTTCCCCTAATCAGAGCAAAGCTCTGTTCAAAATTCAAATTTTGAAATGAAGCAACGCTTCAGAAGCAGCGCCAAGTGCACTGCGCGCTAAGTAGCGCACCACGTGCAAAGCATGTGTGCGCTAGCGCTAGGTGCACTACACTCTAAGCAGCGTACCACGTGTAAGACATGGATGCGCTAGCGCTGAGTGCGCTGTGCCCTAACTAGCGCACCACGTGCAAAGCACGGATGCGCTAGCGCTAAGTGCGCTAGCGCTAAGTGCGCTGCACTCTAAGCAGCACATGCAAAGTACGGGTGCGCTAGCGCTGGAACTAAAAGCTCCCGACCATCAGATCAAAGATCCAATAATAATGATAAATCATTAATTAATCAGAATTAAATTCTTTTAAGAAAAGATTTCTCAAAATCTTTCCAAACAACAAGATTGGGCTCTGTAAATCGGAGCACCGTTGGATCAATGATCCAGTGGTCATTAAAAATCACCAAAATACAGAATAAATTCTGTATGGAAAAGATTTCCCAATCTTGTTAATAACAAAAAGATTACCTTCTATAAATCAGAAGCCCTTGGATCAAAGATCCAACGATGTGAAATTCCCCAAATCAATTGGAGAAAAGATCTTCTTAACTGATTGAACTGATCAACTTGCCCTATAAAAAGGCCCCTAGACTTCAAGTCTCAGGAAGAGAACATATACAGAAGCATAGAGAGAAAGCCCCATAAGTTTTGAGAGATTTCACAAAGAAGAGCCAAGCTCTCAGAGAAAGAAGATTTTTCTTCAAGGTAAAAAAAGGATGATGAACAGAGAGATGAAATCATCTCATAAATAAAATAAAAAGTAGAATTTACTTTTTTCTCACAGATCATAGATCTATGAGACCGAGGTCTTTCACAAAGAGATCAAAAGATCTCATCATAAGAAGAAGAACATAATTCTTCTCACAGATCATAGATCTATAAGACAAATTGTCTTTCAGAGATCATCTCATTATAAAAGGGAAGAATAATTCAATTCTCTTAGGATAAAAAATCCATAAAGGCAAAACCTTCCACTAAAATAAGAGATTGAAATATCACCTATAAAATAAGAACTTTGTTCTTAGAACTTTGAGACAAAATCTCCTATAAAAAGAGAATTTAACTCTCAGGGCGCAAACTGATCTAAGTTGCATAAAAGAAGAGCCATAGCGCTCTTAATTTAAAAGCGCTTCAGCGCTCCACATCTAGCGCAAAACACTGCAGAGCCTCAGCGCTCCAAACATAGTGCACTGCGCTCATTGACTGGCGCTCAGCGTTAAGCGCAATACGTGTCCTTCACGTAGGCGCCACCTAACAGTTAGCGCTTTGCGTTCTTGAAATAGCGCACTGCGCTCATGGGCTGGCGCTCAGCGCCAGGCGCACCACGTGTCACTCACGTGTGCGCAACTGAACTAATAGCGCAATGCGCTCATAAACTAGCGCTCTGCGCTAATAAACTGGCGCAATGCGCCCATCATCTGGCGCTTAGCGCCAAGCGCGACACGTGTCCCTCACGTGTGTGCTACTCGGCAGAAGCGCACTGCGCTCTTTGACTGGCGCAAAGCGCCAAGCGCACCATGTGCTGCACTTATAGAACATAAATTGTTCTTTAATAAAGCCCAGAACTATGATTGTTAAAAGGGCCAAGCCCAAATGAATGCTCAACAGCCCAAAATAAATCTTAAACATTTTAACTTGACTGGACTTAGCCCAAGATCGGCCATAAGTCCTCAATTCAGATTAATTGAGCCTATATGCTCACAAATCTTTCGATCTTAGTCTCAAATTGGACTACAGATCTCTCAACCAAAACTGGTTCAAGGGTACATCTCTGAACCCCTCTGATATACGTTGTTGTAATCCTTCAACGTCTTCAGAGGGTGACGGGTCCCGACAACCATACATTTTACAGACTATGACGTCTTTAAACTAGACTGTGGGGTCCTTAAGCCCACAGACTATGATGTCCTTAACCTCGGAATGTGGGGTCCATTTAAACCCACGGACTATGATGTCCTTAACCTCGGACTGTGGGGTTCCTCTAAACCCACGGACTATGATGTCCTTAACCTTGGACCGAGATGTCCTTAAACTAATATTGGACCGTAATGTCCTTAAACTAATTATCGACCACAATGTCCCTAAACTAAACAATAGAGCCCAAATGCTCTTTTGTTGTATCTAAACGATCCCGTTAAGTTGATCTTAGTCTAAAGTTAGACTAACGTATCCTTAACAAACGTTTAAGTTGATCTTAGTCTCAAATGAGACTAACGTATCCTTAAACCCAACCCCAAACCCAAATCTAGGAAGATAAGGATTTGGACTAATCCACGCCCTACGGGCGACAACATAAATTAGTCTCCGTATACAATCCACGGGCAACCAAAAACAAAACAAACATCCACGACACGAAGAGACCATTTGGAGAAGGAGAAAGTGGTTACCGCTATGCGGTAGCGTAATTAACTGCAGGGGCTTGCGCCTGCAGGGAAGAGCGTATCTATAAGTAAAAAAAACTCTCAACGAGGGGGAATCTGACGAAGTCTGCTACATCGGCCGCATCCGTTTAAACCTTCGATACACGGTGTCATAAATCAACTTGGTATCTTCGGAGAGGTGGACGAATAGCACCAATTAGTATCTACCCCCAAATTCAGGCAAGACGGACCTACGCGGTCGCGTCTCTGTGTTTCGGAGGGGAACGGTTATGGATTCCCCGAACAACACTAGCTCCAACATGAATGGAAACACTCCACATTCTCTACCACCACCACCTACCGTATCAGCTCCTATCAATGAGCAGTCGGTATTGCTTGAGGCAATCAAGAGCCTCTTGGAGGGTCAGCAGCAGCAGACTGCTATCCTCTTGCACCGCCTTGAAACCATAGTCACATAATTTGCGAATTATTCGCTGAATTCGCGAATAATTCGCGAATTTTTGATCAGCCGTCTTAATCGCCGAATTAATCGGCGGGTCGAATAATTCGCGAATAATTTTTGAATTATGCGAAAAACAGTGAATAATTCAAAAAACAGTAAATAATTCACAAAATCAAAACCTAGCGTCTCATATATTAATTTCTTGCTCGAAATCCTTCCCGAACATTTCCCGAACACTTACCGAATTTTTCCCGAATACCTGCCGATTTTTTCTGAATAGTTCTCCGAATCCGAATTTTTGATCTCGCTGAATTATACCCGAACGATGAATTTGTGACTATACTTGAGACTGAGGCACCCAGAGTCAAACAATTCCGGGTATTGCACCCTAAGAACTTTTCTGGGAAAGAGAGCCTACTAGAGGCAGAGGAATGGGCTCAGTCCATTGAAGATGACCTAGCAGCAGCACAAGTACCAGAGATTGCTTGGGTGAGAGTTGCAAAATTGCAACTAACTGACAACGCCAGAATATGGTGGATGGCTAAAGAAAGCCGTCTTGCCCAGCTGATTGAATGGAAGGCTTTTCGCGACATGTTCGATGCGAAATACTTTTCTGAGACTGCCCATTTCGACATAGAACAACAGTTCATCCACTTGTAGTAAGGTTCAATGTGGAACAAATCTGTGGATGAATACGATGCTGAGTTTTCCATGCTCAGCAGGTTCGCGTTACACCTGATCCCGACTGCTAAGATTCGGGCTTGAAGATTTCAGTAAGGATTGGACCCGGAGATCCAAGTTGCACTAGTTACAGGGGATTTCCCAACCCATGATCTGGCGCTGAAGGCTGCCCGACGATATGAGGCAGCAATGAAAAAGAAGGGCAGACCTCAGACTACTGGTGTGAAGCACCCTGCCACCCAGATGGCAGGAGGAGCCTCTTCCAGGCCACCTTTTGAACCTAGGAGACCGGAAGTAACATTTAACCGGCCATGTTCAGATTTTTGCTTCTACTGCAAGAGAGATGGACACCTGGTAAAGGACTGCAGGTGTGCAAATAGCATATGCTTAGTTTGTGGCGCATCCACTCATGACATTGGAACATGTCCTCATAGATGCAACCCAGTTCTTGCACACATCACTTTTCCGCAGCGGCCATCTATTCAGGCTCCTGCATCTCTTCTTGCCCTACCTGCTCCACCTTCTCGCTGACCTCCTACACAGCCTACTCGTCAGTTCCACCAGGCAATGAGGAACATGCCTCAAAGGAAGAGAAACATGCCCCAAGGATAGAGGAATATGCTTCCAGCTAGGAGGAATGTACCCCGGAGTCAGGCTTTCACTTTAGCGACCGTAGATGCCGAAACTATAGGTCAAGGTAACACTGGTAATCCTTCTTCTTCCAAAACCCCTGCATCCTTTTTTTCTTTCAAACATATTTTTTCATGCACTTTCAGTAGTTCTTTTCACCACCACTGTCATCAAATTTTCTTGAATCTGTTACAACTTCCTTCTATAAATTTCGAGGACGAAATTTTTATAAGGAGGGTAGAATATAACGACTCTGAATTTTCTCTACACAATTTTTCTTCTTAAACTAAAGAAATGAGTTTGCAAGCCTGAGTACAATTTAAAAGTTATTCTTATTTAAGAACAGTAAGAAAGCACTTGTAGCTCATTGGTAAATGCTTGCACTGCTGTGATGTAGCCCCTGTGTTCGAATCCCATCAACCACATATTATTTTTCTGAATTTTTCTTTTAAACTATTTGGAATCCCAAAAGTTTACACGTGCAATACACATAAAAATGAAAAGACAGAAAAAATAAACATGTGAAATGTTGTATAAACTGAGTGGGACACATGGCAGAGATTCAACGGCCTAACTTAAACAATTGGCCGGTGAGATCGGGAAATAGGCCGGCAGCGACGGGTCCTCTGTGGGGAAAAGTCCCCGTGCATTGCACACATGTTGTTTTCCCTAACCCCATTACCCCGATACTGTTTGTTTTCTCTGAAATTTAACAGAGAATTAAAATTCATCTTTAATCTCATTTTTAATGCTTTTTAATTCAATTTTTCAATTCCAAAACCCTAATTTCACACTATAAATACAACTCCATACCCTAGCCCCTCTTTATTCTGAAATCTATAGCCAAAATTATCAAAATTTTCTAAGTCCAAGAAGAGTACGAGTGGAGTTAGCCCAAGGTCAAAATCCAGCGAGGATCTACACAAGTTCCGGCGACCCCTCGACGTCATGAAGGCTACCACCCTAATATTCTACCTCTCCTCTTTCCTTTTTGCTTGTAGGTCCCATCTCCTCTCTTCTCTTTCTATCATAAAAATTCTTCTTTTCAAAACTTGTCGATAAGTGAAGTTATACCGATATTCGATTCTACAATCTTTAAAATTACAATTTTTTCGTAAGAATCACTCATCCATATCACTATACCTTCTTATTAATCATGAAACAAATAATTAGAACAGTTTTCATCTTAAAATATCATGTTATGTAACTTTAAATTGCGTTTTTCGTTTAAATACCACAAACTTTACATATGACATCTTTTATTGTTTTGCTTAATATTACCTTTAGAAAACCTCACGAGGTAATGACCTACCTCTCACATACACACATCTTGATATTGCACGATTCTCTTAAAACATAACTTTTGTAGCAAAATACGACTTTTCATCAAAATACATTGAACTATAAAAACTCGTTTTCTTCGAATTGTATTATCAAACTCTTTGCAATAATTTCTCTACAATCCATTTTGGGAAATCCGGTTTGGATGGTACGGATTATCGCACATCCTCGGGACCAGTAGAGCGAGATGCAGACCTCCTCACGGATCATACGATTTCGAAAGAAATTTAATACGATTTTTAAGAAAAACGAGATTTTCTACTTAATAAATAAAATTAATTTTTAATAATTATATAAATATTATCAAACAATATATTTTTAATATATAATAAAAATTCCATGTTTTCTAGAAAATAAAAGAATGACAAGTTTCATTAAAATACTATCAAGTATCAATACAAGACATGTTACACTAAAATACCTTGAACTATTCAAGCTGAGTTACTATTCACTAATATACCTCACTTTTGAAAATTCACATCCATGAAAAGCCTAAAGAACATAAATAATTACTCGAGATTTATTTTGAAAGTATATAAAATATTTTTCGTAAAACCCTCTCGAGATATATAAAATTATATTAAGGACCCTAATAAATATATGTTTAAGCGGGACCAATTCTCTTGAGTCTCAGTGAGCCGGAGAAGTGGGTACTTGCTTATTTAAGGTAGAAAACTAAAACGGTGTTATCAATGGTAATTGTCTTTGAAAAAGACATAAATCCTGCCGTCCGTGTGCAGCAGTTACCGATAACTCCTAAACCTGATTCATGATCCAAATTATGTTCTAAGTATCTGACTCAAGTCTGAGTCCAAATCAATCTGAATCCAATTCAACATGAATCCAATATGCCAAATATGAACTTGATTACCGAAACAAAATCAACACGCAACTTGACTTGATCGAACCATGACAATGACTTGACTTCATTACATGACTACTTGATACATCCTAAACTTGTTTACATGAACAACTTATACCATGGTTTCGGCAAGTCTGACAATTACCAATCAATACAATATCCATTACGGGGTTTTAACGGATAGATTGGTACGGAATATGTTGAAAGTGGCACGATGATGGATACTAAAATACACCTACATGAACATTATGTACCATTGTCCCGTGGGTATTGACGAGGTCTTGTACTACGGGTTACCATAGTCCACGTAGAATGTTGGACTCCTCTAGTATACACTGATATTTTCTGTACCAAATTACAAACAACTATGTTAGTATAACATACATAAACCTGTACAATTTACCAGTTTTATTATCTTTACTTGTCTATTCCACTCTTTCTTTTGGGACCTACCGAGCGCTAGTTCACTGACGACAGTTCTGTCACTTCTTTCTTTGGAATTTTCGTCAGGAGGACCCGATTCTCAGGAGGCCGAGCCCAGTCAGGACGATTTGGAGCAGTTCATAGAGAAGCCAGACTTCTAGGCTTTTACTTGTACTTATTTTCTTTTCAGTTCATATGCCACTGTTTAGACACTGCTTTCTATCATTGTATTTTCTTTTTCAGTTGTATGTAAAGAAAGAATGTTAATAAAAGTTGCTATTATTATTACATCTCTTATTATTCTTGTGTATTCATTTATATTGCTTGTTTACGCTTAACGTGTTTACTTCTGAGTAAATACGTCGCGGCCTCGCCACGTTCCCTTCTCTGTACACTGGGAAGCGGGGTTGTTCCCTGATAAAATATCAGGAAATTCCCCAATGGGGTATCACGTGACCAAAGGTCACGTGCCGACACGTGATGGGTTCCTGGAACTCTGTTGTAATAGAATTGAATTATAACCAAGCAGGCAATTAGTGGAGTCACGTGCCAGCACGTGATGGGCCTTTGAAACACACCAAAAGGGATTGAAAAATAGAATAAGACACTAAGGAAAGACCCAAATGGAGCATCACGTGCTCACACGTGACCAAGGGTCATGTGCTGACACGTGATGATTCCTTAAGCTCTGCTAAAAGGCAGAATTAAATTCTGAATAAAATATTTAATCAAGAGGGTCACATGCCAACACGTGACAGGTCCCTTAAATTTTTAATTGATAGAATTAAATTCTATTTCAATGATCAAACATTGGGATCACGTGCCAACACGTGATGAGCTTTAAAAGCCTTCTAAGCTAAAAAGATTTAAATTCTAATTAAGGGAAATCAAATACCCTAACTGGGAAAGTATTTTTTTAAATCTTTCCAAACAAAAAAGATAGTGCTCTATAAGATAGATCACCGTTGGATTAAAAATCCAATGGTGATTAAAAAATCACCAATTTATGGAAAGATTTCATACAAGGAAAGATTCCCCTGAAATTCACCAAGAATAACAAACAGAATATCTTCTGAATTAAAAATCTAATGGTGAATAAAATACACCGAGTGATCTAAAAAATCATGTTAGTTACAAAAACAACCAAAATCTTTCAATGAAAGATTCACTAGATAAATTGATTCTTTTTCTTCTCCTATAAATAGGAGCCCAGAAAAGGTGAAAAGGAGGATTTTTTGGATCTTGGAATTTTGATTTTCTGGAGGAAAAAAACAACTGCAGAGAGAAAAGAAAGGAGAATTTAATTCTCAAGAAAAGAAAACCTAGGTGAGAAAAGGAAAGGAGATCTAAGCTCCACAAAACAAAAAAGAGAATTTAATTCTTAATCTAAGAGTTTAACTTTTTTGCAAAAGAACTTAGTTCTTCCTTTTGGTTGAAGATCTGCAGAAGCAGATCTCCCCACAAGTTGAGAATTTAATTCTCATCGGGAAGATTCTGCCATGCAGACCCAAAACTTAGAGGGAGAATTGAGTTTGAGGAATTTAATTCCCCCAAATACATAGGAATTTAATTTCCTCCAAATAAAACTAGGGTTTAACCCTATATGAGAATTTAATTCTCCAAAATTCATAGGAATTTAATTCCTCCAAGATAAAACTAGGGTTTAACCCTATATGAGAATTTAATTCTCTCAAATTTATAGGAATTTAATTCCTCCAAGACAGAACTAGGGTTTAACCCTATATGAGAATTTAATCCTTCCACATACATAGGAATTTAATTCCTCTAAAACATAATTAGGGTTTAATCCTACAAAGAATTTAATTCTTAAAATAAAAAGACTTGAAAGCTCTCCATGCACGTAAAGAACTTGGTCACGTGGTAATACGTGACCCCCATTCTCAACGAACAGAAAAGAGCGAACAAGATTAGGTCATGTGCTCCCACGTGACTGTTTCGCCCAATCAGAGCAAAACTCTGTTGAAATTCAAAATTCAAAATTTTGAAGCAACGCTTCAAATCTCGGGCGCAACGCGCCACATGTCAGGCGCTGATACGTCAGCGCAGCGCCCAATCAGAGCAAAGCTCTATTTTTATGAAGCAACGCTTCAGCTGCGCAAGCACTGCGCTGCGCGACACGTGTCAGCGCAGATGCGCTAGCGCAGTTGCGCTGCGCTCTGCGCTGCGCGACACGTGTCAGCGCAGTTGCGCTGCGCAGTGCGCTGCGCGACATGTGTCACGTACTGGGGCATCTGCGCCAAACAGAATTAAATTTCCAAGAAATCTTTTCTATTCTTGTTAAAACAAGAAGATTTTCTTCTGCAAAGCAGAAGCCCTTGGATCAAAGATCCAACGGTGGGGAAAATTCCCCAAATCACTCAGAGAAAGATCTCTTTAACAAATTTAACTAATTTATGGGCACTATAAAAAGGACCCTAGGCCTCAATTAAAAAGGAGGGACATCTTTCTAAAAAAAAAGGAAGGAAGAAGAGAACTCTTGAGAATTCCTCAAGAACAACAGAAGGTAAAAAAACCTTTAGGAAAAAGAGAAAATTCTCTTATGAACAGATTATTGATCTGAGAACAAGATCAATAATTTTAAATAAAAAGAAAAATAAGTAATAATAGTGCTTTGCACTTTTTTATGAACCTCTGGTTCTTGAAACAAAAAAGAAAAATTTATTTTCTTCGATCTAAATTAGATCAAGAAATCAAATAGTGCTCTGCACTCCTGTTCTGGAATCTAAAAGATTCTTAGTGCTTTGCACTTCCAAACTGCGCTGTTGCGCTCTTGAGAGAGCGCCACGTGTCAGTTACAAAAACAACTTGCGCTCTTGAAATAGAGCTTTGCTCTCTGGAATTGGCGCAACTCACCGGAGCGCGCCACGTGTCAGCAGCGCAACAGCGCAGCGCATTAGCGCAGCGCACTGCGCTATTGCGCTTGCGCTCACCAGAGCGTGACACGTGTCACCACCTTATAAGTTTGCGCTAATTACTTAGCGCAAAGCGCCTGACAAGCCACGTGGGGCACTGTCAGAGTATTTAATGCTCTGCATTACTAAAGAAAAGGGACAGAGCCCAATTAAAAGGCCTAACAGGCCTAATAAAAAATGCTATGCATTTTAAAAAAGGGGGGAGAGCCCAAACAACAAAAAAAGATGCTCTGCATCATTTAGAAAATGGCAAAGCCCGACCAAAACAAGAATAATGCAGTGCATTACTAAAAAGGGGTAAAGCCCTAGCACAGGCCAAAGACAAAAAAAATATATATTGAAACTGGACTTAGCTCAATTTTGGCCATAAGTCCTTAAATTAAATTGACTGAGCAAAATTGCTCTCTTAAATCAATTTACTACCGGTTCAAGGGTACATCTCCGAACTCCTCTGACACCTGTCGTTGTAACCCTTCAACGACGTCAGAGAGGTGACGGGTCCCGACGACCACGTATGAATATGGACTGTGGGGTCCTTAAACTCGTGGACCGAAACGTCCTTAAACTAATATTGGACCGAAACGTCCTTAAACTAATATCGGACCGAAACGTCCTTAAACTAATGATGGACCACTATGTCCTTAAACTGATATTGGACCACCATGTCCCTAAACTGGCATAATAGAGCCCAAATGCTCTTTTGTCGGATCTAAACGATCTCGTTAAGTCGATCTTAGTCCCAAACTGGACTAACGTATCCTTAACAACCGTTTAAGTTGATCTTAGCCTCAAATATGGCTAACGCATCCTTAAATCTTCCAACAAACTTTAGTCCCAAATTGGACTATAAATTCCCCCAATCAACTTTGGCTCAAGGGTACATCTCTGAACTCCTCTGACACTTGTCGTTGTAATTCTTCAACGTCGTCAGAGAGGTGACGGGTCCCGGCGACCATACATGCAATGGACCACCATGTCCCTAAACTGGCATAATAGAGCCCAAATGCTCTTTTGTCGGATCTAAACGATCCCGTTAAGTTGATCTTAGTCTCAAACAGGACTAACGTATCCTTGACGAACGTTTAAGTCGATCTTAGCCGCAACGCGACTAAGGCATCCTTAAACTAAAAACACCAAACCCAAATCTAAGTAAATACGGATTTGGACTAATCCACGTCCTACGGGCGATGGTATTACTCAGTCTCCGTATACAATCCACGGGTAACCACAAACAAAACAAACACCCACGACACGAAGTGAAATTCTGGAGAAGGAGAAAGTTATTACCGCGAAGCGGTAGCGTAATTAACTGCAGGGGCTTGCGCCTGCAGGGAAGAGCGTCCCCACAATCAAAAACTCCTCTAGCATGGGGGAATCTGACAAAGTCTGCTATATCGGCCGCATCCGTCTAAACCTTCGATACACGGTGCCATAAATCAACTTGGCATCTTCGGAGAGGTGGACGGATAAAACCAAATAGCATCTGCCCCGAATCTCAGCGTCAGGCCATCGCGGTCCTGTGCGCCGTCCTTCGGAAGGGAACAGATTCTGGCACGCCCGGTGGGACCTTTTCCTTTTTCCACTCCACACTTCGTGTGTCGTCTTCGCGAACCAATCGCGGTTCGTTAAAAATGGTTGCCTGTGGATTTCAAGTTTACTAAGATTTGGTCTCTCATTTGGTACAGAAGAAAAGAAAACAAGCATCGATGGCCTCAACCTGTTCAAAGTGCTCCAACTGCGGTTGCAGCTCGCGTCCGGCCTCAACTGGGGGCATAACCTACGGGCCCCAAGCGGCTTCTTTGTTCACCATGCCAGTGGAACAGGTAACTCAAGCCACCACTGGGCTCTTCTTCGGGACCATGCTCCCGCCAATGAGCTTTAGCACTCCTATGCCCGGACAAGAAGCTCCTAAGAAGTCGGTCTTCGATCGACTTTCAATTAATGCGGCCCCTGTCGACGGATCGTCCGCTACCAAACCGACAGCCTCTGTTTTCACCAGGCTAAATCTGAACTCTAAAATGGCTGTCCAAAGGAAGGCAATAACTGCTGCCCCAGAAGTCGTCAAGGCGGCTTCCCCTATCAAAGAGTCAGTCTTTTCAAGACTAACGATTCCTGCTCCTGCATCTGCTCAGGGATCCGTCTTCGGCAGGTTGAATATCACCCCTCAGAAGACAACCTCAGTCTTTAAGAGATTAACACCGGCGGCGCCTCATTCAGACAGGGGGCAAAAAGAAACTATCTCAATCTCTGAGCCAATCCCAACGGCTCGCCGTGCTCGACGTCGCCATTGGCAACGAGTGAGGAAGGCAGGGGGCAACTCTCCCTCAGGGCTAACTCCACCGGCTCCAGTGGTGGAAGACAACGCTGCTATCCCAACCGGGAACAGCTTTGAACTGCTGAGGAGGGTACGGAAGAACTCTCCCACCGCTACACTGAAGAGATCTCCTCCACCTGCGGAGAGAGTTTCAGAAACGAAGCAAGAACAACCACCTCAATGGCTGTCCTCAAAAATATATAAAGTTTGGAGGAGGGTTCAAGACTTCGTGATTGATCCAGGTCACTCTCGTCACCAGAAAAAGGCGAAGGTGGAAAAAGACAAGGACCGTCCCATTAAACAACGGGGGACAACACCCGCTAGGATGCCCACTTCAACGGTTCCTTCAACCTCAACGGCCCACAAAAGAAGGAGGCCAGAGAAAACTCCCGCGTCAGTGGCAAAAGTTAAAAATGGCGAACCCAAACGCCCTAAGTCAGGGGGCATGATAGTTCATACAGTTTATGTAGCATCGGGAAAGGAGGATAGCCGCATGTCAACAGGTCATAGATCGCACACAAGGTCAGTGACCAAGGCTCAGGAGCAGCAGCAGAAGCTCCAAGAGATGATGAACGCTATGGCCGCACTTATAGGGCCAAAAGAAACCCCTGAAATGTCCTCGGACGAGCGTCAAGAACAAGAAACGGACGCTGAATTCCTTCGTCGCGTACTAGAGAAGAAGGATAAAGAGGCTGCGGAGCAGGCAGCCAACATAAAGAAGATGGCCCTCCTGTTCCAGGATATGGTGGGTATGATGATTCAATAAGATCCACCTGCTGAAGATCCCCCAATCATTCTTGAAGACGATAGGGGAGAGACGTCGAATCCTCCACCAGTTTTGTTCGCAGCTAAAGAGGATACAATCTCCAAAGCTGATTTGGATGAATACATCGCCCAGCAAATAAGGGTTCATCATGCAACCGAAACAGCCGGCCAAGTCGTGAAAACGGGGAGACCATATCCGAGTTGGTACGATCAAATCAAATACCCGCCAGGTTATACGATTCCCAAGTTCCATGTCTACAAGGGGACGGGCAATCCTCACCAGCATGTTGCCCAGTTCAGGGCACTCTGCGGCAATACCGGTGGAGATGACAAGCTTTTACTTCGCCAGTTTGTTGGAAGCTTATCGGATACGGCGTTCGAATGGTACTCTGAGCTCCCGAACGACTCTATTAAAACCTTCGCGGAGATGGAGCTGTTGTTTACTCAGCGTTTTGCAAGCGCCAGTGAACGTACCCCGATGACAGCACTGATTAACGCCAGGGTAAAACCCGGCGAGACGTGGGTTCAGTACGCTATACGATGGCGGAACTTATGGTCAAAGTGTGAGCAGCGCATTGAAGAAGCTCCTGCGGTGGGTATGTTTGTGGGAACCCTCGATCCATAAGCAACCATCTCGCAATTTATGATGTTCTTCAAGCCGACAACCTTCCAGGCTTTGATTGACAAACTAGCGCAGATGGACCAGATGGGCCATAAACCCCCTCTCCCAAAGCCGGACTCCCGAAATGATAAAGGGAAGGGAAAAGCGATCGTTGTCGCTAATACCCAACAACAGCCGAATAATGCGAAGCCGGTTGTGCGTCAAGGTAATACGCGTCCGTGAAAGGTTCCTAGGCACACTAGTAAGGTCTCACAAGGCATCGAACATGCCAATATAAAATTTTTGGTGCCGAGAAACCCTAGACTACGGATCTTAAACTAGATGTTTAGGCGAAATGAAAACTTAGTTAACACTTAACTACTGGGATACGGAAATTACAACCTTTGTAGATCCGGATATCCACCTCCACGGCTCCGCAAGGGCGTCCTCTCGCTGTCCATCTTGAAGCTTGAACTCTCGTGACGGCTTCATCGGAGAAACGTGCGGAATAGGTCGTCGGCTTCGTGTCAAAGACGATCTACGTCGAGGTTGTACAAACTCAAGCTCCGACTTCACAAACTTATGAAACTTGTGAAGTAAACACCCAAAACAACTTGGCAAGAGGTAGAGGATGAAGAAATAGGAGGTGGGTTCACTTTAGATTTGGATTTCTCTCACTAAATCTCAAGTTGCCATTAGAGTGGCAAGCTTGAAGAAGAAGAAGAAGATGGAGCTCAAGAAAAGAATATGATAAGTCTTGTGATAAAAATCAATTTTAAATCAAATACTTATCATAACTTGAACTAGGGTTAAGTGTAGAGAATTAACCATGGTCACTTGGATGGGTTAGGGTTAAGCATGAAGATAAGGATGGTTAGCAAAGTCAAAGCTTCATGAAGCTTCAATATAAAACAAATAAAGCCACCATTCTTATCTTAATTCATTTCAAATAAATAAATAAACAAATAAATAAATAAACAAATATGCAAAACCCTAATTATCAAATTAACCATGGATTAATTCTATAAACTTAACTAAATGATCAAGTATCATCAAACATGATACAAAAATGTGCACGAAAGCATATCACATATACAATGTGCATCAAGTGAGAAAAATCCGTTTAAAATGAACCAATACTAGTTAATGCAAAGTAATATATCAAATATATAATTATGCATTAAATCATTAAATCAACATTTGATTCAATGATCCGGTCATGTCGCACATAACCGACTAGAATCCAATGTATCGATTTATCGAATGAATGATTCGATAACTAGGTCATATCGAATATAACCAATCGAAACATATATCGCGAGAATGAAATGCGGTATCACATACACGCATTATTCTCGGTCCTGCACATATCTCATATGCGCTCCTATTTCGTTTCACTTGAGCCAGGAAACCTCTGTGTAGGACTCTAAAGACTCGTCAATACGCCGGTAGCAGATGATGATCATATCAAGCATCCACAAGCCGCAAGCGGTCTGCTAAACGTAACGGCCACCCGGGTATTGAGCGATCAAAAGATCGACGAGCTAGCCCGCTCACACTCCTGCGAATCCGACCAGTAACACTTACCATACAGTCCGGTCTCTTCGTCTGATATGTCGCATATCAAGTCTAGGGGTGGTAAACGTCAGACCCCAATAACTCGATAAGTCGTGCCGATGTGAGGCTCATAACGGGTCGAGAAACTACTGGTAACACTTACCAGCAAATCTCTGATCAGCCCTGGCCAGGGACTTCCCTGTTACGGCCAATCGAGCACAGCGCAACATCAACCCCAAATACCGGGAGAGACGAAACCCCTCTTATCGCTCATTGCCTCCATGTGACTCGGGACTGTGCCCAAAGACCACCGTTTTGCATGCCCTCATGGACGTGGTAAGGTGGAGATCAAAGCACAGTGGGAATCACACAAGACTCTATGACGATCTCGGGTCTACAGACTAACATGTACAAGTGTCACCTGAGAACTGCCATCTGACGTGAGGTATAATACCATCTGGGAGTTCTCGGCGAGTCCGTCCAGTGTACCCAGTCTCCACTAAGCACCCGTATACCATCTCTGATGTCAAACACCAATGGATATGGGATCATCCATCGCCCATCACATGGGTCGAGAAGCGTATACGCTAGTCTACTCTGGTATATCGATGCCCCGTCTCGATACACCCACGACTAGGGACCTTGAAGGATGTACTTATGGACTACCATGTCCTCACTAGTATGATCTGCATCATAGTCCAGGTAGTCAAGTACAAATCCTAAGGGCTTTACCAACATGTAACTATAAGACAGTATAAAGAGACTAGTGTACATGTTAAGATAAAGAGCAACCAGATAGCATACTATCATGTCGAGCAAGAAAGTCATCTCTATATATGTCCAAGCATCCAATATAATATACATAATCTGTACAATACTGGCCTCTAGGGCATACATACAACTAACAATCTCCCACTTGCACTAGGGCCAGCTGCTGTAGTATCTCATACCGAGCATCCCGAAGAGTCTCTCAAACTGTATCTGGGGAATGGCCTTTGTGAGTGGATCCGCCGTGTTGTTCTTCGTGTCAACCCTCCTGACCTCGATCTCACGGCGATCAACTATCTCCCGGATCAGGTGATACCGCCTCAGAATATGCCTGGACCGCTGATGGGACCTGGGTTCCTTGGCCAAAGCCACCGCTCCATTGTTATCGTAATACAAAGGTATTGGATGCTCAATGGATGGAACCACTCCAAGTTCAGTAATGAACTTCTTGATCCAGACAGCCTCTTTGGCAGCATCGTTGGCAGCGATGTATTCAGCCTCCATCGTCGAGTCTGCCACGGTTTCCTGCTTGGAACTCTTCCAGCTAACCTCCCCTCCGTAAAGGGTAAAGACAAAGCCCGACTGCGACTTAGAGTCGTCCTTATCACTCTGGAAGCTCGAATCGGTAAAGGGCTCCACTTGGAGTTCTCCGTTACCATACACCAAGAACATATCTCTAGTCCTTCGCAAGTACTTGAGAATGCTCTTCACAGCTGTCCAGTGACTCTCTCCAGGATCAGCTTGATACCTGCTCACTACACTTAGTGAGTATGCTACATCGGGTCTGGTACATAGCATCGCATACATGATAGAGCCTACTGCCGAAGCATAGGGTATCCCTTGCATGCGAGCTCTCTCCAAATCAGTCTTGGGAGACATCTCTTTGGAGAGAGTGACTCCAGAGATCGTGGGCAAGTTCCCACGCTTGGACTCTTCCATACTAAACCTCTTTAGTATGGTGTCAATGTACCTGGATTGGGACAATCCCAAAATCCGTTTGGATCTATCTCTATAGATCCTAATCCCCAATATGCAGGAGGCATCACCAAGATCTTTCATTGAGAATCTTTGTGATAAGAAGAGCTTGACCGATTGCAGCATAGGAATATCATTTCCTATCAAGAGTATGTCGTTCACGTACAATACGAGGAAGACTACCTTACTCTTTGCCACCTTCTTGTAGATACAAGGTTCATCTGGGTTTTTGACGAAATCAAACTCTTTGATAACGACGTCAAAGCAGATGTTCCAACTCCGCGATGCTTGCTTTAATCCATAAAGGGATTTAAGCAGCTTGCACACCATCCCGCTGCTCCCACTGTCTACGAAGCCTTCTGGCTAAGTCATGTACACGCACTCTTCTAAATCACCATTTAGAAAGGCGGTCTTAACATCCATTTGCCAGATTTCGTAATCATGATATGCAGCGATGGCAAGCATGATCCGGATGGATTTAAGCTTAGCCACTGGAGAAAAGGTCTCGTCATAGTCCACACCTGGTCTTTGACGAAAACCCTTTGCTACAAGTCTAGCTTTGAAAGTCTCCACTTTCCCATCTACACCAAGTTTCTTCTTGAAGATCCACTTGCTCCCAATGGGTTTTACCCCTTCAGGAGCAACTTCCAAAGTCCATACTTTGTTGGTGTACATGGATTCCATCTCGGACCGCATAGCATCCAGCCATTTCACTGAGTCACCACTCGTGATGGCCTGCTCGAAACTAGTCGGGTCATCATCCTCCATGATGCAATCCTCGCTTCCACCATCCATGAGAAAACCGTAGTATCTCTCAGGTTGGCGAGGAACCCTACTAGATCGGCGGAGAGGCTGAGGTTCATTGGGAGCTACTGAATCCTCTGGTTCCACTAAATCTTCAGTTATAGTTTGTGTTTCTGGAATTTCTTCCAGTTCTACCTCAGAGCCACTAATCTCTTTTGCAAGAAATTCCTTTTCTAAAAAGGTGGCATGTTGAGCAACAAACATCTTTTGTTGTTCACTGTGGTAGAATAGATATCCATACGAATTGCTTGGATATCCTACAAACTTACAAAGAACTGATCGTGCCTCGAGTTTGTCCGGGTTTTGCTTTTTAACATAAGCCGGACAACCCCATATCTTAACTCTTTTAAGAGATGGTCTCTTTCCATTCCATATCTCATATGGAGTGGTAGGCACAGATTTAGTTGGAACTCTATTCAATAGGTATATGGCTGTCTCCAGCGCATATCCCCAGAAGGAAATAGGTAACTCAGCTGTGCTCATCATAGAGCGCACCATATCTAATAGGGTGCGGTTCCTTCGCTCCGATACACCGTTGTGCTGTGGTGTATATGGAGGAGTCAGCTGAGAGAGAATCCCATTCTCTTTTAGGAAGTCCAGGAATTCATTGTTTAAGTATTCTCCTCCTCGATCAGATCGTAGGATTTTAATACTTTTTCCGGTTTGGTTCTCAACTTCTTGCTTATATTCCCTAAATTTCTCAAAAGCTTCTGATTTGTGTTTCATCAGGAACACATACCCGAACCTAGAGAGATCGTCAGTGAATGTAATGAAGTATGAAGAACCATCCCTGGCATGTGTAGACATGTGACCGCATACATCACTATGTATCAGTCCCAAGAGTTCGGTAACTCTTTCTCCGTGTCCCGTAAACGGAGTTTTGGTCATCTTGCCTTTGAGACATGACTGGCAAGTGTCATAAGATGAAAATTCAAACGGATTTAAATATCCATCTTTATGCAACTTAGCTAGTCGTGTCGCATTGATATGACCCAGTCTACAATGCCACAAGAAGGATTCGTTGAGTTCAGAACTCTTCCTCTTGTGTGTGTTTGTTATGCTCAGAACTGTTGATTGATTTAGAACATAAATGCCATTGCACAACGTGCCTGATCCAACCAACTTTTGGTCATGGAAAATGTTCATAACATTGTCCAGCAATACAAAATTATATCCCTCTTTACTCAATAAAGAAACCGATATAATGTTGCATATCAGGTTCGGCATGTAATAGCATTCGTTCAGAACCAATGTATCACCAGTTGGTAATACAAGGTGATATTCCCCGACAGTCTTAGCTGCAACAATTGCACCATTTCCAACTCTAATGTCTTTATCACCTTCTCTAAGTTCTCTACCTTTCTTAAGCCCATGTAACTGATTACATATATGGGATCCTGACCCGGTATCCAATACCCAGGACGTAGAGCAAATGGAGAAACAGTTCTCAGTAACGAACACACCCGAAGAAAATGCATCAACATGTACTTTCTTCATTCGGGTGGCATGGGAATCCTGGTATTCCCCTATATCCTGTTCATTCCTATAACTCTTATAAGAAAGAACGGAACCAACTTTCCCCAGCACAGTATAACATACGGGTTCGGTCAATACATCCATATTATTATCTTGATTAAGGCATGAAATGGTCGCTACCTGGAGAGAGAGAGAAGAAAACACTTTAGCGTAAGCTCGTGCAAGATCAGATTGGTTATTATCTTATCTAATCAGGATGGCTCCCACTGCTTTTTATCAAATCTTCCTCCAAACCCTAAAAGGAAAGACTAGCCGGGATTAATTACACACTACAAGTTCGCCAATCTTTCAGCCAGGCCAGTGTCGGTACTTTGAGGGAGGTCCCCCGTGCTTTCGCACGAACCTAATTAATGTAAACCTCGTTTTCCCAGAGGCGTAACCTCGTTAACACCTTTCTAGACACCTACTTGATCGGCTAATTGCACTGTGTAAAACTCTCCCAGGAGTAACTCTTACTCGCAGTGGGTATCGGGATCCAACTATCTCATAGAAGGTATGCAATCTCATTGCAAATTTCAACACTTGAAATTCCCGATAATATTTTTGCCCCTAGCAACTTATGACCTTGGCTAAGGTCAACAAATCATAA
Source organism: Agapanthus africanus (assembly GCA_030015575.1). Classification (NCBI taxonomy): domain Eukaryota; kingdom Viridiplantae; phylum Streptophyta; class Magnoliopsida; order Asparagales; family Amaryllidaceae; genus Agapanthus; species Agapanthus africanus. The sequence continues at coordinate 426,056,852 of CM057347.1, read as the reverse complement.
GCGCTAGTCAAGTTCAACCCGTCATTTCCTGATTGAATCAAACCCACCCGTACGACCCTTGGCTAAGGTCAACAAAGTCGCACGACTGCCCTAACTCAATCACATCTCATGTTTTAGCAGATAAATACTAATTAGCTACTGTACACCACGCCTTGGCTAAGGTCAACAAACGCAGCACGAATACTAACTAGTCTCTATCTGAAATGACGGAGGGCTACGCAGGTTTTTCTGAAAACCTAGAGCGTAATGAACTTGATATCGTTGTAGAATCAAATGAAGTTTTGAAATGGAGTGATTTTGAGGCTTTTCTAGTTTTGCTAAAGGAGTCACTCCCGGTGAAGGGATCTCGGTCCTTTCCTCGTCGAATGAGGTGCGGGATATATCATATATATCGCTGTGCAAAGCAAAAACGCAAAAGCAGTCAAAAGCAAACCGAGTGTGTAGCATCTGCCAGTTATTGCTAAAGGAGTCACTCCCGGTGAAGGGATCTCGGTCCTTTCCTCATCGAATAAGGTGCAGGGTATATCATATATACCACTATGCAAAGCAAGAACTGTAGCTACCTGTTTTATTTTAAAATCTGATTCTACAACATCATAGGTTTCTTTTCTTTCATTAATCACATTAATGAAGTCCCATCATATAAATACCTAAACATCACAGATAGATATGACGTACACTTATGCCATCCGCATTCGCCTCGATGTCCCCTCGTGCACCGTTAGGTTAGGTAACTAACGACAGAGCAGGGCAGGGCTAGCGCGGGTGTAAAACATAAGTAACGTCTATATAATATATCATATATACTATATACTATATCCATCACAGAATCACAACACAGATATCGCAGCAGAATAAACATATGAAATATTGGATATACTAGGACGTCCGTGTTTTCAATACGAGCCAGTATAAAACACGGATTCCACGGTCGTGATGAATAGCCAATCCCACACCCCTAGACCCCTACGAGAGCGGCAAGCAACCCTGCCAATTCTAGGGTTAGGAGACCCGGACTCGACTCCTCGAGTTGGTCTCCCACTGGACCCCAGAACCCGGTTACTTGTGCTCCCCTCCTTGGGTCTATCCTAATGCGGAAAAGTAAATAATATACAAAAGGTGGCATCTTCCGCTACCTGGAAGTGCCCCAAATAAAAGAATATTACATACAAGTTTTTACATGAATGAAAATGAAAAACACTCATCTCACATAAAAACCCCCGGCTATTCGAACACGACGATCCAATATAACATATCCAGCAACACATAATATCACATGTCATCAACGTAAGTAAGTATGCATACCCCAATTGTCGTTGACGTATAGCAACGAAACCGGCGATATGAACATACTACACTTACGGTCACAGAAAAGAAAGTGTAAAACTACAACAATTGGAATCCGCAACTTCTTTAGACATCACATGCCTAACAGTTACAAACCCCGCATTTTAGTCTCATTATCGAAAACTCTTTTCAATATCGTATGGGACTAAACTGCTAGATTTATAACATTCATCCAGTTATCTCATAACTGTTTGTGAATTCCAATTATTGTATCCAATTCCGGATAAATAGAATATATTAAACTTTCTGATCGAACATTCGAACACCCAAGTTTTCCCGACACCGATCAACACATGAAATAGGTTCAAAAACATTCACTTCATGCCTCAGTACCAACGGTCCAGCCGTAGAAGGGTCAAGCCAACGCCTCACATGTGGCACGCCGTACTGCCCCAAACCCGAAGGTTCAAAGGGCAGTTCAAGACGGTCACATAATCGAGTTAAGGTTTGTTGTCTTCTAGAGGGACCATCGCGTTACTTGCACTACTTCGAACGTCTTTTAACCACAGAAAAATCCAACACTTGGAATTATTCCGGCAGGGGAAAACCTGGGTATTTATATCCGGTCGAACTCTTTAACATATTCTACAGTTATCTGGAAAAACACAAAAACGAAATTTGATAATCCGATCGAATCATTGATTCCCTATACAACCCCAGAATACACTTCTGTAAAGTCACAATAAAAATACCCCAGAAAATACAGCATTATGTTATATGAGTTACTGTGCAGAAAACATTAAACAGTGGAACAGTAAGGCCGCGGAACCGCGGCACATGCCTAGCATGTGCCGCGCTTCCGCGGTGGAAAAGTTGATTCAGGTCCTCGTATTTCACAGTAATTCACACAACACCCTGCTTGATTTTCTGAATAATTTTAATTGACAAAAATCCGAATTTTTAGAAAAAGTCCAGAGAGCATTTTACGGTTTTGGATTTCGGTTCGATCGGGTTTCAAACGTCGTCGGGACTTCGCCTAAGGCTCTAGCTTGGCTCTGATACCAGTGAAAGGTTCCTAGGCACACTAGTAAGGTCTCACAAGGCATCGAACATGCCAATATAAAATTTTTGGTGCCGAGAAACCCTAGACTACGGATCTTAAACTAGATGTTTAGGCGAAATGAAAACTTAGTTAACACTTAACTACTGGGATACGGAAATTACAACCTTTGTAGATCCGGATATCCACCTCGACGGCTCCGCAAGGGCGTCCTCTCGCTGTCCATCTTGAAGCTTGAACTCTCGTGACGGCTTCATCGGAGAAACGTGCGGAATAGGTCGTCGGCTTCGTGTCAAAGACGATCTACGTCGAGGTTGCACAAACTCAAGCTCCGACTTCACAAACTTGTGAAACTTGTGAAACTTGTGAAGTAAACACCCAAAACAACTTGGCAAGAGGTAGAGAATGAAGAAATAGGAGGTGGGTTCACTTTAGATTTGGATTTCTCTCACTAAATCTCAAGTTGCCATTAGAGTGGCAAGCTTGAAGAAGAAGAAGAAGATGGAGCTCAAGAAAAGAATATGATAAGTCTTGTGATAAAAATCAATTTTAAATCAAATACTTATCATAACTTGAACTAGGGTTAAGTGTAGAGAATTAACCATGGTCACTTGGATGGGTTAGGGTTAAGCATGAAGATAAGGATGGTTAGCAAAGTCAAAGCTTCATGAAGCTTCAATATAAAACAAATAAAGCCACCATTCTTATCTTAATTCATTTCAAATAAATAAATAAACAAATAAATAAATAAACAAATATGCAAAACCCTAATTATCAAATTAACCATGGATTAATTCTATAAACTTAACTAAATGATCAAGTATCATCAAACATGATACAAAAATGTGCACGAAAGCATATCACATATACAATGTGCATCAAGTGAGAAAAATCCGTTTAAAATGAACCAATACTAGTTAATGCAAAGTAATATATCAAATATATAATTATGCATTAAATCATTAAATCAACATTTGATTCAATGATCCGGTCATGTCGCACATAACCGACTAGAATCCAATGTATCGATTTATCGAATGAATGATTCGATAACTAGGTCATATCGAATATAACCAATCGAAACATATATCGCGAGAATGAAATGCGGTATCACATACACGCATTATTCTCGGTCCTGCACATATCTCATATGCGCTCCTATTTCGTTTCGCTTGACCCAGGAAACCTCTGTGTAGGACTCTAAAGACTCGTCAATACGCCGGTAGCAGATGATGATCATATCAAGCATCCACAAGCCGCAAGCGGTCTGCTAAACGTAACGGCCACCCGGGTATTGAGCGATCAGAAGATCGACGAGCTAGCCCGCTCACACTCCTGCGAATCCGACCAGTAACACTTACCATACAGTCCGGTCTCTTCGTCTGATATGTCGCATATCAAGTCTAGGGGTGGTAAACGTTAGACCCCAATAACTCGATAAGTCGTGCCGATGTGAGGCTCATAACGGGTCGAGAAACTACTGGTAACACTTACCAGCAAATCTCTGATCAGCCCTGGCCAGGGACTTCCCTGTTACGGCCAATCGAGCACAGCGCAACATCAACCCCCAATACCGGGAGAGACGAAACCCCTCTTATCGCTCATTGCCTCCATGTGACTCGGGACTGTGCCCAAAGACCACCGTTTTGCACGCCCTCATGGACGTGGTAAGGTGGAGATCAAACCACAGTGGGAATCACACAAGACTTTATGACGATCTCGGGTCTACAGACTAACCTGTACAAGTGTCACCTGAGAACTGCCATCTGACGTGAGGTATAATACCATCTGGGAGTTCTCGGCGAGTCCGTCCAGTGTACCCAGTCTCCACTGAGCACCCGTATACCATCTCTGATGTCAAACACCAATGGATATGGGATCATCCATCGCCCATCACATGGGTCGAGAAGCGTATACGCTAGTCTACTCTGGTATATCGATGCCCCGTCTCGATACACCCACGACTAGGGACCTTGAAGGATGTACTTATGGACTACCATGTCCCCACTAGTATGATCTGCATCATAGTCCAGGTAGTCAAGTACAAATCCTAAGGGCTTTACCAACATGTAACTATAAGACAGTATAAAGAGACTAGTGTACATGTTAAGATAAAGAGCAACCAGATAGCATACTATCATGTCGAGCAAGAAAGTCATCTCTATATATGTCCAAGCATCCAATATAATATACATAATCTGTACAATACTGGCCTCTAGGGCATACATACAACTAACAGTCCGTACGTAGACCTTGAGGAGAGACTAGGGCGTCCTTACTCCTTTCCCCGTGATAAAACGAAGAGGTTATTCGAGCTGGCGTTGCGCAACAGACTCATAAATTTGCCGGATCCAAAACGTCTGTTGCAACCAAGTGACGTCAACGAGCCCAACTACTGTCCTTATCATCGAGTACTAGGCCATCCGATCGAAGATTGCTACGTTTTCAAGAATTGGCTTGAAAACCAGTACCGACAGGGTAAGTTCGCGTTATCTGACAAATGGAAGGTGAATCCCCCGCAGCCCCACACCTCTAAGAGGACGAATACGCCGGGGGCAACATGCTCCGTCATTGAAGAAGCTCCTTGGGAGGTTGTATTATCAGCCAAGACAAAGAGGATGCTAAACGATCTTCAGACATGTCCAGCGATCGAGTGGAAGAACCCGTTGGAACCGCAGGTCATTGAAGGGATGTTGAAACCGCGTCCAACTCCAAAGACCGATGGTGGTGGCTCAAGCACTCGCAACCAGTCGTCAAAATCTTCGAAAAAGAAAAAGAAGAAATCTACGAAGCCCGTGAAGCCTGGGGGCAAACGTACGAACTTACAAAAGCAAATTGACGCGTTGGAAGAATACAACCAAAAGGCGCGGACTCCCATTACATTCCAAGAGTTCCTCAATCATGTCTTTCAAGAAGAAGATGAAGGAGAAAGTTCATCGGATGAATCCGAGGAATATGTGGCGAGCTGTCATATGATTTCCCATTCGACCACGAACGATGAGGAGACTCCTTGCACCGGAAAGCTGGGGGCAGATCCCGAACCAAAAGTTTTAGGGCCACCAGAGGAAATAACCGACGCATTCCTTAATGAAGCTCGGTTGAAAAGTAAAGCTGATCGGGAGTGCGAGGCGGCTATATTTGAAAGGGCCAAGCGCCAGCGACTTGAGGAAGGAGCTGAGACGATCCCGCTGGAGCAAAACACCTCCGCTACCGACAAAAGCCAATTCAAGATGAGGAAAAAGTTCGCTAAGGCCATATCAATGGGCATGAAGCTACCATCCTCTGAAGGAAACATCGCCGGTGAAGTGAAAACGCACCCCTCGTATTGCTTATATCATCGGAGGATTTCGCACCCCACTGAAGAGTGCAAAGCTTTCGATAAATGGTGGCAAGGATATGTTGCTTATCGACAACGCTTTAAGCGGGAAAAACGTAAAACTCGTCGGGAGCAAAGAAATACGACCGAAGGGCTTAAAAGAACTGCTGGCGATTGTTGCATGGTTTACATCGGTGGATCACAAGTGCCTACATTCGGGAGTGATTCTGATGAAGAACTAGAACTTGCCCCTCTCTTCAAAGAGTCCACTTCGAGAACAGAAGAAGAACCAAAGGTTTGCGAAAATATCCGGCTACGTAATCGCACGCTGCCCGAAAAGAACCTCGGACCCTCGAACAGAAAAGATAAAGGGAAAGAAAAGGTCTCTGAAGATATCATTTTAGATGACCAAGTGACGGAAGAGTTAAACGCCAAGAATCCGCCGAAGAGAAATAAGGTAGACTACAACGTTTTGGCGCATCTGAGGAAGCTGCCCTTACAGCTCAGCATTCTTGACGCCCTTTTGCTATCAAAAGAGGCGAGAGATTCGTTGATTAAGGCGCTCCAAGACCCGGAATAATTCCAAGCATGCCTGGCCGAGGAAAAGATGAAGGATGAATTCGAGGAAGTGCACACGGCTGATGTTACTTTTGGCGATGAAGACTTTCTACTTGGGACGTGCTAACACAATCGCCCTCTCTATGTCTCGGGATACTGCCATGATAGAAGGATAGGCAAAATCCTGATCGATAACGGGTCGTCTGTTAACCTACTCAACGTGCGGATGTTGAAGGAAATCTGCATGAGCGTCCAGCACCTTGCTCGAGACAAGATCACCATCTCCGGGTTCGACTCCCAATCGTCAAAGACTCTTGGATCTGTGATACTGACGCTACGCTTCGGGCTACTCGTCACGGACATTAAGTTCCACGTCATAGACGCCAAGACATGCTACAACGCTTTGCTCGGCCGACCATGGTTACAGGAGTACAACATCATCCCTTCTACACAACATCAGTGTATGAAGTATTTTAAGGATGGTTTCGAGTATACCGTGACGGGAGAACTGAACCCGTTCTCTGTGAACGAGGTCCGCAAATACGAAGATGCCAAATACTTCTTGCCGGATTTCGAAGACACGGAGAAGTGTCACAAGCCGGAGAATAAAACTAACGCCACCATCCCTGTCTTCGACAGTGATACCGAGGAGGAAGAGGAGATCGTTTATTCGGGTCCACCCCAACATAACAAGCCAGGACCGTCCACTCCTACATTGGTCTTTGGTAGCGATTCGGAGGATGAGGTCCATGTCGTATTCTCTGCTCGACCTTCAATACAAGCTTCCGCTGATGAAGAGCAAAGTCTACAAGTCGCCATGGTGCCGCCTAAACATCATAAAGAACTGGACGCACTTAATATCTACAGTGTAGAAGAGCTGCGGACATTCTATATCCCTCCCAGGCGAGAAAACGAGAAAACAATTCTGTTTTACCGCTCTGAAGAAACCAATGTGAAAAAAGAAATCTGGCATGGCGCAGATCCTGCGCTCGACAGGCTTCAGCCTATCCGTCTTCCCAGATATTATACAGAGGGTTTGAAGAAGCTGCTGAAACGCCAGGGGATATCCTTCAAACAGACCGTTAGAGAGGCCAAATTCTATGACAGGGTCTGGAACATTCCCGGGACCCAACGCAAACCGCCTAACGGGAGAATGGAAACAAGAGGGCTTGGATACATCCGGTCAAAGAAACGAGAGTTACTACTCGGCTGCTACGTCGTGTATGACCTTGATGAAGAGCGGATGCTCAATGGAAGGACGCTAATCCTAAGCCAGTGAAAGTTCCAGATGCAAAAGAGCCCAGTCCCTCGTTCGAGGAACAAATGGACAGACTTATAAAGAAAGCTGGTCAAAAAGTCCGAGATGATCACAACCGTGAGACGGCCATCTACGAGAAAGCCAAGACGCAACGCCTTCTCCAACAGGCCGTAAAGGATGAAAATGCCGCCCCTTATCAACCCGTTATAAAGAAGGCTCGGCTCAAAAGCAGAAATAAGTCGAAAGGCCAAAAAGGCACTCAACAACAACAAAGCAGGGCTAAGAAGCCACGCAAATGGGAGTCGAGCGTTATTGATCTATCCCTTATAAAGAAAATGGGGCGAGCATACTCGTTTTCTCGGGACAAGACGAAGAAAATACTTGATCTCGCCTTGAAACATCAAATGCTTACATTGCCGGAGTCTAAACACCCTGAACAAGCAGGCGAAGCCTCACACCCGGACTATTGCTCTTACCATCGAGTAGTAGGTCATCCTCTTGAAGATTGCTTCACCTTCAAGAATTGGGTCGAAGATCAATATCAGCTTGGTAAATTCGCTCTGTCCAACAACTGGAGGGTAGCACCACCACAAAAGCACGAGCCTAAGGCCACGAAAGAAAAACCAGTTCCACATTGGGATTGGAAGCGAATTCGTACCTGTCACATGATAACAATACTACAAGACTACGGAGCTCGGGGCTTTTAGATTCCCTGTAGAAGAATCCGAGAACATGGACAGCCTTCCCTGGTGCCTCGAAAACAGCAATGATGAGGTGATCTCATAATTTCCCCCAGCTCCGAAAGAACTGGAGAATGGAATACATACCACTGTAGATAACCTTAAGAAAATTGAGTTGGGGACGATAAACGATCCGCGACCGACATTCGTCAGAGAGCTGCTGTCTGAAGAGAGGGTGGCTGCGTTAAAAGACGTCCTTGTACAGCATAAAGATTGCTTCGCATGGAACTATTCCGAGATGCCGGGACTAGATCCAGAAGTTGCTGTACATAGACTGGCGATATCCTCGGGTGTCAAGCCAGTCAAACAAGAGCCGAGAAGAATGCGGCTCGAGCTCGAGATGAGCATCAACGCTGAAGTCAAAAAGATGATAGACTCCGGCTTTATCCAGGAGGTTCAATACCCTGAATGGATTGCTAATATCGTCCCAGTGATGAAGAAAAATGGGACGGTGCACATATGCGTGGACTTTCGGGATCTCAACAAAACCTGCCCGAAGGATGATTTCCCAGTACCAGTCACCGAACTGATGATAGACAATACGTCCACGCATGAGATTTTCTCATTCATGGACGGCTCATCAGGATATAATCAAATAAAAATGCATCCTGAAGACCAGAAACATACGGCTTTCCGGACTCCTTTGGGAATATTCTGTTACAAGGTGATGCCCTTTGGTTTAAAGAACGCCGGTGCCACCTACCAAAGGGCCATGACGAAGATCTTCGATGACCTTATACACGAAATCGTCGAATGCTATATCGACGACCTCGTTGTTAAAAGCAAATCATATAAGGAACATCTCGAGCATCTGAAGACCGTATTTCAACGTCTTCAGCAATACAACTTGAAGATGAATCCGCTCAAGTGTGCATTCGGAGTTTCCTCAGGAAAATTCCTGGGATTCATTGTTCGACACCGGGGTATCGAAATAGATCCGTCCAAGATCAAGGCAATCATGGAAATGCCTCCACCGAGGACTCTCAAACAGTTGCGGTCTCTCCAAGGGAAGCTCGCATACATACGGCGATTTATAGCCAATCTTTCAGGCAAGTGCCATCCCTATAGCCACCTGATGAAGAAGGGAACCCCATTCGTCTGGGATCAAAGATGCCAAAGCGTGCTAGACGAGATCAAGCAATACCTGCAGAACCCGCCAGTGTTGGCTGCTCCGGTTAAGGGAAAGCCTCTCATTCTTTATACAACTGCTCTCGAAGGTTCTTTAGGCGCATTATGGGCGCAGGAGAATGACCAGGGAAAAGAAAGAGCACTCTACTACTTAAGTCGAGTTCTGCTGGGGGCAGAAAGCAACTACTCCCCCATTGAAAAACACTGCTTAGCGTTGATCTTCGCAATAACAAAGCTTAGACATTACGCATTAGCACATGAAGTCCATCTCATTTCAAAGGTGGACCCTCTCAAATACCTAATGTTAAAGGCCATATTGACGGGACGACTCGCTAAATGGGCCCTGCTCTTAATGGAGTTCTCGATAACGTACCGACCTCTCAAGGCAGTGAAAGGCCAGGCCATCGCCGACTTCCTTGCTGAGCACCCGATACCTGCCGATTCTCCCCTGAATTGCGATTTGCCAGACAAGCATGCGTTTGACGCAATCGACGGTGGTGATACCCGTTGGGAGCTTTATTTCGATGGAGCATCTTCCATGAAAAAGCACAAACGAAGTACGTCAATGATCAAATCGGGAGTAGGCCTTATCTTCGTGACCCCACAAGGAGGAATAATGCGCTTCGCTTTCTCCTTAACAGAGCAGAGAACGAATAATGAAGCTGAATATGAAGCTTTGATAGCAGGTCTCGAAATCGCCATTGACATGGGAATTGAAAGCCTCCTCATATATAGGGACTCCCAGCTAGTCGTCAGTCAAGTGAACGGCGAGACGAAGCATGCAAACCGGAATTGGTAACATACGGGGAAAAGGTGCAACAACTGCTGACCCAAATTCCCTCCTATACTTTGGAAAGTATACCACGCGCAGAAAATAGCAAAGCGGACGCGTTAGCTAAGCTCGCTAAAGAACTGGCTGACGAGAACCTCGATGAGGTTAGAATCATGGTACAAAGTCGTCGGGTGCTCGCCCCCGCAGAAATACCTCCGGGATCACCCGAAGAGAAGGGAGTGACTGAACAAGCGACCTTACAAATAAAAGACCATAAGAAGGTCGAGGATTGGAGGGAGGTCTTTATAGACTACTTCAAATCCCACCAAATGCCCGAAGATGCGTCCGCACGACACCAGCTCATGAAACGAGCTCTGTCTTTCGCCTTCGTCAATGATACTCTATACAAGAGGTCATTCGATTCTCTGTGGCTGAGGTGCTTAGGACCGGACAAAGCGGAAAGAGTCGTTCAAGAGGTTCATGATGGAATCTGCGGTTCTCACCAAGCAGGCCCAAAGATGAAGTTAAAGATCAAACGGATGGGCTACTACTGGCCCACGATGATTTAGGACTGCCTCGAATATGCGAAACAATGTCACTCTTGCCAAATTCATGGGGACTTCATCCATCAGCATCCCAATCCACTACTCCAACAGTGGCTAGCTGGCCGTTCGAAATGTGGGGAACTGATATAGTCGGCCCCATCGAACCAGCATCGTCTAGGGGACATCGTTTCATCCTGGCGACGACTGACTACTTCTCCAAATGGGCAGAAGCAGTACCGTTGAGAGAAGTGAAGACGGAGAATATCCTCCATTTCTTCAAAACGCACGTCATATAACGGTTTGTAACCCCGAGGCGGATCATCTCCGATAACGGGCCAGCCTACCGAAGTCATAAAATCAGCCGCTTCGCACAGCAGCATAACATAGACTGGAGATATTCCTCAGTCTATAATCCACGAGCTAACGGTCTCGCCGAGGCCTTCAACAAGACCTTGACGAAAATTATAAAGAAAACAGTGTCCCGAAATAAGAAAGACCGGCATGAGAGACTGCAAGAAGCTCTTTAGGCGTATCGAACCACGTTCAAGACAGCCAAAAACACAACGCCATACGCGTTGGTGTTCGGTACGGAAGCAATACTCCCCCTCGAGATAGAATTACCCTCTCTGCGAGTGGCAGTTCACTACGAGCTAACGGATGAAGAAAATGCTCACCTACGGTTTGAAGAGCTGGATGCTCTTGATGAAACCCGGCTCCTAGCACAACAAAAGCTGGAAGCTTACAAAGTAAAGATGACGCGCTCATATGAAAAATTGACCCGACCAAGGATATTCCGCCAAGGCGAACTCGTGCTAGTGGTCAAAAGGCCTATGATCCCCAATCGCGCCAAGCGGGGAAAATTCGAGCCAAACTATGAAGGTCCGTACATCATAGATAAGGTCTACCAGGGTGGGGCCTACCTACTTATGGATATGCATGGTGAAAGGCCTTTCAGGCCGATAAACAATCGCTTCCTGAAGAAATACCACGCTTAATGAGCCACAGCCTAGGTCAATGATAGATGACGACGATTATGTCCGCTCGCTATCTTCCTAAGCTCAAGTTTTATAAGCAGTAGCCAGCCTCTCAATGTTGGACCAAAATGTCCTTAAACTAATAGCGGACCGAAATGTCCTTAAACTAATAGCAGACTGAAACGTCTTTAAACTAATACCGCAGCATCCTTAGGCTGACGAGATGAATAAAAAAAATATAATAATAAATAAATAAAGAAAAAATATAATAAATAAAAAACGGTATGTCCATAAGCAAAATGGGCACGGATGAAAACCCGAAAGGGCTTCGTGAGTAAAAACAGCAGGGCTACCGACGAGTGTTCGTGAAAACCCGAAAGGGAGCGACCTCGTAAAAAAAAAGAGAGAAAAAGAAAATAAAAAGAATAAAAAAAACGGTATGTCCATAAGCAAAATGGGCACGGATAAAAACCCGAAAGGGCTCCGTGAGTAAAAACAGCAGGGCTACCGGCGAGTGTTTGTGAAAACCTGAAAGGGCGCAACCTCGTTAAAGAACACTTACAAGATCCTCTCGACCTTGTAGGGAGAAATCACCCGCGTGAGATCCTTACGACTCACAAGGGAGCAACACACTTAGGGATCCCCACGATTCCTAAAGAGAAAATACACTTGCGAGATCCTCACGACTCGTAAGGAGAACTCTCTTATGGGACCCTCACGGCTCGTAAGAGTTGAAAGTCTTAAGTTACAGAGACCTAAACCTGTGCTTAAGCTACCCCCACAACTTCCGATATTGCCCTATAAGTGGTCCAACACGGGCTCTTGTATACAATCCATGGGCGCGAATAAACATTTCCCTAATCAAGTCTCATCCGAGACTGGGGATATGTTCGCATGGTGAACAACCCTTGTAAATCCTCTCGATTTATGAGGAGAAAATCCTCCTGTAGGATCCTTACGACTTACAGAGGAAACGAACACTTAGGAATCCTCACGAGTCCTAAGGAGAAAACACACCTACAAGATCCTCACGACTTGTAGGAAGAAATACCTTTGTGAGACCCTTACGGCTCATGAAGTCAAAAGCCTTAGTCGACAGGACCTTAACCCTGTTCGCTAAGCCACCCTTGTTCGACATCGACAGAGGCAAATGATGATTCGCTCCTAGTAATATCCCAGTTGTAGCGGTGCTGATGCCTAAATCGGCGTCTAATTTCAGGTTTACGGCGAAAAGCCAGTAGGCCGCACATGCATATGAAATAGCCGAAATGATGGGGCAACTTTCAATAAAAAGCAGCAAGTGAAAATGTATGCATGAAAAATAGCCGAAATGATTGGGCAACTCGCAATAAAAAGCAGCGAGTAAAAATAAAATAAATAGCCGAAATGATTTGGCACCGCGAAAAATAGCCGAAATGATTGGGCAATCGCGACCTTCGCGATATAAAAGCTGAAATGATAGAGTATCGCGGAAATAAAACAAAAAAAAAGGAAGATGATAAAACTTTGGCCCTACAGTTAAGATCACATCGATCCCTGTATACAATCCAAGGGCATAAACAAAGAGGGAACCATACTTTCCCAGCAGGCTCCGCCAGAAGGCGAAGCTAAATCTCGACGGTTCAGTCCAACTCCGAAGAAACCAGTATCTTCATCAGACTCCTCGACTCACGGATACAAACACTCCTTGACGAGAGCCTCCTGATCCGCGTCGACTCGCAGAGCCATCAGCGTCTCCGTGGGAATCCTCGACTCGTTTCAAACCCCAAGGAAACAAATAATCCTTGGCACTAGGGAAACAAATAATCCCTAGCAAACTCCTCGACTCACGGATACAAACACTCCTTGACGAGAGCCTTCTGATTCGCGTCGACTCGCAGAGTCACCAGTGCCTCCGTGGGAATCCTCGACTCGTTTCAAACCCCAAGGAAACAAATAATCCTTGGCGCTAGGGAAACAAATAATCCTTAGCAAATTCCTCAACTCACAGATACAAACACTCCTTGACGAGAGCCTCCTGATCCGCATCGACTCGCAGAGCCACCAGTGCCTCCGTGGGAAATCCTCGACTCGTTTCAAACCCCAAGGAAACAAATAATCCTTGGCGCTCGGGAAATAAATAATCCCTAGCAAACTCCTCGACTCACGGATACAAACACTCCTTGACGAGAGCCTCCTGATCCGCGTCGACTCGCAGAGCCACCAGCGTCTCCGTGGGAATCCTCGACTCGTTTCAAACCCCAAGGAAATAGATAATCCTTGGCGCTCGGGAAACAAATAATCCCTAGCAAACTCCTCGACTCACGGATACAAACACTCCTTGACGAGAGCCTCCTGATCCGCGTCGACTCGCAGAGCCACCAGCGTCTCCGTGGGAATCCTCGACTCGTTTCAAACCCCAAGGAAACAAATAATCCTTGGCGCTTGGGAAACAAATAATCCCTAGCAAACTCCTCGACTCACGGATACAAACACTCCTTGACGAGAGCCTCCTGATCCGCGTCGACTCGCAGAGCTACCAGCGTCTCCATGGGAATCTTCGACTCGTTTCAAACCCCAAGGAAACAAATAATCCTTGGCGCTTGGGAAACAAATAATCCCTAGCAAACTCCTCGACTCACGGATACAAACACTCCGTGACGAGAGCCTCTTGACCCACGCAGAGCCACCACTGTCTTTGCGGGAGAATTCCCGGTTCGTCTCAACTTGCAAGATGAAGTCTCAGGCAGCAAGGATTGAAAAGCTTGCTCCCTGAACAATGGGGCCCTGCAAGTCAATCCAAAATGGTCTCTTGCATACTATTCACGGGTCTCACTCTCCAAAGTCGATTTTCGACAAGGAGAGAAACAACCGCTTACGAATCCTCTCGACTCGTAAGAGGGAAAATTCTCTTATAGGATCCTTACGACTTATGAGAGAAAATCACACTTAGGAATCCTCACGATTCCTAAGGAGAAAACCCACCTACGAGATCCTCTCGATCCGTAGGGAGAAAAGTCTCTATGAGACCCTCATGGCTTATAGAGTTGAAAAGTCTTAGACAACAGATCTGAACCTGCGGCCTAAGCCATCGCTATTTCTTAAGAAAGTCAGGATACTCGTTCTGATCATCCGTCAACCATGATTACTAAGGTGGCATGCTGATAATGAAAGAAAGAAAAGACGGAGAAAATGACACATTACAAAAAAAAGGGGTGTATCTTTTATTCATAAACTTGATTGGGTACAGGATACATTATGGCAAAGAATGAAAAAATATATATATACATTCTTTTATCTACAATTGCAAACGATACAAAGAAGGATAGCTACTGAGGAGGAAGTGTCTTTAGTAAATCCACAAGTTGCTCTCGCACTTCCTTCAGCGCCTCCTCCTGAGCGGCTGCCGCGGCCACCTCCGCTTCCACCCGGGCTCGCTGCTGCAAGAAAGATGAAAGTTGCTCCTCCGCCGCCTTCTGGGCTGCTTCCTGGCTGGGTGCAGCTCGCTCGACAACATCAAGGTGTTGCTTCAATGATAACCCTTCAGAAAGACATTGCAGAAAGCCCTCAAAGACAACCTTCAGCCGTGCGGCGTTGGCCTCCACCCGAGCATGCAGTTGGGCAGACTTGCTCGAAGTCTCACCTCGTTCCTTACGTCTTGAAATGACTTCTTGTTCGAGGTGATGGAAGTAAGGAGCGCTCTGCTCAATCCACTCTGTTCTTTGATTACTGGCAGCCAAGGCCTCGGGAGCGGGACGCAGCGACTCCAACCGATGCAGGCGGGCCTCGATCTCCCTGCAATGGTTAACCCAAGATGCGATGATACCCTCGTCGTGAAAGTTCACGAGTATCACCAGCATCGGGTTAACCGCTATAGCAAAATCCGCAGCAGGGGTAGGGGTCTCGACGTCGAGCTCCTCAATGTAATCGCTCAACGTGCGTAAGCTTTTCGCGGCGCCTTTCGAAGATGGACGTCTCAGGTAAGGACCTGCTGGCATTATGATGCGAGATTCAAAGGGCGCCGAGACCGGAACGACAGCTGAAGAGAAACAGGATGTGATCAGATAACAGTTCTGAAAATAAAGAAGGAAGACTTTATCAATGTGATAGTCGCTGTACCAGCTGAGGCAGGTGGCAGAGCCGGAAGAGTCTGCAACGCAGCCCGTCTTTCATCCCCTCCTTCGATTTGTAACACTGCAGTCGAAAAAAAAGAGGGGGTTTAGAAATAATCCCATCAATAAAGAAAGAAGGATGTCATTGGAAATCATACTCACCAGCGCCACCAGAGGAAGAAGCAAGCTCGGATGGGAAGGAGAAGTGTGGGAGCAACATCTGGTAAAGATGGTCAAAAAGTACTCCTGAAAAGACACAACAGCACGACTTTAGTACATGCACTATACATCTGAAAGATAAGACTAATAAGTTGCAAACCCATACCTTCCAACATCTTAGATAGTGTGAGAGAGGGTTGGGAGGTAACCACCGCCAAGGCAGTCGTTGAAGGCGCTCCTTCAAACAGTGGGGCATCGGCGCTGGCTGCACCTGCATTACAAGAAAGGTGAAATTGTCAGAAAGGATTGTAAAATAAGAAAGACAGTAAGCTAAGGTTTACCTGAGGAGCTCCCGGCCGAAACAGAAGTGACTCCCTCCTCTATCGACATGAGGCCACCGCCCGTAGCCTCATCACCCGACTCGATGGGGACCGTCGTCGTGCTAGCGCGACCAGGAGACGGCAGGAGATCGTAAGCAGGGAGGGCATTGATTAGAGCGTTGCCGGATTCTTGGAAGGAAGCGGCTGACTCTTCCCCAAGAGTCGTACCCATCTCACCCGCAACTTCTTCGAGATCCGCCGTCTCCATCGGCTCATCCACTGTCACCACGAGGTCGCCGGTCTCAAGCGCCTCGTCCACCACCAGCCTCGGTTCAGTTATAATGATCATATCATCTGCCACCACTTCAGGTTCGGCATCAATGACCTTCTCGGCGGTAGGCCCCTCGACCTCCACTTCAGGCTCCAAAGCCACAACGACATTGCCCACCGTCGGCTCAAGTTCGGCAGGTACCGCCTCCTCTGTTTCTTTGGGATCAACGGTTTCCACCTCCCCCTCGATCGGACTTGGCTATGCAAAATAAGAGATATAAGGACCAACGACATTAAAATCCTTATAACAAAAAACTCTGAGAGAAACATTACCTGAAGTGGATTTACCGTTTGCGCTCCGAACTGCGCGCGCCACCTCTCTGCGGGCAGTGGATAGGGTGACAGGGGCCTCTTCGGATGGAGTATCAACGCGAGGGACGGTGCTGGGGCCCGCTCCCGCAGCCAAGGCAGCCCGGCGCGCCTTCGCCTCACGCCTTTGCCGCTTCCTTTCTTCCCGGGCTGTCGCGATGGACCTTAGTGACGCCTCCTTCAAGGCGTCGTCATCCTCGTTCAGGGATGCCTCAAGAGCCTTTAAGGCATCCTTCATCGGCTCTTCAAGACGAACCTCCTGCGGTGGCCCAGAGGAAGCGGGAACATCGGCAGCTGGTAAAACATCTGCGTCGCTTGGTGGGAACGGCATTGAGGTTTCTGCAATAAAAAGAGAAAGGTTAGATCGACCATAACACGAGGGAGATGGAAACTTGATGGATTAAAACTTACTAAGGCCCATAAACGCTCTAAGACGTTCCTCCTCCTGGAAAGTCTTCAAAGAAGCGGCGATGGCTTCTTCATCAGTGATGCCTGTCGAAAGGAAAGAAAGAAAAGCGTTAGTCAAAGGCAATGAAGAGGATATGTTGTAATAAAGAAAAGGCGACTAATAGTTACCTGATTGCGCAAGCTTGGCCAGCCATGCGTCACGCTTTGCCAACCACGCCGAAGTTTCGAGAGCGGCTTCCAAGTCTGTATCGTCCGGCGGCGGCATCACTAGTCCTTCGTTCGTCCCGTATTCGATCAGGCCCTCGGCATAGGGAGCATGGGGTTCCTGACCGAACACGACGTCCGCAGCGAAGAGCGACTTCTTTTTCTTTTGCCCTCCAACCCTAGGCTCACGGGGGATCGACTTCCGTTTAGCAGCCACTTTAGGACGACGGCTCCCGATGTCCGCACCCGCGCCAGACATCCTATCTCCACTGGAGCACAGGATGCGGGAGGTGCATCTGCGATGTCAGGGAGCGGCAGCTCACGTGGAGGACTTGGCGCACGTGATGGTATGCCCCCGGCATCTTTTAGAGGAGGAGCCACCAGGATCCTTGGCGCTAAGGGAGCGTTACGGTTGGCACCGGGGGGTATTTCTTTACGGTCGATCAACACTCGCCTCTCTTCCTTTATAACAGCCCCCGTCGCATGATTGTACCACTCTTTATATACATTAAGGAGTCATGGAGCACAGGCCGGCGTGCTGATGAAAAAACGAGAACCCGTGTTCAAGCGCATGAAGTGATGTAACGCATTCTCCATCCCTTCTTCATTGACAACAGGTTCCAATAAGAAAGCTTCCAAGGGTACCCCTTGATCGTAACCCAGTTGTTGGGCAAAATGATGCGGATTATATCTCATAAAGACTGCTGCACCGCCCTGCCTGAAGACTAGGAAACCCGGTCTAATAGAATACAAATGGAGGATCTCCCGGGCCGTTAACACTGAAGCTCCATCCTTGAAGGAATCCTGTAATGGTCGCACCGCAGTGGTGGACGCTTTTCCAATGGTTAGTACCTTATCGATGAAGGACATCCCGACTCCAACGGTGTGAGGGCGAAGCAGCAAACCCCTAGCGTTCCATGGCGAAGGGGTCACGATTGATGAGCCAATCAACTGTATAATGCGAGGAAAACCGCACTTGTCAAAGAATGAAGGCCTTTTATGCATGCCAAAGACACCCGCCGTGTGCAGCTCGAGCCACGATGCAAAGTAGTGCATCGGGAAGACTACGTGCAATACTCCGGGCTCATTGGCATCCGCTGCTCGGCTGAGGCCGTGATATAGGTGCGCCAAGCCAGCGATCCCCACAGCCACCTTTACCCTGATGACCATTCGGTGGGCTGGGTAGAAGACGGAAGGCCGCATGCGATGAGAGTGCATTGGAATCGCGAACCAACTCAGCCACAGTCCGAGAAATCCTAAAAAGAAGGCCTCCTCATCCATTCCAGGGGCCGCAATTTCTGCAAAGGACATGGTTGGGGAGTTAGGAAGAAAAAAGTCCTTTTGATCTGTGTCTTTCGTTGGCAGGTTACCCAAACCTAAACCGAAAGGGTCATCCAGGGTGGCAAACTTGGCAAACCCCGATGAAATGACGCTTGGACGAAGGAAACGAGCAATGAAGTCCTCAAAGTTAACCCCCCGACTCCCATGTTCGATAAAAAGGGACTCGTAGATGTTCAACATCTTGATCAGGCTCGGGAATTGGTGTTGAACGGCATTTTCCGGCGTGATTCCCCTTACCATCGGCTTAGCACCGAAGACGTACTCATCTGTCGGGAGCAACTCTTCATAGTGTTCCCCCATGACTGGTAGGCCAGATACCTCCGCGAATTCCTCCAAAGAGATGGACACTTCCCGATCCATGGCAAGGAAAGTGTGGGATATTGGAAGAGAGAGACGTAGACCACGGTGTACAGTCCTAGTCTTATCAACTGCGACTTCTTCGTCGACAGGATGTACCAGACCCACGGCAGATAGCCAATCGGGTGATGGGGAATCAAACCCAGGTTATATGATTGCCCCCAGGGCCGTGCTTCTCCCTGACAAATACGACGTCCTAGGATATCCAAGACCATGGGACGCTGAACCGGAACCGCATCCATAGCCGGATGAAGAAAGCTGTTCGCGGTCCAGTCTATCATCTCCACGGCATACTGCACTGAAGGTGGGGTAGCGTAGTGAATTGCCGTGATGGGTTCTGACGGTACCGCACAGGTGAAGCTCCGTCGGCCCATGATGATCTGATTGTACCACGACCCCCAAAGATGGAGACTCTTGTATTCCGGGTCGTACTCCTTGATCATAGCCAGGACTTCACGGTCCAGGGGCGCCTCGGGAAATCCCTCCTCCGAGCGGACGAACGGGAATGAAGTGTCCAGAGACATGATCGCTGCAAAAAGAACAATTTAGCCGTTAGTATTGTAATTCCAACGTTTGGCGTCTAAAAAAGAAAATGCATTAATTAAATTAAAATTAATTAATTACACCGCACCACAATGCAGTGAGTAGGAGACCAAAGAGGGACCCACAAAATCTAAATGACAATACGTCAGTTAATAAGACAATCTCATCATTGGATGAGATTGTCAGTTGGCCTCAGGAAAACATTCCCATTTAAAAAAAGGGGGGGAAGAATCCCCAGAGACAAGGAGAAAATCTTCTCTTTCAGAGCAAAGCTCTGTCACAGAATGACACTTGTCAAATTCTGGTCTCAAAAGAATAAAATTCCTTAAAAAGAGCATAGCTCTGTGATAATAATGGAAAAGATCCATCAGAAAATCTTAATACTTAAAAAAAAATTTAAAAAAAAAATAAATTTTGGGACCTTGAAAAACCCATGAAAACTTATGATAAGTTCTTCACTTTGCAGATCTAAAAGATCCACACTTGATCTATGAGCAAAGCTCTGTTCATGGGTTAAAACCCATGAACAAGATCCCTGTAGATCTATAAGTTTTGAGAGCAAAGCTCTGTTTATGAAACCCCAATGGGGATCCCTTTAGATCGAAAGATCTGTAAGAGCAAAGCTCTTTGGTTGAGATTAAGTTAAATTAATTTGATTTAAATTAATTTTTTACCTAAAGTTTCTGACTTTAGAAATGAGCAAAGCTCTGAAGTTCTTGAGTGAGAGCAAAGCTCTGGAAAATAAAAATCTTAAAACGGTAAGATTTTTCTAAGGGCCAGAGGTCCTATTTATAAGGCGCTTGTGCCTCTTGAGCTCTCCCCTTGATCCAACGATCAAGAGTTTGCCACCGCTGCACTCACGTGTGCGCCACGTGAGCGCAACGGTGGGGGGGCATTTGTTTCGCCCAATCAGAGCAAAGCTCTGTTGAAATTCAAAATTCAAAATTTTGAAGCAACGCTTCAAATCTCGGGCGCAACGCGCAACATGTCAGGCGCTGATACGTCAGCGCAGCGCCCAAGAAGGCGCGCCCAATCAGAGCAAAGCTCTATTTTTATGAAGCAACGCTTCAGCTGCGCAAGCACTGCGCTGCGCGACACGTGTCAGCGCAGATGCGCTAGCGCAGTGGCGCTGCGCTCTGCGCTGCGCGACACGTGTCAGCGCAGTTGCGCTGCGCTGTGCGCTGCGCGACATGTGTCACGTACTGGGGCATCTGCGCCAAACAGAATTAAATTTCCAAGAAATCTTTACTGTTCTTGTTAAAACAAGAAGATTTTCTTCTGCAAAGCAGAAGCCCTTGGATCAAAGATCCAACGGTGGGGAAAATTCCCCAAATCACCCAGAGAAAGATCTCTTTAAAAAATTTAACTAATTTATGGGCACTATAAAAAGGACCCTAGGCCTCAATTAAAAAGGAGGGACATCTTTCTAAAAAAAAGGAAGGAAGAAGAGAACTCTTGAGAATTCCTCAAGAACAACAGAAGGTAAAAAAACCTTTAGGAAAAAGAGAAAATTCTCTTATGAACAGATTATTGATCTGAGAACAAGATCAATAATTTTAAATAAAAAGAAAAATAAGTAATAATAGTGCTTTGCTCTCTTTTATGAACCTCTGGTTCTTGAAACAAAAAAGAAAAATTTATTTTCTTCGATCTAAATTAGATCAAGAAATCAAATAGTGCTCTGCACTCCTGTTCTTGAATCTAAAAGATTCTTAGTGCTTTGCACTTCCAAACTGTGCTGTTGCGCTCTTGAGAGAGCGCCACGTGTCAGCTACAAAAACAACTTGCGCTCTTGAAATAGAGCTTTGCTCTCTGGAATTGGCGCAACTCACCGGAGCGCGCCACGTGTCAGCAGCGCAACAGCGCAGCGCAACAGCGCAGCGCACTGCGCTATTGCGCTTGCGCTCACCAGAGCGTGACACGTGTCACCACCATATAAGTTTGCGCTCATTACTTAGCGCAAAGCGCCTGACAAGCCACGTGGGGCACTGTCAGAGTATTTAATGCTCTGCATTACTAAAGAAAAGGGACAGAGCCCAATTAAAAGGCCTAACAGGCCTAATAAAAAATGCTATGCATTTTTAAAAAGGGGGGCAAAGCCCAAACAAAAAAAAAAGATGCTCTGCATCATTTAGAAAAGGGCAAAGCCCGACCAAAACAAGAATAATGCAGTGCATTACTAAAAAGGGGTAAAGCCCTAGCACAGGCCAAAGACAAAAAAAAATATATATTGAAACTGGACTTAGCCCAATTTTGGCCATAAGTCCTTAAATTAAATTGACTGAGCAAAATTGCTCTCTTAAATCAATTTACTACCGGTTCAAGGGTACATCTCCGAACTCCTCTGACACCTGTCGTTGTAACCCTTCAACGACGTCAGAGAGGTGACGGGTCCCGACGACCACGTATGAATATGGACTGCGGGGTCCTTAAACTCGTGGACCGAAACGTCCTTAAACTAATATCGGACCGAAACGTCCTTAAACTAACGATGGACCACTATGTCCTTAAACTGATATTGGACCACCATGTCCCTAAACTGGCATAATAGAGCCCAAATGCTCTTTTGTCGGATCTAAACGATCCCGTTAAGTCGATCTTAGTCCCAAACTGGACTAACGTATCCTTAACAACCGTTTAAGTTGATCTTAGCCTCAAATATGGCTAACGCATCCTTAAATCTTCCAACAAACTTTAGTCCCAAATTGGACTATAAATTCCCCCAATCAACTTTGGCTCAAGGGTACATCTCTGAACTCCTCTGACACTTGTCGTTGTAATTCTTCAACGTCGTCAGAGAGGTGACGGGTCCCGACGACCATACATGCAATGGACCACCATGTCCCTAAACTGGCATAATAGAGCCCAAATGCTCTTTTGTCGGATCTAAACGATCCCGTTAAGTTGATCTTAGTCTCAAACAGGACTAACGTATCCTTGACGAACGTTTAAGTCGATCTTAGCCGCAACGCGACTAAGGCATCCTTAAACTAAAAACACCAAACCCAAATCTAAGTAAATACGGATTTGGATTAATCCACGTCCTACGGGCGACGGTATTACTCAGTCTCCGTATACAATCCACGGGCAACCAAAAACAAAACAAACACCCACGACACGAAGTGAAATTCTGGAGAAGGAGAAACTTGTTACCGCGAAGCGGTAGCATAATTAACTGCAGGGGCTTGCGCCTGCAGGGAAGAGCGTCCCCACAATCAAAAACTCCTCTAGCGAGGGGGAATCTGACAAAGTCTGCTATATCGGCCGCATCCGTCTAAACCTTCGATACACGGTGCCATAAATCAACTTGGCATCTTCGGAGAGGTGGACGGATAAAACCAAATAGCATCTGCCCCGAATCTCAGCGTCAGGCCATCGCGGTCCTGTGCGCCGTCCTTCGGAGGGGAACAGTGACCCTTTAATGGACTCCTCAAAATAAGAAGGAATTGGCCCAGAGGCAATGCCTCAAGTGCTCCCACGTGACCTTCAAAACAAAGAGAACAAAGACAAAGGCAGTACTGATTTTGGGCGCTCTTACGTGCCCTCACGTGACCCCTTCCTTTCTATTGTCTAACACTATTTTGGGCATTTTGTCTCCAGTGTTTAACACTGATTTAAATACATCACGTGAGGACACGTGACCACCAGTTGTCCTCTAGTGTTTAACACTATTTTAAAGCTAGCTTAGCCTAAATTGGCTAAGTTTTCCAGAAGCAAATTTTTTTTGCAAATGGACTTTAAAATCCAGAGCTATAATGCTTAATGCTCAGCTAAAGACAAAATATTATCAGAGCCCTTAAACTCTTGTTTGGCATTGCTAAATAATGGGGGGTTGAACCCAGACAAATATTTAATGGTCCAACAAGGGGCCAACATTTCAAACTCAATTGGACTTAGCATAAATTGGCCATAAGTTCTCAATTCAGATTTAACTGAGCCAATGGGCTCATAATCTAATTAATTGATCTTATTTCTGAAATTGGACTATAGATCTTCCAATCAACTTTGGTTCAAGGGTACATCTCTTCACTCCTTTGATATTTATCGTTGTAATCCTTCAACGTCTTCAGAGAGATGACGGGTCCCGACAACCACACATTTCACAGACTATGACGTCTTTAAATTGGACTATGGGGTCCTTAAACTCATGAACTATGATGTCCTTAACCTTGGACCGAGATGTCCTTAAATTAACATTGGACCGTAATGTCCTTAAACTAACAATGGACCGCAAAGTCCCTAAACTAAAACAACAGAGTCCAAATGCTCTTTTGTTGGATATAAATGATCCTGTTAAGTTGATCTTAGTCTAAAATTAGACTGACGTATCCTTAACGAACGTTTAAGTTAATCTTAGTCTCAAATGAGACTAACGTGTTCTTAAACCCAACCCTCAAACCCAAATCTAAGAAAATACGGATTTGGATTAGTCCACGCCATACGTGCGACGACATAAATTAGTCTCCGTATACAATCCACGGGCAACCAAAAACAAAACAAACACCCACGACACGAAGTGACCATCTGGAGAAGGAGAAAGTTGTTGCCGCGATGCGGTAGCGTAATTAACTGCAGGGGCTTGCGCCTGCAGGGAATAGTGTCCCCACAATAAAAAACCCCTCAAATGAGGGGGAATCTGACGAAGTCTGCTATATCGGCCGGATCCGTTTAAACCTTCGATACGTGGTGTCATAAATCAATTTGGCATCTTTGGAGAGGTGGACGGATAGCACCTATTAGCATCTGTCCCCAAATTCAGGCAAGACGTTTGTCTTCCCGGTTTTCGGCGGTGAACAGATTCTGGCACGCCCGGTGGGACCTTTTTCTCTTTCCACACACTTCGTGTGTCGTGTTCGCGAACGAATCGCGGTTTGATATGGTGGCCCTTGGGTTCGGGTACTAAGATTTGGTGTCTTGCTCCGTGCAGAAAACAGAAGATCAATGGTTTCAACCTGCACTAATTGCAACTGCAACTCTCGTCCCGTACCGTCCGGAGGAGTGTCTTACGGGCCCCAAGCGGCCTCCATCTTCGCTATGCCGGTGGAACAGGTCACTCAGGCCACCACTGGATTATTCTTCGGGACCATGCTCCCGTCAACGAGCTTCAGCGCTCCTTTACCAACACAAGAAGCTCAGAAGAAGTCGGTCTTTGATCGGCTTACAACTACTGCGGCCCCTTTCAACGGGTCACCCAGCTCCAACGCCTCAGTCTTTGATGGACTAAGCCAAAGCTCAGTTAGGCCCATAAAGAAGCCCGCGATACCAGAAAGGGTTATCCCAAAAAGGATAGCCATCCCTGCTCCCGAAGTCGTCAAAGCGGCTTCTCCTGCCAAAGGGTCGGTCTTCACAAGACTGACTATTTCGGCTCCTGTTCTAGGAGAAGTCCCCAAAGCTGCTTCCCCTACCCAGAGGTCTGTCTTTGACAGACTGGACGTTGCGTCTCAACGGACACCGGTCTTTAAGAGGCTGGCACCGGCGACAACCCTCCGTCAAGACAGGGGCATGACGAAGTCACCCCTACGGCTGAGACAATCCCATCCGCACGACATGCTCGACGTCACCACTGGCGCCGAGGAAGGAAGGCCTGGGGCAACTCCTCCTCTGGGCTAACTCCGCCAGCTCCTATGGTGGAAATCAATACTGCTGTTCCAACTAGGAACAGCTTTGAACCGCTTAGGAGGGTTCACAAGAACTCTCCGACTGCCGTGCTAAAGAGATCTCCTCCACCTATGGAGATTACCACAGAAAAGAAGCCAGAGCAGCGCCCTCAGCGGCTGTCCTCTAAAATTTATAAAGTCTGGCGACAGGTCCAGGAATCGGTGATTGACCAGGACTACTCTCGCCGATCAAAGAAGCTTAAAGCTCGACAAGGAGAAAACCATTCTGTCAAGCCACAAAAGGTGACAGCCGTTTGGGTGCCCGCTGCAACGGCTCCCTCCACTTCAACTGCTCACAAGAGAAGGAGGCCAGAGAAAGCCCCCATGAATGCGGCAAGCCGCAAAGATGTCGAATCTAAACACCCCAAGTCTGGGGGCATGATGGTGCATACTGTTTATATGGCTTCCGGAAAAGAGAAAAGCTGTGCTTCTACGGGTCATCGACCGCTTACCCGATCGATAACGAAGGCTCAGGAACAACAGCAGCAGAAACTTCAGGAGATGCTGACTGTGATGGCCGCACTCACTGGGCCAAAAGAAAACCCAGAGACCTCGGAGCAGCGTCGGAAACAAGAAACTGATACCGAGTTCCTCCGAAGAATGCTCAAGAGGAAAGAAAAAGAGGCTGCGGAGCAGGCAGCCAATATAAAACGAATGGCTCTTTTGTTCCAAGACATGGCTGGGATGATGTTACAGCCGGAACCTTCAGCTGAAAACCCCCCAATCATCATTGAAGACGACAAAGGGGAGACATCGAACCCTCCTCCGGCTCTTTCAGCAGCCAAAGAGGAAACCATCTCCAAGGCCGCTCCGGATGACTACATTGCTCAGCAAATACGAGCTCACCAGGCGAATGAAGCGGCCGGCCAAATTGTTAAAACTGGGCGACCATATCCAGGTTGGTATGAACAAATAAAGTACCCGCCGGGATATACGATCCCTAAATTTCATGTATATAAAGGGACGGGGAATCCGCATCAGCACGTCGCTCAATTCAGAGCCTTGTGCGGCAACACCGGGGGTGATGATAAACTTCTGCTCCGCCAGTTTGTTGGTAGCTTGTCGGAGACGGCATTCGAGTGGTATTCTGAACTTCCAAATGACTCTGTCAAGACATTTGCGGAGATGGAACTGCTGTTTACATAGAGATTCGCGAGCACTAGCGAGCATACCCCGATTACCGCATTAATTAATGCCAGGGTGAAGCCAGACGAAACTTGGGTACAATACGCAATACAGTGGCAAAATTTATGGTCAAAATGTGAGCAGCGCATCGAGGAAGCGCCGGCAGTGGGCATGTTCGTGGGCACTCTGGACCCTCAGGCAACTATTTCCCAATTCATGATGTTTTTCAAGCCGACCACGTTCCAGGCCTTGATTGACAAACTGGCCCAAATGGACCAGATGGGTCATAGACCGTCTCCTCCAAAGCCGGAGCCGCGGAACGAAAAGGGTAAAGGGAAGGCAACATTCGTTGCGAATACTCAACAGCAGCCCAATGGCCCAAAACTAACGGATCGCCTAGAAAAAAGACGACGATACTATATTGAGAAAATGAAGCGTCCTTATTCGTTTCCTCGGGACAAAACGAAGAGACTGTTCGAACTGGCGGTGTGCAACAGGCTCATCAATCTGCCGAATCCAAAACGACCGTTGCAACCCGGCGAGGCTAATAGTCCTAACTATTGCCCTTACCATCAAACGGTAAGCCATCCAATTGATGATTGCTTCGTCTTTAAAGGCTGGATTGAAGATCAATACCAACAGGGCAAATTTACCCTGTCCGAGAATTAGAAGGTGAACCCGCCGCAGCCACACGCTCCCAAGGAGACGGATACACCGGGGGCATCATGTTTTTTTGTAGAAGAAGCTCCATGGGAGGTCGCTCTTTCAGCCAAAACAAAAAAATACTGAAGGATCTCCACACATGCCCGGCAATCAGGTGGAAAAATCCCCTGGAACCCGAGATCATCGAGGGAATGCTGAAACCGCCCCCAACTCCAAAGATTGGTGGTGATAGCCAAAGCGCTCACACCCAGCCGTCAAAGTCTTCGAAGAAGAAGAAGACCAAAAAGCCCGTGAAGCCTGGTGACAAGTGCATAGACCTGCAAAAACAGATTGACGCGTTGGAAGAATACAATCAAAAAGCGCGGACTCCAGTCACAGTTCAAGAATTTCTTAGCCACGTCCTTGAGGATGGAGATGATGACAATGAAGAAGACTCGTCGGATGAATCTGACGATTATGTGGCAAGTTGCCATATGATCTTTCACTCGTCGATAGACGATGAAGAAGCTCCTTACACAAAGAAACTGGGGGCAGATCCTGAGCCGGAACTTCTAGGGCCATCAGACGAAATAATTGATGCATTCCTGGACGAAGCTCTTCTGAAAGGCAAAGCCGATCGAGAGCGTGAGATGGCTATATTCGAAAAAGCCAAACGCCGGCAACTGGACGAAAGGGTTGAAACACCCCCGCCAGATCAAAGTACATCCGCCGCAAATAAAAGCAGGTTCAAGACGAGAAAGAGGTTCGCCAAAGCCATATCGATGGGAATGAAGCTGCCACCCTCCGAAGGGAACGCTCTTGGTGAAGCGGAAATACATCCTAGCTACTGCTTATATCATCGAAAGATTGCGCACCCCACCGAAGAGTGCAACGCTTTTAAAAGATGGTGGCAGGGATATGTTGCTTACCGGCAACATTTCAAGCGGATGAAACGCAAAACTCGTCAGGAGCAAAGAAATACGACCGAGGAGCGTAAAAGAACTACCGGCAACTGTCACATGGTCGACGCTGGGGGATCGCAAGTTCTTACCTTCGGGAGCGACTCTGATGAAGAAATGACTCTTGGCCCTCTCTTTAAAGAATCCATCTCGAGAAAAGAGGAAGAACCGAAGACCTGTGAAAATATTCAGCTGCGCAATCGTACGCTGCCCGAAAAGAATCTCGGGCCTGCAGATAGAAAAGATAGGGGAAAGGAAAAAGTCCCTGAGGATATCATCCTTGATGACCAAGCCGTCGAAGAACTGACAGCCAAGGACCCGCCAAAGAAAAGTAAGGTGGACTATAACGTTCTGGCACACTTGAGAAAGCTACCTTCGCAGCTCAACATTCTCGACGCCCTTCTGCTATCAAAAGAAGCAAGAGATTCTTTTATCAAGGCGTTACAAGAACCTGAATAGTTCCAAGCTTTCCTCGTTGAAGAAAAGATGAAGGACGAACTGGGAGAATTGCACACAGCGGATATCACCTTTGGCAATGAAGATCTCCTCCTTAGGACATGCGAGCATAATCGCCCCCTTTATGTCTTCGGATACTGTCATGATATCAAGATAGGCAAAATCCTGGTTGATAATGGGTCTTCCGTCAATCTCCTCAATGTGAGAGTGTTGAAGGAAATCTGCATGAGCATTCAGCACCTCGCTCGCGATAAAATCACCATCTCCGGATTTGACTCCTAGTCATCACGAAACGCTTGTGTCTGTAATATTGACACTACGCTTTGGGCTGCTTATCACGGACATTAAGTTTCATGTCATTGACGCCAAGACATGCTACAATGCTTTGCTCGGCAGGCCTTGGTTACACGAGTACAACATTATCCCTTCTACGCAACATCAGTGTATAAAGTATTTCAAGGATGGTCTTGAGTATACCGTAACAGGAGAGCTGAACCCGTTCTCCGTGAACGAAGTCCGAAAATACGAAGATGCGAAATACTTCTTACCAGATTTTGAGGACACGGAAAGATGTCACAGACCGAAGAACAAAGTCATCACTACTATTCCGGTCTTTGGGAGTGCTACCGAGGAGGAAGAAGAGATAGTTTATTTAGGGTCGCCTCGATACAACAAGCCGGGACCATCCATCCCTATGTTGATCTTCGGCAGCGACTCGGAAGATGAGATCAACGCTATATTTTCCGCTCGGCCGTCAATACAAGCCTTCACTGGCGATAATCGGAGTTTGCAAATTACCATGGTTCCACAAGAACATTACAAAGATCTCGACGCACTTGAAACTTAGAGTATGCAGGAACTGCAAACATTCTACGTCCCTCCCAGGTGAAGAGATGAAAAGACGATCCTATTCTACCGATCCACGGAAACCAAAGTGGAGAAAGAAATCTGGCATGGTGCGGATTCTACACTTGACAGGCTCCAGCCCATCCGTCTGCCTAGATATTACACGGAAGGCTTGAAAAGGCTATTGAAGCGCCAAGGGGTACCCTTCAGACAGACTGCTCGACAAGCTCGGTTCTACAACAGGATCTGGGACGTCCCCGGAACTCAGCAAAAGTTTCCCAACGGGAGAATGGAAACTGCCGGGCCTGGATATGTCCAATCCAAGAAACGGGAACGAGTCCATAGTAGCTACGCCGTACATGACTTCGATGAAGAAGGAGACGCCCTGTTAGAAGACGCTGACCCTGAACCAAAACAAGATACTACCATCAAAATACCGAGTCTGTCGTTTGAAGAACGGATGGACAAGCTAATAAAGGAAGCGAGGCAAAAGGTCCGGCATGACCATAACCGTGAAATGGACATTTACGAGAAAGCCAGGACGCAGCGCCTTCTTCAGCAGGCCGTGGAGAATGACAATGCTCCTCGTCGCCAGCCCGTCATACAAAAGACCCGGCGCAGAGGCAAAACTAAACCAAAGAACGGAAAAAACGTTCGACAGCAGCCAAGCGGGTCTAAGAAGCCACGCGAACAAGAGTCAAGCAGCCGAGATCCATCCCTTATAAAGAAGATGGGTCGGGAATATTCTTTTCCTCAAGACAAGACAAAGAAGATATTCGATCTCGTCGTAAAGCATCAGATGATGACGCTCCCGGAGTCCAAGCACCCCGAGTAAGCGAACGAGGTCTCTCATCCAGACTATTGCTCCTATCACCGAGCGATAGGACATCCTCTCGAAGACTGCTTCACCTTCAAGAACTGGGTTGAAAACCAATATCAACAAGGCAGGTTCGCTCTATCCAGCAGCTGGAAGGTAAACCTGCCACAGAAGCATGAACCAAAGGCGACGTGTATAATGAGAGTAGAACCAGATCGACATCGATCTTGGAAACGATCTCATACCTGCCGCGTGATAACACTGTCAGAAGAAGAGCCTGAGAATACGGATGACCTCCCATGGTGCTTCGAAAATGATGATGACGAGGTAATCTCATAGTTTCCACCGGCGCCAAAAGAGCTGGAAGATGGAATACATACTACTGCAGATAATCTCAAGAAAATTGATTTGGGAACGGCAAGTGACCCGCGGCCGACATTCGTCAGTGAGCTGTTGTCTGAAGAAAGGGTGGCTACGCTAAAGGATGTGCTCATGCAGCATAGAGACTGCTTTGCATGGAACTATTCAGAGATGCCGGGACTCGATCTAGAGATTGCTGTCCATAAATTGGCGATTTCTCCATACGTCAAACCGATCAAACAAGCGCCAAGAAAAATGTGGCTCGAGCTTGAAATGAGCATCAACACCGAGGTCAAGAGGCTAATCGACTCCGGCTTCATCCAAGAGATTCAGTACCCCGACTGGATCGCCAACATTGTTCCAGTAATGAAGAAAAATGGGTCAGTGCGTATATGTGTGGACTTTCGGGATCTCAACAGAGCTTGTCCAAAAGACGACTTTCCAGTGCCAGTCACCGAGTTGATGATAGATAACACATCCAGTCATGAAGTCTTTTCCTTCATGGACGGCTCATCAGGATACAATCAGATAAAGATACATCCTGAGGACCAAAAGCATACTGCTTTTCGGACCCTTTTGGGCATATTCTGTTACAAGGTGATGCCGTTCGGTCTAAAGAATGCCGGTGCCACCTATCAGAGAGCCATGACGAGGATTTTCGATGACCTCATACATGAAATCGTCGAATGCTATATCGACGACCTCGTAGTTAAAAGCAAATCATACGAGGAACATCTAGAGCATCTGAAGATCGTGTTCCAGCGCCTTCGGAAATACAACTTGAAGATGAACCCTCTCAAATGCACGTTCGGAGTTTCCTCAGGTAAGTTCCTGGGATTCATCGTCCGACACCGAGGCATCGAGAAAGATCCGTCAAAGATCAAGGCAATCATGGAAATGCTTCCGCCAAGGACTCTCAAGCAACTGCGGTCTCCAAGGGAAGCTCACGTATATCCGGCGATTTATAGCCAATCTCTCAGGCAAGTGCCGTCCTTATAGTCACCTAATGAAGAAGGGAACTCCATTCGTCTGGGATCATAAATGCCAAAGCGCACTGGAGGAAATCAAGCAATACCTACAGAATCCCCCAGTGCTGGCCGCTCCCGTTAAAGGAAAACCTATCATCCTGTACACAAATGCCCTCGAAGGTTCTTTAGGTGCGCTGTGGGCACAAGAGAACGACCAAGGAAAAGAAAGAGCTCTCTACTATCTGAGTCGAGTTCTACTGGGGGCAGAAAGCAACTACTCCCCCATCGAAAAACACTGCCTGGCGTTGATCTTCGCGATAACGAAGCTTAGACACTATGCGTTAGCACATGAGGTACATCTCATATCAAAAGTGGATCCTCTTAAGTATTTGATGTCAAAGGCCATATTGATGTGGCGGCTCGCTAAATAAGCCCTGCTCTTGATGGAGTTCTCGATAACTTATCGACCCCTCAAGGCAGTGAAAGGCCAGGCCATCGCTGACTTCCTCGCTGAGCATCCGATACCTGCCGACTCTCCCTTGAACTGCGAATTGCTGGACGAACACACGTTTGACACGATCGACGGGGAAAGAAGAGAGAATGATACCCAGTGGGAATTCTATTTTGACGGAGCATCTTCCATGAATAAGCGCAAACAAAGCACCCCTATAATCAAATCATGGGTAGGCCTCATCTTCGTGACTCCACAAGGAGGGATAATGTGCTTTGCCTTCTCCTTAACAGAGCCGAGGACGAACAATGAAGCCGAATATGAAGCTTTGATAGCAGGTCTCGAGATCGCTATCAACATGGGAATTGAAAACCTCCTCATATACGGAGACTCCCAACTGGTCGTTCAAGTAAACGGTGACTATCAAACGTGCAAGCCAGAGTTGGTGAACTACGGCGAGAGAGTACAACAACTGCTGACTCAAATTCCTTCCTACACGTTGGAAGGCATACCGCATGCAGAGAATAGCAAGGCGGATGCGTTAGACAAGCTCGCTAGAGAACTGGCTGACGAGAGCCTCGATGACGTGAGGATCATTGTGCAAAGCCGTCGGATTCTTGCACCGGCAGAAATATCTCCGGAGTCGTCCGAAGAAAAGGGAGCGACCGAGCAAATGGCTCTGCAAATAAAAGACCAGGAAAAGGCTGAGTATTGGAGAGAAGTTTTTATAGACTACTGCAAATCCCGTCGAACACCTGAAGATGCGTCCTCAAAACATCAGCTCATGAAGCGAGCTCTATCTTTTGCCTTCGTCAATGATACTCTGTATAAGAGATCATTTGATTCTCTGTGGCTAAGATGCTTAGGACCTGAAGAGGCAAAGAGAGTCGTCCAAGAAACTCACAACGGACTCTGCGGTTCTCACCAAGCCGGGCCGAAGATGAAGCTGAAGATCAAAAGGATGGGCTACTATTGGCCCACGATGATTCAGGACTGCCTCGAATATGCGAAGCAGTGCCACTCGTGCCAGATTCATGGAGACTTTATCCATCAGCATCCAAATCCACTACATCCAACGGTGGCTAGCTGGCCGTTCGAAATGTGGGGAACTGACATAATCAGCCCTATCGAACCAGCATCGTCCAGAGGACATCGATTCATTTTGGTGACAACTGATTACTTCTCCAAGCGGGCAGAAGCAGTACCGCTGAGGGAGGTGAAGACGGAGAATATTTTCCATTTCTTCAAAACACACGTCATTTACCGGTTCGGCATTCCGCGATGGATTATCTCCAATAACGGACCAGCCTATAGGAGCCACAAGATCAGCCGCTTCGCGCAACAACATAACATAGACTGGAGATACTCTTCGGTCTATAACCCCCGAGCTAACGGTCTAGCTGAGGCTTTCAACAAGACCTTGACGAAGATCGTGAAAAAGACGGAGTCTCGAAATAAGAGGGATTTGCATGAGAGACTGCATGAAGCTCTCTAGGTGTATCGAACTACGTTCAAAATATCCATGAAAATAACGCCGTATGCATTGGTATTTGGCACAGTAGCGGTACTCCCCCTCGAGATAAAGTTACCCTCTCTACGAGTGGCAGTTCACTACGAGCTAACAGACGAAGAAAATGCTCACCTTCGGCTTGAGGAGCTCGACGCCCTTGATGAAACCATGCTCATGGCGCAGCAAAATCCGGAGGCTTATAAAGCGAAGATGACGCGCTCATATGAGAAATTAACTAGGTCGAGAACATTCCGCTAAGGCGAACTCGTGCTAGTGGTCAAAAAACCTATGATCCCCAATCGTGTCAAGCGGGGAAAATTCGAGCCGAACTATGAAGGCCCGTATATCATAGATAAAGTTTACCAGGGTGGAGCATATCTACTCATGGACATGCATGTCGAAAGACCTTTCCGGCCAATAAACGGTCGCTTCCTAAAGAAATACTACGCCTGACGAGTCACGGCTTAGGTCAACGATAGATGACGACGACTATGTCCGCTCGCTATCTTCTTAAGCCCAAACTCTATAAGTAGTAGCCGATCCGGACCGAAACGTCCTTAAACTAACGATGGACCACTATGTCCTAAAACTACCTGTTGGCCGCGACATCGATAAACTACCGTGGACTGCAGCATCCCAAGGCTGACACAAAAAAGGGAAAGAATAAAAAAAGAGAAAAAGAAAACGATATATCCATAAGCAAAATGGGCACGGATGAAAACCCAAAAGGGCGCCGTGAGTAAAAACAGCAGGGCTACCGGCGAGTTTTTGTGAAAACCCGAAAGGGCGCAACCTCATTAAAAGACACTTACAAGGTCCTCTCGACCTTGTGAGGAGAAACCACATGCGTGAGATCCTTACGACTCACAAGGGAGCAACACACTTAGGGATCCCCATGATTCCTAAGGAGAAATTACACTTACGAGATCCTCACAACTCGTAAGGAGAACCCTCTTATGAGACCCTCACGGCTCATAAGATTCAAAAGTCTTAAACTACAGGGATCTGAACCTGTTCTTAAGCAGCCACCACAACCTCCAATGCTGCCCTACAAGCGGCTCAATGCTGACCTTTGTATACAATCCACGGGCGCGAATAAACATTTCCCTAATAAAGTCCCATCCGTGACTAGGGATATGTCTACACGGTAAACAGCCCTTATAAGTCATAAGGAGAAAGCGCTCTTGTAAGATCCTTACGACTTATAAGAGACCATACACTTAGGAATCCTTACGATCCTTAAGGAGAAAATGCACCTACGAGATCCTCATGACTTGTTTGGAGAAATACCTTTATGAGATCCTTACGGCTTATGAAGTCAAAAGCCTTAATCGACAATATCTTAACCCTGTTTACTAAGCCACCTTTGTTCGTCATCGACAGAGGCAATTGATGATTCGCTCCTGGCAATATCCCAGTTGTAACGGTGTTGATGCCGAAATCGGTGTCTAATTGCAAGCTTGCAGCGAAAAGCCAGCAAGCCACACATGCATACGAAATAGCCGAAATGGTGGGGCAACTTGCAACAAAATCAGCAAGTAAAAATGTATGCATACAATAATAGCCGAAATGATTGGGCAACTCGCAATAAAAAAGCAGCGAGTAAAAATAAAACAAATAGCCGAAATGATTGGGCAATCGTGACCTTTGCGATATAAAAGCTGAAATGATAGAGCATAGAAGAAAGAAATAAAAAAATGAATGAAATTTTTTGCCCTACAGGTGAGATCACATCAATCCATGTATATAATCCAGGGGCGCAAACAAAGAGGGAATCCCACCTTCCCTCCCCAGGCTCCATCGGAAGAAGAAGTCAAATTTCAACGGTTCACAGATAGCCTGGAGATCATCTCAACATTCGTCTCATTACAACAGACGCAATATCAAGGAAAGCAGAACCGGGGCAATTCCCAGTTTCATGACTCGGAGGAGCACAGATGACCGAGAGTCAAATCCCGACTCCGTGAAATGCGGATAAAGTCAACCCTTCCTGGTCACATGGAACACGGCCTATGTCCATCCTGACCCCGTGGGAAACGTCCAGAGCGGAGCCTGGTCCTCACAGAACATGGCTATGACCCCGTGGGAAGTATCTAGAGCAAATTCCTGGTCACGTGGAACACGGCCTATGTCAATCCTGACCCCGTGGGAAACGTCCAGAGCGGATCCTGGTCCTCGCAGAACATGGCCTATGTCAATCCCGACCCCGTGGGAAGCATCCAGAGCAAATTCCTGATCACGTGGAACACGGCCTATGTCAATCCTGACCCCGTGGGAAACGTCCAGAGAGGAGCTTGGTCCTCGCAGAACATGACTATGACCCCGTGGGAAGCATCCAGAGCAAATTCCTGGTCACGTGGAACACGGCCTATGTCAATCCTGACCCCGTGGGAAACATCCAGAGCGGATCCTGGTCCTCGCAGAACACGGCTATGTCAATCCGACCCTGTAGGAAGCATCCAGAGCGGAGCCTGGTCCTCGCAGAACACGGCTATGACCCCGTGGGAAGCATCTAGAGCAAATTCCTGGTCACGTGGAACACGACCTATGTCAATCCTGACCCCGTGGGAAACGTCCAGAGCGGAGCCTGGTCCTCGCAGAACACGGCTATGACCCCGTGGGAAGCATCCAGAGCAAATTCCTGATCACGTGGAACACGGCCTATGTCAATCCTGACCTCGTGGGAAACGTCCAGAGCGGATCCTGGTCCTCGCAGAACACGGCTATGTCAATCCAACCCCGTTGGAAGCATCCAGAGCGGATCCTGGTCCTCGCAGAACATGGCTATATCAATCCGACCCCGTGGAAAGCATCCAGAGCGGAGCCTGGTCCTCGCAGAACATGGCTATGTCAATCAGACCCCGTGGGAAGCGTCCAGAGAAAATTCCTGGTTACGTGGAACACGACCTATGTCAATCCTGACTCCGTGGGAAACGTCCAGAGCGGATCCTGGTCCTCGTAGAACACGGCTATGTCAATTCTGACCCCGTGGGAAGCATCCAGAGCGGAGCCTGGTCCTCGCAGAACATGGCTATGTCGAACCGACCCTGTGGGAAGCATCCAGAGCAACTCCTGACTCCGTGAAATGCGGATAATGGCAACCTCACCTATCACTTACGGGTCCTCACGACTCGTAATGGAGCAAACTCTCTTGTGAGATCCTTACGACTCTCAAGAGGAAACACACTTAGGAATCCTCACGATTCTTAAGGAGAAATTACACCTACGGGATCCTCTCGACCTGTAGGGAGAAAATTCTTTATGAGACCCTCACGGCTCATAAAGTTGAAAAGTCTTAGGAGGCGGATCTTAACCCTGAATCCTAAGCCATCGCTGTCCTATAGAGAAATCAAAATAGACTATCCACAGAATACACTTACTAAAAGGGACACACCATCATGAAGCAAAATATGTCTTTTATTTATGAATCAAAATGAATACAAAATACAATTTATGAAAGAATAAAGGAAAATATACTCTCATTCAGGAGTATGTACAAAAGAAGAATAAAAAAATATACAATTCTTCAAGCCGGCGAACGATTCAGTAGATTTGCCAGTTCACCCCTTTTCCGCTGGGCCTCGGCTTCATGATTCATTATCGTCAAAAGACGGGCCTCCGCTTGAGCCTGTTGGGCCTGGTATGAGGCAAACCGGCCTTCAAGCTCTTTTTCAGTAACCTTATGGGCTTCGACCATTTCACGAGTAAAAACGGCGGCCTTATCAATGGCTACCACCTCCTTGATAACCTCTTGAAGCACCCGCCAAAGTTCATATGCCCTAGTGGTCTTGGCCGTAAGATTGGCTTGAAGCTCCCTCAGCGCTTTGGAAGCCAGCTCCCTCTCCGAAAACTTGCGGCTAAGCCTCTTCTCGCATGATATCATGTTCGCAGCGCACCGCTCAATCAGCCTCTGTAAGCTCGCCTTCGAGGCCACAACCTCCGAAGGAAGGCGTATACATTCAAGAATATGCAAGCAAGCCTTCACCTGCCGACAAAACTCAACCCAGACTTGCACCAATGTTTCACTATGGTAGGTGGTAAGAAAGGGAAGAGAGCCATTGACTTCAGCGGCAAACGCTTCGGCCGTGATCAGACTGCCAGCACGGAGGTCTTCAATTAGGGCTGACAAGGAGTGGAGGCTTAACTTTGCTATCCGTTCCGAGGCACGCAGAGCATAGGGGCCGGGTGGAATGACGATGCGAGATTCTAGCGTGGTAAGAACTGGCAAAGCTGTTCAGATTTATAAACAGTCAGCGATACTTGTAAGCAAAGAACAAATTGAACAACGTTGAGACTTTACTTACCCACAGTCATGCAAGAGGGGTCTGAAGGTTCCCCAGGCCCGTCAAGAATCTCAGCCTCGTCATCAGCTTCCAGAACTGTAGAAGATATCAATGTCATTATATGAAATAATAATAACATCGCGAGGAGAGGGCAAAAGACACTGACCTTGCCCGGAAGAGAGGACGATGCGTTAAGGAGATATCGCCTGCGGAGCGGCCATCTCCAACAGGCGCTGAAAGGACTTCCTAGGAGATAGATCGGCAATAGACGCCACCAAGCCACACAATTCTGAAAAGACAGAAGGGTTCAGATAATGGAGAGATTATTAATGTAAAATATAGAAGGCTACTTTCGATGCTTCACCAATTCTGGGCTGGAGGGATAGCAGCTTCGACGGCCTCTTCCGTGCCCCCAGGCACATCATTGGGGACGTGGGCCAGTGTAACGACTTCCGAGCGAGGAGCAGTGGCTGCCACTACAGGCTCCAGCGGAAGGACGGTAGCCTCGACTACCTGTCCCCTAATCTCCGGGCCGCCCCCAGAAAGATCCATTGGGTCAGCGACCAACAAAGATGCCTCTCCCGGGGGAGCAAGCGCTTGGGGAGCGGGAATCACCGAGGGAGGCTCCATCGTAGGAGCAACGGTTGCATCGACCCCCTCCACACTGATTAGTATTTCATTGGGGATATTAGCGGAGTCTACAGTCAAAGCGCGACTCGAATTCAGATCCTCCGCCGCCGCCGAAGTCCCTGCAAAGTTTGTACGAGGATAAGGATATATATATATGTATACGTGCAATACAAAATATTACAAAGAGATATATGAACATACCGATGGGTAAGGGAGCCTCTAATATGGCTTGTTCAAGCCGACGCTCCTTCCTGAGGAGATATGCTCACCGAGGTTCGAGAGTAGACTCATAGCCACCAGTCCACAATGAAAGTGCGTCTTCGGCATCGGCTGAAACAGTCTGCTTAAGAGCCCTTTCACCCTATTCTTCCAAAGGGCCTATGAATAGCCGCCGTATCGATGGAGGGTCTTCGTAAAAAATAACGGCAGGATAAGGCCTCTTCGGGATCCTTATGTTCTCAGATTCATTTTGTGAACGTCTTATAGCCTCAGCCAATTGTGCGTCTTCCTCGGCAGATGAACCCGGGAAAAGTAAACCACCATCCGATTCTTGCATGGCTAGTGGTTCATCTTGAAGAATAGGCTCGGACTCTATTAAAGAGTCGAGCAGATTGGTGACCGTCTTCCTCCGCCTCTTGGGCCCAGAACTAACCGTCGAAGATGATCGTTTCCTTCCCCGTGGAGCTTTGGTACGGCGTTGACCCACTTCGCCTTCAATATCTTCGGTCAGCGGTGCTACCGATGACGACACGGCCATTGTTGACGCCGCGGCCGATGACACTGCTACCGGCGCCCTATTAGCCCTTGATTGAGCCCTAGTACGCAGTGGCATACCAGCTGTGGGAGTTAAATCCACTTCCGCCACCTCCGGAATAAGCACGACGCTGGTGTCCCTCAAGGGAGGGCGAGCCGTTGCACGCTGTTGCGGCGGAACTCTCGTGGCTTGGATCGGAGTAGGAGCCCTATATCCGAGGAGCACTCTCCTCTCCTCGGCAATGATTGGACTGACTCGGTGGAGGTACCAGCCCGTAATGACCCCCACACATCGAGGAATATGATCAGCTTCAGGAATCATGAAGCGGGAACCAGTGTTCAGCCGCATGAAGTGATGAGCGGCGTCACGAACAACTTCTGGCGATGGGCTATGCGCCACTGTAAATGCCTCGAAGGGGACACCCTGGTCATATCAAAGTTGCCGAGTAAAGCGGTGTGGGTTGTACCTCATAAAAAGGGCCGCACCGTTCTGACGAAATACCAGATAACCTGGTCTGATCGAATATAGGTGCATGGCTTCCCTGGGCTTCAGAGAAGGTACCCCCTCTTTCGACAAGTCGTAGAGCTGTTGAACCGGTCCTGAGGGAGCAGAGAGAACTCGGTCATTGAATACCATCCCGCCTGTATTGGCATAGGGATTAACCAGCACGCGAATACCCCCGTACTGAGTCGGGTCAGGAGCAGAAGTGTCCACCAGCCGTATGAGCCGCGGAAAAGTGTAAGCGTCATAAAAGCTGGGTCTTTGGTGCACAGCAAATACCCCCAGCACGTGCATCTCAATCTAGGACGTAAAGTAATGAAGAGAGAAATTTACCACATCTACGCCTGGAGTTGAGGTATTGGCCGCGACGCTCAACCCATGATATAGATGCGCTAGCCCTGCAATGTCCACAGCTAGTCGCGTTCGCTTAGAAATGCGATGAGCAGGGTTGATAACTGAGGCTCTCATGAAACGGCGATGCATGGGAATGGCGAACCAACTGAGCCAAACACTGATAAAGCCCAAAAAGAAAGTCTCCTCATCCATACCAGGAGCTGCAATCGACTCGAAAGACACCGCTGACATGATGGGAATGTAGTACTGCGGTAAGTCCTCTTCTTTAGTCGTCCGCTTATTTAAATCGAACCCAAAAGGGTCGTTAATGTTCGCGAACTTCGAAGCCGTCTTTGATAGGACATCTTCGCGAAGGAAGCAAGCGATAAAGCTTTTAAAAGTGACGCCTTGCTCTTCTGATTCTGTGAATAGTTTTTCAAAAATACTCAGGGTCTTGATCAAACTTGAGCGCTTGTGGCGGACGGCATTCTCGGTCGACAGGCCGTCAAGCATAGCAGGCTCGATTTAGAAGACACACTCATCGGGAGGCAGTAATTCTTCATAAAGTGTCCCCCTGACCGGCAACCCTGAGATCTCGCAAAATTCTTCCAGAGAAATTGAAACTTCGCGGTCCCCTAGAAGGAAGGTGTTGGTAGGAAGATTCCATTGGTTTAAGAAGGCCTTAACCCACCAGACATGGGGAGACTGATAGTGGAAAAGAGACGCATATATCGCCTGATAGAGTCCGACCCTCTGCAGTCGCGCACGATGGGCGGACAGGATATAACGGGCCCAGAGAAGGTAGTCCGTTGGATGTCGAGGAGTAAGCCCTATCTTGTAAATCTGTCCCCATGGCTAGGCTTCGTCCTGGCAAATGCGGCGCCCTAAAATGTCTATAGCCGGCACCGGATGGTTCGGAATACCAGTTGTTGAAGGCTCAAACCGTCCCATAGGGGTCTAATTCAGCATCTCCACAGCAAAGGCGGTTCGTGGAGGATGCATCGGCAGAAACGGACAGGTAGCTCCGTCGGTATCTCGGAAAGAAAACTGCGGCGACCGCGGATGATGTGACCGTACCAGGTCCCCCATAAAAGTAAATTGGTGTGATTCGGGTCATGAGCCCTGATCATCGCTATCACCTCCTCGTCAGACGGTGACCGAGGAAAGGCAGCCTCCGAGTGAGTGAAAGGGAAGTATGGAACAGAAGTCATTGTGCCTGAAATAAAAGAAGCGGAAACTGTTAAGCGAAGCCAACACATGTATATATATATATATATATATATATATGTTTACAAATGTATATATATAAAAAGACAGTGGAAGAAAATGACAGGGGACTTATTTTATGGGACCATTGGTTACAAAACACATGGGCCCCACAAAATCAAGATGGCGGCTCACTAATAATGAGGCCAAGTAATTATCATGAGAATAAAGGGAAGATCCTCAATGAATTCAAATGACTCGACACATTCCCCTAAAGAGAAACCCATCTTGGACTCTGCGAAAATCAAACAGAACAGGGGAATTAAATTCTCAGAAAATTTTACTAAAATTCTTTTTTTTTTTTGCAAAGAACAACTCAGGAGGAAAAATCCCAAGAAGTCTTCTTTTTAAGAGTTAAGTTCTTTAGAGGAATTAAATTCCTTTTGAAGAGGGGAATTAAATTCCCAGAAAACATTTTCAGAACTAAGATTCTTTGGAATGGAATTAAATTCTAGAGAAAGGTCAAGTATTGCCATCGATCTCTGAGATCAAAAGAGCCCTAACAAAAGGGATTTATCATTTAATGATTGGACATTATTTCAACTTAGAAAGATGGGTTCTTGTTAAAGGGAAAAACCTTTGGTATGGATTTAAAATCCAACGAAGATTTCTATAAAAAGTTTTTCGGCCGTTTAAGATTCTTACCTGAAAAAGGAAATCTTTTGTTGACAGAGTTAAACTCTGGAAAATTTTGAATCAGAGAACTAAGCTCTGAAAAAGAGAATTAAATTCTCAAAGGAAAAACAAGCAAGGAAGAAGATGGAAAGGGTGGAGGCGCATCTGAAGGGACTCCTGCATTTATAGGATGTGATGGGGAACGGTTCATCTCACATGTTCCCAAGACAGATCCAACGGTCACAAAGGTGACAGCGTTGCACTCACGTGCAAACACGTGAGAACAACGTTGTGGGGACATTTGTTCCCTGATAAAATATCAGGAAATTCCCCAATGGGGTATCACGTGCTCATACGTGACCAAGGGTCACGTGCTGACACGTGATGGGTTCCTGGAACTCTGTTGTAATAGAATTGAATTATAACCAAGCAGGTAATTAGTGGAGTCACGTGTCACCACGTGATGGACCTTTGAAACCCACCAAAAGGGATTAAAAAATAGAATAAGACACTAAGGAAAGATCCCAATGGAGCATCACGTGCTCACACGTGACCAAGGGTTACGTGCTCACACGTGATGATTCCTTAAGCTCTGCTAAAAGGCAGAATTAAATTCTGAATAAAATGTTTAATCAAGAGGGTCACGTGCCAACACGTGACAGGTCCCTTAATTCTTTAATTGATAGAATTAAATTCTATTTCAATGATCAAATATTGGGATCACATGCCAACACGTGATGAGCTTTAAAAGCCTTCTGTGCTAAAAAGAATTAAATTCTAATTAAGGGAAATCAAAGACCCTAACTGGGAAAGTATTTCTTTAATCTTTCCAAACAAAAAAGATGGTGCTCTGTAAGATAGAGCACCGTTGGATTAAAAATCTAATGGTGATTAAAAATTACTAATTTATGGAAAGATTTCATACAAGGAAAGGTTCCCCTGAAATTCACCAAGAATAACAAACAGAATATCTTCTGGATTAAAAATCCAATGGTGAATAAAATTCACTGAGTGATCTAAAAGATCATGTTAGTTACAACAACAACCAAAATCTTTCAATGAAAGATTCACTAAACAAATTGATTCTTTTCCTTCTCCTATAAATAGGAGCCAAGAAAAGGAGAAAAGGAGGATTTTTTTGATATTGGAATTTTGATTTTCTGGAGGAAAAAAAACAACAGCAGAGAGAAAAGAGAGGAGAATTTAATTCTCAAGAAAAGAAACCCTAGGTGAGAAAGGGAAAAGAGATTTAAGCTCCATAAAACAAAAAAGAGAATTTAATTCTCAATCTAAGAGTTTAACTCTTCTGCAAAAGAACTTAGTTTTTCCTTTGGTTGAAGATCTGCAGAAGCAGATCTCCCCACAAGTTGAGAATTTAATTCTCATCGGGGAGATTCTGCCATGCAGATCCAAAACTTAGAGGGAGAATTGAGTTTGAGGAATTTAATTCCCCCAAATACATAGGAATTTAATTTCCTCCAAATAAAACTAGGGTTTAACCCTATATGAGAATTTAATCCTCC
This sequence comes from Agapanthus africanus, assembly GCA_030015575.1. Taxonomy (NCBI): domain Eukaryota; kingdom Viridiplantae; phylum Streptophyta; class Magnoliopsida; order Asparagales; family Amaryllidaceae; genus Agapanthus; species Agapanthus africanus. Next base: position 426,013,456 of record CM057347.1, on the reverse strand, counting down.
CAAATTCATAGGAATTTAATTCCTCCAAGATAAAACTAAGGTTTAACCCTATATGAGAATTTAATTCTCCCAAATTCATAGGAATTTAATTCCTCCAAGCCAGAACTAGGGTTTAACCCTATATGAGAATTTAATCCTTCCACATACGTAGGAATTTAATTCCTCTAAAATATAATTAGGGTTTAACCCTACAAAGAATTTAATTCTTAAAATAAAGAGACTTGAAAGCTCTCCATGCACGTAAAGAATTTGGTCACGTAGTAACACGTGACCCCCATTCTCAACGAACAGAAAAGAGCGAACAAGATTAGGTCACGTGCCCCCACGTGACCCTTTAATGGACTCCTCAAAATAAGAAGGAATTAGCCCAGAGGCAATGCCTCACGTGCTCCCACGTGACCTTCAAAACAAAGAGAACAAAGGCAAAGGCAGTACTGATTTTGGATGCTCTCACGTGCCCTCACGTGACCCCTTCCTTTCTAGTGTCTAACACTATTTTGGGCATTTTGTCTCCAGTTTTTAACACTGATTTAAATACATCACGTGAGGACACATGACCACCAGATGTCCTCTAGTGTTTAACACTATTTTAAAGCTAGCTTAGCCTAAATTGGCCAAGTTTTCCAGAAGCAAATCTCCTCTTCAAATGGACTTTAAAATCCAGAGCTATAATGCTTAATGCTCAGCCAAAGACAAAATATTATCAGAGCCCTCAAACTCTTGTTTGGCATTGCTAAATAATGGGGGGTTGAGCCCAGACAAATGTTTAATGGCCCAACATTTCAAACTTAATTGGACTTAGCCCAAATTGGCCATAAGTCCTCAATTCAGATTTAACTGAGCCAATGGGCTCATAATCTAATTAATTGATCTTAGTTCCAAAATTGGATTATAGATCTCCCAATCAACTTTGGTTTAAGGGTACATCTCTTCACTTCTTTGATATTTGTCGTTGTAATCCTTCAACGTCTTCAGAGAGGTGACGGGTCCCGACAACCACACATTTCACAGACTATGACGTCTTTAAACTGGACTGTGGGGTCCTTAAACTCATAGACTATGATGTCCTTAACCTTGGACCGAGATGTTCTTAAACTAACATTGGATCGTAATGTCCTTAAACTAACAATGGACCGCAAAGTCCCTAAACTAAAACAACAGAGTCCAAATGCTCTCTTGTTGGATCTAGACGATCCCGTTAAGTTGATCTTAGTCTAAAATTAGACTGACATATCCTTAACAAACGTTTAAGTTGATCTTAGTCTCAAATGAGATTAACGTATCCTTAAACCCAACCCCCAAACCCAAATCTAAGAAAACACGGATTTGGACTAGTCCACGCCCTACGGGCGACGACATAAATTAGTCTCTGTATACAATCCACGGGCAACCAAAAACAAAACAAACACCCACGACACGAAATGACCATCTGGAGAAGGAGAAAGTTGTTGCCGCGATGCAGTAGCGTAATTAACTGTAGGGGTTTGCGCCTGCAGGGAAGAGCGTCCCCACAATCAAAAACCCTCAAATGAGAGGGAATGTGACGAAGTCTGCTACATCGGCCGCATCCATTTAAACCTTCGATACGTGGTGTCTTAAATCAACTTGGCATCTTCGGAGAGGTGGACTGATAGCACCTAGTTGCATCTGCCCCCAAATTCAGGCAAGACGTTTGTCTTCCCGGTTTTCGGCGGTGAACAGGAGCGTGACACCAGCAGCCAAGCTCGATCATGGAGATCTCAAGGAGTTAAGAAAGAGGGTAGAAGACCGAAGGACACGAATTTTTTGGTAATACACTTCTATTTCAGTAGCTGGATTCCTATAACTTACTAGTTTCATGTTTTTTTTCGATTCTAGGTAGTTATTTCTAGCGCCAAGTTTTTAAACGCTAAAACTTTTCGTTTCGCAACGGCCGCGGTCGACGGCCAGGACGCTAGGAACCCCACATGGTATCAGAGTCACCCAAATATTAGAAACTAGTAGTAGATGATGCATTAGTTTCAAAATCAAAAAATTCTAATTTCAAAATCCACTCTCTGTTCTGAAATTTTTTTGGTCTCTGAATTTTTTTTAAACAAGTGTAGAGACTTAGTCTAGATATGTATGTGACATGCGATGAAAAGGAGAGCATTCCACCTAACTTTGGCCGACCAAACACCTCAAATTCCCATTTCTGCCTTTTTACCATTCATTTCTGGGCTTCGTTTTCATCCAGTGTCTGAGGTTTTGTAAATTGGTATTTTTGGTCTTGTTTAATTTCTCCAGATTTTACTTAGTGTTGTCTTTGCTTTGGGGGTAACTTGAAAAGTTTCAAAACTTAAAATTTTGCATCATTGATATCTGTAATGTGGTGTATGTGTTTTTCAAAAGTCGTCTATTTGCTATATGTCATTTAGATGAGGTTGCACATACTTGCTTATATTGTTGTGATGTTGATATCTATGATGGTATGTTCGGATTGTCGTGTTGGATAATCTCTAGTGCAATTGTAGTTGTACAGTTTAGATGGACACGCGACATAGCCAACCATGCTACCCGTGGATAGGAAAGATCCTTCCACAGTCACATTACGGCTGTAGAGATATCAAGAACAGGAAAGTAAACTAACTATCTAGTACATGTCCATAAGCCAGAGTAAAAGAGTCAAGAAATAATATAGTATGCGGAAGCAAAAGATCAAATAAACACCTGGAAAGCAAGACTGGGTACCAACAGGATCCCTACCGCTCGGTCTAATAGCGGCAATACTCCTGATCAGTCTGCAACAAAGGTAGAGAATCTGGGCCATGCAAAACCCAGACGTCAGCGCGTCATAACATCAAGCAATAATATATAAACAGGGTAGCAAGACATGCAAGAATGATCATAAAAGGTAAAGCAAGTGTAACAACAATATAAATCAAGGCAGTGAAAGGTAGTGTGCAGTGAGTAATCTAAACTGGTCTATTGGGTTAAATACTCTCAAGTCTTTGAAATCAATTTGATGAATCATTGATGTAACTCACTAGTATCCCGTGCGTGCCCGGGATCACGGTGAAGATTCTCGGGCTGAAACCGAGACATGCCGCTAGGCACTAAAGGAAAAGAGTAATGATGAATGATGTCTGCAGCAGCATCCTAAGGCTGGCCTAGCCTCTAAAAGGTAATGGATAACGATGGATGATGTCAGCAGCATCATCCCAAAGCTGGCCCAGCCTCTAAAACTGATCAGTAAAGGTAGCGAACTGTCGAGTTACAAGTCAGGTTTCATCATTGATTTTCCCATACACTCAGGTTGTGTATTCAAGTCAAGTATTTAAATAATCTGGAGTTAATGCCAACACAGGATTAGGAAGGTACATGTTTGTCTGGATAGACAATAGGAACGGTCCGTAAGGACAACAGGTCAGGTTTGTTGGCATTAGACACAAGATCAGGTAACAGGTAATACCATGGTACATCAGGTCAAGCCGGTAATGTATAAAGGTGTCATGCCATGTCAAGAGGTGCACGGTACCATGTCGGGTCAGGTAGTAGGTGTAATAAGTCATGTCAGGGTGTACAAGATATCATGTGGGTGCTCATAATCAACTAGCATAAGTATGGGTATACAAAACAAGCATGAGTACTAATAGCACAATAAACTGGAACATGTAATATGATATGCAAATAGGTACAGATTAAATTATATGGATGCACGGTTATCAGTTTGGGTTTAAGGGATAGTTTCAACAATAAGTAGCATACATTTAAACAAATATGGATTGTTAAAATCTTGTTATTATGGGTTAAAAGATTTAGGGATGCACATGTATCTAAAACAGGTTAAAGATGCACACGGGTATCCAAAAGGGTAAAACTATAAAAGAGTACCATAGACTATGCAAATAGTTATTATGTGATTTAAAATACAGATGTGGTTACTAGGTATAGTGAACTAAATGCAACGGGTATGTTTCAAGTTCTGAATTTAAAAGATATAAACGGAATACCAAACTGTTAACTTGGAACACGTGACTTTAGATTCGATCTATAGGCTTAATATGAAATTAAATAGTTATAAAATCTTATAGATAGCATGTAGCAAGTTTCACTTGCCTCGATTGGATCTCAGGACGGGTGTACGGAACGTCATACGTCGGCAGAAAAGTCGCGACGTGCGCACGCACACGAGACGGTTCCAAGCAATGCAATAGGGTGATCACGCAGGTAAGGTACGTCCTCCGGGTTGTCTGGAATGGCAACGGAAGTCACGGCTCCGGCGACGATCGGAAACGCGAATACAAGAAGTAAGAGAAGAAAGAAGAAGAAGAAGAGAAGGAAGGGCTAGGGTTTAGTGTAGCTCTGGGTTTGGGTTCTGGGGTAGAGAAGAAGGCGAGGGGATGACGACGATGGGTCGTGGGTTTTCCGCCGAGGTTTCACGGCAAAACAGTGGTTCTCTTGAGTTCTCGTCGGGGTGCAGGAGTCGGGATTGCTCGGTGCAGGTGAGAGAAAGAGGGAGGTGATATGGAAGGAGAGGTGATGGTTGCGACGGGGATGGTAATGGCTGGTCGTGGGGTCACCGGCAATGGATGGAAGTTGAGGAGCTATAGTTAGGTTTTCTTGATCGGGTTGGCTGTAGGTGGTGCTCGGGTGAGGAAGGGAAAAGAGAAGAAGAAGGAGATGATGGAGATGAGGAGAGAAAAAGGTGCTTACGATGACGACGTGATTGGCGGCGATGGAGGTGAGGGTGGCGGTGATGGTTCTGTGGGTTTGCTGGCTTGCAGATTCATGGTGTTGGGGTGTGTAGGTAAGGGTTGAAGGAGGAAGGAGAGAGGAGAAAGGAGACGACGGCGAGGCGAGGTCGAGGAGATAGGCGGCGGTGGAGACAGGGTCGGCAACGAGGGTTGCAGGCGTGGGTTCTGGCGAAGACGAGGCGGGGAAAACAAAATGAAAAGAAGAAGATGAGGGAGAGGGCGATGAGGTGAAGGAGGTGAGCATGAGGGGTTGAGGATGAGGGTGTCGTCGGCGGTGGCAAGCTAGGTTAGAGTTCTTGGAGGATCTCGTGGGCGCTCACTTTTCAGAAGAAGAAGAGGAGGAGGAATGAAGGGAGGTAACCATAGTGGGGAGGCGGTGACCAGAGTCGAGGAATGCACAGTGATTCCGAGAGGTGAGAGAAAGAGCAAGATGAGAGAGAAAGGGGAGAGAGAAAGAGAGCTGCGGAGAGGGGAGAGAGAAAGAGAAAGGGAAAAAGAGAAACAGAGAGGGAGAGAGAGAGAGAGAGCGCTCGCGGGGCCCAGTAAAAAAGAAAGGATGGTTTTGATTGGCTCAGGGGGAAAAGATATGGGGAAGGGTTTTAAGAAAAATTTAAAAAAAGATTTTAACAGTTTAAAGAATAATTTTGTTGGCTGTAAAATCTCGTATACTGTTAAAAAATATTTTAAACGGATTAAAGAAATTTAAAATAATTAGTATTTGGCGGGATACAAAATAATTCAGAAATGCGTCCGGGTCGGGTCCAAAATTTAAAATGAAGGATTATGTAACGAAAAAGCATACCCCCAAGAATGGATGCACGTACGTGCGCGTAGCCATCCAAACACGCCCGTTTCACTGAACGGGACGAGAACAAGATGTGCGGATGCTACCACGGGGTTAGGGGTTTCATGCAGGTTATGAAATGCAATTTTTAAATTATTTTTTGTGCCCTAAAATGTTATATGGTAAAAGATGCAATGCCAGGTAAAATACCAGTATGTACTAATCATGAGATGCACGTGTCCATGCAAAAAGTCAAGATAATCTATAGATAAGATTCAAACAGGTTCAAGCAAGTGGGTCGGGTCGAATGCAATGTAAAATGTAAACTACCATTTGCACCCAAACACGATAAATCAAGAAATATCACGAATAAGAAATATGAGAACTGGGATTGGTATAACTGAACTCGGGTGTTACACATTGTATTTTCGTTCACTTTCTATTAATTCTACCGAACAACTCAATCTTATTTTCCACTGCAACATAAGCGCCAACTCAGTTTCTTTTTCACTTTCTATTTAACCAAACAAACAAGAATTAGTGATTTCTTTTCATTTTCCTACTTTCTTTCGCTTTCCAATAGCCAAACGGCCCCTCAGGCAAAAACCAGCCCGATCCTACAGATTTTAAATTCCGAACCCGCATCCGCTGAGTTCGGATAAGTTTCAAGTGCGGGTCAAGTGTTGGTGGATAGAACGGGTTTGTACGGATTAGGGTAAGCATCACGATGATGCTCGATATCGGCGATCTCCCAGATCGTGACACGCGGCAGATGATGTGTCCCAGAGCTCAGAAGAAAGGGTCTACAGGGACCGACTAGGCCACCCCTGTGCCCAACCCGTAAGCACAAGCTGGCTCTCCTCATAGCCCCCATGCACAAATCAGCTTCCTCAGCTTTCCAGCTTGCCTCCGAGCTATCATAGGACCAAGATGCCTTGGTTCTCCCGCTCGCCCCGAGCTCTCCCGCCGAGGCCATTTTCCTCGGTCTCATTGACCGACCTACTGTGCCACTCGCAGGTGTAACCGCCGCTCCGCGAATCTCGCCATGCGCGAGATCTCCGCTGGCCACATCCCACGTCCTACGCCATTACGATCCCCATTAACGAGCCTGTCTCGCCATTAATGGGAATATCCGCTTATCACGCGGGCGTGACGTCGGGAGCATAACGCCCGACGTGATTCTCGCGCCTGACCCTGCATGCTGCCGCCGCTATATAAACCTCTCTTCCAGAGGGATCAAGTAAGCCATTTTTACTCCACTAAACCGTTACCTTGCTCGGATCTTGTTACTGACTTGATCGTCGGAGGGTCCTCGGTGATACCAAACCACTCCGGGACTTTCTTGCAGGTACTCGGCGCAAATTTCCTCCAACCCATTGAGATCCACACATCGCAAGATCACGCTTCAGATCAAATCCCAGCCGTCAATCGCAGACATCAGCAGATCAACGGGAGACAACATCTGAAGGAGACCGGAAAGGCCCCTCCATCACATCGGGTATAAACTATTGGAATATAATATGAATACAAGAGCAATAGCATTAAGTTCAGGTCGAGATTACATAATAAAATATTTTCTTACTATTCAAATAAATCCATATATAAAAGCTCAAAATTATGAACTGAGATTTAATGTGTTTGAGCGGGTATAGGGTTGGGTTCGGCACCGGGCGAGTTCGGGGGAGGGTTCGAATGGGTTTTCATTTTATAAAACTCACCTGATTTCTGAAAATAACGTATGCTATACATGTCCGAAGTAAAGGAGGGCGGGTTTTGACCATGATTTTTATCTGCTAAGTATAGGTAGGCGGGGGCAGGCTTTGGGTGAATTTGGATATTTATAGTGGAGGAGCAAATATCTATAATAATTGCCAACATTTGCGGCTCCAACATTCTTTGCAGCTGCATGAATTTGTTGCATTATGCAGCCCCATCCCTTGTTGTCAAAAGTTCTAGTTTTCGGATCCAACAGCAATCCCGATTGTTTTGAAATCCCGTCAAAACTTTTCAGTTCAATAATTTTTCACAAAAAGAAAAAGAAAACCAAATCAGACGAGTTTAACCCCCAGAAATCGAATTTAAATGACCGAACCTTCCATCTAAGAATACATTGTATAAGGGAATGTTTGTATATGTACTTTTCATTGGATTAAAAGTATAGATTCCATTTTTACTTCAGATTAGGCTAATCTGAAGAAATTGTTTTTTGGGATGTGGATTTTTAAGAGTAAATACATAGGGAAAAACCCTCCAAATGATCCATTCCTCCGGATTAAAAATATTAGCTCAAAACTAATTTTTCTAATCCTGAACTTGAATGCTTGCTTTTTTCTTGAAACTTAATCCATTCATTACCTCTTTCTTCCATTTTCCTTTATCTTCTACCCCCCTCGTTACCGTATGTGCGACTCTCACCTTAATTATAACAAATAAACAATCTATTTTTTTTATTATTTTCAACACTCAATATTTTTAATATAGTTATGAATTGGAAATTCTTATCCTAGATTAACTAAACATGCATTTGACATGAAACTTTGCAGCAATTTTTGTTTGAAGGAATGTAGGTGCATTCCGGGACATTATTATCCAAAATTCAATCCGGAATATCCAAACATGTCCTAAAGTTGGAATATGGTTGGAATCTGAATATACCAACCTTGGTACAGTCGAATAAAATTATGGTTTATGGCCTAATCTAAACCCATTGTCAAAACACGAGCGGATCGAGATTTAGCCATACAACTCAAAAAGCCCGAATCAATTTAGTTATTAACAACACCCGAAACATAGTATTGTTTATACCTTCTAGAGTCATATAAAAGTGCGCTTTTAGTTATCAACCAAAACCCTCAAAGCACACCAAAACTCTACTCTAAAACAGGCAGAAGAAAAATCTTAAGTGTAAGCAGACGATCATTTGAGTCGGCCAGAGTCGAGTTTGAGTTGTTCTAAAGAATTTTGCTCAAACAAAGGGGATAACGCGCTTACAAGCGCACTATAATGGTGTCATGTGTAATCAATCCTTTTAAATAAGACTCTCTAGAAAAGCGCAGCCCATTTGCCAAATTATTATTACACCCCAAGTTCAAGCCTAAGATCCCTGACCTAAAAAATAAAATTTCTGAAAAAAGTTAAAAAAATAGAGACCTATATGAAAAACAAATTTCTAAAATGCAGCACCAAATCACTCAAGCCGCCTCTCCCCCCCCCCCCACCCCCCACCAATCGTTTTGTCGGCCGATTCTTCTCAAAATTGTCTTCGATTTTGATGCTGGAGGATGCAAGAGGGCACTAAGAAGCTAAAGAGGAGCGAAGATGATGCCACTGAGCTCATCCAAAGGTCTCCCTTCCCCCTTTCTCAGTCCTTTCTTTTAGTTAGAGTCGAATTTGGTTTAGTTGGATTGTAGTTCTTGCGTGTATTTGGAATGCTGAGATCAAAAGAAGTTTTTTTTGAAGTGAAATGGTGATCGATTTTAGGTTACTGGGAAAATTATCCGCCAAATTTGATTGAGTTTAGGGCTTGATGTTGGTTATTGAACTTTAATGTCTTCAAAGTTTGGTCTTTTGAGCCTCTAGATATGGAAAAGCACACTTAGAGGCAGGCTTTTTGTAAATCTTGTGGGTAACAAGCAGCTTGTTGCATTCCCTGTGGCCGTAAGAACTTAAGGCAACGACTATAAAGCAAGATATGTTATGTAGTTTGAGTTATTAATTCACCAAGGTATGATAGGAACCAGTGCTGTCAAAGCGCACGGGCAGTATGAGACGCAAAGGGTCTAATGCACCCGAGGCACGCTCCTGACTGTATGAGGCTTACAAGTTTGTAATGATATAAGAACAACCACATAAAATTCCCGCTCAATTTTTTTTAACTCGAGACTCAAAAATCCAACACCAATAACATAAAAGAAAAGGAGAAGGGGAAGAAGATGAGAAGCTATACCTCAATTTTATGTTTTGGGTTACTCTCAGGTTGCTTTAGCCAAGAAGAAGAGATGTTATAAGTATCTCCCCATAATTCATCCCACCAGAACAATAAATGCCAAATTGGCTACACAAAAACTCAACACTAATTTGATTCGTCAGAGACTCACACAGAAGAAAATTGTTCTCTTCGAAACACTTTTCCAATACCCAATACTCCAGCAGCATATTATTTTTATGAAGGCTGGCTAGGAAGATCCCCCCCCCACCCCCCACCCCAACCAACCAAAAAAAAGGGGCTGGCATTTCTTTCACCCAAAATGCACCGATAAACACCATGAACAACATATCCCAAACACCCCTAATTCTCTTGAAACATAATAACTGATTTGGTTTTAAACATATTCCAAACCTGCTATATATTCTTCTGTTCATTAGATATAATATGCTGCATCTACCTTTGCTGAATATTTTGAAAATATGTCTTTTTACTTTTTTCAGGTATAGTCTACCAACACTTCTCTCTTTTCTTCAGGAGGTGTATGAATATACTAGCAAACACCTTGATTCTGTGAAAATAGACTGGAATGCACTGGTTAGGACTACCTCCACAGGAATCTCAAATGCTCGAGAGTATCAAATGCTGTGGCGACATTTGGTCTACCATAGCCCCTTGTTGGAAAAAGTAGAAGATGGAGCCGAGGCTTTGGTTTGTTTTTTCTGTTCTTTTCTCCTTTTTTGTTCCCAATACAACTATAGATAATTTTTGCCTTAAAAAATTGAAGCCATATTGATGTTTATATTGTGAGATGCGTGTGTCATTTCTTACGAGAGTTATGCTACTTCATGTTTTACAAAATTTCCCATGCTGAAAATGATAACCAACACAGCACTTGTAGCCATGGTATTGGTTAAAATCCATGCTTAGTTGTCTCGGTTTGCAACTTATAAGTAGCTTCATATATTTCTTAGCTATGATTTCATTAGAAACAAGTTTTTTTTTTGAATTTAAAAGGCTCTGTTAGGGGATGTTTGCTTGGTTTTAATTGGAGGCCCATGTAGTCCAACCACCCCAAAATATAAAAACAGTGTTTGATGTCAAGTAGCAGTTGTTCTAGCTTCCAACATATGGTTGGTGCTGCAACTTGATTAGAGAACCTCTAGTTGAAATTAATTTCAAATCTAGCGTTGTTCTAACTACAAATGGTTGAATACGAAAAGATAAAAGGACAGGCAGTTATGGCAATGGAACTAAAACTAACCAATTACATGTTTCAAAAAATGCAGTTAGAACTGCATTCAATCAGATAAAAGAACATTATACAGTAGTTGGATCAGTTGGAGATGAACATATGCATTATCCTCTTAAATGTCCCTATCACTGCACCACCACAGGTCTAAAGTTTTGATGAGAGTTGAAGGATTTATTTTTATTTTCACACTCCCCCCTGCAGATTGTGAGCCCTTTGTGTTGAATTTTGTTTAAAACTAAAGCCCAAATTCTTTAAACATCAGCCCAGAAAGAAAACCCACCCAAGCCCACCATATGAAGCAGCATGCCTAGACCCAAGACCAGCCTGTATGGGCAACACATGTGGCCGGCATGGGGGGCCGTGGCCCACACGTGGACGGCACCCATAAGGGGACAAGCCCACATGGGGCGGCAGGGCCCACGCTCAAGTCAAAGCGCATGGACGGCTGAAGAAGCTGCTGTGAGTATAGAAAGAGGGCTGCTGCTGCATGAATCATGCATGCATGGGGAGGCTCATCCACTTGCATGATTCACATAGAAATGATGCTAATGCTTATTCTGGGAAGATGAAGGAGGGGGCTGGTGCAATATAAATTGGGTTTGGGGTTATTTGATAAGTTTTGCAACTTCTATAAATAGGTACTCATTCCTTTGAGTATAGCAGGCCAACGAAAAATCCAAGAAATCCCACAAAAATTGTAGAAAAATACTAGACATACATACAAAGGTCTAGTGCAATTTTAGGAGTAAGGAGAGACCATATATTGTGAGAGATTTGTATTGAAAGTTAAAAGAACACCGAGGAGTCACGGTACAAGAGACATTCTTGCAGATATGATTCACAAAGAAATCATTCACCACAATAATATCGAAGCGGAAAAGTGAATCGAGTGTTTGAAAAAGATTGTCGACGATGAACAAATAATACAAATACGAAAAGAGCACATACCAAGCACCAAGTACACAAGATATACCCAGGTTCGGCCCCAACTGGACCTATTTCTGCAATCGCTATGAGAACTTCCACTATAGAAAGGATTATACAAGATTTATACCGACTCCTTCGATAGTCTTTTGACTTTCAATACAAATCTCTCATAATATATGGTCTCTCCACACTCCCAAAATTGCACTAGATCTTTGTATGGCTGTCTAGTATTTTTTGCAATTTTTCTGGGATGTCTTGGATTTTTGTTAGTATGCTAAACTCATATGAATGAGTACCTATTTATAGAAATTGTAAAATTTATCAAATAACCCCAAACCCAATTTATATTGCACCAGCCTACTTCTTCATCTTCTCAGAAGAAGCACTAGCATCATTTCTATGTGAATCATGCAAGTGGATGGGCCTCCCCCGTGCATGCATGATTCATGCAGTAGCCCCCGCTTTCTATACTCTCAGCAGCAGCGTCAGCTACCCACACGTTTTGACTTGCACATGGATCCAATGTGGGCTTATCCTCTTATGGGTGCCGCCCACGTGCGTTGCCCCCATGCCGGCCACGTGCGTTGCCCGTGGGACCTAGTCTTGGGCCTGAGCATGCTGCTTCATATGGTGGGCTTGGGTGGTTATTTTTCTGGGCTGATTGTTTAAAGAATTTGGGCTTTAGTTTTAAACAAAATTCAACAATGTCCACCTTAGTTTAAAACCCATCACAAAATCTTGTCACTTTCGCAAACCTTGAAGTTATGTTCTCGTCGTTCAGATCTTCAATAATCTACTGGTAAATTAAGTCTAAGCACTGTTTGACTTGATATCCGGATCCACTTTTGCATCAGTCGGATCCTCCATGAGTACCCACCTCTGTAATAACACGAACCTTCTCGTTTTTCAGGAAGAACATTATCACCTTTTGTGGAATATCCAAAACATCTGACAATCTTTGTAAAAACACACGATTCACTTTTCCGCCGCGATATTATTATGGTAAATGATTTCTTGTTCTAACTATATCGGCGGATATGATTCACAAATAAATCATTCACTACACGATTTACAAAGATATGATTCACTTTTCATCTTCGGACTTCCAATTAGTCTTTTGAACTACACGATCTACAAAGGATTCTTTGTTACCTTCTTTCAGCCGCCACCATTTAATTTTAGGTTCTTCCTTACGTCTAATCTTCCTAGGCTGTCTTTTAAATCAAATATCTAGAACTAAAAGTCTATATTAAGTGGTTATACTCTCACCTATCACTACCTCACAATCGATGCAACAACCTCGATCCATCCTTCTGGTCAGAAAAAATTCTATTTGATTAGCACTCGATCCACTTCTAAATGTGATCATGTGAGACTTTCTTTCCCTAAACCAAGTATTTGCCAAGATTAAGTCATAAGAGAAGGCAAAATCTAAATCGAGTTACCCGCTTCGTTCCTCCGTCCAAAACCAATACCTCCATGGATAGTATCAAACACACTACGATTATTACCTACATGTCCCTTGAGATCACCCCCAATAAATAACTTCTCTCTACTTGGTATCTTTTGCACCATCTAGTCTAAATCCTCCGAAAACCGACGCTTGTCATCAAGTCCTATTTGTGATGCATAAGCACTAATAACATTAAGTATCTAACATCCAACTACAAGCAATAAAATACCCAATGATGAATTTATCCATTACTACCCTCTTATAGTCATGACTTTATGATCCCTTCATAGTTTCTTACTCGTTCGTCAAGTATCCCAACGCACCCGGTAGATTGACCACTTAGCCTCATGTTTACTTGGGTTTCCAAAGGCGAGGCACCACTATAGGGCACTTGCCAACATTAATAATTGCACTGATCTTATTTAACCCCCCCCCCCACCCATCCTCGCAGGGGGGAATTTTTCTGGTGAAAATTCTTGACATTTGACGGAAAATTCCATAATATAATAGTCTGACACCTAATGAATCCAATCCCATTGTATTTGGTATTATCTTTTATCTTTCACTTCATCCATTATCTTAACATTACAATCACCGCACAGTTGGTGTATTTACGGAAAATAGCTGTAGCAAGTGATTGGAAACATATCAGGTTTTGTGGCTTTTGTTGGCGGTTGAAATTTGTCAGATTCTTCTGGAAAGCTACATTTACTCAGATCCCCAAAATGGGTGTATATTTTTTTGTAAGATATTTACATAATCCTCGGCCTTGAGATAGTGCATAGCTTTCATTAGGGCTATAGATGTTTAAAAATGGGTTTAGATTATTTGTTAGGGGTTGCCTTTATAACTGTTGCATTTATGCAAAGCAACCGTGACTTGTGTGCAAGGCAACTGTTATCTTAGGTTGGTGTTATTTATTTTTTCCTGAATGCATGCCATATTGTGAAGCAATCAAACATTTACCTAGCTTAGTTCCTTTATTTCTGACCCTATCATCGTAATGCAGCTACTTTGTTTCAATACTACTGCAGGATGATGATAGTGATTTGGAGTTTGAATTAGAAGCTGATCCTTCTATCAGTCCTGAAGAGTTGGCAGAAGCTAAAGAATGTGCAAAGGTATGGTCATCAACATCTTAGCTGGAAGCTTGCTTGCTAGTTGTCTATTGTGGAGCTGATGCTATATGCTTATTTGAGAAGTGTGCTCACCATTTGTATGAGAAATAAAAGATCCTTGACAAATATGTTAGTGACTTTATTTGCCCAAATTTCTTTACCTAAGTATAAGAAAAATAGCAGCAGGTGCTTCTCGTTGCACAAGGCACTTTCTCAATAGAGGAGTGTTTTCAGTTCAAAAAAAATAAATAGTGTTTGATATACTCTTACTTCTTCAATGGAGGCTTTGGGCTAAAATATTGTGGCAAGGAGTACATTGAGAGATATGATAATGGAAACACATGGACGCATCTAAATGCCAATTAACCTTTTATTCTCATATGACAAAATTTCAGATTCACGGTCATTGTTAAAAGGGAAAGAAGAAAATTGTTGCAGATCCCTTAGCTTGCATGCTCCCCCTCTGATGCCCAAGTTGTGACTCTGAGATGACAAACAGTTGAAAAGAGCTTATGGATTTAGTGTGCAATACCCCCTTTTTTTCCCTCCCTTTACCTGAGCCGTTTGCGTTCTCACATAGGGGCCTCTAATCTTAATGTTCTCTAAGATATCGCCTACCTGCGCAAACATATCAGAAACAGTTTCGTAATGTTCTTAAAGATACCACTGCCGAGGTCAGATATTTCTACTGCATTAGGAATCTCCGCATTATCCATCGGAGAATGGTTAGGCTACAATTGGATTGTACAGGGTAGGCATGATGATAGATTTGCTGAGGTGATGTCCACTCAAGAAGAACTGTAGACCTCACTACTGCATATGAATGTCTGAGGTATTCAATAACCGTGAATGACAAAAATCTAATTTTATGCAACTTTGGTGGTGCTTGATATTTGTATTGGGTAATTAACGGCATGCAGTTGGAATTTGGAGGATTCAAATAATATAGAGAAACGACCATCTAGATGTGAGAAACAGAGACCCAAGATAGATTGCCTTTGCAAACCCTATTTTACTAAAGCAATAAAGACAATGCTTGTGATGGACATTGGTGCTTGTGTCGAACCACATTAAATCCGGTGTTTAGATTTTCTTTATGTCATCGTTATCTGCTAAATTTAATTTCTCACAATTCCATGAACATTCGGTCTACACACCCTCATGCTCTATGAATATCCTAGACAACTTACCGGACTTACCTGTATCAGAAACCCTATGCCCGAACATCAATTAACCTCATCTCTTTATTCTTTTTTTATTTCAGCTAACATCTCTACTATTTTAACACAAGGGGAGGGGTCTCAAATTGAAATCCCAAAATTGGATTTTCAGTATGAAATGTGACAAGAAATATTTTTATATTGTTAAGAAAGAATAACATTTATTTTTAAAAAATTCAAATGGTTTTAATCTTCTCAAATCTTAGAAAACCTCTACTAAATTTCTTTGAGAATTTTGTTGTCTTAAATGAATATCTGAAAAATCTTCTGAACTCTTTTTCCATGAATCTAGCATACGTATACATGCATCATACATGCAAAAAAATAATATTAACTATTAATGCTTTTATGGAAAAACAATGGCCAGGTTTGACTTTCGTCCGGTACGCCTTGCATCTGCGGCTCCTCACCTCATCTAGGTGTGGATGGTTCTTCGAATGCAGACATACATAACGACCAGGATCAAACAGACAAGCTTACTACTTCGACTTGTGGAGGGAACACAACGCTTTCTAATTCAAACCAAAAGCAACCTTCATCAACTGCACCATCTGCTGAAGGGTTAGATGGAAATGGACAAGGAAGTTCTATTGGTAAAACAAAAAGGCGGTTGTGGACTCCAGAGGAAGATACGGAGCTAATAACTGCTGTACAGAAATTGGGTGAAGGTAATTGGGCAAACATTCTGAAAGGAGATTTCAAGCACAATCGAACAGCTGCTCAGCTCTCTCAGGTATTTGTCACAATGTACAGCTCCATCTCTTGAAGCTTCTTAATTATCTTCACATGTATTAGTACCCAGCTGGTCAACAAGGAGGATAGAAGTTTATTGTTACTAAGCAATAATAGAGACCATTTTTGAAAGAAATGAAATTAGGGAATAAAGGAGACATGAAAGGGAATGAAGCAATCAACCTAAGGAGCATAGCTAGGCAGTAAAACTTTCATCTTCCCAATGAGAGGTTGCCGGTGTGGTTCCTTTGTGGGGGTGAGAGGAAGGAAAAAGTATTGAAATTGAAAAATCGAATTCCATTCGTCAATACCATTCTAATTACAATCATTAATCATTTGTGGGCTAAATATAGAATCGTTATCCAACTATAAGATGCTTAAATGGTATGAAAATATCAAAGACAAACTCTTACTTAAATTAATGAT
Source organism: Agapanthus africanus (assembly GCA_030015575.1). Classification (NCBI taxonomy): domain Eukaryota; kingdom Viridiplantae; phylum Streptophyta; class Magnoliopsida; order Asparagales; family Amaryllidaceae; genus Agapanthus; species Agapanthus africanus. The sequence continues at coordinate 425,996,901 of CM057347.1, read as the reverse complement.
ATCTAATATCCTGATGTAATAAATGTCTCCTAATAATTTGTAAGAATATGATGATAATCCTTGTCACGCCCCGCTTTCCAAGATACACAAATTACGGCACGTGACAGAGCCAACCATGCTACCTGTGGCTAGGAATTATCCCTCCACAGTCACATTACGGCTGTCTATCGGATGTCAAGAACATAAATATATATAATTTATCTAGTACATGTCTATCTGCCACAGTAAATAAAATCAAGAAAATGCATAAAGCGGAAACAAATCAATATCCAATAAACAATATCTGAATCATGTCCTAATATGGGCTCACATCAATAAATAAACTACAGAAATAAATAAACTAAACATCTCTAATCATACATGTTCAATTCCTCATTGCTCGGCTTGATTGTTAAAGTACTCTTGATTTTCCTGCGATAAAAGTAGAGGAACTGGGCCATGCAAAACCCAGACGTCAGTGCGTCATAATATCAAAATAACAGTAATGACCAGGATATAATGCTATGATTAAACATGAACGTAAATAATAAACACAGACATAAAACAGTGAGCTATGTGTATATATTTAATGTGATGTATATCCTAAATCTGTGCCTCTAGGTTATCTATTCTAAGAGTCTTTTAAATCAATTAATATAATTCTCATCGTAACCCAACAGTATTTATTCTGTAACGCCCGGAAACACGGCAAACAAGTATTTATTCCGTAACGTCCAGAAATACGGCCAACAATGATTTATTCCGTAACGTCCGGAAAAACGACAAACAATGATTTATTCCGTAACGCCCGGAAAAACGGCAAACAATAATAATATCCTCTTGAGTTATGTTTTGGTTACATTCTTGATTTCCCCCTTTTCCCCGGGTTTGTGTTCAAGTTAGGTATTAACGATAATAAATCTAATGCCAACACATGATCAAGTAGGTACAGGTCTTGTATATGCAGACAACAAGTCATGTCCGTCAGGACAATACGTCATGATTGTTGGCATTAGTAATTAGATCCAAGTAACAAATCTGGTAATGTGTCGTGAACACGTCATGTGATGTATATTAACCAAATAGATACCCAATGCGAAACAGTAATCAATATCGGAATACGGTAATACAACTGATGCCAGGATGCATATGTACCTATATGTAATAACCATTATACATCTATTACCATGTATGATGCAAACTAGATAATATGTACTGATGTAGTAATATAATGATATCATGATGTTCCGGTATGTAACTAGATAAATGATTATCAGTACGGATATAAACGACTATCGTAAAACTGTAAGTCTGTATTATTTGCTGAATAATAAAACACATGCACTATTTTTATTCATATAGATATTGATATAATATAACATAGCATGTTGCAAGTTAAAACTTGCCTGATCGGATCTCACGTCGGGATACGGATATCACGTTCGATGTCGGAATAACGTCGCGATGCAAACTTACGCGAGCAACTCCGACGAGCCGATCGGAGAATCAAGAAACGATCGAGAAAAAAGAACAAGGAGAAGAAGACTAGGTAGCTGCTGTTGGTTATAGGGTGGCGAGAACGGAGGCAAGACAACAGCAACGATAGGCTGCCGTCGGCGGCGAGATGGCTATTGGTATCTTGAGTTGGTGTTCGGGGTGCATGGGATGTCGTGAAGTTGGTGTTGGTGGTCTGGGGTGTCGGAAGAGGAGAGGGAGGTGAAGGTGCTGGCGACGGCGAGGGCTAACGGCGAGGGGTTGGGGGTTTATGGGTTGCTGTCATGGGATGTTGTCGGGTGCATGGTTTGCTCGGGAAGAAGGGGAAGAGGAGGTGGTGATGAGGGTGAGGAGGTGGTGACGACGGTGAGGTGAGGTCGGCAGCGAGGATGCGAGCGTGGGCTGGGGTTTGGGTTTCGCGGGCGACAGAGGAACAAAGAAAGAAGAGGGAGGAGAGAGAGGGGGGAAGAGTTTAAGTAAATTATTAGGTTATATAATAAATATATATGGAGAGAAAGAGACAGCGGGGAGAGAGAGATCGAGGGGGGGAGAGATGTTGAAGGATTAGAGAGAGTATAATTTATTAGTTATAATAAATATATTATATATATATATATATATTATAACTGTTAGTTTTTAAAATATTATAATATATATGTTTTGGGTTTAAACAGCTAATATCAAATTACTCCGAAAAATACCCGGGTTTCTTATAAAAATCTCGTTTTTAAATATGGAGAATATACGTATAAGTTAAAACCATAATGCGATGTCCGGTCAATAAAAATGCATACCCCAAGTACGGATTTACGTAAATATACGTAGCGATCCAAACGAGTCTGTTTTAACAATTTGGACATGAACATGATGTATGGATGCGACCATATGATATGAGATATGATAACATGCCATGCTAGATATCAAAATATATTATTTGATTATTATTTGTATTATTTAAAAGATATGCGGATACAAAATATGTCATGTATGTGTATAGAATCTAGATGTGCATGGATCCTCTGTACTAGCAAATATTGATGTAATCTTGAACCATGATGGTTTCAAACATGCGGGTCGGGTCGGATACTAACCGCAGTTACCAAATGCACTATCTGCATAAAAAACAATAGTAATAAAGAAATCTGTCGCAAAATTTGAAATACCTCAAATGAAATATAGTGTAAATGCACTAGGGTGTTACAATCCTACTCAGACTGAAATCCTATCTAAGAGAATATGTAATGATCGGCGAATCTGAACAGGCAGCTTTGCAGGTTTCATGCACAAACTTCCAAATTGTATAACATCTTCCGCATGATACAAGTCATGTTACGTAGAGGAAACTATGAAAATAAAACATCAGGAGATGAGCAAATAGGATTAGAACCAGCCCTGCTTCTGAGTGTTGATGTTCATTGTCTTTACTATTTTCCCAATATTTCAATTAATCTTGATAATACCAGGATAATAACATTTAATAGCTTGTTAAATTATCCTGAGATGGGGTGTACTTCGGAAGCGCATGGGCAACTCATACACTGGCAATGACAACAAGACTAGTAGTTCGACTCGATTTGAAGAGAGGTTGGCGGCACAAAAAGCATTTTCTTTGGCGGTGGATATGCCTATGACTGGGAGTATGTCAGCAATATTTTCAGGTGTTTCCATAAGACTTGGCCTCGACAACCTAGTCTTTTCTGACATCCAATTAATTACTCTTGTATCCTCTATATATGAGAATAATGGAGGAAAGGTGCCATAGGACGGAATATCCTCCTATGGCGTCGAAAAAATACACCTTTCACGATTTTTTTCGACAATCGGCACAGATCTTCATCTTTATCATCTAAGATGTGAATACACCAAATTTCATGTGATTCCACTGCTTTTTCACCGTTGAATTAGTGGGTGTAAAATTAACGGTTTACCGACAATAGAACTTTTTACATTGCTAATTCAATGGTGAAAAAGTGGTAGAATCACATGAAATTCGGTGTATCCACATCTTAGATGATAAAGATGAAGATGGATGCCGATCGTCGAATAAAACGGTTGAGGGTGTAGTTTTTTGACGCCATCTGACGAAAAAGCCTCTTATGGCCTCTTTTCTTCATTATTCTCTTTCTATATAGAATAATGGAGGAAAGATACCATAGGAGGAAATTTCCTTCTATAGCATCGAAAACATACCCTCCGCGATTTTTTCGACAATCGGCACCCATCGTCATTTTTATCATGTAAGATGTGGATTAACCAAATTTCATGTGATTCCACCACTTTTTCACCGTTGATTTAATCGGTGCAAAATTAACGGTTTACCGATAATAGAAACTATTTATGCAAAATTAACAGTTTACCGACAATACAACTTTTTACATTGCTAATTTAACAGTGAAAAAGTAGTGGAATCACATGAAATTTGGTGTATCCACATCTTACATGATAAAGATGATGGGTGCCGATCGTCGAAAAAAAATAGTGGAGGATACAGACTTTTGGCGCCACCTAACGAAAAAGCCTCATAGGGCCTATTTTCTTCATTATTCTCATATATATGTAGTGCAGATCTGTTAGGGCGGGTTCATATTTTTTCAAATTCACAAACTTTTTTGTATAACCTTCTTTCGATGATCCGCTCCGTTCAAAGTGTTCTACATGTCCAAAATAGTATATGGATGAAAAACACCTCGAATGGAAGTGTTTTGCATGTGCAAAATATGTGGATTTATTTCAGCCGTGTAGTTTTTAAAAATTTTAAACATGGTTTTGCACATGCAAAATACTTCCATTCAAGATGATTTTTCATTCATACACTATTTAGGATATGTAGAACACCTTGAACGGAGCGGATCATTGAAAGGAGATCACATGAAAAAGTTCGTGAATTTGAAAAACATGAAACTGCCCTAACGGATTCATTGTAAACCGGTCCGCGTTTTTAAAAAACGGGAACTCCCGATATACGATATATTTTAACGACCTGATCTGTTCAAGTTGATCATCCTACCCTCAAATATATATCTATGAAAAATTAAGAGATTTAAAGATATCCAGCCTATGCATCGATGGGTACAAAAATGAACGTCTTTCGATAATGCAACATAAACATCATCCGATACATAGGCTAGAGGTTTTTAAATCTCTTAATTTTTCACACACATATATTTGAGGGTAGGGTGATCAACTTGAACAGATCGGATCGTTAAAATATGTCGAAAATCGGGAGTTCCCGTTTTTAAAAAACGTGGACCTGTTTGCAATGGAATATATATATATATATATATATATATATATATAATGGAGGAAATGTGCCATAGGAGGGAATTTCCTCCTATGGCGTTGAAAAAAATACGCCCTTTACGATTTTTTTCGACGACCGGCACCCATCATCATCATCTTTATCATGTAAGATGTGAATACACCAAGTTTCATATGATTCATTACTTTTTCACCGTTGATTTAGTGGGTGCAAAATTAATGGTTTACCGACAATATAACTTTTTACACTGCTAATTAAACGGTGAAAAGTTATGGAATCACGTGAAATTTGGTGTATCCACATCTTACAAGATAAAGATGATGATGAAGGGTGCTGATCGTCGAAAAAAATCGTGGAGGATATAGATTTTTGACGCCATCTAACGAAAAAGCCTCCTATGACCTCTTTTCTTCATTATTCTCTCTCTCTCTCTCTCTCTCCCCTTCCCCCCAGGTTACCCAGTACACCACTTAAACCCCCTCATGTGACTTATCAGCGTAAACAACCCCCCCCCCACCCCGACTGAAAACCCTAAACCCCCCCCCCCCCCCCTGAAAAATTTGTCTAAACAACAAATAAATCATTTCTAGAGTTAAATTAGACAATCAGGTTTCTATAACATGGAAAGCTTAGAGATCACTGTTCAGAAAAATCTAATGGGGTGTTTGCGCTAAGAAGCCACTTCAGTGGGTATATCTGCTAACTGTGCTATACCAGGCAGTGTTGTGAAAAGTGGTTCAGGCGGCCGCCTAAGTGGAAGCGACACAAGACTGCTTCGTTTTTCATGAAGCAGTTGAATCAAGCGGGTTTTGTGCTTAAGCAGGTTGGACCCCTCGGCGCCCGCTTCAGCGGGGACTAAGTGGGTGCCTAGGTGGGCACTTAGGCGGTTGTACCCGCTTAATTATTCGACATTTTTATTGCAAATGGTCGGAATTGATATGTTTTTGTCCCAGAAAAATGCATACCAAACTCAAATAAATCTAAAAATACTAAAACTGCCTTGGCAGCGCCTAAGCGCCCGCCTACACGCTAGGAAGTACCCCAACCGCGCAACGCTTCTTACAACCTTGATACCAGCTAAACTATAAGGGGATTTTGCGCTGTTAACCCTTTGGTTAATTACAAGGCATTGCCAATATTTTAACAAAATGCTAGAAGTCTATGGCATGTCATGGACATTCCCAAATCTATTTTTGATGTTTATTTGTGTTTTTGTATGTTTTCTCTCCCTTTTTTCCCCTCTCAAAGTTTGAATATTACCTCCGTGTTTCTAGTGTGTGGTTGTTTCTTCTCATTTTTCCTTGTGAGAACCTAAATATCGCCATCCTTTTTTCAGTAAAAGAAGTGATAAAATATAGAATAAATAGGCTAAATAAGCATGTATGAATTCCCTTTTGCTCTTGAATGACATTTAAATTGTGTATCATGTCTTCAGTTAATCTGCTGCTGCTTTTCATTTCTCTTGAAGCCGATGAAAAAACTTGTCCTTTTCTTGTGTCATAAAACATGTCCTTTTCTACAATCAATTTTAACCCATACTCTTCAAAGACAAGTTGGGCTAAATTACATTAGACTATCCTTACCTATGAGCATTTTTCACTTAAATACCTTAAAGTTTCTTTCTTAATTACATTAAGCTTCCTTAAAATGCTGCATTTAAGAGTAATTTAGTGCAAAATGATAACCCTTAGAACTAATGTTTAAGGGAGTCTAGTTCAATAATTAATTAAGGTAGTTTACTAAAAAATAGATTTAGTTAAGGATAATTTAGCACAACATAGCAAAAAACTAATTTGTCATTCAACAATGTAATAGGTTCCACACACATGCCCAACTCCTCCACATCCTCGGCTGCAACATCGCAAGCATCACGAGCCTGTGCCGCCCAAACCCTAAACCAATCCCAAGACAAATCAACCCCAAACCCTTACCTCAAGCCCCGACCAACTATAAAGAAACCAACAATAATCCCAAGCAAACCCTTGGTGGGGCCCAACCCTCTGATACAAGCTGCTGCCTTTGCTGCCGGAGGCCGCATCGCCAACCCCTCAACTGCCGCTTCTCTTTTTAAAGCCGCTCAATCTAAAAATGCGGTTCACATAAGACCCGGAGGCTCAAATGCTCTCCAAATATCATCAAGTTTACCCAATAAACCTACAGCAGTTGCACCTAATCCACTGGTTCGTCCTTTATCGAGTTTTGGCACTACTCTTAGCTCGCAGAGGTCGATTCAACCTTCGGCTAAGCTCGATGCGGTTGAAAATGGTGAGGGAAAGAAGAATAGTGATGTTGAAGAGTTGTCAAGCATAGAAGGTTCAGGTTTGAGCAAGGATCAAAATGTGATTGAGAAAGAAGAGCACTTGCCAAAAGGAGTAAGCAACGAGGCTTCGGCTGTTGAGGCTAATGAAACTTAGAATCAGGTTAAGGAGTCAAGAGAGGACGATTGCGTTGATAAAATCGAAGTGGCGGCTGATGAAGCTAAGGAGCTTTGTGCAGAGAGTACCACAGCAAAAGACAGCAAATAGCTATGTGATGTCATATTTTCGCATGATGAACTTTGGATTGCTCAGTTGGTTTTGGGGAAGAAAATGAAACTTTTATTCATGTGAAGTAAATAGAAAAAGAAGTCTTGCTGATTTGCCTGCTCCCTATGGAAATTTACCCTACAGATTCTTCATTAGAGACCAGAGCAGCATGTTGTAGAAGTTAAACCAAATTGTGGGTAGCAATTTTTTTTGGGCTATTTGGGGCATGTAAATTTTAATTCCTGTTCCAATTTAAGCTTTAGTTGGAGAGAAAAAAAGAAATTTGCTTGAGTTGCAGCCATGGGGAAAGAATTTGTTTTAGTGTAGCAACACTCTTTTGGTGGATTTTGGAGATAGTAAATCTGGGAAGCTTTTATACTAATATATATCTTGTAAGTTTCGTTATAAGCCTTTGTATGTTATGCAACTTTTTTATCAAAGAAAGTGGAATGTGATGTATTACCATTTTGTTGCGTATCAGTTTTCTGATTCCATTTTTACATTTTGCACATTAGGCGCATGTATGCATATGATATTGCATTTTTATTCTCACTTCTTGTCATTTTTTTTCCTACTCAAGGCCTTTTTTCAGGTCTCACTTCTTTTAGGATGCGCTTTTATGGGGATAATCTAGGTGGTAAATCTAAATTATCATAAAATATTATTACGTTTATTTAGGTGTAGAAGATATTCTCAGGAATATAGGATGACCATGATAATCAAATGATCTTATTTCATGGTAATTCTATTCCTGATGGAGGACCTTTTCGGGTCTCCGTCAGATGTTGTCTTCCGTCGATCTCCCGGTGATTCTTGGAGGTGATCTCCTGTTGTGTGTGGGTCTCAATGGGTTTTAAGGAGATTGGTGATTTAAGGAGTTTAGCGCCGAGTACCTGCAAAGAAGTCCCGGGGTGGTTTGGTACCACCGAGGACCCTCCGACGATCAAGTTAGCACGAGATCCAAGCAGAGTAACGGCTAAGTGGGATAAAAAATGGCTTACTTGATCCCTCTGTGATGGGGGTTTATATAGTGGCGGCAGCACGCAGCAGCAGACGTGGGAATTTCGCCGGCAGTTACGCTCCCGACGTCATGCCCGCGTAAAGAGCGGATCGCCCATTAATGAGGATCGTGATAACGGGACGTTGCTGGCGGAGAATCTGCGCGTGGCGAGATTTGCGGAGCGGCGGTTACGCCTGTGAGTGGTGGAGTTGGTCGGTCGAAGGACCGAAGAAGATGGCCTCGGCTGGGGAGCTCGGGGATGAGCGAGAGGGTCGAGAAGTCTTGGTCTTGTGGCAGCTCGGGGTGAGCTGAGAGGCCGAGGAAGCCAATTTTCAGGGGGCTCTGAGGAGAGCCAGCTTGTGCTCGCAGGTCGGGTACAGGGTTGGCCTGGCCGGCCTCTGTGGGCCCTTTCTTCTGGGTACTGGGACACGTCATCTGCCACGTGTCATGATCTTGAAGATCGCCAATATTGAGCATCATCATTAGGGCCCCACTCTTGTCCCGACCAGCTAGCGGGTCGGGTCAGGAGTGGACTGCCGGGCCGCCCGGGGTAAGCTCCCTCCTAAGCTTTCGTCGGGACGCGTCCTCGGGCCGTCAGCTGTCTTTTCTGCCAGCGAATCAGGGAGAGATCTCTGCATTTAAAGAAGGTGCGCCGGTTCGTGCATCCTACCACTGAAGCGACGGTCCATGTGTCAAGCGTCGGTTGGCCGACGGGACGTGTGCAGACCTGCGGCGTCTGATGGGGTGAGGTCCAGTGCGGGAACGACAAGTGGAGCAATCGGAGCCGTTGGACACGAGGAGGCGTTTTGGCGGGAGATGAAGGGCGTCGTTGGATGAGGTCGTTTGCGGTGATAAATAGGGGTGGGGCCCGCTCCAGGGCCTCTACTCCTTAGTATTTCCCTGTTCTAAGTCCTGATTGCTCGGCGCTAGTCTTCTTTCTTCCGCTTTCGTTTCCCGAGAATCCCTCTTCTCAAGGTTAGATGTCTTCTTTCGTAGAGTTAGTAGATGTCGTAGGAGTAGGTTCTAGGGTCCCTGTAGTTGAGCCTGAGTCTTCCCGGGGAGCGGGGGTCGGATCCTCTTCCCGGGATCGTGCGGCGGGGGCAGCCCCCAGGGAGGAGGCGGTAGACGCTGCCCCCGGCGCGTCGTGTTGGGTGAGGCATGAGTTCGAGCTCGCCAATGCTCGGGCTCGCTTCCACATCCCCCCACGTTATACGTTTCGTCTGGCCAAGGAGGGCGAGAGGGCAGACCAAGTACGGGGTAGGGAGATCGCCCTGTACTTGGAAGCTTTTTTGGGGTGGAATGCACCTGCCCTTTTCTCCCGAGGTCGTCGAAGCGCTGAACTTCTTCGGGTTAGCCCCTGGCCAGTTAGTGCCGAACTCGTGGAGGATTCTCCTCGGGTTCCTGATCCGCCTGAAGTTACAGGCGGTTCCTTTCAGTCTCTCCCTCCTTGATTCTTCTCTCGTATTCAAAAGTCATCCTGAGGGTCGAGTGGGTGACCCGAGGTGGGTCTACCTCTCTTTTAGAAAGCGACAGGGGGCGCCGCCGGGACAGGGGTTATAGCCCTGCCTTCTTCCATCCATGACTGTAAGAAGAAGTTCTTCTTCGTTTCCCCTCCCGAGGGCGAGGACTGGCCCGTGCCTACCTAGTGGTCGAGTGAAAAATGCTTGCCGGGGAACCAGTCCAATGGCCCCGCCGTGGTGAGAGTGGCGTCGTGGGAGCCCATCCCCCGATTCGACATGCTGCTGTCTGAGAGGATCCTGAGTTGGGCCGGGCTCAGTCTCGTTGAGTTCGTCGGTAAGTTTAGGCTTGCTTTTTGGCTTTTATATTGCATGTGTCGCTGACTTCTTTGCATTTGGTTTTATGTAGGACCCATGGATATGGACTCGCTCCGATCCTCCATGCGCCAGCCGAGGAAGGTCGCGAAGGCTAGAGGCGCTAGCTCTTCCCGCTCAAAGCCCGCCCCGGCTCCCTCTCCTCCAGTGGTCGCGTCCCGCGAGCGTTCGGGGGCGGATCCCGCCCCGGGGCCTAGCAGAGTGTCGGGCCGGAAGCGGGCTCGAATTTTGGATGACCCGGTCTCGGAGGAGGAGATCGGCTCTCCCTCGGAGCCGCTCAAGAGGGGTTCTCGGAGATCTTCCCGGGGCCCATCCTCGCCGATCATGGTGGAGGAGGGGGGACTCCAGTTCGCGGATAGCCTGCTGCATGAAATAGAGAAATCGGCCGGAGGTAGAGTCCCCGGGAGAACCTTTAGGGCTCAGATGGCGTCTATCGCCCAGGAGTCCGTGCAGGTAAGTGTTTGGTTTTTTTTGTTGTTGAGATTCGGTGCCTCCTTCGTCTTTCTGACCTCTTTCCTATCTTTCAGGTTCTCCAGCACGTTACCCTCTCCTTACGCATGGAGGCCGAGGTGATAGCCCCGGCGATGAAGGCTGTGGGCCAGCTCGCCTCGCTGGAAGAGAGCTCCAAGCGGGAGCTGGAGGCGGTGATGGCGAGGGTCGCCGCCCTGAAGGGCGAGGTAGAGGCCGGGAAGCGGGAGGTTGCCCGGTACCGCGAGGCCGCCGAGGCAAAGCTTGAGGACGCTCAGGTGCTTGCCGGCAACCTGAAGAAGACGGTGAAAACCCTCCGGAAGGAGCTGGGGGCGGCGGCCGAGTCGGCGAAGTCGGCCGACCTTTCGGCGGCGAAGGCGATGGAAGGCTAAAAGAAGTCGAAGGACTTCTATGATGACCTGGCCATGGCCACAACCCTTATCTGGCACGAGGCCCTCGACGCCGTTAAGGCCCGGATGCCGGGGTTCGCCGACGAAGAGCTCCGGGCCGAATACCCCCTTGCGGATGCCGATGAGCAGGGGAAGGAGATTCCTGACGAGGAAGTTGTCGAGGACCCAGCTCGTCTCGTGGTGGATGTCGAGGGCCCCGAGGTCGAGCCTGGCCCCGAGGCTTAAAGGCCCCGTCTTCCTCTCTTCTTTTTATTTTGTTGCTTCTGGGATTTTTGTAAGCCTCCGGGCATTTTGTAAGGCTGGGGAGCCCAAAATACCCTTTGTAAAGACTTTGCCTTTGGTAATAAAACTTTTTCTTTGGTTTCATTGGTTTGCACTTTGTCTTCTGTTTGTGAAGAATGCTTGTAAAATATCTCTGCTTGCACCGTTGGGCTTTCATGTCAGGTCGGCCATCTGTCTAGCGATCGTTCGTCGAGTTGATTTCGATCACTTGCCAAGCGTGCCAAGCGCTGTCGAGAAGGAGGCATCTCCATGGCCCCGAAATCGAGGGGGGGTCGCTCAGACTTGGATAGACCTAATGTCCTTGTTGGGGCCACGGATCCTCTGCATGTGATGGGCAGAGGGACGTTCGCCGTATTTGTGCCGAGCATGAATGGGCTCAGAGGCCTCGTTGTAAGGGCTACAAGCCCACAGCGTCCGTTGGGCATGAACGAGCCGGGAAGCTGCTCGGTTGCCCCTTGGAGAGGGCTTTGATCCTTAGCGTTGGAGGGGCTGTAAGAAGCCCACTAAGGATGACCGGGCAGTGAAGCTGCGCGGCTGCCTCTTGGCGAGGGCTTTGATCTCTGGCGTCATGGGTAGGCAACTACCAGCCTGGGATGATCGAGCGGGGTAGCCGCTCGGATGCCTCTTGCGAGGGCTTCGATCCCTGGCGCCATGGGTAGGGAGCTACCAGTCGGAGATAGCCGAGCAGGGTAGCTGCTGAGCCGCCTCTAAGGAGGACTTTGATCTTTAGCGTTGGAGGGGCTGTAAGAATCCCACTAAGGATGACCGGGCAGTGAAGCTGTGCGGTTACCTCTTGGCGAGGGCTTTGATCTCTGGCGTCGTGGGTAGGCAACTACCAGCCTAGGATGACCGAGCGGGGTAGCCGCTCGGTTGCCTCTTGCGAGGGCTTCGATCCCTGGCGTCATGGGTAGGGAGCTACTAACCGAAGATGACCGAGCAGGATAGCTGCTCGGTTGCCTCTTGCGAGGGCTTTGATCCTTGAGGACGGGGACTGAGCAGGGTTACTGCCCAGTGCCTCTTGGCGAGGACTTTGATCCCTGTCGATTGTGGTAGGAAGCTACCAGCCGGGGATAGCCGAGCAAGGACTCGACTGCCTCTGGGAAGATTTTGGTCCTTAGCACGGGAGGGGCTGTAAGAAGCCTACTAAGGACCCTTGGCCGGGCAGGGTTACTGCCCGGTGCCTCTTGACGAGGGCTTTTGTCCTGAAGGATAGCCGAGCGAGGGATCCTCGGGCTCGACTACCTCTGGGAGGGCTTTTGATCCCTGTCGGTCGTGGTAGGAAGCTACCAGCCGGGGATAGCCGAGCAGGGTAGCTGCTGAGCTGCCTCTAAGGAGGACTTGGATCCTTAGCGTTGGAGGGACCTTAGGAGGCCTGCTAAGGATAACCGGGCAGTGAAGCTGCGCGGTTGCCTCTTGGCGAGGGCTTTGATCCCTGGCGTTGCGAGTAGGGGAGCTACCGGCCAGGGATAGCCAAGCACGGAAGCCGCTCGGCTGCCTCTACGGAGGACTTTGATCCTTAGCGTTGGAGGGGCTGTAAGAAGCCCACTAAGGATGACCGGGCAGTGAAGCTGCGCGGTCGCCTCTTGGCGAGGGCTTCGATCCCTGGTGTTGCGAGTAGGGGAGCTACCGGCCAGGGATGACCGAGCAGGGTAGCTGCTCGGCTGATTCTTCATGAGGTTTCGCCCGACCATCCAGTTGCGGGTATGGGGAACAGGAACGGTCGCGGCGAGCGCGCGCGCAGCATGCGCATTGAATGTGGGGGGGAGGCGAAGCGCCAGGGTCACGTCGTTTCAATTCCGCCAGGGAAGGCTCAATGATCGCCGTATGGCAGCGAATTTTTGGGCGAAGGCGGGCGACTGTTGAGTCTTGTTGGGGCGCAGTTGGCTATATAAGGCTGAAGGAGCACCGGTCCTTCCTTTCTTCGTAAACAGGTCGTTGAGAATGCAAGACTTCCCCTTTACCATCTTCGAGATCATCCACTTCGAAGACGTATACCTCTATGACCAGAACTGCACCGAGGACACGGTGTAGTTGGTCTATGGGAGCATCGAGGACCACTTCGGCCGGCTGCTCCCCCGACGCTCCTCCCTGCTGCAGCTGCTGATGTACTCCATCTGGAAGGCGTCGTCGGGGCTTTACAACCCCTTGTCCGAGCAGCTCTACGACGAGGCCGTGGGCAAGTTGCGGTCTCTGAGGCGTTTCGGCCCGATCTTCGTGAATCGGCTGGCTTGCTCAGAGACGCTCGTCCGTGAGTGCTACGAACTAAGGCTCGGGGTCAACGCGCGCGGGGGGAATCGAGGGCTGAGGTTGGATCTCACGAAGCCTCGGCTGGCGGAGATCTTCACCGAGTACCATGAGCAGTGCTCTCTGCACCCCTTCCCCCGCTGTTGTAATTTTCTTTTTGTATGCATGGCTGAGGAGCCCATAATACCTCTTTTTTTTTGAATAAATGAGATCTTTTCTTCTTTTTCGCAATGTTCCGTTGATCTTTATTAAATTAACAATAGACCCTAGGAAGAGTTTACATTACCCTGAAAGAAAAGTACATGCTAATAGATGACCTTATTAGCATGGCCCGAGCTCCCCGGAGGCTTGTTGGTCTCCGTGCTCGGCACCGGGTACGGGGCTCCCTGAGCGCCGGACTGGTCATCTGCCGAAACAAGCATGATCTGGCCGATGGTCAGCTCGGCGGGAGGGGGGCGCTGCTCCTGCTCGCGGTCGGCCTGTCGTTTGTCCCTCAAGTAGGCGGCGAGGTGCCCCGATCGGATGAGCTCTTCGATATAGTCCCGGAGTTGCTTACAATCCTCCGTGGCATGGCCCAGCGTCCGGTGGAAGGCGCAGTAAGGGCCCCGGGTTCGCTTCGAGGCCTGACGCGGGATTGGAGGGAACTTGAAGAACCCCTCGCCTTGGGCCTCCTCTAGCAACACTGCGAGGGAGACGTTGAGCAGGGTGTACTCCTGAAACTTCGGGTGATAGGGCTGCTGACGCTCCGGCCTATCTTCCCGAGCCTTCTTCTTCTGGTCGGACCGTTCTGCTCGTGGGAGGTTCGCGTTCACCTCAGACTCCAGCTGAACCTCGCGCTTGGTCCACGCCTTGACCTCGGCCATGGTCTTAGGCTGTGCCAACGCAAAGGAGCGCAACCACTCCTTATGCCTAAGACCAGATCTGAGCGCCGTGATGACGATCTTGTCTTGGTGCTCGGGGACCTCGAGGAGGGCGTTGTAGAAGCGGGTGATGTAAGCCTTGAACGTCTCCTTGTCCCCGCTCTTAATTGTGAAGAGGTAGTCGACCGTACGCTTCTGCCGACGGTTCCCAACGAAGTGGCCAAGGAACTTAGTAGCCAGCTCGTCAAAGGTCGAGATTGAGTGAGGCTCGAGTCCTCGGAACCAGAGCGGATGAGAGTGGCTGGGAAGGCCCTGCATTGGGCGGCGTCGGAATGGTCCTGGAAGCTCATCCCCGCGGTGAAAGCATCCAAATGGTCTTTGGGGTCGGTTTTCCCGTCGAACAGAGAGACCTTCGGGGGCTTGTTGCGCGAGGAGATGTGGAAAGCGAGCAGTCCTTCGGTAAACGGTTTGGTGAGCAAGTCGGCGGTGTACTTAGCCCCGTCGCCCGAGAGGTTACCTTCCCGGCGCATGCCCTCGATCTTCTTTTCGAGGGCGTCGAGTCGGCCGTGGTACCCCCAGGATTCGACGCCTTTTGATCCCTGGCCTCTGCTGTAAGAGACCTGCGTCTGGGCGTGGCCCCGGTTCCTCTCGATGAGGTCCCTCAGATCCCTGAGAGAGGTGGCCCTCGAGCCGTCGTGGCGATCCCCTTCTGTGCGACCCCGTCGAGGGAGGGGGTGTCGATCATACCTGTGGACAGGCGAGGTGACCGACATCTCCTCAGGGGGGTAAGGGTCGCGAGGAGGCTCAAGCGAGGCGCTCTGGCGGCGGATCTTGGTGTGGAGCCATGGGGCGCCCAGCGGGCCTCAGGGAGTATCGGCCCGTAAGATCTGTGGCCAGGGGTCGTAGCCTGCCGATGGACAGCCGTGCCGACGAGGGTAGAGCTTTCTGGAGGCGGAGGAGCGGCGATCTGGGGCCCTGGCCCGACCGTTTGGACGCGGACGAGCGCCTCCACGAGAGACTGTAGCTGATCTATTCGGCTGGCGAGGGCATTGATGATGGTCGCCGGGGGAGGTTCATCCGTGCCTCCGGTGAGGGGGAGGTGGCGGCTGGTACCTGGATCTTCAAGGTGGTCGCTTGCCATGTGGATGGAGATCGGAAGGCTAACTTTGTTTTTTGTGGAGTTTTTCCCACAGACGGCGCCAACTGATGGAGGTCCTTTTCGGGTCTCCGTCAGATGTTGTCTTCCGTCGATCTCCTGGTGGTTATTGGAGGTGATCTCCTGTTGCGTGTGGGTCTCAATGGGTTTTAAGTAGATTGTTGATTTGAGGAGTTTAGCGCCGAGTACCTGCAAAGAAGTCCCGGGGTGGTTTGGTACCACCGAGGACCCTCCGACGATCAAGTTAGCACGAGACCCAAGCAGAGTAACGGCTAAGTGGGATAAAAAATGGCTTACTTGACCCCTCTGTGATGGGGGTTTATATAGTGGCGGCAGCACACAGCAGCAGGCGCGGGAATTTCGCCGGCAGTTAAGCTCCCGACGTCACGCCCGCGTAAAGAGCGGATCGCCCATTAATGGGGATCGTGATGGCATGGAACGTGGAACGTTGCTGGCGGAGAATCTACGCGTGGCGAGATATGCGGAGCGGCGGTTACGCCTGTGAATGGTGGAGTTGGTCGGTTGGAGGACCGAGGAAGATGGCCTCGGGTGGGGAGCTCGAGGATGAGCGAGAGGGTCGAGGAGTCTTGGTCCTGTGGCAGCTCGGGGTGAGCTGAGAGGCCGAAGAGGCCAATTTTCAGGGTGCTCTAAGGAGAGCCAGCTTGCGCTCGTAGGTCGGGTATAGGGGTGGCCTGGCCGGCCTCTGTGGGCCCTTTCTTCTGGGTCCTTGGACACGTCATCTGCCACGTGTCCTGATCTTGAAGATCGCCAATATTGAGCATCATCAATTCCCCAAAAAACATGTGGCTATCCTAAATTACCACGAAATATTTCCGCATAACATGAAATGAGTTATGACCATCCGCCACTGGCCTCCCTTGCCATCTGGCCGGTCCCAACGCCTATCGTCGGTCGTCCACCGGCCGGCTCACCGCCAATCAGTCGTTCGTCGCTGATCGTGTTGGATATAGTGCCCTTAAGGCAATTATCATGATTGTAAGTAGGCAATTATAATAATTGAACGAGAACTTATACATGTATAACGGTCTTACTGGAGATGATAGTATGTTATCTGGTTTGTCTTCATCATTGATGAAACCCGTAGGATTGTTGCTTGACAGCCAGCATTATGATGGCGATCATCTATATGGGAGCTGAGTTGTCCATAAGCACATCCTTAAATGTCCCTAGTCGTGGGAGCATCGAGACTGGGCATCGATATTCCGGAATAGACTAGTGTATACGTTTCTAAACCCTGACGAGAGGCGGTGGCCGGTCTCATAAGCCATTGGTGTTGTGTCACCTAAGATAGTATACAGGTGCTCACTGGAGGTGAGTATACCGGACGGACTCACCGAGAACTTCTAAATGGTATTATATCTATCGTTAGATGGAAGTTCTCAGGTGGCATGAGTACAGGTTAGTCTTTTGACCTGAAATCGTCATTTGTCTCGTGTGTGTTCCCACTGTTCTTTGATTACTACCCTACTACGGCTCAAAGGAGCCATGCAAACAGATTTTAGTTGGGTACAGTCTCGAGCCATATGGAGGCAGTGGTCGATTGTCAGGAATTCGTTTCTCCTGGTATTAGGAGCCGATATAGCGCTGTGCTCAGTTGGCTATCACTGGAAATCCGTGGCCATGGTGGATGAGATTTACTGATGGTTGATCATAGTATCTCTGTTGGTGATGAGCTTGACTCAGACACGGCTTATCGGGCTAGTAGGGGTCTGACGTTATCAACCCCTTAGACCCGATATGCGATACTCTTTGACGAAGAGACCGGACTGAACGGAGATTGTCACATTCAGGCTCAGTAGGGTAAGGACGTACTTGATTATCGACCCCTCTTTCGGTAAGTACCTAGGTAGCCGTTACGTACAGCTAGTATCGCTGACGTGCTTGTGGTTAAACCCACTGCCAACGTATTGTCGAGTCTTTAGAGTCCCACACAAAGGGTTTTCCCGGTTCAGGCGATAGATGTAGGAGCCGTACGTTGGTACGTACATGCGTCCGATTAAATATGTGTATAGGATACACGGACTTTAATCGGACAGTTGATAATACTAGCCGGCTTAGGATTAAGCCGGATTATTAAATCAGGTTTTGATTTAATAATTTATATATGTATTTTGATACATATATTTTAGTATTATTGTTCACTATTCATTTCTCTCTTTGATGCTATCCGTATTTTTATACGGATACGCGTATATGTAGCGATATATATACCGGGTGAAGTATTCCGTATTTATATGGAATGCTTTTAAAAGAAGGACACCTCCTATTTGTTTTTCCTTTTAGAAAAAAAAATGGGAAAATGAGGTGGAAAAAGAGGTTAAGCATGGTGCTTGTGCATATAGAAAGGAAAGGCTAGATCATTTATGGAGTGCATTTATTGATGCATGGCAAAAAGGTAGCAACCATTCTTTTCTTTCTACATTGATCATTTTTCATGATACAAGCTCATGCTTCATGGTGAGACTTTCCGCTCTCTCTCCACCTCTTTCCTCCTTCTTCTTCTTCTTGCTCTTTCCTCCTTCTTCTTCTTGCTCTTTCTTGAACATGGTTATGAGAGAAAGGTTTAGTGAAAAAATTCCTACATCACCCACCACCCATCCTTAGCAAGTTTGGATTGTTTCCTCAGGTGGATCTTTTTCGGCGAGAGTGGTCGACTTTCAAGCGCGATCCCAACGTTTATGAGCTTGGAGGGGTTTTCCACAATTGGGTGGACACACGTCGAAGGTTGTAATTTCTTCACCCTTGCATCTCTAGTTTGCTAGTTTAAGGTTTTGGATCGATTTCTTGGGTTACGGATATTTGGCGCTCTCAAAAAGTTTTTGTTTTCGCTTCCGCCTCGGCTGCGACTTCCGTAGCGCGGGTACCGAACCCCAACATGGTATCAGAGCCACTCCATAAATCTTAACTAGTTAGGTTGCACTTATTTAGAGTTCTGATCGACGGATTTTTCTGAATCACATTTCCAAATCTATGCCCGTTCTTCGAATTTTAAAGTTGTTCAAAAAATTGTTCATGTTGCGTTAAAATTATGTGCAGGCAAAACTAGAGACCGGAAAGAAATTTGGACACATAAGCCTAAAATTCGACCGCTGAACCGCCGCCGAATGTGCCATTTGGTTGCAGTTCCACGGTCCAATTTTGGCTGTTGTGCCCCAAATTTTTTCTGGTTCTCTAGATTATGGAAATGCGATTTTTGGAATATTTGGTTTTGGCCCAGATTTGTTTGAGTACTGGTTTGTACTTGGGGCCAATGCAGAAAGTTTTAATCGATCGAAATTTTAAATTCATGGCTTTCGGTGCATTTATTTGTTTCTGCGATCGTGAATATCATAGCGCGGTATAATCCGGCTGATTGCTATATGTACAATCAGACGGGTTTACGAACATGGTATTCGTGTTGATGTTCTGTGTTGCACTGATCTTTTGGATGGATTGTCGTGATGGATAGCCTTGTGTGCAATATTAGATGTACAGTTCAGATTCATTTATATATTCATTATTGCGGGGTGAGCGTCTGACATGTGGACTGGCGTTTCTGCCAGTTTGTATATTCTTTCATTGAGGCTCGACCAGGTTGCCGTTGTTGTGCTCTTGTATATATATATTTTTCTGTATTAGGATTACCCCACGGAGGAGTACTCGAATAGCCGGGTTCTAGAGGGCAACGGGCCTGCATCTCATAGCGTTGAGATCGGAGGGGGGGTTTACTCTAGAATTGGAGGGCTATTCGCCGCACTCGTAGGGGGTATAGGTTGACCTATGGAGGGGTGCTTAAGTTGCCGGATTCCGTGAAGTGCTGGATGACCCATTCACTTTGTTGATTGGGGTTGCCTCACTTCTCGGATTGGCGGATAACTTGCCACACTCGTAGAGGTCTAGGTTCTTCATTGCACTGGCTATCCACACGATCGGGGAACGTCGTGTCTCATTTACGGCTCAAATGAAACGCGGAACTCTTAGTTTATCCGGTGTTCCATATTGTTATTCGCATGCCTGTTATGATTTTTATCTGCCTGTGATGACTATTATCTGCCTGCGATGTTGATATATATATATATTATATTATATTATATTTAGTAGATACTTCTATATGTTTTGCATCCGCGCTAGTTTTGTTCCCGCTCTGCCGTTAGTTAGGTAACCTAACGGTGCATGACGGGGCCCCGTCGCGAATACGGATGACATATAAATATCATGTTATTTTGGTTGTTTCTTTTGTGGTTTGGAAACTTAAAATGATGGGGATGCATTATCTGAATAATGCACGAAAAATAAACTTAAATGATGTTGTCGGAACCAATTTTAAAACTGCTCGGTTTTTTTCAAAACTCATAGTTGTATTCTTTTGCTTTACATAGAGGTATTCGGTTAGGAATATCCCGCACCTCATTCTATGAGGTAAGAACCTTGATCCCTTCACTGGGAGTTCGCTCTTAAGCAAAGGTTTATATTACTCGTATTAAAAAGCGGAGCTTAAACCACTCCATTTTAAAGCCACTCGAGTTCCTTCAACGATATCAAGTTCATCACGTTAAAAGTTTTTCGTCAAAAACCAGCCGTAGCCCTCTGTCATTTTAGATTAGTATTACTTAGTATTCGTGCTACGTATGTCGTGCTCAGCCGAGGCGTAGTGTTCGGTAGCTATGCGGTACTTTTCTGTAGTATTAGATGCGATTGATTAGGACAGTCGTTGTAGGGTGTTTTTCGCCACCCCATTGAGATGGGAATACGCGTCGCTTGTCAGGCGTGTACAGATTCCCCCTGCATAGGGTAGGCTGGGGTTTATTGATTGTGGAGATCCGAATCTCCGGCAGCCGTGGACTAACCTGCCATTAATTACCCCTCGCTCTTAGAGCGAAGAAACCTCCGATTGATGGGTCAAACTAGTCATGCGAACTTAATGTGAAGTGTCGGTATTTGAAAGCAATGCAGATGAGCATGTTTATTTCATTTTATCTATTCTATTTGTGACAAATGATTTATTATTATTATTATTATTATTATTATTATTATTATTATTTATTTTCATTTTTTTAATGGAGTTAAATTCCAAAAGATTTTATTTGGAGTTAAACTCCCTTTTATTCAAATAAACATTTTTTTTGGCGTTAAACTCCAAAAGATTTTATTTGGAGTTAAACTCCAAAAACAATTTTATTTGGAGCTAAACTCCCAAAAGTTTCTGTATGGAGCTAAACTCCCTTTTATTCAAACAAACATTTTTTTTATGGAGTTAAAATCCAAAAAATTTCATTTGGAGTTAAACTTCCAAAAGATTATGTATGGAGTTAAACTCCAAAAATAAACATAAAAAAAGAAAAAAAAGAAAAGGAAAAAAGGAAGGAAAGCCCCCCTCCTCCCACGTGAGGGCCTTTCCCCCCTCACGTGAGGGAGAGTGGGGAGCTCCCACTTAATGGGAGCTTCCCCCTCACGCGAGAGGGGGGAAGCTCCCACTTAGTGCGAGCTCTCTCTTCTTCATGAGAGAGAGCAGGGTCTCTCCCTCTCACGGGTGGAAAGCTCCTACTTAGTGGGAGCTCCCTCTCCCTCATGTGAGAGGGTGCAGGTGCTCCAAAAGACTTTTTTAAAAAAAAATTTAACGGAGTTAAACTCCAAAAGATTTTTGAGTTAAACTCCCAAAGCATTTGTATGGAGTTAAACTCTAAAATATATATTTTTTATGGAGTTAAACTCTCAAAAGCATTTGTATGGAGTTAAACTCTCAAAAGCATTTGTATAGAGTTAAACTCCAAAAAAATTTTAAAATAGAGTTGAACTCCCAAAAGCATTGGAATGGAGTTAAACTCCAAAAGATTTTACTTGGAGTTAAACCCCCTAAAAGAATTTTGTATGGAGTTAAACTCCAAAAGATAAAACTTTTTTTTTTTTGATTTTGAAGCTTCCCCCTCACGTGAAGGGGAGTAGGGAGCTCCCACTTACTGGGAGCTTCCTCCACCTCACGTGAGAGGGAGCAGGGCCTCCCATTTGGTAGGAGCCTCTTCCTCATGTGAGGGGGGAAAAGCTCCCACTTAGTGGGAGCTCCTTCCCCCTAACGTGAGGGGGGCTCCAAAATAGTTTTTAAGGAGTTAAACTTCAAAATATTTTATTTGGAGTTAAACTCCCAAAAGTTTTTATATGGAGTTAAACTCTAAAAGATTTCAGGTGGAGTTAAACTCCCCAAAAGGATTTTTATTGTGGAGTTCAACTCCAAAAGATTTTTTTATTATAGAGTTAAACTTCAAAAGGATTTTTATTGTGGAGTTAAACTTCAAAAGATATTTTTTTTTTATTGTGGAATTAAACTCCAAAAGATTTTAAATGGAGTTAAACTCCAAAAGATTTTAAATGGAGTTAAACTCCTAAAACGATTTTTATTGTGGAGTTAAACTCCAAAAGAATTTTTATTGTGGAGTTAAACTCCAAAAGATTTCCTGTTTTCTCTTTTGAGAAGAAACTCAAAATGGGTTCTCTTAAAATTCCAAGATTTAGATCTTGAATGATAAAAAGAGACCCCTTTTCTTCTCTTGATGGAGTCTTGGGAGGTGAATTTCCCTTCTTCTCCTTTTTTTTGGATCGGATATGAGAGTTAAACTCTCCTTCAGTGGGTTTATTGTGAAACTTTATTTAGTTTTGAAAAAAAGAGAGCCAAGCTCTTGATTTAATTGGAAAATGAAGAGAAAGAGGAAGAACTTAAGAGAGTGAGGATGGAGGCACAAACCCTAGAGATTTGATGGGGAATGAATTCTTTTTTTTCTTCTTCATTTCATCATGTTGCTTTATATAGGCTTACAAATTTATACATAGCCCATTGGGCTTTACAAAATGGCATTTTGCCCATCCTATACCCTATGCGCTTATTTCTTTTGCACATGAGCTATGGGCTTTATAAAAAATTTGGCTTTATGCCCATTTTTCTTACATTTATTCATAAAAATTACATCAAAATTATTTATTACATAATTTTCATTTTGGCATTGGGGAGGTCGGCCGCGGGGCTCGACTTAGGCATGGGGTCACTTGATATGAACTTGGGCCCGCTTACCTGGGGTTGACTTTGACTTGGTCAACGGGGTGTAATTTTTGATCCGAACAAAGTGCCCTCATCAATAAATGCACACAGCGTATATGAGTAGTGTGCATGAAATTGATGGATCTTGTTTCGCAGAAGTCTAACATTGAGGTGGAGCATTATTACGGGGGCGGAGCATCATTCCGAAGGGCGGAGCATAATTCCTGGGTCGGAGTATCATTCCAAAGAGCGGAGCTTAATTCCGAAGGTCGGAGCATCATTCCGATTTGTGGAGCATAATTCCAGTATATCCTGAGACGAAGCATAATTCTGGCGCATGGGTGAACATTCCGAATGAAACATGGTTCCGATGCAGAGGTTGATTCCAGGACGAAACACGATTCTGACATGGAAGGCGGACACTTCGAAGGGAAACATGATTTTGACACGGGGTATATTCTGAGACGAAACGTGATTCCGACGCAAAGGTCGTTAGTTGATTTGATTCCAAGGCGGAGCATGATTCTGACAGGTGTAAGTCGACGTTAGACACCCCACAGGATGCGGGGAGGCAGAATAGGTAAAACAATCATTTTGTTTGAGGTAACATCGATTAACTTTACGGATCTTTGCTAAACCCTAACTAACAACTATCTAGAAGTGCTAAACTACTATGATAGATGATTATACCTCAAGATACTAGTCCTTCTTGTTCTTGTTGTTCACTTCCTCGTCGGCCTTCTCGAAGTGATAGAAGATCCACCCGAGAGTTCCTTCTCCAAGCTTTAACCTCTCACTTGAGATAACTAAGTGGCTAGAATTGCTAATCCAAGTGACCTAGAATGTATAGAAGTGGATTAAGGATCTATTAGTCTTGCTAACATTTGGGATCTCAACACATGAGAGGATTAGGGTTAGGTTTTAGAAGAGAGAGAGCTTGAGGAGAGAGAATATGTTTGTAATAATGAAATGAAAATATAACTCATTCTATATTTGATGAAGCATAATAATTATCAAATAAATCATATAGATAATTACAACCATGCTTCATTTAATACAAATGAATGAATCATCTCATGAGTCATTAAGCAATAAATGCTTCATTAACTCATTTGGATGAATCACTCCATGAGTCACAAATTCATTTAATGCAAATTACACCTAAACTCTCCACCTCACCTTTCTTCTAGAAGCTTCTCGACTAATTACGAGAATGCCCCTCCTATCCGTAAAAACACGGAAATACTAAGGCTGTATAAATCCAATAATCCAATACTAGAATCTGGCTTAAACTAAAACCCGCTAGTAAAATCTGTCCGAACATCGTACGTGCATAAATGCACGTATGTGTCCGAACCCTGTCGTAAAACCATACGACCTCTATATCGTTTCGCCTGAAGCAGGGAAACTCTCTGTGTGGGACTCTAAAGACTCGACACTACGCTGGCAGTGGGATTAACCGCAGGCCACAAGCGGTACTAGCTGTACGTAACGGTCCCTAGGTAGATGTCGATAAGAAGGCCGATGAGGAAACCCATCCGAACTCCTACTGAGCCTAATGTGACAATCTCCGTACAGTCCAGTCTGTTCGTCTAAGACTATCGCATATCAGGCCTAGGAGGGCGGCAAGCATCAGTCCCCTAAAAGCGGTATAAGTCGTGTCGGAGTGAAGCCCATTACACCTTGAGAAGCTACTGGAAAACCTACCAGTAAATCTCGCTTGCCCTGGCCAGAGACTTTGCGTAATGGCTCTCCAAACACAGCGCGATATCAACTCCCAATACCGGGAGAGACGAATCCTATCTAACCGCCACTGCCTCCAAGTGCTTCAGGACTGCACCCAACTGCTACCTGTTTGCACGACTCCTTTGAGCCGTGGTAGGGTAGCAATCTAAGAACAGTGGGAACACACTCGAGATGAAGCAGCAGTGTCAAGTCTGCGGACTATGCTGTACTCATGTCACCTGGGAACTGTTAACTGACGACGGGTATAATACCAACCAACAGTTCCATGCGAGTCCTGTCCGGTGTACCCGTAACACAACGAGCACCTGTATACTATCTCCAGTACAACGTACAGATGGATGTGGGACAGACCATCTCCCTAACTGGGATGAGAAGCGTACACACTAGTCTACTCCGGAGTATCGATGCCCTGTCTCGATAATCCTACGACTAGGGACCTGAAAAGGATGTGCTTGTAGACTACCCAGTCTCCACTAGTGTGACTGCCATCACAACGCTGTAGTCAAGCAAGATCCTATGGGCTCTATCAATATATATTCGCGATATGCTAAAAGAAATATATACACATATTAAGATAGATATAAACCAAGTAGCATACTACTATGTTGAGTAAGACGGTTAATACAACTGTGAATATCCCAAGCTTCCATTAAGTAATATAAAACTAGTATGATACAGTAATAGCCTCTAGGACATAAACACTAACAACAGGGAGGTTGATACTGCCCTATTTGTGACTTGGACGGTCGGTGCTCGACGTGTCTCCAAGACGAAGTGTTGCTGGTTGATATTTCCCTAAGACGGAGTGTCTGTGCATGACGTATCCCCAACACAGAGTTTCTCTGGTTGACGTATCCCCGAAACAGAGTGTCGCTGGTCGATGTGTCCCCAAGGCGGAGTGTCTCTTTGACGTTTTCCCGGCACAGAGTGTCGCTGGTCGACGTATCCCCGTGGAGGAGTGTCGCTGGTTTACTTGTCCCCGGCACGGAGTGTCTGTTTGGCGTTTTCCCGGCACGGAGTGTTGCTGGTTGACTTGTCCCCGACACGGAGTGTTGCTGGTTGACTTGTCCCCGACACGGAGTGTTGCTGGTTGACTTGTCCCCGACATGGAGTGTCTGGTTGACGTTTCCCCGGCATGGAGTATCTCTGGTTGACTTGTCTCCGGCACAGAGTGTATGTTTGACGTTTTCCCGGCACGGAGTGTCGCTGGTTGACTTGTCCCTGGCACAGAGTGTCGTTGGTTGACTTGTCCCCGGCACGGAGTTTCTGTTTGACATTTTTCCTGCATGGAGTGTCGCTGGTTGGCTTGTCCCCGGCACGGAGTGTCGCTGGTTGACTTGTCCCCGGCACGGAGTGTCTGTTTGACGTTTCCTCAGCACGGGGTGTCGCTGGTTGACTTGTCCCCGGCACGGAGTGTCTGTTTGACATTTCCCCGGCACAGAGTGTCGCTGGTTGACTTGTCCCCGGCAGGGAGTGTCTGTTTGACGTTTCCCCGGCACGGAGCGTCGCGGGTTGACTTGTCCCCGGCACGGAGTGTCGCTGGTTGACTTGTCCCCGGCACGGAGTGTCTGTTTGACGTTTCCCCGGTGTTTACCGCCGAAAACAGAAACGAAACCGCGTAGGTCGTCTTGCCTGAATTTGGGGGCAGATACTATTTGATTTTATCCGTCCACCTCTCCGAAGATGCCAAGCTGATTTATGGCACCGTGTATCGAAGGTTTGGATAGATGCGGTCGTTATAGCGGACTTCGTCAGATTCCCCCTCGTTGTGAGGGGTTTTTGATTGTGATCTGCAGCCGCAAGCCCCTGCAGTTAATTACGTTACCGCGTAGCGATAACCACTTTCTCCTGCTCCAGAAGGCCACTTCATGTCATGTGTGTTTGTTTTATTTTTGGTTGCCCGTGGATTGTATACGGAGGCTAATTTGTGTTGTCGCCCGTAGGGCGTGGATTAGTCCAAATCCATATTTTCTTAGATTTGGGTTTGGTTTGATTTAAGGATCGTTAACCTTGTTTGAGATTAAGACCGCCTTAAATATTTGTTAAGGATACGTTAATCCGATGTTGGACTAAGATCTACTTAACGGGGGTTCAGGATCATTTTTGATCCAACGAAAAAGCATTTGGGCTCTATCGTTTTAGTTTAAGGACGTTACGGTCTATAGCTAGTTTAAGGACATTACGGTCCATGGGGTATGCTCATGGGTTCGAGAGTGTACCAAAAGAGCTGTTGGTTGTCCAGACCCTCTATCTCTCTGAAGACGTTGAAGAATTACAACGACATATATCAGAGGTATGGAGAGATGTACCCTTGAACCGATGTCCGTTGGAAGATCAATAGTCATGTTTGGGACTAAGACCAATTTGGAAAAATTGTGAGCACATGGGCTCGGTTGATCTGAATTATGGACTTTTGGTCAATTTGGACTCAGCCCACTCAGTCTTTGAATAAAGTGTTAAACACTTGTTTGGGCTCGGTCCTTTTTCTATGCAACAATGCTGAGTATTGATATGGGCTCTGACGCTCATCCTTTTTTTGTTTTTTATGGAGCATTAAACACTCTTTATGGCGCCCACGTGAGGGACACATGAGGCGCTTGGCGCTGAGTGCCAACCACTGCATGCTAGGCACTACTTGTTGAGCAGCGCCCACGTGAGGGGCACATGGGACGCTTGCCGCTGGGCGCCAACCACTGAGTGCTAAGCACTCTTTATTAAGCAGCACACACGTGAGGGGCATGTGGGGGCGCTTGGCGCTGGACGCCAACCACTGAGTGCTAAGCACTATTTATTAAGCAGCGCCCACGTGAGGGGTACGTGGGGTGTTTGGCGCTGGACGCCAACTACTGAGTGCTAAGCACTCTTTTTTAAGCAGCGCTTACGTGAGGGGCACGTGAGGCGCTCGGCGCTGTTTCTTTCCTTGTGCATTTTTCTAAAGAGTTCGATTCTTTGTTCTCCCCTGGATCTTCAATCCCCAAGAACAAATTCATCCCCACGAGAATTAAATTCTCATTTGTGGGAGAATTGTCTCATGGATCTCGGATCCAGGGAAAGAACTATGTTCTTTTATGAGGATTAAACCCTTAGATATGCAGATGAGATGCTCTGATCTCTATTATCTTTATTTACCTTGAAGAAATTTCTTCTTCCTTCTTCTCTCTTAAAACTCTTTTTTTTTTGCTTGCTCTTCTTTTTGAACTTGAAGTTTAGGGGGGGGGTCCTCTGTACATGACTTGAAGTCTTGGGGCTTTTATATAGTGGGGGCAAGTTTGTTGATTTAGTTAAAGAAATTTCTCATTGAGAGGTCCTTAATTGATTTGGGGATTTTATCCACCGCTGGATTTTTGATCCAAGAACTTCTGTTTTATAGAAGATATTTTTCTTGTTTTTAACAAAATTGGGAAAATATTTTCCATACAGAGCTTATTCTGTAATTTGGTGATTTTTAATCACCATTGGATCTTTAATCCAACGGTACAGAGCGTAACCTTTCTTGTTTAGAAAGATTGGGGAAATATTTTCCCATACAGAGCTTATTCTGTAGTTTGATGATTTTTAATCACCCTTGGATTTTTAATCCAACAGTGCTCTGTTTTATAGAGAGTAATCTTTCTCGTTCAGAAAGATTTGAGGAATATTTCCTCAACAGAATTTAATTCTGTATTTTGATAATTAATCATCTCCGTTGGATCTTTGATCCAACGGCAGAGAACTTTTAGTTCTGGCGCCGGCGCCCTCATGCGAGGCACGTGAGGCGCTGCCCCAGAGTTTTTAACTCCAGACGCTGGCGCCCTCGTGCAAGGCACGTGAGGCTTTGCCTCAGAGTTTTTTTAACACTTGGCTTTGGCACCCTCGTACAAGGCATGTGAGGCGCTGCCTTAGAGTTTTTAACTCTTGGCGCTGGCACCCTAGTGCAAGGCACGTGAGGCGCTGCCTCTTTACTGAAGGTGTCTTTTCGCCTTCTTTCTTTGCTTTTCCTGAGTCAAACTTTTCTTTTCCAATGCTTGGAAATAGTTCCATCATGCACAACATTTTCTGTGCCTAGACTTAAATGTCTCCCTTCATAATCTGAAGCAATACTTCTCTTCTCTCTCACTTGCAGAGAATCATTTTAACAGAGAAAAGCTATGGCTTGTAATCCTCCACATGCTCGCCGGCAGCCATGGGAGGTGCTTATTGAGGAAATCGTTCCTCGTTTTGCTGCACGCTTGGTGAACCCTGCTCTTACGGATGATCAATGCGATATGGTGCTGTACGAGCTCTTGACTCGTAGAGAATCTCCTCTCCCCATCGGCTCCATTTGGCTCCGGATGGTCTTCTTGTCCGTGCTCGATGACATTCCCCCTCATCCAGCGGAGATGACTCCGGCGATACTCGACGCAGCGGAAGACAAGATCGAGTGCTTTCATGAGGCGCCTTTGATTACCACGGCTCTGAGGGATCGGTCTGTTCAACTGCTAAGCCAGATACAGGCTCAGCGGGCCATCATGTCTGCCTTCACTGATGGGCATGGTGTTGACCGATGGGAAGCGACTCCTCGTGAAGATCGCCGCTTTGACATGGTGGAAAAGGCGGAGAGGGAGTTAGAGAATTTTATCCATAGTTTTGTGAATCCTTGTACTTTCGATCCCATGTTTGGTGATCTATTTCCTGTAGAATAAAATGTTCAATTAAATGCTTTCTTTTTGTCATTAACCGCCAAGTGCTCCCTTTCTAACTCACGTTCTTCCTCTGATATGTGCATGTGCGTAAATGAATGAGCCCGATTTCACATATATCTGTAAACGAAACTTAAACTGGTACAAACAGGAACAAATAGCTCTTG
Source organism: Agapanthus africanus (assembly GCA_030015575.1). Lineage (NCBI taxonomy): Eukaryota > Viridiplantae > Streptophyta > Magnoliopsida > Asparagales > Amaryllidaceae > Agapanthus > Agapanthus africanus. The sequence continues at coordinate 425,967,794 of CM057347.1, read as the reverse complement.
GCTGAAGACTTTGGCGGGAACACCCGACACGGAGTGTCGCTGGTGGACGTTTCCCCGGCACGGAGTGTCGCTGGTTGACTTGATTCCGAGGTGGAGCTTGATTCCGACGGGGAAGTCGTTGATCGACTTGATTCCGAGGTGGAGCATAATTCCGGCAGGGAAGGCAAATATCCCGAGGCGAAGCATGATTTCGACACGGGGTACATTCTGAGACGAAACATAATTCCGACGCAGCGATCGTTGATTTGATTTGATTTGGAAGTTTCTTATCCGTTCATCGGGGCTTTTGAGCCTGGGACTTGGAATTTGGGTTTTTGTTTGGCATCAGCATCGCTACACTGGAATATGGTATCAGGAGCGAATCATCATTTTCCATGAAGAACATAGGATTTGGGTTAGCACCGGCTTCGCTACACTGGAATATGGCACCAGAGGTGAATCATCACTTGCCATGAGAGGATTTGGGGATTTTGGTTTTGGTTCAGCATCAACACTGCTTACACTGGAATATGGTACCAGGAGCGAATCATCATTTGCCATGAGGGGATTTCCCTCGTTCCCAGTTTAACGACTTAGGGGTCATCTGTTTCCAGTTTAACGACTTAGAGGTCATCTGTTCCCAGTTTAACGACTTAGGGGTCTATTGAATCGAAAGTTTAGAATTTTTAGGGTTGGGGTCGGCATCAGTGTTGCTAACACTGGAGCACAAGTGCCAGGAGCAAATCATCATTTGCCTTTTCTAGTTGGGGAGCGATGGCTTAGGAGACAGGTTTAGATCCCTATCACCTAGGGCTTTTCAATTTTATGAGCCGTAAGGGCCCCATAAAAGCATTTTCTCCCTACAAGTCGAAAGGATCTCGTATGTGTATTTTCTCCTTAGGAGTCGTGGGGACCCCCAAGTGTGTTTTTCCTTTGTGAGTCATAAGGATCCCACGAAGGAGTTTTCTTATGAGTCGAGAGGATCTCGCAAGGTTTGTTTTCCTTATGTATCGTGAGGACACATGAGTAGGACTTCCCAAATATAGAATAATTCCATCGGTGGAGACCGGCTGCTGGACTGGTGATTGCAGTGAGACATGGGTGTGACGAGGGTTATACCCGTGGATTGTATACGGTAATCAATTTGGGGACTGGCCGTAGGGCTTGGAGAATTTTTGGAATTTGGGTTTTGGTTGGCATCTGCATCGCTGCACTGGAATATGGTACCAGGAGCGACTCATCATTCGCCGTTTGGGAATTTAGGGTTTGGATTTTGGTTGGCGTCTGCATCGCTAACACTGGAATGGTACCAGGAGAGACTCATCATTCGCCATTTGGGAATTTAGGGGTTTGGATTTTGGTGGGCGTCTACATCACTATACTGGAATATGGTACTAGGAGCGACTCATCATTCGCTGTTGGGATATTCGAAGATTTGAAATTTTGTTGGCGTCTGCATCGCTAACACTGAAATATGGTTTCAGAAGTAACTCATCATTCGCCTTTGAAGGTTTTTTTACCGCGATTGCTCTATCATTTCAGCTTTTCTTATCGCGAAATTCGAGATTGCCCTATCATTTCGGCTATTTGATCGCAGCTGCCCCATCATTTTGTCTTTTCTTTTATTTACAACTTTTTTTACACTTCCATTTTAACGAATTTGGAGTCGAATGTTCCCAGTTTAATGACGTGGTGGTCAACTATTCCCAGTTTAATGACGTGGTGGTCATTTGTGTCTGCTTATCACGGCTCCTCAAACTTTGATCTTGGCGGAGCTGTGTTGATGACCATAACTTTGTGGATTTCCGGTACATCCGAGGACTGTGAGGTTTTCCCAACCTTGTATTAGTTCTCCGCCCAGTCTTTGAAAACTTAGTAGTCTTCAATGGTATGACCCACCATTCTATTATACGGGAAGTACATGGGATTGCCGGTCATGTTCATTTCATGTGGTCTCTTTGGAATAGGCACTCGCAGACCGTTGTTCAATGCGTCCTTGAATATTTTGCGGATTTCATCCCTCCTGAAGGAATATACTTTCTTCTTCCTCGCCATTAGAGTAGGTGCCTTTTCCGATCCTGGTCCTCAAGGCCGATCAATTTTTAGTTCACCTACTATCCGCTTACCATGTTCAGTGTACGTATTAGAGGGACCGGAGGTTGATCACGGCCGTTTTTCGCAAACATGTTCCGCTCTTGGGCTGGAAGGGGTATCGGTTGGCTGTTTCAGGGTATCAATCCTTTGCTCAAGAACCGAATTTTGATTTTGCTGCAATTGCAATCGGATGACTTAGGTCGTAAGATCTGCCACGACGTTTGCCAACTCATCGACTTTGGAATGGACCTTGGCTAACTTCTAGTCTCTGTCCTGAAGCTGCTTTTGAAGCCATTGGAATAATAATTGCTCTATAGTTCCGGGTATGATAACCGGGTCATCTTTACCGCCTGAACTTGATTCCACAGGATTCACAGGCTCCTTTGGCTTAATGGTATGAGCGGGTTTTTCATCATTTAGACTGAGTCGATGTTGGATAGCAATAACCACGTAATCGTCATGGGTGGGTATGAAGCGCAGGAGGACTTGTTCTTCAGGGCTCCACCATGTAGATCGTATGGATTGTGTACCCGTCTACTGCCTTTACATTGGTAATGTTGCTCATTGGTCTTTTGGCTTGTTGCCTTGGCCTGATCCTTTCCAAGAAGGGCAGATGATTGAGAGCAGCAGATTTCCGAAGGGCTTCAGTCTCCATTTGTATGAAATTGGTGGTCGCAGCTTGATTGTTCGTTAGCACACCTTTAAACAGTTCTATCTCTCCTGCCTTATATTGCTTTTCGACCCAATCTTTGAAGACGAAGCAGTCCTCAATAGCATGACCTATCACTCTGTGATAGGGGCAATATTTGGGGTCGTTGGTCATATTCGCTTCTTGCGGTCTCTTTGATTCTGACTATTTTAGACCGTTTCTTAGGACGTTCTTGAATATCTTGTGGACTTTGTCTCTTCTGAAGGAATAGACCTTATCCAGTTTTTCTTTCAGAGGCGATTCTCCCCCCTCTCCCAACACCGGCTTTCGAAGATGGTTGGCATTAGGCCCGCTCATCCCCTCGCTTATTTCGGTTAGCCGAAGCGTTGAAAGATTCAGCATCATCGGAATTTTTGCCTTTGCGATTATCGTCCTTTCGGTTAACATTTGAACTTTCTTGGTCAGTTCTTGGAATGTCTTGAGACTCGCGGTACATAGAAAATGATTCATCCAGGTACCGAGATTTCCGATGAGGAGATTGACGGATTGGTCTTACTCCAACGGCGGTTCACATTTGACAGAGAGATTGCGCCATCGTACTATAAAATCCATGTTGCTTTCGTTGTTCTTTGGCTCAGTCCATCGAGGTCGACAATGGTGATTTTATCGCTGACACTCATGAACCTTTGCTTAAACATAGATTCTATTTGAGCGAACGTCGTGATCGAGTTATCCGGTATGCTTGTGTACCAATCGAAAGCAACATCGGTCAAGCTATTGACGAACTGGCGGAGAAGGAGCAAATCATTGCCCCCAGTGTTCGCGCATGATGCTTTAAATTGAGCAATATGTCGGTTCGCATTTCCCGTCCCCTCGAACCTTTCAAATTTAGGGACGACATATCCGGTGGGAAACTCCACAAGATCGTACCGAGCAGGGTATTGTAAGTGCACGGCGGCGCCCCGGCCTCCATCCCGAGGCCAAATGCGGAAGCGATGGTTAACTTTAATTTTTCTTGAACCGGCACCACCGCGCACTAAAACCCGGATCGAACCATTAACTAGTTCTAGCTAACTACAAGATGGGGAAGAGAGATATACCGACTGATCCGTGTCCTCCGGTCTTCTCGTCGTCGTCCCGATCTCCCGTGGAATGTCCGGTCTCCACCTCGTCGCCGGAAGGGCACCACGTCGCCTGCTTCTTTTACGGGCTCCCACCTCTATACCGAGGCAACTCGGGCACGAAGTTGGCGAGCCGACGTGCCCAAGGTTTGCTGTAGAATGCGTGTAGTGCTCATGTCTCATTTTGGGGTTCATGGAGGTTGCCTTTTGGTGGAGGGATGATACAAGCTAATGGAGATTGATCTTGTGGGATTTTTATCAAAGCAAAAGCACAAAAACCCCACCTCTAGAATTTTGGACAGCCCCCAAGGAGCTTGGCCGGCCATGCATATTGGAGAGGGAAGAATGAGAGAGAGTGAGGGAGTGAAAAAGGATAGCCACACCAATAAGCAAGTGAAAGGAAATGGTTATCATATTCAACCATCATCAAAAGCATGATGACTCCAAAGTCAAGCAATGATCACTAACAAATCCACACTCCACCAACTAATCAACAACCATGATTGCTACAAAAAGTCAAGCAATCATGAACCATGGAAGGTCAAAGGATGGGGCTCCATCATGAAACCATCATGACACAAAAGTATGCAAAGAACACCCTCCATATTGCTTATTTGCACAAATGCAAATAAGCCCTCCTCCACCAATCTTCGTCCAATGAAGCATACAAAGAAATATGGCCGAAACGAAAAGCAAACTGGCAACTCCAGAAAACTGGTCCCGTAATAAATTACAGGAAAACCCCGATACTGTGCATACACACCCGCATTTGTATTCCGACCGAAATACAAATGCAATGAGACAAAATCTGCACTGTACTATACCAGGATCCGGCTTAAACCAAAGCCGGCTAGTAATATCCGTCCGATCCTGATCCGTGCAATACCGCACGTATCTGATCGAACCCTGCCATATCTCCATACGGCCTCTACAGCGTTTCGCCCGAAAACTTGAGCAACTGAATGTGGGGGACTCTAAAAACTCGTCAACACCATGGTTGTGGATTTAACCACTGGCACGTCAGAGGTATAAGCCAATACGTAACGGGCTACCAGGTATTGACCAAAAGGGACGTCGATGAGTGAACTCATCCTGACACCCTACTGAGCCTGTCAGTGACAATATCCGTACAGTCCGGTCCGTTCGTCTATGAGCATCGCATGGCGGGCCTAGGGGGTTGGTAAAAGTCAGACCCCCAAAAGCGGTACAAGTCGTGTCGGAGTGTAGCCCAGAACACCCTGAGATACTACTGGAATACCTACCAGTAAATCTCCTGCCTCGGCCGAGGGCTTCGTGTAATGGCTCTCCTAGACACAGCGCGACCTCACCCCCAATACCGGGAGAGACGAACCCCTGAAGATCCGCTCACTGCCTCCATGTGGCTCGGGACTGTACCCAACTAAAACCTGTTTGCACGTCTCCTTTGAGCGTGGTAGGGTAGTAATCAAAGTACAGTGGGAACTCACACGAGACAAATGACGATCCTCAGGTCGATGAACTAACCTGTACACATGTCACCAGGGAACTGCCATCTGACGTCAGGTATAAGACCAACTAGCATGTTCCCGGCGAGTCCTGTCCGGTGTACTCATAACCCAATGAGCACCTGTATACATCTTAGGTGATCCAACTGACACCAATGGCTTGTGAGACCGGCCACCGCCCCTCGTCGGGGTCTCGACTGTATACACTAGTCTACTCTGGAGTATCGATGCCCTGTCTCGAAACTCCCATGACTAGGGACCTTTTAAGGATGTGCTTATAGACTACCAGCTCCCACGTATATGATCGCCCTCATACTGCTGGTGATCAAGTAAGAATCCTAGGGGCTCTATCAACGTGTAATAGCGACATGTTAGGTCACCTAAAGCAGTACACGATGATAAAGATAAACCAGATAGCATACTATCATCTCGAGTAAGACTGTCCTACTGGGACAGGTCCTCCCTCAATCATTGCAATCACGTGCCTGTGATCCAATAATTGACTCTGAGGGTACTATCTCCAACAATCTCCCACTTACACTCAAGACTAATTATTGCGATGTCGCATACTCACAGCCCGTGTGATACCGAACACCCAACTCCTCTACTAGTCAGTCTCACAAATCCCGTTTGCAAAACTATTGCGTTCGAGGAATAGCCTCAGTGAGTGGATCCGCCTTGATGTTTCTTTCTATGTCTCTCTATATCTCATGTTCGCGGAGAAAGCCATCTCCCGAAATGAGCAATACTTGTCTTAGAATGTGTCTGGATGTCTGATGGGACCTAGCTCATAAATGAACTCCAAATCCAAACTTCTTAGACTGTATCGTCAACTGAACTTAATCAGTATACTGCGCCATGCCTCCCTCAGTATTCCCTTGGACCACCTGTCCAAAATACCGCCCCTCGTCAGAAGGAAAACTATAACTCTGACAACCTCCTTGTCGTCCAGGTCACCTTAGAAGCCTGGAATGATAACTGTCTCCTGCATGAGGCTGTCATTATCATATCCCTAGAACATCCACTTATGTTCTAAAACTGCTTCCGACTGTTTCTCCAGGATTGGATCAATGTCAACTTATTGCATCTAGTGCAAGAACAACATCTGGTGTGGTACTTGACATCTCATGATTGACTCAATTGCCTGAGCAAGTGATCTGCCAATCATGCACATCCCTCTTCCGTTTAGTCTGTAAGACACCTTTAGAGAGGGTGACTCCATCACCTGCAGGTACACTACCGTGCCAGGAGTCGTTCATTCTAAATACTCTTAGAATGCTGTCTAAGTACCCTTAATTGGGAAACCACCCAAATCTAGATCTAAAACCATAGATCTAGTAATCAGTATGTTTGATATAATGTCCAAAATCCCATGTGGAGAAACCACTGTGTGACGATCAAAGTATAACCGATTGTAGTATAGGAGTTTCTTTTCCTACTCTGTGTATGTCATCCAAATACCAGGACATCACACCCTACTACCTTCTCAACAGATCCATCCCCTATTCTGATGAAGTCAAACCTATGACTGTCACATCAGAAATTGATGATCTATCTCCGCTATATCTGCTTTAGTCTCTAAATAGACACAAGCCACTTGTCCACCAATGCTTCCACTGCTCCCACTGACTACGACAACCCTCTGGCAAAGTCATATACACGTACACTTCTAAAGCAAGTTTAGAACGACGCTATACTCATCCTCCTGCCGGGTCTCACAGTCTGGAACAACAGCAATGGCTAGTGTGGGTAAACAAGAACCTCCCTGTCACCGTCCTTGAGGCTACCAGAGTACCTCTCGGGTGCCTGAGGTTACCCACCAAATCTGCGGAGTGGCCAATGGAATGTCAAACCAGATTGAATCTTTAGGTTCCTATCAAATCTTCAGTAATCGTTTGTGGTTCTGGAATCACTTCCAGTTCTACCATACTCCCACTACTGTTTTCTGAAAAAAAAATCCATTTTTGTTAAAACTGTGGTGAGTTAAGAACAATATCATTATTGATCTTCCAGATGGTAGAAAGTCAACCCTCGTCATAGCCTGGGTCGACCCACAAACAGCCATTACAGAAGCGTGCCTTGAGTTGTCCAGTGTCTGGTTTTAATCATAAACCGGACAACTCCCCGTACCTTAACATCGTTAAGATATGAACTGTTCCATATCCAATATAGAACCAGAGGCACTGATTTAATTGAACCAGATTCAAATCATGCAACTGTCTCCAGTGCATGTCAACTAAATGGAAGGAGGCCGATCAGCGTTTCTCAATTTAGGAATGCTTCCAATTATGAGTAACCTGAAAGAGAAGCAAGTTCTCTAAATCATTACTATCAACTGAATACCATACACAAGTGTCTACACTTTGAAGAATCCCGATACTTGCTACACCTTCGGTCACTTTGAAGAATCCCGATACTTGCTACACCTGGTTCTCTACTCTATTCAAATACCTATAACTTCTCAAAATTCGGACCCTGTGTTTCCACGAAACACTTGTCTAAAAACTAGAGAAGTCATAAGTAAACCGAATACAGTACGATGACCAACCCCTCTGTCCTGATGGACCCTGGACAACATACAATACTCTGTATAAGTCCCTTGGGTCTGATAACTCATTCATTGTGTGTCGTAGGTTGAAAACTGTACTTATGGTTAAGAAGAATTACACCGCTGTTTAATACTCCTTACCTAACCATCCACTGATATAGGTAAATGTCATAGAAATAATTTCAAAAAGGTATATCTCACTCTATGAAAATAGACGTACAGATATATCAATTTGAAATTGGTGCACAACAGCGGATATTCAAAACCAAATATTTGCCGTCCGGCAAACAACCCAGATGACTTCCTCAAATATCACTGATTACAACGAATCCCGATATAATGAGGATGATCACCTAATTCCCACTAACCTACTCCTACTCATCATCTGTAAAACCATACAGATGTGAGAATCATACCTGGTAAATACATACCCTGGAGTAAGGACTAATTGGGAAATCAGTTTTCCTTTAACAGTACACAGTGAAACTGAAACATTGAAATGTTTCGATGGGGTATCCCGGTATTCCTAGTAATGCCTCTTCCAGATTCACGACTGTAACCGTATAATTCTTTGCCACCTCTCCAAATCCCTTTATATGTCTTTAGTCATTACCTTCTGCACACCCCTTAGGCCAAATGGTTTTCTTCCTTCCCTACCGTTCGGCACCAGCCTATGGTTTGGAAGAAGACTATCCAATAAGCATAATGGGTATACTGTCCTAATCCTAGGAGCACTCGCAATGCGAGAGAAGATGAAGATAAAAGACAACCGAATAAAGCTTATTCCTATTTCTCCTGAACCAGAATCCATCCCCGAACTGGAACAAGTTCCTTTCGAGTTCGTATATAACCATACGATGGAGTATCCAATAAACTGTGGATCTTCGTAGTGATACGGAGTGTCCTGGAGAAATACAAAGGTGAAGTGGGAGTGGTAATGAAATACCTGGTTTAGTCGTGAATATCAGTCGCAATTTACTTTGCCCTCTTACTAATCCCTTGCTTTGTCTTAACGTAATACCTTCTGCACACCATCGTTATGCTAATTGGTTTTCTTCATTCCTTACCGGTTGGCACCTGCCTACGGTTTGGAAGAAGACTATCCAATTTGCGTAATAGGTGTACTATCTCCTAAACCAAGGAGTACTCGCAACCTGAGAGAAGGTAAAAGGAAAAGACAACTGAATAGTCCTATCCGTTTCCTCCAGAACCTGAAACCATCCTCGAATAAACTCCTTCGAGTTCGTATATAACCATACGATGGTTTTGTCCAATGGAAGTGGACGTTCGTAGTGATACGGGGTGTCCTGGAGAAAAGGGTAAAAGTAGGAGTGGCAATGAGGTCTGCAACTCTGACAATCCAAAAGCCAGTGTTTAAGAAGGTTCGGTTAATTTGGTCACTGAGTCATAATCTTAGGGTCGAGTCAATGGTCGCTGCCAGAGAGAGAGAAAAGAAACACTCAGCGTGCACTCTAACCTAGATCAGAATGGTTACCAATTTATCTAATCTGGAAACCTCCCACTGTACTTCAAATTCTCCTCCAAACCTGAAAGAAGAATTAGTCGGGGTCACCCGAGGAGTAAACTAACTCATCAGTGGGAATCGGGATCCAACTATCATCGCATGATAACGTGACGGTATCCGCTCACGGTGTCACACTCCAGAAGGTATGCGCATATCTGGCAAGTTTCAGTTTCTTTAGAAACTCCCGATGTGATTTTTACCCCATGTTCTTATGACCTTGACTTTGGCCAACAAATCATAAGTCACATGTCAAGTTCTACCCGTCATTCTCCAGGTTGATTTGAATCCACCCGTACCTACCCTTGACTTTGGCCAACAAGGCAGTACGACTGTTCCAAACCAACGCATCTATCTATGCTGCATATGAATAACCAACAGCTACCAAACACCGTGCCTTGACTTTGGCCAACAAACACAGCTTGAATACTATTGACTACCCATATGAAACGACGGAGAGCTTCGAATGGTTTCTGGCGAAAACCTTTAACGTAATGAACTTGATATCGTTGAAGGAACGGATAGCTTTATAAAAATATAGTGACGAAAACCTTTGCTAAAGAGGTCACTCCCGGTGAAGGGATCTCGGCTCTTTTCCCGTAGAATGAGGTGCAGGATATTCCAACTGAATACCACGGTGCAAAGCAAAAGTAATCGGCTATAGTGAAGTTATTGCCCTGACGCAAACTTTTTGTCCAAGAGGTCACTCCCGGTGAAGGGATCTCGGCCCTTGCCTCGTCGACTGAGGAGCAGGATATTCTAGCTGAATACCACGATGCAAAACAAAAGAGAACGTCCTTGCAATAACAGCCTTTTTGAAAAGTGTTCCAACAATATCAGAATAGGTTTGTTTTACTTGCATTGATCTGAATCAATGCAGTCCCATCAATTGATCACACCACAAGAACGAAAATATACTGATGTACGTATATGCCATCCGCATTCGCCACTGGGTCCCGTCATTACCCGTTAGGTTAGCTAACTAACGACAGAGCGGGGACTGGATTAGCGCGGATGCAAAACATATACAACATCTACTAATATATATACCAATATATAATTTTCGCTCAAGGCGTGATAAAATGCAACATCACAGAAAATGTATAGCATCACAGAACAATACAGATATCTGGGATCCCCAGGTTTCACAGAGCCACTACTGAAACCCGACGTTCCCCTGGTCGTGTGGATAGCCTGTGCAATGAAATCCTAGACCCCTACGGGCGTGGCAAGTTACCCGCCAAAACCTGAAGCAAGGCAGCCCCCTTCAGCGACGTGAATGGACCACCCGGCACTTCACGGAATCCGGAAACTTGGGCACCCCTCCTGGGTCAACCTGTACCCCCTACGAGTGCGGCGAATAGCCCGCCAATTCTAGAGTAAAACCCCCTCCGTCTCAATGCCATGAGATGCGGCCTTGTTGCCCTCTAGAACCCGGCTATCCGTGCACCCCTCCGCGGGGTAATCCTAGTACAGAAAGTAAAATATACATACAACGGGTACATCGACCGCAACCTGGTCGTGCCTCAAAATAATAATACAAACAGGCAGTGACGGCAGTCCACATGTCGGACGCTCGCCCCGCAATATCAAATGTACATAATACAACAAAACTGTACTAGCATTGCATCCAGGCTATCCCCCACGACCGATCCGCAACACCACAGCAATACACAGAACATCAACGTGAAAGTCACGTTCGCAAATCCGTCTAACCGGGCTATAGCAGTCAGACAGGATTTACCGATCAAGTGACATTCACGGTCGCAGATATAATGTAAATACTGTGAAATAATGTGTTTTAAATATCCGATCGATCAAATTTACCAAGTGGGCCCCCAAGTAATACTGTAGCACATCAAGAAATCTGGGCCTAAAAATTAACATTCCAGAAAACCTATTTTCCACTCAGGAGCATTTTGTAGAATTTTGGGGGACTGAACAGTTCAAGTCGCGGCGGAACCGCGGCCTAAGCATGGGTTTGGCTGCTGTTCCGCGGTCGTTTGGACTGTTCATGAGCCCAAATTTTCACAGAACTCTTAGAATGTCCTACACATCATTCTGAAACAACCTGAAAAATTTTTGGACTTCAAAAAATTTCGACAGAAATTGATGTGAAGAAAATACGGTTTTTGGAAAATTGTTCGATCGGAAATGTAAAACACATTAGACAATGCTAGACTATGTTAATGGCGAGTCTCTGATACCACTGTAAGTGCACGGCGGCACCCCGGCCTCCATCCCGAGGCCAAATGCGGAAGCGATGGTTAACTTTAATTTTTCTTGAACCGGCACCACCGCGCACTAAAACCCGGATCGAACCATTAACTAGTTCTAGCTAATTACAAGATGGGGAAGAGAGATATACCGACTGATCCGTGTCCTCCGGTCTTCTCGTCGTCGTCCCGATCTCCCGCGGAATGTCCGGTCTCCACCTCGTCGCCGGAAGGGCACCACGTCGCCTGCTTCTTTTACGGGCTCCCACCTCTATACCGAGGCAACTCGGGCACGAAGTTGGCGAGCCGACGTGCCCAAGGTTTGCTGTAGAATGCGTGTAGTGCTCATGTCTCATTTTGGGGTTCATGGGGGTTGCCTTTTGGTGGAGGGATGATACAAGCTAATGGAGATTGATCTTGTGGGATTTTTATCAAAGCAAAAGCACAAAAACCCCACCTCTAGAATTTTGGACAGCCCCCAAGGAGCTTGGCTGGCCATGCATATTGGAGAGGGAAGAATGAGAGAGAGTGAGGGAGTGAAAAAGGATAGCCACACCAATAAGCAAGTGAAAGGAAATGGTTATCATATTCAACCATCATCAAAAGCATGATGACTCCAAAGTCAAGCAATGATCACTAACAAATCCACACTCCACCAACTAATCAACAACCATGATTGCTACAAAAAGTCAAGCAATCATGAACCATGGAAGGTCAAAGGATGGGGCTCCATCATGAAACCATCATGACACAAAAGTATGCAAAGAACACCTTCCATATTGCTTATTTGCACAAATGCAAATAAGCCCTCCTCCACCAATCTTCGGCCAATGAAGCATACAAAGAAATATGGCCGAAACGAAAAGCAAACTGGCAACTCCAGAAAACTGGTCCCGTAATAAATTACAGGAAAACCCCGATACTGTGCATACACACCCGCATTTGTATTCCGACCGAAATACAAATGCAATGAGACAAAATCTGCACTGTACTATACCAGGATCCGGCTTAAACCAAAGCCGGCTAGTAATATCCATCCGATCCTGATCCGTGCAATACCGCACGTATCTGATCGAACCCTGCCATATCTCCATACGGCCTCTACAGCGTTTCGCCCGAAAACTTGAGCAACTGAATGTGGGGGACTCTAAAAACTCGTCAACACCATGGTTGTGGATTTAACCACTAGCACGTCAGAGGTATAAGCCAATACGTAACGGGCTACCAGGTATTGACCAAAAGGGATGTCGATGAGTGAACTCATCCTGACACCCTACTGAGCCTGTCAGTGACAATATCCGTACAGTCCGGTCCGTTCGTCTATGAGCATCGCATGGCGGGCCTAGGGGGTTGGTAAAAGTCAGACCCCCAAAAGCGGTACAAGTCGTGTCGGAGTGTAGCCCAGAACACCCTGAGATACTACTGGAATACCTACCAGTAAATCTCCTGCCTCGGCCGAGGGCTTCGTGTAATGGCTCTCCTAGACACAGCGCGACCTCACCCCCAATACCGGGAGAGACGAACCCCTGAAGATCCGCTCACTGCCTCCATGTGGCTCGGGACTGTACCCAACTAAAACCTGTTTGCACGTCTCCTTTGAGTGTGGTAGGGTAGTAATCAAAGTACAGTGGGAACTCACACGAGACAAATGACGATCCTCAGGTCGATGAACTAACCTGTACACATGTCACCAGGGAACTGCCATCTGACGTCAGGTATAAGACCAACTAGCATGTTCCCGGCGAGTCCTGTCCGGTGTACTCATAACCCAATGAGCACCTGTATACATCTTAGGTGATCCAACTGACACCAATGGCTTGTGAGACCGGCCACCGCCCCTCGTCGGGGTCTCGACTGTATACACTAGTCTACTCTGGAGTATCGATGCCCTGTCTTGAAACTCCCATGACTAGGGACCTTTTAAGGATGTGCTTATAGACTACCAGCTCCCACGTATATGATCGCCCTCATACTGCTGGTGGTCAAGCAAGAATCCTAGGGGCTCTATCAACATGTAATAGCGACATGTCAGGTCACCTAAAGCAGTACACGATGATAAAGATAAACCAGATAGCATACTATCATCTCGAGTAAGACTGTCCTTCTGGGACAGGTCCTCCCTCAATCATTGCAATCACGTTCCTGTGATCCAATAATTGACTCTGAGGGCACTATCTCCAACAGGTAAGGTCTCCCGCTACTGCTGACATCTTTTTGCTCTCCGGGTTCGGCTACCAACGTTTCGACTTTGTTGGCGACTAAATCCATGATTTTATCTTGCGTTAGCGGGTTGCCGTCATCGATAGTCAAGACATTTCCCGAGATAGGATGCGGCCGACTTTCATGCGGTTCGCTCACCTTTGGATTTGAGGGAATAGGCGTCGGCTGCCTCGGACACCTTTTTCCGGTTCATGAGAAGAGCCCTGCGCTTGATTGGGCGGCTGAGAGGCAACTTGGGCCGTGAGCTGTAAGACGACGTTTGTCAAGTCGTCAATCTTCGAGTAGAGCTTGGCTATCTTCTTGTCTTTGTTTTTGAGCTGCTTCTGGAGCTCTTGGAGAAGTTGCTGCTCTGCGGTCTTGGGACGGAAAATTGGCTCTTCTTTGCTTTCCAAGACCGACTCCTCATGAACCGAGGGATCTCTCTTCTTATCAGCCTCAATTGAAGGGTTTTCATTACCTTTCAGAGGAGGCTGGTCTTGGAAATTGGCAGCTACGTTCGCACCAGATTGGATTTGAGATGTGGTGGTCCCGTCTTTGCTCTTTCTGCATGTGCCTACCATATAAACAGTGTGGACCATATATCCAGCCGTCTCTTTATCTTTAGCGGCTGATTTTTCGGACCATCGTCGCGGCCCTTCCTCTTCTGGATTGGACAGGCGACTGAAGACGGTTGGCCCGACTGGGTCCTTGGGTGGCGCTGCCCGGATCGCTGCTTTCTTGACCCTTACGGTCATGGCATTCTTCTGAACCAATTTCAGCGGTTCAAAAGAGTTAGTGATCTTCACAGCCGATTCGACTGTTGTTGCAAGGTAACCCTGTTCTTGGAACCTAATGATATTCAGCCTAGCAGAAGCCCTAGCCATTTTGTTGGCTCTGTATCTGAGCCTTTTCTGTCTTAGCTTCTCTATTTTGAGGGCTTGGCGGGCATCCGTCTTCCAGGAAGCCACCATGAGTCGATTGACGGGGTGCTTAGAGAAGATACCCGATCGAGCAGTTGTCAGGGGCACCGCTGGAGCTTGCTCGAGACGCCGTATTGCTTTATTGGTGTTGATGACCTTGCCCCCAGCTGGGGCCTGTTGGGGTCAAAAATTACACCCCGGTTGACGAAGTCAAAATCAAAGTCAACCCCAAGCCAAGTGGGCCCAAGCCCAGGTTAAGACCGAGCATGGAAGAGACCGACCCCATGACAAAAAGAATGAAGCCATAGATTGGTTTAATGTAATTCTTTTTTTATAGAAATAAATGTATGAAAGATGGGCAGAAAGCCAAAATTTTATAAACCCTATGACTTATGTGCAATTGGAAATAAGCACATAAGGTATGGGGTGGCACAAGTGCCATTTGGCAAAACTCAAGGGGCTATATGTAAAGTGTGTAGCCTATAAAGGCAAACATGATGAAAAAATTAAGGATAACTTTTCATTCTCTCAACTTCTAGGGTTTGTGTCTCCTTCTCCTTCCTCAAGGTTATAAACCTTCTTTATTTTTTGAATTAAATCAAGAGTTCAATCTCTCTTTTTCCAAAAAGAAACCGTTTTTCACCATAAAACCCTTAAAGGGGAACTCGGATCTTTCATCAAATCCCCAAAAGGGGAGATTTTTGAGTTTCACCCATCTTTTTCTTCAAGATCCAGCCAACGGAGAGGAGGAAGAAGGAGACCCTTTTCCAAAAATCCCATTTTGGGAAGATCCAAGGCTCAAAAGAAGATCTAGGGCTAAAGGGGAGAAGAAAGGGGTCCTTTCTGACCATCTTCAAAGATTTATAGGAGTTTAACTCTTTTCA
Source organism: Agapanthus africanus (assembly GCA_030015575.1). Taxonomy (NCBI): domain Eukaryota; kingdom Viridiplantae; phylum Streptophyta; class Magnoliopsida; order Asparagales; family Amaryllidaceae; genus Agapanthus; species Agapanthus africanus. The sequence continues at coordinate 425,952,178 of CM057347.1, read as the reverse complement.
AGATCTGTTGGAGTTTAACTCCATAAACAAAACCCTTTTTAGGAGTTTAACCCTAAATCTATACATAATCCCTGTTAGGAGTTCAACTCCAAAACCCCTTAGGAGTTCAACTCCCAGCCCAAGGGCTAAGCTCTTTTCTGCTGGTGTTTCCAGCGGTCGCATGCCGCGCACGTAACCAGCGAGTATCTAGCGGTCGCGCGCAGGGCATGTGCCCGCGAGTGCTCAGCGCCCACGTGCGCCTCATGGGATTCGCGAGTGCCCAGCGCCCAGCGGTCGCGTGCAGGGCACATGACCCGCGGGCGTCCAACGCCAATGCGCCTGGCACGTGACCCGCGGGTGCTAAGCGCCCACGTGCCAGGCATGTGACCCGTGGACATCTAGCACCCATGTGCCATGCACGCGTCTTTAAGACACTCCTCACCCCTCATTTTCCATGCACTCCACACCCAAAACACGTCCCCCGTTGGAAATTTTTTTCTAACGGGGCGCTACCTCGCACCCCGTAAGGGGGCTGCTAGCCCCCTTGACTCCATCCCGCTATCCAGGTAGCAGGAACCCCGTAAACCCCGTGAGGCCCCCCGATATATCCAAAACCCTTTCAAAACACAACACACACATACGGCACATTGAGTTCGCATGACCAGTTTGACTCGTCAATCGGAGGTTCCCTCGCTCTAAAAGCGAGGGATAATTAACGGCAGCTTAGTCCGCGGCTGCCGGAGATTCAGATCCCCACGATCAATAAACGCCGGTCTACCTTAGGTAGGGGGAATCTGTATACGCCTGACAAGTGCGTGCGTATTCCCATCTCAATAGGGTGACGAAAAGCACCCTACAGATTCTGGCACGCCCGGTGAGACCTTTTCTCTCCTCCCGTATTTTGGGTTAATCTTTCATGCGAACTTAATCAACATATAACGATCACCAAGATCATTATTTTGAGGATCTGGGATCATGTTATTTTTAAGAACTGAGTTCTTGATTCGAAGGAACTGAGTTCCTGGAGTATCATGGGCTCCATATTCTCTCTCTTTTAAATTTGTTCTTTCCTGAATCTTTGATTCTCAAGAACAAGATCTTCCCGATGAGAATTAAATTCTCAACTTGTGGAAGACTTGTCTTGTGGATCTCAGATCCAAAGAAAGAACTAAGTTCTTTTAGAAGGGTTCAACTCTTAGATATGTTAGGTAAAGGAGATGTTTTGATCTCGATATTCTCTTTACCTAGGGTTTCGAGAATGGAGCTATTTTTCTTTAAGAATTGAATTCTCTCCCTCTGTTTTTTCTCTCCGTCTCTCTCTCTGTGCCTCTGGTCTCTGGTGTCTCTCTTCCTCTCTGTGGGACTTGAAATCTCGGGGCCTTTATATAGTGGAGGCAAATTGTTGATTAGTTTTGAGAAAAACTCTCATTGAGAGATTCCAATTGATTTAATTGGTCTCAAAATTGATTTGGGGAATTTTACCCACCATTAGATCTTTGATCCAATGACTTCTGTTTTTGCAGAATATGTTTTTTTGGTTTTTAACGAGATTAGGGAAATATTTTCCCTATATAGAATTTATTCTGTAAAACGGTGATTTTTAATCACCATTGGATTTTTAATCCAACGGTTCTTTGTTTTACAAAGAGCAATCTTTCTTATTTAGAAAGATTGAGAGAATATATTCCAGAATAGAATTTTGTTCTACAATTGGATCTTTGATCCAACCGAGAGTACCTTTCTTATTTCATAAAGATTTGGGAAATGTTTTCTCCCAACAGAGTTTAATTCTGTATTTTGATGATTTATCGTCTCTGTTGGATCTGTTTAATAGAGAGTATTGTAGAATTTAATTCTACCTGGACGTTGGTGCTCACGTAACGTGCCCATGGGTGCCACTTAAGAATTTAATTCTTAATATGGGTATTCATGTGCTTTGCACATTGGCGTCCGCGTGAGGAGCATGTGCGGTGCCATCTAAGAGTTTAACTCTTATATAATGAACTCTTCTGTGCTTTGCACATTGGCGCCCGCGTGAGGAGCACGTGAGGCGCCACCATAGGATTTAATCCTATAAGATTGGCTCTGGCGCCCTCGTGGAGAGCACGTGAGGCGCTGCCTCATTAAATTTAACAGAGCTTTGCTCTTTTATTAGATTAAATATATTGGGGAAACAAGGGTAATGACCTACCCCTCACATACACACATGTTTCCATAGCACGATATCCCTTGAACATATTTTTTGTTACCATAGTACATCAAAATACCATGTATTATAAAAAACGGTTTTCTTTTAAAATTGTGTTTTAATTTCCTTTGCAAATAAGCTTCTACAACCCTTTTTAGGGAACCCGCTATTGGATGGTGCAGATTATCGTATATCCTTGGGCTAGTAGAGCGAGATGCAGACCTCCTCATGGAGCATTCAGTCTTGAAAGGTTTTTAATACGATTTTTAAGAAAAACTAGATTTTCTACTTAATAATCAAAATTAATTTTTAATGATGATATAAATATTATAAAATCCATATATTTTCAAAATATAATAAGTTATATTTTTTAAATAAAAGAATTACAAGTTTCATCAAAATACCATCAAGATATCAATACAAGTCAAACTTTACAGTAAAATACAATGAACTATTCAAGTTAAGATAATTATCACTAAAATATCTCAATTCTTAAAATACACATCCATGGAAACCCTAAAGAATATAAATAACTTCTCGAGGTTATTTTGAAACTATATAATAAAAATATTTTTCATAAAACCTCCTCGAGCTATATAAAATTATATTTAAGGACTTTAGTAAATATAGGTTTAAGCGAGATCAATTCTCTTGAGCCCCAGGGAGCCGGAGAAAGTGAGTGCTTGCATATTTAAGGTAGAAAACTTAATGGTGTTATCAATGGTAATTGTCTTGGAAAAAACACAAATCCTGTCGTTCATGTGCAGCAGTTACCGATAACTCCTAAACCTAATTCAAGATCTAAATCAGTTACAAGTGTCTGACTTAAGTTTGAGTCTAAATCAAACTTGAAACCAAACTCAAATCAGAATCCAACTCAAACATGAATCCAAAGTCTAGCATGCATACTTGAACATGAACCTGAATGCCTGAATTCAAACACATATATCAAACCTGAGTACATGACTTGACTCGACTCGAACCATGAATACAACTTGACATGAATACATGAATACTTGATATCGACATGAACTCCATCTTGCCACTTGATGTATTCATGGATTCGAGCAAGGCCTGTAAATTTAACTGTAATGTAGAATATACGGGGTGCTGGGGTAGTTCATGCGTGAATCCAATGAAATCTCAGGAGTCCCACTAGATCATGAATCCATGTCTACTAACACAAGCAAGCTATCATGATGGTCCGTATTTCCTTGCTCCTGTATTACAGCCTGTTGAGTTTGGAATACTTCAACACTAGGTTGAAGTCTCGTTACTAACACTTAATTCAGGCCCATGGTTCCTTATCCCTGGATTACAGCCTGTTGGGTTTGAGAACAATCTTGAGATTGCTTGACATTCACCCTTGAACTTGCGTTAAATTAATATACCCAAGTAGAGACCTGTTAAGACACTTACACTCACTGCATGTTCGCTATACTTACACTACACGGCCATGTTACTTTTATTTACCATGCTCATGCTATCATACTTATCTACTTATAATACGTTACCATACTTGTTCACCTATATTATGATAAAACTGCATGCTACATAAATTCGCCATGTTTACATTACACGACACGTTGACACATCATACCTCATAATCCATTATTCATGATATACATTTTCCTTATCATTACACTTTATATTTCATTTCATTCCTTGGGACTTACCAAGCGAAAGTTCGCTGACGGACATTCCACCCTTCTCTGTTTTCTTGGAATGTTCGTCAGATACTGTGGTGATTGAAGAGGTAGACATCTCAGAGGAAGAGCACGATCAGACCGAGACCCAGGCCTAGACCAGTTACCTTTTCTTAGTTTATGTATGCCACATGTTTAGGCATTTCCATCCTTGTATTTTCTTTCAGTTAAAATCATGTATTGTAAATGAATCAAGTTGAATGTAAATAAAGTTATTGAATTTTAAATCTCATGTTTTTTCTTGTCATTTTATATTGCTTATTTTACGCTTAGCGTATTTATTCCGGGAAATGACCTTCTCAAAATAAATACGTCGTGGGCCTCGTCACGTACTTGCTTCCGTCTACTGAGAAACGGGGCGTGACACTTTCGTTGCAGGACTCTAAAGAACGGTCAATACGCTGGCAGTAGGTTATACAGGATCATATCCGATTGAATCCGAAACACTTTCAGATTCAATCCCCTTACGAGTTAACCTATAAGCTCGTTAGTGGCACTAGCTGTACGTAACGGCTACCCGGGTATGATCAAGATAAAGATAGGTCGATGAGCGAACTCATCCGGACCTTATAAAGTCTATAAGTGACAGTCATCGTACAGTCCGGTCTCTTCGTCGGTGAGTATCGCATAACGGGTCTGGGGGGTGGAATCTGTCAAACCCCAATAACCCGAGAAGTCATGCAGACATAGGACTCATAACTAAAGAGATACAATTGGTAACACTTACCAGTTTATCTCTACTGCCATGGCCACGAACTTCTGGTTATAGTCGTGTCCTATACAGCGCGATATCGACTTCCTATACCAGGAGTGACGAATCCCCTCGACCGTTCACTGCCTCCATGTGCTTCGGGACTATACCCAACTAAAACCTATTTGCATGACTTAGTAGAGTCGTATTAGGGTAATAATCAAAGTATAGCGAGAACACACACAAGACACTATGGCGATCTCAGGTCAAAGGACTATCGTATACACATGTCTTTAGAGAACTGCTATTTGATATTGGTATAATACCAACTAGGAGTTCTCGGTGAGTCCGTCCAGTGTAACTCATCCAATGAGCACCTGTATACAATCCTCGATATCAAACATCAATAGCTATGGGATTAGCTATCGCTCTCCAACCGGATCAGGAAACGTACACACTAGTCTAAAATGGAGTACCGATGCCCAGTCCCAATACTCCTACGACTAAGGACATTTAAGGCTGTGATTATGAACTATCCAGGTCCCACTAGTATGATCCCTATCATTAATCCTGGTAGTCAACCAAAGATCCTATGGGCTTTATCTCATGTATTAGCGATACGTGATAACAAGTAAAACGTATTCACATGATAGATAAAGACAAACCAGATAGCATACTATCATCACGAGTAAGACTGTTCTCTGTATAGGTCCTCTTGAATTTAGTAATTGCATTCCTATAATTACGATAATTGCCTTGAGGGCACATATATCCAAGGATTAGCATCCTTTTCCGGTGAGAGTTTTGTTAATCTTGCTCAGCACTATTATGGCCTTGTGCTTTCCTAGTCTAAAGAACAATCCTGAAAATAAACTCTTTATAAATTCTTGTGAGAAGCGGCACCATTTCTATGATCCCATAGGTGAAGTTCCCTTTGTGTCTCCGTTACTAGAACACATTTCCTTATAGGAATACGAACTTCATTAAGAGTTTAACTCAACCTCTTTATCGTAATGGACATCACTAGTTAATTTTATTTGGGGTTTCTCTAATCTAGTGTTCACAGTCAATTTAACAACTTGTTTTTCCCATTATACCCAAGACTAACAAAGTTAGTATGGGTTGAGTTTCCATTGTGGTTGATTTACTTAAAAATTTTCAACCCCATTTCATCAGTTGTCGTCCTTACCGGTTACCGGGATGGTCCTTTGGTAAGGGGATCAACCAAATTCTTGTTTGACCTCACAAATATTATAGCAATGATACATTCTCGTGTCAATTGTCTCACATACACGTGTCTTAGACTAATATGTCTAGACTTACCATTATAGGTATCGTTGTATGCTCGAGACATCGTTGCTTCACTATCACAATATATGGAAATTGAAGGCATTGGATTGGGTTATACATTTATATCTGATAATAGATTTATAATCCATTTTGTCTCTTTCCACGCTGCAGCAAGGGCAATAAATTCTGATTCCATGATGGAGTGTGCAATGCAAGTTTGCTTCTTTGAAGACTAAGATACTGCACCCCTATATATGGTGTATATTCATCCAGAAGTGGATTTATTATCTTCCATACATGTAATCCAACTTGCATCGGAATAACCCTCAACGTTTTCTGGAAATTCATTCTAAAACAATTCTAGTTCTCTGGTCCTTTTTAGGCAACCAAGAACTTTGGCGATTGCTCTCCAATGACTTGTATTTGGATTACTAGTATGCTAGCTAAGTCTATACATTGCATATGCAATATCTGGTCTGGTACAGTGTGTAGCATACATCAAACCGCCGATCGTACTATAATACTCGAGCTTTGTTAGTGATCTATCGGTGTTCGTCAATAATTTTATACTAGATTCAAAAGGAGTCAAATATTTCTTAATGTTTAAATGTTTGAACTTTGATAACATCTTCTCAATATAATGTGACCGATCCAAAGCATAACCCCCATTATGCTTTCTTATTTTAATACCTAAGATAATATCCACATTCTTCAAATTTTCATATTAAATATAGAGGTTGTATACTTCTTGGATTCAGTCACACTCTGCATCTTAGTACACATAATCAACATATCATTCACATATAAGCAAATAATCACATTATAATCACATGTGCATTTGGAATAAATGCATTTATTGGCAAAATTATGAATAAACCCAAATGATAATAGTGCTGAATCAAATTTAGCATGCCATTTTTTAGGATCTTGATTTAGACCATATAATGACTATTATCTTGTACATGCATCGCATGTGTTCAAATAAGAATTTTAATTTTTTAAATTTGAATTCAAAAAAATTAGAGAAGATTAAAACTTATATGATGGGAGTAGTTATTGTTTTTAAAATGATTCACAATGATTCTAGTAGTTATTTAAGATCTGTAAAGATGATCGTATAGTTATAATTGATCCAGTTGTTACTTGTATTTATTAAATATTTGTTAAAGAAAGTTCTATATTTGTTTATTGCTGATGTGACGCTGTTTGAGGCTACGTTAGATCGCCAAATTGAAATCAATTTAGAGAACCTTAAGTTTTGTGGTTATATTAGTAGAGATTTAATTAGCTTGCATACCTTATTTTCATTCCCTGAAAGTATAAAACCTTCAGGTTGCTCCATATATATTTCTTCATTTCTCCATTCAAAAAAACTATTTTAACTTCCATTTGATGAACCAACGGTTTATATATCTACTATTATAATGCCAAAGGAGAGGTGTATGATACACGTGAAAAAACAACTCTCTAATTTGTCGTCATCTAGGCAACGCTGACGTGTCAACTTATCATGACACGTGCGATATACATAATTAAATTAATTAGATTTAAAATATAAAGGGATTTGTTAGTTTGTTAGTTTAAATCACTTTAGTTTTTTATTTAAGAAACATTTTAAATAATTTTAGTTAAGATAATAAATATTTTTTTAAAATATTTAAAATGGCTAACTTAGTAAATTTTTTGCAAAAATAAAAAGTCCTAAAAAGAATTAAAAACAATATAGCTATATTATTTTAACTAATTCTTTAAGAAAATCTTCTAGAATTGTTGTCCATGATGCCAAAATATACAAACGTGCATCGTACATGCTAAATACTAGTAGAAGATAATGCAAATAAGATCCTAATAGAAGTGATTCGTGCAACAGGTGCATGTGTATCAAAATAATCTACACAATTTTTCTGCGTAAAACCTTTTGTAACTAAGCTTTAATGGTTTGGAATGATCCACCTGTATTAAATTTTCTTCTGAAAACCCACTTATAACCCATAGGTTTAGAATTTGGATCCTATATGCAGATCAGTTAGGATCTATGTTTTATTTCTTATGATTGAGTCTATTTTATCATTAACCGTTTCTTTCCAAAAAATTAGAATTTCTGGACATCATAACCTCTTTATAAGTTTTTGGATCATTCTCCACATTGAGGACTAAGGAAATCGTATTAGTTACATTTTCTCTATTTCCTTCTACTTGAAAAAATAATGAATCCGTTGAGATAAAATCTAGACCTAAGGTTTTCGTTGTTCATTTTCTTTGACTTCTTCTAGGTTCCATATAAATTTCTCCAGATCTTTTAATACTTTCGCTACCATTTTCAGTGGAAGGAGTTTCACTTGTCTTGGTTTGATTAGTCTTAGAATCTCTAATGAAAGTAGTGTTCCCGCCAAAACTTTCTGCGCAAAGGAGTCCAAGGTATCAAATGGCAGTGATACGTTTAAGGAAATGCGAACCAGTATCTTCCGGGCTGTTTTTTGACAAACTCCCGAATGAGAAACAGATAAATTCTGATGGTATCGAAAGGGTCTAAAAAAACTCTTCGATTTGATATATTATGGGCCTCATAATTCATCCGGGATCAAAAGTTATGAGGCATCACGTGATGGACCTTTAAGAACCCGCTGGAGGAGCTAAAAGATATAATAAAAACTCAGAAAAGACCCTAATGGGGCATCACGTGCTCACACGTGACCATGGGTCACGTGCAGACACGTGATGGGCTTTTAAAGCCTCTAAAATAATGAATAGAGTTTAATTCTAAAAGTCAGAAAATACCTCAACGAGGTATCACGTGCTTACATGTGACCAATGGTCACGTGTTGACACGTGATGGTTAAAACAACAACATAAACAAGCGGCTGTTAAAGGAACCAATTTAGGGGTCACGTGCTCACACGTGACCAAGGATCACGTGTCAGCACGTGACTGGCTTCGAAAGCCTTACAGTTAATAGAATTAAATTCTAAAAGCTTCCAAATCTTTCCAAATGGAAAAGGTCTATGGGGACAGTTGGATTAAAAATCCAAGGGTGATTAAAAATCACCAATTTATGGAAAAATCTTGGACTTGGAAAGATTTCCCCCCTAAATCTGACCGAGATAACAAATGGATATCTTTGGATTTAAAATCCAATGGTGAATAAAATTCACTTAACAATCTAAAGGCCCAGATTAATGATGAATGCAAATCAAATCTCTCAACATACAAATCAAATCTCTTAATGAGAGATTTGCTAAACAAATTGATTCTCTTCCTTCTCCTATAAATAGGAGCCAAGAAAAGAAGAGAAGGGGATCTACATTTTGGGGGAGAAGAAACAGAGAGAGGAGAATTTAATTCTCTGCAAAAGAAAAACCCTAGGTAAGAAAAGAGAGGCTTAAAAAGAGAATTTAATTCTCAAAAGAGTTTAACTCTTATATAAAGAAAAGAACTTAGTTCTTTCTCTGGTGGAGGATCTGCAAAGTGCACATCTCCCTATGAATTGAGAATTTAATTCTCATTGGGTTCAGATCCTGCCATGCAGATCCAAAACATAGAGAAGGAATTAAGTTTTGAGAAATCAATGGTCACAAAATTATAGGAATTTAATTCCTTTGGGATAAAATTAGGGTTTTACCCTAAGTAAGAATTTAATTCTTTCACAATAGGAATTTAATTCCTCCAAAATAAAAATTAGGGTTTTACCCTAAATAAGAATTTAATTCTTAAAGATAAGGAGACTTAAAAGATCTCTGTGCATGAAAAGACTAAGGTCACGTGCCCCACGTGACCCCTGAACAGATCCCCCAAAAATGAGAAGAGGAAAGCTTTGAGGCAGTGCCTCACGTATTCCCACGTGACCCTCATTATATATGGAACAAAAGCAAAGGCAGAAACAATTCTGGGCGCTCTCACGTGTTACCACGTGACCCCTAATAAATGTTCTAATAAATCAGGGCATGATTATACATCACGTGCCCACACGTGATGGCAATGAAAATTAAAAGTGTTTAACACTTATTTGCAGAACAAAATAAAGTGGATCTGGCCCCACTTTTTGATGCCATCACGTGCTCCCACGTGACTCCCAAAACACAGAAAGAAAAGCAAAGGAAATGAAAGCTTTGGGCGCTCTCACGTGTTATCACGTGACCTCTCAGCAAATGCTTTAACAATTGGCGCACAGATCCCCATCACGTGCCCAACACGTGATGCTCTAAAATAAAAATAAAAGTGTTTAACACTTGTTCGCAGATTTGAGGATAAACCAAAAGGAGATCTGGATCCACATTTAGGGCGCCCTCACGTGTCACCACGTGACCCCTAATGAGCATTCTAACAGACCAGAGTGGGGGCCTTCATCACGTGCTCACACATGATGGCCGCCAGAATTAAAAGAGTTAAACACTGATCTGCAGAATAAAATAAAGGGAATCAAGGCGCTCTCACGTGTCCACACGTGACCCCTCTCTCCTTAGTGTTTAACACTAATCTGAAGACTTTGTCATCAGTGTTTAACACTGATTTTCTTAGTGTTTAACACTAATTTGGAAAACTCTATGACAGTGTTTAACACTGATTTGCTTAGTGTTTAACACTAATTTGAAAGCCCTGTTGCTAGTGTTTAACACTGATTATCTTTTAGTGTTTAACACTAACTTGTTAATCTTATTCCCAGTGTTCAACACTGTTGACCTTTAGTGTTTAACACTAGCTTTAGCCCAATTGGCTAAGTTTCTAGAAACAAAGCCTCTCCTTCAATGGACCAGCAGAGAGCCAATATTTCAAACACAATTGGACTTAGCCCAAATTGGCCATAAGTCCTCAAATCATCTTGAACTGAGCACATCTGCTCTTTCAACCAACTCATTGGTTCAAGGGTGGAACTCCTCTGATATTTGTCGTTGTAATCCTTCAACGTCTTCAGAGAGGTAACGGGTCCCGACAACCATACATCAACACGGACTGTGGGGTCCTTAAACTCATGGACTTATGCGTCCTTAAACCAAGATACGGACTGTGGGGTCCTTAAACCCGCGGACTTATGCGTCCTTAAACTAACGGACTAATGCGTCCTTAAACACACCCATATGGACTGTGGGGTCCTTAAACCCATGGACTTATGCGTCCTTAAACTACCAATGGACCACTATGTCCCTAAACTGGCACTGGACCACTATGTCCTTAAACTGGAAATGGACCATCATGTCCCTAAACTGGCAATGGACCACTATGTCCCTAAACTGGAACAACAGAGCCCAAACGCTCTTTTGTCGGATCTAAACGATCCCGTTAAGTTGATCTTAGTCTCAAATTAGACTAACGTATCCTTAACAACCGTTTAAGTTGATCTTAGCCTCAAATATGGCTAACGCATCCTTAAACCTTCAAACAGACTTTAGTCCCAAATTGGACTCTAGATCCCCCAATCAATTTTGGCTCAAGGGTACATCTCTGAACTCCTCTGACATTTGTCGTTGTAATCCTTCAACGTCGTCAGAGAGGTGATGGGTCCCGACGGCCATACATGTAATGGACCCCTATGTCCCTAAACTGGAACAATAGAGCCAATTGCTCTTTTGTCGGATCTAAACGATCCCGTTAAGTCGATCTTAGTCCCAAACTGGACTAACGTATCCTTAACAAACGTTTAAGTTGATCGTAGCCTCAAATATGGCTAACGTGTCCTTAAACCAAAACCTTCAAACAGACTTTAGTCCCAAATTGGACTATAGATCCCCCCCAATCTACTTTGGTTAAAGGGTACATCTCTGAACTCCTCGGACATCTGTCGTTGTAATCCTTCAACGACGTCAGAGAGGTGACGGGTCCCGACGGCCATACATTCAATGGACCCCTATGTCCCTAAACTGGAACAATAGAGCCAATTGCTCTTTTGTCGGATCTAAACGATCCCGTTAAGTTGATCTTAGTCTCAAACTGGACTAACGTATCCTTAACAAACGTTTGAGTTGATCTTAGCCTCAAATATGGCTAACGTATTCTCAAACCAAAACCCCAAACCCAAATCTAAGAAAATACGGATTTGGACTAATCCATGTCCTACGGGCGACGACATAAATTGGTCTCCGTATACAATCCACGGGCAACCACAAACAAAACAAACACCCACGACACGAAGTGACCAACTGGAGAAGGAGAAAGTTGTTACCGCGATGCGGTAGCGTAATTAACTGCAGGGGCTTGCGCCTGCAGGGAAGAGTGTCCCCACAATCAAAAAAACCCCTCAAGTGAGGGGGAATCTGACGAAGTCTGCTACATCGGCCGCATCCGTCTAAACCTCCGATACACGGTGCCATAAATCAACTTGGCATCTTCGGAGAGGTGGACGGATAGCACCTATTAGCATCTGCCCCGAACCTCAGGCAAGACGCGCATGTCTCGGCCGCCGTTCGGAGGGGAACAGATTCTGGCACGCCCGGTGGGACCTCTTCCTCTTTCCACTCCACACTTCGTGTGTCGTGTTCGCGAACGAATCGCGGTTTGCTGTGGTTGCCTGTGGATTCGAGGTACTTAGATTTGGTGTCTTGCTCCGTGCAGAAAACAGAAGATCAATGGCTTCAAACTGCACTGCCTGCAACTACAACTCTCGCTCGGTCCTTGCTGGAGGAGTGACTTATGGGCCCCAAGCGGCCTCCCTTTTCAAGATGCCAGTGGAGCAGGTAACTCAGGCCACCACTGGATTATTCTTCGGGACCATGCTCCCACCGTTGAGCTTCAATGCCACAATGACATCGCAAGAAGCTCCAAAGAAGTCGGTCTTCGATTGGCTTGCTACTGCCGCGGCCCCTCTCAACGGGTCGCCCAACTTCAATACCTCAGTTTTCAATAGACTGGGCCAGAACGTCTATAAGCCCGTAATACCCGAAGCTGCCATCCCAAAGCGGATAGCCATCCCGGCTCAAGCGGACAAAATTATTAGAAAGGCTCCTCCTTCCAAGAAGTCAATTTTTACAAAGCTGGCCATTCCGGTTGCTGCTCCAGGCGAGGTCCTCAAAGCTGCTTCCCTTACCCAGAGGTCTGTCTTTGACAGATTAGACATTGCTTCTCAACGGGTGTCAGTCTTCGATGGGCTAGCACCAATAACGGTCTCTCCTCAAAGCAGGGGGCATGACGAAGTCGCCCCTACGGCCGAAACAACTCCATCCGCAAGACACGCTCGACGTCGCCACTGGCGCCGAGTAAGGAAGGCTGGGGGCAACTCCCCCTCTGGATTTACTCCACCAGCTCCAACGGTGGGGATCGATGTTGTTGTTCCAACCGGGAACAGCTTTAATCTGCTGAACAGGGTGCGCGGAAACTCTCCTACTGCAGTGCTGAAGAGATCTCCTCCACCCGTGGAGAATGATACGGAAAAGAAGCTAGAGCAACCCCCTCAACGGCTGTCCTCTAAAATTTACAAGGTCTGGCATCAAGTCCATGACTCCGTAATAGATCAAGACTATCTCCGCCGACAGGAAAAGATGAAGGTTCGGCAGGAGAAGAATTACTCTGTCAAGCCAGAAAAAGCAACAGCTGGATGGGTGCCCACTGCAACGGCTCCCTCAACGTCAATCACTCAAAAGAAAAGGAGGCCGCAAAAAGCCCATGTAAACATGGCGAAACGTAAAAGCGCTGAACATAAACGCCCCAAGTCTGGGGGCATGATGGTGCACACTGTTTATATGGCCGCCGGAAAGGAGGAAAGCCGTGCCTCTACGGGCCACCGACCGCTCACCCGATCCGTGACGAAAGCCCGGGAGCAACAACAAAAGCTTCAGAAAATGATGACTGCAATGGCTGCGCTTACCGGGCCGAAAGAGAGCTCAGAGGCATCATCAGAACAACGTCACGAACAGGAGACTGATGCTGATTTCTTACGCAGAGTCCTTGAAAAGAAGGACAAAGAAGCCGCGGAGCAAGCAGCTAACATAAAACAGATGGCACTCCTTTTCCAAGATATGGTAGGGATGATGTTACAGCCGGACCCTCCAGCTGAAGACCCTCCAATCATCGTTGAAGATGACGGAGGGGAGACATCTAATCCTCCGCCGGCTCTTTCAGCAGCCAAGGATGAAACCATTTCCAAGGACGCACTGGATGACCATAAAGCTCAGCAAATACGAGCTCACCAGGCGAATGAAGCGGCTGCGCAAATTGTTAGAACCGGACGACCGTACCCAAGCTGGTATGACCAAATCAGTTACCCGCCGGGATGTACGATCCCTAAGTTCCACGTATATAAAGGGACAGGGAATCCACATCAGCATGTCGCCCAGTTCAGGGCCTTATGCGGCAACACTGGAGGCGACGACAAACTGTTGCTTCACCAATTCGTCGGCAGCTTAGCAGAAACGGCCTTTGAATGGTATTCGGAGCTATCTAATGACTCTGTCAAAACATTTGCGGAGATGGAGCTACTGTTTACATAAAGATTTGCAAGCGCCAGCGAACGCACCCCGATAACAGCACTGATCAACGCCAGGATAAGGCCAGGCGAAACGTGGGTTCAATACGCAACACGATGGCGGAATCTGTGGTCGAAATGCGAACAGCGGATCGAAGAAGCACCTGCGGTAGGCATGTTCGTGGGCACTCTTGATCCGCAAGCGACCATCTCGCAATTCATGATGTTCTTCAGGCCGACCACTTTCCAGGCCTTGATCGACAAATTAGCCCAAATGGACCAAATGGGCCATGGACCGTCTTCTCCAAAACTGGACTCTCGAAATGAAAAGAAAGGAAAAGCGATCGTTGTTGCCAATACTCAACAACAGCCGAGCAAATCAAAGCCGGTTGCTCGCCAAAACAACGTGCGTCCACGCCCATCCCTCGAGGAGAGACTAGGACGTCCTTACTCGTTTCCTCAGATTAAAACAAGGAAACTGTTCGAGCTGGCTACGCGCAACGGACTCATCAATCTGCCGAGTCCAAAACGTCTGTTGCAGCCAGGTGATCTCAATAATCCCGATTATTGCCCTTACCACCAAACAGTAAGTCACCCGATCGAGGATTGCTTCGTCTTTAAAGGATGGATCGAAGATCAGTACCTACAAGGCAAGTTCGCGCTGTCTGAAAAGTGGAAAGTAAACCCATCATAGCCGCACACTCCAAAGAAGACGGATGCACCGGGGGCAACTTGTCACGTGATCTCCCACTCATTTACGGACGATGAAAAAACTCCTTGCACTGAGAAACTGGGGGCAGAGCCTGAGCCGGAATTCGTGTGGCCGTCAGACGAAATGATCGACGCTTTTCTAAATGAGATTCATCTAAAAAGTAAAGCTGATCGGGAGCGCGAGATGGCCATATTTGAAAAGGCCAAACGCCGGCGACTGGACAAAAGGGTCGAAACACTCCCACCATATCAAAGTACATCCGCCGCAAAGGAAAGCAGGATCAAGACAAGGAAACGATTCGCCAAAGCCATATCAATGGGGATGAGGCCGCTCTCTTTCAGAGAAAATTCTCCTGGTGGTATACATCATGATGAAGCGGACGTGCATCCTAACTTCTGCTTATATCATCAGAAGATCGCACATCCTACTGAGGACTGCAACTCCTTTAAGTGGTGGTGGCAAGGGTATGTCGCTCACAGGCAACACTTCAACAGGACAAAGTGTGAAGCTCGGAAACAGCAGAAAAATACGACAGATGAGCGTAAAAGAATTGCCGGCAATTATCATAGGGTTGATCCCAAGGGACCGCGAGTTCTCACATTCGGGAGCAATTCCGACGAAAAAATAGCCCTCGGCCCTCTTTTCAAGGAGTCTATCTCTAAAACGAAAGAATTAAGGAGTTGCGAGAGCATTCAGCCTTGCAATTGCACGATACCCAAAAAAAATCTCGGACCCGCAAGCAACGGTTCGAACAAAAGGATAAAGGAAAGGGAAAAACGGCCTTCGTCGCCAACACTCAACAACAGTCGAGTGGCCCTAGAACGGTTGTTCGCCAAAACAACAAGCGGCGACCCCTCTATGAAAAGTTGAAACGTCCTTACTCGTTTCTTCGGGACGAAACAAGGAGGCTGTTCGAACTAGCAGTGCGCGACGGACTTATCACTCTACAAGAGCCGAAATGCCAGCTACAACTGAATGAGGTCAACAATCCTAATTACTGCCCTTACCACCAAGTATTGGGCCATCCGGTCGAAAATTGCTACATCTTCAAAAACTGGGTTGAAGATCAATACCAACAGGGCAATTTCGCGTTATCCGAGAACTGGAAGGTGAGCCCGCCACAGCCTCATGCTCTTAAAAAGATGGATATGCCGGGGGCATCATGCTCATTCATAGAGAAAACCCAACGGACCACTACGTCCTAAAACTGGATATGGACCGAAACGTCCTTAAACTAACAATGGACCGTAATGTCCTAAAACTTGCAAATGACCGAAACGTCGTTAAACTACTCCCAACCCGCAGCATCTTCAGGCTGACGTGGTAAAAAAAAAACGGTACGTCCACAAGCAAAATGGGCACGGATGAAAACCCGAAAGGGCTCCGTGAGTAAAAACAGCAGGGCTACCGGCGAGTGTTCGTGAAAACCCGAAAGGGCGCGACCTCGTTTAAAAAGAAAAAAAAAAGAAAAGAAAAAAAAGAGAGAATAAAAAAAAACAGTATGTCCACAAGCAAAATGGGCACGGATGAAAACCCGAAAGGGCTCCGTGAGTAAAAACAGCAGGGCTACCGGCGAGTGTTTGTGAAAACCCAAAAGGGCACAACCTCGTTAAAAGACACTTACAGGGTCATCTCGACCTTGTAAGGAGAAACCACCCGCGTGAGATCCTTACGACTCACAAGGGAGCAACACACTTAGGGATCCTCACGATTCCTAAGGAGAAATTACACTTGCGAGATCCCCACGACTCGTAAGGAGAACTCTCTTATGAGACCCTCACGGCTCATAAGATTTGAAAGTCTTAAGTTACAGAGACCTGAACCTGTTCTTAAGCAACCCTCACAACCTTCGATAGTGCCCTACAAGTGGCTCAATACTGACCATTGTATACAATCCACGGGCGCGAATAAACATTTCCCCTAGCAAAGTCCCACCCGTGACTAGGGATATGTCCATATGGTGAACAATCCTTGTATGTCCTCTCGACTTATAAGGAGAAAACCCTTTTGTAAGATCCTTACGACTTACAGGGGAACATACACTTAGGAATCCTCACGATCCCTAAGGAGAAAACACACCTACGAGATCCTCACGACTTGTAGGGAGAACTACCTTTGTGAGACCCTTACGGCTCATGAAGTCAAAAGCCTTGGTCGACAGGATCCTAACCCTGTTTACTAAGCCACATTTGTTCAATATCGACAGAGGCAAATGATGATTCGCTCCTGGCAATATCCCAGTTGTAGCGATGCTGATGCCTAAACCGGTATCAAATTCCAAGTCCTTTCATGGCAAATGATGATTCGCTCCTGGCAATATTCCAGTTGTAGCGATGTTGATGCTGAGATTGGCACCAGATTCCAAGTTCCACACTCGCGATAAAAAAAACGGCGAGCCATACGTGCATACGAAATAGCCGAAATGATGGGGCAACTTGCAATAAAAATCAGCAAGTAAAAAAATGTATGCATGAAAAATAGCCGAAATGATTGGGCAACTCGCAATAAAAAGCAGCGAGTAAAAATAAAACAAATAGCCGAAATGATTGGGCACCACGAAAAATAGCCGAAATGATTGGGCAATCGCGACCTTCGCGATATAAAAAGCTGAAATGATAGAGCATTGCGGAAAGAATAAAAAAAATGATGAAAGAATGAAACTTTTTGCCCTACAGGTGATGCTACATCAATCCCTGTATATAATCCAGGGGCACAAACAAAAAAGGAGTCGCACTCCTCCTCCCCAGGTGTTATCAGAAGAAGAAGCCGAATCTCGACGGGCCACAAATAACCTAGAGATCATCTCAACACTCGTCTCGTCACAGCGGACACATCATCAAGCAAAGCGGAACAGCGGCAACTCCCAGTTCCATGACTCGACGATGTACTCCCACAGAGAGTCAAATCCCAACTCCGTGAAATGCGGATATAATCAACAAAATTCCTGGTCACGCAGAACACGGCAGTGAACCCGTGCGAAGCATCCAGAGCGGAGCCTAGTCCTCGCCTAACGCGGCAGTGAACCCGTGTGAAGCATCTAGAGCAAAATTCCTGGTCACGTGGAACGCGGATAACGTCACTCTTTGACCCCGTGGAAAACGTCCAGAGCGGATCCTGGTCCTCACAGAACACGGCGGCAGTGAACCCGTGTGAAGCATCCAGAGCGGAGCCTAGTCCTCGCCTAACGCGGCAGTGAACCCGTGTGAAGCATCTAGAGCAAAATTCCTGGTCATGTGGAACGCGGATAACGTCACTCTTTGACCCCGTGGAAAACGTCCAGAGCGGATCCTGGTCCTCGCAGAACACGGCAGTGAACCCGTGTGAAGCATCCAGAGCGGAGCCTAGTCCTCGCCTAACACGGCAGTGAACCCGTGGAAAGCATCTAGTGCAAAATTCCCGGTCACGTGGAACGCGGATAACGTCACTCTTTGACCCCGTGGAAAACGTCCAGAGCAGATCCTGGTCCTCGCAGAACACGGCAGTGAACCCGTGTGAAGCATCCAAAGCGGTGCCTAGTCCTCGCCTAACGCGGCAGTGAACCCGTGTGAAGCATCTAGTGCAAAATTCCTGGTCACGTGGAACGCGGATAACGTCACTCTTTGACCCCGTGGAAAACGTCCAGAGCGGATCCTGGTCCTCGCAGAACACGGCAGTGAACCCGTGTGAAGCATCCAGAGCGGAGCCTAGTCCTTGCCTAACGCGGCAGTGAACCCGTGTGAAGTATCTAGTGCAAAATTCCTAGTCACGTGGAACGCGGATAACGTCACTCTTTGACCCCGTGGAAAACGTCCAGAGCGGATCCTGGTCCTCGCAGAATACGGCAGTGAACCCGTGTGAAGCATCCAGAGCGGAGCCTAGTCCTCGCCGAGCACGGCAGTGAACCCGTGTGAAGCATCTAGAGCAAAATTCCTGGTTACGTGGAACACGGATAACGTCACTCTTTGACCCCGTGGAAAACGTCCAGAGTGGATCCTGGTCCTTGCAGAGCACAGCAGTGAACCCGTGCGAAGCATCCAGAGCGGAGCCTAGTCCTCGCCTAACGCGGCAGTGAACCCGTGTGAAGCATCTAGAGCAAAATTTCTGGTCACGTGGAACGCGGATAACGTCACTCTTCGACCCCGTGGGAAACGTCCAGAGCGGATCCTGGTCCTCCCACCAACATGGAGTGATTACCACCATGACATTCGTCTCGATACAGAGGACGCGATACCAGCAAACGAAGCGAAGGCCAAATTCCTAGCTTCAGGGTCTTGACGGCAAGTCATATAAAGCCTGAAAGACAATCGAAGATCATCCCACACCAGCGCGGAGTGGTCACCACCTCGACGTTCGTCTCGATACAGCAGATGAAATGTCACCCCAGCGTTCTTCCCCCAACAGGATTCGGAAGCGACAAGGCAAACAAAGCGAAGGCCAAATTCCTAGCTTCAACGTCTTGACGGTAAGTCATATAAAACCGGAAAGACAAAAAGAGATCATCTTGCACCACATGGAGTGGTCACCACCACGACATTCGTCTCGATACAGCAGACGAGATGTCACTACAGCGTCCTTCCTCCAACAGGATCCAAACACACCAAAGAAAACGAAGCGAAGGCCAAATTCCTAGCTTCAGGGTCTTGACGGCAAGTCATATAAAGCCTGAAGGACAATCGAAGATTATCCCACACCAGCGCGGAGTGGTCACCACCACGACATTCATCTCGATACAGCAGACGAAATGTCACTACAGCGTCCTTCCTCCAACAGGATCCGGACACACCAAAGAAAACGAAGCGAAGGCCAAATTCCTAGCTCCAGGGTCTTAATGGTAAGTCATATAAAACCGGAAAGACAATCAGAGATCATCTCACACCAACATGGAGTGATCACCACCTCGACGTTCGTCTCGACACAGCAGACGCAACATCACCGAAAGGAGTCACGGCAAAATCTCTGGTTCCAGACCTCGACGGTTCACCAGCAACCTAGAGACAACCACGACATTCGTCTCGATACAGAGGACACAATGCCAGCAAACGAAGCGAAGGCCAAATTCCTAGCTTCAACATCTTAGCGGCAAGTCATATAAAGCCTGAAAGACCATCAGAGATCATCCCACACCAGCGCGGAGTAGTCACCACCTTGACGTTCGTCTCGATACGGCAGATGAAATGTCACCCCAGCATTCTTCCCCCAGCAGGATTCGGACGCGACAAAGCAAACGAAGCGAAGGCCAAATTCCTAGCTTTAACGTCTTAATGGCAAGTCATATAAAGCCTGAAAGACCATCAGAGATCATCCCACACCAGCGCGGAGTAGTCACCACCTCGACGTTCGTCTCGATACAGCAGACGCAACATCACCAAAAAGAGCCACGGCAAAATCCCTAGTTCCAAACCTCGACGGTTCACCAGCAACCTAGAGACAACCGCGACATTCGTCTCGATACAGAGGACGCAATGCCAACAAAATGAAGCAAAGGCCAAATTCCTAGCTTCAGGGTCTTAACGGCAAGTCATATAAAGCCTGAAAGACTATCGGAGATCATCCCACACCAGCGCGGAGTGGTTATGACTCATCGGGGCTCTTCAAAATGAGCCTAACCTCAAGTAAAAAGCGGCATGGCAAATTCCTAGCGCTTGCTCTTCCGACGGTCAAACTGCCAAGGAGGATTGCTTGAAGACGTCTTGTCCAGCCCCCGAAGGGATCAGAGACACGGCAGTCGCAGAGCTACTCGAACAGCACGATTGCTTATCGAGGAATATATCAGCTGATGCGACGGTACGACGGCCAAAACCCTAAGTACCACAGACCCTAACGGATTTCTGTCGTAAAGAGCAGAGGTTAACTGTGACGTTAGGATATTCTTGCGAGATCTGCTTGAGCTGTTTCGACTCGTGAGGAAATTGATGTCTTTGCGAGAACTTCTCGATTCGTCTCGACTCGTGAGATAAAGCCTTAGGCAGTAGGGATTAAAAAACCTGTTTCCTAAGCACTGGGACCCTGCAAATCGGCCCAAAACGGTCTCTTGCATACTATCCACGGGTCACACTCTCCAAATTCGAATCTCGACAAGGAGGGAAACAACCACTTATGAGTCCTCTCGACTTATAAGCGGGAAAATTCTCTTGTGAGATCCTTACGACTTTCAAGAGAAAACACACTTAGGAGTCCTCATGACCCCTAAGGAGAAAATACACCTGCGGGATCCTCTCGACTCGTAGGGAGAAAAGTCTTTATGAGACCCTCACGGCTCATAAAGTTGAAAAGTCTTAGGTGGCAGATCCTAACCCTGTCTCCTAAGCCATCGCCGCCCTGCAAAGAGGTCAAGATGGACCATCTATGAGCCAGACTCACCAAAGCTACATGCCACTGAAACGGAAAAGCTACTCACGAGCATATAAACTACTTCACGCCAGAGTAAGATATGAAGAGATAGAGGGCTGCGGCTCATGGAGTTAAGGGTTTGGAACTATATCTCTTAAGAGTCGAGATCTGAGTCAATGATAAATGACGACGCTTGTGTCCGCTCGTTATCTTCTCAGATCAAGATTCTGAAAGTAATATACCAACCCGAAACTGGTCATACGCTATGCATAACTCTGCACTACTTCACCCAGGTACATACTTACGTGGGCAAAGTAGTGGGGGGCATTTGTTCCCGCCAAAACTTTCTGCGCAAAGGAGTCCAAGGTATCAAATGGCAGCAATACGTTTAAGGAAATGCGAACCAGTATCTTCCGGGCTGTTTTTTGACAAACTCCCGAATGAGAAACAGATAAATTCTGATGGTATCGAAAGGGTCTCGAAAAACTCTTCGATTTGATATATTATGGGCCTCATAATTCATCCGGGATCAAAAGTTATGAGGCATCACGTGATGGACCTTTAAGAACCCGCTGGAGGAGCTAAAAGATATAATAAAAACTCAGAAAAGACCCCAATGGGGCATCACGTGCTCACACGTGACCATGGGTCACGTGCAGACACGTGATGGGCTTTTAAAGCCTCTAAAATAATGAATAGAATTTATTTCTAAAAGTCAGAAAATACCTCAACGAGGTATCACGTGCTTACACGTGACCAATGGTCACGTGTTGACACGTGATGGTTAAAACAACAACATAAACAAGCGGCTGTTAAAGAAACCAATTTGGGGGTCACGTGCTCACACGTGACCAAGGGTCACGTGTCAGCACGTGACTGGCTTCGAAAGCCTTACAGTTAATAGAATTAAATTCTAATAGCTTCCAAATCTTTCCAAATGGAAAAGGTCTATGGGGACCGTTGGATTAAAAATCCAAGGGTGATTAAAAATCACCAATTTATGGAAAAATCTTGGACTTGGAAAGATTTCCCCCCTAAATCTGACCGAGATAACAAATGGATATCTTTGGATTTAAAATCCAATGGTGAATAAAATTCACTTAACAATCTAAAGGCTCAGATTAATGATGAATGCAAATCAAATCTCTCAACATACAAATCAAATCTCTTAATGAGAGATTTGCTAAACAAATTGATTCTCTTCCTTCTCCTATAAATAGGAGCCAAGAAAAGAAGAGAAGGGGATCTACTTTTTGGGGGAGAAGAAACAGAGAGAGGAGAATTTAATTCTCTGCAAAAGAAAAACCCTAGGTAAGAAAAGAGAGGCTTAAAAAGAGAATTTAATTCTCAAAAGAGTTTAACTCTTATATAAAGAAAAGAACTTAGTTCTTTCTCTGGTGGAGGATCTGCAAAGTGCACATCTCCCCATGAATTGAGAATTTAATTCTCATTGGGTTCAGTTCCTGCCATGCAGATCCAAAACATAGAGAAGGAATTAAGTTTTGAGAATTCAATGGTCACAAAATTATAGGAATTTAATTCCTTTGGGATAAAATTAGGGTTTTACCCTAAATAAGAATTTAATTCTTTCACAATAGGAATTTAATTCCTCCAAAACAAAAATTAGGGTTTTACCCTAAATAAGAATTTAATTCTTAAAGATAAGAAGACTTAAAAGATCTCTGTGCATGAAAAGACTAAGGTCACGTGCCCCACGTGACCCCTGAACAGATCCCCAAAAAATGAGAAGAGGAAAGCTTTGAGGCAGTGCCTCACGTATTCCCACGTGACCCTCATTATATATGGAACAAAAGCAAAGGCAGAAACAATTCTGGGCGCTCTCACGTGTTACCACGTGACCCCTAATAAATGTTCTAATAAATCAGGGCATGATTATACATCACGTGCCCACACGTGATGGCTATGAAAATTAAAGTGTTTAACACTTGTTTGCAGAACAAAATAAAGTGGATCTGGCCCCACTTTTTGATGCCATCACGTGCTCCCACGTGACTCCCAAAACACAGAAAGAAAAAGCAAAGGAAATGAAAGCTTTGGGGCGCTATCACGTGTTATCACGTGACCCCTCAGCAAATGCTTTAACAATTGGCGCACAGATCCCCATCACGTGCCCAACACGTGATGCTCTAAAATAAAAATAAAAGTGTTTAACACTTGTTCGCAGATTTGAGGATAAACCAAAAGGAGATCTGGATCCACATTTAGGGCGCCCTCACGTGTCACCACGTGACCCCTAATGAGCATTCTAACAGACCAGAGCGGGGGCCTTCATCACGTGCTCACACGTGATGGCCGCCAGAATTAAAAGAGTTAAACACTGATCTGCAGAATAAAATAAAGGGAATCAGGGCGCTCTCACGTGTCCACACGTGACCCCTCTCTCCTTAGTGTTTAACACTAATCTGAAGACTTTGTCATCAGTGTTTAACACTGATTTTCTTAGTGTTTAACACTAATTTGGAAAACTCTATTGGCAGTGTTTAACACTGATTTGCTTAGTGTTTAACACTAATTTGAAAGCCCTGTTGCTAGTGTTTAACACTGATTATCTTTTAGTGTTTAACACTAACTTGTTAATCTTATTTCCAGTGTTCAACACTGTTGACCTTTAGTGTTTAACACTGGCTTTAGCCCAATTGGCTAAGTTTCTAGAGACAAAGCCTCTCCTTTAATGGACCAGCAGAGAGCCAATATTTCAAACACAATTGGAGTTAGCCCAAATTGGCCATAAGTCCTCAAATCATCTTGAACTGAGCACATCTGCTCTTTCAACCAACTCATTGGTTCAAGGGTACATCTCGGAACTCCTCTGATATTTGTCGTTGTAATCCTTCAACGTCTTCAGAGAGGTAACGGGTCCCGACAACCACACATCAACACGGACTGTGGGGTCCTTAAACTCATGGACTTATGCGTCCTTAAACCAAGATACGGACTGTGGGGTCCTTAAACCCGCGGACTTATGCGTCCTTAAACTAACGGACTAATGCGTCCTTAAACACACCCATATGGACCGTGGGGTCCTTAAACCCATGGACTTATGCGTCCTTAAACTACCAATGGACCACTATGTCCCTAAACTGGCACTGGACCACTATGTCCTTAAAATGGAAATGGACCATCATGTCCCTAAACTGGCAATGGACCACTATGTCCCTAAACTGGAACAACAGAGCCCAAACGCTCTTTTGTCGGATCTAAACGATCCCGTTAAGTTGATCTTAGTCTCAAATTAGACTAACGTATCCTTAACAACCGTTTAAGTTGATCTTAGCCTCAAATATGGCTAACGCATTCTTAAACCTTCAAACAGACTTTAGTCCCAAATTGGACTCTAGATCCCCCAATCAATTTTGGCTCAAGGGTACATCTCTGAACTCCTCTGACATTTGTCGTTGTAATCCTTCAACGTCGTCAGAGAGGTGATGGGTCCCGACGGCCATACATGTAATGGACCCCTATGTCCCTAAACTGGAACAATAGAGCCAATTGCTCTTTTGTTGGATCTAAACCATCCCGTTAAGTCGATCTTAGTCCCAAACTGGACTAACGTATCCTTAACAAACGTTTAAGTTGATCGTAGCCTCAAATATGGCTAACGTGTCCTTAAACCAAAATCTTCAAACAGACTTTAGTCCCAAATTGGACTATAGATCCCCCCTAATCTACTTTGGTTAAAGGGTACATCTCTGAACTCCTCGGACATCTGTCGTTGTAATCCTTCAACGACGTCAGAGAGGTGACGGGTCCCGACGGCCATACATTCAATGGACCCCTATGTCCCTAAACTGGAACAATAGAGCCAATTGCTCTTTTGTCGGATCTAAACGATCCCGTTAAGTTGATCTTAGTCTCAAACTGGACTAACGTATCCTTAACAAACGTTTGAGTTGATCTTAGCCTCAAATATGGCTAACGTATCCTCAAACCAAAACCCCAAACCCAAATCTAAGAAAACACGGATTTGAACTAATCCACATCCTACGGGCGACGACATAAATTGGTCTCCGTATACAATCCACGGGCAACCACAAACAAAACAAACACACACGACACGAAGTGATCATCTGGAGAAGGAGAAAGTTGTTACCGCGATGCGGTAGCGTAATTAACTGCAGGGGCTTGCGCCTGCAGGGAAGAGTGTCCCCACAATCAAAAAAACCCCTCAAGCGAGGGGGAATCTGACGAAGTCTGCTACATCGGCCGCATCCGTCTAAACGTCCGATACACGATGCCATAAATCAACTTGGCATCTTCGGAGAGGTGGACGGATAGCACCTATTAGCATCTGCCCCGAACCTCAGGCAAGACGCGTATGTCTCGGCCGCCGTTCGGAGGGGAACAAGTAGTCTCTAGAATTTTGACATCTCTAGATTCTACAATCCCATTTGATTCTAAATCTAACAACCTATAGGCTTTACTATTTTCTATATAGCCAACAAAATAGAATTTAAGGTTCTTAGTCCTAACTTAGTTCGTTTAGGATTCGGAACTCTATAGCAAGCCACACATTCCCACACTTTTAAATATGCTAGATTAGGTTTTCTATCTTTCCATAATTCATACGGAATAACTCTGGTTTTTCAGATGCAATCCGATTATGAATGTGACATGCAGTATATAAAGCTTCACCTCACAAATTTAATGGTTAACCTGCATTCAATAGCATAGAGTTAACCATTTCTACCGAAGTACGATTTTTTCTTTTAGCCAAACCATTTTGTTAAGGAGTGTATGGTGTAGTCATTTAATGTATACCGGCCATATTTGTTCGGTCATGGAAAAGAAAAAATAAAGACATGAGCCCCACTAAGCTAGCTGCCTAAAAGGTGTTCGAAATTCTCAATCTCTTCTTTTTTTTATCCGAATGTAACACACCCAGTATTAGGGGTGAAAGTCGGGTTGGGTTTGACCCGAACCTGACATGACCCGAACCGATTTTCCGGAGTTTTTAAGACATTCCATACCCGCCCGAATCCGATCAAGCGGTTTGAAGAATAGATGAAAAAAGTTCGGGTTGGAAATGGGTTTAGTGTTAAACCCGCCCGTTCATGTCACGTCCCGCTTCCCAAAAGAGCGGTAACGGCACGTGACGTGGCTTGCGACGTATTTACTTCGAGAAGGTATATAAGCAATATAAAACATCAAGAAATGATAAGTGAATAGAAATTTCAACAAACTGCTTTATTTACATTCTATTTTCACAAGTTTCAAACAGATACATGATATCTGAAAACAGTATACAAAAACATAAAAATGCCTAAACATGTGGTATACTTAAACTCAAACTAGAAAGAAAATCTAAAGATCGGCTTCAGAAGCAAGCTGGTCGTAATCCTCTGTAGTCGCTTCAACCTCCTCGGTCCCCAGATCACCTGACAAGCATTCTAAGAAAATAAAGATGGGTGGAATGCCTGTCAGTGAACATACGCTCGGTAAGTCCCCAAGAAAGGTAGGATTATAAAAATCATTGTGATGTGTTAATAGTTATAAGACAGGTATGATATGTCAAGTAAACATGGTAACTAAGTAAACACGGCAGTTCAGGTTAAGCATTGGTTAATCTAAGCAGGTGATAAGTGTGTGTTGGTGAACATGAAGTAATGTGTCTTAAAAGTCTCCACAATGGTAAAATATAATCTCAGTTCAAGAGTGAATGTCAACCAATCTCAAGAGTGTTCTCGAACCCAACAGGTTGTAATTCAGGGGTAAGGAACTACGGACCCGAATCAAGTGTTAGTAACAGGATTTCAACCTAGTGTTGAAGTATTCTAAACCCAACAGGTTATAATCCAGGGGCAAGAAAACATGGGCCCTCATGATAGATTGCATGTGTTAGTAGACATGAATTCATGAACTAGGGGGACTCCTGAGATTTCGTTGGATTCACACTTAAACTACTCCAAAATCCCGCGTAATTTAATTTACTATTATAGTCACAAGTCTTGCCCGAATCAATGAATACATAGGAAGTATACCATTTCAAGATTCAAGTCGAGTTCATGTATTCATGTCGAGTTCAAATATTCATGTCAAGTGTTCATATCAAGTCCTTACGTATTCATGATTCGAGCCAGGTCAAGTCAACCATGTAATAGGTTTGATCGAGTTAGTCATGTAGATACAATCGAGTTCATATCAAGTTCAAGTAGTCATGTCAAGTGCAATGTAGGGTGTTTTTCGTCGCCCCATTAAGATGGAAATATGCGTCGCTTGTCAGGCGTACTACAGATTCTCCCTGCCTAAGGTAGGCGGGGGTTTATTGATTGTGGGGATCCGAATCTCCGGCAGCCGCGGACTAAGCTTCCGTTAATTACCTCTCGTCTTTGGAGCGAGAGAACCTCCGATTGACAGGTCAAATTGGTCATGCGAACTCAATGTGCAATGTGCATATGTGTGTCTTGAGAGTTTTGGATATATTGGGGGCCTAGCAGAGTTTATGAGGGTCCCGCTACCCGGTTAGCGGGTTGAGGGTCAAAGGGGCTAGCAGTCCCCTTGCGGGGTGCGAGACAGCGCCCCGTTAGAAATTTTTTCTAACGGGGAAAGTGTTGTGGAGGGTGTGTGTGTGTATAAAGGGAAAATAGGGTGCCAGCGCCTCACGTGCCCAGCACACGGGCACTGGGCGCCAGCGGGAAAAAGGGGCTTATCCCCTATACAGGGAGTTGTACTCCCAATTGACTTTTGGAGTTAAACTCCTGAAAAAGAGGACAAAGGGGCTTAGGCCCTGCACCGGGAGTTGTACTCCCAAAAAGAAAGATTTATTATTATTATATATATATATATTATTTTTGTGGAGTTAAACTCCCAAAGATAATGAAAGGGGACCCCTTTCTTCTCCCTTGAGCCCTGTGTTTTCTCTTGAGCCTTAGATCTTCCCAAAGTAGGATTTTTGGGGATGGGTCTCCTTCTTTCTCCTCTCTATTGGCTGGATCTTGGAGAAAGGAAGGTGAGATTTAAAAATCTCTCCTTTTGGAGATTTGATGGAAGATCTGTGTTCCCCTTCAAGGGTTTTGTGGTGAAAAACTATTTCTTTTTGGAAAAGGAAGAGTGAAACTCTTGATTTAATTCAAAAAAGGGAGAAGATTTAGAACCTTGAGGAAGGAGAAGGAGGCACAAAAACCCTAGCTTTTGAGAGAATGAATTCTTCTTTTCATTTCATCATCATGTTGCCTTATATAAGCTTACAAATTTACATATAGCCCCTTGGGCTTTACAAAATGGCATTTTTGCCCATCTCATGCCTCATGTTCTCATTTCTTTTGCACATGAGCCATGAGCTTTACAAAAATTTGGTTTTATGCTCATTTTCTTACATTTATTCATAAAAATTACATCAAAATTATTTATTACATAATTTTCATATTGGCATGGGGGCGGCTAGCTGCGGGGCTCGACTTGGACATGGGCCCACTTGACCTGGACTTGGGCCCGTTTACTTGGGGTTGACTTTGACTTTGACTTGGTCAACCAGGGTGTAATTTTGGACCCGAACATGCAGGTATACTAGTCAAATTGTGTTCAAGTCAAGTTGAACTAAATTTGTTTGACTACGGAGATTAGGCCAGTGAAAACACTCATTGTCTCCGGCTCCTAAGGCTCAAGAGAGAATATGTCACTTAAACCCAATTATTACCTAAATATCTTGAAGAATAGATGTTTTATAGATTCTAGGTATTTATGTGAAAATATATATCATTTGACACTTTAAAGATATTTATATAAAAATAGTTTATTACAAGCTCGAGGTTTTTTTTTATGTAAAATACTTTATTTTGAAACTTCGAGGATGTTTTGGGAAAAATATATTGATTATAATATCGAGGGTTTTTAATAAAAAATATATATTTTAGATTTCGTGGTATTTTAGTGACAAAACCCAGTTTTTAAGAGTTTACGGTATTTTAATGAAAAATCTAGCTTTTGGAAAACTTGAGATATTTTATTTGAAACTTAAATCTTTTCATTTTAGGGTATTTTATTTAAAATATTATTTGCAAATTTCTTTTCTTTTAAGTTACAAATAGATGATAATTAAGTTATTTTTATTTTGTTAAATTTATTGTACTTTGTTTTAAAAACCGTATTTCTTTTCCTTCGAGATTACGTTCCGTGAAGAGCTCCAATCTCATCCATTAGATCCAAGATGTGCGATAATCCATACAATCTTCAACAAGGTTCCCCTAACGAGGGTTGTGAGGGGCGAAATTGCCAAGGAAAAAGAATTATAGATTCATACCAATTCTTATAACTTGAGGGTATTTTAGTGAAATTTGATTCTTTTATAAAAATTCTACAAATATAAGATTGTGCTATAATCACAAGTGTGGGTGTGGTGTAGGTCATTACCCCATGTTCTATCTACATGAACATATCATATAAACTAATATCGAAAAATAAAAGGGTCATGGTATTTATCCGTTATGTTTCATTCTAGTAATTGTTTTAACCATGGTAATTTCATTTTAAAATCATATAACATTTAGATGAAACATGGCATGTAAGGATGGTATGATGGTAAGTGCTATTCTCATGTTAACATAAACATTATAATGGATATGTCCAAGTTTGCAACAATAGTTTCAAATAAAAAAACATAGTTTTCTAAAACATATTATGTGGATGGTGAGGGAGAACAAAAGAGAGAGAAGTCGAGGGGGAGACTTACGGGTTGCGCTTAATCTAGATTGGGTCGTCGAAGATGGAAGAGGAGAAGTCGACTATGAGAGGAAGAAAGGAAGCTTGGGCTTCTTGGCTTCCAAAAGAGGCTTTGCTTGAATGGTCTTAAGAGATGGAAGTTTGAGTGTAATTTTTCAGAATAATTCAGAGGGAAGATGAGCTAGGATAGCTTGGTATTTATAGAGAAGGAAATAGAGTAGTATGGTGAATTAAAATGAATTAAAAATGTGTTAATTGAGTGGCTGAAGAGACTGGCGGCTCTTTGGATTAAATTGGAGGTTTTGGAATATGAAAATGAAGAGTTAGGAGCTCAAAGGACGCATGTGCATGGGATCAGCACATATGGTACACATATGGCTGACCAAACCCTCAATTTGGCTGACTTGGTCGACCCCATGGTGAGAGATGGGGTCGGGTCTCGGGGGTTAGACTCGTGTCCATTTGGTTAGTCCAAAATCGTATATCTATTCTTTCGTAACACTTCGTAACTCCGTGAAACGCAAGTGAAACTTTCAGGACTCCAAAAATGATAGAAAGACAATTAAATAAAATAATAGGGATGTAAGGATTCGAATACGTGGGCTATGAAAAAGCAGTGGAGAGTCTTAACCAATGGGCTATAAAGAGTTTCTTGCACTTATTTTATAAGAATCACTTATAACTCGAAATCAGAATAGAAAACATCTTTTATTAATTAAAATAAAAGGGACGGTACATGGAATTTAAGGTCGTTATAGTCCGAACCCTAAACCCGGCCTGAACCAAACTTGCTTTCTATATTGGACCCAACTCTATATATTTCCCTTCAAATACTATAATGTGCATATTGTAATTTATTACATGATGTTTAATAAGTATAATTTTTAAGTGTAATATATAAACCTATCATATATAAATTAGTCTTATTTACCAAAAACTCCTAGCAGGTTTAGGCCAAAATCACAAAACTACCAATACGTTTAAAACTATCAAAAAACTACCAAACTTAACGGTGCCACGTCAGCACCGTCGGTGCCACGTCGCTGCCACGCCATTTAAGTTGCCACGTCAGTAAACTTTTTGTAAAACCCCCAAAATACCCCTATTCTAGCCCTAACTTCAAACAATAAAAAAAGAACAAAAGAACAAAACTCAACCCTCATCCTTCTCCTTCCTCTACCATCTCTGGCGGCGGCGACAGCCCCACCACTGACTCTGGCCCCGCCCCTACAACCACCTCCACGTCTTCATCATCATCTTTTTCATCACCACCTTCATGATCACCATCTTCTTCATCATCTCCTTCACCATCAGCCCCTTCTTTATCGCATCCTTCATCATCGCCGCCACCGGCGGCGGTTCCCAATCCCTGACCCCGATCTGACCTCTGTTGGCTTATGGATTTTGATAATCCGATTGTTTAGTTTTGATGATATCGTACAATATTAATGGCTAGTTACAAGTATTTATTATTGCATATTTTATAACACTGTATATGAGATTGGTCGTGTTTGAGATTGGATTTCAGGATATTCTCACTACACAAGCTTACATTGGAGGATGGAGGATATTGAGCATAAACGACAAATCTATTGGAGGTTGGAGGATAATGGACTAGATCTCCTCAAAGTTCAAATTCAAGCTTCAAGAAGCTATGGAGTCAAAGTTCAAGTTTAAAGAATTCAAGAAATCGAAGAATTCGAGAGTTCGAGCTATGAGTGTAATCTCTAAGAAACCGATGTAAGTACTTCAAGGTTTATGAGATTAGCATACAAAAGCTCAAGCACACACATTATTACATGCATGAAACTATTGGACAAAACTTTGAAAAGGTTTTCATTCAAAACGATTTTTGTATTTGAAGTTCAAAATATTATGTGTTTTTCTTCTTCAGACGTCAGTAACTTTCGCCTTCAGATGTCTGTTTACTATTGCAAAACACGCACAGTTTCAAATATCTGTTTTTCACTTCAGAACAAACATCTGAAGTATTCCAGAACAAACGTCTGGCTCTTATTGCGAACGTCTGGTTTTGTGTCAAACGTTTATACCAGAGTTACTGGATGAAAATTGTTTTCTTCTTCAGACGTCAGTCTTTTTACCCTTCAGACGTAATTTTCCTCTTTGTGCTTAAAATTTTTCTTTTTAGAAAAGATCAGAAAACGTCTGAAGCTTTACCCAACAAACGTCTGAAGCAAAAAATTGTTTGAAAATATTTTCTTATTCAGACGTTGGTTTAAACCTTCTTTATACGTCAGTTCCCTCTTTATGTTTAAAGGTTGCCTTCTTTGAAAGTATCGGCAAACGTCTGAAGTTATGGGTGGCAAACGTCTGAAGCTTTAAAAGTTTCAAAATATGACCGTTACCGTGCATTAAATGCTATAACGGCTAGTTTTATTTTTCCTTCAGACGTCAGTCCATATTGTCTTCAGACGTCTGTTCTCCGGCCCAGGCCACAATAAATGCATGTATTTGTTATGTTTTGGTGTGGGGTATTTAAGGGCTTCTCTTGTGCATTCATTGCATCTTAACTATTCTAAAAATTAGAATTCATTTCTTAAGTTCATCTTCACCCACCAAAACATCAAAGAAATATTTGAGCTTTAATTGCAAATCAAATACTCCATTAAAGTATTCTAGAGCTTTGATTGTAAACTCTTGAGAGAATATCTTGGATTGTAATCTTCTTCTTCTTCTTTCTTTGTGTGGAATTTCTTAGGTGCAAGAGGATTCTTGTAAGAGAGGAGAGGCTTGTTAAAGTGTCTCTCGTGTGTCGAAAGACGTGGTTGTAGTTGCGAGTGCCCAACATGAGAGTTTCATCGGAGACGTATTAGTGGAATGGGCTCGTACGTCTAAAGAAAGCGGACTAGGGGATCTTCCGAACCACTATAAAATCGCTTGTATTTGCGTTTGATTTTCTCTAACTCTCTCATATACTTGCTAGCTATAATTGTGTTTACTTTCATTTGCAAGTGGATTTTTTTAATGGTGGTATTTGTTGGTATAATCCTATTCACCCCTTATAGGATTATTTCAATTGGTATCAGAGCGAGATGCTCTTATTTTTTAAGTTTAAAATCCTAGAGAGATCGTATGGCCTCATCTTCTTCACATAGTATGGGACATTCCAAATCCATTACAAAACCATCATATTTTGATGATATTAACTTTACCATTTGGAAAGTTAAGATGGAGTCCTTTCTAGAATCCCAAAGAGAGATGTGTGGAGATACACCGTTATGAAAGAATATGTGTTACATGACCTAGATGAGGATAGTTAGAGTGTGGGAGATAAAAAGGATTATGAAGCTAAGCATAAGGCCAAATTTGCTTTCTTTTCATGTTTTAATGAGAATGATTTAGCTAGAGTTATTAAATTCAAGAATGCTCATGCTATGTGGAAAGCTTTCTTAATTGCTCATGAGGGTAGCTCTAATGTTAAGAGGGCACAAATTGATCTTTTGAAAACGGAGTATGAATTTTTTTTAATGTTGCCCAATGAAAACATTGATAATATGTTTAGTCGTTTTATTCGTATTAGTAATCCTCTTGATGCCTTATTAGATATACCCATGAACAACGAAGAAAAGGTGAGGAAGGTTCTTCGATCACTCACAAAGAAATGACAAATAAAAGCGATTACTCTTAAGAAGATAGCCGACATCGAAATCATGTCATTCGAAGAGCTCCAAGGAAATCTTAGTACTCATGAGATTGAACTCAAAGCCTACGATATAGAAGATGAAAAAGTGGAGAAGAATGATAATCTAAAGAGTATTGCACTTAAGCCTACATCCAAAGCGTCATCCAATTCCAAAGCTCCATACAAACCTAGCGATGATGATGAACTTAGTGGAGATGATGAGAATATTGCTCTTATGACATGAGAATTCAACAA
Source organism: Agapanthus africanus (assembly GCA_030015575.1). Classification (NCBI taxonomy): domain Eukaryota; kingdom Viridiplantae; phylum Streptophyta; class Magnoliopsida; order Asparagales; family Amaryllidaceae; genus Agapanthus; species Agapanthus africanus. The sequence goes on along the minus strand of CM057347.1, from coordinate 425,918,340 downwards.
ATTTCTCAAGTTTCGAAGAAATTTCAAGAGAGAAAATTTTCCAAGAGATCGTCCCTACAACAACAACAACAACAAAGAAGTTGGCCCTTGTTTTAAGTGTAGGAAGCCCGACCATCTCGTTACCGATTGTCCCCTCAATAATGAAAAGGAAGCTCAACAAAAACCCTATCGAAGAGCTTTCAATGCTAGAACATGGGATGAATCGGAGGGGAGCGAGAACAAAGAGGGACCGTCCGATCAAGAGATAGTAAACATATACTTCATGGCACATGAGGATGAGGTAATAGATGATCTAAACTCCTCTTCGTTTGAAGAACTTCTTGACACGTTTGGATCTTTACATGATGCTTATTCTAAACTTCAATCTAAGTATTCCATTGCTAAAAAGAAAATCGCTAGTTTTGAAAATGAAAGCACATTTATTAAATCTTATGGTTGTGAAAGTTTAAAACTTGAAAACGAAAAACTTTTATCTAAAATTGCTACTTTAACTAGTTCTCTCGAAAATGCGAATTTCAAAAATAATAGACTCACTACTTCTTTCTCTTCACTCAAATGCAAGTATGATTCTTTGACAAACACTCACAATACTATGCTAGTTGATGTTGAGAAAATGAAAACTATAATTAATGACCTTGACACCACCTTGTACAAACTTGCCACTAGCAAAGACACTTTGAACACAATGATAGGAAACTTGAAAGTTTAAAATCAAAGAAAGGGTCTTGGTTTTCAAAATGTATCTATTTCTCATGCTAGTAGCTCTAAACAAACACAAGATAAGTCTTTCTTCAAGACTACTTTTCTTAAGACTAATTCTTCACATGCTTCTACATCTTATGATTACCATGCTCATCATGTACATGCTTCTAACTCATATGATCATCTTACTAGATTTGCTCATGCTGCTAGTTTTAGAAAACCTTTTTCTAGAACTACTAATGTTAAAACTCCTATTTCACATCATCATCATCATTATGCCAAACATACACATGCACATACACATTTTAGATCTACTCATGTTGTGTGCAACTATTGTGGACGTATTGGGCATATTTCTTACCATTACAAAATTAGATCTTCAAAGAATTTTGTTTGGGTTCCAAAGACTAACCCTCGTGGACCCACAAAGATGTGGGTATCAAAAGTTACATCTCTTGCATTTTCTATAGATGCACCGCAAGTCGCAATGTGAAGATCGATGGTTTCTTGATAGTGGTTGTCTAAGACACATGACCGGCAAAATCAAAAACTTTACAACCCTATCAAGAGAAGAAGATGGGATGGTCACATTTGAAGATGATGGTAAAGGTAAAATTATCGGTAGAGGTAATATAAAATTCAATGGTACTATTTTAGAAGATATACTTCTTGTTGATGGTTTAAAACATAATCTTCTTAGTATTATTCAATTTTGTGACAAAGGTTTTAAAGTGGTTTTTGATGAAAAGTTTCGAAAAGTTCTTGATTTAAACAATGAGATTGTTTTTTGTGGAAAAAGAAATGAAAATGTTTATTCTATACAAGCCTGTGATATTTCTAATGAAAATTTTGAGTGTTTAAGTATTGTAGAGGATAAAAGTTGGCTTTGGCATAGACGGCTCGGACATACTTCCATGCGCCTACTTTCAAATATCACAAACAAGGATTTGGTCTCCGGCATCCCAAAGCCTAAATTCGTATGAGACAAGTTATGTAATGCATGTCAAATGGGGAAGCAAGTAAAAAGCTCATTCAAACCAAATGTTGTGATATCGACTTCTAACCATCTCCAATTAATTCATATGGATTTGTTTGGTCCTTCTAGGACTTTTAGTTTTGAAGGTAAATCTTATGCTTTTGTGATTGCTGATGATTTTTTAAGATTTACTTGGGTTCTTTTTCTTGCCAACAAAAGTAATACCTTTGTTGCTTTCAAAACCTTTTTTAATAAAGTACAAAATGAAAAACAACTTTCTATTATGAAAATCCATAGTGATCACGGAAGTGAATTTTAAAATGTGTTTTTCAAAGATTTTTGTAATGATCACGGGATTAAACATGAATTTTCTTGTCTTAGAACTCCACAACAAAATGGAATCGTTGAACAGAAGAATTGATCTCTTCAAGAAATGGTTAAGGCAATATTATATGATCATAGTTTACCTCACTATTTTTGGGCCAAAGCGGTCAATACCGCATTGTATATTATAAATAGGGTTGTTATTCGTAAAGGACTTGAGAAACCTACTTGCGAACTTTATTATGATAGGAAACCCAACATTGGTTATTTTAAAGTTTTTGGGGGCAACTGCTATATTTTGAATACTAAAGATTCTCTTAGAAAATTTGATGCAAAAAGTGATTTGGGTATTTTTCTTGGCTACTCTTCAACCAGTAAAGCTTATCGTATTTTTAATAAAACTTCTGATACTATAGAATAGAGTATGCATTTTAAGTTTGATGAAACTAATTCTTTTGCCAAGAATGATGTTGTGAATGAGGAAGAAGATGATGAGGTGATTCGCACTCGGTTAGAGGAACTTGACATCTCAAAAGAAGAATCTAAACAAAAGCCTCCTTCAAGTGAAGTAGTAGAAGTAGATGATGATTCCGTACCAACTCTTTCTAAAAATTGGAGATACAACAAACATCATCCACCAACACAAATCGTCAGTGATGTATCAAAGGGGATAACCGCTCGATCTTATAATCCAAATTTCTTTGCTAATATAGCTTTCTTGTCTCAAGTTGAGCCTAAGAATGTTAAAGAATCTATCTTGGATGAGAATTGGGTTTGTGTTATACAAGAAGAGCTTGTTCAAATTGAACGCAATAATGTTTGGAAACTTGTTCCTTGACCTAGTGATAGACACATTATCAGTAAAAAATAGGTTTTCAAGAACAAACTTGAGGAATTTGGTATGATTGTTAGGAACAAGGCAAGACTTGTAGCACAAGGTTACAACCAAGAGGAAGGTAATGATTTCAATGAAACTTTTGCTCTGGTTGCTAGATTAGAAGCTATTCGCGTTCTTCTCTCATATGAATGTTTTAAGGATTTCAAAGTTTATCAAATGGATGTTAAAAGTGTTTTTTTTAATGGTTTTCTTGAAGAAGAAGTTTTTGTGGAACAACCGTCCGGTTTTCAAGATTTTAAGCATCCAAATCATGTTTACAAATTGCAAAAGGCTTTATATGGTTTGAAACAAGCCCCTAGAGCTTGATATGCTAGATTATGTTCATTTTTTTTCTTGAAAATGGTTTTTCAAAGGGTAAAGTTGACACCACTCTTTTCATTAAGAAATAAATGAAGATATCATGATTGTGCAAATTTATGTTGATAATATTATTTTTGGATCTATTAATGAGCTTCTAGACAAGGAATTTGCCTCTAATATGCAAAAATAATTTGAAATGGGCATGATGAGTGAGCTCAATTATTTTTTTGGCTTACAAATCAAGCAACTTAAAGATGATATCTTCATAAATCAAGCCAAGCACACGAAAGAGCTAATCAAGAAGTTTGAGCTTGAAGTTGCAAAGCCAAGCAATACTCCAATGGCTGCTACAGTAAAACTTTCAAAAGATGATCCGGCAAGGACGTGGACATCACCAATATCGTGGTGTGATCGGTAGTTTACTTTATTTAACCGCTAGTAGACCTGGTATAATGTTTAGTAATTGCTTGTGTGCGCATTTCCAATCTTGTCCTAAAGAATCGCATCCAAGTGTGGTGAAAAGAATATTTAGATATCTTAAGGGGACGATTGGTTTAGGTTTGTATCCGAAAAATAATTTTTTTTGATTTTAAGTCGTATTCGGATGCGGACTATGCGGGTAGCCAAATAGATCGTACGAGCACGAGTGAAACGTATCAATTTCTTGGAAATTGCCTAGTTTATTGGTCATCCAAAAAGCAAAACTCGGTTACTCTTTTCACGGTCGAAACGGAATATATTGCCGCGGGTGCTTGTTGTGCTCAAATCTTATGGATGAAGCATACACTAGAAGATTTTAATGTGTTTGTTGATCATATTCATATTCTTTGTAATAACACGAGTACAGTGCACATGACTAAGAATGCAAATCAATATAGCCATACCAAGCACATTGATGTTCGTTACCATTTTCTTCGTGATCATCATGAAAAAGGGGACATCATTATTGAACACATACCTATACAACATCAATTAGCGGATATATTTACTAAACCCCTTGATGCTACACATTTTGCTTATATTAGAGAAGAGTTAAACATGTGTTCAATTGATTGATGTTTTGCTTAAGTACCATCTTGCCAAACGACATCCGCAACCCTTTTAGGAGAACCCAGTTATGGATTTGTTCTTTATAACATATCCTATTCAAGGGTCTAGCAGAGAGAACTAGAGATCCTACATCGGATAGTTGGATCTTAAATATTAGAAAATCTTATTTTGCTTATCTTGTTTATCTCATGTTTGCCTCCATATGATATTAGAACTTGACTATATTTTGCATATGGTTTTCTTGCATGTATCGCTTGTTTTTGCTTATATCCTATATACATGCTTGTTGATATGAGCCAATTGCTTTTAGGGAAAGTTATTGAAACGTTTAACTTGATTCTTGCTCATATCAACTTCTATTAATCATCTATTCATAAATTTAGGCGAAGTTATTTAAACGTTTAACTTGCTTTTGGATGTACGCATATGTTTAGGGGGAGTAATTCAAACATTTTAAACTCCTTAAACACCTTTTTTGAATATGTAAAAAAGGGGGAGAATAAAAGAATTGTATATCAATATTTGTTGTTCAATATACTTCTTGTTTATATTGATATATTCTTATCCATTAATATTTTGACACCATAAAAAAGGGGGAGATTGTTGGCTTATGAATTTTCATAATCGGATTATTTAGTTTTGATGATATTGTACCATATTAATGGATAGTTACAAGTGTTTATTATTGTATATTTTATAACATTGTATATGAGTTTGGTCGTGTTTGAGATTGATTTTCAGGATATTCTCACAACACAAGCTTACGATGGAGGATGGAGGATATTAAGCGTAAACGAAAAATCTATTGGAGATTGGAGGATAATAGACTAGAACTCCTCAAAATTCAAATTCAAGCTTCAAGAAATTAAGTAGTCAAAGTCCAAGTTCAAAGAATTCAAGAAATCGAAGAATTTGAGAGTTCGAGCTACATGTGTAATCTCTAGAAAACCGATGTAAGTACTTCATGGTTTATGAGATTAACATACAAAAGCTCAAGCATACACACTATTGCAAGGATGAAACTATTAGGCAAAATTTTGAAAAGGTTTTCATTCAAAACGATTTTCTTATTTGAAGTTCAAAATATTTTGTGTTTTTTGCCTTCAGACATCTGTAACTTTTGCCTTCAGACGTCTGTTTACTATTGCAAAACATGCACGGTTTCAAATATATGTTTTTCACTTCAAAACAAACGTCTGAAGTATTCCAGAGCAAACGTCTAGCTCCTGTTGCAAACATCTGGTTTTGTGTTAACGTTTATGCCAGAGTTGCTGGATGAAAATTGTTTTCTTCTTCAGAAGCGTGTCTTTTTACCCTTCAGACGTCATTTGCCACTTTGTACTTAAAATTTTTCTTCTTAGAAAAGATCGGAAAACATTTGAAACTTTACCCAACAAACGTCTGAAGCACAAAATTGTTTGAAAATATTTTCTTATTCAGACTCAGTTTAAATCTTCTTCAAACGTCATTTTCCACTTTATGTTTAAAGGTTGTCTTCTTTGAAAGGATTAGCAAATGTCTGAAGTTATGGGTGACAAACGTCTGAAACTTTAAAAGTTTCAAAATATGACCATTACTGTGTAATAAATGCAATTATGGCTAGTTTTATTTTGTCTTCAGATGTCAGTCCATATTGCCTTCAGACATCTATTCTCCATCCCAGGCCGTAATAAATGCATGTACTTGTTATGTTTTGGTGTGGAGGTATTTAAGAGCTTCTCTTGTGCATTCATTGCATCTCAACTATTCTGAAAATTGGCATTCATTTCTTGAGTTCATCTTCACCAACCAAAACACAAAAGAAATACTTGAGTTTTAATTTCAAATCAAATACTCTATTGAAGTATTCTAGATGTTTGATTGTAAACTTTTAAAAGAGTATCTTGGATTGTAATCTTCTTCTTCTTCATTCTTTGTGTGGAATCTCTTGGGTGTAAGAGAATTCTTGTAAGATAGGAAAGGCTTGTTGAGGTGTCTCTCGTGTGTCAAGAGACGTGGTTGTAGTTGCGAGTGCGCAATGTGAGAGTCTCACCGGAGACGTGTTAGTGGAACGAGCTCGTACACTTAAAAAATGTGGATTAGAGAATCTTCCGAACCACTATAAAATCGCTTGTGTTAGCATTTGATTTTTTTTAACTCTCTCATATACTTGCTAACTATAATTATGTTTGCTTTCATTTGCAAGAAGATTTTTTTTAATTGGTAGTATTTGTAAGTATAATTCTATTCACCCACCCTTTAGGATTATTTCAACCTCGACCCCAACCTCAACCTGACCTCGACCCCAACCCCCCGAACCTGACCTCCCCATTCGCCCCCTGCCTCCTTCTCCGACCTCCCCTTCGCCCCCTCCTTCCCCCGACTCCTGTCTCCATAAGCATCACCATCACCAACTCCATCATCACTTCAATATCAACCCATCATCATTTTCATCATCAAACCATCATCATCTTCCTCCTCCTCTCATTTCCTTTTTCCGCGTCCTTCTCTCGTCGCCGGCGATATCCCATTCTGGCTCCTCCCTCGACTCCCCTCTCCAAAAAGTTAATTATTTAATTAATATTTAATAATTATTTAAATTATTTAAATTTAATTTATAATCAATTAATTATATTATGAAAAGAGCAAAATAGTCATTTGGCATGAACAGTGATGTTGACCAACGTTGACCATCAAGTCATGATAGTTTCTTGATTGCTTCAAAGGCAATGACAGTTTTGTTAAAATGACCGAAACATGTTGGTAGTTTTTAGTAAATAAGCCTATAAATTATATAGTTTTATCAAATTATAAATTCTGTATACATATTTTTGATAGAATTCATCTCAAGCATTGTAATTTCAATTTTTTTGATTGTTTATAACTGGCAAAGCCCAAAAACCCCAAAAACCAACCCGTCCGTTTAAACCTGAAACCCGTCCAAACCCGTCTAAAACCCAAAGCTACGGGTTTGGACGGGTTCGGATGGATTTTGGATTTAAATTTTAATTTTGAGGTCAGCTATAAAATTTGTTAAAAAGCCCGTTCAACCCTGGCCGTTTTCACTCTCGCCGACATGCTGAATTATTTCTCGAATGCCACGCAAATTGATCTACTGTGAAATAATGTGCTGCGGGCCCCACCTCTCACGTGATCGGCCCCATTAATTAAACCTCCACTTCGAAGCGATCCCTTCCTTATAAACCACAATTTCGCTCTCGTCTCTTTCGCCTTAGCTTCAATCTCCCGCACCCCCAACCCCCCCCCCCCCCTCCCCCCGCCCCCCCAGAACTCCCAAAATTCCCAAAAAACGCTTCCGGACCTTCGAAAAGGCGCCACCTTTCCCCTAACAAAACCCTAAAGATCCAAACTTTGCACCCGATTCGAGCTCAAATCCATGGAGAAGTACGAAGTCGTGCGCGACATCGGCTCCGGCAACTTCGGCGTCGCCCGCTTGATGCGCCACAAGGAGACCAAGGAGCTCGTTGCCATGAAGTACATCCCGAGGGGCCAAAAGGTAAATATTCCCCTAACCTCCGCCCTTTGAAAAAACCCTAATTTGATTTCGACCTAGCTTTCTTCTGACCTGCAGATCGTTGAGAATGTGGCGAGAGAGATCATCAATCACCGATCGCTTCGGCATCCTAACATTATACGGTTCAAGGAGGTGAGAAGGCTTCTGTTTTTCCTTCAGGGTGTTTTCTGTAAAATTTCGGGGCGGTTTTGTAAATTTTGGATTTTGAAGGTTGTTTTGACGCCGACGCATCTTGGGATTGTGATGGAATACGCCGCCGGGGGCGAGCTCTTCGAGCGGATATGCAGCGCTGGAAGATTTAGTGAAGATGAGGTTTGTTGATTTTTGCATATCACCCCTCTAGAAGTTTCATATTTTGCATACTTAGCCCTCTTAGTTTTTCTTTTTTAGGCGAGATATTTCTTCCAGCAGTTGATATCTGGCGTCAGCTACTGCCATTTCATGGTAATAATTTGATTTGAAGTTGTTTTTTTTGTAATATATTAATTAGTTGGGGTGATATCAGCAAATATGCCACCGAGATTTGAAGCTGGAGAACACTCTTTTGGACGGTAGCCCGGCGCCGCGGCTCAAAATCTGCGACTTCGGTTACTCAAAAGTATAGTAAAAAGTTTCTTTTTTCAACTTCAGTCCTTTTCAGTGGACTTTGCAAAGTTATTAATTTACAGTTGCAAAATTTGAAATTAAACAGTCCTCGCTTTTGCACTCGAGGCCGAAATCGACGGTGGGTACCCCGGCTTACATTGCACCGGATGTGCTCTCTCGGAAAGAGTATGATGGCAAGGTAAGTCATGTTTTTAATATTTTTTCTGAAGAAATATTTACAAATTTCTTTTATTTGCGTGTGGATTTGGAACTGGATCTTGGAAAGAGTCATATTTTTAATGTTTTTGTGGAATTTTTGGTAGCTTGGTGGGAACCGAGTGGGTCCGCAATCCATTAAAGTTGTAATTCTTTTCACACAGACTTTTTCCTAACGGCTTGTTTGGTTGCAGGATTATGGATTATGGATTATGGATTATGGATTATGGATTTGGATTTGGATTTGGATTTGGATTTTGGATTTTGGAATTCTGGGATTCCATAATTTTGTGTTTGGTTGATGGATTTGGATTTTTAGGATTGCTTTGTTTTTTATGAGGGCGAAAAATTTCAAGGAGTTTCAAGGATTTGACACTTTTCATTGTACTTTTAGATGGGACCCGGGTACTATCTCTCTCTAAAATCCTCAATCTATCTATCTCGCTCTAAAATCCTCAAATCCAAATCCCACTTTTTTTCACCAACCAAACAAAGATTACACGGATCTACAAATCCAATACTAGGAATCCAAAACCAACTAAACAACAAATTACCAAATCCAGAAATTTCAACCGTACTATTTTGGAATCCAAATTCCATAATCCTGCAACCAAACATGCGCTAATGTGTGCCACTTGCTTACCTATTTGACAGGAGTTGCTTTCATTAGGAGTAGTCACTAGCATGAAATAAATTTCAGCTGAAGAATAAAAAGGATGCAAATTTGGGAGAAAATGTGAAAACTTTACTTATTTTTGTCAAAAGATTTCGCAATACTTCTTTTTAAATTTCGAGGCTAGTTTAGTCCGAATGTTCTTACCTAAAGTACATGATGACTGTGTTGAGTATGAACCCACTACGCTTGCTTTTATCAACAGGACTAAAATATTTGAATATCAGATGATAGCTACAAAACGCAACAAACTTGTAGAAGATGCGATGGAAAATTTGGCCTTAATAAAGGTGTTTGACTTTTCAAAATGCAATTAGAGCATTATTTTATGGGTGCTATCTATGTTCCGAGTTTGCTTTCAGTGCAAATTTGCAACATCTTTTTATGCTTTTCCCCAATTTTCTTTAAGACAACTGACTTCGACATTTTCATTTGAACTGTAAATTCTGGAAATAGAACTTACCTTGTGTCATTTCCTTTGAAAATGTAATCTTCAAAGAATTCTCACGATTTATTAAATTGTTGAAACCTTTAAGATTTTGTTAAAGAATAAAACTAGTGAGCTCTTAATGCGCAAGTTAGAAGTTCTCAAACTATGTAATCTTCAGTTTTAAATGTTACTGTAAATTCCAGTAAGTACTAAATGTTCAATATGTTATGATCAATATCATTCTGTGCGATATGTGCGATACAAGCCGATACTTGCTTTTCAAGACTTTCTGTATAAATTTAAATCCGATATTTGCTTTTCAAGACTTTCTGTATAAATTTAAAGGTCTCTAATGAATACATGCATTTGAAATTTCATTATCATCGTCTCAACCTTCCCCTCTTTTTTAATGGTTTTGACTATGAAGAATATGGCTTCATAATTAACTAAATTTTACATCCAATTGTCAACTTGACATTAATCCTCTAGGTATGTCCGAACGCGTAACAAAGGGAGGGGTTGTAAAAGGTGTCAATGATTTTTTTTTGAAAAAAAATCTCTCAACCCTCTCCATAACTTCGGTGTTTTGGTGCAGCGGCATAAACTTTAAGATGATATATAGCAAACTTAGGTTCAATTCCCATTGCATGTGTATTTGAAGTGTTAAATAAAAATGCTATTGTGCAATAGCCCACGTGTCGGTCCATTGAAGGACGCTTAACACCAGGATCGTGTTAAAGTAAGACTTTAAGGAAAGGGTTAGTTGGTGGTTAACAATCCTACCTACTTTGTCATATAGCTCAAGCTTGTGCAACCGAGGAGAAATTCTCTCATAAAATCATAGATTAATTACATGCGGGTTTACTGTATTTGTCTGCTTTCTTAACCGGTGGGTTTACTCTTAAAGTCTTAACTCAAATGCTAATGCATTTTTACTTTGGCTAGTGTAGTTGGCAGATGTATGGTCATGCGGTGTAACTCTTTACGTGATGCTTGTCGGAGCCTACCCCTTTGAAGACCCTGCTGACCCCAGAAATTTCAGAAAAACCATTTCAGTAATCCTCTGATCTATTTTTTCCTGACTTTTGTTCAGTTTTTTTCCTAGTATGTAGAAAATGGTCACATATTTCACGAGTCAGTATGCTACTTATTGGAAGTACCTTGATAGATATTGTTAGGCTAAATGTTTCTCATTTTTTTTCCTCGTGGAGTGCAGAGAATAATGTCAATCCAATACAAGATCCCAGATCATATCCACTTATCCCTGGACTGCAGAGAACTCCTTGCGCGCATATTTGTCGCCAACCCAGCTAAGGTACACAATGGATGCTATAGAAACTATATCTAATTTAACCGAACATCGATTTGCCATCAGCCTGGTGAATCATATAACAAATAACTGTTCATATCCGACATTATCTACAGAACATATTCATTGGTGATTACAAAATATCTCAAGTCTTTTAACATTGATCCTTCAAAGTTTGTGAACTCTTTTTCTTGCATGTATACCATTAACAAGAATTGGTAAATTCAAATATTGGATTGACCAAACTATAATTGATTCCATCTTTTTCCTTTCACATCGCTTTATGTGCCAAAGCACTACTTTAGGATTATGGCAAGCCATTACCGACTATAAGAGGGTTGAAGCCAGGTCGGTAGACTGTAATATTCGTCAAAGACCTTTCATGGAGGCGGTCCTGTTTTAGAGGGAAAATGCTCGGATTTAGACCATATTCCAACTTCCTAAGCCATTCATCATTTTATCATTAGTTCGTCAGATTATATCAAATATCACAAACTTGATTTCCTTGTATTGAATCTTCATTGTTTTCCCCTTGAAGAGGATTACAATAAAGGAGATAAAGTGCCACCCATGGTTCGTGAAGAACTTACCAAGAGAGCTAACTGAAAAGGCACAAGCGATCTACTACAAAAGGGACAACACCGCACCCACATTCTCCCTACAAAGCACCGACGACATCATGAAGATCGTTAAGGAAGCACGGATCCCTCCCCCTTCGTCGACGTCCGTGCCCGGGTTTGGATGGCCCGAGGATGAAGCCGAGGACGAAGTTAAGGAGAAGAACGAAGGGGAAGAAGATGAGGATGATGAAGATGAGTATGATAAGAGAGTCAAGGAAGTTCATGCAAGTGGGGAATTCCAAATTAGTTGATTACAAAACAGAAAAGAGATAATATGAAGTTTATTCATTGTTTATTATGAACTTCTGTAGCTTCAATTTGTATTATTAAGTTTCTAATTACGTTATAAAATTATCTATATCTATATTGTACCTGCTATCTTGTTATTATAGTAATCTTTACAGGTTGGTTGGGTTTTTTTTAATTTTTAAATCATGTTTGGTTTTCACAGCATTTGTTGAGCTAAGTTAATTGTATATGCAAATTTTGTGGCAAATTCCTCCTCATAAATAGTGGCAATTGGATTTAGTTGATGCTGGTAATTTCAGACAATAATTCGTTTTTAGGTAAAAAAAATGCGATCCTTGAATCACAGGTATTTATACTGATCCAAAGAATAATGCATATAAGAGCACACCGTTTCTATTTTTATTTTTGGCTTCCTGACAAATTTTGGCTTATCCCCTGATGCCTTCCATATTAGTGCACCACCAAACTACTTGCAATTCCTAATTTGTACATTTAATCATGTGTTAAAGTCACATAAGGGCCTGTTTAGTTAGCCTAGAATTTTTTGAGGTTGTTATATAATTAGCAATTTTTGGGGTTGTTTTTCAAAATCCCCAAGTGAGTTCCATCTGTTATTTTATAAAATCCTTTTTTATATTTCAAATAAGTAGCCCATATCTACATTTAATAGAAGTTTACAATAACATAACACGCATTGATAATTAAATCTCAGATATAGCTCTACATCCACAAACAACTAGAAATCAAAGCCTTGTTTTTCCTTATTTTTAATTAATTAATTTATTATTATTTTTAACTGTTTCCCCTGTACCTGTATAATTCCAAAGTTTGTGCAATCTTTTACATTACCAAATATACTTTCAAGCACGCATTGAAAGCTAAACTTAAATTTTATCAAATAGTAGCCTATATCTTTTAGATTCAATAAAGACTTAACAACATAACATGCACTTACCCCCAAAAACATAACCCTTCCTCTTTGTTTCCCCAACTTCAACATTCTTTGTTCAACATTACAAACATAAAACACCACCACCATGTATGTATATCAACTTAGTAGCTGTAGTTCTTAACATACATCCCCTCTTTCGCCTCCGCGCTCTCGCCTTCGCCCGTGTATTTGCCGAGCTGGGCGAGGGAGTTGGCCTTGGCGCGGATGAGGAGAGCTTCTTGAGCCGCCTTCACATTCTCCGGCCTGCCTCCCCAGGTCTTCAGGCATGTGTTCTGCAGTGCTCTGGCATAGGAGAAGGATACGTGCCATGGGTTTGGGCTTTGGTTCATCGCATTTAGGTTCAGTGTTGCCTCCACTTCGGATTGCCCGCCCGAAAGGAACTGTTAAGAAAGTGAGATTCGTAGAATGTGTTAAGATAGTGAATACAACTATGTCAATGTCCTCGGCGCTTCATCAAAACTATAAAAACATTATAAGAGTTGATTATATTCTAATATGTCCCTGCAGGTTGAGCTTCCTTTTATGGGTTGAAACCTGATATTTTGCCCAACTGTATTTGCATTAATCGCGTGCATGCTGATATTTAACTAAGGTGATGCATGCATATCGGTATATATTAGATATTAAAACGATTTGATCTTTAGCTCATTTTAATTTTAATAAAATAATAATGATGATTTATAAAGATCTGAACAGTTAGAAATGATTCTTTTGAAATATTTCTTCTTTTGAGTTATAATAGCAAAGATGTTTTACTAAAGTTTAGTCTAAGAACTTAATGTCCCTAGTATTGGTAGCTTTCGAGTTCTAAAAAAGAAAATTGAAAATTTCAGTGTAAGAAATAGTACCATGATGCCTGGAACAGATGGTGGGATTCTTCGATGGAGAAGCTTCAAAGTATATTCAGCAACTTGTTCAGGTGTTGCCCTCTCTTTGCATTCAGCTCCTGGGGTCACCATGCTAGGCTTTAGCAGGATTCCCTCAAACAGTACATTGTTTTCCGCTAAGTAGAAGAAAACCTCAGCCCAGACTTTCTGAGCAACCTCAAATGTTCTGCCGATTCCGTGCACGCCATCGAGTAATATTTCAGGCTCAACGATCGGCACCAGTCCATTGTCCTGTGAGTTCATTGAAATAATCAAACAAATAATTATAATCCCTTTACACACATACACACACAATTTCAATGCTTAAAAATTATTGAATTATATATGATGTACAGTTCTAACCATAAGAGAAGTTCATTTGCACATATATTATCTTTTGAAGTTCAAAGTATATCTCTACATGGGGTTGTGGATTGGATTATTTACATGTAATGTAAAATTCTAATCATATGAACTACATTTGCATATAAATATATAATTTTAGTTGTTGAGATCAGGAATACAACTGGGATTAGGGATTACGATTTTTCACTATATTTTGAGTTAGGATTCTAATAAAAAATTAAGATTGAATTTTATGTTTTTCATATTTCGGACTTTTCGTATTATGTTTGGCGTTATATCCGTGCATATGGGTTACACATAAATAATGTAAATTCTAATTATAGGAAGTTCATTTGCATATGAATTAAGTTGTTGAGATTATGAATACAACTGGAATTAGGATTTTGCACTGTATTTAAATTTAGGGTTCTTAACAAGAGTGATGATGAATTGCTGCGGCAAATACGATTACGAAGCAATAAACAAACAATAAAGATAAGCAAATAAATAAACAAAAGCAACAGAAACAGAGCACAAACCAAAAGACATAAGATTTACGTGGAAATCCCTTACGGGAAAAACCACGGGCGTAGGAGATACACTTTATCAATCGAACAAATATGGAGAATTACAATGGTGGATGAACTCTCACAAGATCCCTCTCAAAAGGGTTATTCCCCAATTAGGGTTACAAAATACAATTATAGTATTAGGTAAATAGAGTAAAAATTGGATTTCCCTAAGCATCCCAGAATACGGCCCGAATTGATTTGAGCTGCTCAGGATTGTCCTGAACCGTCTTTTGCAAACAGAGAATAATTGATGTTTCCAAACGACTTATGAACCGGTTCAAACTTATCTTAAGTTGTCTCATATAAACAGAGAGAACTCTATAATTCTAGACATGTTGTGAGCCAACTCAAACTTATCTTGAGCCGTCTCATCGTTCAAGGATTAAAGAATACGAGGTAAACTCAACAAATTTTCATCTTACCTCGCATTCGCCACAAAACTCCTCTATAATATTAGTAATATCTCCACCTCCACAAAACCCTAAAGGGCTCAATGAGTGCGACGTACTATAATTAAGTTCAAACAATTCTTAAATTTAACAAACGAAAGAGACTTAGTCAATATGTTGACCAGATTATTCAGTGTGCCAACCTTTTTTATGACTATCTTTTCCTCTTCAAGACATCTTGAACAAATCAACACCGAACGTCGACGTGCTTCGTTCTGTCATGATGCATCTGGTCCTTTGTCAAATGAATCGTGCTTTGACTATCACAATATACTATTATGATATCCTTTTGGATATCAAGTTCCGAAAATAGTCTCTTCAACCAGATTGCTTTCTTAAGAATCTCAACAACGGCGATATACTCTACCTCCGTCGTAGATAACGCTACCATAGGCTGTAACGAAGCACGCCAATTAATTGTACATACTCATAAAGAGAATACATAGCTGGTAATCGACCTTCGCCTGTCGTGGTCACCTGCATAGTTAAAATCACCAAAACCAACCAAACTGTCACTGTTCCTTCCAAATTCCAACCCCACATCAGACGTAGCTTGTAGGTATTGTAAAATCCATTTCACTGCTTGCCAATGGTTTTTATCAGGAGATACCATATAACGACTAACAACACTAACTGTATGTGAAATGTCGGGTCGGGTACGTATACATAATGTTACCAACTACACTCAAATAAGGAACATACGATATATACTGAATTTCTTCCTTAGTTTGCGGTGATGAACGAGCTGAAAGTTTAAGATGAGCTGCCAAAAGGGTGCTTACAGATTTAGCGTCTGACATACCAAAACACTCCAAAACTTTCTCAACATATGCTGTTGAGACAATTAAAGTTTACCTCCCTTGCGATCGCGTCTAATTTCCATTCCGAGAATTTTCTTGGCCGTTCCCAAATCTTTGGTCTCAAACTTGTCTTTCAACCATTTCTTAAGCTTCTGAATATCAATCATATACCTTACTGTTATCAACATATCATCAACATAAATCAACAAGTATATGAAAAAACCATCGGCGAGTTTCTTGCAATAAAAAAATTGTCACCATTGCTTTTCGTAAACCCAATCTCTCATGAAGAAATCAAATTTCCTGTACCAACGTCTCGTCGACTGCTTTAAACCAATGAAAGACTTCTCTAACAAACAAACATGGTCTTCCTTGTATTTAAAAATCCACTTGCAGCCAACTACTTTCTTTGCTCTTTCGGGCTTAATAAGTTTTCATATTTGGTTCTTATGAAGAGAGTCAATCTCTTCATTCATAGTTACTAACCAACGAACTGACTCATTTGATGATATAGTTTCTTGATAATTCGTAGGCTCGCTACTATTAACTGTATCAGTAATGGATAGCGCATATGCCATTAGATCATCATAGTCATATTTCTGTGGCAGTCTAATGTCCCTTCGTTGTCGGTCTCGAGCGAGTAAATACTGCTCATCTTGAGACTCATCTTCATCAGACGATGGTGAAGAAGAGATCTCCTGTGAACTTGAGCTTTCACCTATCTCAAATTCAACGCTCGGCTCGTCCTTCCTTGTATTGTCTTGAGTTGGAGATTCCGCGTTCTTCGGCTTCAATATAGCAGACTCGTCAAAAGTGATATATCTGCAAATCATAAAGTTTGGCGACTTAGGATCTAAACACCACAACCTATAACCTTTGACCCGGATGGTATATCTAATAAAAATGCATTTCTTCGCTCAAGAATCTAACTTACCTTCACGACAATGTGTATATGCGGGACAACCAAACATTCTAAGTATAGAATAATCGACATGCTTCCCAGACTAAACCTGCTTTGGTGTTTTAATACCAAGTGTTGTATGAGGTGATCGATTCACCATGTAGCATGCGGTGTTCACCGCGTTTGCCCAAAACTCCTTACCGAGCCCTGCATTCGATAACATGCACTGAGATTCTCAAAAAGAGTTTGATTCATGCGCTCCGCGACTCCATTTTGCTGTGGTGTGTGGACACCGGTATGATATTGAACGATACTTTCGTTTTTGCAGAATTCATTGAAATCTCCACAACAAAATTCTAATCCGTTATTCGTCCTTAGCCTCTTAATCTGCTTTCCTATCAACTTCTTGATCAATATCTTCCATTTCTTGAATGTATTAAATACATAGCTCTTTTGCTTCAAGAAATAGACTCAAACTTTTCTTGAATAATCGTCGATGAAAGTAGGCAAATATTTTGCACCACTTTCTTTGGACGCAACTTGAGAGGATCCCCAAATATCTGAATGGATATAGTCAAGAATACCTTTTGTGTTGTGCACTGTCGTACCGAAACTAACTCATTTATGCTTCCCAAAAATGCAATTCTCCCAAAATTCCATGTTCGATGTACTTTGACCACATAGTAAACCCTGTTTCGATAAATCGGTCATACTTCTCTCACTCATATGCTCGAGCCTCATGTGCCATAATCTGCTTAAATCTAAATCAACATGGATTTAGATGATGAAATTACCGTCGACCCGGTAGTTTTCGAACCCTGCAAACACATATAAGGACCCCGTTTTCAAGCCCTTAATAACGACGAGAGAAACTTTATCGACTTTCAAAACTCCACTTTCAGTGGAGAACTTATAACCATTAATATCGAGTGTACACAATGAAATGAGATTCTTTTTCAAGTCAGGGATATGCCTAACTTCCACTAATGTTCTCACAACGCCATCAAATATCTTGATTTGAATCGTCCCTCTACCAATAGCTCAACACGAATTATTGTTGCCCATCAAAACCACTCCACCATCGGCAGTAGGTGGAGAACGGATTTTTATTGGGACACATATGGTGGGAACAACCCTAATCCATAATCCATTCATTCTTGGATCGATATGTGTTGTCAAGAACCACAAGTAGATCTTCTTCTCCTTCGACAATACTAACTTCAGATGAAAACTCCTTTTGATTGTTTCCCTGCTTCTGCTTATTCCGCAATTTGAAACAATCGACTTTGAAGTGCTCTTTCTTCTTACAATAGTTGCAGGTCAAGTTCTTATGCATGGACTTCGACCTTGACTTCTTCCTGGATCTCTCTTCTCCGCTCACTCTCGAACAAATAAGCCTGAATATTGACTATCGTCTTTACTAGAAATTAACTCTTTGTCGATCTTTTTCTTATTCATCAAATTTTCTTTGAGATCCTTGATCGAGATAGAATCTCGTCCATAGACCATAGTATCACGAAAAATCTTATAAGAGGGTGGTAAAGAATATAACAATAAAAGTGTTTAATTTTCATCATCAATCTTAATATCGATCTTATCCAGATTTGTAATGATCGAATTAAACTTACCGATGTGAGATTTGATAAGAGAGCCTTCTGACATACGAATTGTGTAGAGACGCTGTTTCAAAAGGAGTCGATTTGTGAGAGACTTTTTCAAATATAACTCCTCTAATTTCAACTACGAACTAGCCGCGTCTTCTCCACTAGAACTTCTTGCAAAACTTCGTTTGTCAAACACAATTGGATAGCTGTGAAAGCCTTTTCATTCAACTCCTTCCATGCTTTCCCGTCATAGTGGAATGCCTTGAATTTTTCTTAAGAATCGCCTTCTTCAAATTATTCTGTGTCAATATGGCAATCATACGAACTTGCCATAGACAAAAGCTCATATTTCCATCAAACTTCTCAATATCGAACTTCATAATAGTTGAAGACATGATGCAGAATCAAAAGAACCAGTTGAAATTCACTTAGGAATTTTCACAAACACCTTGAGTGTCTACAAACTAAAAACTTCAAAATCACAATCTAAGAAAATGGGAAGAGAACACAAGCGTCGTCATCCACCGTAAACCTAGATTATAATATCGAAAAACTAACGTTTCAAACAAACAAATCCACAAACACTAAATCTCCCAAAGAACCATAACGTAGCTCTGATACCAATTTGTTGAAGCAAATACGATTACGAAGTAATAAACAAACGATAAAGAGAAGAAAACTAATAAAAAAAGCACTAGAAATAAAACACAAACCAAAAGACACAAGATTTAAGTGGAAAACCCTTACGGGAAAAACCACGGACGAAAGAGAAACACTTTACTAATCGAATAAATATGGAGGATTACAATGGTAGATGAACTCTCACAAGATCCTTCTCAAAACCCTGGCCTCCTCTCTCTTAGTTAACAAAAGTGTTCTTCCCCAATTAGGGTTACAAAATATAATTTATAGTATGAGGTAAATAAAGTAAATATCAGATTTTCCAAAACAATTCAGAATTTGGCCCGAGTCGATTTAAGCCAGCTCAAGATTGTCCTGAACCGTCTCTTGCAAACAGAGAACAATTGATATTTCCAAACGACTTGTGAGCCGGCTCAAACTTATCTTGATCCGTCTCATACAAACAGAGAGAACTCTGTAATTCCAGATATGTTGTGAGCCGGCTCAAACTTAGCTAGAGCCGTCTCATCATCTAGGAATCAGAGAATACGTGGTAAACTCAACATGAATTTTATGTTTGTTATATTCATTTTTTGTATTATGTTCGGTTTTAGATCTTCACGTGTGGTTTTGTGGATAGTACTATCTACATCTATAATTCTAATTATTCAGCCATCGAGATTATTAATACAGCTGGGATTAGGATTTTGCCATACATTTTGGAATTAGGATTCTAATTCAATTATATTTAGGATTTTTCATGCCATATTTTATTTTTCAAAATGCATTTTTTCTTGTCTTTTCCCATTTAATATCCCTTCCATAAGATGATAATAATATGAATCTTGCTAAAAATTTCAATCATACTCCACAATCAATTTATTTTACATCTATAGATTTTTATATTCCTATAAGAATTTTGATATAGATAGACTTTGCGAATACCTTTCCATTCTATACACAGTTTATAAATGTGGATTAACCTTACAATAAATGATATTAAGATTTTATTCCGCATGCATACACCGAATTCTAGTCTATAAAATGAGCTATTCGCCTCATGGGTATGCATTTAAAATTACTTTGATGTGCCAATAAAATGCAGAGTAAAAGAAAATCGACAAATTAAATGAGGAAATTTACTTGTGCAATTGCAGCATATCGAGCAAGTCCCCATGCGGCTTCTTTCACCGCAAGAGCAGTTGGCCCGTTAGGGATACTGACAACCGTGCGCCTACAAAATTCATAAACAAAAAATAACCATTTTGGTCCGAAAATAAAATTAATTAAGACCAAACATATAAATCAATAATTAATTTCACCATTTAGCAAAGCGAGCGCCTTGCTGATAGTAAGCAGCGCATCGCGACGCTAAACCATCCAATCCCTGGCACCATGATTCGTCGTTTGAGCCTGCAAGTGGCACAAGACCCTGACATATAACAAAAGCATGTCATAAGTTTAAATAATTTTTAGGCTAAAGCACACTAGAATATCCTAGACTAGCTATCGCTATTCTCACTAAACTACCTCAAGTTTTTTTTAATAACACTAAACATTAAACTTTGGTTATAAGGGATTTTTCACTTCTTCAACAAAATAAAATAAAATTATTGCAGCCCTTTAAGGTTGCTTACTGTAACAAGGCTAAATTTCACAAAATCCCTTATCTATCTCCCTAAACTATTTAAATGTTTTTTGTTACTCTAAATTCCATTAAACTTTGGTTTTCAGAGATTCTTTTCGCTAAAATTTAGCACTTTACAAAAGCTTATTGTTTATAAAAAAAAAACTGTAGGTATTTTAGTGAAATATGCTCATAGTTAACGGTGGCAGCCCTGTAATAAAAAACGCAAAGGTATATTGTCGACTTTGATAAGGGGACTTTAGTAGCCTTTTCTTCGTGTTTTTCAAAAAAAAAGAAAAGAAAGAAGATAAATTAAATAATTACCTTGTCGACTTTGATCCCTGGCGTAACGTTCTGGCTGGTGAGCACATCGACCATTTTGGTGCCATCGACAGTTGATTGATAAAGAGTTTCCTCAAACAAAATTGCACCAGACACATATTGGCCCAATCCTGGAGCTGAGACTAGAAGAGTTCTGTAAGCTTGTCGATTGGCCTCAGTGTTTTCAAGTCCAATCGAGGCCAGTCGTTTCCCGCAGGTTGCATTTGATTCATCCATGGCTAATATGCCTCTTCCTGGTGATGCTATACTTTTCTGCCAGATTCAATAAAACTTCGAATTATGGTTCTAAGTATTACACTCAAGATTTGATTTGGTCATGTTTTTGGATCATACAACGAATCCCTTGGATTACTACTTATGTTTTGAACCAAACAGAATTTATTCAAGTGCCGTATATTTGGAATGATAGGCCATAACATGATGCAAGCATGGTTCGCAGACTATAGCGAAACTCAAAAAGAATTATTATCTATTTTCAAAGTTTTCTGAAAAATATGATTTCGTATATACACACTTACCGCGGTTTTGACAAGCTCATCAGAGTAAGCACCGGCGCGAACCGTGAATGAAACAGCCATGGGCTGAGCATTGGAGCTTGTTTTCGCGCCGAACCATTCTGATTTCCTTGGTAAGAATGAAGACTTGAGGAGAGTAGCAGAAGCCATTAATACAACTGCTTGATGAATAATAATAGAAGAAGCTAAGCTAAGACTAATGGCCTTATGTAATGCTATGCTCCCTCACTTTTGTAGAATGAAGTGAGGATGGTCAAGTAATATAAAGATTGATGAGAAAAATGGTGGAGGAGAGGATATGAGATGTAAGGTTGAGGTTGGCCTTAGGATTTGAATGGTGATAATGTGTGATAAGCTAGCTGGGGGAGGGAGCTGTTGATCTTGGCTTGGATGTATTATTTGTATGTTTGTTTCTTCAATTTTTTCTTTTTGTGTTTTTGCTGGAAATTGTTCTGGGCCCTAATTTTCATTAATTTTCCTGTTTTTTTGGGTGAATGGTGATTTGATTTGGTCCATGTTAATGAGTGATGCGCATGGCCAGTGCTTGCTTGTGCCTTAGATTCACTAGTGATGGAGAGAAGAAATGAAACTAGTGGTAGAAAGTAGGCTCAGGCTAAAATTCATCATGTAGGAACTAGCACAAGGGGTCTAAGTCAGATCAAGGATTACAAGGACCAAATTTTTTGTTCTTATAAAGATCCGCTCCGCTCAGATATTGTCTAATTTTGAGCCAGGCAATATTTCAAACAGCTTCTGTACAAAGGACAAATATTTATAAGAATCTAAAGACGTTTAACAAACCAGTGTTAGGGGAAAAGTAAAGGAATATTTTATAAAGAAATTAACGGCAAGGGATCGCGGGGACCATGTAACGGAAGAAAACTCGAGTGGTTTCTGTGCAAAAAATCGACTTCCCGGTGCATGTGGTTTTGGTGAGATTTCTCAAAATAAATACACATACATGTCTTGTTTAATATAGTCAAATCTGACTTAATCCACAAGTTAAAAGGAGGAAGATGGTTTCTTTAGATAACAAGAGCGTTACAAGATTGAAAGCACTCACCAAATTTCTTGACGCAAATGAGAAGTCATGTCATTCATCTACCTCTCTTTTTTTAAGGAGAAGGTGGGATCCTAAGCCCACCATATAGTCATTACTAAAAACCCAACTAACCATAAGAGCTTTTGAAAGAGATAAATATCGTAAGTAAACTGCATCTTTAGAACCAAAACCCCAAAACAGACAGACAGCCCCCTTTTATATTTGTGAATATGTGCTGCATGTACTCGTTCCACGAATTAACGGTTGGTTTCAACCTATCTAACAATGTATCACACTCTACGTTAATATCCTCTTGACCATCATTGGAACGGGTGTGCTCATCATCTGATCTGTCCTCTATATTTTTCGGATTAGACTCCACATGAAGGATCGAACCTCCTCTTGACCATACCTATTCTACTTATTGTTAAAACAGACTTTCACATGAATGTTTATGTTTGTTCATATCCTAACCAGACTTTATATGGAGGATCGGCATTTTTCGTCACTTGATCGGGCCTTCACGAGTCCATATCAAACCTTCACGTCGGCTGATCATACAACTAGTTTAGGTCTAATGGTATGGTGAGGATGAGATTTGAGATATTTATTCTATATATTCTAAAAAAACGGAACAACACACTTATCAATTTGGACGGCAACGGAAGACGAGAGCTGTTAACACATGAAAATTGTGGGAAACAATATACCATAAAGAGGTGGGAGGACACACCAAATGGGCTTACTTTTCAAAAGGCCCAAAGGCCCAGCCCAAATTACTTTGAGTTCCAAATAAGATAAAAGAGAGGGTTGGCAGCATCAAAGAGAAATTAGAGGGGGTTAAGCTCTTCGAAAAACGTATATTATTATATTATTATTGTTTGATTACGATTATTTTAGACTTTAAACTATTCTAATTCCAAGTCCGCGACACTTTCCAACTCTTGGCAAGAGTTCAGATCGAGGTATGCTCCCCTTGTCCAATCTGGGGCCCACGCACGAGGGCGGCTGGCGGCTGCGGCATTTTGCGTGTGGGCTGCTGCGGGAAGCGGGTCGGGTTTTTGGATGCGGGGTTGGATTATTTAACCCGTTAAGCTGATTTATATATATATATATATATATAGAGAGAGAGAGAGAGAGAGAGAATAATGGAGGAAAGAAGCAATAGGAGCGAATTTTCTCATTTGGCGTCGAAAAAATACAACCTCCCTCATCTTTTTCGACGATCGGCACCCACCATCTTCATCGTTATCATCTAAGATGTGCGTACACCAAATTTCATGTGATTCTACAACCTTTTCACCGTTGATTTAGTGGGTTTAAAATTATGGGTTCAAAATTGACGGTTTACCGACAATAGAACTTTTTACATTGCTAAATCAACGGTGAAAAGATTGTAGAATCACATGAAATTAGGTGTACTCACGTCTTAGATGATAACGATGAAGATGGTGTGTGCCGATCGTCGGAAAACACGATGAAGATTGTATTTTTCGACGCCATAGGAGGAAATTCCCTCATATGACATCTTTACTCCATTATTCTCTCTCTCTCTCTATATGTGTGTGTGTGAGTTTTGGCATTGAAATAAATTTCCGAAAATTTCGAAAAAATTCCTAAAGATCCCAGACACATTTCTCTGGCCTCTGTAGAAATTTTAAATCAAGTGGAGTTGCGGGTTGGGCTTTATCGACTTTAGAAGTGTTAGGTCGTCGATACCAACATCTGTTCTTCACGCGAGATTCTAAATCTCGAAAATTACAAGAAAATTATCGAAAATAATATAATTCTTTATCTAGATCCCATAGAAAATTCCAAAGCAAAAGGAATTGTATCATGGGAGTTATTAGCTCTGTAAGTTTTCCGAACAATTTCTTGATATTCGTATTTTCCACAAACATTTAAGTTTCTTGAGGTTATCTTTTCATATTTCCATGCAATCGTTTCATACTACAAGCTCATCTTTCATAAGCTATATAAAAGAATCAAATTGGCAATTTACCCGAATTTATCAAGTTAATTGAATATCGACATGAAAACATTGTTTACCGGCTTGATACTTGACACACATGATACATGTACAGTTCTTGATTTGGAAAACTCATGCTTGATACGGCAAACCGTTTTATGACACGGGGTTATGGGGGCAGTTTGAGAAAAAGTCGTGACACGTGTTTCAAGAGTCCCCTATCGTAAACGTGATTCTGGGCATAGATAGAATATAACTTACATGTCTGCACATTGCTGTTGTTCTGAACGCGAACAAAATACTCCCGAAATACCGTATAATTCTGTTACTCGACTCGTAACGTAAACACTGACACTTTGATAAACATGTTACATAGACTTGCAAACATTTATTATCATACTATTTACTGAGATCGCTTCCTTTTACCAACATCAAATTTTCATTTCATTTACTGGATTTTTGGAGACTTACCCAAGCGAAAGCTTTCTGATGGATGTTTCTATTATTTGAAATGTCTGTCAGATTTAGATTTGGTTCAAGGCTATGCCCGACAAGATGGACCGCCGACGACTTATCTCATTTCCCGACCCAGACAGAGTACTAGTCTTTCCTTCTTATTATTGATCGATTTATGTATCTTGGACATGCCTCGTGTTAGAAGGCTTTTGTATTCGTTTGAAACTTGTCGCACTTGTTGAATCATGACTTATCGTGATAAATGTTTATGAATTGGAATTTATATATTCATTCGATCGTACGGATGTGCTCGTGTGATTCTTTCAAGGATCACCGTGGGTACAACAGATTTTACAACGGGTTGATCATCGAAGATATACTTTTCGGAATGCATTAAACAAAGAACCATACATATAATTTTATAATTGAACCTTTTTTTTTTCTTTTTCAATAATTTACCGGTAAGTTTTAATATTTTTGACTGGTTGGTATATGGACATATTGCCACAATGAGTAACTTCTTTTTTGAGGAATGGCCATGACGAGTGTGCTCTTTCTTATTGTTTTTGTTATCATCTTAATTTCAGAACTCTCGACTTATGCATGCTAAAAGAAAACAGTTTTAGGCATCTAATTTACTTGAAATAAGTCGGTAGTTGTGAGTATGGACACCTAAGGTTCTGATTGAAGGAAAAATAAACATTAATGGTGTGATCAGAATCGTATATTTGTGATAATTGCAAGCAATATTGTAGATGATGTTAAAGGGATACACACTAATAAGTTTTTCATTAACGGTTTTACATAGTTTGGATTGTAGGATCTTTTAGTGGAGAAGAAAAAAAACACCGAGGCCACCGCCCTCCTTGAAAATATATCAGGCTTCTTTCGAAAATGCCTCTTTGCAATACTCTCCTATGGCCCAATGCCGAATCATATAGCATTCATAATGAACGGAAATCGTAGGTTCACCAAAACCAAGGGCATAGAGCAAGGCAGCCGCGGTGTGGGGGGGGGGGCACAGAATCCGCAATTTAGAAATGGGGGTTAAATGCATGACATTTTACGCTTTCAGCATCAATAAGTTTAAACGAAAGCCGGATGAAGTCTAGCCTCTGATGAATACAATGCAGGAGAAAATCGACGAATTGGTTAGAGAGGAGAGCATTGTTAGACTCAAAAAACAAGTGCCGGATAGACTCCGGTACGGATCCGCAGACACCGCACTTCGTTGGCCCTTGCTATTTCCTCTTTATCAAGTTATCTCTTATCAGAATCGCCCTGCACTTCAGCAACCAATTGAAGATTTTCACTTTGTGTGGGACCCTCGCCGTTCAAATTTTGTTCGTTGGGCCTCCAACCTTCACTCCTCCGTTAATGACTTTATAACGTGATCGTACTGAGAACTTAGCTCCCATGCTCCATCGCCACCTGATTTCATCTCTTCTAGCTTCATCAGGTTTCCTGTTATCTAAGTATTCCTTCATTCCTGGGAGATCGTTTTTTCCCTTCACTGTTAGAATCCGCTTGAAGGCAAACCTCCACCTGGTTCCGATCCAGCAATCCCGCACCGTCTGACTTCTAACTCTTGATACATTATACATCCTTTGATACTTATGCCGCAGTGCCATATCGCCACACCAAACCACCTTTCGGAAATTTATGCACCTTCCATCGCCTATTAAGAAGGTTGCCCCTGCAAAGAAAATTCCTTTCACTTTTGTTACTCCTCCCCAAAGCGTCGACATAGTTTCTTTGTTTTTCATCTTGCTTCTTCCCGCTTCCTTCCTTGTACATGTCGAAGTAATAATTGTTGACCATCTCGTTGGTTCATTTTCGTATAGCTTCCACCACCATTTTGCCAATAGGGCTATGTTCATTTCCCTAAGATTAATGATTCCCAAGCCACCAAGTTCTTTTGCCAAACAAACCCTCGACCATCGCACAAGCGGATAACCTTTTCGTTGACCATCTCCTTTCCACAAAAACTTCCTCCTGATGTTATCAATTCGTTCTCCACCCACACCGGCAACTCATAGAATGCCAAGAAATATGAGGGTATCGCAGTTAACACCGCATTAATCAAAGTCACCCTTCCCCCAATAGGCATTAATCTGTCTTTCCACCCTTCTATTCTCCTCTCCATTCTATCGATAACCGACATCCGGTCATGTTCGGTTACTTTGCTCGGTCGAAAGGTAGGCCTACGTATCTAATCGGAAATTGTTCTACCTTACATCCAAAAATATCAAAAAGCCCATCGTCCCCCTCCTTGGGTCTTCCAATCATTATGATAGCACTCTTGTGATAGTTGATCTTCAGTCCCGATCAGGCTTCAAACATAAGCAGTAGGTTCTTCATGACGACTGTATCATCCTTTTCCTTACTCCAAAAAGAAGAGTATCATCCGCAAATTGGAGATTAACCATGGCCAAGGTCGAGCTACCTATCCTTTTATAATCCCTTCATGTTGAAGGTTTTGTATCATCTTATTCAGACCCTCGGCCACTAAAGTAAACATAAGCGGAGAAAAGGGGTCACTCTGGCCCAGTCCCCTTCTACACTTGAAATGATTAGAATCTTCTCTGTTGACCGTTACCGATAGCTTTGCTCTCACTAACCATTCTTTCATCCAGCCACACCATCTTTCCCCAAAGTCTCTTTGCAACAAGGTTTCCATCAAGCATCCCTAATCTACTCTATCGTACGCCTTCTCGAAATCCAACATAAACCTATTCTTGTTTCTATTTTACAATTTTGCAATATCTCTTGTGCAATGGCCACCCCTTCCAAGATTGACCTCCCTGGAATAAAGCCGGTTTTGTATTCTCCAACCAAATTATGAAGAACCCTCCCTAATCTTGTCGCCATTAACTTACTAACAATCTTTAATATCCCATTAAGAAGACTGATAGGACTATAGTCTCCTAACGTCTCTGCCCCGTCCTTCTTCGGTATCAGCACCATCCTAGCATAATTAAACCGATATAGCTCGCCATGGCCCTCAAACCATTAGTTTATCAGTTCAAAAATATCGCCGCTCATGAGGTCCTAAAACTTCTGATAAAAGAACATTGGAAACTCGACCGGTCCCGGGGCTTTATCTGAACCAAGACTAAAGACCGCAAGTTCGATCTCCTCCTCTGAGAACTTCTCCTCCAACGCGTCTTTTGTGCAGTCCCTAGACAATATTCCTCTTTCCACATATCACTTCCTCTTTTGAGTCTGCCACCCGTCGTTGCCGTGAAAAGTCTTACATACAACTCTTTCATAAATGAGATTTTCCCAAAAGAATACCTAAAACTTTATTACAAGATAATTTTCAAATAAATACCATAATCTTTCATTAAAAGGATATTTTTCTCATCAAATTACCATGGGTTTCCAAAATGATAAATACACTAAATATCATGTTTTTCTTATAAACAACAAATATCATTGAACGCTATAATCTTCGTTAACTAAGCATTCTATAAAATGATATGATACACCTTACAGACTTTAAAAGACGACAAGATAAAATGAGTGGTTGTGAAAGACCATATTAAATGAGATCAACTTTTGAATACAAGTTTATGACATACATGACACATGATACGGTTAGGGTTAGAATGCGCGGACCTAAGTATGGAATATTTATATATGAGGATCCATGCAGGCAGGGTGAACAGTCCAATGTGTGGACGACTACTAATCTGATACTCGGACGAATACTAACCCTACTTTGGGGATGAATGGTCTAATATATGGACAAATACTAACCCGATATTCAGGAGAATATAAACCCTATTTGAGGGCAAATAATCCAATATGTGGATGATATACAACATGGAAATTTCATGCACAGATGTATACGCATTGACTCTAACTCGTCAAAAACTTTATACTGAATAACGAGAATGAGTAGTTTGTTTAGGCAAGGAAATGCGGAACTCGGATTCCCCTACTTCTCGATCATGATCCCGGGAAGTGAAACGATACATTTTACTTCCCCAGTTGTTCCGTGGCCACAACAGAATAATCTCGAGTATCCGGACCCTTGTTTAACAAACTAATACGACCTTTTACCTGACATATACTTCATACCACATATCCTTACTTACATACACTTTATACAACCTACCCTTACTCCCATACACCTCATACAACATACTCATATACACATATACCTCTGTCAACATGTCTTAATTATATACACCTTATATCCTTATACCCATACACATCATGTCTGCACATATACATCATATTTATATACACATGTTCGTTTCTATACTCTTATTTCCTTATGAGGCAATCCTACTCGAGTGTAACTCGCTGACGAACTTTCCTTTTCCCTCTCTATCTTTGAAATGTCCGTTAGATGAGAATGAGTTTTATGACGAGAATCAAGGTGTGAAGCCAACTAATGAAGATTACGCAGACTTGACGATGGAAGATTAGATAGTTTTATTTTTTCGTTTGTTGCCCACATATTTAGGGCTTTTCGCTTTTTCTTCGATATAATTAAACTACTTAGTTTATTTTACTTTCTTTTGGGATGTAATAAAGTTTTGGTTAATGGAAATAAATGCCTTTCGATTTTATTATTTTGTTTTGGTACACATCCTGCATGTCATAGATTTTCATACGCTTAACGTAACTGTATTGAATAGACCACTTTCAATACAGTTAGGTTGCGGACCATGCCACGCTTAACGTAAGTGTGACTACGGAGGGATATTTCCTCGACCGTAGGAGCATGGCTGGCCTTGTCAACCCCTCGTACTCTATATTTTGGGAAGCGGGGCGCGACATGGTTTTGTTGGTATCAGAGCCAGGTTTTGCTTCGATTGGGATTGCAGTTTCCGTATAGAGCTGGATAATCTAAGACATCCTTCGGTCTAGATTGTAAACTTGTTATTCTTAATCTTGATTCACATAGTGTATTCTGCTATCCATCCGCTAGAGTTTCGGGTAACTTGGTAGAGTTACCTGGTTGTAATTGTGAACTGCATCATAGTTACAATACTGTACTCTGTTTGAGTGACTTTGGGTTCTACAGTTGATTTCCACTTGTTTGAATTTCACCGCACCCGATATTCTTGATTCCTTGCCTAATCCATATTGTATGTTAATTCTTATAGCTTGTGCCTTACATCGTCCTCAAAATTGTTGTTTCAGGACCATGTCTTCTAACGACTCTTCTTCCATCTCCACTCCTCAGAATCAGACCGTAGAGATTCTGAATGCACCGTAGGGTCGGAAGGAAGCCCATGGGCGAACAAACGACCTATAAGCTGAAGGATTGAGAAGGCAGGTGACTCAGGCACCAGCGGAAGTCTCCAATCATAAAGGGATCCCTGTTAGGCGGGAAAAAGAGGTGAAGATGAAGCGCCCACTTGTTCCCCAGCAATAGAAGCAACGGAAGATCCAACGTTGTGGGTACTGTAAAAAGCCAGGACACCTTCAGAGAGATTGTCGCCGCGCCAAGGGGCAATGCCTGATTTGCGGATCCAGCGAACATCCTATCAATGGCTGCCCTAAAAGGAAGGAGCTACAAAAAGAGGATTCGTTCACACTCACCACTTCTGCTAAGTGATGGTTATTTCGTAGTTCGAGCTTCAAGGATAGTGCGGACCCAGCGCAGGATTCAACTCGCATGACGAGAAGCAGCGGTCTAGAAATCAAAGAAGAATTATCACCTTTCCACTTTCAATAAGAATGTTGTCACTCTGTTGTAAATATTTTCTTTTCGTTTGAGATCTTGTATCCGTTGAACTTTTAGTTGAATATAATAAAATTCTGAGTTGTGATGTATATATCGTCCTATTCCCACTCACTTTACTTATACTATTCGTTGCATCAGCATTCTAAAATTTGATTTTTCAGTCCTTACCTACTGTATATTTTCCTTGTGCTACCGCATCCTAAGTTATCTGCTTAGTGTGTCCCACTGTCTAATCACGGCTCTTTCTTTTTAGGTCATGGCCCACCTTGGAGCAGTGCCGCCTCTAGATGAGGACACACGGTCATGCATTTCCTCGGACTACATGCTGGTAAGATCAGATGACGAGATCAACGGCCCACAGGTTATTTTCGGAAACAACGATTTCGAGGGTGAGGGATTCGCAACCCCAGAAGTCGACATAATCAGCGACTCTGACGACGAAGAAGAGGACCTCGAAGAAGACCCAATAGAGGAAGATTCCGAGGAGGACCTGATAGAAGAGAATCCAGTGGAGGAAAATCCCATGGAGGAAGATCCAGCAGAAGAGGATCACGTAGAATTAGACCTCGATGAAGAAGCTCTAGCCGAGAAAGAAGGGCCAGAAGAAGAAGACTCCATGGCAGAAGAACTTCCAGTGGCGATCCCAGCGAGGCGATATAGGAATGGACGCCCCTATCTGAGCGCGCGAGCCTACCGTAACCTGCTGAACCTCCACAACCGCGACTGACGTGATTTAGCTTTTGTCTCCTCTGGCCAAATAAATCTATGTATAGTTTAGGGACATCTTCTACTTTTCGTGAATGCCCTGTTTGAAATTTTCTGGATTGAAATAAAATTTCTGAGTTCGCTAATCTTATGATTGTTAGTTCACCTGATGCTTTGACTGTTTCCCCTATACATTTCTTTTCCCTCTGAGATTCATTACCGTCCTTCACTCCTGCACCTTGTGTTGTTTTGACCCTCGCTTAGATTAAAAAGTGCCGCACCCCGATCTTTTGAATGGGCCTTACTCTATCGTAATCCCTACCCTGGCTAGCCCTTATACATTAGTAGTGCTTCCTTTAATTACATCTAAGGATATCATCATTCGAAAAATTTAGTTTTCATCATTTCGTATTTATCAATAAATTGTGTGTTATTGACTATTTCCGTTTTACCCTTTTTAGATGCTCTACTATTCCTCATATTTTCAATAGCGCACCTATATATATCGCGCATTTTACGTCGCTCTATGTCTCTTCGTTTCACCACATGGATTTCTAAGTTATTTTAAAATTGTTGATCGATATATTTATTCTAAAAATATTTTAACTTATCGACAAATTCTTCACTATTTTTATTATTGTTATTTTAGTTTCCCGTGTATGGTGCTTATAGTTTGCTATTATAAATGGATATGCCTCCTGCTTATTATTCTAGCCGTGCTATTTCTTAGATATACATATGTATATATATATTTAGGATTTTGATTTTATCTAGCTGACTCTACGTGGATCACTATATAGTAGTATTTGATTTTGTGTGGCTTCTCGCATATTATCTTATATAACTTATCGTTATTTTAAATTTCGAGGACGAAATTTTTGTAAGGGTGGTATGATGTAATACCCAGTTCTTTTGCGCGTCAATATTTGTATTTTTATAAAATGCTATTTACGAAATTTTCGTATCTATATTTATAAGTATTTTGTTTTAAAACCCTAACCCTAATTTATCTAAAACCCTTTTTATTTTTCTCCCTTTTATTTTACCCTAAAACTCGGCCCAACTTCCTATTTATTTCCCCCAAAATTCATTCCCATTCTTATTTAACTCCAAGCCCAAAACAAATATATATATATATATATTTCCCCTTTAAAAATAAGCCCATTCCCACCAAAACTCCTGACTGGCCCACTCCCCTTATTTATGATTTAATCAAATAATAAAACAACCCTTATTTTCCCCGGCCCAACCTATGTTCTAATCCCTAACTCAACACCAGCCCGCGCCCGCAGCCCCCAGACCCGACCCGCTCTTCAACTCCTTCTTCCCCACGTCCAAAACCTTTCCCGCTTCTTTTCCTTTTCCCTGCGTGAGCCACACCCCCACGTTGCCCACATCGCCCACGACGCCGAAGTCCCCGCGCTCGTCGCTCACGCCACACGCCCCGAGCTCCTCAACTTCTCCTCGTCTCAAACTTTTCCTCTCTCCCTCTCTCTCTGCACCTCCTCCTCTCCTTGCACCCCCTCCCTCTCAATCACACTCTCTATCTCCCTCACAAACCTAACCGAGCCCCACTCCTCCTCCCTATCAACCCTCGATCAGCATCCTAATACGGCCACCGAGCTTCCCCCGCAGCCGCAAACACCTTCACCGTCGACCACCTCCCTCGTCGCCGTCAAGGTCGTCCCTAAGCACCGTTGACCACCACCAGAAACTTCGTCAGCCAACCACCTCACCATCCCCCTCGAGCAACCTCCAGTGACCAACTTGAACACCACCGACAGCCAACTGCAAACCCACCCGAACTCCTCACACATCCTCTGCCACCTTCGCCGGAGCTCCTTGGACCATCGCCGTCACCACTCCCTGCACCGCCACGTCGCTGCAGATCGTCGCCAGCAACCCTGAGCCTCTAACTCCGGCCACCTCCATCGACCCAACAACCCCCTCCTTTTCACCCCTCTCCTCGCCGGCGACCGTCGCCTGCACCACGAGTGCTTCCGACTACTTCCCAGCAGCCCTCACCGCCGACCGCAGCCAAGCCGTCGCTGTCGAAGAACTTGAGCCCGAGCCAAGTCGGGTCCAGTGCCGTGCCTGTGTCGTGCCGTGCCACCGCAGACCTACTCACGTGTCACGCCCCGTGCCCAGTTACCGTGCTACGCTTGTATCGTGTCGTGCCCACCTCCGGACCAGGTCCCATGTCGCGCTCGTGTCACCACCAGGCCCAGCACTGTGTCGCACTCGTGTCACCACCAAGCCCAGCACCGCGTCGCGCCCGCGTCATCACCAGGCCCGGCACCGCGTCGTGCCCGCATCATCACCGGGCCCAATTCCGTATCGCACCGTGCCACGCACCGAGCCAGGACCACGCCCACTGCCGTATCACGCCTGCGTCGCCACCGCGTCCAGTACCGGGTCACCGTGCACCGCGCTCGCGCCGCGCGCCGTATCCAGCGTCGCGCTGTCCCGTGTGTCGGGACAAACCCTGCAGCGGCGTCGCTTCCATATCAAGCGACCGAGGCAAGTACCCTACTTGCTACATGCCAGATTATTTCCGTTACAATTCAAAACCGTATTGATTCCATATTTGCGATCCATGAAAACTTAAATGACATAAGTGTTTGATGCAAGATCCAAATGAAAACCTTAATTTAATTTGACGGAACTCGATTGCATAATCTGGCCCGTGTGGCAATGAGCACTGTGTAGAGATTTTACTGAAAAATACAATTGTTAATGGCTTAAACGAACACCCCCAATTACACCCGTAAAAAATGGGAATTTCCCGCACCTGAAATTTGTTAAAATCACAATTAATTGTGTACATATTGAAATGAGGCGTTCGAGGGCTCAAATCGAAGCCGACTCGACGACTTGTAACCCTATACAAGTTCTTAATTGTTTCTGTACTGATATTATGATGAGAAATGGGTTCGGAGAGTGGCTCTGGACTGCAGTCCAGAGCAGCTCTGGTTGTTGTTTCCTGTCTCGTAATGCTTACTACCTTGCTGCCTGAACCTATATGTTGCGGAACCCTAAACTTTATTGAAGAGGAATCTGTTAGCTAAATAACGCAAGTGATTTCACCCCTTTATATCGTTGTTTATTATTTAAACTGCAATTTAAAAGGTCAGGACGTCTAGCAGTCCCAAACAGAAACTGAACTGATACTCTAGTGTTGAACAGTGCATAACTTTTGACGCAGAGATGCGATTGAGAATCCATCTAGTGCTTTAGAAACCTTATTGAAAACCCTAAATTTCATTCAACTGAAGCATCGCTAAATTCTGATCCCAACTGGGATTAAAATGCGTTACGAAACGGACTTCCGATTCTGAAACCGGATTTCCAACAGTGAACGTTTAAAATGAAATGGCCATATCTAGTGATCCCGAAACCCGATTGACGTGAAACCAAATTTGCTGGTTAGATAATCAAACATACCACTTATCCCCTGTTCATAGTTTTGCTAAATTGTGCATGTCTGATTTATGAATAATTATGCAAGTGGTAGGCTATCGTTTGATGACATCTTAATCATGCCTTAAATACTGTTTTTCTCATCACTTTATATATATGTCATTGCATTGGTAACCTAGTGATCATGTGAATTACCTAGTGTTAGGTATTAGTGGTGATTGTGGCAAGTACGTTAGTGTTTGAGCATGAATGGATAAGTGAAAGTGACACGTACTTGTACACAATCAGTGAACCCTATTGATTTATTGCATTGTCGACGTCTGTGGGACGTGTATAAGTGTGACTATAATTGGTATGGGACAATTATGGAAGCACTTGTATGGGTGTCACAGGTAAGGCACCAAACACTGTCCATTTATCTTGGGTATCAGTCGAGACATGCTTGATGGAGACCCTGTCTTCAGTTCTCGCGTAGACTCGTCGTGGACCGACTGGTATTTAAGTTTATGGTTGGCGTTTGATGTAGACCACGGGGTGTGGGGTAGTTTGAGTGTGAGTTCAACAGAATCTCGGGAGTCCTATGCCGGCACATATGGAGATATATGGAGATATATAGGAATATTACTGATTATTACCGTGCGTGTTTCAGGCCCGTGGTCCCTTGCCCTTGGGTCCTATCCTTGGGTAGGGGATACTCCTGCGTGGTTGACTCTCACATTTGGACTGACGATAGGCTTAGTGACCCGTACAGTGAGACTTAGAGACTAATAAGGATAATGACATTGACATGCATTGCTTACTGAATCAACACACATGACATATTATTTTACTACTTTACTGTTCACCTGCTCTATTAAACACCCGCATTGACTACTTCATGTTCACATCTTTACTCTCGTGATTTACTGTTACATTTCATTATTATTACACGAGCTACTATTTGTACCCATATATATTGCTATCGTGTCGCTCTGACGACCTGAGTATGCATGCTCAGAGTGAGAAGTGGAATCTAGCTTAGACCAGGACCAGACGTACCTCGAGGACATCGAGGACATCTTGATCAGCTACCCAGAGCTATACTCCCTTGATCTTCATCTGGTTAGTTCTTTCAAATTCGTTTTGTTTTAGTTACTGCAGTTCTCATTACCTGTGCATGGATTACTGATTACCACTTAAAGCTAGAAGCCGAAGTGTGACTACGGAGGGATATTTCCTCGACCGTAGGAGCATGGCTGGCCTTGTCAACCCCTCGTACTCCGTATTTTGGGAAGTGGGGCGTGACAGCGGGCCTAATTAAGTAACCAATTTCCTTAATCACACTTGCCTAAGACACTACAAGAGAAATGCAAATAAACAATAGATTACCCACAACCCTCCTTTGTCCTAATTGAGCGCGAATGTTCTTAGAGGTTTGGTCTAAATATTTTTTTATTAATGTAGAGTGATAGTATGATCGTTTGTGATTTGTGGGGTTTAGGAAGGGTGATAAAATCCCCACCTAATATGAATTTGGGTTTATTGTCCCTTAATGTCTGGTTTAAATATGCAAAACAAATCGAAATAAAAAACATGCAAAAATATTTTTAGCGGCGCTGTTTGCAAACAATCCTGTAGGTAAAAACAGTTTATTGGAGTTTTAGAGAAAAGAGGAAGACGATAAGAGAATACCAGAAAAATTTGGGGGCCCAATTCCTCACTAAGGCCACGCTTCTGCCTCCAAAAGCACTCTTAAGCCACGGTTCCATCGCCGTTTGATGAGTTCTTCTCTTTAAACTTCTTCAGAGCACTCCAATGCTCCTCTGGTCCAAGTTAAAAGTCTCTGAATTCTGTTGGCTTGGTCCAATTACTCCAGATTTTCTTGCAAAACCCGCACAAGAATCGTTAAAAACACAAAAAGCGGTTTTTGTTCTCTTTTATTTTTTGTTTCCGGTTTTTATTAGAAATCAACCCGAATAACAAGAAAAATAATCATGACCGTTTCCCCGGCAATGGCGCCATTTGATTGATGCGAAAAAGGTATGTCTATGTATATTGTAAATAACCAAAATCAAGACGGTGTCGCAAATAGCTAACCACGATGAGTACGGGTCGTCCACAGAGAAACAACGAACTGCTTTTCTTGTTTTAGACGAGTTGATAGAAGAAAAGTGGGATGTTTGTCGTTTTAAATTAAGATAGTTGAAAAATTTTATAATAGAGAGGCTTGTAGGATTTATAGGATTTAGTAGTGAATAGATGGAGTTTTAAAAATAATTCTTTTTATCTTTTAATTATTTAATACTAAAGAAATAGTGATGAATGTGGATTAGGGTTCTTGGAGGGAATTAGGGTTTCCCACTACTGACCCTTATCCTTCCATTGATCTCTATTCATCTCAAGCTCTTAACAAACGATTATTAACGAATCTCAAATCGTGGTCGTGACTATCATGAAGTGATGTCATGCCCGATAAGAGGGTTAAGTTTCATTTTGCTAAAATTTATAAACATTAAATCTTAAAAAGAATTCAAGTTATAGTTTTCATCTATTATTCTATCCTATCTTACAAACCCTAGCAAGTAAGAATTTACTCGCTCATAGATATTAGTGTAGTAGAAGAAAGGTGGAAGAATACGGAACTCATAATTAAAATTAAAAATAAAAATGCAGAAAGTAAATATAGAAAGTATATGTGAAAAGTAATGCGAAAAGTAAAGTGCAGAAAGTAAATGCAAAAAGAATTAAAACAAAGAACTACCTTTATTGATCAACTATTGCATTAAAAAATTTCTCTATGAAAAAGTAAATTACATAAACCCTAGTTGCTCGCTAGATCTCTTTCTCTTGAATTGAAATTTTGAATTGAATGTTGAATAGTTTTGATGGACAGCCCTTGGTCTTTTTTATAGTCTCTGGAATTAGAAACCCTAGATTCCATATTGAAGTATGTGAAATTACGATCATAACCCTGAAATTTCAAATCCTACGGCTGCCATCAGACCGCGGAACCGCCGCCTATATCCCTATTTGACCATGGATCCGCCGCCATTTGGTGGATTTGGGCTTCCAATTTTTTCGTGGCTTTTCTTCTTGATATTTGGAGATCCTTCTGATAAAAAGATTTTGAAAATATTGCTCTTAGTCTCTGCCGTTACTAGATTCTTCAAATTGCTCCTAATATTCGGCATATTTGGTTTTGTAATCTGATTTGCTGTAGATCTCCTACTCACAGTTCAGACCTGAGCTGATATAATATAACACCTGCATAATATTTCAAATCATATTATTAGTAGCATTTGTTTTTATTTGAGATATTATTCTAACCAATTAAATGATATGATATCTTAAAAATATTGGATAGGAATATTTGATGTGATATGCATATTTTAATATGATTATTTTATTTAAATATTATATGCATATATTTTCCCTAATTATATTAATTATAAATTAAGAAATATATGATAATAATATTTTTACAAACAAACCCACATATATTCTTAATTTACAATTAACACCTTTTAGTAGTTAATAATAATAGGGAAAATAATCATACAAATATGCAATAAATTTGACTAATTAAAAACCGACGAAACATAGCGGTTATGTAGCCGAAATTTCATCGAAATTCGCACACTTAGTATTTTTTCTAGAACAAAACTGAAATAATAAATAAATAAAATAAAAATAAAAATAAATAAACCGACCTTAGTCTTCCTCTCGAGGGAGGAAGACGACCCTTACCACCCTCTTGCAAAAGGGGAGTCATCAGGGAAGCCGACCCTCGGATCACCTTTGGGGGGAGCCAGCCCTCGGCTCCCTCTTTTAGGGAAGCCGACCTTCAGCTTCCCCTAAAGGGGGGCCGAACTTGGCTCCCCACTAGGGGAGCCGACCTTCGGATCCCCTTTGGGGGGAGCCGGCCCTCGGCTCCCTCTTTTAGGGAAGCCGACCTTCAACTTCCCCTAAAAGGGAGCCAACCCTCGGCTTCACTTAGGGGGCCGACCCCGGGTGCTTCCCCGGAGGGGGCAACCGACCTAGTTTTCTTTAGGGAGGCACCCGTCCCGGGTATCCACCTGTTATCGACTTCCTTTTACTAAAAGAATAAATAAATAAAATAATAAAATATAAATAAACAAAAAAATGAATTAAACAAACCTGTATTTTCTTTTTCAAACACACACACACACACATCTCACATTGAGTTCGCATGATCGCAAAACCAGTTAATTGGAGATTCCCTCACCTCAAACCGACGGATAATTAATAGAAGCTTTGTTCTCAGATGCCGGAGATTAGAATTCCCACAATCAACAGACCCCTTCTTACCCTAAACAAGGGATCTGTATATGCCTGAAAAGAGAGCGCATCCATCACAGCGTGTGACGTAAAACACTCTATAGCCACATCACCTCATATTTTAAGTTAAATAGGGACCACTCCATATGGGGTCCACGTATGGGAGAAACAGTAATGTGTCAGGGTCGGGAGGCCTATTTTGGGGCCTCCTGAAGTCAGTAGGGAGTCTCGATAGCGGGAAGCCCCATATTGTGGCCTCCAGACAAACACTTTGAGGAAGCTCTTTTTAAACTTCCGACTGTTAGGTGGCTTGCTCTTTGGGCCTTATACTTCTCATAAAGTTTGTTTATCATGCTTTTCATATGTATGAGGTTTAGATGCTTTGTTAAAGTACCAAAACCCTGCTATTGTTCGAGTCTTATATGAACAATGGGGGAAACTCATTTAAATGAGTTATTTACATAAGAAATGAATAATGATGGATAACATCATTTTTCAGTGATTCTTACACATAGATTATGTTCAAAAGAAAACAAAGTTTTAAACCATGTTCCATAGGAGGAATATAGCATTTTACTGTCACATTCTAGAGATATGATTTTCATATCTTTAAGATGAATAGGGTTTCCCTTATTCAAAGGAGAACATAGTTTTTAAACCATTTTCTATGAAAAGAATGTGTTTTTTTATACTGCATTCCATTGAAGATATGCTTTTCATATCTCTAAGGTGAATAAGGTTTTCATTATTCACATGTTTTGTTTAAAGGACACGGGGGTTCTGATTCTATGTCCATGTTTTTGTATCTCAAGGAAATAGGGTTTTTTCCTATTTCTATATCTTATGCAGGGAAATAGGGTGGCCTATTTCCTATGTGCAGAACATAGGGTGGCCATGTTCTAGATTCTGTCAAAGGATTAAAAACATGCGATCTCATATTTTAGGTCTTCATAGAAATATAGAATTCCTTATATTTCTAGTCTTCGAGTTCCATGGCCATGGCTGCAAGAATTCTTCATTGGAGATGAAAAACTTTATAAGTTTTCATGGTCGGATCCTCTAATTTTTATTTAGAGGGGATGGAAAGAGTAACAGAGAGAGAAAAGCCCCAGGGGGTAAAGGAATGGGGTATCCCATTCTTATATCTCACCTTATTCCTTTTCTGATGTTCATTCTTCTTTTAGAATTTCAAGAGAAATTATGCTCTTTTTCTGCTAGGTGATTGATCCCTTTCTCTGTGGAGATATAGGAGTATTTATAACCCTCCATGGATGAAAGTAATGTATAACTACTCCCTGATTTTGGGGTGATTAGGTGGGATTCGAATCTTATCCCGAATCCCCTAAAAATAGACCAAACGGTCTATTTTCATAGGGGTCCCAACACAGCTTCATGTTTTGGGAAACTATATTTGGGGGGCTCTCGATAGCGCTTCATTGCACATGACACCCTATTTTAAGGACCTCTCGACATCGGGAGAGGGGGTCCTGACATTGGGAGGCTCCCAAAACACTTCATTTTTGAATTGTTTTAAATTGGGTGTTGACCTATGAATCTCATTCCCTTAGATTTTGATTATTTTATAAAAACTATATTTCAAAGATATTATATGTTACTAACCATACCGGATAAGTTAAAGCACTACAACAATAGAATTATAAAAGCAAGAGAATAATCAACACTTCAAATGACATCACAATAGTGATATGGATCGACACTGAGGACCAAATTGCAAGTTCAAAAGAAATATCGAAGAAGTCACATAACGGAGTATTCAAGACTTTTATTTTCTTTGAGTCTAGAGTTGATCTCCTTGGTTGGAATCTTTTTTCCAATCCGTATTTTCTATACCTTTTAATTAAAGTTTTTAAAAACCAAAAAAATCCTTTATAATTTTTTTAGAAATCCAAAGGGACATCTGTGTTTGATATATCAGACATCAGACGTCCCCCCAGACGTTCATAACAGTTATGAAATTTTAAAATTTTTGTTTTCAATTTGAAATTCAAATTTCTAACGGCTATAAACCGCCAATAATGATCCTAATTTTTAGGAGTAGTTATTCTAATTGCTCCAACTGCCCATTTCCAATTTTCTATATAAGAGACCCTTTTTCAAATGATTTTTAAAATCGATTCATTATTTATCTTTTTCATGATTTCAGGTTTTTATCGTTCTTTAATCCATTCGTGAAAACTCTTCCTAGAATCGAAAGATCTCTGATTTGTCGAAGAAGTTTTTGTTTTTAAATTTTTCTTAAAATCTTTTTAAAAAACTTCTTCGAATCGTTTTTAAATGTTCTTAATCTCCAAAACACAATCCATTATCTTCCTTGTATGAAACTTGATTTATCGTTTGAGATCAATAGGATTGTATAGTTGGTTTGTAAAGATTTGTTGAAAATCTTGTTTGTATGACCTAGTGAAGAAAGGTCTAAGTTCTTTACATTGTAAGGGTTTCGGACTTGAGCCTTGGAAAAAAGTCTAGGTGTTCACAGCCTGTAAGTGTAAAGATTTTAAGATCTGAGCATGGTAAAAGATTTGGATTTCTCCAACCATAAGGAGTCACTGAATAATGAAGTTGAATTTTGAGCAGGAGCTCTCAAAAGGAGATTAGTCATAGAGTTTATGAACCCTATTTAACAATTCTCTATGTCATTTACTTTTTTTCTACTATGTGTTTGTGAAATTGTTTTAATTTTATACTCTGATTTTTATTCCGCTGCAAAATTTCATGAATCCGTACAATTGCACTAAGTTTTTCATAAAGCCTTGTCTATCCCCTCCTAAGGCTGTTTTCAATTGGTATCAGAGCAGATTACTCTATTTTGAAGATTAACCTCTTGAGTATCTAATCTTATGGAAAACTACATGGAAGGACAATCCACTAACCGTCATTCTCTTTTCAATGGTACCAACTATCAATTCTGGAAAACTAAAATTAGAGTTTTCCTTCAATGTATAGATCTAGAAATCTTAGAAATCATTGAAAAACCCTTTGTCGCCCTACCACAAATCCATTATCTGATGTCGACAACGGATCAATGACATTAAATATCAAGGCAATGAATGCATTTAATTGTTCTTTGAATTCAGAAGAAACTCTCTGTGTCAAACATCAAATGAGATTTAGAATACTCTCCAGACTGCCCATGAAGGAACCAGTCAAGTTAAAGAGAGTAAGATCAATCGTCTCATGCACGAGTATGGGATGTTCCAAATAAGAGATGATAAGACTATTGACTCTGTGTATTTTAGATTCAACAATGTTATTACAGAACTCTTTAACCCAGGGAAGAAATTCGATGAGAAAGAAAAATGTTACAAATTGCTGAGATCCCTAACGATCTCTTGGCAACCCAAAATCACTGCTATTGAAGAAGCTAATGATATGACAACATCGACTGTCGACTCCCTAATAGGAAAGTTAATGACATACCAAATGCAACTAAGTGATCTAAAACAGAAGCAAGAGAAGGACACTAAAAAGAAAACTATCACACTAAAGGCATCGACTAGTAAGTCCAAATCTAAGGAAACATCTAGAGATGAAGAAAGCGACAATGAAAAAATTACCAACATTGCTAGACATGAAGTCCAGGAAATTCCCTCAGAAGAAAGATACACATAAATCTAATAAAATTTTAAATTCTAATAAAACTCTGTGTTGTTTTGAATGCAATAAGAAATATCATGTTAAGTCAGAGTGTCCTACGCTCAATAAGGATAAATGGAAGGTAAAGAAGGAATCAAAAAAGCGTTTATTTCAAACTATTTAGGATAATACGGATTCCAGCGACTCAGAAGCCGAAATAGTCGCAAACATGTGCTTCATGGCATAAGAAGATAAGGTAATCAATGATAACTTTGATTTAGAATCTTTTAGTAAAGAAGATTTAATAGATTTTTGTCATTTTCTTAAGGATAATTATGATAGGATTAATACTAAGTATAAAACATTAAAGTCAAACATATCCACTAAAAATGATTTAGAAATATCCACACAAAACACATTAAATGAAATTAAAATAGAAAATGAAAAATTAAATGAAAAATTAAAATCCATAACCTTAACAAATGTTAAGTTAATTGAAACTAATAATAAGTTAAATTTTGAAATCTTTAACTTAAAGAGGAAAGTATATTTAAAAGATGAAATGATTTTAAAGTTCACTAATAGTAAAGATAATTTAGATACAATGTTAGGACAATCAATAAAACGCTGTAAGAAAGAAGGTGTTGGTTTTAACAACTATGGTAGATGAGCTTTTCGAGTCTCCTGCCTTCATAATTTCTGACGAATTGAGTGTTTTGAATCCTGGTGCGCAACAGATTGACCTTGAAACTTTCAATCTTCCTTGTGAATCAGCCTATTCCACTAACATGGATATTGATTCTTTTCTTTCCGATGAGATCATCATCGATGAAAGTTTCGAAAATATTTTCTCCGAAGAACTTGCGTTCCTTAAAGACATGGATATTGTGATAAATCAATCTCCACCGGAAATTCGTATGCCTCCGTTTGAGGCCGAAGAAATTGAACCGACACCCCTTCTTCTTTTAGTCACGTACAAGACTAAGAATATTCCACCCATTCCTAATCATTCACATTCTCTTTTTCATTCATCATCACTTTTTTGTCTCCACCAACCGAGACGTAAAACCTTTCGATTATATCTTTTATCTTCTCCTCACTTCATCTCTTCTCGTTACTCTTATTTTTGTTTCTTCTACTCGAGCCATGATACAACCTTCATTCTTATACAGTCTCGAGTCATCTACACATACATCCGTTACACGATCTTTTACCAACCATGGTGTTACAATGATAAAAGATTTGAATGGTTAGTTTTAACTTTTGGTCTTTGTAAAGCTTTGTGTAGACCGATAATATTTACCCTCCTCTTATGTTAAATTTTAATACTTAGTAATGAAAACACCATTTTACTCAAGTTTGGGGGGAAAGAAAATATTTTGGCTTTTGAAAGAAAAGAAATTTTTGCACGATTGTGAGCCGAAAACAAGTTTGAGAGAAGATTTCACCGTCATTCACTCTTAACCACTTCTTTATACTATCTTATTGAACTGTTCCTCCTAGTCTTCAGGTTTTTTGAGCTTATAGGACAACATCAGTGATGACACTTCTGTAAACAAGTTTGGGGGGATGGTTTGTATATATTTACGCATCGTATGTAAATATTGCATTGCATAAATTTTTTTTTAGAAAATAAAAGTTAGAAAGTGAAAATACTTATGAAAGAAAGGAAGAGATTTAAGAAATACAAGAAAATTAGATGTTTTAAAACGAAGCTTGTAATACGTAGTCATGAGCTGTTGTCTCAAGGGTTAATAAGATGAAGGAATCACTAATCTGTGGATAGAAA
Source organism: Agapanthus africanus (assembly GCA_030015575.1). Lineage (NCBI taxonomy): Eukaryota > Viridiplantae > Streptophyta > Magnoliopsida > Asparagales > Amaryllidaceae > Agapanthus > Agapanthus africanus. The sequence continues at coordinate 425,873,940 of CM057347.1, read as the reverse complement.
TAAGTCTAAAATAGTCCCTATTCTTAAGTCCAAAATTTTGAATGTTGATACTCTACTATACGCACTTGCACACGTCCTGAAATTTGGGATAGTAGAGGATACCTTGAAATACTTTTATCTAGAAGTCTTAGTATGAGGGAAAAATATATAAATAAAATTATAAAACACATAAAAAATAGCAAAGAAAAATGAACACTGGTTTTGTAATTATTTAAGGCAGCATAAAAAAAAATATAGCGAGGGTGCCTTATTATCTAGTGCCTTAGACCAACTGGTTTGGGAGTCATTGCTTAGTCTTATGTGTTGCAAGACTAAGATATTGCTAATTACACCTTAAATAGTGAGCACATTCGGTATTCGGTTGGTTAGTACCTTAAGAAGTATTAACGGTCGCATGAAGAATGTGTGAACAAATCCATCTAAAACATTTACCGACTAAAAAGTATTAAGGAAGATGGATAAAGGGTATGATAGCTTGAATTGAATTCTCCAAATATAGGGATGTATTTTACACATACGTAGGGGTATATGATCGATGTTTGGAGGAGAGGTAGGGAGGAAAACTAAAGACGATATTTTATTGAAAGATGATGTGATTTCTGACATCTTCTCAAGACCATTAAGATAGAGCTCATGGCAACTAAAAATCTAGTCTAGTTTGAAACACTCATTTTCAAGTTTTTATTTTATATGTTTCTTATTTTTGTATGTAATTTTTATTTTCTTTCTTTTATTTTGGGATTTTGTGGGTGTAATCCACTGAAAACCCTTAGGAGACAACACTCCTCCTACTGGGGACACCTAGAGGTTTAAAGGCTTGTTGCACGAGCTAAGTGCAATCATGTTTCCTACGAAAGTGTATTATGTTTTTCTTTTTCTTTTTAATAAATAGTTTGCTCGGGATGATTAAAGATAAGTTTGGGGATATTTGATTAGTCAAAAATATTGCACATTTGTATGAACATTTTTCCTACTATTATTAATAACTAAAAGATGTTAATTGTAAATAAAGAACAAATGTGGGTTTATTTGTAAAAAGATTATCATCATATATTTCTTCATTTATAATTAATACAATTAGGGAAAATATATGCATATAATATTTAAATAAAATATTCATATTAAAATATGTATACCATGTCAAATATTCCTAATCATTATTATTAAGATATTATATCATATAAATGGTTGGAATAATATCTCAAAAATAGCAAATGCTTCTAATAAGATGATTTTGAGATATTGTGCAGGTATTAGCTTAGGTCTGAAATCTAAGTAGGAGATCTAAATCAAATCGAAGTATCAAACCGAATCTGCCAAATATTAGAAGCAAATCGAAAAATCTAGCAACGGTAAAGAGTAAGAGCAATATTTTCAGAATCTTTAAATCCAGAGGATCTCCAAATATCGAGATGAAAAACCAGATGAAGACTTCCCACGTGATTAAGGGTTCGGTGAATACTCTGAAAAAAATACCATGTCAAGAACCCACAAAGGGGCGGCAGATCCGCAGTCAAACATGGCTAAAGGCGGCGGTTCAACGGTCGATTCTGGGCCGTTGGATATGAAATTTCAGGGATATGATCGTAATGTTACATACTATAATATGGAATCTAGGGTTTCTAATTTCAGAGATAATATAAAGGACCGAGAGCTGTCTATCAAAAGAATTCAAGATCCCAAATTCAAAAGTTCAAATGAAGAGAGAGATCTACGAGCAAAACCAGGGTTCTTGTAATCAACTCTTTTAAGGAGAAATTTTGTAATACAATAGTTGATAAACAAAGATAATTTTTTTGTTTTAATTATTTTCGTATTTACTTTCCGCATTACATTTTCGCATTTACTTTCTGCATTACTTTTTCGCATTACTTTTCTGCATTACTTTTTTGCATTACATTCAGCATTACTTTTGGCACTTCTGATTTTAGTATGGTTTCATTCATCTTCCACCTCTATTTTAAATTGCTAATAACCATAAGCAAGTAATTTCTTGCTTGCTAGGATTTGTAGGATAGAGTAGAGTAATGGATAAAAAATCCCTTAATTTCTTTTGACATTTTAATGTTTATAAAGCTTAGCAAAATAAATATTAACTCTCTTATCGGGCACGCTATCAATTAATGATAGTCACGACCACGATTTGAGATTAGTTAATACTTGTTTTGGTAAGGACTTAAGATAAATAAAGATCAATGGAAGGATAAGGAACAGTAGTAGGAAACCCTAATTCCCTCCAAAAATCCTAATCCATATTCATCGCTATCTTTCTAGTTTTAAACACTTAAAAGATAAGAAGAATCATTTCTAAACTTTCATCGATTAACTACTAAGTCCTATAAACCCCACAAGCCTTTCTATTAGAAAATCTTCTAACCATCTTAATTTAAAACGATAAAAATCCCTCACTTTTCTTCTATCAACTCGTCTATCACGTTTCTCTGCGGATACTCGTACTCATCGCGGCTAGTTATTTGCGATACCGTCTTGATTGCGGTTATTTACAATACAACATACAACACCTTTTCGCAACCAATCAATGGGTAATGATAACAGGCAAAATCTCATTCTCTCCTAAGTACGCATACTTAAGATGAGACGGCAAAAGCTTGAATTCAAGTGTCGGCAGAGAGATTATAGAAGGTAGGATAAGGGGCCAATGCTTGAACTCGACAGACTCCATGAGGGTTCCATAGCTAGTGTAAGAGATTAAATCGGACGGCTCAACTAACTCATCCGAAAAGTTAAAAGATTCAAACTCTGGGGGTGACTCATTGATAGAAGGGTCCCATGAATCAACCTAATTAAGGAAAGTGAGCCCTTCATATTCCCTATCTGTGTAAGAAGCAGCAAGATCAAACAAGAACGCACTAGCGGTGTCAAGATCATTGTCGTTGAACAAAAATTCCTCAAATTCACAGCTGTCGGGAGCTATCTCATGGACGGAGCAAATATCTATCATATGAGCAGATGGTTTGGAGGGTTGACTCCACAACTTGAAAATGTTAAGTTCAATTGTCATTTTTCCAAAGGATAGGTTCATGGAACCATTTCAACAATTGATCACCGCATTTGAGGTTGTGAGAAATGATTGACCGAGAATCACCGGAATTTAGTTCCATGGATTCGCTATAGGCAGTGTATCTAAAACTATGAAGTCCACAAGAAATATATATTCCCCGACTTTAATCAACACATCCTCTAGCTCACCCCTAGGGTGGGTGATAGATCGATCGTCCATTTAGAGAGTACAGTGTGTGGGTTTCAACTCTCATATACCAAATTGTTCATACACAGAATATAGGATTAAGTTAACACTAGCACCAAGATCGAGAAGAGCGCGATTGATGTTTTTACCCCCAATAGTTATAGAAATTTTAGGACAACCGGAGTCCTTACGTTTCTTGGGAAAATTTTGGGTAAGAGCACCACTCAAATTACTCGCTAAAAAAACTTTTTTAGGTACCTGAGTTTTTCTTTTCTTAGTGCACAAGTCTTTAAGAATTTTTGCATAGGATGGGACTTATTGGATAGCATCTAAGAGAGGAATATTAATGTTAACTTGTTTAAACATTTTCACAACCTTCTTCATTTATGGACTTGGTTTGTTGGGCCTCAACCGGTTTGGAAAAAGAGCTTTATTAAAATGGGTTGGGTCCAACACTTGGGGAGAAGTTTGTGGAGATGGAATATATCACAAAACTGGAGTTGGGGTAGCATGAAAAGGGAATCCATTCAAGGAAGTGGATGGATAGTTCGAGCCCAGTGGCTATGATTAGTCCAAAAATTTGTAGTTTACCGTAATCAGAAACGGCGTCGCTTCGCAGCTAGCCGGTGAATACGGGTCGATCCGCAGGGATGGTTAATTTCTGATTTTGTGTTATAACGAGTTGATTCAAATCGTTGTTGGTTTTTTTTTTATCGATTGAGTTTAAGACGAATTTATGTGATGAGAAGGAACTCATTAGGGTTAGGTCGAAGGTAGGAGTGTTGAGATCAGTATGTTCACCTCTTTCAATGTCATGATTTAAGCTTTTAGGAAAGTCACAACAATCAATAGGAAAAGGGATTGGGATGATCGGGAAGAAACAAAGTTTCTTCCTCTAGATCCTTGTCCGTCTTTTCTCATTCATTGATGTGAGCTTCATGGACATCATATAAGTCCGGCCTTTTATACTACGGAACACCGTTACCTTATAGGTAGGGTGCCGTAGGGGGCGGATCGTATATGTGTGCATGAAGGTTTCGTTTAAAAATAAGTTGACATTGAAAGAGGTGAGAGACATCCGTCTCTCACTCACTCCCTTGTTCCTAACCCTAACGAGCGAGAATTTTTACTCGCACATTAGGGAATTATTGCAAAGAGACATTTTTATGTTTATGTTTTAAAGGTTAACTACTTGGTGCAATTAAGGAGGATTACACTAGAGCAAAAATTAAATAACTAGGGCAAGTAAAAGATTATGCTAAGGCAAGAATTAAATAAAACTAAAGACTTACAAGAAGAGATGATGCTCTGAATTCTTCAACAAATCTCACTTTTTATTGATTATAAAGAGGCATCCATTTTTAAGATCTAGATTACAATTTATAAGTAACTCGTGAAGCTAGGGTTACAGACTTTCGTAGACATGATTTTACTGATTTAACCCCTGAAAATCCCAACAATGAAACGACACACCGACACAAGAAGTCGGTGCCAACACGGGCACCATATGGCCGCGGTTCCGCGGCAAAGACATGCCTTTGGCCGCGGATCCGCGGCCATTTAGTGGGATTGGCCCACCAGTTTTCTGTGGTTGACTGATCCTCTCTTGGGCTCTCTTCTTTTACTGCTCTTTTCTCTGTTGGGCTTTCTAGTATTCTCCAGGTTCTCAGTGAATCTTGTAAGGATCTTTTCGACCGTTTCTCTTGACGTTCGTCTCGGCTTGAGTAGGATCCGTGTGCTGTTTGGTCAAAAATCCATTTCCTGTATCATTTTTGTCTTTTCACTGTAATTGCTTCAAAAGTCTGTATCCTGTATCATGTAACAAACGATCGTCAAAAGCACCTGTTTACTTATAAATTGCACAAAAAATGGGGCGTATGAATTGCAATATTATGATGTGAACAAATACCCCCAAACTTACCTTTTGCTCGTCCTCGAGCAAATTTATTAGTTTATTCTAACCTAGCCACATTTTCGCAGGGAAACGCGATTGCACTGAGCACGTGCAACAAGCCGTTAAACCTCTAGGTGTCCCTAGTAGGAGGAGTGTTGTCTCCTGAGGGTTTTCAGCGGATTACACCCACAAAATCCTATCAATTTGGTTTCTCAACTTTTGTTCTCCAATCAGGTTTTCTAACAAGGAAATCTATTATCGTTGACCCGCAAATTATCCACCCATATTCTTCACGCTTGCTCATTATTTAACTTAAGATTACACATATCCTGTAGAATTACCTAGCTTTCGGCATTTCTTAAGTTTTCCTTCTAGAGTTCCATCTCCACTTAGGAATTTCTATCAACTCTATTAAAGACACAAGTTCTATTCTTCATTCCTTTCTCTTATCTAAACTCTAATCACATATCCCCACGTGTGTGTAAATATCACCCCTACACTTGGAAATTCAAATCAAGCAATCATACTCCAGCCCATTGTCCAAAGCACTTGTGAGACTTCGCTTTCACATCCTTCATGCGATTGCTAATACTTCTTGAGGTACCAACAACCGATTACCAGATGCGTTAGCACTTTAAGGCGTACTTCCTAGTTTTGCAACACCCAAGGCTTTTAGCAGTGGCTCCCAAACCAGTTGGTCTAAGGCACTAGGTGATGAAGCACCCTCGCTAAATATTTTTCTATTTTTTACAGCCTTAAGTAATCACAAAAACCAGTGTCCATTTTTTTTTTCTTTATTCATTTTTTTTCTTTTTATTTTCATTGTGCTAAGGACTTTAGACAAGAGTATTTCAAGGTTTCTTCTACTAATCCAAGTTTCAAGGCGCGTGTTTGTGCATTTTGTAGGGTATATGTTTTCAGAATCTAGACTTAAGCTAGGAATTATTTTTCAAACTTATACTCTAATAAAAGTTTTAATACTTTTCCTTCGTTTCGACTTAGCCCAAGAACTGAACCCAAGATTTGCCTATTTCTAAATAGCCTACAAAGACATATGCTTTCCACAGTTAAACTTTAAGGAAGGTTATTTTTAGGGTTTTTAATTTGCTAAGTCTAAGATTTAGTTTTTCCTAGCCAGTTAACCTATTTATCAAACTCAAGTCAATTAACCAGAATTGAATACATCAATTTTTTTTTACTTTTTTGAAATTTTTCAATTTTTTATGGGTTTTACTGTTTTCTAATTTTTTTTATTTTTAAAATTTGCAAATTTTTTTAATGATTTTTTTATAAAAATGCAATGCAGAAATTAAATATGCAAAAGGAAAACAAAGATATATACAATATGCAATGCAAGGATAACTATATACATCACCTCTAATACCCCCAAACTTGAACCAAGCAGTGCCCTCACTGCCCGGCCCCACGTCGCGCTCGTGAGCGTGACCGTGATCTCTCCCCCCTAGCCAACAGTGTTTGTATCCCCCTCTCAATCTCCGTCAACCGACGGTCGTGTTCTCGTGCCGTTTCCCGAAACTCATCCCGCAAAGCGTCTAATCTCCTCACTGTTCTTCTCATTAAACGCGCATGTTCTTGGGGAGTTAGTTCTTCCCCGCTCGAAGTTGAGCTCGAGCTGGGGGTGTGTGCAGGTATGTTTTCTCCCGGCTCAGTCCGTGTCCAAATATCCGTCAGTCTAGAGTAAGACGACGAGACACCCTCTAAAAGTGGTCGAACTGCGGTACCTTCTGTCAAATAAGAGTCAAATTCTTCGGCCGGGAGGAAATAACGGCAGAGTTGGGTCACGAGCATGGGACATGGATATACACTCCCTCATTTACCCGAACCTATGGAGTGTAGCAAAACTGTGCACATGTCGAATCTAGGGTTTTTCGTCATTAAAGTATGAACGACATGTAAGGAAGGGGTGAAAAAGGTTGTGTTGTGAGAACTTCCAAAAATATTGTTTTGTGCCCACCGGCACACAGTTAAAACATTTGCGAAGAGGGTCCGTGCTTGGATCCCCTTGCGCGGTTCTCGCGCACAGTCATTACCCATTAAAGGAATATAGTCTTCAAAGCGAAGGGGTTGTTCGTGTGCCGGTACACGTGGTATTAGTGTCACCTCGTGTATCATCTCCCTATCAATGCGAATTTCATTATTTCCCCAAATCAGTTTAATATAACCTAAGTTGTCTAGGCTATTTTCTTCCATTGACTCATAAAATCGGGTAACTAAGCTAGGGACGGCAAATGCAGATCCATGGTTATAGAGGAGGAAATTCCATCCCCTTTGTGCAATTTCGTGTGGAAAGTATGATCCATAGATCTCGTGTGCAAACACCGGTGAAAAATCTCTCTCGTACTGCATTTTGTGGGCCATTTTAAATTTACAGAGAAAGTTCTATGAAGAAACAGAGATAAAGGGTTCAGGTTTACCTCCCCTGAAAATTTCAGGGGGTGAAGAGGCAGATCGGCGGCGGTTGCGCGGCGGGAGACGGCAGGCGCGGCGGTTGCGCGGCGGGCTGGTGGCGGCGCGTCTCGAGATTTCTGCAGAGGACAGGAGCGGCGCCTAGGGTTTTTATGAGGGGAAAATGTTTTAGGGTAAACAGAGGAAAGGGCTCGGTTCCATTATATAGGGTTTAGAAAGGGATATTTACACAAAACACCCTATAAGATGAGGGTTTTATTTGTAAAAACAGCTTGTAATCTGCAAATTTGTAATTTGGTCCAAAAAATATTAAACCCCCCCCCATTTTTTTATTTTTATTTTTTTATTTTTATTTTTATTTTTATGGTATTTGGAAATATATATATGAATGATACACACACACCCCCAAACTTATCTGAAATAGTGTCACTGGAAAACAAAGTTTGGGGATGAAAACAGAGGAAAATCAATCGGTGTAAATCGGCTCCTGCAAAAACAAGAGCTCCTCCGAAGGATCCGCAGTGAAGAACGGTTTTAGTCGATGCCCATTTACCTTAAATAAGGTACCGTCTTCAGGGTTCTCAAGATCAACCGCACCGTGCGGATAAACGGTGCGGACCACAAAAGGTCCTCTCCATCTGGACCTGAGCTTACCAGGATGCAAGTGTAACCGAGTGTCATAAAGTAGAACCTGTTGACCAGGTTCAAAAGTTTTTCGTAAAAGGTGTTTATCGTGGAACACCTTAGCTCGGTTTTTAGCAGTTATGGCATTGTCATATGCCTCATCCCTTAGCTCCTCCAACTCATTCAGTTGCAACTTTCTGTTGCTGCCCGCATCTCCTAAAGACAAATTTAGCTCTTTGATAGCCCAGAAAGCTTTGTGCTCGATCTCCACTGGGAGGTGGCAAGCCTTCCCGTACACAAGCCGGTAAGGAGACATACCCAGATCGGTTTTATATGCAGTACGGAAAGCCCATAGTGCATCTATCAATTTAAGCGACCAATCCTTACGGTTTTTGGAAACCGTTTTCTCCAAAATTTGCTTTATCTGCCGATTTGAAACCTCGGCTTGCCCACATGTTTGGGGGTGATATGGCGTTGACAATTTGTGGGTGATAGAGTATTTACGCATTAAGGACTCGAAAGTCCTATTGCAGAAGTGAGAACCATTATCACTTATTATCGCTCGAGGGTGCCCGAATCGAGAAAATATGTGTTCTTTAAGGAATCGAACGACAACTTTATTATCGTTCGTTCGACTGGGCACAGCTTCGACCCACTTAGAAACGTAGTCAACCGCCAACAGAATATACACATTTCCAAAAGAGTTAGGAAATGGTCCCATAAAATCTATACCCCAAACATCAAAAATGTCCACTACCAAAATGGGTTGGAGTGGCATTTCGTTTCTCCGCGAAATCCGGCCCAAATGTTGGCACCGGGAGCAAGTTTTGCAGTATTCAAATGAATCCTTGAAGAGTCGTGGCCAATAGAAACCACACTGCAAAACTTTTTCGGCTGTCTTCTTTGGGCCAAAGTGCCCGCCACATGCTTGATCGTGGCAGAAAGACAGCACGCTCTTGACCTCACTCTCAGGCACACACCGACGAATGATTTGGTCGGAACAGTATTTGAAAAGATAGGGTTCATCCCAGTAAAAATGCTTTACTTGGGACAAAAATCGAAGCTTATCTTGTTTCGACCAATCATTAGGAATAAGGCCGGTGGCTAAATAATTTACAATATCGGCGAACCATGGTTCGCAAGAAACGGTCAAGAGCTGCTCGTCGGGAAAAACGTCAGAGATTGGAAGATCGAGCGTGGGCGAAGAAGGAAGTCGTGATAGGTGATCAGCTACTACGTTTTCACATCCCTTTTTGTCCTTAATGACAAGGTCAAATTCTTGCAATAAAAGGATCCAACGTATTAGCTTAGACTTAGCATCCTTCTTCGCAAAGAGGTGGCGAAGAGCCGAATGATCAGTATAAACAACGACTGGAGAGCCGATTAAATAAGGCCGAAATTTCTCGAGTGCAAACACAACAGCTAAAAATTCTTTCTCTGTTGTTGTGTAATTAAGTTGGGCCTCATTTAGTGTTCGGCTGGCATAATAAATCACGTGCGGCATCTTATTAATGTGCTGTCCAAGAACAGCTCCAATTGCAAAGTCTGATGCGTCGCACATGATTTCAAAAGGGTGCGTCCAGTCGGGAGATGAGAGGATGGGAGCAGTGATGAGTGAATGTTTTAAAGACTCAAATGCTTCAGTGCATGTGGAGTCAAAAGCGAAGGTCGTGTCCTTGGCCAGTAAAAGGGTCAAGGGTCTAGCAATCTTGCTAAAGTCCTTGATAAACCGTCTGTAAAAACCGGCGTGGCCAAGGAAGGCTCTAATATCTTTGACGCATTTTGGGGGAGGTAGGTTAGAAATCACTTCGATTTTAGCCCTGTCTACCTCGATGCCGTTTTGAGAGATAACATGTCCTAAGACAATGCCCTCTCGTACCATGAAATGGCACTTTTCCCAATTTAATGTTAGGTTCTTATCCCTGCAGCGGGTAAGAACAGCGTCAAGATGGCGTAAACACTCGTCGAAGGAGTCGCCAAAGATGGAGAAATCGTCCATAAAAATCTCCAAGAACTTTTCGACCATGTCTGAAAAGATCCCCATCATACACCGCTGAAATGTAGCGGGAGCGTTGCATAACCCGAAGGGCATGCGACGATAAGCAAAGGTGCCAAAGGGACAAGTAAAGGTTGTCTTGTCTTGGTCCTCTTTGGCGATGGGGACTTGATTATAACCGGAATAGCCATCGAGAAAGCAATAGAATTCGTGCCCTGCCAATCGCTCGAGCATTTGGTCAATGAAAGGTAAAGGAAAGTGGTCTTTCCTTGTAGCGGCATTGAGTTTCCTATAGTCTATGCAGACTCGCCACCCAGTTTGGGTGCGAGTGGGAATCAACTCATTTGCCTCGTTTGCAATGACCGTAATGCCCGATTTCTTAGGCACGACATGGATTGGGCTAACCCATTGGCTATCCGAGATAGGGTAAATGATACCGCTATCCAGACATTTGACAATTTCCTTCTTAACCGCCTCTTTCATGATGGGGTTGAGGCGCCTTTGTGGATCTCGTGCTGGCTTGGCATCATCCATTAAGTGTATATGATGTTCGACTATGAGGGGACTAATCCCCTTTATGTCCGCCATAGACCAGCCGAAAGCTTGCCGATTATTAAGTAAGACCGTCAAGAGAGCCTTCTCTTGCTCAAGAGCTAGAGAAGTTGATATAATGACAGGTAAGGTCTCATTATCACCTAGATATGCATATTTTAGGTGTGTCGGCAAAAGCTTTAATTCGAGTTTAGGAGGTGAAACAATAGATGGTAGCAAAGGGGTAGTTGTTTCAAACTCGAATGATTCCATCAAAGGTTCGTACCGAGTGTACGCAACAGTGTCGGATGGTTCTATTAACTCATCCGAAAAAGCAAAAGACTCCAAATCAGGTGATGAGTCTTCGAAGTCGTCGACGAACGTAAAACATTCAAAATCATTATCCGCCGCGAAAACTGAGTCGGATTCTAGGAGGAACGCACTAGTGGCGTTAACATTGCTGTGGTCGAATAAAAAATTCTCGAACTCACAGTCCTCCTCCGCGATCTCATTGATCGAACAAACGTCTAGTACGCTAGCATTGGGCTCAGCAGGCTGACTTCCTAACTTGAAAATATTGAGCTCAATTGTCATATTGCCGAAAGATAAGTTCATTGAACCGTTACGACAATTGATAACTGCGTTGGAAGTAGCCAAAAATGGTCGACCTAGTATAACCGGAATTTGGTTCCGGGGGTTCGCAACAGGTTGTGTATCCATCACTATAAAGTCTACGGGGAAAATGAAATCCCCTACTCTTATTAACACATCCTCGAGCTCTCCCCTAGGATGAGTGATCGACCGGTCGGCCATTTGGAGAGTACAGTGAGTGGGCTTAAGCTCTCCAACGCCCAATTGCTCGTACACAGAATAGGGTAGCAAATTGACGCTCGCACCAAGATCCAATAGTGCTCTATTGATGTTCTTGTCCCCAATTGTTATCGAAATGGTAGGACACCCGGGGTCCTTTTGTTTTGGGGGAAGGGAATTTACAAGAGCATCACTAATAGCACTGGCCACAAAAACTTTCTTTGGCACTTGCGACTTCCTCTTTTTGGTGCACAAGTCCTTTAAAATTTTGGCATATGAAGGAACTTGCTGAACTGCATCCAAGAGAGGGATGTTTATGCTAACCTGTTTAAACAGCTCGACAATCTTCTCCATTTGAGGAGTTGGTTTATTGGATCTCAACCTATTAGGAAAAGGAACATTTTGAAAAGTGGTTGAGTCCAACTTGTGTGGATCAGATTGTCGAGTTGGAACGGTACCTCGTGTAGATGTGTTCGTGTCGTGAGAATTAGGTCCGTTCAAGCTAGAAGAGGTAGAGCCATGTGAAGGGTGGAGAATAGGCTCTACAGAAGAAGAAGATGGTGAAGAAGAAGAAGAAGAAGAAGAAGAAGAAGAAGAAGTAGTCCCACCGGCAGGGGTGTCATTGTTAATGCCCACACTGTTCCGCAACACTTTTCCCGATCTCAATGTGGTCACCGCATTCACATTATGATTTTGCTGATTTTGGGCAGCATGTGCGTGACCGGGGTTGGGCAACGGTTGAGACGGGAGTTTTCCTTTTTCGCGCTCGCTCAAAGCTGCATTAAGTTGTGCAATTTGTGCCTCAATAGATTTGATACTCTGATCGTGGGAGGCACTGTTTTGCACTAAAGATTGAATAGAAGTCTCAAGTCTTGCTGTAGACTGTGTAGATTGCTTAAGGAATGCATCTAGACTTCTCTCGAGCGAGCTAACCTTATCATTATTAGGTTGAACATAATTGTTTGGCTGGTAAGCATTGTTCGGCACAAAATTGTTCACCTGATTAGGGTAAGGTTGTTGTTGAAATTGTTGCGGTTGATATTGAGTTTGCGAGGGTGCTTGTTGTTGTTGTGGAGGAGGAGGTCTTTGAAAATTATTATTATTTCCTTGGAATTGTTGATTTTGGTTCCAAGCGAAATTTGGGTGACTCCTCCACCCCGGATTATACGTCGAAGAGTACGGATCGTTCCTTTGTCGTTGCTGAAATGCAGCATTGACTTGATCCTGTCCTTGAGTGGATGCATTATAAGGACACTCTTCAGTTAAGTGCGATGGATCCGCACAACAAGCACAGACAGTTCGTGGGGGCATAGCAGGGGCAGGAGAAGACGACGAGATTTTGGTCTCGATCGCTTCTAGCTTTTTCGTAAGAGCGGCCATCTCGGCCTTCATAGCAATCGACATCTCTATTTGATGTATGCCCGCCCTAGATTGACCACTAGAAGTTGATGTGGTCTTGGTGCTCTCCCACTGTATTGTCTGCTCACTAAGATCCTCAAGAAACTGCCACGCCTCATCATTAGACTTAGAGAGAAAATGACCTTGACAGATGGTTTCTAGCAACTGCTTCGTTGCCGAGTTCAATCCCTCATATAATGTTTGGCAAAGTTGCCAACTTTCTATCCCATGGTGAGGGCATTGAACTAGTAGGTCTTTAAATCTCTCGAAGCACTTCCAGAATGGTTCAGAGGGAAGTTGTGAAAATTGAATTATTTCATTTCGAATTCTGGCAGTTTTATGGTGAGGATAGAACTTTTTCAGAAAAGCCTTCACAAACTCATCCTAATTTCTTATGGAATGTGACGCGGTGCTATATAGCCACTTCTCGGCTAGGTCACATAAGGTGAAAGGAATGACCCTTAGCCTTATAGCATCGTCACTTAATTGGGTTGTCTTCATCATGCTGCAAACGTTTTGGAATTTATTAATGAAAATATATGCATCTTCGGATTCCAAACCATGAAACTTAGGCAGCATATTGATGAAGTGTGGTTTTATTTCAAAATTATCCCCATTCGCCGGTGGGGGTGAAAGACAAGTGGGTAAAGAAGTGCGAACGGGGTAGAAGAGATCCTGGAGCGCAACTCGTGCGGGCGCTACAACAGGCGGTAGATTCGGGTTATTCGCACCTGGCGGAGGTGGAATCATTCCCGTCGGTAAGGTATCGTTGGGGTTGAATCCCGACATACCTTCGAATGAAGAAATTGAATGTGGAGGTAAGGAAGTGGACGGAAGATCGACGAAGGGTTCGTCGAAGGGTTCGTTGGTCGGTATCAACGAAACGCGGACTAATCGGGCGTTAGTATCCCTAGTCCAAAATGACATACACTAAAGGGTAGTGCAGTCAGAAAAAAGAGAAAAACAGAAAGTGGGGGTAAGATAACGTCAGTGAGAAGAAGTGGTGGAAGTGAGGTTTCAAGTTTCTTTAGCGGCAAGTTGCAAGTTTTTTTTAAAAGATTTTATTTATTTTTTATTTGTGAATTTTTGCAAGGAAGTTTTTTGAAAACGGACTCGTGACACAAAAAGTATCAACCACACATGCACAATCAGGCCTAGATCCAGGGTCGCCTAGGTCTACTAGACAGCTCCTAACTAGGGCTAGAAATAGACCTCAAACCGCCTCTTCACGGACAAATACGGCCAGGTAAGTGGAAAGGAACCACCACTACAGTGGGCCTAATTAAAAACCACTAGCCTAGACACCGCAATGTCGGTTAGGATAAACGGCCGATGCCTACCCTAGTCCTTTTCCTACTGAGCTCGCTGTCCTTAGGTCTGAGTCTAATCTTTTTTAATTAAAGGTGGTCGATGCAAAATGCTTATGTGTTTTCTGGGGTCCTGGGAAGGGTGATGAAATCCCCACCCAATCTGAGTTTGGTCAAATAGCCCCTTAAGTCCGATTAAAATATGCAAAACAACAATTCACTTGCAATCAATTTTTTAGTGCGGCGCAAAGAAACCTGCAGAAATCTGTTATTTAGAAGGGGGAGAAAGACTCTTTACGCAAAGAACCCTGCAGAAAATTTTTAACAGTGGATATATGGAGGTTGCAGAGGGGAAGAAAAGAGAGCAAACCCTGTAAAAATTATGTGCTGACGTGTCAGTAGAAGCGCGGATCCGCGGTCTGGGGCCTCCTACTGCGGCGGAAACGCGGTTGAGTAGAGGGATCAGCCTCTGGAAAAATTTCTGGCCCTCTGTACTTTCAAGTCCTCTCTGTTTTTATGCCTCCTTTTCTGTTTTGACCTTCTTTAAAACTCCAGATCCAAAATTCCTTGTCGTTCCTGCAAGATTCAAACGGGAAACCCTTCAAACAGATAAAGATAATGAAAAGAATTTTTTTTTTTTTTTATATATTTTGTATTTTCAGATTTTTATAATTTTAAAATTTTATATCAACCCGAAATCCTACAAAAAGAGAAAATTACGCCATCCCCGGCAACGGCGCCATTTGATTAGTCCAAAAATTTGTAGTTTACCGTAATCAGAAACGGCGTCGCTTCGCAGCTAGCCGGTGAATACGGGTCGATCCGCAGGGATGGTTAATTTCTGATTTTGTGTTATAACGAGTTGATTCAAATCGTTGTTGGTTTTTTTTTTATCGATTGAGTTTAAGACGAATTTATGTGATGAGAAGGAACTCATTAGGGTTAGGTCGAAGGTAGGAGTGTTGAGATCAGTATGTTCACCTCTTTCAATGTCATGATTTAAGCTTTTAGGAAAGTCACAACAATCAATAGGAAAAGGGATTGGGATGATCGGGAAGAAACAAAGTTTCTTCCTCTAGATCCTTGTCCGTCTTTTCTCATTCATTGATGTGAGCTTCATGGACATCATATAAGTCCGGCCTTTTATACTACGGAACACCGTTACCTTATAGGTAGGGTGCCGTAGGGGGCGGATCGTATATGTGTGCATGAAGGTTTCGTTTAAAAATAAGTTGACATTGAAAGAGGTGAGAGACATCCGTCTCTCACTCACTCCCTTGTTCCTAACCCTAACGAGCGAGAATTTTTACTCGCACATTAGGGAATTATTGCAAAGAGACATTTTTATGTTTATGTTTTAAAGGTTAACTACTTGGTGCAATTAAGGAGGATTACACTAGAGCAAAAATTAAATAACTAGGGCAAGTAAAAGATTATGCTAAGGCAAGAATTAAATAAAACTAAAGACTTACAAGAAGAGATGATGCTCTGAATTCTTCAACAAATCTCACTTTTTATTGATTATAAAGAGGCATCCATTTTTAAGATCTAGATTACAATTTATAAGTAACTCGTGAAGCTAGGGTTACAGACTTTCGTAGACATGATTTTACTGATTTAACCCCTGAAAATCCCAACAATGAAACGACACACCGACACAAGAAGTCGGTGCCAACACGGGCACCATATGGCCGCGGTTCCGCGGCAAAGACATGCCTTTGGCCGCGGATCCGCGGCCATTTAGTGGGATTGGCCCACCAGTTTTCTGTGGTTGACTGATCCTCTCTTGGGCTCTCTTCTTTTACTGCTCTTTTCTCTGTTGGGCTTTCTAGTATTCTCCAGGTTCTCAGTGAATCTTGTAAGGATCTTTTCGACCGTTTCTCTTGACGTTCGTCTCGGCTTGAGTAGGATCCGTGTGCTGTTTGGTCAAAAATCCATTTCCTGTATCATTTTTGTCTTTTCACTGTAATTGCTTCAAAAGTCTGTATCCTGTATCATGTAACAAACGATCGTCAAAAGCACCTGTTTACTTATAAATTGCACAAAAAATGGGGCGTATGAATTGCAATATTATGATGTGAACAGGCTAACGGAGAATGGGCTTGGAAGAAAATGATTGATTAGAAGAAGTAGTAGTGGTGGTAGCCGGGGTGTCATCGTTGTCATCAACTTGTTCTCTAACATGATTATTCAGCATTCTTCCTGATCTCAATATAGTTACGACACTCACATTATGATTTTGTTGGTTAAGAGTAGCGCTATCATTTTGTGGGTGGCCGGGTTTGGTAGAAGTTGAGAAGGAAGTTTCCCTTTCTCTCTTTCACTCATTGCTGCGTTCAATTTTACAATTTGTGCTTTGATTAATTTGATGCTTTCATCATGGGACATTGTGTTGTACTAACGATTTGATAGAAGAAGTTAGACTAGCCGACGTTTGAGCGGATTGTTTAATGAAGGCTTCTAAGCTTCTCTCGAGTGCAGAGACTTTGTCGGTGCCAACAGGAGGAACATTGTTTTGTGGTTGGAAAGAATTGTTATAAGGAGCAAAGTTGTTGGCTGGATTTTGGAATTGTTGCGGTTGAAAGGGCTGTTGAATTTGTTATGGTGGTGGTTGTTGTTGCTATGAAGGAAGCCTTTGATAGTTGTTTTGATTTTGGAACTGATTTTGATTTTGGTTTTGGTTCCAAGCAAAATTAGGATGATTCCTTCATCCCGGGTTATATGTGGACAAATAAGGATCATTTCTAGGTCGTTGCTGAAAAACAGTATTAGTTTGTTCTTGATCTTGAGACGGAGGATTCAAAGGACATCCTTCAGTCAAATGTAATGGGTCAAAACAACTACCACACATGGTTTTGGGGAGAGAAACTTGGTTTAGGGAGGCTGAAGAGAATTTGTTCTAAATAGTTTCGAGTTTCTTTTGCATCGCAGTCATTTCGTTTTTCATTGAGATGGAATCGTCGAGCTGATGGATACTTGCCCTAGATGAAGTTGAAGATGATGTCATCGGTCTTGTACTCTCGCACTATAGTGTTTGCTCGGCGAGATCTTCAAGAAATTTCCACGCCTCCTCATCGGATTTTAACATAAAATGACATTGAAAAATGGTTTCTAGCATTTATTTTGTCGCTGGATTAACGCCCTCATGCATAATTTGGAAAAGTTGTCACTTTTCGAATCTCTGATGAAGGTATCAGACAAGGAGATTTTTGAACTTTTCAAAGCATTTCCAAAAGGGTTTGGTGGGAAGTTGAGCAAACTGGTTGATCTCGCTCCTAATGTGGGCAGTCTTATGATTATGATAGAATTTTTTAAGGAATGCCTTAACAAATTCATCCCAACTGGTGATGGAATATGAGGAGGTGCTATAAAGCCACTTCTCCACGAGATCGCATAATGTAAATGGGAGAATACGTAATCTTATAGCATCCCCAGACAGTTGGGTGGTGCTCATCATTGCACATACGTTTTGAAATTTAGTGATAAAAACGTAGGCATCCTCAGATTCAAGCTCGTGAAATTTAGGCAACAAGTTGATGAAGTGGTGTTTAATTTTGAAGTTATCCCCATTGGCTGGTGGAAGAAATAGACACGTAGGAAGGGGTCCATGTGTGGGGTAGTATCGATCTTGGAGAGCGATGCGTGAGACGTTTGTGTAGGAGGTAGGATTTGTGCACCAAGAGGTGGTGGCATCGTGAGAGTGTTTACGTTAAAACCCGGTGGAGGTCCGTCCATCTCGAGAGACATGGTAGGTGAAGGAAAAGAAGAAAGTGAAGAAGTATCGAACTCGGAGTCGATAGCGAAAACGCGGACTAGACAGACGGTAGAATCCCGTGTCCAATCGAACATGCACTAAGAGAGTTTAGTGCACATGGCAGCGTTTGAGAAAGTGGGAGAAAGATTTTTAGAATACTTTGCTTTGGAAAAATGATGGACGCAAGACTTGACTCAACCAATCACAAAAAGATGCACAAACAGTCCCTAGAGCTAGGGTCGTCTAGATCAAATTACTAGACCGCTCCTAGACTTCCAAAGGACAAGATGCAGGATAAATGCTCTATCACCTCCTTATCTTTCTTGCAGCCAGGTAAGTGCGAGGTATCCGCTATGCGATTCACCGAAATAGCGGGCCTAATTAAATAAAACACTTGTCTTAGATACACTTACCTTAAACACTACAAGAAAGATGCGGATAAGTAACAGTTTGCCCATGACCCTCCTCTGTCCTAATTGAGCACAATTGTCCTTAGAGACTTGGTTTAGATATTTTTTATTAATATAAGGTGATGCGTATACTCGTTTGTGATTTTTGGGGCTTAGGAAAGGTAATGAACTCCCCATCTAATCTGAATTTGGATTTCTTGCCCCTTAATATCAATTTAAATCATGCAACGCAAAAACACACAAAAATATAAAACATGCAAAATATATATATATATATATATATATATATATATATATATATATATATATTATTTTTAGCGCTGTTTGCAAAGAATTCTGCAAGTAGAAACAGTTTATTGGAGCTTCAAAGGGGGTGAAAGGAAGAAAAGAAGTTACTAAAAAAAATTTGGAAAGGAGATACTACGAAAGCGCCAAATTTACTCTTCTGCTGCGGTTCCGCCACCTCCTTTGGGCCAAACTGCCCAATTCTTTGGCACTGAACTCCTAATCTTCTGCTTTCCTGGTTCAGGCAATTGTATTCACCGTAGGCTCACCCAGATACTCTAGATTTCCTGTACAACTCGAACAAACATCATATATCATATCAAGATGTGGTTTAACATTTTTTAATGGCTATGGAAATAGAATACAAAATTCTAAACAAAATAAAAACCCAAGAATAGGAAACCCTAGATGCCTCTCTGTTGGGTGCTCTTACTGCTATTTATAGGTCTTGAAATCTGAAACCCTAGCGTCGAAGTCGTTGTACACGAAAAGACGAAACTGCCCCCGAAACCCTAACTTGTGCGGCGTTAAAGGGGCAGCGGATCCACGGTCATTTGATGGGTTTGGCGGCAGTTCCACGGTCTGGAAATGGGTTTGGGCTTCCAAACTTTTTGTGTTGCGTTCTCGCTATTTAAGATGGTCTCTGAGCACATAATATCTCATTTTTTCTGACACTGAAATTTGTAGGGTTGACTAAGTTGACTTTGATTTTAACTGGATCGGTCCAGTTTTACCTCTAAAGTCTGTCACTCGTTCCGAACCTGTTTCCTGCACATATGTAGCAAACTTGGATTAAAAGCACCAATTTTATAGGCAATATTATAAAGAATGGATGGTATTAAAATGCAATTTTATGATGTAAACATGCATGCTCACCGGCCACTCTTGAAGCGTTTCTTAGACACATACCCGAGGGTACCAATGAGGATGAATGGGACTAAGAGGAGGAGATAGAAGAATGTATGGAAAGCTGCCACATGGTCTCTCGTTCTTCCATATATGACGAAAATGCTCCAGCTGCGTCCGAAAGCGATTCAGACAAATAGGGGGATGAATCAATGCCAGAGGCTCCAAGATTGCCTCATGATGACTTAATTGAAAAGTTCTTAAGTAGGGCTTTTCAAGCAAGTAAAGAAAACCGAAGGCGTGAAATGGCCATATATTAAAAATTCAGATAGTAGCGTCTAAACAGGCAATCCGCGGAAGAGGAAAATTATGTAACTCCACAATCAAAGCAAAATATATTGCCGAAGAAGAAAAGCTAGGTCGAGACCGAGAAGCAATTCACTAAGGCCTTATCGAAAGGGATGAAGCTACCGCCCGTGAAGATATATACCCCAGGGGTTGTTGATTTTGAAGGTGGAGAAGAGCACCCAAAATATTGTCTCTACCACCGGAGAGTCTGTAACCGCATTGACGAATGTAGAGCGTTTGAGAAATAGTGGAAAAAATATATCCCCTACAAAAGGCATTTAAAAAGGGAGAAGCGGAAGGCCAAGGCTCGCCCGCTCCAACATGATAGTTCCGAAGAAGACAGCCGGGCAATGTCGGTCACCGAAAGCTGTTTATGACCAAGGATCGGTTTTCAGAAGAAGGGTGTTCAACAGTACCAACTTTTGTAAGTGACTCGAAAGACGAAATCCCCGTCAACCTCCCCTACGTGAACTCCTCATCAGGGGAAGAAGGAAAGGCAAAAGACTGATGCAATATCCGTATGTGGAAGCGCACCCTTCCCAAGAAAAACCTTAGACATGTAAGCAAGAATCTAAAGAATTAAGATAAGGGTAAAGGGAAAATGCCCAAAGAGATTGTTCTAGATGAAGAAGTGGCCAAAGATCTCGCCTCTAAGGACCCACCCAAGAAGAGTAAGGTAGACTACAATGTTTTGGCCCATCTGAAGAAACAACCTTCACATATGAGTATATACGATATTCTACTCTTGTCAAAGGAACTTTGAAAATCCTTAATCAAAGCCTTAGAAGAGCCTGATCGATTCCAAGCTTTCTTTGCCGAGGAAGCAATGAAGGCTAAACTGGCAGAAGTATACACGGCCGATATCACCTTCAGTGAAGAAAATCTTCTCTTAGGGATGTTCGAGCATAATCGACCGCTTTACGTGGCTAGATACTACAATGATAAGAGTATAAATAAGATCCTCATTGATAACGACTTTGCGGTTAACCTTTTGAATGTAAAGGTGCTCAAGCAGAGCTGTCTATGGATGTTCGATATCTCGGCCGTGAAAAGATCACCATCTCCGGATTTGACTCGCAGTATTCAAAAATGCTTGGGTCCATAGTATTGACATTGCGCTTCGGAAAACTCGTCATAGACGTAAAAAGTTCCATGTTATTGAAGGCAAAACCTATTATAGAGCTTTACTCGGTAAACCTTGGCTATACGAGCATGGCATCATCCCTTCTACACAACATCGATGTATGAAGTATTTTAAGGATGGCAAAGAGCACACTGTCACAGGGGAGCTCAACCCCTTCTCCGTGAATGAAGTACGGAAATATGAAGATGCCAAGTACTTCCTATCGGACTTCGAAGATACTGCAAGGTGCTGCAAGTCGAAGAACAAACAAGTACAAACAGCAACTATCCCAATCTTTGAAAGTGATTCTAAAGAATAGAAGAGATAGTGTTCATGGGTCAACCTCCGAGAGAGACCAACGAACCAAGCTCATCACCACTCATTCCAGTCTTCGGCAGTGACTCGGAAGAAGAAGCTGATGCCGTGTTCTCTACCCACCCGCAGATAAAGATTCTCGATAAAACAGACTGGGCTCTACATATTACGATGGTTCTATCTTGCCACTATAAAGAACTCGATGCACTCAGCATCTATGGCATGCAGGAGTTAGTCACTTTTCATGTACCTCCCAGATATAGAGGTGAGAAGGCGATTCTTTTCTACAAATCGGAAGAGACCAAAGTGGAGAAAGAGATATGGCATGGACTTGATCCGAATCTCGATAGGTTACAATCAATCCCTATGCCAAGATATTGTTAGAGGAATTTAAAGAACTCCTTAATCGGTAGGGAATACCACTCCAACAAACTGTCCGTCAAGCTCAATATTATAGAAGAATCTGGGAAGTTCTAGAAACCTGCCAAGTCATACCTCATGGAAAGTTTGATACCACTAGTTTGGGATACGTTCGGCCCAAGAAGAAGGAGCGAATTCGTAGCTGCTATGCCTTAAGCGAAGGAGTAGACACTTGGCTGATAGATGACGTCACCAAGCAAGAGGGAGATACCCCGCAAAGTGCTTCAACCTAACCATCAGAAGTGTCGATTGAGACGCTTATGAAAGAAGCGATTCAAGAAGTTGGTGAGCTCTAAGAAGGTATAATGGACCTATACGAAAAGGTTATGCGGTTGCCCCCAATTGAGCAATATAATGGAACAAGGAGTTATGTTGGTCCGGCTTCGCAACAGCTACCTCTACCTTCCTTTATAAGAGAGGAGATTCGAAGCAGGGACAATGAAGATAGGACGACATCTACGTCTAACCCTCAACCAAGACAAGGAGATCTCAGGACATTGCGTCAACGAGAAAAATGTCTCCCAACCCCATACCTCATAAAGAAGATGGGATGGGGTACTCTTTCCCCTGTGACAAGACAAAGAAGATATTCGCCCATATCATGAAGCACCAAATGCTAACACTGCCCGAGTGTAAGCGGCCCCATCAAGCAAATGCCTTTGATAATTCGGATTACTATCTCTATCATTGGGTCATTGGTCATCCTATCGAAGATTGCTTCGTCTTTAATACTTGGGCGGAGGAGCAATATAGGCAAGGCAAGTTCATGCTAAGTAACAGATGAAGAGTGGAGCCCCCACAAAAGCATATACCAATACGAGACTACTCCACCAAATCAGAGCACGGCCAGCCTAAGAAATGAATGTTTACCCATGTATGCCATATGATAAAGCTTTCTAATGATAAAGAAGATGAAGAAATGCTTGAGCACTTCGATTTCCTCACCAACGAAGACGAGAAGATTTCAGAACCGCCGCCAGCATCTAAGGAGCTAAAAGATGGAATCCATACCACCGCTGATGATTTAAAGAAGATGGACTTGGGAATGGAGGATGATCCGAGACCAATGTTCATCAGTAAGCTGTTGTCTGAAGAACAAGTAGCCTCCTTAAAAGACGTGCTTATAGAATATAGAGACCGCATCTCCTGGAATTACTCCGAGATATTAGGACTTGATCTAGATATAGCGGTTCATAAGATGGGCATCACCCTGGGGATAAATCCAGTTAAACAAGCACTAAGGAGGATGCTGCTCGAACTTGACATGAGCATCAATGCTGAAGTCAAGAAGTTCATCGACTCCGGCTTTATCCATAAAGTACAATAGTCAATTTGGATAGCTAATATTGTCCCTATGATGAAGAAGAACGGGACAGTTCAGATTTGTGTGGACTTTCAAAACCTCAACAGGGCATGCCCGAAAAATGAATTCCCCATACCGGTTACCGAGCTGATGATCAACAATACGTCTACTCATGAGGCCTTCTCTTTCATGGATGGATTTTCAGGGTACAATCAGATAAAGATGCATCCCAAAGACCAGAAGCATACAGCCTTCCACACACCATTAGGAGTCTACTGTTATAAATTGATGCCCTTTAGACTGAAGAATGCTGGAGCAACATATCAAAGAGCCATGACGAAGATATTAGATGACCTTATACATGATATCGTCGAATATTACATCAATGATTTGGTGGTCAAGAGTAAATCTCATGAAGAGCACTGAGAGCGCTTAAGGATAGTCTTCAAGCGCCTTCGGAAGTATAACATGAAGATGAACCCATTGAAATACGCATTCGAAGTCTCTTCCGGCAAATTCCTGGGTTTTATAATCCACCACCGAGAGATCGAGATCGATCCCTCCAAAATTAGGGAAATTATAGAAATGCACTCGCCAAGAAATCTCAAGCAACTGCGATCTCTTCAAGGAAAGCTCGCCTATATTCGACGGTTCATCGCCAACCTATCCGGCAAATGTCGTCCGTTCAGCCTCCTTATGAAGAAGGGAACGCCCTTTATATGAGATATGAGATGTCAGCAGGCAATGGAGGAAATCAAGCAATTCTCGCAGAATCTGCCGGTACTAGCCGTCCTAGTTAGGGAAAAGCCCTTTATCCTCTATACAATTTCCCTTGATGGTTCTTTAGGCACGTTATGGGCACAGTGGAATGACCAAGGAAAAGAAACGGTTCTATACTATTTAAGCCGAATTCTGCTGGGAGCAGAAAGCAACTACTCTCCTATCGAGAAACATTGTCTGGCGCTAATCTTCATAATAACAGAACTAAAACACTATACCTTGGCCCATGAAGTGCACCTTATATCAAAGGTGGACCTTCTCATGTATTTCATGACAAAAGTGATACTGACATGAAGGCTCTCCAAATAAGCCCTGTTATTGTTGGAGTTCATGATTATATATCGCCCCTTCAAAGCGGTAAAAGGTAAGTTATCGCTAATTTCCTCGCTGAGCACCCAATCTTCGTCAATTCTCTATTGAACTGTGAATTGCTAGATGAATATGCATTCAGCGCGGTCGAAGTGAAAGAAAAATCAGAGAAGCCTCATTGGGAATATTTTGATGGATCCTCCTCGATGAAAGGGCGAAAGAAGAATGTCCCGATAATTGGGATAGGCCTCATCTTCGTTACCCCTCAAGGTGGAATAACCCGGTACTCCATCTCGTTAACGGAGCTCAGGACCAATAATGAAGCCGAGTATGAAGCGCTTATTGCCGGTCTTGAAATTGTGATCCATATGGGCATCGAGGAGCCCCACATATATGGGGACTCTCAGTTGATCGTCATGCAAGTCAATGGAGATTAAACATGTAAGCCAGAACTGATAAAATATGGAGAAAAGGTGCAACAACTACTAACGCAGCTCCCTTCATATACACTGAAAAATGTGTCGTGAGCGGAAAACAGCAAGGCAGATGCATTATCCAAAATCGCCAAAGAATTGGCCGGTGAAAACCTTGACGACTTAAGGATTATCATCCAAAGTCGCAAGATCCTGGCTCCGGCAAAGATATCTTTAGAACCTCTAACCAAAACAGTAGATGAAAATGTCCTTCAAGCAGAAGAAGCCGGAGAAGGAAAAGATGACTGGCGAGAAGTCTTTATATACTACTTCAAATCCCAGCAGATGCCTGAAGATGCGTCGCAAAGACGCCAACTCATGAAACGAGCCTTATCGTTCTCCCTAATCGATGGAACTCTATATAAAAGTTCCTTCGACCATATATGGCTAAGATGCCTAGGACTGAGGGAAGCCAAGAAGGTCGTCCAGGAAATTCATGACGGACTTTGTGGATCCCATCAAGCCGGTCCAAAGATGAAGTTGATGATCAAACAAATGAGCTACTCATGATTCAAGATTGCATCGACTATGCGAGATGATGCCACTCATGACAAATACATGGAGACTTTATACATCAACACTCCAATCCGCTGCATCCGACCGTAGCAAGTTGGTCCTTCGAAATGTAGGGACTGATATAATAGGCCCCATTGAGTCGGTGTCATCTCGAGGATATTGGTTCATATTGGCGAAGACCGATTATTTCTCCAAATAGGCGGAGGCGAAGTAAAGACGGAGAATATTCTCCATTTCTTCAAAACCCATGTCATATACCGGTTCAGAGTCCACAGCGGATAGTCTCAGGCAACGGACCAGCATATAGAAACCACAAGATAAGTCGGTTCACCCAACAACACAAGATAGACTGGAAATATTCCTTCGTCTATAATCCCCGAGCTAATGGTTTAGTAGAAGCTTTCAATGAAATGCTAACTAAGCTCATAAAGAAGATGGTGTCCAAGAATAAAAAGGAGTGGCATGAAAGGCCGCATGAAGCTCTTTGGGCGTACCGAACGACATTCTAGATCGAGACAAAGATAACATCTTATGCATTGGTGTTTGGCACCGAAGCGGTGCTCCTGTTGGAAATCAAACTCCCCTCACTACGGATGGCAGTTCAATGTGAACTTACAGACGAAGAGAATACCAATTTTTGGCTCGAAGAACTCGATGCTCTCGACGCGACCTGTCTCGTAGCTCAACAAATCTTAGAAGCCCATTGGGTAAGGATGACCCAGGCATATGAAAGGCTAATCAGACAAAGAACATTCCGCCAAGACGAACACGTACTGGTTGTCAAAAGACCAGCAAACCCCAATCGCGCGAAACGTGGAAAGTTCTAACCAAATTATGAAGGCTCATACATAGTGGAAAAATTCTACCAAGGCGGAGCTCATCTCCTGATGGATATGCATGGAGAAAGGCCCTTTCGGCCCATAAATGGCCGATTTCTCTAAAATATACTTGAAGAGTCGCAACTTGGGTCAATGATAGATGACGATGCCTATGTCCGCTCGTTATCTTAACCATTTTATATGATATTATATTTTAAGAATATTGATTAAGGATATTTGATATGATATGCATATTTAAATTATCAAAATATTATATAAATATTATATGCATACATTTTCCTTCATAATGTTAATTATAATATATAAACATATGAAAATAGTATTTTTATAGATAAACCCTTATATGTGTCATATTTATAATAAACACCTTTAAATATTTAAGAAAAATAAGGAAAATGCCATATCAAATGCGCGATATTTTTGACTGAACAAATATCCCTAAACTTAACTTTGATCGTTCCGAGCAAACTAGTTATTCAAGAGAAGGAGAAAAAGAAAAACCTAAGTAGCACACTTTCGTAGGCAACACGATTGCACTGAGCACATGCAACAAGCTTTTAAACCTCTAGGTGTCCCTAGTAGGAGGAGTGTTATCTCCTGAGGGTTTTCAGCGGATTACACCCACAAAATCCTATAATAAAAGAAAGAAGATGAAAGTTACGTACAAAGGGAAGACATATAAAAGAAAGAACTTGAAAATAAGAGTTTCCAACTACACTACCTTTTCGGTTGCTATGAGCCCTATCTTAATGGTCGTGAAAAGATATTAGAAATCACATCATCCCTCAATAAAACATCGTCTTTAGTCTACCTCCCTATCATTCTTCCAAACATTGATCATATACCCCTACGTGTGTGTAAAACATATCTCTACACTTAGAGAATTCAATTCAAGCTATCATACTCTTGTCCATTTTCTAAAGTACTTTATAGTCGGTGAATATTTTAGATAGAATTACTCACACATTCTTCATGCGACCGTTAATACATCTTGAGGTATCAACCAACCGATTACAAAATATGCTCGCACATTAAGACGTAATTCCTCGTTTTGCAACACCAAAGGCTTAGCGGTGGTTTCCAAACCAGTTGGTCTAAGGCACTAGGTGATAAAACACCCTCGCCATATTTTTTTAATACTGCCTTAAGCAATTACAAAGCCAGTGTTCATTTTTTCTTCACCACCTATATTTTATTTTATTTTTATTTTCCTTCATATTAAGGCTTTTAGACAAGAGCATTTCAAAGTATCCTTTATTATCCCAAGTTTCAAGATGTGTGACAGTGTATATAGTAGGGTATCAATGTTCAAAAGTTTGGTATCAAGAATAAGGACTATTTTTCAGACTTGTTTTTATTCTTAGATTAGTAATTTTCTTCATCTTACCAACTCTTGAGACAACGGCTCATAACTACCGATTACTAGCTTCGTTTAAGAAAACATCTAATTTTCTTGCTTTTCCTATCTTTCATATGTAATTTTTCACTTTCAAACTTTCATTATCAAAATTTTTTTTGTGCTTATATATATGATAATGCAAAATAAAGCATGAATAAGCACAAACCTCCCCCAAACCTGTTTGCAGTAGTGTCCTTACTGATGTCATCTGTTAAGCTTAGAAAAACTTGTAGACTTGGGAGGAAAAGTTAGTAACGGGAACAAGAAATAATGACAGTGAAAATCTCCCCCAAACTTATTTTTGGCTCACAATTTTGTAAAAATTTCTTTTCTTTCAAGAGCAAAAATATATCCCCTCAAACTTGAGTGAAATCTTATTAAGCATTTAAAATTATGAGGGGGGGTAAAGTTACTGGTCTATGTAAAGCTTTACAAAGACCAAAAGTCAACACCAACCATTTAAATATTTTATCGATGTAACGCACTGGTTGGTGGAAAATCAGAGATTTGAAGAAGTGGGGAGATAGGTGGCGGTATGGTTTATGTCTCGGTTGATAGAGACGAAACAGTGATGGTGAATGAAAATGAGAATGTGAATGAATGGGAAGAATGGTCATATTCTCGTATGGGATAAGAAGAAATGGTGGTGGTTCAATTTCTTCAGATGGAGCTTGATTCATTACAACTCCCATGTTTTCTAAGAATGCAAGTTCTTCAGCGAAGATTTCTTCAAACCTTTCATCGATATCCTGAATAATAATCTCATCGGAAAGAACGAGATGATACTTGGACTCCATAAAAGGTTCATAATAAGCGTTAGATGTTGACTCGGACAGCTCGATAGAAGGGTCCGTATGTGTATAACAAATAGCAGGGTTAAACAACAACGTACTAGCAGAGTCAAGATCAAAATCGTGAAACTGTTCAAATTCGCTGCTATCGAAATCCATCCTTTCGACATAACATACTTGAGCATAGGGTTCGGAGGTTTCACTTCCCAACTTGTAAATGTTAAGCTCAATTTACATCTTCCTGAAGTATAGGGTCATAGAGCCGTTCGACAATTGATTATTGCGTTGGAAGTCGCAAGAAAAGGTCGACCTAAAATCACCGGAATTTGGTTTCGCGGGTTTGCTACAGGCTGACGATAAAATCTACAGGGAATATAAATTCCCCGACTTTGATTAACACATCCTCTAACTCACCCCTAGGTTGGGTGATAGATCGATCGGCCATCTGAAGAGTGCAGTGCGCCGGTTTTAACTCTCCGATCCCTAATTGCTCATATACAGAATACGGAAGCAAGTTAATACTCTCTTAAATCGAGTAGATCACGATTGATATTTTTACCCCAAATAGAAATAGATATTGTAGGAATTCCTGGGTCATTTCATTTCTTGGATAGTTGTTGTGTAAAAGCAGTGCTCACGTTACTCGTTAAGAATACCTTTTTCGGCACTTGAGTTTTTCTCTTCCTAGTGCACAAGTCCTTTAGAATTTTTGCATAAGACGGAACTTGTTGATTAACATCTAGGAGAGGAATATTTATGTTAACTTGCTTAAAAATTTCCACAATCTTCTCCATTTATGGACTTGGTCTATTGCCCCTTAACCTGTTTGGATAAGGTGCTTTATCAATAATGGTCGGGTCTAACATTGGAGAGGATTGTGGGGATGGAATGGATCACAGAATTGGAGTAGGGATCGTTTTAGGTTGACTCGATGAAGTGGGATGAGTGTTCGAGCCTTGGGGAAAACGGAGAATAGGCTCAGAAGAAGGTGGACTAGACGAAATAGGAGAAGAAGTAGAAGCCGGAGTGTTATTAATATCATCAACGTCAACAACCTGTTCACCCACTTGGTTATCCATCACTCTTCCCGATCTCAACGTGGTAACGTCACTCACATTATAACTTTGTGAGTGGCCAGGATTAGGTATAGGTTGAGATGGAAGTTTCCCTTTTTCTCCCGCACTCATCGCGACATTTATTTGTGCAAGTTGTGCTTCTATCGATTTTATACTTTCACCGTGGGAGGTGGTGGTCTGTGTTAATGCTCAGATAGAAGACTTTATATCATCCGTTGATTGCATGGAATGCTTAATAAACATATCTACGCTTCGTTCGAGTGCAGATGAGTTTTCGATACCGGCTGTTTGGAAAGAATTATTATAAGGTGTAGAATTGTTGGCCGAATTTTGAAACGGTTGCGATTGAAATGGGTGCTGACTCTGTGGGTGTGGTTGCTGCTGCTATGGAGAAGGTCTTTGATAATTGCTTTGGAACTGGTTTTGATTTTGGGTTTGGTTTTGGTTCCAAGCAAAATTAGGATGATTCCTCCATCCCTGATTGTACGTGGAAAAATAAGGATCGTATCTAGGTCGCAGCTGAAAAGTAGCATTAGTGTGTTCTTGATCTTGAAACGGTGTATTCAAAGGACATTCTTCCGTCAGATGTGATGGATCGGAACAGCAACCACACACGGTCTTGGGAAACGTAACCTGGTTTAGGGAGGCTGATGAGAATTTGTTCTCTAAAGCGTCGAGTTTCTTTTACATCGCCGCCATTTCAGTTTTTACTGTGATGGAAACATCGAGCTGATGGATACCTCCGCTAGATGATGATGGTCTAACGCTTTCCCACTGCAAAGTGTGTTAAGCGAGATCTTCCAGAAATTTCCAAGCTTCACCATCGTTTTTAGACATGAAATTGCATTGACAAGTGGTTTCAAGCATCTGCTTTGTCGCTGGATTAATACCCTCATATATAATTCCACAGAGGTCCTATCTATTAATTCCGTGATGAGGAAATTAGACAAGCAGATCCTTAAACCGTTCAAAGCATTTCCAAAATGGTTCATTGGGAAGCTGGGTAAACCGGTTGATTTCGCTCCGAACACAGGCGGTCTTATGATTGGGGTAAAATTCTTAAGGAATGCTATCATGAATTCATCCCAATTGGTAATAGAGTGTGCGGCAGTGTTATAAAGCCATTTTCTGCTAAATTGCATAAAGTGAAAGGGAGAAGACGTAAGCGCATAGCATCCACAGACAGTTGTGACGTACCCATCATTGCGCATACATTTTTGAATTTGGTGATAAAAACGTATGCGTTTTCAGACTCAAGCCCGTCAAATTTGGGCAACAGGTTGATGAAGTGGGGTTTAATTTCAAAATTATCCCCATTGGCTGGTGGAAGGGATAGACAGGTAGGAAGGGGACCGCGTATAGGATAGCATCTCTCTTGGAGAGAAATGCGTGGTGGATTCTGCACATCGACAGATGGTGGCAGGGTGGTGTTATAATCTGATGGTGAACCATCCATCTTAGTAGATGTGGTGGGTAGGGGGGAAAGAAGATGAAGAAGTACCGACTTCGGAGTCGATAGCAGAAACGCGGACAAGACGGGTATTAGAATCCCGTGTCCAGCCGAGCATGCACTAAGTGGGTTTAGCGTAAGTGGCAGCGTGTGTATGATTTAAAATTGATTTGTTTTGAAAAAGTGTTGGACGTGAGACAAATCACACAAAAATGCATAAACACCCTTAGAGCTAAGGTTACCTTGGTCAAGTCTCTAGACCGCTCCTAGACTTCCAAAGGACAAGTCGCATGATTAATCCTCTATCATCTATTTATCACTCTTGTGGCCAGGTAAGTGGGAGCTATCCGCTATATGAATCACTGAAAATAGCGGGCCTAATTAAATAACCAGTTGCCTAGACACCGCAAAAGTAATGCGGATAAGCGATAGATTACCCACGACCTTTCTCTGTCCTTAATGAGCGCGACGGTCCTTAGAGTCTTGGTCTAGATATATTTTTAATTAATATAGGGTTATGCAGATGCTCGTTTTGTGATTTGTGGGGCTTAGGAAGGGTAATGAATCTAAATTGTGGTCCTGCCCCTTAAATCCGTATTAAAAATATGCACACACAAACCATTTGCAAAACATGCAAAAAGATTTTTAAGCGGCGATATTTTGCAAAGAATCCTGCAGAAAATAAAATTATAGGATTTTCAGAGGAGAGAAAAAGAATCAGAGAAGATACCTGGAAATTTTTGGCGACCAATTCCTCAACCTTGCCGCAGTTCCGCTGCACAACGCAGCTTATAGCTGCGGTTCCTCCGCGCAATAGTGGGCGCTTTTGATAAAACTTCTTTAGTCGCCTCTTTTGCTCCTCTGGGATTTGTATAACTCTCTGAATCTGTATTCCCTCAATCTATTACTCCAGATTCTCTCGCAAAAATTCGCATAATAATTATTAAATATTCAAGATGCGGTTTTGTTTTATTTATGATATTAATCGAATAAGAATTCAACACGAATAGTAAGAATAAAAAATTACGCACGTATCCCCGGGAACGGCGCAATCAATAATGGTGTAGTAGTAGTAACCGCAATCAATAACGGTATAGTAGTAACCACAATCAATAACGGTGTCGCGTGTTACTAGCCGAGATGAGTACGGGTCGTCCTCAGAGGAATCTTTCGATCTTACTTTAGACGTGTTGATTAGAAAAGAGTAAGGAGAATAGATAATAGTGAAGAATAGTTATAGATTCTAGATCTATGTTAAACACGGATGAAGAATAGAGATCTACTTTAAAGACAGATTTAGATTTTATATCAGAAGAGAGCTTGTAGGGTTCGTTAGGATTTAGTAGTCATGGATGACTAATAAAGAATACTCTTTTTATCTATTGATAGATTTAAAACTAGATAGATAGTGATGAATGAGAATTAAGGTTCTTGGAAGAAACTAGGGTTTCCATACTATTGACCCTTATCCTTTCATTGATCTATATTCATGTCCAGCCCTTAACAAAACAATTGTTAATCTGATCTCAAATCGTGGTCGAGACTAGCAATAAATTGATTGCACGCCCGATTAGGATGTTAACATTTATTTTGCTAAAGTTTATAAACTTCATAATATTTAAAAAAAGTGAAGAAATTTTTCATCTTCCATTGATCTACCATAATCCTATGAACCCTACAAGCGGAGAATTATTCGCGCATAATGGAGATAGAAAAACGGATAGAGATCATGATGTAAATAAAGAAAATAAATGCAATAAGAATAAAACAACTACCTTTATTAATCATGATCAATTACACTTTTTGTTCCTTTAGAAAGTGGAATACAAAACCCTAGTTTGCTTCTCGATCTATCTTGAAGGAGGTAAATGAACAACTGATTGATCAACCTAGATGCGTGAGTCAACTTGAACTTCCTGATCTCTTCGGTTTGATGATTTTCCATGTGAGGCTCTCTGTCCTATTTATACTCACAGAAAATGAAAAGCCTATATGCCATAAGTTAGGGTTTGGTTGATAGAATCCGTCGCAGAAAATCCCACATCCCAACTTCCCATATCGGTGGCGGTTCCACCGCATATTGTAGGTTATGGTCACAGTTCAGCGGTGGTGTAGATGATTTAGGGATTCATTTTTCTGGGGCTTCATCTTGTTGACACGTGGTGATCTTATGGATATCTGGAGTTTGGAAATCTTCTCTTAGTCTCTGCCGGAATTGATTTCATGATTTACTTCAATATTTCGGCAGATTTGTTCTCGATATCTCGGATCTCCTTGATTCCAGTCCTGATATAATTTCTGCACAATATCTCAATGAATAATGTTAGTAATATTTGGTATTTTTGAGATATTATCCTAACTATTTTATATGATTTTATATTTTAAGAATATTGATTAAGGATATTTGATATGATATGCATATTTAAATTATCAAAATATTATATAAATATTATATGCATATATTTTCTTTCATAAAGTTAATTATAATATATAAACATATGAAAATAGTATTTTTACAGATAAACTCTCATATGTGTCATATTTATAATAAACACTTTTAGATATTTAAGAAAAGTAAGGAAAATGTATCAAATGCGCGATATTTTCAACTGAACAGTTGGTTTCCATATTGACTACCGTATTATATCCATGGGCTATACATAGCGAAGATTGCAACTCAAGTCCCACCGGCTATGAAGCTCCACCGATGATGCAGTCCTCCAAAAGATGTTATGCCTTACAGCAGATCTCCATATTGATCACCGTAGATAATCCACGGGTATAAGTGATCCATATCTCTCCCAAGTCCCACCGGAAAGCAATGTTGAGAAACCTGCAACAAAGCCACGCTCGAGTAAAAAAACGATACGTCCACAACCAGAAGGGGCACGGATGAAAATCCGAAAGGGCTCCGTGAGTAAAAACAGTGCAGCAAGCTTGTGAAAACCCGAAAGGGCACAAACTCCTTGAAACAAAGAAAGATGTGCTTGCAAATTCCTCTCGACTTGCAAGGAAAAAATACTCGCGCGAGATCCTTACGACCCACAAAGAAACAACACACTTAGGAATCCCCACGATCTCTAAGAAGAAAATGCACTTACGAGATCCTCTCGACTCGTAAGGAGAAATACTTCTAAAAGACCCTCACGGCTTGTAGAGTTCAAAAGCCTTAAATTACATAGATCGAAGCATGTTTCTTAAGCCATCATACCCCCACATAATTTATGGCCTACAAATAGTCTAATATCGACTCTTGTATACAATCCACGGGCGTAAATAAATATGTTTCAACCAAGTTCCACCAAAGGAGAGCGATACTTCTCGAATGGTAAACGGCACTTGTAAGTCCTCTCGACTTGCAAGGAGAAAACACTCTTTTAAGATGCTTACGACTTGCAGGAAAAAATCTCATACAAAAGTCCCCATGACTCCTAAGGAGGAAATACACGTACGAGATCCTCTCGACTTGTGGGAAGAAATACCTTCATGAGATCCTTACGGCTTATGAAGATGGAAAAATGCTTAGTTGGCAGGGATCTAAACCTGGTTTCTAAGCCACCTTTGTCTAAACAGACAATGGAAAATGATGAGTCGCTCTTGGCATTACACTTCAGTGTTAGCGATACTGATGCCGAACAATGCGTAAAATTCTATATTCCAAACTCTCAACCCCTAAGTCATTAAACTGGGAAATAAAAATAATAATATATATGCCGAAATGATTGGGTAAATCGTAATAAAAATCAGCGAGTAAAAATAAAATGAAATAGCTAAAATGATTGGGCACCGTGAATAAATAGCCGAAATGATTGGGCAGTCGCGACTTTCGCGATATGAAAAGCTGAAAGGATATAGCATCGCGGAGAATAAAAATATAAATAATAAATAAAATAAAATAAAATAAAATAAAAATTTTCTGCTCTGCAGGTAGTTTGAATCTCGACTTTTGTAGACAATCTATGGGCACAAACAAATGAAAAGGAGGGATGCGTCTCCCCATGCTCCATCAAATGAATAACTAAGTCTTGATGGCACTCATATAGCACGAAGACTACATGGACATTCGATTCACTCTAGTATAGTATGAATGCGGCGTCATCAAGGACCCAAGAGTCAAAATGAAGCGGAGTAATGGTATATTCCTAGCTCCAGGTCTCGATGGCGGCATACACACGCCTAAAGACAATTGGTTGTCACCCCATCTCAGAAAGGTGCGGCTATGACCTCCCTGGGACTCGAAGAATGGATTCTGAGCTCAAGGTAAAGCGCCACCGTGACTCCTAACGCTAAATCGTTTGATGGAAATATGGATATACCAGCCTAGGAGGATTACTTAGGACGTTGTATCCTGCATCGGTAGGGTTGGGTGATACAGCAAGTACGCGGATCCTCAAACCAGTGACCCGAATGGACGTGGATCACGAAGAAATCAACTAGCATAATGTTGCGACAGACTAAACCTAATACCACATATCTAACGGACTACTATATCGATAGGGGTTATGCATATTTAACGTTAGGCCAAGTTTGTCTTTCACCTAAGGGAAAGATAAACCGAACACTCCGGAACAAGTAAAAAAACTAAGTTAAGCCATTTCAGCACAGAAAGAAGAGAAGTGCAGGTATAAAAGACAAGGTCGATTTTCATTCATATGTCAAAAAGAGGAACTACATACTACAAACTAAGGAAAACTACGAAGAAAACAAAAGACAAATTAAAGTAAACACTACTACATCATTCAAGATCTACAATAGTAAAACGCTAAAGTTGGGACATGGGTTCTTGAACTGAAAAACGAGTCTAATCACGGCATATTCGACCTCTTCGACCATCTTCGTATGCACTCTTTCTCAGGAAATAGCTTCCAGGTTACCGCCGATATCCTCCGCTCTCATATGAGAATATTATCGCTTTCTGCTGATAAGTCTGATTCAGGATAGTGATGAGATCAACCCTCCGTTTTTTCGAGATCAGACCCATTAGATATATGAAATGCACCTTGTCTTCATCTTCATCAAGTGCTTGGAGCGGCATAGCTTCAATGAGCCCGGGAAAGGCATCCCAATGGAGCAAACAATGATCTTTAGAAGAACAGAGCGGCGTAGGAGCAATCACCCATTGTGTTCCTCGAAGCAACGTATCACAGTAGTGCACTCAGCAGCGGTATACTCCTGACCTTGAAGGTGACCCTGAATACAGACCTTTTCGCTGGAAACAATTTCTCTGATGGAATATAAACGACTGGCCATGATACTTGAAAAGCAAGAAGCAAAAAAGGCCTTAAGTCGCAAGCATGGAAGATCCTATAAGTAATGAAGAGTGGAATTTTTAACTATGAAGTTAAGAAACTCCACAAAAGGATTTTTGGCAAAAATGTTTAAGTTTTGTAAGTACTTAAGCAAAAGCCTAAGCCCTTTTATCCATAATTGCGCATCAAAATAAGTGCGCAACCTAAAGGCCATCATTAATATCAGGTGTGCAAAATTAAGAGTTTCTGATCTAAATATGAGTTAAGAAATTATAAGTGCGCAACCCAAATAACAAGTGCGCAACCCATAAGATGCACACTAAGCACTAAGAAGCAAAGGCTTTGCATAAAGGGCAAAGGTGCACAAGCACACTTACTAATTGATGTTTAAAGAAGCAAAGGCTTCTGCAGGAAGCGAAAGCTTCAAAAAGTGCGTAAGCACTAAAGGGAACAAGTGCTCAATAAGGTTCTCAGAAATACAAGGGAGAAAAGAAAAATGACGCACTTCAATGAAAGGAGTGGGGCCCTATTTATAGGGAGTCGAAGGTTGACTCGTATCCCATAGATCTCAAGACAAATCCAACGGTTCGCATTTTGACACCGATCGCATCCACGTGCGAGCCACGTGCGCACAATCAGTAGGGGTATTTGTTCGCACCTGTTTTATTGCACAAGTATCAAGTGCACACCTATTATAAAACTGCCAAAGGCACTTGCGCAAGTAGCAAGTGTGCATATGGCAAATAGGACATTTCAATAACATATGCAGCCATATACATGCGCATGTCTATAAATTGCAACACAAGACAGTTGCGACACGTGCAAAGCATGTGCGCACTGTCTTGCCGTGCGCAACTACATCAATGAAGCATGCGCTTCTCTATTCAGAAGAAAATCTTCTACTAAATAACAAAAATAACCAATCTAAATTAAATCGATCTGAGATCAAAGATCCAACGATGCGTATGCACCATTAATTGATATGAATTAATTAAAAATGAATAAAACCCAATTAAATCAAAATCAGATCAAAAACAAAATAAAATTGTTAATAACAAACTCTAATTCTCATTTCCTATAAATAGGAACCTTCCTTCATAAAAAATAGACAGAGAGACTCCCCATAAGTTTGAGAGAGATATCCACGCACATAAAGAAAAAGATCATCATCTTCTTCTTCTTCGAAAAAACCTTAATAAATAGGTAAAAAAAGGAGAAAAACTTCTTTTTTCTCGATAAAAAATATAAAAGCTTTGGCTTTCTCATAAAAGCATTTACTTTTCGCTGAATCTTTTGATTCATTATATGAAAAATCGAAAGATCTTACAGTTGATCTCTCTCATATAAAAGTTCATAATTTTATGAGAGATCGATCTTAAGATCCAAGACTCTCATCAATGGACGTTTTGGCATACAGATGATAAAAAACAAATGCTTTTGCTTCTTTTTAATACTAACCCTTTATGAAAAACCATAACTTTTCATTAAAATAGATGTGCACCATAGCTACCTCAAAAATAAAGAGAACAGAAGCCTTAACTTCTTTTTGAAAGCCATTGTTTTCTGATGAACAGTGTGCACCTGACATTAGTGCACGCTTAAAAGAAGAAGATTGCCCATATAGAAGTGCACACATTAGCACTTAGAGAAAATAATGTCTCTAGAAATGTGTGCATCACGTGATACTCACATGTGTGCATGAGAGAAAATAATGTCCCTGAATATGTGCGCATTACGTGACATACACGTGTGCGTAAATGAAAAATGTTGACTTTTGAACATATGTGCATATATACATGCGTAGATGGAAATTGGGTCTTATTAAGAGGTGTGCAACCACGTAATATGCACGTGTGCAGCCTCCCGACCACAAGCGAGTGCACACCACGTGATATGCATATGCGCAACCTATTTAAAGAAGATACATGTACAAGCGCATCTCAAATGTATATGCTCACTCGGACCAGTAAGCTTTTGCTTGATTACTTAATTAAAATACATTAAGTATGGAAGCTTGTGCTTCTTATATGAGATCCTATGATCAAATAAAACATATTTTCTAAGTAGATCTTAATATAAAACAAGATTAACGATCATTAGTCCAAGTTACCTAAGTTGATCTTAGTTTCATATACGACTAACGATCCTTAACAAAAACATCTGAGTTGATCTTTGTCTCATATATGACTAACAATCCTTGGACATATATCCTTGAACTGATGAGCCTCATTTATATGAGATATGCGTCTTAAGTTCAACCCCAAATCTAATGTACAGATTTGGACTAATCCGCACTCTACGGGTGACGACATAAATTAGTCTCCGTATACAATCCAAGGACTACCCCAAAATAAACAAAATATAACACGACACGAAATGATAGACATGGAGTAGAGAAAGTTGTTATCGCGTAGTGATAACTTAATTAACTGCAGGGGTTTGCGCCTGCAGAAAAAAGTGTCCCCACAATCAAAAACCCCTCATATATGAGGGGGAATCTGAAAAGTCAGTTACAACGGCCGACCTCCGATATATGGTGCCATAAATCAATTTGGTATCTTCGAAGAGGTGGATGGATATATTCCATATAGCATCTTCCCCCAAATTCAGGCTGGACGTGCTCCTCACGCCTCAAACCCGGTTTCCGGCGATAAACAGTCCCTGATAATGAGAAGAGGGATGCTATAAGCCCTTTAGAAGCCCTTTTAGCAGCAAAAGACGATGTGGTCTCAAAGGCGCAACTCATTGAGTATATTGCCCAACAGATCAAACTCCAAACTGCCAGTGAAGCAGCCACCAAGCTGGTCCGAACAGGTCAACCATACCCAGCATGGTACGACCAGAAGCGGTACCTCATAGGATATACGATCTCGAAATTCAACATCTTCAGGGGAAAAGGGAATCCCTACGCGCTCTCCACGCCTCAGACCCGATTTCCGGCGGTAAACAATCCCCGATAATGAGAAGGGGGATACCATAAGCCTTCTGCAAGCCCCTTCATCAGCAAAAGACGATGTGGTCTCAAAGGTGCAACTCATTAAGTATATCGCCTAACAGATAAAACTCCAAACCGCCAGTGAAGCAGCCGCCAAGCTGGTCCGAACAGGTCGACCATACTCAGCATGGTACGACTAGAAGCAGTACCCCACAGGATATACGATCCCAAAATTCAATATCTTTAGGGGAAAAGGGAATCCGTATCAACACATCGCATGGTTAAACCAATGTATGGGAACACCGGAGGTGATGATAAGTTGCACCATTGACAATTCGTCAGTAGTTTGGCAGAAACAACCTTTGAATGGTATTCAGAGCTTCCAAATGACTCTGTAGAGACCTTCGCCAATATGGAGCTGTTGTTTACACAAAGGTTTGCCAGCGCAAGTGAGCATATTACAATCTTCATACTGATCAACGAAAAGAGAGGATCAAATGAAAGCTTGTGCAATATGCCATTCGGTGGAGAAATCTCGCCTCAAAGTGTGAACGGCTAATTGCCAAAGATCCAGCCGTCGGGATGTTTATAGGCACCCTTGATCCACAATCGAAGGTTTATCCATTCCTTTCCTTCGCCAAACTTACCACATATCAAGAGCTCCTGACAAGCGAGTTCAACTGGAGCAGATTGAACAGATCTCCTCCTATGCATGTGGGGAATCTCGAAACAACAGGGGCAAGAACAAGGCGACATTTGTCGCCAATGCTCAATAATAGCAGGGCAGCTCCAAAGCACCTAGCTGTGAGAACAATAACCGTTCGGGTCCAACTCTTGAAGAGAAGATATGACACAAAAACTCTTTTCTTCGTGACAAGACAAAGAAGCTATTTGACCTTACCATGAAGAATCGCATGTTGTCACTGCCTGAACCACAATGACCAACGCAAGAAAACACGGTCAACAACCCCAACTATTCTCCATACCATCGGGTTATAAGTCACCCGATTGAAGATTGCTACGTATTCAAAAATTCAGTCAAAGAGCAGTACAAGTAGGAAAAGTTTACGCTAATCGATAGTTGGAAGGTAGATCCTCCACAGAAGCATTCTTCGAAGAAAACCAAAACGACAGGGGCCTCTTGCTCGATGGTAGCGAAAAGCCCATAGGAAATGGTCCTCTCATCGAAACTAAGAGGATGCTAAAAGAGCTACACGCATGTCCCGCAATCAAGTGGAAAAGTCAGCTTGAGCTGCAAATCGTTGAAGGGATGTTAATACCACATCCTATGCCCAAGGTCGATGACAAGGAGAAAAGCCTCCCGGTCCACTCTTCCAAGAAAAAGAAGAATAAAGACAAGAAACCCATATTGCCCGATGAATATGTTGACATGTGTATGGACCTTCAAAAATATATCAATGCGCTGGAAGAATATAATCAGAAAGCACGCACACCTATCACATTCGAAGAGTTTATAAAACATCTCTTTTAAAATAATGACTCCGAAGAGGAAGAACCCTCGAAAGAGACGGAATTAAGCATGGAGAGTTACTGCGTAATCTCACAGATCATCTCCAATCACGATGATGAGGATGCTCAAGATACAACGGCTAATCTAATTGACACTCTGATACAAGAGGCTGTTCAAGAGGGAATGGATATCATAAGGCGTGAAATGGCCATTTACAAAATGGCCAAACAACTATGCCTAAATAGACAACTTGCAAAAAGGACGAGTCATAATACCCCCCAACTAAAGCAACTTCTGGCCACAATGTGTAGAAGCAAGGCCAAAGTCAAGAAACAGTTCTCTAAGGCCTTATCAGTGGGGATGAAACTACCACCCCTCTTGCTATATACTCCTGGAGTGCCGTACTTCGATGGTGGGAAAGAGCACCCGAAGTACTGTCTCTATCACCAGAGAATCTCACAACCTATCGAAGAATGTAATGTATTTAAGAAATGGTGGCTGGGCTATGTTTCTCATAAAAGAAATATAAAGAGAGAGAAACGAATGGCCTGCACTCATCGGCTCGAGAGTGATTAGTCTAAAGCAGGCGACAAAACGAAATCTATAGCCGAAAATTGCTACATGATTTCCCAAGTCAATGGCAGCCTAAATAAGGCCAAACCTCCAAAAGAAAGAGGTCACAAAGTGCCCGTTTTTGGGAGTGACTCTGAAGATGAAGTCATTTTCAGTCCTCCATTATTCACAAGCTCCGACTCAGAAAAGAGGAAAAGATGGAAGCCTATGACAACACTCAGCTGTGCAACCGCACCCTTCCTGAGAAAAATCTTGGACCTATAAACAATGTTTCAAAGAAGAAAGATAAAGGAAATGAGAAAGAAACTAAAGAGATCGAGGTAAATGAAGGAGTTGCCAAAGATCTCACTGCCAAAGACCCACCTAAGAAGACTAAGGTGGACTACAACATCCTGGCCTATTTAAAAAAGTTGCCATCACACTTGAGTATCTATAACGCTCTACTCCTGTCCATTGAACTGCGAGAGTCTCTCATCAAGGCTTTAAACGAGCCTGACCAATTTCAAGCATTCTTCGTAGAAGAATGTATGAAGGAAGAATTAGCGAAAGTCTATACCGCCGATATAACCTTCAACGAAGAAGATCTCCTGCTAGGAACGTTTGAGTACAACCGACCACTGTATGTTGCCGGGTATTGTGAAGATGTAAGGATAAATAAGATCCTCGTCGACAACGGATCCTCAATTATCCTATTAAATATGAAGGTGCTGAAAGAGTTGGCCATGGATGTTATGTATCTCGCTCGAGAAAGGATCACAATCACTGGTTTTGATTCCCAATCCTTGAGAAACTGTGGGTCTGTAGCGTTGATGCTTCGATTCGGACAACTGGTCACGGACGTCAAATTCCACGTGATTGATGCCAAAACTTGTTACAAAGCCTTGCTCAGTAGACCCTGGCTGCATGAATATAATATCATCCTTTCTACACAACATCAGTGCATGAAGTATTTCAAGGACGGTAAAGAACACGTCATCAGAAGAGAACTCAACCCCTTATCCGTGAATGAAATACATAGATATGAAGATGCTAAGTATTTCCTTCCTGACTTCGAAGACACCATAAGATGTGGTAAACCCACATCAGAAGGAAAGAGTAAGAAGAAGCAGGTGGCTACCATCCTGGTCTTTAGAAGCGCGAGAAAGAAGAAGAGATAACACTTTCAGACCAACCCCGGTTGGGAAACAACAAACAAAAGCAAACAACTACCATTCCAGTCTTCGGGAATGATTCAGAAGAAGATGTTGGAACAGTGTTCTCCACTCATCCCTTATTAAAGGCCTTCGATAAGGCAGGCCGAGCTCTACATGTCACCATGGCCCTGCCTCAACACTATAAGAAGCTTGATACAGTCAGCGCTGATAATGTAGAGGAGCTGGTAACTTTCTATGTGCCTCTCAAACATAGAGGGATGAAAGGAATCTTGTTCTACAAGTTCGAAGAGACCAAAGAGAAAGGGAAATCTGGCATGGAGTCGATCCAACCTTCGATAGGTTGCAGCACATCCGCATGCCAAAGTACTTCATAAAGAGTTTGAGGAACTTCTTAAGGCGACAAGGAATACCCTTCGAGCAGACTGTTCGAGAAACCCAGATCTA
This sequence comes from Agapanthus africanus, assembly GCA_030015575.1. Taxonomy (NCBI): domain Eukaryota; kingdom Viridiplantae; phylum Streptophyta; class Magnoliopsida; order Asparagales; family Amaryllidaceae; genus Agapanthus; species Agapanthus africanus. The sequence continues at coordinate 425,831,482 of CM057347.1, read as the reverse complement.
TAAAATTATCTGGGAAGTGCCATGAACTTATAGAGTCAAGTCCAATGGAAAAACGGACACTACCGGCTTGGGATATATCTGATCTAAGAGGCAAGAATGAACCCACACCTGCCACACAATAAGACTCTCGAGCGAGAGAGAAAACAAAGAATTGCTTGGAATCTCTGAGTACTTCACCAATGAAGACGAAGAGATATCAGAAATGCCGCCAACACCAAAAGAGTTGGAAGACGGGATTCACACCATGGCAGATAACTTAAAGGAGATAAATTTGGGAGCAGGAGATGATCTGAGACCTACATTTGTTAGCGAGATGCTATCCGAGGAACAGATGGCTACTTTGAAAACTGTACTCATGGAGTATAGAGACTGCTTTGCATGGAATTACTCCGAGATGCCGGGTCTTGATCCAGAAATAGTAGTACACAAACTGACCATAACGCTGGGGGAAAAGCCCGTTAAGCAAGCACCAAGAAGGATGGGGCTCAAACTTGAGAAGAGCATCAACTCCGAAATCAAGAAGCTAATCGACTCCGGCTTTATCCATGAGGTACAATATCCCGATTGGATAGCTCACATCGTGCCCAAGATGAAGAAGAATAGCTCAGTCTGAATCTGCATGGATTTCCGGGACTTAAATAAAGTGTGCACAAAAGAAAATTTCCCCATATCAGTAACGGAACTCATGATATCCAATACATCCATTCATGAAGTTTTCTCGTTTATGGATGGGTCTTCCGGCTACAACCAGATAAAGATAGACCCCAAAGACCAGAAGCGCACGACCTTTCTCATCCGGATGGGCGTCTTCTATTACAAAGTAATGCCCTTCGAATTAAATAATTCCGGAGCAACATACAGAAAGCAACGACGAAGATATTTGATGACCTGATCCATGAAATCGTCGAATGCTACATAGATGATCTCGTGGTCAAGAGTACATTACATAAGGAATACTGGGGGCATCTCAGAATTGTCTTCAAACACCTTAAGAAGTACAACCTGAAGATGAAACCGTTGAAATGCACCTTCAGAATTTCATCTAGCAAATTCTTGGGATTTATAATCCACAATCGAAGGATTGAAATTGACCCCTCCAAAATTAGGGCAATTACAGAAATGCCTCCACAAAGGAATCTTAAACAACTACGATTGCTCTAAGGGAAGCTCGTAAATACCCGGCGATTCATCACAAACTTATCTGACAAATGCCATCTTATCAGCCACCTCATGAAGAAATGAACCCCTTTCATGTGGGATGAAAATGCAAAAAGGCGTTAGAAGAAATCAAGAAATACCTGCATAAACCGTCGTTTTTAGCTGCTCCCGTCACGAGGAAACCCCTCATTTTATATACAACCGCACTCAATAACTCTTTAAGCGCTCTATGGGTATAGGAGAATGAGCAGGGCAAAGAATGAGCTTTCTACTACTTAAGTCGGGTCTTGTTGGGGCAGAGTGCAACTACTCACCCATTGAGAAGCATTGCCTGGCACTGGTCATCGCAATCATGAAGCTTAGGCATTACACTTTGGCACATGAAGTTTGTCTCATCTCAAAGACCGACCCTCTCAAATACTTAATGACACGGGCTATACTGACAGAAAGACTTGCCAAATAATCCCTTCTATTAATGGAATTTGTAATCACCTATCGCTCTCTCAAAGAGATAAAAAGACAGACTATCACCGACTTCCTGGTCGAGCATCCCATCCCAGCCGACTCCCCGCTAAACTGCAAATTTCCGGATGAACATGCATTCAACACAATCATCAGGGAGAAAGAAGAGAAAAAGTGTCAGTGGGAACTCTACTTCAACGGAGCGTCTTTAATGAAAGTGTGAAGGAAGAACACCCCCATAATCAAAGATGGGATAGGTCTTATTTTTGTTACCCCGTAAGGTGGAATAATATGTTTCGCAATCTCGTTGACGGAACCTAGAACCAACAACGAAGTGGAATATGAAACTCTTATAGCCGGTATTTAAATCGCGATCGACATGGGTATCAAGGATCTTCACATCTACTGGGATTCCTTATGGGTCGTCAGCTAAGTCAATAGCGATTACAACACATACAAGCCTGAGTTAATAAGATATGGTGCAAAGGTGCAAGAGCTTCTTAAGCAAGTTCCATCATACAAGCTGGAGAGAGTGCCACGAGCAGAAAACAACAAAGCGGACGCACTTGCCAAATTGGCAAAAGTGCTAGCAGATGAAAATCTCAACAACGTAAGCATTACCGTACAAAGTCAAAAGGTCCTAGCTCCAGCAGAAATGCCTTCGGAATCTCCAATAGAAACATATAAAGAAAATGTTCTCCAAGCGGAGGAAGAACAAGACTGGCGAGAAGCCTTCATTGATTACGTTGGGTCTCAACGAGTTCTTGAAGACGCGTGACAAAGACATCGGCTCATAAAACGAGCTCTTTCATTCATCTTCATCAATGGTACGTTATAAAAAATGTTCCTTTGACCATGTATAGCAGAGATGCCTAGGGCCAAAAGAAATAATGAAAGTCATCCAAGAAGTCCATGACGGACTTTATAGATCCTATTAAGTCAGTCTGAAGATGAAGCTGAAGATCAAGAGAAAAGGGTACTACTAGCCCATAATGATTCAAGACTGCATAGAGTACGCCAAAAGATGTCACTCATGTTAGATACATAGTGACTTAATCCATCAACATCCCAATCCTATGCACCCGACCATAGCCATCTGGCCTTTTAAGATGTGGGGGACCGACACAATTGCCCCTATCGAATCAGCATCATCTAAAGGACATCAGTTCATATTGGCGACCATCGACTACTTCTCTAAATGGGCAGAAGAGGTACTGTTGAGAGAAGTGAAGACGAAAAATATCCCATACTTCTTCAAAAACCATGTTATCTACCTGTTCGGAGTTCCACGATGAATAATCTCGGACAATGGGCTATCATACAGAAGCCACAAGATAAGTCTTTTCATGCAGCAACACAAAATAGACTGGAGATACTTGTTCATATCATAATATTGCATTCTTATAGACCCTATTCTTATTCATTTTACAAATAAACAGGTGCTTTTGACCCATGTCTGCTACATAGTTACAGGTTACAGATTCTCGGAACAAAAACAGTGAAAAAGACAAAAAAACGATACAAAAGTGAGACTACGACCGATAAATGGTGGAATCTTGATCGTGCCCACATCTTGAGGAACATTGAAGATCAATTAACAAGTTCACAAAGAACAAAGGCAGCGCAAGGTTCAAGACTTCGTCACGAAGCAACGGTAAAAGTCCACTACAATTATTCACTGTGGAGATCTAGAAGAAACCTAGAAGCCAATCTGAGAAAAGAACTGAAGAAAATTGAAGAAAACATGCACCAGAAGATTACCAGAAAAACTGAAGCCTCAAGCTCCCTTTTTGGTCGCGGAACCGCGGCCAAACCCTGCTCTTGGCCGCGGATCCGCGGCCACGTTGCCCAAATGTCAATAGAGAATTCCAGAGGCGCGTCGGTGTGTTGAATAGGTCTTTTTCTTAGGGGGTATTTTTGTAATAACAGATGTGCGAGTCAATTGTAAACCTAGGGTTTTCTATGTCCTATAAATAGAGACCCAAATTCTTGTATTAGGTTATGCCTCCTTTCATTAATAAAATTCAGATTTCTTTTGGAGAGCATCAATTTGTAAGTAGTTCTTTTTATTTGCCCCAATTAATTTTATTATCTGCCCTAGGTAATTTCTTATCTGTCCTAGTTAGATCTTTAATTCCTTGCCCTAGGTAGATAGTTTAGATATGTTCTTCAATCCCCTAATGAGCGAGTAGTCTCCTCGCTTGTTAGGGTTAGCTTTGGGGAAGGCTTGAGAGATGAAGATCTCTCACCCCTTTCTTGCCCATCACATATAATTAATAGGGCTCCATGTATACATGCACACACCGCTCCCTACGGCATCCTATCCCATGAGGTAGAGGTGTTACCGTAGTATAAAGGCTCGGTTGAGCGTGTTTTCCTTGAAGGTTAGGGTAAGGATTAAGAAAGGAAGGACAAGAACCTAGATGAAGAAACACCGTTTCTTCCCAATGGTACTAATCCCCTTTATTGATAATTACCATAACACCTCATGGATCTTAATTTGGGTATAGAAAGCGGTTAGATTTATTGACTTTCCAAACTTACCCTAAACCTAACCCTAGCAAGATTTAGATCTAGATTAATTTAGCTTTTAGATTTAATCAATCCGACACCAATCGGAATTAACTCGTAGGAACAATTAGGAAATTCACAAAATCCCTGTGGACCGACCCGTACTCACCGGCTAGCTACCAAGCGATGCCGTTCTTGATTGCGGTTAATAAATTATTCTTTGAGATCATACAAATCAAATGGCGTCGTTGCCGGGGATGGCGTGCTATTTTCTTTTTGCAATTTCGGGTTAATCTAAAATTGAAAAAATCATAAAAACTGAAAAATTAAAAAATATAAAAATTTATCATCTTTTTATTTTGTGAAGGATATTTTTGTTTGAATTTTGCAGGATCTACAATCGAGTTCGGATCTGGAAAAATCCAGAGATCAAAACAGAAAACTGAAGATCTGAACAACAGGGGATTTCCACAACAGAACAACAGAAGAAAGTTGGAAGGCCAAGTCAACAGGGAGACCGAGGAACCGCCGCAAAAGCCTACTCTGACCGCGGAAGCGCGGTGCTCTGGTGACATCATCATCTAAATTTTTTTTTCGGGAACCGAGTAGTCTAGAAGACCGCGGAACCGCCGCGCTTTGGCTCTTTTGACCGCGCATCCGCGGTGAAGTGGTGACGCCAGCAAAAGGAATTTTCTCTATAAGCTTCCTCTGTCCTTCTTCTGACCCCCCTGATATCTCCTCTGTAAATTTGCCTACAGGATTCTTTGCGCTAAAAAATCTCTCTCCCTTCCAATAATTGATCTTGTGCAGGATTCTTTGCGCCACGCTTAAAAAAATTGATTGCAAGTGGTTGTTTACTGTTTTGCATATTTAATCTGACTTTAAGGGGCTTGAGACCAATCCAGATTGGGTGGGGATTTCATCACCCTTCGCAGGACCCCAGAAATCACATAAGGCATATGCATTGACCATTATTAAATAAAAAAGATTAGACTCAGCTCTAAAGATGTCGCGCTCAATAGGACAGAGGACTAGTTGTAGGCATCGGCCGTTGATCCTAACCTGACTTTGTTGTGTCTAGGCAAGTGTGTCTAAGGCGAGTGGTTACTTAATTAGGGCCACTACTTGTAGTGGGGAGCCTCCCACTCACCTGGCACTTACCTGGCCACAATTGGCGGTGAAGAGGCGGTTTGAGGTCTTATTTCAAGCCCTTTGGAACAGTTAGGAGCTGTCTAGCTAACCTAGATGACCCTAGATCTAGGCCTGATTATGCATTTGTGGTTGAAAGTGTGTCATAGCCTTTTATCGAAAATCTTTTTGCAAAGTGCACCACATAAAAAAAAGGATTTTTTTTATAAAAACTTGCAACTTGTCGCTAAGAAATCCGTGCACCCCACATTCTTTTTCTTCTCCTTTCTTACATCATGGGTACCCCACCTCATAAATCTTTTGCCGAACTTTGGTACCCTGAACCAAACATTGCTTCTTACGCGAATTGTTTCGGTCGAATTACGAACGACCCCTCCATGCCCAAAATTTCTTTGAAAGATCGAATAGAAGCGTTTAGGAGAAACAGTTGGACTCCGCAATCCACTTTGTATCAACCGTTGCAACCTTCACCACCTTCTTACGTTGATACTCCCTTTTCAAGTCCTATTGTAACTCCAAAACCCATGTCTATTGCTGAGCATATTGAACAATCTCGTAGCCGATCTTTCACTCCTCTCCACACATCCAGTTCTAGGGATCAACAAGTCCATTCACCTTTTTATCCAAATGTTGATTCTACTTCTGTCCAACCATTCAATTCCTACCAGTCCTACCCAACTTTCACACCTTCCCTAGACATTGCTTCTATACAACCATTTGGGAGTTTCACGTATCCAAACAATTTTGAATCTTTTACCGAAACCCCTTCACAACCCATGTCTAGTCTAGAACAGTCGTTGGAGGCTTATATGGTAGCGACAAACCAAATGATTAGGAATGTGGATGCGTCCATGGCCGCCCTTATGCAACCTAGTGAACCGGTATCTAGTTTCCAACTAGCTCCAAAAATTCCAATGTATGAGGAGGCAGTTGGACAGAGTGAGAATTTGAGAGGAGAGAGTGAGCTGTGCACCCTTCCAAATCAAACTACCCATTACCAATTGAATCCCATAACTCTGGTTTTCAATCAAGTGTCCCAAATGATTCATCAGTTGAAAATAAAATATTTAATGAGTTGTGCGACTTTGTAATGCTTGATTTTCCAGATTGTGAAGAGTCTCTTTCGAGTGAAACCACACTTAATCCTATTGAACTTTATACCCCCACTCTAGAGCCTAAATTAATTGATATCCATGCTTTTGATGAGGTGTCTAAAAAATTGATTTTCACTTGATTGAGGATATTGACGCCGGGAATATTTTGGATGATGAACCCGTAGATTTGATTGAAATTTTATGTCTAATTCATCATCCTGAGTCATTAAATGTTTCTCCCGAATTTCATATGCATCTTGATTTTGATGATAATGGCATGGATAAGCTAAATTTTGAGGAGAATTATGAGGATAGTATTGAGGAGAGTCTTGAGGATAATATTGAGGATGAACCATTTTTGTTTGATGTGTCGGATTTTCCAATTCATCCTCCTGAACGTTTAACTGTTATACTTCCTAAATCAAACCCCCTCCTTTCCATCGTTCCGACCACGCAAAAGATCACGTTTGAGGACTGTGAGCTTGAAAAATTTTTGTTTGATCACAATGGTTTTGACGCCACTAGTGCGTCCTCTTTGAATCTGACACAGTTTTCACAGACGATAACGATTACGAGTGTCTTACTTTTTCGGATGATTTTGAAAACTCACCTCCCGAGTTTGAGTCCTTTGAATTTTCAGATGAGTTAGTTGAACCATCAGACTCGGTTGCTTACAGTGATGTCGAACCATTGATGGAATCCTTCAAGTTCGAGACAGATTACTTAGGTGAGAATAAGACTATCTCTAAATCACTCCCTTTCGTCCTTCCTATCGTTTCGACCACGCAAAACTCCGTCGCGTTTCCTTTTCCAATGGAGGGTTTACTAAGTTCGACGTACCCATGTTTTCTCACGAATCTTGAGGGATTTGACCCCATTTCTCGACGGGTTGATAGATTAGCACAATCGCTTTTAACACATCGGTCATCACAAATTGCGCTAATTTATTCACTCAATTTACACCCTCAAGATCGTACTACACTTCTTTCTCTTTTCCGCCATTCTCCTTCTCCACCGAGACCGTATACCATTTCTATCACCACACGGTCTTGTGTGGGTCTCATTTCTTTTCTTTACACTCCATTCTTTCACCAACCCCACCATTATCACGATAAGATTTTTGAATGGTTGGTGCTAACTTTTGGTCTGTGTAAGGCCTTGTATAGTTTGATTTTTCTCCTCCCTAACTCTAAACTTTAACGCTTAAACAGTGGAAATACTGTTTCACTTAAGTTTGGGGGGAACCTTGTTATATATTATTTTGTTTTTTCTTTTAACAATAAAATTTTTTTTTGCAAATAAATAAACAGGAGAGTGCCGACATTCTCAACCCTCTTGGTATAGCATGACAGTGAGGACACTGTCAAGTTTAAATTTGGGGGTATGCTCAGCAAGCCTTCTTCCTTCGCATTCATATGTACATTTTTTGCATTTGCATACTTATTTTAAACCCATAAAAAATTGAAAAATTTTAAAAAATTTATAAAAATTAAAGTATTCAATTTTGGCTATAATTGACTTGAGTTTAACAAAAAGGTTAACTAGTTAAGAACAACTAAATCCTAGACTTAGTAAATTAAAAACCCTAAAAATAACCTTTCTTAAAATTTAACGGTAGAAAGTATATGCCTTTGTAGTTTATTTAGAAATAGGAAAATTTTGAGTTCACATCTTGGGCTAAGTTAAAACAAGGGAAGAGTATTGATATTTTTATTAATGTATAAGTTTGAAAAATAATTCCTAAGCTTAAGTCTAGATTCTGGAAATATATACCCTACAAATTGCACAAATACGCACTTTGAAACTTGGAATAGTAGAAGAGACCTTGAAATTCTCTTCTCTAAAGTCCTTAGTACGAAGAAAATAAAATAAAAATTCAAGTGTGAATAAAGAGATAATAAAAAATGAACACTGCTTTTTGTGATTACTTAAGGCTGCAAAAATAGAAAAATATTTAGCGAGGGTGCTTCATCACCTAGTGCCTTAGACCAACTGGTTTGGGAGTCACTGCTAAAGCCTTAGGTGTTGCAAGACTAGGAATTACGCTTTAATGTGCAAACACATCTTGTAATCGGTTGTTGGTACCTCAAGAAGTATTAACAGTTGCATGAAAGATTGTGTGAGCAAAATTCATCTAAAAATTCACCTATGAAGAAGTGCTTTGGACAACGGACAAGAGTATGATTGCTTGATTTGAATTTCCAAGTGTAGGGGTGATTTACACACACACACGTAGGGGTATGTGATTGGGGTTTAGATAAGAGATAGGAATGAAGAATATGACTTGTATCTTTAGTAGAGATGATAAAAATTCCTAAGTTGAGATAGAACCCTTGAAGGAAAACTTAAGAGATACTAAAAGCTAAGTAAATTCACAAGAACATATATAATCTTAAGTTAAATAATAAGAAAGTGTGAAGAATACGGGTAGATAATTTATGAGTCAAACATAATAGAATTCCTTGTTAGAGAAACTAATTGGAGAATAAAAGTCAATGGGCTTAAATTGATAGGATTTTGTGGGTAGTATCCGCTGAAAACCCTCAGGAGACAACACTCCTCCTATTAAGGACACCTAGAGGTTTAACGGCTTGTTGCATGAGCTCAGTGCAATCGCGTTTCCCTGCGAAAGCGAGATTAGGTTTTTGTTGAGAATAAAACTAGGTTTGCTCGAGGACGAGCAAAAGATAAGTTTGGGGGTATTTGTTTATATCATAATATTGCATTCTTATAGACCCCATTCTTATTCATTTTACAAATAAACAGGTGTTTTTGACCCATGTCTGCTATATAGTTACAGGTTACAGATTTTCGGGACAAAAACAGTGAAAAAGACAAAAAACGATACAAAAGTGAGACTACGACCGATAAATGGTGGAATCTTGATCGTGCCCACATCTTGAGGAATATTGAAGATCAATTAACAAGTTCACAAAGAACAAAGGCAGCGCAAGGTTCAAGAATTTGTCATGAAGCAACGGTAAAAGTCCACTACAATTATTCACTGTGGAGATCTGGAAGAAATCTAGAAGCCAATCTGAGAAAAGAACTGAAGAAAATTGAAGAAAACATGCACCAGAAGATTACCAGAAAAACTGAAGCCTCAAGCTCCCTTTTTGGCCGCGGAACCGTGGCCAAACCCTGCTCTTGGCCGCGGATCCGCGACCACGTGGCCCAAATGTCAACAGAGAATTCCAGAGGCGCGTCGGTGCGTTGAATAGGTCTTTTTCTTAGGGGTATTTTTGTAATAACAGATGTGCGAGTCAATTGTAAACCTAGGGTTTTCTATGTCCTATAAATAGAGACCCAAATTCTTGTATTAGGTTATGCCTCCTTTCATTAATAAAATTCAGATTTCTTTTGGAGAGCATCAATTTGTAAGTAGTTCTTTTTATTTGCCCTAGTTAATTTTATTATCTGCCCTAGGTAATTTCTTATCTGCCTTAGTTAGATCTTTAATTCCTTGCCCTAGGTAGATAGTTTAGATATGTTCTTCAATTCCCTAATGAGCGAGTAGTCTCCTCGCTTGTTAGGGTTGGCTTTGGGGAAGGCTTGAGAGATGAAGATCTCTCACCCCTTTCTTGCCCATCACATATAATTAATAGGACTCCATGCATACATGCACACACCGCTCCCTACGGCACCCTATCCCACGAGGTAGCGATGATACCGTAGTATAAAGGCCCGGTTGAGCGTGTTTTCCATGGAGGTTAGGGTAAGGATTAAGAAAGGAAGGACGAGAACCTAGAGGAAGAAACACCATTTCGTCCCGATGGTACTGATCCCCTTTATTGATAATTACCATAACACCTCATAGATCTTAATTTGGGTATAGAAAGCGGTTAGATTTATTGACTTTCCAAACTTACCCTAAACCTAACCGTAGCAAGATTTAGATCTAGATAAATTTAGTTTTTAGATTTAATCAATCCGTTCACACCGTTCGGAATTAACTCGTAAGAACAATTAGGAAATTCATAAAATCCCTGTGGACCGACCCGTACTCACCGGCTAGCTACCAAGCGACGCCGTTCTTGATTGCGGTTAACAAATATTTTTGATCTTAAAATCCCATACAAATCAATACTCTTCCGTTTACAATCCTAGAGCCAATGGTCTAGCTGAAGCTTTTAACAAGACTCTGACCAAGCTCATCAAGAAGATGGTGTCCAAGAACAAGAAACACTAGCATTAAAGATTACCCGAAGATCTTTAGACATACCGAACAACATTCAAGACAGCTATGAAGACAACAACATACTCACTAATGTTCGGCGCCGAAGTGGTGCTTCCACTAGAGATCGAACTCCCTTCATTATGAATGGCGATCTAATATGAGCTCACTAATGAAGAAAACGCCGATCTCCGGCTCGAAGAACTCGACGCTCTCGATGAAACCCTCCTTGTGGCACAGCAAAGTCTGGAAGCTCACAGGGCAAAAATGATGTGAAAATATGATAAGCTAAGAAGACTAAGAGCATTTCGCAAAGGCGAACTGGTATTGGTTGTCAAGAGGTCAATGATCCCCAATCGTGCAAAGCGCGGGAAGTTTAAACCAAATTATGAAGGCCCATATATAATAGACTCTATCAAGGCGGGCCTACATGTTGACGAATATGCATGGAGAAAGGACATTTCGACCAATAAATGTCGTTCCTCAGAAAATATTATGCTTTAAGAGTCTTGACTTAGGTCAATGATAGATGAAGACGCTCGTGTATGATCCCTATCTTTCTAGGTCAAGACCCTAAAAAAGACCTATATCTTCCTGAAATCATGGTGAGTAATGCTCCCTAGAAAGCCATTGCCCTACGGTTGGTCTCCAAATTGACTACCGTACATAATCCATGGGCAACTTGCAACAAAATTGCATCTAAAACATCCATCGTTGGCAAACTAAACTACTTACGAGGAGAAGACCCACTCATGCGTCCATACGACACATGAGAAGAATGGCACTTACGGGATTCTTTCGACACTTAAGGAGAAAACACTCTTATGGGATCCTTACGGCTCATAAGGGAAAATACACTTAGGGGTTCTCATGACTCCTAGAGAGAAAATCCACTTATGAGATCCTCTCGACTCGTAGGGAGAAAATACTTTTATGGGACCCTCACGATTCATAAAAGTGAAAAGTCTTAGGCGACAGGGATCTAAACCTGTCTTTTAAGCCACTACCCTGCGGCCAGTCTCCAAATCGGCTACCATATACCATCTATGGGCTCTTTACGATAAAATCGCATCAAAATATGCCCCTATTGACAAAGCCACGTTTGAGACAAAGTATTCAAAGTTTCCCTGCAGCTGGTCTCCAAATTGACTACCGTATACGATCCATGAGCTACTCGCAACAAAGTTGCATCTTAATGTCCCCATTGGAAAACCAAGCTACTAATGAAGAGAAAACCCATTCATGCGTCCTTATGGCACTTGAGGAGAACGACACTTACAAGATCCCCTCGACTCATAAGGAGAAAACACTCTTGTAGGATCCTTACAACTCACAAGGGAAAATACACTAAGGGGTTCTCACGACTCCTAAGAAGAAAATACATCTATGAGACCCTCTCGACTTGTAGAAAGAAAATACTTTTATGAGACCCTCACGGCTCATAAAATTGAAAAGTCTTAGATGACAGGGACCTAAACTTATCTCCTAAGCTAACGATGCCCTGCGACCGGTCTCTAAATTGACTACCGTATACTATCCATGGGCTACTCGCAGTAAAGTTACATCCAAAATAACCCACAGTGGAAAACCAATCTACCATTGTGAAAAAACCCACTCATGTGTCCGCATAATACATGAGTAGAATGCCACTTACGAGATCCTCTCAACTCGTAAGAAGAAGACACCCTTATGGGCTCCTCATGACTTACAAGGGAAAAGAAATTTAGGAATCCTCACGACTCCTAAGGAGAAAATACACATATGAGATCTTCTCGGCTCGTAAGAATAAAATACTTTTATGAGACCCTCAAGGATCATAAAATTGAAAAGCCTTAGGTAATAGGAAGCTAAACCTGTTTCCTAAGCCATTGCACTGCGGCCTGCCTCCAAATTGACTACCGTATACCATCCATGGGCTCTTTGCGATAAAATCGCATCAAAAGTTACCCTCTAGCGACAAATTCACATTCGAGACAAAGTGTTCAGAGTTGCCTTGCGGCTTGTCTCCCAATTGATTACCGTATACCATCCATGGGCTACCCGCAACAAAGTTGCATCCAAAATAACCCACAGTGGCAAACCAAGCTACCATTGTGAAAAGGACCCACTCCTGTGTCCTCACGATACATGAGGAGAACGACGCTTACAAAATCTTTAGACTCGTAAGAAGAAAATACTTTTATGAGAGCCCTACGGCTCATAAAATTGAAAAGTCTATCTTCTAAGCCATTGATGCCCTACGGCCGGTCTCCAAATTGGCTACCGTATACAATCCATGGGCTACTTAAAACAAAGTTGCATCCCAACCCACTTTAGCAAACCAAGCTACCATTATAGAAAAAACTCACACATGCGTTCTTACGACATATGAGGAGAACGACACTTATGAGACCCCCTCGACTCGTAAGGAGAAAACACCCTTGTGAGATCCTTACGACTCACAAGGTAAAAGACACTTAGAGATTCTTATGACTCCTGAGGAGAACATATGCTTACAAGATCCTCTCGACTCGTAAGAAGAAAATAATTTTATGAGACCCTCACGGCTCATAAAATTGAAAAAGTCTTAAGTGACAGAGATCTAAACATATCTCCTAAGCCATTGATGTCCTGTGGCCGGTCTCCAAATCGACCACCATATACAATCCATGAGCTACTTGCAACAAATTTGCATCCCAACCCACATTGGCAAACCAAGTTACCATTGTGCAAAAGACCCACTCATGCGTCCTTACAACACATGAGGAGAACGGCACTTACGAGATCCTCTCGACTCGTAAGGAGAAAACACTCTTGTAAGACCTTAACAACTCATAAGGGAAAAGATACTTAGGGGTCCTCACGACTCCTGAGGAGAACATACTCTTACGAGATCCTCTCGACTCGTAAGGAGAAAATACTTTTATGAGACCATCACGGCTCATTAAATTGAAAAGTCTAGGTGATAGGGACCTAAACCTATCTCCTAAGTATAGATGCCCTACGGCCGGTCTCCAAATCGAAAACCGTATACAATCCATGAGCTACTCGCAATAAAGTTGCATCCCAACGTCCTCTATTGGCAAGCCAATGCTACCAATAAGGAGAAGACCTACTCATACCTATGATGGAGATTTTATTTAGTCACTAAATTTTAATCGCAGATATACAGTCGAGCAATTGTAATACTTGAGGATCGATCAATAGAGAGGGGTTGAATATTAATTAATTCTAAAACAAGTAAAAAAAGATTTGTTTATTTAACTAAACTAAATTAAAAAAGCATATTAAGGAAATTAAAGTTGCAAATTAAAAGGATAAGATTTAAATAAATAGAAAGATCTAGGGTTTTGAATTACCTTTACTAATCATGGTGTTTTATAAGATTTCTATTCTTTTCTACTTTCCATATTTAAATTCATTAACTATCAATCACATAAAAGTATATAGCAAACTTATATCGTAATGAAATATCAATCGTAAAAGAGAGCATAAATCATACGTTTATAGAAATACCCTATCAATCAAATAACATCTAGTAAGAGAATTTAAATATAAAGTTTTAATTAATATAGCAATTGTTAGATCTACTCTTATGCTGTCAATCAAAAATTTATTTCGTTTTATCGGCAAAGCCTAATATACCCTAAACCAACTAGATTGAATCTCCTCTGATAAAAGTTCCATCTTAACTTCCCTAATTAGTTTTCTAGGTCGTCAAATTATCATTAAACTAATTAGTTTATAGGCGATACTAATTTTCCCTAAACAATTATCATGGGCGTCAATCAATCATAGAGTTATTTAGTTCATCAGCATTATATCAAAAGAATTACTTTTTATCATAGAAATTCATCATGAAGCACATCGGAAAGAAATAGATTAATTAAAATAAAACACACATGATTGCAAGAATGAATAATCCAAACCCTAGAAATCAATTAGCTGCTCATGATATGAGAAAAAGAATTCATAAAATAAAATAGATTCATATCAAAAAATAACTACAAAAATTGATCTCTCCAAAATAAAAACCCTAATTTTAAAGCATAAGGAGAGATACCTCCAACCCTAGAATTACATCTCTTTATATAGGGTTAGGAAGTTTGGAGATCAAATAATAAAAGATACAAGAGAATACAATATTTCCAAGCAATCTCAATTCCTAATTCTAATAGATTTCCACTGAATCTTTTGATGGCACTAAACTGGGCAGACTGGAATTGATCTCTTACTCTGATTAAGTCTCCTCAATTGATTTGCTGAATTGAATTGATATGACTACTTTTAAACCTGCAAAAATATTCAAAACAAATATTTTAGTAGCACCTATTTCAATTAGGAAATCAATTCTCTCATAATTATATTACTTATTATTTAAGAAACATATGAATTCATATTTCTAAACGTAATCTCCACATATGTTCTCAAATTATAAATAAGATAATTTATTAATTAATAAAAATATGAAAAATATGCAATAAATTTAACTTATCAATTCTCTATATTTTATTAACTCCAATTAAATCTCCATTTCACGCACGTAATTAATCTTTTGCATCTTTTTGTGTTTAAGTCATTTAACTTTTAATAATTCATAAAACATACTTGCAACAGCATAAAGTATGCAAAATTAAGATAAATATGGTTACATAAATATGCAATAAATTATACCAATCAATTACCCTCACACTTATCTTTTGCTAGTCCTCGAGAAAATATAGGTATTCAAACTTTAAACTACAAATGAAAAATAAAAATCTTACTCTATCAACTAAAGTCTGCTCCTAAGTTTCAAGTTTCAAGAGTATATCTAGGTATTCTCCACTATCCCAAGTTTCATGGGTGTGTGATTTAATTGAGCGCATGCAACAAACCTTTAAACCCATAGATGTCCTTAGTATGAGGAATTACGTCTCTTGAGGGTTTTCAGTGAATACTACCCACAAAATTCCAAAATTAAAGAAGAAAAGAGAATAAGAGAAAAGAAAATAAAGGAAACAAAAAATAGGAAAAATGAAAACTACATACAAATATCAGAACAGATAAAAAAACAAACTTGAAAAATAAGAGTTTCAAATTTCCACCAGCTTTTCAGTTTTTATGAACCTTCATCTTAATAGTCTTGATTAAATCCGGAAATTATATCCTCTCTCAATAAAACATCATCCTATTCTTCATTCCTACCTCTCCCCCAAACGTAATCATATACCCCTATGTGTGTGTAAATTCATCACTACACTCGAGAATTCAATTCAAGCAATAGTACCCTTGCCGTAATACCATAGCACTACTTCTTTTTATTAAAGATGGATGGTGTCGCTCACACA
This sequence comes from Agapanthus africanus, assembly GCA_030015575.1. Classification (NCBI taxonomy): domain Eukaryota; kingdom Viridiplantae; phylum Streptophyta; class Magnoliopsida; order Asparagales; family Amaryllidaceae; genus Agapanthus; species Agapanthus africanus. The sequence goes on along the minus strand of CM057347.1, from coordinate 425,815,625 downwards.
CCTTTTGTATGACCACTACTGCTTGTTTAGGCACTAATCGACCAATTACCGAATGTGTAAGCTTTAAGGCATAGTTAGCAATTTCATATATATAAGCCTAGTACTGTAACTACCTCAAGCTCAGTAGTGACTTCTAGACTAGTTGGTCTAAGGCACTGGGTGATAAAGCACCATCGCTGTATATTTTTCTATGCTTTTTTTTACATCCCTAAGTAAGTTACAACCCAAACTTATATATAAATCTTTTTTCGGAGATATATTTTTTTTCATGGTTAGGTTCAAATCTCGTTTTTTCTTTCATACTTAGGCTTTCGGACAAGAGTATATCTAGGTATTCTCCACTATCCCAAGTTTCAAGAAGTGTATATGTGCAATTTTTAGTGTATACACTCTTTGAATTTAGACTTAAGAGCATACAACAACTGAGCCTTTTATCCCAAGCATATAGGGTAGGCTACATGAACCAACATAAGAATCATGCCGGATCCAGCACATGAATCCTCCGCCTCCACTCACTCCTATCGAACGATATACTTTCATTGAGGCCTTTGGAAACCATATCGTTTCACCTCCATCCAGGTTCATTAAGAGCATGGACTTATTTTTCAGACTTATTTTTATCCTCGGATTCAGTAACCCCTTCATCTCACTCAACCTTTAGGAATCGAGTTCAAGATCACCTATTACTGGTTTATTTCAAAAACACCTATTTTTCTTGTTCTTCTTAAATATATCTCTCTCTTTTTTATATACATTTTTCACTCTTTTTATTTTCATTTCCAAAATTTTCTTCTAAAAAGAAACTACGAAAATCTATAAAAAAAATAAAAAATAAAAAATTTGAAAAATAAAGAAAGATGAAAATGTCCTAAAAAAACTCTGTAGAAAACCAAACCAACCCCACCACCCCCACACACATAGATACTTGATTTTGATAGTGCCGTCACCGTCCTCTACCGTGGCCTCTACCACAATATTCATGAAATTACGAGTGATAACTAATTCAGGCATATCTATGACTAACATATCAAATTACCCAAAATAAACATTGGAATTAGAAAGAAAAATGAAAATTTTACCTCCCCCTGAAATCTGGGGGCTGTGGTTTCCTTCTCTCTCCATTAAGGTTTTCCAAACTGCTCTTAGTTTTGTGGAATGAGGCTCAATTTGGTTGCATATAAGGGGTTAAGTAATTTTGCACAAAAGTCCTTATAAAATTAGCAAGTAAATCCTAAAAATTAGGGAGGGAAGTTAGTAAGGAAAAATGAAAAGTAATTTACATGATGCTTTTGCTAACCCATATATTAGTATTAACCACTCAAAAAATTTATTTTTAATCATGCAAGAGTAGTAAAATAAATTATAGAATCAATAAACACCCAAAAATTAATATGCAGAATATGAATATGGTGTTTATAGCTGGGTGAACAGAATTGTGATATGAGTTTAGCCGAATAAACTAGCGCGGTAATAAAAAAATTTAAGTTTAAGGAAATTATACAGTTGCGCTACCTTGTTATTGTATTGGCTAAATGGATCAAAATCTTCAACATGGACATGCGGTATAAAATATCCAGTCATAGGAATTAAAGACGCTACTTCTTACTTTTTGCTCGGATTGATTTCAATGAGGAAATAAAGTGTTTGAGGCATAGGTTCAACCGTTAAAGGCTCGCCGAAAATCATACATTCATCATTAAAAAGTTTCTCAACACCACCCTTTTTATAATAGCCTTTTTTAAAATTAATCACCTTCTCCTAATACACTTCTTCTTGTATCACATCTCTTAAATTCATATCCTCCTCCTCAAAATTTTTCTTATAATCATCAGACAAATCAATCGTTTCGACCTCAATCATATCATCAATCCTCATATACATTCATTGTTGGGGCCTTAAGAAAAGTATCAAAATAAGACGTTAAAATTTTGTTTGTTAGATTTGGATTGGATGATGACCTACGTCATAGTAAGGGTTTGGTTGGAATTGCTGGCCTAAATTTTTTCGTTTCCTCCATTCACCAAATCCATCACTGAACGGACAATTTTCATAAACATGGGATGGATCTTCATAATTAGTGCAAAAAGATTAAAAATGTGGATTACTATGAACCATATTTTCATCCTCAATCTTATGCAAAATATCATCTAACTGTGCAAGTACACTAATATTATTGTAAGCCAACAATTCTTTTTTCTCCTCCTTAATTTGACTCATGGATTGACTTTTATCACCCAAAATGTGGGATCCCATTCTAAAGTGTCCTAAAAAATTTCATTGTTCATTCCAACTAAAGGTGTGGGTTCCCTATCAATAGTTTACTCAAATATTCTATCTAAATCAACCTCATTGAAATCACAAGTATCCTTTACAGATGTGGTTTCTTTATCGATAATTTTCTCAAAAAATTTATCTGATAATTTTGAGTCGTCAAAAATTTCTTCTTCAAAAATTTAATAATCAGTTAAATCAAATATCTCAATCTTAAACGTATCATCAATCAAATCATCTTCATATAAATTTGATGTTGGAGGTCAAATTGGAAATTTTAAATTCTGAGGGTAGGTGTGAAACTGACTTGAAGTAGACTCATTCTCACTTTCCTCATGCACCAAAAAATCAGACCCATCTAAGTCACAAGATTCAAACGTATAATCACAAATCGGGCATTCTTCATATCGCTCAATTTTCCTTGATGTAAATTCACACCAACACATAGGACACTCATGACTTAAACGATCTTCGATTATACATTCTAAACCATGGTTATTCTTAAACACTTCCTTGATAGGTTGATCATGAGTTTCAAGGGTGTTAGGAACAATCGGGTTTGTGTGGTTTTGTATTTGGATGGTCTGATGCTCTTTCTTATTAGCGATTGCAACAGTTATTTGTCCAACAAGCATTTGAATCTTAGCCAACCGCTATTCGATGTTATCAAAACTCGCATCTTCATCATTTTCAACATCTAAGGAATGTGTAAAATTTTGGTACGGTTGATAAGAATTTGATTGTATATGATCGTAAGGAAGGCCAACATCATAGTATGAATATGGTTGGAATTGTTGTTGGTCTATGAAATTTGAAGTAGTGAATGTTGTGTCGGTTTGAATTAGATTGGAAAGAGAGCCTATATCATAGTAAGGATTGGGTTGAAACTGTGGGCCTAATTCATGATTAGGAACTTCAAAATACATGCCTTGATTTCAAAAATTTTGTTGGTTTTTCCAAATACCAAATCGAACAATAAATGGACACTCCTCATAAACATGAGATGGATCTTGACAATTAGTGCACAAAGATTGAAAAGGTTAATTAGAAGGAACCTGGTAGTTAACTTTTAATGCATCGATCTTTTGCCTAAGACCATATAACTCTGCACATAACCTATCCTCATTGTCTGCTGTGAATGTGTAAGGTGAATTATAACCGCTCATATATTTATTCATTCTAATGTAATCAGTAAGTGTTGGGTTAACCGGATAACAAAGTTCATACAAAGTTGGTTTAGCATGTTCGTCGCCCATATTAAAAAGAAATACGGACTCAACTCAACCAATCACAATCACAAAATGCGCAAGCAATCTCTAAAACTAAGATCACCTATGTTGTTACTAAACCCACTCCTAGACTTCCAAACGACAAGTTGCGGGATAGATTCTCTACCATCTCTTTACCAACCGAATGGCCAGGTAAGTGCAGGTGGAGAAAGAAGATTGTTCAAGGCTTCCGCCAAGTTCCTTAATTAGATAACCTTCCCACCTTACGAAACTTTCATTTCTAATACTTTCCTTAGACACCACGCGATTAATGCGGATGAATGATAGATTACCTACAAACTTCTCTTGTCTTATTTGAGTGCAAATGTCCTTAGGGGGTTGTGTCTAGATATTTTTTAATTAATGAAAGGGGATGCTTATGCTAGGTTTGTGATTTTTGGGGCCTAGGTGTTGGATATAGATGCCCTCAAGGTAATTATTGTAATTGAAGGATGACATATACGGAGAACAATCTTACTTATATGGTTTGACTTTATTTGTCATGTGTATACGTTATCGCATATCACTGATACATGAGATAAATCCCTTAGGATTTTTCTTGATTACTAGAACTAGATAGGGATCATACTAGAGGGGCCCAATAGTCCATAAGCACATCCTTAAATTTCCTTAGTCGTAGGAGTATCGAGACTGGGCATCAGTATTCAGTTTAGACTAGTGTATATGTTTCATGACCCTGTACGGGGCGGTAGCTGATCCCATAGCCATTGATGTTTAACATCGATGATTGTATACAGGTGCTTATTAGAAAATGAGTTACACTGGACGGACTCACCTGAGAACTCCTGAGTGGTATTATACCCTTCGTCAGATAGCAGTTCTCATATGACATGAGTACATCGTGGTCTGTAGACTTGAGATCGATATAGTGTCTTGTGTGTGTTCCCACTATAGTTAAATTATTACCCTACCACGTCCCTACTGAGTCGTGCAAATAGGTTTTAGTTGGGTGCAGTCCCGAAGCACATGGAAGCAGTGAGCGATCGAAGGAATTTTGTCTATCCTGGTATAGGGAGTCAAGATTGTGCTGCGTATGATCGACTGTAACCATAAATCCCTGTTCAGGGCGGATGTGATAAACTGATAAGTGTTATCAGTTGTATCTATTGTGGTTACAGGTTACAGATTGGCACGACTTATCAGGTTATTGGGGGTCTGACGAATACTACCCTCCAGACTTGATATGCGACACTCTCAGACGAAGAGATCGGATTATACGGAAACCGTCACTTTTAGGCTCTGTTGGATTTCGAACGAGCTAGCTTGTCGATCTTCCTATCGTTTAATACCTGGGTAGCCGTAGCGTGCAGCCAGTACCGTTGACGTGCTTGTAGGTGTTTGATATTATCATTACCTACTGCCAGCGTATTAACGAGTCTTAAGAGTCCGACGCAGAGGTTTCCCAGCATAAGCGAAACAAAGTATGGCATGTATAGTGATATGTGCGGGAGCTCGATTAAATACGAGTATATGATACCATATTTTAATCGAGCATTTATTAATATTAGCCGGATTATATATGATATAACTGGATTATTAAATCAAGTATTGATTTAATAATTGTGTGTGTGAGTGTGAAAGACATATATATTAACTAATAGTGCTCACTTTATTTTTCCTTCTTATTATATAATATTTATATATGGTATAAATATTATATATATCATTTTATCATAGTTGTATATACACAAGAGTTGTGTGTATAAGACTTATATAGGATTAAGGATGAGGATAAAGATATTTATTTATTTAGTTAGATAAATGATAAATGAGTCATTCTTTAGCTTTGTGTAGAAACTAGTTACTCATTATTGTTTTATTCTATTAGATAATTAGATATATCTTTAGCTCTTATCCTTTAATCCTAAGCTATTCTCATCTTCTTATTCTCTTTCTTGATTTCTTATTCATGCAAGAGTGAAGAGAAAAGAGAGTGAAAATTAGTGAATAAAAATCCTACATCATCTACTTAAACAATCTAGCAAATTAGTTTAAGTAGTTTCTTTACTTAGTAAAGTGAAAGCTTGCGTTAGTGCTACCTCAAGATGGATCATCATTGGTTCGGAGGATCTACTACCTAGCTTGTTCCCACCTCTTCATTGAAACCTACTAGGAGTCTAACACAAATATGGAACACTTGAAGAAGCTTCAAAGATTGCAGTCTCTTTAAACTAGTAAAATTAGCTCATTAGTTTTGTTGTACGTTGTAGTTGTTGTTCATGATCCTATATTTGCTTGTTGTTGCTCTCAAACTTTTGTAAATCATGGCTTCCGCCATATTATAAACCCTATTGTAGAGAGAATAGCAAACTTACACTAGGACGAGTGATGAAATCCCTGCCTAATCTTATTGTTGGGTTTCTTGCTCCTTAAAGTCCGTTTTAAAATGCAATGCCAATCAAACAAATAAGCAATGTTAGCAATAAATATTTTTCTAGCAGCACGATTGCAAAGAAACCTGCATAAGATGGCAATTTATTAGAGAAAGAGAGGATTGGAGAAGAAAGGAAACTTACTATAATCTAGACCTAAGATCTGTCTCTGCATGATCAAAACTCCCTAGATCTAAACTCCCTTAAAGTTCGTTTTAAAATGCATTGCCAATCAAACAAATAAGCAATGTTAGCAATAAATATTTTTTTAGCAGCACGATTGCAAAGAAACCTGCAGAAGATGGCAATTTATTAGAGAAAGATAGGATTAGAGAAGAAAGGAAGCTTGCTACAATGACCTAAGATCTGTCTTTGCATGATCTAAACTCCCTGGATGTATGTCTTTGTATGATCTAAACTCCCTGGATGTATGTCTCGTTTCCTGAAAAAAAAAATTGCAGAATAAAATAGAATAATAATAATAATAATAATATAAAAAATAACTTGAATTAAAATTAACTAAATTTCTAACACATCCCCGGCAACGGTGCCAAAAACTTGATGAAGATTTTATTTAGTCTCTAAATTTTAACCGCAAGTATACAGTCGTGCAATTATAATACTTGAGGATAGATCCACAGGGAAGTGTTGAATCTTAATTAATTCTAAAACAAGTAAAAATAAAAGATTTGTTTTATTTAACTAAACTAAATTAAAAAGCAAATAAAGGAAATTAAAGTTGCAAATTAAGAGGATAAGATTTAAATAAAAAGAAAGATCTAGGGTTTTGAACTAACTTTACTAATCATGGTGTTTTATAAGATTTCTACTCTTTTCTACTTTTCTTATTTAAATTCATAAGCTTCAATCACATAAAAGTATAGGGTAAACTTATATCAATCGTAAAAGAGAACATAAATCATACGTTTATAGAAATACCCTATCAATCAAATAACATCTAGCAAGAGAATTTAAATATAAAGTTTTAATTAATACAGCAATAGTTAGATCTACCCTTAAACTAAATAAACACAAAGGTTGTCGATCAATGGTTTATTTCGTTTTATCAGCATAGCCTAATCTACCCTAAACCAACTAGATTGAATCTGCCCTAATAAAAGTTCTATCTTACCTTTCCTAATTAGTTTTTGTCACGACCTGAAGATACGGAACGTGACTGGCACTTAAATTACGAAACGTCTAAATGCATAACGTAATCTAAGTAAACCAAAGCCCAGAAATCTAAACCAAAATAGAAATATCAGAAATCTAAACCAAAATAGAAATAGAGTGAAAAAAACTTGTAAAAAAAAGATTTTTAACCAAAATAAATCGCATTAAACATTTTATTAAAGTAACAAATTTTTTCAAAAATTTCGGCAGAGTCTCCTTTGTAAATACTGGCCCCGAAATGGGTACAAACAAGAGAAATACATATATATCAAGAATAAGACATCCCCAAACGGGAGCTAGCTCTTCGCTAAAGGCGGATCACAACCACATACAATATATATAACATTAAATGCGAAAACAAGTATATGAAAGTGGAAAAGTAGAAAAACAACACGTTGGCTCAAGTGAGTATCGACACCAAAACCACAAATATAAGTCTCAAGTCTCACCTTCTAGTCCAATATATAAGGGTAGATGGAGTATGCTAGATACAAATAAAAATACACGGTGGGAGCAAAAGCAAATCTCTAAGAAAAACCCACCTGTGCGCAGGCTGTAAGTCGGTGCAACGAAACAGAAGAGAAGGTACGCCCGTCACTACTATGCTGACGGGTCAAATCTGCAAGATACTGTGGCACAACGGGGGTGAGTTGCCAACTCGTGAGTAATAAGTAACATCTAATAAGGCTATCGTAAGTATGCACGCAAATGTGTCACAACCTACGCATATACTAATATGATGCAATGCACTAATATGGATGCAATGTGAATGCATAATCAACATGAAACCTGTATATATTTGGTATGAGAAAATCTTTATTTTTTTTTATCTTAGAAATCTCCTGTGAAATAACCGAAGTAATATCAATGAAATCAATGTAAATCCGTGTCAAGTATCGACACAAAATATGTATATCTCAACATCTCAATATCTCATATCTCCGTATCTCAAATCTCGATATCTCTGTATCTCAAATCTCAATATCTCGGGCTCCGGCAGTCCGGATCGGCCCATATCATCAAGTCATACGACTATGGTCGGTATCCTCCGGATATCCGCCGCGTCAAAAATAACCAGGAGGTAGTGCTCCCCTGTCGGGCTCAATGCCATCATCTGCGATCTTCTTGCCCGGAGGTACCATACCGGGTCCACCATGTACCCACAGACGGTGCATCCCTCTCCTCGAATCGGGTATATGATACTGCTTAAGAATCGAGAAAACTCATGGTGGACGCCACACACATCACATCACGAGAAAACCGCAAATTTCTGTTTTTAAAATAATAATAGGTTTTTTAGAATTCTTGCGATTTTCCCAAAAATCCAGAATCTCATCAATACAGAAATTCTCAAGAAGAATCACAATACATGATCATGTAGGAAAATGATAATTTCTATGATATCCATATCATGAAATGCGATTATAACTGGAAAACTATGTATGAATGATGATGATATGCGGTATATGTACGTATAGCAATCCTTAGTGTCAATCTTGATGAGATGGAAAATACAACTACCAGTTTAAATATCATGTATGATGCAAATATTTTCGATACCAATCTAAGCAGGTTCTGTAGTGTTCATGACATAGCAACTACCAATGGCGTGTGTGTTCGCATAAATAGTGCACGTGCGGCAGGAACTAATGGTAATGGTTCAAGTGTCCTACAAGATGATATCACACACACACACACACACACAAACACACACACACACACACACACACATTTATACATATGACGATGCGATGCGATGAGATGGTTAATTAGGAACTACGCATATGAAGTAAATATTTTAAATAATACTAAACCGTCGGGTGCCTCGCGCCATCCAGACGATCCCCCATAGATGTATACATCTACTCACCGGGACGCCTCGGCTAAACTGATCCGATCTCCGTCTGTCTTTCCGCGCCGCGTCCGACACCTTTGCACCCGACCCTAGGATCGCACACAAGCAATAAAAGGGATAAATATAAAAATATTCGCGGGCACCAATGACGCAAGTCAATCACGCGCATTACTAGACTCACACACACTTAATGCATAAACGCGCTCGCGACAACGCCGCAAACTACAACTAGGGTCGCTATACATGAAAAATCCCCAAACCTAAAATCCAATCGCACCAATCGCACATTCACAACACATTAAAAATTATATGGATTTATTTATAGGTCATCAAAGTCTTAACTTAATTAAAATCGATTAACTTCCAAAAACCTAGTAAGCTTAAATTTCCATTTTAGTTCAAAACTTAATGTTTTAACCAATCTAAATGTTTTAGCAATTCTAGTGGCTATAATGTTCATTAAACATCTTAATTAAGTCACACAAACTATTACTAAAATTTTATGTCACCTATTGGCATTAATATAAAAATCTAGTTTACAAAATTAACTAGATTGAACAATTTTAAAGTAACACTTTATAATTTAACATCTAAACCAGATTGTGCATATCTTAGGATGTTAAATTACACATTACTAACCTAGAAATGATGTGAAAAACCTAACTTAATTCAAAACCCTTTTCTTGAAAAACTTTAGTTAGCAATTAGAACTATATTTAAACACTTAATTAGTTAAATTGAAGTAATTAATCAACAATCAAAACATGGACTTAGGATTATACCTCCAATTCATGAGATCAACATGCAACTTGACCTCCAAAATGTTTCCTTTCCTCCAAGATCCAAGCTTGTTTGGCCCAAGAATCATGGGTAAAGATTAAATTAGGAATTTGTGGGATTTTTTTTATTGATTTTTCATGAATTTTTTGAAGAGTTTTGATGAGAAAAGGAGGTGGAGAAATGAGGGGTTGCCGTGGGGGGTTTCGGCCTTGGCATAAGGGAGGAGAGAAGTGAGGGTGAGTGTGTAGAAGTGTGTAGAAAACTACTTCAATTAATACCTCTTTTCTTGTCGTTTCATTAATTATTTTATTTTATTTTATTTTACTAATTAAATTACATCCTAGAAATATCTAGAAACATGGAGACAAGTGAGAAAATGAGAACACATTATCAACTTATTACTATGTTGTCATTGTTCATTAAAATGTAATTAACCAATTCTCATTTGTAACTAGCACTAATTAAATGTATAATAGAAAGCTAAAAATATTATTTAAAATAATTAATTAAGGAAAAATATTTAATTAAACAACAAATTTATAAGTGTCTAAATAATTACCACATACTAGCAAATACATAGTTAAAATAGGTGTTTTTAAATCTACGATGAAAAATAATTATAGTTAAGTTTTACGGAAAATACGGTTTACTTTACCGATTATCAGAAAATTCACCTAAAGGATTTTATTTAATTATTTATTTATTTCTAAAACGTTACAGTTTTCTAGGTCGGAAATTTATCATTAAACTAATTGGTTGATAGGTAATGCTACCTTTCCTTAAACAATTCTCATGGCCGTCAATCAATTATAGAGTTATTTAGTTTCATCGGCATAATATCAAAAGACTTACTTTTTATCATAGAAATTCATCATGAAGTACATAGGAAAGAAATAGATTAATTAAAATAAAACACACATGATTGCAAGAATACTACAAACCCTGGAAATAAATTGGCTACTCATGGTATGAGAAAAAGAATTTATAAAATAAAATAGATTCATATCAAAAATAACTACAAAAATTGATCTCTCCAAAATAAAAACCCTAATTTAAAAGTCTAGAGTGAGAAACCTCCAACCCTCCAATTACATCTCTTTATATAGGGCCAGGAAGTTTGAAAATTAAGTAATAAAAGATACAAGAGAATACAATTTTTCCAAACAATCTCAATTCCTGATTCTAATAGATTTTCACTGAATCTTTTGATGGCACTAAACTAGGCAGACTGGAATTGATCTCTTGCTCTGATTAAGTCATCTCAATTGATTTGCTGAATTGAACTGATATGACTACTTTTAAACCTGCAAAAATATTCAAAACAAATCTTTTAGTAGCACCTATTTCAATTAGGAAACCAATTCTCTCATAATTATATTACTTATTATTTAAGAAGCATATGAATTCATATTTCTATACGTGATCTCCACATATGTTCTCAAATTATAAATAATACAATTTATTAATTAATAAAAATATGGAAAATATGCAATAAATGTAACTTATCAATTCTTTATATTTTATTAACTCCAATTAAATCTCCATTTCACGAACGTAATTAATCTTTTGAGTCTTTTTGCGTTTAAGTCATGTAACTTGTAATAATTCATAAAACCTACCCACAACAGCATAAAGTGTGCAAAATTAAGATAAATATGGTTATATAAATTTGCAATAAATTGCACCAATCAACGTCCTTACAACACATGAGGAGAACGATAATTACGAGATCCTCTTGACTCGTAAGGAGAAAATACTCTTATGAGATCCTTACGACTTATAAGGGGAAAATAAACTTAGAAATTATCAGGACTCCTAAGGAGAAAATATATCTATGAGATCCTTTCGACTCGTAAGGAGAAAATACTTTTATGTCACGGCTCATAAAATTGAAAAGACTTAGATGACAGGGACCTAAACCTGTCTCCAAAGCTATTGCTCTCCAATGGGCTTGCTCGACAAAGCTCCTTGAATAACATGGCAAAATTTTTGGTCTTGCAGCTTGGGTCAACGATAGGTGAAGATTTTGTTCATCTCCTTATCTTATCTGGTCAAAATTGTTGAGAATAATGTCCCTCAACAATAAAAAAAAGTAGGATGCTTCTAATTGAATATTCTGCGACCTCAAACGATGATTCGTCTCAATGGTACTCTACCGAATGTGACGGAAATGCAAATGAAAAGTCCCACTGATTAAATATATCTGGTCGATAGGTGATTCACAGAGCCTAAGAGGCACTATGGGTGTTCAGTGATGCTCCAGAGTTTAAATCTGACATCTCCCTCCGGCACAAAGAGCCAAACAAAATCCAAAATGGTGAAATAGTCCAATGGACAAGACTCAATGAATCAAAAGAATGATGTGATGGCACGTTCCTAGCATCCCAAGTAGAAATTCAATGGATTAAAGACAAGCCAAGTCCACGCTCATAACTCAGAAGGGTAGAATTGAAAGTCGACAAGACCAAATAATCAAATTGATAGTGTGACGGTATCGACCTAGCACCAAGTCTTGACGGCAATACATATAGCCTAAAGACTACCTGGACATCCATTTTACTTTAGCAGAGTATAGACATGGTGTAAGCAAAAGCTCAAAGAGTCAAAAACGAAAGCGGAGTGACGGTATCTTCCTAGCTCCTTGTATCGACAGCAATACACACCCCTAAAGACTATTAGATGCCATCTCACCTCAGAAGGGTGTAGACTTGACTTCTGTAGGACTCAAAGAGTCTGACCCCAAAGTAAAGTGCAATGGTGCGGCCTAATATTGAATATCTGATGGCAATATACATATCAGCCTAGGAAGATTATTTGGGACGTTGTGTCCAGTCTTAAAAGGGTTTGGAGATACAACGAGTGCGTGTGCTACTCGAATAACATTTTGAAGGAATGAAAATCGAGATGAAGCAAGCCAACGTGATGGTACAACAGCCTATACCCAATACTGCAAAACTGACAGCCTACCGTACTTAACGTCAAGATGAGTTTATTCACACCTACAAGGAGAATAAACTGAACGCTCCAGAATGAGTACATAAACTAAGTAGATGGCACCATAAGAAAAAAATATATAGAAATGTTCATTATAACATTCAGACACTTCTGATGTTATATGCATATGCTACTCACGGACCTTAAGGTTTAGAACTACATTTCTTAAGAATCGTGATTTGAGTCAATGGTAGAAGACGATACCAGTGTCCTCTCACTATCTTCTTAGATTAAGATTTTGAAAGTTATGTACAATCCCCCGACCTTTAAGAAGTCGTGTGCTCTACACTATTTAACCCACGTATATACCTATGTAGGAAAAGTAATGGGGGGCATTTGTTCCCACCTAAAATTTATGCGCCCACACTTGGAGCGCAAGCTTCACAAGTGTGTGACGTGCAATAGACAGGCGCAAGCATAAGTGCACCATGTTCAAAGCATATAGCGCAAGTGTGGCACGTGTAATGCATGGGTGCAAGCGTACTCCATTGATAAGCGCTAGCTCAAGCGCATGCACAAGCACGTGCAATGCAAGTGGCGCGGGCACAACCTTATGGAGATCCGATGCTCTGTTTGGAAAGATTTTTGCTAATATCTTTCTAAACAGAAAGAATCATAGGATCAAATATCAAACGATGCCTAGGCACTCTGAATTGATCAAAGATCAATTTGAATCTCTCAATGAGAGATTTACCATAACTACACCCCCTCCTATAAATAGGAGCCTAGGGAGATCAATCGGGAGGATACACATCCATTCAAAGAAGAAGAAGAAGAAAAGAGATAAATCGAGGAAGATTCAGAGTGACTCTCATAAAAAAGAAACGGCGGCCACCAAATCAATAGGAAAAAAAATTCTTCAAAACCCTTAGCGACTAGGTAAAAAAGATAGGAAATCCTATCTTTCTTCTTTTTCTCGAAGCCTAGGCTTCACAAGAACTTATGTTCTTTAGATGAGATCAAAAGATCTCTAGGGCATGGTTTAGGGTACATTCCTCCATAAGTCCAATATACGACGCTATAATCCGTGAGCATTTTTGGAGAGGTGGTTAGATCTTTATAACCAACGATCTCTCAACCTCTTCCTCTTTCCTCTTCTCTTTGAAGGCTAGGCTTCATGGAATTTAATTTCCCATCAAAAGAAAAAATAAATAAATAAAGTTCTAAAGATCATAAAAATGTTAACTTTATGAATTTGATGGTCAAAGGATCATTTTTACAGAAGCATAGGTGTCATGGAATTTAAGTTCTAAAACATTGAAAGATTAACCTTTCAGTCCAAAATGGACCAAGAAAACAAAGCCAAAGATCTTAAACCTATGTGAAATCCAGACTCATGCCAATTTGGATTCAAGCGCATATGCATCACGTGCAATGAACGTGTGCCAATGCAGCGCAAGTGTAAGGAGCGCAAGTGCAATGCATGGGCGCAAGCGCACATTATGCCCAAGAGCAATACGTGCAATGTACGGGCGCAAGCGCCAAAAATATATTCCATCAAGTTCTATGTAGCGTATGTGTGCTACGTGTAATGCACTTGTGCTAATACTAGCGCCAGCGCCAAGCATCACAAAGTGTGCCAGGTGCAATGCACATGCACAAAAGCAAAGAGCACTTTCTTCAAGAGCACACACATACGCTCGCGCCAGCACAAAAGATTGAACCAAGTACGCCACGTACAAATTACGGGCGTAAATGCACATTATTCCTAGCGCAAGCACCATCAACTCCAAGGGTGCCACGTGCAATGCACGGGCGCAAGCGCACAATATTCCTAAGGGTGCACGGGCACAATGCACATTATTCTAAAGAGCGCCACATGCAATGCACGGGCACACCCACACATTATGTCCAAGAGCGCCACGTGCAATGCACGGGCGCAAACGCCAACAATTCCCAAGCGATATGCAATGCACGGGCGCTACGTGCAATGTACATGAGTCAGCGCCATGCACAATATAAGACCGCAAGCACACATGAGCGCTGAACCAAAAGATTGAAACTTAGCCAAACTTGCTAAGTGTTGAAGCCTAGACTTCTTTAATGATCCTAGGATCAGCAAAGAATAAAATTCTCAGTATTTTACCAAGTTATCTAGGTAGAACTAGTTTTCAAACGAGACTAAGTGTCCCTAGGCAAAGCTTATGTTCCTCCAAGATGGAACTAAATCAAAGGACTTGGTTAGAACTTAAGTTCTCAAAAGAAACTTATGGACCTCATAATATGAGAATTGAACATAAATTCACTGATTGATCATGAAAAAGTATTTTGTAAATAACTGCAATTAAGATAGTGTCGCTAATAGCTAGCCGTGATGAGTACGGGTCGTCCGCAGGGAAACATGAATTTCTTTTCTTGCTTTAGACAAGTTGATAAAAGAGAGGATGGTTTGTTGTCGTTTTATTTTAATACTGATATAAAATTTATAATAGAAGGGCTTGCAGGGTTTATATGACTTAGTAATTAATGGATGAATGTTTAGAAATGACTCTTTTTATTTTTTTAATAGTTTAAAACTAGAGAGGTAGCGATGAATGTGGATTAGGGTTCTTAGAGGGAATTAGGGTTTCCTACTACTAACCCTTGTCCTTCCATTGATCTCTATTAATCTCAAGATCTTAACAAAACAAGTGTTTAACTAATCTCAAATCGTGGTCGTGACTATCAATGAATTGATAGCGCACCCGATTAGATAGTTAACATTTATTTTGCTAAAGTTTATAATCATTAAAATATCAAAAAGAAATTAAAAGATTTTTCATCCATTATTCTACCCTATCCTACAAACCCTAGCAAGTAAGGAATTACTCGCTCATGGTTAGTAGTGATTTAGAAAGAAGATTAAAGATGAATGAAACCATAATTAAGATGCAGAAAAGTAACGCGGAAAATAAATGCGTAAAGTAAATGCAGAAAAGAAAACTGCAAAAAAGAATTAAAACAAAAACTATCTTTATTAATCAACTATTGTATTACAACTTTTCTCCTTAGAAAGTAGATTACAAGAACCCTAGTTTTGCTCTAGATCTCTCTCTTTATGGAGGTAGATGAATAGATGATTATGTGATCTCTTCAATGATTTTGAATGCACAGCTCTCGGTCCTTTTTATAGTCTTTGAAACCAGAAACCCTAGATTCCATATGTGAGTAGATGCAATTAAGATCATGCTCTAAAAATCCCACATCCAACTGCCCAGATCTGACCGCGGAACCGCCGCCCAAGCCCTTTGTTGACCGCGGATCGGCTTCCTTCTCGTGGAATTGGGTTTTGAGATTTTTTCTGGCTTTTTATGTTGATATTTGGAGATCCTATTGATATATAAATTCTGAAAATATTGCTCCGAGTCTCTGTCGTTGCTAGATTTCTCGATTTGCTTATATTTTTTAGCAGATTCGGTTTGATATTTCGATTTGATGTGGATCTCCTACTTAAATTTCGGACCTGGGCTAATCTAATATAATACCTGCACAATATCTTATATCAAAATGTTAGTAGCATTTGCTATTATTTTGAGATATTATTCCAACCATTTATATAATATAATATCTTAAGAATATTGATTAGGAATGTTTGATATGATATGCATATATTAATAATATTTTATTTAAATATCATATGCATATATTTTCCCGAATTATATTAATTAAAATGAAGAAACATATGATATTAATCTTTTTATAAATAAACCCACATATGTTCTTTATTTACAATTAACACCTTTTAGCAGTTAATAATAGTAGGGAAAATGTTCATATAAATGTGCACTATTTTTGACTAATCAAATACCCCCAAACTTATCTTTGATTGTCCCGAGCAAACTATTTATTAAAAGGAAAAAGAAAAAAAAAACCTTAGCACACTTTCGTAAGCAACACGATTGCACTTAGCACGTGCAACAAGCCTTTAAACCTCTAAGCGTCCCTAATAGGAGGAGTGTTGTGTCCTGAGGGTTTTCAGCAGATTACACCCACAAAATCCCATAATAAAAGAAAGTAAATGAAAGTTATATACAAAGATAAGGAACATATAAAAGAAAGAACTTGAAAATAATAGTTTCAAACTACACTAGCTTTTTAGTTGTCATGAGCCCTATCTTAATGGTCTTGAAAAGATGTCAGAAATCGCATCATCACTCAATAAAACAACGTCTTTAGTTTTCCTCCCTACCTTTCTTCTAAACATCGATCATATACCCCTACGTGTGTGTAAAAGACATCCCTATACTTATAAAATTCAATTCAAGCTATCATACCCTTGTTCATTTTGCTTAGTACTTTTTAGTCGACGAATATTTTAGATGGATTTGCTCACACATTCTTCATGCGACCGTTAATATTTGTTGAGATACTAACCAACCGATTACCAAATGTGCTCATTCATTGAGGTGTAATTAGAAATATACTAGTCTTGCAACACCTAAGGCTTAGAAGTGACTCCCAAACCAGTTGGTCTAAAGCACTAGATGATAAGGTACTCTCGCTATATTTTTTTATGCTGCCTTAAGTAATTACAAAACCAGTGTTCATTTTTCTTCACCATTTATTTTTTATGTTTCATTTATATTTTTGTTTATATATTTTTTTCCTTCATACTAAAGCTTTTAGACAAGAGCATTTCAAAGTATCCTCTACTATCCCAAGTTTCAAGATGTGTGCAAGTGCGTTTGGTAGGGTATCGACGTTCAGAAGTTTGGACTCAAGAATAGGAACTATTTTTCAAACTTATTTCTTTCCGCAGATTAGTAATTCCTTTCATCTTACTAACCCTTGGGACAACAGCTCGTGACTATCTATTACTAGCTTCATTTTAAAACATCTAATTCTCTTGCATTTCTTAAATCTCTTCCTGTCTTTCATATGTATTTTTTACTTTCTAACTTTTATTTTAAAAAAATATTTAGTGCTTTTGTTTAGTATAATGCAAAATGATACATGAATAAGCACAAACCTCCCTCCAAACCTATTTGTAGCAGTGTCCTCACTGATATCATCTTTTAAGCTCAAAATCTGTAAACTTGGGAGGAAAAGTTCTCAATGATTAGTAAAGGGGACAAAAATTAAAGACAGTGAAATCCTCCCCCAAACTTATTTTTGGCTCACAATCGTGCAAAAAAAATTTCTTTTCTTTCTAGAGCCAAAATATTTTTCTCCCCCCTTCGAAACTTAATTAAAACAGTGTTTTCATTACTAACCATTTAAAATTATAAGAGGAGGGTAAAATTATTGGTCTATACAAAACTTTACAAAGACCAAAAGTTAAAACCAACCATTCAAATATTTTATCAATGTAACACCATGGTTGGTAGAAGATCATGTTACAGATAGACGTGAAGAAGTGGGGAGGAGATAAGAGGTGTAATTGAACGAGTTTATGTCTCGGTTGGTAGAGACGAAACAGTGACGGTGGATGAAAACGTGAATGTGAAAGATAAGGAATAGGTGGAATATTCGCATTCTCCTACTTGATAAGAAGAAGGGGTGGCAGTTCAAATTCTTCGGATGGAGGTTGATTCATCACAACACCCATGTCTTTTAGGAATGCGAGTTCTTCGGCAAAAATGCCTTCAAATCTTTCATCGATATTCCGAATGATAATCTCATCGGGAAGAAACGTATGATACTCGGACTCCATAAGAGGTTTATTTCTAGTGTAAGGGATTGACTCGGACAGCTCGACTAAGTCATTCGACAAGTCAAAGGATTTGGAATCGAGGGTAGACTTGTCGACAGAAGGGTTCTTACTCATAAAATAAATAGCTGGATCAAACAATAACGCACTAGTGGCATCGAGATCAGTATCGTGAAGCTCCTCAAATTCGCAACTTTCGGAAGCTTTCTTGTCACAAAACATACATCAATTATATGAGCAGAAGGTTTGGAGGGTTGACTTCATATCCTGTAAATGTGAAGCTAAATTATCATCTTCCTAAAGGATAGGTTCATGGAACCATTACGACAATTGATTACAGCATTGGAAGTTGCTAGAAAAAGACGACCAAGAATCACCGGGATTTGGTTCCGTGGGTTCACTACAGGCCGTGTATCTAAAACTATAAAATCCACAGGGAATATAAATTCCCCAATTTTGATTAACACATCCTCTAGCCCACCCTTAGGATGGGTGATAGATCGATCGGTCATCTGGAGAGTGCAGTGCGCAGGTTTCAACTCTCTTATGCCTAATTACTCATAAACAGAATAAGAGAGCAAGTTAACACTAGCACCTAAATCGAGTAGGGCGTGATTGATGTTCTTACCCCCAATAGCAATAGATATTGTAGGACAACTTACGTTTCTTGGGCACATATTGGGTAAGAGAATTGCTTATATTAGTCACTAAGAAAACCTTTTTAGGAACTTGAGTTTTCCTTTTCCTAATGCACAAGTCCTTTAGAATTTTCGTATAGGATGGAACTTGTTGGATAGCATCTAAGAGATGAATATTTATTTTTACTTAAAAATTTCCACAATCTTCTCCATCTGTGGACTTGGTTTGTTGGGCCTTAACCGGTTTGAAAAATGAGCTTTATCAATAGGGGTTGGGTTCAACATTTGAGGAGAAGGTTGTGGGGATAGTGTTCCCTTATAAAAAAATGTATATAGAAAGAAAAAGGGGAAAAACTCCCCACTGTGCAAGTCTTACGTGCTCAAACGTGAGCGGTCATATGCAAAACATATAACAACTGCATTTAAGCAATCGATAGGCTAAAATTGAACCTCACGTGTAAGCACGTGAGCGCCTATATGCAAAGCATATAGGCACAACATTCAAACAGATAGCGAGCCAAAAAGGCTCATGTGTTAACACGTGATACACTCTTATGCTGTTGCATATAAGCGAACAAGCATAATTCCATTGGGATCACGTGCTACACATGAGT
This sequence comes from Agapanthus africanus, assembly GCA_030015575.1. Lineage (NCBI taxonomy): Eukaryota > Viridiplantae > Streptophyta > Magnoliopsida > Asparagales > Amaryllidaceae > Agapanthus > Agapanthus africanus. The sequence goes on along the minus strand of CM057347.1, from coordinate 425,796,010 downwards.
GTTCCTAAACACCTTCCAAGCTGATATAATTAAATTCTAAATAAAAGGATTAAAACTCTATTTGGAAGATATTTCCTTAAATCTTTCTAATATAGAAAGATCCTTCTCTAACAAAGAATATCGGATGAACTATCAGATAGAATTAAATTCTATATATGTGGGAAATATTTCCCTGATCTTCCTTAAACTAGCAAATCTTCTTTGTTAAACGAAGAACCTTTGGATCAAAGATCCAACGGCGATCGTCTGATAGAATAAAATTCTATCTTAGGAAAATATTTCCTAATCTAATTAAAAACAAATAAGAAATCTTCTCTGTTAAACAGAGAGCCTTTGGATTAAAAATCCAACGGTGAATAAAATTTACCAGAACAATTGGATTGATTATGAAATCAATCAAAGTATCTCAATGAGGGGTTTTCTTAACAAATTGATTCTTTTTCTTCTCATATAAATAGAAGTAAGAAAGAGGAGAAAAGAGAGAAAGAAAAAGAGGAGAGAGAAGACTAAAAAAAGGAAAGAAGAGAATTTAAGTCTCGGGAAAGACTTGTTTCATCATAACATTCTAGGTAAAAAAAAGAAATACACAGAGATTGTTTTATCTTTTCTTGACCTTTCTAAGGGTTTAACCCTTCACATAAGAACTTAGTTCTTCCTCCGGTTGAGATCTGTAGAAGAAGATCTCCCCATAAGTTGAGAATTTAATTTTCATCGGGGAGATTCTGTCATGCAGATTCAAAACCTAAGGGAAAGAATCGAGTTTAAAGAATTTAATTCTTACAGAAATATATGGGAATTTAATTCTTCTGAAAATCAAGGCTTAACCCTACAATAAGAATTTAATTCTTACAAAAACAAGAGGCATGAGATCCTCTAAAATCCTAACATGAGATCAAAATCTCCAAACACTCAGAAGGAAAGATTGGTGATTCATTAGTAACACCACAATAAGATCTCACGTGCTCCACATGAGCGTCTCTAATGAATAAAAAGGGAAAGACACAAACCGCCTCGCGTGCTCGCACGTGAGCACCACAGGAATCAAGTGTTTAACACTTCTATATAAAAAGGGGGGAATAGAACCTAGAGAACAGCTCCCACTTTAGGGCGCCTCACGTGCCCACACGTGGGCGCTTCCAAAGTGCAGTTTTTAATATTGATTTGGAGCCTCATATGGGAACACATGAGTGCTGAACATAACCAAGTGCTCAGCACTTATAAAAAAAGGGGGGAATAGAACCCAGAGAATAGCTCCTACTTCAGGGCGCCTCACGTGCCCACATGTGAGCGCCTCCAAAGTGCAGTGTTTAACACTGATTCAGAGCCTTACGTGAGAAAACTAGAGTGCTATGGGAAATCAACTTCAACATCAAATTGGCTAAGTATTCCTGAGGTCAAAACCTCTTTGATCTCCAAATCAACCGAGCCTTTATGCTCGTGTTTTCCCAAACTAATCTCAGTCTCAAACATGACTGATGACCCCTCAACTGATGATATCCAAGATGATATCCGTCCCACATTCCCCTGAGAAAATCTTAGTCTCAAAATACGACAAATGATTTTTAGGTTGATCACAAAGTTCATTTTCCCTCAAATAGGGGAATTGGTTCAAGGGTACATCTCTCCATACCTCTGGTACTTGTCGTTGTAATTCCTCAACGTCTTCAGAGAGGTAGCGGGTCCCGACAACCAACTGCTTTTGGGTGCACTTCCCAAGCGGACCGTAACGTCCTTAAACTAAAACCCTACCTCCAAAATGGTGATTTACAGACCGAAATATTCTCAAACTACAACTTCACCTCCAAAATGGTGATCTACGAACCGAAATGTCCTCAAACTAAACATTGCCTCCAAAATGCCGACAATAAACCGTAACGTCCTTAAACTAAAACCCCATCTCCAAAATGGTGATCTAGAGACCAAAATGTCCTCAATCTACAACTTCACTTCCAAAATGGTGATCTACAGACAGAAATGTCCTCAAACTAAACGTTGCCTCCAAAATGGAGACAACGGACCGTAATATTCTTAAACTAAAACCTCACCTTCAAAATGGTGATCTACAAACCAAAATGTTCTCAAACTACAACTTCGCCTCCAAAACGGCGATAAGGGACCGAAACGTCCTTAAACTAAAACAACAGAGCCCAAATGCTCTCTTGTTGGATCTGAAACAAAAATGATCCTAACACCATGTTAAGTAGATTTTAGTCTCAAATTGGACTAACGTATCCTTAACAAAAAACCAATCGAACCCCAACTGCTCACAAACATTTAAGTTGATCTTGATCCCAAAACAGATCAACGATTCTTAAATCAAACCAAACTCAAATCTAAGATATATGGATTTGGACTAATCTACGCCCTACGGGCGACAACATAAATTAGTCTCCATATACAATCCACGGGTAACCAAAAATAAAATAAACACACATGACACGAAGTGAACTTCTGGAGCAGGACAAAGTGGTTATCGCGATGCGATAACGTAATTAACTGCAGAGGCTTGCGCCTGTAGGGAAGAGCGTCCCCACAATCAAAAACATCTCGCAAACGATGGGGAATCTGACAAAGTCTGCTACAACGGCTGCATCCGTCCAAACATCCGATACACGGTGCCATAAATCAACTTGGCATCTTCGGAGAGGTGGACGGATAAATCCAAATAGCATCTGCCCCCAAATTCAGGCAAGACGACCTACACGGTTTCGTCTCTGTTTTCGGCGGTAAACAGATTCTGGCACGCCCGGTGGGACTTGGAATATCGCGATGCAATGACTTGTAACGATCAAGGCATTCAGCTGCGTAACCGTACGTTGCCTGAAAAGAACCTCGGGCCTACAAACAAAGATTCGAGCAAAAGAGATAAGGGGAAAGAAAAAGCCCCTGAGGAAATTGCCCTCGATGATAGAGTCGTCAAAGAGCTCATAGCCAAGGACCCGCTTAAGAAAAACAAGGTGGATTACAAAGTCCTGGCACATCTGAGGAAGATACCCTCACAACTGAGCATACGGATGCTCTCCTCCTATCCAAAGAGGCACGAGATTCTCTGATCAAGGCATTGCAAAGAGCCCAATCGGTTTCAAGCTTTCCTTGCAGAAGAAAAGATGAAGGTCGAGCTGGCAGAGGTTCATACAGCTGACATTACATTCGGCGATGAAGATCTCCTCCTTGAAACGTACGAGCACAACCGTCCTTTATATGTCATTGGGTACTGCCACGACATTAAGATAGGGAAGATCCTGGTCGACAATGGATCCTCCGTTAACCTTCTCAACATGAAGGTGCCGAAGGAGATTTGCATGAACGTTCAGCACCTGGCTCGGGATAAAATTACCATCTCCAGGTTCGACTCTCGGTCATCACGGATGCTTGGATCCGTAATATTGACATTACGCTTTGGGCTTCTCTTTACCGACATCAAATTTCATGTTATCGACGCCAAGACTTACTATAACGCTCTGCTCGGCCGACCTTGGTTACATGAGTACAACGTCATCCCATCTACACAATATTATCGGTGTATGAAGTATTTCAAAGACGGACTCGAGTACACAGTTACAGGGGAGCTAAACTCGTTCTCCGTAAATGAAGTACGCAAATATGAAGACACCAAATACTTCCTACCAGACTTCAAAGACACGGAAAGATGTCATAAACCGGAGAATGAACAAAAAGCCGTCACCACTATCCTGATCTTTGGGAGCGATACCGAGGAAGATGAAGAAATAGTCTACTCGGGTCAACCCCAAGGCAACAGGCCAGGACCATCTACTCCTATTTTTTTCTTTGGCAGTGACTCTGAAAACGAAGTCAACGCAGTGTTCTCCGTCCGCCCGTCAATGCAAACCATTACGGGAGCTGATCTTACAAATCACTATGGTTCCATCACGGCATTATAAAGAACTTGATGCACTCAATGCATACAACGTACAAGAGCTACAAACCTTCTACGTCCCTCCAAGGTGAAGAGGTGAAAAATGCGATCCTCTTCTACCAGTCTACGAAGACCAGAGTGGAAAAAAAAGTCTGGCATGGTGCCGAACTTGTGCTTGACAAACTTCAACCAATCCGTCTACCCAGATATTACACAGAGGGATTGAAAAGGCTATTAAGATGCCAAGGCGTACCCTTCAAACAAACCGTTCGACAAGCCCAGTTCTACAAAAAGATTTGGGATGTCCCCGGGACTCAGCGAAAGATGCCCAACGGGAGAATGGAAACGATTGGGCTCGGATATGTTCGGTCAAATAAACGAGAGCGATTCCATGGCTGCCGTGTCATAAATAACTCCGGTGGAGAAGGGAATGCTTTTCCAGATAGCTCTGATATTGAACCAGAGCGAGATCCCACCGTAAGAATACCAAGTCCGTCATTCGAAGAAAAAATTGACAAGCTAATGAGAGAAGCCGGTCAAAAGGCTCGGGATGACTACAGCCGCAAAATGTCCATTTACGAGAAAGCCATGACGCAGCGTCTCACTGAACAGTCTGCGGGAAGAAAAAACTACGATGCCCTTCACCTTCAGCCTGCTGTGCGCTCTCATGGCAAGGAAACAACCCAACGCAAAGACAACAACAAGGTGAAGAATGAGAATGACGTTCGAAAACAGTGAAGCGGATTTAAGAAGCCATGCGATCAAGAAAAAGTCAGCTGGAATCCATCGCTAATAAAGAAGATGGGTCGGGAATACTCTTTCCCCCAAGAAAAGACAAGGAAAATATTCGACCTTGTCATTAAGCATCAAATGATGACGCTCCCAGAGTCTCGGCATCCTGAACAAATAAACGAGGCCCATCACCCGGCTTATTGCTCTTACCACCGAGCAATAGGACATCCTCTTGAAGACTGCTTCACCTTCAAAGATTGGGTCGAAGAACAGTATCAGCAAGGCAGGTTTGCTCTATCCGACAGTTGGAGGGTAACCCCACCACGAAAGCATGAGCCAAAAAAAATCCATGTCGCGAGAGTAAGTCCAGATCATCATCGAGCTTGGAAACGAACCCGTACCTGCCACGTGATAACATTCTCAAAGGAGGAGGAGCATGAGAATATGGACGAATTCTCCCACTGCTTCATAGATGATGACGAGGATGAGGTGATCTCAGAATTTCCACCGGCGCCAAAAGAGCGGGAAGATGGGATACACCATGGCGGACAATTTAAGGAAAATTAACTTGGGAACGGAAAACAATCCAAGGCCAACGTTCGTCAGTAAGCTGCTGTCTAAGAAGCAGGTGGCCACACTAAAGGACATGATTATACAATATAAATATTTCTTCATATGGAATTATTCCGATATGCCAGGACTAGATCCATAAATAGCAGTGCATAAACTGGCGATATCGCCGGACGTCAAGCCAATCAAACAGGCGTCAAGAAGAATGCGGCTCGAACTTAAGATGAGTATCAACGCCGAAATCAAGAAACTAATTGACTCCAGCTTCATCCAAGAAGTTCAATATCCTGACTGGATCGCCAATATCGTTCCGGTAATGAAGAAAAATGGGACAGTATGCATCCGCGTGGACTTCCGGGACCTTAACAAAGCTTGTCCGAAGGATGACTTCTCAATACCTGTTATCGAGCTAATGATCGATAACACATCCACCCATGAAGTCTTCCCCTTCATGGATGGATCTTCAGGCTATAATCAAATAAAAATGCATCCTGAAGACCAAAAGCACACCGCCTTCCGAACTCTGCTAGGCATATTCTTCTATTAGGTGATGCCCTTCGGTCTGAAGAACGCTGGCGCTACTTACCAGAGGGCCATGATGAAGATCTTCGATGACCTCATACAAGAGATTGTCGAATGTTATATCGACGACCTTATAGTGAAAAGCAAATCGTACGAGGAACACTGGGAGCATTTGAACATAGTGTTCCAGTGTCTTCGGAAGTATAATCTGAAGATGAACCCTCTGGAATGTGCGTTTGGAGTCTCCTCAGGCAAATTCCAAGGATTCATCGTACGAAACCAAGGCATCGAAATAGATCCATCAAAGATCAAGGCGATTATGGAAATGCCCATGCCAAGAACTCTCAAACAACTGCGGTCTCTCCAAGTAAAGCTCGCGTATATCCGGTGGTTCATAGCTAACCTCTCCGGCAAATGCCGCCCCTACAGCCATCTAATGAAGAAGGGGACCCCGTTCGTTTGGGATCGTAAATGCCAAAGTGCACTGAACGAAATCAAGCAATGTCTACAGAACCCGCCGGTACTGACCGCTCCGGTCAAGAGAAAGCCCCTCATCCTGTATACAACAGCCCTTGAAGGTTCTTTAGGCGCGCTATGGGCATAGGATTATGATCAGGGAAAGGAGAGAGCTCTCTACTATTTGAGTCGAGTTTTTCTGGGGGCAGAAAACAACTACTCCCCCATTGAAAAACATTGCCTGGCACTGATCTTCGTGATAACGAAGCTTCGACATTATACCCTGGCACATGAGGTCCATCTCATATCAAAGGTGGATCCTCTCAAATATTTGATGTCAAGGGCTATACTAACAGGAAGGATTTCTAAATGGACCATCCTCTTAATGGAATTCTCGATAACGTATTGACCCCTCAAGGCAGTGAAAGGCCAGGCCATCGCTGACTTTCTCGCTGAACATCCGATACCGGTCGATTCTCCATTAAATTGTGAATTGCCATATGAACATGTGTTTGACACAATCGAAGGGAAGGCGGAGGAAAATAATGTCCAATGGGAACTCTACTTTGACGGAGCAACCTCCTTGAAGAAGCGAAATAAAAGCACCCCCATAATCAAAGCTGGGGTCGGCCTTATCTTCGTGACTCCACAAGGAAGGATAATAGGTTTCGCACTTTCTTTAACAGAGCCGAGGACAAACAATCAGGCTGAGTATGAAGCTTTGATAGCGGGTCTTGAGATTGCTTTTGACATGGGAATCGAAAACCTTCTCATATATGGAGACTCCCAGCAAGTCGTTAGCCAAGTAAATGGCGACTATCAGACGTGCAAACCATAGTTGGTAAAATATGGCGAAAGAGTGCAGCAACTACTGACTCAAATTCCATCCTACATCCTGGAAAGCATACCGTGGGCAGAAAATAGCAAGGCGGATGCGTTAGCCAAGCTCGCTAAAGAACTGGTCGACGAAAACCTTGACGACGTAAAGATCATTGTGCAAAGCCGCCGGATTCTCGTGCCAGCAGAAATATCTCCAGAGTCGTATGAAAGAAAGGAAGCGACCAAACAAGCAGCCTTCCAATTAGAGGATGAAGAAAAGGCGAAGGATTGGAGAAAAGTCTTCATAGACTACTTCAAATCCCATCGAACGCCCGAAAATGCATCTTCAAGACATCGTCTCATGAAACAAGCTCTGTCTTTTGCCTTCGTCAATGATACTCTATATAAGAGATCGTTCGACAGTTAGCGGCTAAGGTGCCTGGGACCAGAAGAAGCAAGGAGAGTCGTCCAAGAAACCCACGATGGACTCTGCGGTTCTCATCAAGCCGGGCCAAAGATGAAGCCGAAGATCAAGAGAATGGGTTACTACTGGCCCACGATGATTCATGACTGCCTCGAATATGCGAAGCAGTGTCACTTGTGACAAATTCCTAGGGACTTCATCCACCAACATACAAATCTGCTACACCGAACACTGGCTAGTTGGCCGTTTGAAATGTGGGGAACCAACATAATTAGCCCCATCGAACCAGCATCATCCAAGGGACATCGGTTCATATTCGTAACAACTGATTACTTCTCTAAGTGGGCAGAGGCAGTACCGCTAAAGGAAGTGAAGACGGAGAACATCCTCCATTTCTTCAGGACACATATCATCTACCGGTTCGGCACTCTGCGACGGATCATCTCGGATAATGGGCCAGCCTACAGAAGCCATAAGATCAGTCGCTTCGCAATGTAACATAATATAGATTGGAGATACCCTTCAGTATATAATCCCCGATCTAATGGTCTAACTGAGGCTTTTAACCAGACCTTGATGAAGATCATAAAGAAAACGGTGTCCAGAAATAAAAAGGACAGGCACGGGAGACTGCATGAAGCTCTCCGGGCATATCGAACTATGTTCAAAACGGCTACGAATACAACGCCATTCGCGTTGGTATTCAGCACGGAAGCGGTACTTCCATTGGAGATAGAGCTACTCTCTCTACGAGTGGCAGTTCGATATGAGCTGACGGATGATGAAAATGCCCATCTTCGGCTTGAGGAGCTCGACGCCCTCGATGAAACTCGTCTCATGGCGCAGCAAAACCTGGAAGCTTACAAAGCAAGGTGACGCGCTCATACGAAAGACTAACAAGACCGAGAACATTCCGCCAAAGCGAACTCGTGCTAGTCGTAAAAAGACTTAAGAACCCCAACCATGCAAAGCGGGGGAAATTCGAGCCGAGCTATGAGAGTCTGTACACCATAGACAAGGTCTACCAAGGTGGGGCCTATTTGCTTATGGATATGCTTGGCGAAAGACCCTTCCGGCCAATAAACGACCGGTTCTTTAAGAAATACTACGCTTGACAGGTCATGACTCAGGTTAATGATAGATGACGACGCTCGTGTCCGCTTGCCGTCTTCCTGAGTCAAGACTCTATAAGTAGTATCTAACAAAACTTTGCCTCGAAGCTCACCACAGACCGAGATGTTCCTGTTTACCGCCGAAAACAGAGACGAAACTACATAGGTCGTCTTGCCTGAATTTGGGGGCAGATGCTATTTGGTTTTATCCGTCTACCTCTCCAAAGATACCAAGTTGATTTATGGCACCGTGTATCGAAGGTTTGGATGGATACGGCCGTTGTAGCAGACTTCATCAGATTCCCCCTCGTTTGCGAGGGGGTTTTGATTGTGGGGACGCTCTTCCCTGCAGGCGTAAGCCCCTGCAGTTAATTATGTTACCGCATCGCGGTAACAACTTTCTTCTGTTCCAAATTTTCACTTCGTGTCGTGTTTGTTTGTTTTATTTTTGGTTGCCGTGGATTGTATACGGAGACTAATTTATGCTGTCGCCCGTAGGGCGGGGATTACTCCAAATCCGTATTTTCTTAGATTTGGGTGTGGTTTGATTTAAGAATCGTTAACCTCGTTCGAGATCAAGATCGACTTAAATGTTTGTTAAAGATACGTTGGTCTAATTTTCAGACTAAGATCTACTTAACAAGGTTTTAAGATCGTTTAGATCCAACGAAAGTGCATTTGGGCTCTATCGTTTTAGTTTAAGGATATTACGGTCCATAAGTTTAAGGACATCATAGTCCGTGTTTAAGAACATCATAGTCCATGGTTTAAGGACATCATAGTCAGTAGAGTTTAGTTTAGGGACGTTGCGATCCATAAGTTTAAGGACATCATAGTCCGTTTTTAAGGACATCATAGTCCATGGAGTTTAGTTTAGTGACGTTGCGGTCCATTGGGTTTAAGGACATCATAGTCCATGTTTTTTGGCTCATTGGTTCGGAGGTGTGCTAAGAGTTATTGGTTATTGGGACCCTCCACCTCTCTGAAGATGTTGAAGAATTACAACGACATGTATCAGAGGTATGGAGAGATGTACCCTTGAACCAATTTCCAGATTGAGGAAAGATGTTGGTTGAACATCATTTTAGATGCTATCTGTAGGAGATCACTAGTCATCTTTAGAACTAAGATCGACTTGGGGAGACCTGAGTATAGGAGTTCATTTGATTGGTGACCAAAAAGGGTTTTGGTCTCGGAAGACTTAGCTAATTTGTGCTAAGGCTGGTCTCTCATAATGTTAAACACTAACATTTGCTCGGCGCTCACGTGCTTCCACGTGAGGTTCTAAAGCAGTGTTAAACATTGAAATTTGGAGCGCTCATGTGTGGCACATGAGGCACCTGAGAATTGGGCCCTGCTTCTTTGGGTATATTCTTTTGTTCCTTTTTTAAATGCTAAGCCCCATTAAGGATCACGTGAGGCGCCCCAAAATGGGAACTGTCTTGAGTTTATTTTCCTTCTTCTTTTGAAAGTGCTAAGCACTATTAGAGGGTCACGTGGGATCACGTGAGGCGCCCCAAAATGATAACTGTCTTTTGGTTTATACCCTTTTCCTTTTGAAAGTGCTAAGCACTATTAGAGGGTCACGTGAGATCACGTGAGGCGTCCCAAAATGATAACTGTCTTTGGGTTTATACCCTTTTCCTTTTGAAAGTGCTAAGCACTTTTTAGGGGGTCACGTGGGGTCACGTGATCTATTTAAATCTTTCTTTTGAGTTCATCACAGGTGGTCACGTGAGAACACGTGATCATCGATATGCATGGAATTCTTTCTTTGAATCTTAAAAATCTAAAATCCCATATTTTTTTATAAGGATTTAATTCCTTGGACTTAGTTCTTTTTTTAGGTTTTGGATCTGCGTGGCAGAGTCTCCCCCATGAGAATTAAATTCTCAACTTGTGGAGAGATCTGCTTCTGTGGATCTTTTACCAGAAAGGAGAACTAAGTTCTCATATGAAGGGTTAAACCCTAGTTTTATCAGGGGAATTAAATTCCTATATGCCTTTTGGGAGAATTAAATTCTCTGAACTTAGATTTTTCTCTAGGTTTTGGATCTGCATGGCAGAATCTCCCCGATGAGAATTAAATTCTCAACTTGTGGGGAGATCTGCTTCTGCGGATCTTTTACCAGAAGAAAGAAGTAAGTTCTTTTTAGAAGAGATAAACTCTTGTGGAGGCGAAGAAGTAAAATGTTCTCTATATTTTGCTCTTTCTTACCTAGGGTTTCTTCTTTTCTTTTAGGATATTTTCTTTTCTTTAGAGAATTAAATTCTCTTTTCTTTTAAACTTATCAGGGGGGTTTTCTCTTTGCTTTTTTTTTTTTTTGTATTTTTGAACTTGAAGTTTAGGGGGGGGGGGTTCTTCTATATAAGACTTGAAATCTTGGGGCCTTTATATAATGGAGGCCGATATGTTGATTTAGTTGAGGAAATCTCTTATCGAGAGATCTCTTAATTGATTTGGGAAATTTATCCACCGTCGGATTTTTGATCCAAGGATTTCTGTTTTACAGAAGACATTTTCTTGTTTTTAACAAGATTGGGAAAATATTTTCCTATACAGAACTTATTCTGTATCTTGGTGATTTTAAATCACCATTGGATCTTTGATCCAACGGTGCTCTGATTTGAAAAGCACAATCTTTCATATTTAGAAAGATTTGAGGAGTATTTTCTCAATCAGAATTTAATTCTGTATCCTGGTGATTTTTAATTACCATTGGATTTTTGATCCAACGGTGCTCTGATTTACAGAGCACAATCTTTCTTATTTAGAAAGATTGGGAAAAATATTTTCAAAATAGGGTTCTGATCCCTTTTATATAGAATTTAATTCTATCCGGTCAGAAGATATTAGGAATTCTCACATGTAGCACGTGACCCAGTAGCACTAGGCCAGTTTGCCTATATGGAGCAGTCCCAGAGAAGAGCATCACGTGTTAGCACGTGATGCGCTTTCTGGTCTGCTATTTGTTTTATGAAGACACCTATATACTTTATATATAGGTGCTCGCGTGTGGCACGTGAGGCCCAAATTCAGTCCCATTTGTTAAGTGTAATGCTTACAATTTTGGGTCCAAGGCGCATCATGTGTGGGCACGTGATGCTCCCTTTGGGGAATTTTCCCATTGCTTTTTTATTTATTATTTATTTTTCAAAAGGGAACAGTCCCTAAACTAACAATGAACCGTAATTTCCTTAAACTAATACGTCGCCTCAAACACAGCGATAATGGAACTTAAGTCTACAACTCCCAACGGCGAAGACTGCAACTCAAGTCTTGCTGGCTACATAGTTACCCCGGCGGCGAAGTCCCCCCTAAGTCACATTGGCAAACAGAGGGGTAAAAAAACAGTATGTCCACAAGTGAAATGGGCATGGATGAAAACATGAAAGGGAGCCATGAGTAAAAACAGCATGGCTACCGACGATCTTGTGAAAACCGAAAGGGCGCAATCTCGTAAAATTTTCACTTATGAGATCCCCTCGACTCGTAAGGAGAATTCCTCTATGAACCCTCACGGCTCATAGGATTCAAAGCCTTAAGTTACAGGGATCCAAAGCTGTTCTTAAGCCATCATATCCCCCAAGTTGCCCTATAAGCGGTTCGATATTGACCCTTATATACAATCCACGGGCATAAATAAACGTTTCCCCCAACAAGTTCCACCAATCACGAGGAATGTCCTCATATGGTGAACGACATTTATAAGTCCTCTCGACTTATAAGGAGAAAAAACTCTTATGGGATCCTTACGACTTATAAGAGAGAACACCACTTAGAAGTCCTCACGACTTCTAAGGAAAACATACACCCACGAGATCCACACAACTCGTAGGGAGAAATACCTTTATGAGACCCTTACGGCTCGTAAAGTCAAAAAGTCTTAGTCGACAGAATCCTAACCTTGTTTGCTAAGCCACCTTTGTTCAAATCGACAAAGGCAAATGATGATTCACACCTGGCAATATCCCATTTGTAGTGATGCCGATGCCTAAATCGGTATCAAATTCTAAGTCCTTTCACGGTAAATGATGATTCGCTCCTAGCATTATTCCAGTCGCAGCGGTGCTGATTCCAAGATTGGTATCAGATCTCAAGTTCCATACTCGCCAAAAAAATCAATGAGCAAAAATAAATGCATATGAAATAGCCGAAATGATGGGGAAACTCGTAATAAAAATCAGCGAGTGAAATATATGGATATAAAAACTGCCGAAATGTTTGAGCAACTCGCAATAAAAAGCAGCGAGTAAAAAGAAAAAATAGCCGAAATGATTGGGTACTGCGATAAAAATCCGAAATTATTTGGAAATCGCGACTTTCGTGATATAAAAAGCTGAAATGATAGAGCATCGCGAAAAGAAATAAAAAAATGAATGAAAATGAAATTTTTGCCCTGCAGGCGAGTCCACACCGACCCCTATATACAATCCATGGGCATAAATGAAAAGGGAACCATATTTTCCCACCAGGCATCGTCAAAGGGAGAACCAGATCTCGACGGCGACAACCACAGTCGAGAAGTCAATTCGGCGTTTCTTCTCACTCCAGCAGAATGCAGACGCGACGTCAACAAGCGACTCCAGAGTCAAAACAAAATGGAGCCATGGCAAAGTCCCTAATTCCAAGTCTCGACGGCACAGACAACATAGATTCCGTCTCGATATTCATCTTATTACAGCAGACGCAGTGTCAACAATGGCGTTTCTTCTCACTCCAGCAGGATGCAGACACGACGTCAACAAATGACCCTAGGGTCAAAACAAAGCGGAGCCATGGAAAAGTCCCTAGTTCTAAGTCTCGACGGTTCAGAAACAACCTAGAGACCACCTCGACACTCATCTCGTTACAGCAGACGCAGTGTCAACAACAACGCTTTTTCTCACTCCAGCAGGATGAAGACGCGACGTCAACAAGCGACCCCAGGGTCAGAACAAAATAGAGCCATAGTAAATTCCCAATTCCAAGTCTCGACGGTTCACAGACAACCTAGAGATCACTTCGGCATTCGCAGTGTCGACAAGGGAAGTGAAGGCCAAATTCCTAGGTTCAGGGTCTTGACGGCAACTCAAATAAAACCTGAAACCCTATCGGAGATCATCCCACACCATCACGGAGTGGTTATGACTCATCGGGGCTCCCAAACCGAGCCTAATCTCAAGTAAAAAGCGGCATGGCAAAATTCCTACTGCTTGCTCTCTCGACGGTAAGATGACCTAAGGAGATTACTTGAAGACGTCTTGTCCAGCCCCTGAAGGGATCAAAGACACGACAGTCGCGGGGCTACTCGAGCAGCAGCGTAAAGTCTGCATATCGAGGAATGCATCAGTCAACGCGATGGTACAACGGGCAAAATACCCTAGTACCACAGACCCTAACGGATGTCTGTCGTAAAGAGCATGCGTTAACTGTAACGTTTGGACAGGTTTTCCTACAAGCCCAAGGGAGGTAAAATAAACAAACTCCGAAATGTGTTCATAAACTAGAGACTCCGAAATGAGTGAATAAACTACAAACTCTGCACTGAGTATATAAACTACTTTATGCCAAGTCAAGACAACAAAAGAAAGAAAGGCGCTAGTATGAAATGAAATATGCCTTTCATTCATGAATCAAAATGAATACAAGATACTTTTATTTATGAATGAATAAAAGAAAAGGGAGAAGAATATAAAGCGACAAAAATGTTTCAAGTCGGCAGACGGTTTAATAGGCCAGCCAGTTCGCCGTTCTTCCGCTGGACTTCTGCTTCAAGCTCTGCCGGTGCTGCAAGACGAGTCCCTGCCTGGGTCTGTTGATTTTGGTATAAGAAATGAAATATGCCTTTCATTCATGAATCAAAATGAATAAAAGATATTCTTATTTATGAATGAATACAAGAAAAAGGAGAATGTTCCCGCCAAAATCTTCGGCCAAGAGCTATTTGTTCCTGCTTACACCGGTTTAAGTTTTGTTTACAGATATGTGTGAAATCGGGCTCATTCATATATGCACACACACGCATCAGAGGAGGAACAGGTGTTAGAAAGGGAGCACACCTGGTGGTCAACGACAAAAAGAAAGCATTTAATTGAACATTTTATTCTACAGGAAATAGACCACTATACATGGGATCGAAAGTACAGGGATTCACAAAACTATGGATAAAATTCTCTAAATCCCTCTCTGCCTTCTCCACCATGGCAAAGCGGTGATCTTCACAAAGAGTTGCTCTCCATCGGTCAGCACCGTGCCCATCAGCGAAGGCAGACATGATGGCCCGCTGAGCCCGTATCTAGTTTAGCAGTAGAACAGAGCGATCCCTCAGAGCCTTGGTAATCAAAAGTGCCTCATGAAAGCACTCGATCTTGACCTCCACTGCGTCGAGTATCGCCGGAGTCATCTCCGATGGATGAGGGGGAATATCATCGAGCACGGACAAGAAGACCATCCGGAGCCAAATGGAGCCGATGGGGAGAGGAGATCCTCTACGAGTCAAGAGCTCGTGCAGTACCGTATCGCATTGGTCATCCATAAGAGCAGCGTTTACCAAGTGGGCAGCAAAACAAGGAACAATTTCCTCAATAGGCACCTCCCATGGCTGCCGGCGAGCATGTGGACGATTACAAGCCATATCTCTTCTCTGTTAAAATAATTCTCTGAAAGTGAAAGAGAAAAGAAGCATTGCTTCAGATTATGAAGGGAGACATTTAAGTCTAGGCACAGAAAATTTTATGCATGATGGAACTATTTCCAAGCATTGGAAAAGAAAAGTTTGACTCAGGAAAAGCAAAAAAAGAAGGCGAAAAGACACCTTCAGTGAAGAGGCAGCGTCTCACGTGCCTTACACGAGGGCGCCAGCGCCAAAGAGTTAAAAACTCTGATTTGTTTCCCCAATAAAAGAGGAAAGCTCTGTTCAAAATTTGAAAGGCGGCGCCAAGAGTTAAAAACTCTGAGGCAGTGCGTTGCACGAGAGCATCAGCGCCAAGAGTTAAAACTCTGAAGTAGTGCCTCACGTGCGTTGCACGAGGGCGCCAGCGCCAAGAGTTAAAAACTCAGAGGAATCATCAGAGTACAGAATTAAATTCTGTTGAGGAAATATTCCTCAAATCTTTCTAAACAAGAAAAATTACTCTATGTAAAACATAGCACCATTGGATTAAAAAATCCAATGGTGATTAAAAATCACCTATATATACAGAAAGATTCTGTATGGAAAAATATTTCCCCAATCTTGTTAAAAACAAGAAAGATATCTTCTGTAAAACAGAAGCCCTTGGATCAAAGATCCAACGGTGGATAAAATCCCCAAATCAATTAAAGATCTCTCAATGAGAGATTTCTTCGACCAAATCAACAAATCTGCCTCCGCTATATAAAGAACCCAAGACTTCAAGTCTTGTAGAGAGAGAAACCCCCCATAAGTTTTGAGAAAAAGAAAGAAGTAAGTTTTAAGAAGGAAAAAAGAAGAATACCTTTTTCGAGGTAAATAAAAAACAGAGATCAGAGCATCTCATCTGTATAGCCAAGAGTTTAACTCTTCTTAAAGAACACAGTTCTTCCTTTGGATCTGAGGTCCATGAGACAAGTCTCCCACAAATGAGAATTTAATTTTCATGGGGATGAACTTGTTCTTGGGGATCAAAGATCCAGAAAAGAACAGAGAATTGAACTCTTCAGAACAGAACACCCAAAGAAAAAACTAGTGCCAAGCGCCTCATGTGTCCCTCACATGGGCGCTGCTCAATAAAGAGTTCTTAGCACTCAATGGTAGGCGCTCAGCGCCAAGTGCCTTACGTGTCTTTCATATGGGCGCCGCTCAATAAAGAGTGCTTAGCACTTAATGGTTAGCGCTCAACGTCAAGCGCCTCACGTGTCTCTCACGTGGGCACTGCTCAATAAAGAGAGCTTAGCACTCAATGGTCGGCGCTCAGTGCCAAGCGCCTCACTTGTTACTCACGTGGGCGTTGTTCAACAGGGAGTGCCTGCACCCAGTGGTTGGCGCTCAGCGCCAAGCGCCTCATGCGCTCCACACGAGGGCGCCATAAAGAGTGTTTAACACTCCATAAAAATAAAAGAACAAAAAAAGAGAGAAAGTAAAGCTCAGCATTATTTGCACAGAAAAGGGACTGAACCCCAAGCAAGTATTTAACACTTTATTCAAAGACTGAGTGGGTTGAGTCCAAGTTGACCAAATCCCCAATTCAGACCAATCGAGCCCATGTGCTCATCATTTTTCAAATTGGTCTTAGTCCCAAACACGACTACAGATCTCCCAACGGACATTGGTTCAAGGGTACATCTCTTCACACCTCTGATACATGTCGTTGTAATTCTTCAGCCTCTTCAGAGAGGTAGCGGGTACCGATAACCAACAACTTTTCGATGCACTCCAAAATTGACGGGCACATCCCACTGTGGACCACAATGTCCTTAAACTAGCAACGGACCGTAATGTCCTTAAACTAGCAATGGACCGTAATGTCCTTAAACTAAAACGATAGAGCCCAAATGCTCTTTTGTTGGATTAAAAATGATTCTAAACCCCCGTTAAGTAGATCTTAGTCCAATATCAGACTAACGTATCCTTAACGAACATTTAAGTTGATCATAATCTCAAACAAGATTAACGATCCTTAACTCAACCCAAACCCA
Organism: Agapanthus africanus; assembly: GCA_030015575.1. Taxonomy (NCBI): domain Eukaryota; kingdom Viridiplantae; phylum Streptophyta; class Magnoliopsida; order Asparagales; family Amaryllidaceae; genus Agapanthus; species Agapanthus africanus. The sequence goes on along the minus strand of CM057347.1, from coordinate 425,778,860 downwards.
AATCTAAGAATATACGGATTTAGACTAATCCACACCCTACAGATGGCAACATAAATTAGTCTCCGTATACAATCCACGGGTAACCAAAAATAAAACAAACACACACGATACGAAGTGACCTTCTGGAGCAGGAGAAAGTGGTTACCGCGACGTGGTAACATAATTAACTGCAGGAGCTTGCGCCTGCAGGGAAGAGCATCCCCACAATTAAAAAACCCCTTGCAAATGAGGTGGAATCTGACGAAGTCTGCTACGATGGCCGTATCCATCCAAACCTCCGATACACGGTGCCATAAATTAACCTGGCATCTTCAGAGAGGTGGATGGATAAACATAAATAGCATCTGCCCCCAAATTCAGGCTAGACGTTTGTCTTCCAGGCTTTCGGCAGTAAACAGATTCTGGCATGCCTGGTGGGACCTTTTCCTCTTTCCACTCCACGTGTGTCGTGTTCGCGAACAAATCGCGGTTTAATATGGTTGCCCCTGGATTCAAGGTTCTAAGATTTGGCGTCTTGCTCCTGTGCAGAAGATATATTGATGGCTTCCAACTGCACCAACTGCAACGGCAACTCCCACTCTGTCCCCGCCGGAGGAGTGACTTACGGGCCCCAAGTGGCCTCCAACTTTGCAATGCCAGTGGAACAGGTGACTCAGGCCACCACTGGATTGTTCTTCGGGACCATGCTCCCGTCAATGAGCTTCAATGCTTCAATACCATCACAAGAGGCTCCAAAGAAGTCGGTCTTCGATCGGCTTACAACTACTACGGCCCCTCTCAACGGGTCGTCCAATTCTAGCGCCTCAGTCTTTGACAGGCTGAGCCACAACTTCATTGGGCCCGCAAAGAGGCTCACAATACCTGAAGAGGTTATCCCGAAGCGGATAGCCATTCCTGTTCCAACAGACGAAGTCGTCAAAGGGGCTTCCCCTGCTAGAGGATCGGTTTTCGCAAGACTGGCCGTTCCAACTCTTGCTGCAGGTGATGTCGTTAAAAATGCTTCCCCTACCAGAAAGTCTGTCTTCGACAGATTGACCTTTCCCTCTCAGCGGACATCAGTCTTTGACAGGCTGACACCGACAGCAGCCTCTCATCAAAGCAGGGGGCATAACGAAGTCGCTTCCACAACAGAGGTGGTTCCATCTGCACGACATACTCGATGTCGCCACTGGTGCCGAGTAAGGAAGGCTGGAGGCAGTTCCCCCTGTAGACTTACCCCACCAGCTCCAATGGTGGAAATTGACGCTGCTGTTCCAACTAGGAACAACTTCGAGCTACTCAGGAGGCTGCGAAAAAACTCTCCAACCTCCATATTGAAGAAGTCTCCTCCGCCTGCTGAAAGCATGACACAGGTAAAGCTGGAACAGCCTCCTCAGCGGTTGTCCTCTAAGATCCACAGGGTCTGGCGGAGAGTCCAAGACTCTGTAATTGACAAAGACTACTCTCGCTGGCTGAAGAAAATGAAGGCTCGACAAGAGGAGGACCACCCCTCCGCCATACAACGGAAGGCCTCGTCCACATGGGTATCCGCTGCAACGGTTCCCTCAACTTCAGTTTTCCACAAAAAGAGAAGGCCTGAGAATCTCCCACCACCGGCGACAAATATCAAAGGTAGTGGACCCAAACACCCTAAGTCTGGGGGCATGGTAGTATACACGGTGTGCATGGCTTCCGGGAAAGAGGAAAGCTGTACTTCCACGGGTCATCGACCACTCACACGATCAGTGACAAAATCTCAGGAGCAACAACAAAAGCTCTAGGAGATGTTGATAAGGATGGCCGTACTCACTGGGCAGAAAGAAAGCCCGGAAGTATCGTCGGATAAATGCCAGGAACAAAAGACCGACACCGAGTTCCTGCGAAGGGTGCTGGAAAAGAAGGATAAGGAGGCCGCGGAACAAGCGGCTAACATAAAAAAAATGGCACTCCTGTTCCAAGACATGGTGAGGATGATGATCCAGCCGGATCCTCCAACCGAAGACCCTTCAATAATTGTTGAAGACGACAGAGGGGAGACATGAAACCCTCCTCCGGCTCTATCAGCAGCCAGGGAGGAGACGATCTCCAAAGCTGCCCTTGACGACTACATAGCTCAACAAATACGAGCTCATCAGGAAAGCGATGTGGCTGGCCAAATCGTCAGAACTGGATGACTATATCCAGGCTGGTACGATCAAATCAAGTACCCGCCAGGATATACGATCCCTAAATTCCATGTGTATAAGGGGACAGGCAATCCCCATCAGCACGTCGCTCAGTTAAGAGCTCTATGTGGCAATACCGGAAGCGACGACAAACTGCTGCTTCGCCAGTTCGTCGGTAGCTTGGCAGAGACAGCATTTGAATGGTACTCGGAGCTTCTGAATGACTCCATCAAAACATTTAGAGAAATGGAGCTACTATTCACACAGCGTTTCGCAAGCACAAGCGAGCGCACCCCAATCACGATATTAATCAATGCCAGGGTTAAGTTGAGAGAGACCTGGGTTCAATACGCAATTCGATGGCGGAACCTATGGTCAAAATGTGAACAACGCATAGAAGAAGCTCCTGTCGTGGGTATGTTCGTAGGGACCTTTGATCCTCAGGCGAATATATCCTAATTTATGATGTTCTTCAAGCCGGCCATCTTCCAGGTCTTGATTGACAAGCTGGCTCAAATGGACCAGATGGGCCATAGGCCGTCATCTTCAAAAACAGATCTCTGAAAAGAAAAGCGCAAGGGGAAAGCGACCTTCATTGCCAACGCTCAACAACAACCGAGTGACCCGAAACCGGTTGCACGCCAAAGCAAAAAATCACGATCCCTTAAAAAGAAGTTGAGACGTCTTTACTCGTTTCCCTGGGATAAAATGAGGAGACTGTTCGAACTAGCAGTGCGCAACAGGCTCATCTGTCACGCCCCGCTTCCCAGTGTACGGCGAAGAGGACGCAACAAGGTCCGCTACGTATATACTCAGAAGTACATATGTTAAGCGTATCTAAGCAATATAAAATAAATACACAAGAGACAAGAGATAATAAAAACAACAACTTTTATTTATTAACATTCTTTTGTACAATGCATGAAAAAGAAATATAACTTAAATAAAAGATGCCTAAACAGTGGCATAACAGGAAATGAAAAATACAGAAAGGAAAAGTGTACAATGAAACTAAACTGCAGGGTCTTCGGCAAACTGCTCCAAGTCTTCTTGAGATGGCTCGATCTCCGTCGGGTCTAAACCACCTGACGACATTCAAAGAAGAAAGAAATAGAATGTCGTTAGTGAACAGGTCGCTCAGTAAGTACCAAAGATAGGAGAGAAATAGACAAAGAGTAGGAGAGAGAGAGTAGCTTTTAATATTGTATTATATTGTTGTAATATTGTATTAACGCTGTTGTTTGTAGCTTGGTACAGAAGAATGCCAGTGTAAACGAGGGGGGTCTCTGTATGCTAGAGACCAGGGCAAACGGAATATAGAGTACAAGGCTCCGTTAGAAGGCCCGGAACAACGGCAATTGGATTCATGTTAGGTATCTTAAGTCTGACCGTCTCATGCCACTTTCAACACCTTCCGTACCAATCTACCCCTTAAACTCCGTAATGTTTTATTTGTGTTGTTTTGTACTGTAAATTGTATTGAATGTATAATTGAAAGACTGACCGAAACCATGATACCAGTAAACGGATGTAACCGTAGAATCATGTAAATGGAATAACTGGAGAACCATGTAAATGGGATGTATATCCATGGTTCGGTTCAGTCAAGTTGTATAGATTGTATAGTTGGATTCATGGATTCATGTGTTCATATTGATTTGGAATACTGTAGATTGTAGATTGTACTTGAAACATATTCAAATCAGATCATAATCAGACTCAAACCCAAGTCAGACAATTAGAAATATGAATCGAGGTCTTATAATTGCTAGGGTCCTTAGGGTAATTTATAAAACTTGAGGGGGTTTTATGTAAAAATACTTTTATATACTTTTCAAAATACACCTCAAGTATTTATTGTTCGTCTTTAGAGTTATAATGAGTGTGATTTTATTTTGTCTTGTTTCTAGTGAAAATATCCTAATTACATAAATAAAGGTATTAATTTGTAATATTGATTTAATTGAAATTCATGGTATTTTAATGTAACTTTTAATCTTGTAATTTTTTTAGGAAAAGGTGAAAACTTTATCTTATAATAAAATAGGTTTTTAAATGATAAATATACATATGTTTATACAAGAATAATTTTTAATAAATATTTTATTTTCCAAAAGTCTCATTTTTCTTAAATGTCGTATTTTAAACCTTTCGAGACCGAATGCTCCTTGCGGAGGTCTGAATCTTGCACTACTAGCCCGCGGGTGCACGATAAACCGTACTATCCCTAACGGGTTCCCCAAAGATGGGTTGTAGTGGCACTTTGCAAAGATTTAATAAATACTAATCATTTAGAAAACGGTTTTATAAAGATAAGGTATTTATTTGTAAAAGGGTGTAAATTTCCGTATTTTAGATTCTTGGGTTTCTTAAGCCAATTAGCCTATTTCTAAATGGTCTAAACGACAAGTCATTAGAAGTCTCAAATCACCTCTTCACTGCCAATTGCGGCCAGGTAAGTGCAAGGTGAGTGGGAGGCTCTCCACTACAAGTAGTGGCCCTAATTAAGTAACCACTCGCCTTAGACACACTTGCCTAGACACCACAAAGTCAGGTTTAGATAAACGATCGATGTCTACAACTTATCGTATTTCCTATTAAAAGATATTGTTTTAAAATTGTATATAACTTAGAACTTTTAGAAAAGGTTTATAAAGAAAATGATATTTTAATGTAAAATCTTGTTTTATCGTATTCTAAATTTTAAACCCACCGTTGCCGGTCCCAAGTCCGGATGAGAAAGGGTGAGGGTTGTGGTAGGCTTGTGACAGCCAACGGAAAACTTTGTCACATTCTATGACATGAACCATAATAAGAATATCGTTGGGGCGTCCCCTACTCAGCGACGCGCTACATCGGATCCCGGGTGTAGTGTTAAATATGCAAGGGCTTGGTCGTCGTCCAGATGCGGCGCGCTACATCGGACCCCGGGTGTAGTGACAAATAAGCAAGGGTCGTCGTCCAGAGACGGCGCGCTACATCGGACCCCGGGTGTAGTGACAAATAAGCAAGGGTCGTCGTCTACAGACGGCGCGCTACATCGGACCCCGGGTGTAGTGACAAATAAGCAAGGGTCGTCGTCCAGAGACGGCGCGCTACATCGGACCCCGGGTGTAGTGACAAATAAGCAAGGGTTTCATAGGATCCGTCTAGCTTCCTGGAACATAGGTTCCCTTACGGGTAGACTAATAGAATTAGTGGAGGTGATGATTAGGAGGAGAGTTGGTATTATGTGTTTGCAAGAAACTAAGTGGGTAGGTGAAAAGAGTAGAGTCATAGAGCCTTGGGGTTATAAGCTTTGGTATACGGGTAGAGATAAAAATCGTAATGGGGTAGGTATAATTATAGATAGACGGTTGCTTGAGGATGTAGTTGAGATTAGGAGAAAAGGTGATAGAATTTTACTGGTTAAGCTTATTCTAGGTGGAGAGATCTTTAATGTTATTAGTGCTTATGCACCACAAATAGGTCTTGATGACGCTAGTAAGCATCTATTCTGGCAGGATTTAGACGAGGTGGTGCAAAGTATACCTAGTGGAGAGAAGTTATTTATTGGTGGTGATCTTAATGGACATGTAGGTACTAGTCGTAGTGGGTTTGATACTATCCATGGAGGTTTTAGTTTCGGACAAAGGAATGAAGTAGGTGACTCGATTCTAGATTTTGCTTTATCTTATGACTTGATCTTAGCAAACACCTGGTTTAGGAAAAGAGAGTCCCACCTTATCACTTTTAGGAGCGGATCAAATGCTAGTCAAATAGACTTTTTTCTGACGAGAAGAATAGATAGAGGTTGTTGTATCGACTGTAAGGTAGTGCCAGGTGAGAGTGTAACTACTCAACATAGACTTTTAGTTCTAGATTTTCGATTTAGAAGAGAACCTAGGAAGATTAGACGTAAGGTAGAGCCTAAAATTAAATGGTGGCGATTGAAAGAAGGTAATCAGAAGGCTTTTATAGATCGTGTAGTACAAGAAGCGGATTGGCAGTCGGAAGATGATCCAGACAAAACATGGAACAAAATGGCTAGTTGTATCAAGAAAATAGCTAGAGATCTACTTAGTGAGTCGAGAGGTGGTGCTCCACCATCTAAGGACATATCATGGTGGAATGAAGATGTAAAGGCTGCTATTAAAATTAAAAGGGATTCTTATAAAGATTTGAAGAAAAGTAGAGATGTGGGGAGATTTGAGAAGTACAAAATGGCTAAAAAGGAAGTTAAGAAAGCTGTTCGGGAAGCTAAATCTAAGGTCTACAAGGAGGTGTACGAGAAATTAGACACTAAAGAGGCTGCAAATGATATATACCGGATTGCTCGAATGCGGGAAAGGAAGACTAGAGACTTATGTGCGGTGAAGTGTGTCAAAAATGAAAATCAGAAGGTTTTAGTTCGAGATGAGGATATCAAGGAAAGATGGAGAGATTATTTTGACAAATTGTTCAATGAGAGCTTTACTAAGAATTTGGATGGACTTGTCATCCAATCTCAAGATATAAATCGTGATTTCATGCGTAAAATAAGACTTATTGAGGTTAAAGAAGCTTTGAACAGAATGGGTTTAAGAAAAGCGGTTGGTCCTGACGGGATTCCTATCGAGATTTGGAGATGCTTAGGAGAAATAGGCGTTAAATGGCTGACAGATCTGTTTAATAAGATTTGGCAGACAAAAAAGATGCCAAATGAATGGAGGAAAAGTATCCTTGTACCTATCTACAAGAATAAATGTGACATTCAAAGTTGCTCAAACTACCGTGGAATAAAACTAATGTGTCACACCATGAAACTTTGGGAGAGAGTGATTGAACACAGGCTAAGGAAGGATATTAAGATAACAGAGAACCAATTTGGGTTCATGCCTGGACGATCGACGACAGAGGCGATTCATTTGCTTCGTCAACTTGTCGAGCGCTTTCGAGAGAGGAGAAGAGATTTGCATATGGTATTTATTGATTTAGAAAAAGCGTACGACAAGGTACCTAGAGAAGTATTATGGGGGACAATGATGAAAAAGGGGGTCCCCGTCAAGTATATTGACATAATCAAGGATATGTACGACGGAGTAGTGGCAAATGTCAGAACTTGCGGTGGCTTAACAAGTGATTTTCCGATTACTATTGGTTTACATCAAGGATCTGCATTAAGTCCTTTCCTGTTTACCATCGTGATGGATGAGCTTACTAGAACTATCCAAGATGAGGTCCCTTGGTGTATGCTATTCGCTGATGATATTGTTCTAGTAAATGAGACGAAAGCAGGGGTTAATGCCAAATTGGAATTATGGAGACAAACATTGGAATCTCGGGGATTCAGATTGAGCAGGTCCAAGACAGCATATATGCACTGCAAATTTAGTAGCCAGAGAAGTCAAAACCATATTGGTATAACATTGGAAGGGCAAGAGATATCACCGAGCGACCAGTTTAGATATCTAGGTTCCATCATCCAAAGGAATGGGGAGATCGATAGTGATGTTAATCAAAGGATCCAAGCTGGTTGGTTGAAATGGAGGAGTGCAACAGGGATTTTGTGTGATCATAACTTTCCGTTAAAATTGAAAGGGAAGTTTTATCGGAGCGCTATTCGGCCTGCCTTATTATATGGTACAGAATGCTGGGCTCCTAAGAATCATCATACACAGAAGATGCACGTAGCGGAGATGCGCATGCTTCGTTGGATGTGCGGTAGCACTAGAAAAGACAAGGTGCGAAATGAGGATATTCGTGCAAAAGTTGGTGTAGCACCCGTGGAGGAGAAGATGCGGGAAAACCGGCTTAGATGGTTTGGTCATGTGCGACGCAGACCTATGGAAGCACCGGTTCGACGAATAGATACTCTCGATATGGGTAATGGCAAAAGGGCAAAAGGGAGACCGAAGAAAACATGGATGGAGGTGATACGAAACGATATGGTTGCCAAAGGACTCAATGAAAGTATATTGTTCGATAGAAGTGAGTGGAGACAGAGGATTCATGTGCTGGACCCGGCATGATTCTCATGTTGGTTCATGTAGCCTACCCCATATGCTTGGGATAAAAGGCTCAGTTGTTGTTGTTGTATCGTATTCTAAATTTTCAAGGTAGCGTGTTATGATTACACATGAGTGTGTGAGGAGGTAGGTCATTACCTCGTGATCTACTTTAAGATATAGCAATGTTAAAGGGTTAAATGTGATGAATTAAACATGGTGGTATTTAAGTGAAAGAATAAGATATATTGCAAAAGCTATCATTTCATGTGTGAAAACTTGTTCAAATTAATTTTTAAGTGATTAGTAGTCAACATGAATATGTTTAAGTATTATGGAATTAGTGATAAGTGAGATTTGATAGAAAACCGAATCGGAAATCGGTTTGTTCCGATTTCCGTCGGGTTTTTAAGTTCGTATTTTAATGAAAGAAAAGAAGGATAGAAAAGGGGGACTTACGGGTTTGGACAACGCTAGAGAGTAAGGGGGAGGTAGAGGGTTTACCGGTACGTCGAATCGTCGTTGAGAGGTCCTAGCACGATCACCGGGATTCCGCCGTCGATTTCGTCAGCGCTTCGCCTTTCGCTCGTTTTCTCACGTACCAAGTTCTCTTGAGATTTTGAGAGAGTGGACTTAGGAATTTAGGATGAGAGGGTAGAGGGTATGGGGGGTTTATATAGGGTTAGGCTAGGGTTAGGGTTTTTAATAAAAAAATATAAAATATATAAAAAAAATATATAAAATCATTAAAAATTCATTAAACCTAGGAGTAAAAGGGATTTATTGGGCAATTTAAAACCGATCCAGGTATAATAAGTGTGCAGGAGGGTTGACCACTTCAAGACCCAACTTTTCTCTGTTGGTGACTCGGCCGTCCGGCCAAGTCCGGCGACGGTGCCGGACCGAGTCGGCCGGTTCGCCGGCCGGCGGCGCCGAGTCACACCACCAGAGGTCGGGGAATCTTCGGGGGTATTTATTGGTATATTTACTTTTTCATGTCCAGTACATATTTTGTGAGTTATGGCCTTTTGACTGTTGACTTCCAAAAGAAATTAAAACAAAATAAATACAAAAATAATGTGGGGTATGGGATTTGAACTTTGGTGGTTTGGTTTAGCAGTGCAAGGTATTACTAATGAGCTACAAGCTCCTTCTTGCAATTATGGAGTGAAATAAATACTTAAAGAGATATCAGCCGCAATAAATACTCTAAGTATACATTGAATTTAAATCAATTATTTGTACATTAAAAATAGAGTTGTTACAGTCTACCCTCCTTACAAAAATTTCGTCCTCGAAATTTGTAAAAGGAAAGTGTAACAGTTTTAAGGAAAGTCTGGTGATTGTAGTATAGATATTGTATAAAAATAACAAAGTGATACAAGAGTGAAAAGGCTTACCGGTATTACCTTGACCAACAGTCTTGGCTTCTACGGCTTCTAATGTGAATGTCTGTCACCGTGGTACATTCCTTCTAGCTGGAGGCACATTCTGTCTTTAGGGCCTCTTTCTCTGCCCTCTAGGCATGTCCCTCATTGCTTGCTGAAATTGGCGAGTAGGATGTGCAGGTGGTGGAGCAGGTAGTGCATAACGAGGTGCAGGAGCCTGGATAGCTAGCCGCTGCGGGTAGTTGGTGGGTGTGTGAGTTGAGTTGTTATTGTAAGGACAGTTCCCAATTCCGTGGTCGGATGCGCCACAAATTAGACACAAGCCTTTTGCACGCCTTCAGTCCTTCCACAAGTGTCCCTTTCTTCTGCAGTAGTAGCAGAAATCTGGACTTGACTGGTTATTGGTTTCTTCTGATCTCCTGGGTTCAAATGATTGCCTTGGAGAGGCTCCTCCTGCTATTTGAGTGGCAGGGCGTTTCAAACCAGAATATTAGGGTCTGCCCCTCGCCTTTATCACTGCCTCATAACTGCGGGCAGCTTCCAAAGCATCTTCATGTGTCAGAAATTTCCCCGTGGATAGAGCAGCCTGAATCTCTGTATCCAAACCTTGTTGAAAGCGATGGGCTCTGATCTCATCCGTCGGTATCAGGTGTGCCGCAAATCGGCTTAACATGGTGAATTCAGCGTCGTATTCATCTACTGATTTGTCCCACATCGATCCTTATTGTAGATGAATGAACTGCTGCTCCATGGCAAACCTGGCAGTCACAGGGAAGTACTTCGCGTCGAACCTCTCATGAAAAGTCTTCCATTCAATAGGCTGTACAAGACGGCTTTCTTCCGCCTTCCACCAGTTGCGAGCATTGTTCGTGAGCTGTAGTTTCGCCACACGGACCCAAGCTATGTTTGGCACTTGTGCTGCCGCCAGATCATCTTCTATGCTTTGTGCCCATTCTTCAGCTTCAACAGGGCTTCCTTTTTCGGAGAACTGCTTCGGATGTAAAGCCCTGAATTGCTTTACCCCCGGTGCGTCAGTCTCGAGACGGTTCAGGAGTTGTTGCTGTCCCTCAAGAAGGCTGCGGATCGCCTCAAGTAGTACTGTTTGCTCGGTGGGTAGCGTAAGAACAGCAGGTGTGAGGGGTAGTGCTGGAGGTGTGTTGTTAACGTTGGTGCTGGTGTTGTTCGGGGAATCCATAACCCTGAAGAAAAATTTGGGTTAGGACAGATTCAAGTACATGAAATGATAAGATTCAAGGAATATGGAATTATAAGATTCAAGGAATAGAAATTTTTAAGATTCAAGAAACATGAATTGTAAAGAACATTTTAGTTGCTGGTTCTTGTGTTATATTGCTTAGGTTGTTCACGCAGATCAGAACTGCATGATAGGGATTCATACAGTTCTGACCTGCATGGGCCACCAATAAAACCTGTCACGCTCCGCTTCCCAGTGTACGGCGAAGAGGACGCGATAAGGTCCGCTACGTATATACTCAGAAGTATATACACTAAGCGTATCTAAGCAATATAAAATAAATACACAAGAGACAAGAGATAATAAAAACAACAACTTTTATTTATTAACATTCTATTGTACAATGCATGAAAAAGAAATACAACTGAAATAAAAGATGCCTAAACAGTGGCATAATAGGAAATGAAAAATACAGAAAGGAAATGTGTACAATGAAACTAAATTGCAGGGTCTTCGGCAAACTGCTTCAAGTCTTCTTGAGATGGCTCGATCTCCGCCGGGTCCAAACCACCTGACGACATTCAAAGAAGAAAGAAATAGAATGTCGTCAGCGAACAGGTCGCTCAGTAAGTCCCAAAGATATGGGAGAAATAGACAAAGAGTAGGAGAGAGAGAGTAGCTTTTAATATTGTATTGTATTGTTGTAATGTTGTATTAACGTTGTTGTTTGTAGCTTGGTACAGAAGAATGCCAGTGTATACGAGAGGGGTCTCTATATGCTAGAGACCAGGGCAAATGGAATATAGAGTACAAGGCTCCGTTAGAAGGCCCGGAACAACGGCAATTGGATTCATGTTAGGTGTCTTAAGTCTGACCGTCTCGTGCCACTTTTAACACCTTCCGTACCAATCTACCCTTTAAACCCCGTAGTGTTTTATTTGTGTTGTTTTGTACTGTAAATTGTATTGAATGTATAATTAAAAGACTGATCGAAACCATGATATCAGTAAACGGATGTAACCGTAGAATCATGTAAATGGAATAACTGGAGAACCATGTAAATGGGATGTATATCCATGGTTCGGTTCAGTCAAGTTGTATAGATTGTATAGTTGGATTCATGGATTCATGTGTTCATATTGATTTGGAATACTGTAGATTGTAGATTGTACTTGAAACATATTCAAGTCAGATCATAATCAGACTCAAACCCGAGTTAGACAATTAGAAATGTGAATCGAGGTCTTATAATTGCTAGGGTCCTTAGGGTAATTTATAAAACCTGAGGGGGTTTTATGTAAAATACTTTTATATACTTTTTAAAATACAACTCAAGTATTTATTGTTCGTCTTTAGAGTTATAATGAGTGTGATTTTATTTTGTCTTGTTTCTAGTGAAAATATCTTAATTACATAAATAAAGGTATTAATCTGTAATATTGATTTATTTGAAATTCATGGTATTTTAATGTAATTTTTAATCTTGTAATTTTTTAAGGAAAAGGTGGAAACTTTATATTATAATAAAACATGTGTTTAAATGATAAATATACATATGTTTATACAGGAATAATTTTTAATAAATATTTTATTTTCCAAAAATCTCATTTTTCTTAAATGTCGTATTTTAAACCTTTCGAGACCGAATGCTCCTTGCGGAAGTCTGAATCTCGCACTACTAGCCCCGGGTGCACGATAAACCGTACTATCCCTAACGGGTTCCCCAAAGGTGGGTTGTAGTGGCGCTTTGCAATGGTTTAATAAACACTAATCATTTAGAAAATGGTTTTATAAAGATAAAGTATTTATTTGTAAAAGGGTGTAAATTTCCGTATTTTAGATTCTAGGGTTTCCTAAGCCAGTTAGCCTATTTCTAAATGGCCTAAATGACAAGTCATTAGAAGTCTCAAATCGCCACTTCACCGCCAATTGCGGCCAGGTTTGGTCGTGAATGATAGCAGTCGCAATTTACTTTGCCCTCTTTCAAATCCCTTTATTTTGTCTTTACATATTACCTTCTGTACACCCTACTTAGGCTAATTGGTTTTTTTCATTCCCTACCTTTCAGCACCTGCCTATGGTTTGGAATAAGACTATCCAATAAGCGTAATAGGTGTACTCTCCTAAACTAAGGAGCCCTCGCAACCTGAGAGAAGGTGATAATAAAAGACAACTGAATAACCCAATTCCTTTTCTCGTGAACCTTGATCCTTCCTCGAAGAAGTTCCTTCGAGTTCGTATATAACCATACGATGGATCTATCCAATGGAAGTGGATACTCGTAGTGATACGAGGTGTTCTGAGAAATGCAAAAGGTAAAAGAAGGAGCGGCAATAATTTATGCAACTCGGACAATCCAAAAGCCAGTATTTTAAGAAGGTTCGGTCAACTTGGTCACTGAGTCAAAGTGTAGGGTCAGTCAAAGGTCGCAGCCAAAGAGAGAGAGACAAGAAACACTCTGCGTGCACTCTAACCTATATCAGAATGGTTATCAATTTATCTAATCAGGAAACCTCCCACTGTACTGTCAAATTCTCCTCCAAACCTGAAAGAAGAATCAATCGGGATCACCCGAAGAGCAAACCAACTCATCAGTGGGAATCGGGATCCAACTCTCATCGCATGATAACGTAACGGAATCCACTCACGTTATCAAACTCCAGAAGGTATGCGCATACTTGGCGAGTTTCAGTTTCTTTAGAAACTCCCGATATGATTTTTGCCCCATGCTATTATGACCCTGACTTTGGCCAATCGCCATAAGTCACATGCCAAGTTCTACCCATCATTATCTTGTCAATTTGAACCCACCCGCACATGCCCCTGACGTTGGCCAATCGGCAGAACGACTGTCCCAAACCAACTCATCTATCTATGCAACAAATGAATACCCAGCAGCTACCAAACACTATGCCTTAACTTTGGCTAAAATGCATAGCTTGAATACTACTGAATACCCAAAAGAAATGACGGAGGGCTACGGCTGGTTTTTGGCGAAAAACCTTTAACGTAACAAACTTGATATCGCTGAAGGAACCTGATATCTTTTTATAAAAAATATAGTGGCGAAAACCTTTGCTAAAGAGGTCACTCCCGGGGAAGGGATCTCGGCTCTTTTCTCGTGGAATGAGGTGCAGGATATTCCAACTGAATACCGCTATGCAAAGCAACTTGTAATCGACTATAGTGAAGTTATTACCCTGACGCAAACTTCTGCCCAAGGGGTCATTTCCGGTGAAGGGATATCAGCCCTTGCCTCGTCGAATGAGATGCAGGATATTCCAACCGAATACCACTATGCAAAACAAAAGGAAACATCTTTGTAATAACACCTTTTAAAATTGTTCCAACAACTGCCAAATAGGTTTGTTTTCCTTTGCATTGATCAGAATCAACACAGTCCCATCAATTAATCACACCAAAAAAGAACAAAAATAAAATGTACATATATGCCATCCGCATTCGTCACTGGGTCCCGTCATCACCCGTTAGGTTACTTAACTAACGACAGAGCGGGGACTGGACAAGCGCGGGTGCAAAACATATACAACATCTAATAGTATATATACCAATATACAATAATCGCTCCAGGCGTGATAATATGCAACATTACAGAAAGTAATAAGTATCACAGAACAATACAGATAATCTGGGATCCCCGGGTTTCACAGAGCCGCTGCTGAAACCCGACGTTCCCCTGGTCGTGTGGATAGCCTGTACAATGAAACCTAAACCCCTACGGGTGCGGCAAGTTACCCGCCAAAACCTGAAGCGAGGCAGCCCCCTACAGCAAAGTGAATGGACCACCCTGCATTTCACGGAATCTGGTAACTTGGGCACCCCTCCTTGGGTCAACCTGTACCCCTTACGAGTGTGGCGAATAGTCTGCCAATACTAGAGTGAGATCCCTCTGCCTCTCGAAGCCATGAGATGCGGACCCGTTGCCCTCCAGAACCTGGCTATCCGTGCACTCCGTCGCGGGGTAATCCCTAATACAGAAATGAAAATATGTACAACGGGTACATCGACCTCAGCCCGGTCGTGCCCCAAAAGAATATTATACAAACAGGCAGTGGCGGCAGTCCACATGTTGGACACTCGTCCCGCAATATCAAATGTACAAATAAATCCAAACTGCACTACCATTGCACACTGCTATCCACCACGACAAATCCGCAACATCACAGCACAACACAGAACATCAATGCGAATGTCACGTTCGCAAACCCGTCTAAAAGAACTATAGCAATAAGACACTGTTTACCGCTCAAATGACATTAACTGTCGGAGATATAATATAAGTACTGTATACTAACATGTTTAAATTTCGATCGACTAAATTTCCCGAATTGGGCCCCACATACATCTGTTGTACAGTAATAAAATCTGGGCCCAAAAGAACAGTACCAGAAACCACAATTTATCATGTAGAAACTCCAGAAGAAAAATTACCTATTGATTCACCAAGACGGCCGCGGTTCCACGGTCAAAGCATGGAGTTGACCGCGTTTCCGCGGCCGTATGGTCGAAACAGTGAGTCATTTTTCTGCAGTGTTCTATAAAAAGCCTGCTTAATTTTCTGGTATGGTCAAAATGATTTTTAGACCAGATTTAAAATCAACAGAAACTTTAACACTGAAAAATTATAGTTTTTAAAATTTGGTTCGATCGATATTTTAAACGTGTTAGCACAAGTTAGTAATGCATATTGGTGTGGCTCTGATACCACTGCAAGTCTACGGTAGCGCCCCGGCCGTCAAACAGACGCCAAATGCAGAACAAAAACTTTTTAACTGGCGCTATCGTATACTAAAACCCGGATATGCCATTATTGCTAAACTAACAAACTACAAAGAGGGTAGAAAGGTTATACTGAATGATCCGAGTCCTTCGTTCGTTAACCATCATCCCACGCTTGGTTGCGGCTGCTCCGATCTCGTCGATCTCCGATCTGCTCATCCAGGTGGCACCACGTCAACGGATCTTTAAAAGGGCTCCCGCCTCTGACTCGAGGCAACTCGGTCATCAAGTTTGCTAAAAGAGATGACCAAGATTGATGTAGAGAATGAGTAGAATACTTGTTCTCACTTCGTCCAAAGCCATGGACGAACGGGTAATGAAGTTGCCACTCGAAATGAAATGGAATGAGAAATGAACCATGAAATTTCCATACATCCAAAACTTTATTCTTTTTCCAAATGAAATCAATCTTTTTTTTCTCACACTCACAAGGGGCAGGCCATAATATAAGAAGGGGGTGAGTGTAGGAACCAAAAAGGTGACCACCAAAACAAATGAATGAGTCATATAGAACACCTTGCATAAAATTAATTGCATACACATCATCAAAACAATTAATGCACTAAGCCACCTCACCATCCTAGTCATCAATCTAGAAGCTTCTAGAAGCACGACTCACCCTCATGACTCACCTAAGTGACGAAAAGATAAATCCGCATTTAACCGAATGTTAAATACGGATGATAGAAAACTGGAAACTGGAAACTGGAAACTTCCAAAAGTGATCCCGAAACGAATTTCAGGATAACCCCGTAACAGTATAAACATACCCGCATTTGTATTACAACCGAATACAAATGCAACTGAGACAAAGATATTATATCTACTCAATATAATACTCGGATCCGGCTTAAACCAAAGCCCACCAGTATTATCTGCCCGAAATATGACACGTGCGTAAACGCACATGCATTTTCCGAACCTTGCCATAAAACCATACGGTCTCTACAACGTTTCACCCGAACTTGGAAAACTATCTGTGGGGGACTCTAATGACTCGTCAGTACCCTGGCAGTGGGTTTAACCACAAGCCGTCAGCGGCACTAGCTGTGCGTAACGGCTGCCCATGTACTGACCTCAAGGGAGGCCGATGAGCGAACTCATCCGGAAATCCTACTGAGCCTAACAGTGACAATGTATATACAGTCCGGTCCGTTCGTCTATGAGTATCGCATATCTGCCTAGGGGGCTGGTAACGTCAGACCCCCAATAGCAGTATAAGTCGTGTCGGAGTGTAGCCCAAAAACACCCTGAGATACTACTGGAGTACCTACCAGTAAATCTCCTGCCACGGCCGTGGGCTTTGTGTAATGGCTCTCCTAGACACAGCGCGATCTCACCCCCAATACCGGGAGAGAGGAATCTCTTGCCGATCCGCTCACTTGCCTCCATGTGGCTCGGAACTGTACCCAAAAACTACCTGTTTACACGACTCCTTTGAGCCGTGGTAGGGTAGAAATCAAAGCATAGTGGGAACTCACACGAGACAAATGACGACCTCAGGTCGATGAACTAACCTGTACACATGTCACCAGGGAACTGCTATCTGACGATAGGTATAGTACCAACTAGCAGATTCCCGGCGAGTCCTGTCCGGTGTACTCATAACCCAATGAGCACCTGTATACATCTTAGGTGATCCAACTGACACCAGTGGCTTGTGAGACCGTCCACCGCCCATCGTCGGGGTCTCTACTGTATACACTAGTCTACTCCGGAGTATCAATGCCCTCTCTCGAAACTCCCATGACTAGGGACCACAATTAAGGATATGCTTATAAACCACCCAAATCTTACGTATATGATCGCCATCATACTGTTGGTAGTAAGGCAAGATCCTAAGGGCTCTATCAAAGTGTAATAGTGATCAGTCACCTGAACCTGTACACGACTGATAAAGGCACACCAGATAGCATACTATCATCTTGAGTAAGACTGTCCTACCGGTACAGGTCCTCCGCAATCATTGCAATCACGTGCCTGCGATCCAATAATTGACTCTGAGGGCACTATATCCAACAATCTCCCACTTGCACTTAAGGCTAATTATTGCGATGTCGACTACTAACAGCTCGTGTGAAACTGAACATCCAACTCCTCTACTAATCAGTTTCACAAAGCCCGTTTGTAAAACTATTGTGTTCGAGAAGTAGCCTCAGTGAGTGGATCCGTCCTAATATTTTTTTCTATGTCTCTCTTAATCTCAAGTTCACGGAGAATGCCATCTCCCGAATTGAGTAATACCTGTCTTAGAATATGTCTGGATATCTGATGGGACCTAGTTCATAAATGAACTCCAAATCCAAACTTCTTAGACTGTATCGATCACTGAACCAGATCAGTATCCTGCACCATGCCTCCCACAGTATCCTCTTAGACTACCTGTCCATAATACTGTCTCTCGTCAGAAGGAAAACTATAACTCTGACAATCTCTCTGTCATCCATGTCACCTTTGAAGCCTGGAATGATAACCGTCTCCCGAAGGAGGCTGCCTTCATCAAATCCGTAGAACATGCACTTATGTTCTAAAACTGCTTCCTTATGTTTATCCAGGATTGGATTAATACAAGCTTATCACATCTAGTGCAAAAACAACATCTGGTGTGGTACTTGACATCTCACGATTGACTCAATTGCTTAAGCAAGTGATCTGCCAATCATGCACATCCCTCTCCCCTTTAGTCTGTAAGACACTTTTAGAAAGGGTGACTCCATCACCTGCAGGCGCACCACCATGCCGGAGTCATCTATTCTAAAAACTATTAGAATACTGTCAAAGTACCTACATTGGGAAACTACCCAAATCTAGATCTAAAACCATAGATCTAGTAACCGGAATGTCAGATATTATATCCATATCCTTTCTGGAGAAACAACTGTGTGACGACTATAGTGCAACCGATCGTAGTATAAGAATTTTACTTCCTACTCTGTGTATGTCATCCAAATACCATGACATCACATCCTACTACTTTCTTAACAGATCCATCCTCTATTCTGATGAAGTCAAACCTATGACTGTCACATCAAAAATTAGATGATCTATCTCCGCTATATCTGCTCTAGTCTATAAATAGACATAAGCTACTTGCCCATTATGCTTCCGCTGCTCCTACTGACCATAACAACCCTCTGGCAGAATAATATATACGTGCACTTCTAAAGCGAGTTTAGAACGACGCTATACTTAACCTCCTGCCGGGTCTCATAGCCTGGAACAACAGTAGTGTCAAGTCTTGGTAGATAAGAACCTCCCTGTCACCGTCCTTGAGGCTACCGGAGTACCTCTCGGGTGTCTGAGGTTACCCACCATGTCTGCGGAGTGGCTAATGGAATGTCAAACCTGATTGAATCTTTACGTCCTATTAAATTTTCCGTAATCGTTTGCGGTTCTGGAATCACTTCCAGTTCTACCATACTCCCACTACTGTTTTCTGAAAAAATCCATTTTACTAAAACTGTGGCGAGTCAAGAACAATATCACTATTGATCTTCCAAATGGTAGAAAGTCAACCCTCGTCATAGCCTGGGCCAACCCACAAACTGCTATTACAGAAACGTGCCCTGAGTTATCTAGAGTCTGGTTTTAAGCATAAGCCGGACAACTCCCCGTACCTTAACATCGTTAAGATATGAACCATTCTATATCCAATATAGAAACTTCGGCACTTATTTAAAAGAAACCAGATTCTAATCATGCAGCTGTCTCCAGTGTATATCAACTTAATGGAGAGAGGCTAATCAGTATTACTCAACTTAGGAATCCATCTAATTATGAGTAACCTGAAAGAGAAACAAGTTTCTCAAAACTTTTACTATCAACTGAATACCAATCACAAGAATCTACATCTTCGATCTCTTTGAAGAATCCCGATACTTGCGATACCTGGTTCTCTACTTTATTCTTATACCCACAACTTCTCAAAACTTAGACCTTGTATTTCTACGAAACACTTGTCTAAAAACTAGAGAAGTCATAAGTAAACAGAACATAGTACGACGGCCTACCCCTTTGTCCTGATGGACACTGGACAGCATACAATACTCTGTATAAGTCCGCTGAGTTTGAACAACTTAAAACCTGTGCATCGTAGGTTGAAAACTGTACTCAGGCGATTTCCTCAAATATCACCAATTACAACGAATTCCGATATAATGACGATGATCACCTAATTCCCAATAACTCACTCCCACTCATCATCTGTAAAACCATATAGATGTGAGAATCATACCTGGTAAATACATACCCTGGAGTAAGTATCTAATCGGGAAAACAGTTTTGCTTTAACAATGCACTGAAACATAAAAATGTTTCGTAGGGGTGTCCTGGTATTCCTAGTAATGCCTCTTCCATAATCCAATTCATGACTATAACCGTATATATCTTTGCCATCTCTCCAAATCCCTTTATTTGTCTTTAGTCATAACCTTCTGTACACCATCATTAGGCTAAATGGTTTTCTTCCTTCCCTACCGTTTGGCACCAGCCTATGGTTTGGAAGAAGATTATCCAGTAAGCATAATAGGTGTACCCTCCTAAACCAAGGAGTACTCGTAACTTGAGAGAAGGCGATGATAAAAGACAACTGAATAATACCTTATTCTGTTTCTCCCGAACTGGGGAAAAAAGCAAAGGTGAAATAGGAGTGGCGATGAAGTACGTGGTTTGGTCGTGAATGATAGCAGTCGCAATTTACTTTGCCCTCTTTCAAATCCCTTTATTTTGTCTTTACATATTACCTTCTGTACACCCTACTTAGGCTAATTGGTTTTCTTCATTCCCTACCTTTCGGCACCTGCCTATGGTTTGGAATAAGACTATCCAATAAGCGTAATAGGTGTACTCTCCTAAACTAAGGAGCCCTCGCAACCTGAGAGAAGGTGATAATAAAAGACAACTGAATAAACCAATTCCTTTTCTCGTGAACCTTGATCCATCCTCGAAGAAGTTCCTTCGAGTTCGTATATAACCATACGATGGATCTATCCAATGGAAGTGGATACTCGTAGTGATACGAGGTGTTCTGAGAAATGCAAAGGGTAAAAGAAGGAGCGGCAATGACTTATGCAACTCGGACAATCCAAAAGCCAGTATTTTAAGAAGGTTCGGTCAACTTGGTCACTGAGTCATAGTGTAGGGTCGGTCAAAGGTTGCTGCCAAAGAGAGAGAGAGAAAATAAACACTCTGCGTGCACTTTAACCTATATCAGAATGGTTATCACTTTATCTAATCAGGAAACCTCCCACTGTACTGTCAAATTCTCCTCCAAACCTGAAAGAAGAATCAATCGGGATCACCCGAAGAGTAAACCAACTCATCAGTGGGAATCGGGATCCAACTCTCATCGCATGATAACGTGACGGAATCCACTCACGTTATCACACTCCAGAAGATATGCGCATACTTGGCGAGTTTCAGTTTCTTTAGAAACTCCCGATATGATTTTTGCCCCATGCTCTTATGACCCTGACGTTGGCCAATCGCCATAAGTCACATGCCAAGTTCTACCCATCATTATCTTGTTAATTCGAACCCACCCGCACATGCCCCTGACGTTGGCCAATCGGCAGAACGACTGTCCCAAACCAACTCATCTATCTATGCAACAAATGAATACCCAGCAGCTACCAAACACTATGCCTTAACTTTGGCTAAAATGCATAGCTTGAATACTACTGAATACCCAAAAGAAATGACGGAGGGCTACGGCTGGTTTTTGGCGAAAAACCTTTAACGTAACGAACTTGATATCGCTAAAGGAACCTGATATCTTTTTATAAAAAATATAGTGGCGAAAACCTTTGCTAAAGAGGTCACTCCCGGCGAAGGGATCTCGGCTCTTTCCTCGTGGAATGAGGTGCAGGATATTCCAACTGAATACCGCTATGCAAAGCAACTTGTAATCGACTATAGTGAAGTTATTACCCTGACGCAAACTTCTGCCCAAGGGGTCATTCCCGGTGAAGGGATATCAGCCCTTGCCTCGTCGAATGAGGTGCAGGATATTCCAACCGAATACCACTATGCAAAACAAAAGGAAACATCTTTGTAATAACACCTTTAAAAATTGTTCCAACAACTGCCAAATAGGTTTGTTTTCCTTTGCATTGATCAGAATCAATGCAGTCCCATCAATTAATCACACCAAAAAAGAACGAAAATAAAATGTACGTATATGCCATCCGCATTCGTCACTGGGTCCCGTCATCACCCGTTAGGTTATTTAACTAACGACAGAGCGGGGAATGGACAAGCACGGGTGAAAAACATATACAACATCTAATAGTATATATACCAATATACAATAATCGCTCCAGACGTGATAATATGCAACATTACAGAAAAGTAATAAGCATCACAGAACAATACAGATAACCTGGGATCCCCGGGTTTCACAGAGCCGCTGCTGAAACCCGACGTTTCCCTGGTCGTGTGGATAGTCTGTGCAATGAAACCTAGACCCTTATGGGTGCGGCAAGTTACCCGCCAAAACCTGAAGCGAGGCAGCCCCCTACAGCAAAGTGAATGGACCACCCTGCATTTCACGGAATCTGGTAACTTGGGCACCCCTCCTTGGGTCAACCTGTACCCCCTACGAGTGCGGCGAATAGTCTGCCAATACTAGAGTGAGGCCCCTCTGCCTCTCAAAGCCATGAGATGCGTACCCGTTGCCCTCCAGAATCCGGCTATCCGTGTACTCCGTCGCGGGGTAATCCCTAGTACAGAAATGAAAAATATGTACAACGGGTACATCGACCTCAGCCCGGTCGTGCCCCAAAAGAATATTATACAAACAGGCAGTGACGGCAGTCCACATGTTGAACGCTCGCCCCGCAATATCAAATGTACAAATAAATCCAAACTGCACCACCATTGCACACTGCTATCTACCACGACAAATCCGCAACATCACAGCACAACACAGAATATCAACGCGAATGTCACGTTCGCAAACCCGTCTAAAAGAACTATAGCAATCAGACGCGGTTTACCGCTTGAATGACATTCACGGTCGGAGATATAATGTAAGTACTGTATACTAACGTGTTTAAATTTCGATTGACTAAATTTCCCGAAGTGGGCCCCACATACATCTGTTGTACAGTAATAAAATCTTGGCCCAAAAGAACAGTACCAGAAACCACAATTTATCATGTAGAAACTCCAGAAGAAAAATTACCTATTGATTCACCAAGACGGACGCGGTCCCGCGGTCAAAGCATGGAGTTGACCGCATTTCCGCGGCCGTATGGTCGAAACAGTGAGTCGTTTTTCTGCAGTGTTCTATAAAAAGCCTGCTTAATTTTCTGGTATGGTCAAAATGATTTTTAGACCAGATTAAAAATCAACAGAAGCTTTAACACTGAAAAATTGTAGTTTTTGAAATTCGGTTCGATCGATATTTTAAACATGTTAGCACAAGTTAGTAATGCATAATGGTGAGGCTCTGATACCACTGTAAGTCTACGGTAGCGCCCTGGCCGTCAAATAGACGCCAAATGCGGAACAAAAATTTTTTAACTGGCGCTATCGTATACTGAAACTCGGATTTGCTATTATTACTAAACTAACAAACTATAAAGAGGGTAGAAAGGTTATACTGAACGATCCGAGTCCTTCGTTCTTTAACCATCATCCCACGCTTGGTTGCGACTGCTCCAATCTCGTCGATCGCCGATCTGCTCGTCCATGTGGCACCACGTCAACGAATCTTTAAACGGGCTCCCGCCTCTGACTCGAGGCAACTCGGTCATCAAGTTTGCTAAAAGAGATGACCAAGATTGATGTAGAGAATGAGTAGAATACTTTGTCTCACTTCGTCCAAAGCCGTGGAAGAACGGTTAATGAAGTTGCCACTCGAAATGAAATGGAATGAGAAATGAACTATAAAATTTCCATACATCCAAAACTTTATTCTTTTTCCAAATGAAATCAATCTTTTTTTTTCTCTCACTCACAAGGGGCCGGCCATAATATAAGAAGGGGGGTGAGTGTAGGAACCAAAAAGGTGACCTTAAGCACCAAAACAAATGAATGAGTCATATAGAACACCTTGCATAACATTAATTGCATACAATGAACCTTAACAACACATCATCAAAACAATTAATGCACTAAGTCACCTCACCATCCTAGTCATCAATTTAGAAGCATCTAGAAGCACGACTCACCCTCATGACTCACCCAAGTGACGAAAAGATAAATCCGCATTTAACCGAATGTTAAAGACGGGTGATAGAAAACTGAAAACTGGAAACTAGAAACTGGCAACTTCCAAAAGTGATCCCGAAACGAATTTCAGGATAACCCCGTAACAGTATAAACATACCCGCATTTGTATTACGACCGAATACAAATGCAACTGAGACAAAGATATTATATCTACTCAATATAATACTCGGATCCGGCTTAAACCAAAGCCTACCAGTATTATCTGCCCGAAATATGACACGTGTGTAAACGCACGTGCATTTTCCGAACCCTGCCATAAAACCATACGGCCTCTACAACGTTTCGCCCGAACTTGGGAAACTATCTGTGGGGGACTCTAATGACTTGTCAGTACCCTGGCAGTGGGTTTAACCATAAGCCGTCAGCGGCACTAGCTGTGCGTAACGGCTGCCTATGTACTGACCTCAAGGGAGGCCGATGAGCGAACTCATCCGAAAATCCTACTGAGCCTAACAGTGACAATGTATATACAGTCCGGTCCGTTCGTCTATGAGTATCGCATATCTGCCTAGGGGGCTGGTAACGTCAGACCCCCAATAGCAGTATAAGTCGTGTCGGAGTGTAGCCCAAAAATACCCTGAGATACTACTGGAGTACCTACCAGTAAATCTCCTGCCACGGCCGTGGGCTTTGTGTAATGGCTCTCCTAGACACAGCGCGATCTCACCCCCAATACCGGGAGAGAGGAATCCCCTGCCGATCCGCTCACTTGCCTCCATATGGCTCGAGACTGTACCCAAAAACTACCTGTTTGCACGACTCCTTTGAGCCGTGGTAGGGTAGAAATCAAACCACAGTGGGAACTCACACGAGACAAATGACGACCTCAGGTCGGTGAACTAACCTGTACATATGTCACCAGGGAACTGCTATCTGACGATAGGTATAGTACCAACTAGCAGATTTCCGGCGAGTCCTGTCCAGTGTACTCATAACCCAATGAGCACCTGTATACATCTTTGGTGATCCAACTGACACCAGTGGCTTGTGAGACCGGCCACCGCCCCTCGTCGGGGTTTCGACTGTATACACTAGTCTACTCCGGAGTATCGATGCCCTGTCTCGAAACTCCCACTACTAGGGACCACAATTAAGGATATGCTTATAAACCACTCAACTCTCACGTATATGATCGCCATCATACTGTTGGTAGTAAGGCAAGATCCTAAGGGCTCTATCAAAGTGTAACAGTGATCAGTCACGTGAACCTGTACACGACTGATAAAGGCAAACCAGATAGCATACTATCATCTCGAGTAAGACTGTCCTACCGGTATAGGTCCTCTGCAATCATTTCAATCACATGCCTGCGATCCAATAATACTTTGAGGGCACTATATCCAACGGTAAGTGCCAGGTGAGTGGGAGGCTCTCCACTACAAGTAGTGGCCCTAATTAAGTAACCACTCGCCTTAGACACACTTGCCTAGACACCACAAAGTCAGGTTTAGATAAACGATCGATATCCACAACTTATCGTATTTCCTATTAAAAGATATTGTTTTGAAATTGTATATAACTTAGAACTTTTAGAAAAGGTTTATAAAGAAAATGATATTTTAATGTAAAATCTTGTTTTATCGTATTCTAAATTTTCAAGGTAGCGTGTTATGATTACATATGAGTGTGTGAGGAGGTAGGTCATTACCTCGTGATCTACTTTATGGTATAGCAATGTTAAAGGGTTAAATTTGATGAATTAAACATGGTGGTATTTTAGTGAAAGAATACGATATATTGCAAAAGTTATCATTTCATGTGTGAAAACTTGTTTAAATTAATTTTTATATGATTAGTAGTCAACATGAATATGTTTAAGCATTATGGAATTAGTGATAAATGAGATTTTATAGAAAACTGAATCGGAAATCGGTTTGTTCCGATTTCCATCGGGTTTTTTAGTTCGTATTTTAATGAAAGAAAAGATGGATAGAAAAGGGGGACTTATGGGTTTGGACAACGTTAGAGAGTAAGGGGGAGGTAGAGGGTTTGCCGGTACGTCGAATCGCCGTTGAGAGGTCCTAGCACGATCTCCGGGATTCCGCCGTCGATTTCGTCAGCGCTTCGCCTTTCGCTCGTTTTCTCACATACCAAGTTCTCTTGAGATTTCGAGACAGTGGACTTAGGAATTTAGGATGAGAGGGTAGAGGGTATGGGGGGTTTATATAGGGTTAGGCTAGGGTTAGGGTTTTTAATAAAAAATAAAAAATATATAAAAAAAATATATAAAATCATTAAAAAAGCATTAAACCTAGGAGTAAAAGGGATTTATTGGGCAATTTAAAACCGATACAGGTATAATAAGTGTGCAGGAGGGTTGACCACTTCAAGACCCAACTTTTCTCTGTTGGTGATTCGACCGTCCGGCCAAGTCCGGCCGGCGGCGCCGGACCGAGTCGGCCGGTTCGCCTGCCGGCGGCGCCGAGTCAGGCCGCGTCACACCACCAGAGGCCGGGGAATCTTCGGGGGTATTTATTGGTATATTTACTTTTTCATGTCCAGTACATATTTTTTGAGTTATGGCCTTTTGACTGTTGACTTCCAAAAGAAATTAAAACAAAATAAATACAAAAATAATATGGGGCATGGGATTTGAACTCTGGTGGCTTGGTTCAGCAGTGCAAGGTATTACCAATGAGCTACAAGCTCCTTCTTGCAATTATAGAGTGAAATAAATACTTAAAGAGATATCAGCCGCAATAAATACTCCAAGTATACATTGAATTTAAATCAATTCTTTATACATTAAAAATGGAGTTGTTACATCATCACTCTGCCGGATCCGAGACGCCCACTGCAGCCTGCTGACGTAAACAGTCCCAACTATTTTCCCTACCACAGAGTAATGGGCCACCCAATTGAAGATTGCTACGTCTTCAAAAACTGGGTTGAGGACCAGTACAAGGTAGGAAAGTTCGCGTTGTCTGAAAAGTAAAAGGTAAACCCGCCACAGCAGCACGCTCCTAAAAAGGTCGACACGCTGGGGGCATCATGCTCATTTATAAAGTAAGCTCCGTAGGAAATTGTTCTTTCGGCTAAAAATAAAAGAATGCCGAAGGATCTTCAAGCATGCCCGGCAATCAAATGGAAAAGCCCGCTGGAGCCTGATATCATTGAGAGGATGCTTAAACCACGCTCGACACCGAATGCCAGTAATAATGGGAAAAACACCCAGGTCAAGTCTTCAAAGTCCACGAAAGGAAAGAAGAAGACTAAGAAGCCTGCGCAGCCTGACGACAAGCGCACGGACCTGCAAAAGTACATTAACGCGCTGGAAGAATACAACCAAAAGGCGCGGACCCCAGTCACTCTCGAAGAGTTCCTCATGTACATTCTTAAGAACGAAGATAGTGACATTGATGAAGGAAATGGATCATCAGAAGAACCCGAGGATTATATAGCGAGTTGCCACATGATCACTCATTCGTCAATGAATGGTAAAGAAGCTCCTTCGGCGTTAGAAAATAATGTGGAGAAGATGGGGGCACAACCGGCGTTAAAATCTCTGGAACCGTCAGACGAACTAATCGATAAACTGCTGAACGAAGCCCTTCAAAAGTGCAAAGCTGACCAAGAGCGTGAAATGACCATATACGAAAAGGTCAAGTGTCGGCGTCAGGACGAAGAAGCTGCGGCAAGGAAGAGTCACACGGTACTCCAACCAGTTCGAAGCACACCCGCGGCAGACAAATGCAGGTATAAGATGGGGAAACAGTTCACCAAAGCGCTGTCAATAGGAATAAAGCTGCCACCTTTCGAAGGAAATACTCCCGAGAGTACGTATATTGACGAAGCGGATGTACATCCGAAGTATTGCTTATACCATCGGAGGGTCATACACCCTACCGAAGAGTGCAATGCCTTCAAAAAGTGGTGGCAGGGATACGTGGCCCACCGACAACACTTCAAGCGAATGAAGCGCAAAGCCCGTCGGGAGAAGAAAAGCACGACAAATGAGCATGAAGGAACAGCCGGTAACTGTCATATGGTTGATTCCATCCCAACGAAAAGGAAATATCAAGTTCTTACCTTTGGGATCGATTCTGACGAAGAAATAGCCTTCGGCCCTCTCTTCAAGGAATCCACCTTTAGAAAAGAGGAAGAGATGAAGAACTGTGAGAATATTCAGCCGCGTGACTGTACGTTGCCAGAAAAGAACCTCGGGCCTATAAATAGGGGTCCGAACAAAAGAGAAAAGGGGAAGGAAAATGTCCCTAAGGAAATTTCCCTCGATGATAAAGTTGTCGAAGAGCTCACAGGTAAGGACCCGCCTAAGAAAAACAAAGTGGATTACAATGTCCTGGCGCACCTGAGGACGATATCTTCACAACTGAGCATACTGATGCTCTCCTCCTATCCAAAAGGGCACGGGATACTCTAATCAAGGCGCTGCAAGAGCCTAATCAGTTCCAAGATTTCTTTGCGGAAGAAAAGATGAAGGACGAGATGGAAGAAGTTCACACAACTGACATCACATTCGGCGATGAAGATCTCCTCCTCGGAACGTGAGAGCACAACCGTCCTCTGTATGTCACTGGGTACTGCCACGACAACAACATAAAGAAGATCCTTGTTAACAACGGGTCCTCCATCAACCTTCTCAATGTGAGAGTGTTGAAGGAGATTTACATGAACGTTCAACACTTGGCGCAGGACAAAATTACTATCTCCGGGTTTGACTCACAGTCATCACGGACGCTTGGGTCCGTAATACTGACATTACGCTTTAGGATGCTCATCACTGACATCAAATTTCATGTCATTGACGCCAAGACTTGTTATAACGCTCTGCTCGGCCAGCCTTGGTTACACGAGTACAACATCATCACTTCTACACAACATCAGTGTATGAAGTACTTCAAAGACGGCTTCGAGTACACAGTTACAGGGTAGCTAAACCTATTCTCCATAAATGAAGTCTGCAAATATGAAGACGCTAAGTACTTCCTACCAGACTTCGAAGACACGGAAACATGTCGTAAATCGGAGAATAAACAGAAAGTCGTCGCCACCGTCCCGATCTTTGGGAGCGATACCGAAGATGATGAAGAGATGGTCTTTTCGGGGAAACCCCAAGGCAGCGGGCCAGGACCATCTACGCCTATTTTTGGCAGTGACTCCGAAGATGAAGTCAACACAGTATTCTCTATTCGTCCATCAATACAAACCTTCATAGGAGTTGATCAGAGCTCGCAAATCACTATGGCGTGGTCGACACATACGGCGTGCAGGAGCTGCAGACCTTCTACGTTCCTCTTAGGCGAAAAGGTGAAAAGGCGATCCTATTCTACCAATCTACGGAGACTAAAGTGGGAAAAGAAGTATGGTATGGTGCCGATCTTGCGCTTAACAAATTTCAACCGATCCATGTGCCCAGATATTACGCAGAGGGGTTGAAAAGGCTACTAAAACGCCAGGGTATGCCCTTCAAACAAACTGCTCGACAAGCCCAATTATACAACAAGATTTAGGACGTTCTCAGGACTCAGCGAAAGATGATCAACGGGAGGATGGAGACGAGTGGGCTTGGATACGTTCAGTCCAAGGAACGGGAGCGATTCCATGGCTGCTACGTCATAAATAATCCCGGAGGAAAAGGGAATGCTTTTCCAAATAGCGCCGATAAGAGGGATTCTACCGTAAAAATGCCAAGCCCATCATTCAAAGAACAAATCGACAAGCTAATAAGGGAAGTGGGTCAAAAGGTTCGGGATGACCATAGTCGCGAAATGGCCATTTACGAGAAAGGTAGGACGCAACGTATCATTCAACAGGTTATGGAGGATGACGATGCTCTTCACCCTCAGCCCGCTGTGTACTCCCGTGGCAAGAAGAAAGCCCGACGCAGAAGCAACAGCAAGATCAAGAACGGGAATGACGTTCAAAAATAGCGAAGTGGATCCCAGAAGCCACGCTATCAAGAAAAGGTCAGCTAGAACCCATATTTTATGAAGAAGATGGGTCGGGAGTACTTTTTCCCTAAGGACAAGACAAGGAAAATATTCAATCTTGTCATGAAGCATCAAATGATGACGCTTCCGGCGTCTCAGCACCCTGAGCAAATAAACGGAGTCCTTCACCCGGATTATTGCTCCTACCACCGGGTAATAGGACATCCGCTTGAAGACTGCTTCACCTTCAAAGACTGGGTCAAAGACTGGGTCAAAGACGAGTATCAGTAAGGCAGGTTTGCTCTATCCGACAATTGGAAGGTAGCCTCACCACGAAAGCATGAGCTAAGAGCAACCTACAATACGAGGGCAAGTCCAGATCAACATCGAGCTTAGAAACGAGCTCGTACCTGCCACTTGATAACACTATCAAAAGAGGGACAGCATGAGAATGTGGACAACCTCTCCTAGTACTTCGCAAATGAAGATGAAGACGAGGTGATCTCAGAGTTTTCACCGGCGCCAAAAGAGCTGGTGTAACAACTCCATTTTTAATGTACAAAAAATTGATTTAAATTCAATGTATACTTGGAGTATTTATTACAGCTGATATCTCTTCAAGTATTTATTTCACTCCATAATTACAAGAAGGAGCTTGTAGCTCATTGGTAATACCTTGCACTGCTGAACCAAGCCACCAGAGTTCAAATCCCATGCCCCACATTATTTTTATATTATTTTGTTTTAAAATTTTTTGGAAAGTCAACAGTAAAACGGCCATAACTCCAAAAATATGTACTGGACAACAAAAAGTAAATATACCATATTGTACCCCCAAAGAATCCCCGGCCATTGGACCCTTGACTCGGCCCGACTCGGCGCCGCTGGCCGGCGACTCGGCGGACTCGGTCCGGCGCCGCCGGCGGGACTTGGCCGGACGACCGAGTCACCAACAGAGAAAAGTTGGGTCTTGACCTGGTCCACCCTCCTGCATACTCTAAATTCTTGGATCGGTTATCATTTGGCCAATAAATCCTTTTTACTCCTATGTTTAATGAATTTTTAATGATTTTGTATTTTTTTTATAATTTTTTTTTATTAAAAACCCTAACCCTAGCCTAACCCTATATAAACCCCCATACCCTCTACCCTTTCACCCTACATTCCTAAGTCCACTCTGTAAAAAATTCAAGAGAACTCGGTACGTTAGAAAAAGAGCGAAAGGCGAAGCGCTGCCGAAATCGACGACGAATTCCGGCGATCGTATTAGGACCCTACACGACGTTTAGACGCTCCGACAACCCACTACCTTCCTAGCACTCTTTAGCTTGTCCAAACCCGTAAGTCCCCCTCTTTCTATCTTTCTTTTCTTTTAAGAAAAAATACGACTTTTTAAAACCCGACGGAAATCGGAACAAACCGATTTCCGATTCGGTTTTCTATCAAAACTCACTTGTCACAAATTCCATAATGCTTAAACATATTCATGTTGACTACTAATCACTTAAAAATCAATTTGGATAAAGTTTTTCATATGAAATGATAACGTTTCCATTTATCGTATTTCTTTCACTTAAATACCACCATGTTTAGTTTTCATATTTAACCCTTAACAATTGCTATACCTTAACGTAGATCACGAGGTAATGACCTACCTCCACACACACGCAAATACAACCCTAATTGATATCATCAAAACACAGATTACGAAAATGTTGGATATATATACCCTAGAGGCCTACATTGTATAGGATGCTTGGGATATGTATGTACATGACAGTCTTGCTTGATATGATAGTACGCTATTTGGTTTGACTTTGTCTTAACGTATAATATATCTTACTTGGTATTTATATATATATGTTGATAAAGCCCATAGGGTGTTTGTCTGACTACCGGCGTTGTGATGGCAGTCATACTAGTGGGAGCTGGATAGTCAATAGGCACACCCTTAGATGTCCCTGGTCGCAGGAGTATCGAGATTGGGCATCGATACTCCGGAGTAGATTAGTGTATACATATCTAGACCCTGACGAGGGGCAATGGATTGGTCCCGCAACCATTGGTGGTGTTCACCTAAGATTGTATACAGATGCTCACTGGGTGTGAGTACACCGGACAGGACTTGCCGAGAACTGACTGGATGGTATTATACCTAACGTCAGATAGCAGTTCTCAGGTGACATGTGTGCAGATAGTCCGTTGACTTAAGGTCATCATTTGTCTCGTGTGAGTTCCCACTGTGCTTTGATTGTTACCCTACCACGGCTCAAAGGAGTCGTACAAACAGGTTTCAGTTGGGCACAGTCCCGAGCCACATGGAGGCAGTGAGCGACTGTTAGGGATTCGTCTCTCCCGGTATAGGGAGTTGATATCGTACTGTGGTCATTTGGTCATTACCATAAGTCCCTGGCCAGGGCTGATTGAGAATTACTGATAGGTTGATCAGTAGATTCTCGGATGGTGATAAAGCCATACCGACACGACTTGTATGGTTATTAGGGGTCTGTCGTCCACCACCTCCCTAGACCGTACATGTGATACTCTCAGACGAACAGACCGGACTGCGCGGATATTGTCACAGACAGGCTCAGTAGGATTTCAGATGGGTTACCTCATCAGCTTTCTTATCGACAACTACCTGGGGACCGTTACGTACAGCTAGTGCCGCTTGCGGTCTGTGGTTAAACCCACTGCCAGCGTAGTAGTCGAGTCTTTAGAGTCCCACACAGAGATTTCCCAAACCCAGGCGAAAAGATATAGAGGTCGTATGGTTTTACGACAAAGGTTCGGACGCATACGTGTTTAAACGCACGTACGACATTCGGACAGTTTTTACTAGCCGGCTTTGGTTTAAGCCAGATTCTAGTATCAGGTTATTGGATTTATACAGTCTAAAGTTTTTCCGTGTTTTCACGGATGAGAGGGGCGTTCTCGTAATTTTCCGAGAAGCTTCTAGAAGGATGTGACATAAAGAGAGAGGTGGCATTTTCATTTAATGATTAAGTGACTCATTGTGAGTGATTCATCATATCATTAATGCATCATTTATTGCTTAATGACTCACATGATGAATCACCCACTTGATTAAATGAAACATGATGAATATTCACTTATTATTCATTTCTTTTAAATTCATTATGTTTCATATATATCAAGTGAGAAGCTTTATTCATTATATTATTATCATTATCATCTTCTCACTCTCTCTCTTCAAGTTCTCTCTCCTTCACCAAACCCTAATCCTACCCCTCATGAGTTGAGAACAAGGATTAGGAAAGACTAATTACTCCATAACCTATCTCTACATCATCTTAGCTACTCTATTTAGCAACTAGAGAAACTAAGTAACCTCAAGTTTAGAGGTTATAGCTTGGATTAGGGTTCTCGGGTGGATCGTCTATCACGGGAGAAAGCCGAAGAGGACGTGGAGATCTAAAGAGGCCGTAGACAACATCAAGACGAAGGACTAGAACCGTTTGGTATAATCTCTTCGCATAGTAGATTAAAACTCTATAGCTTTTGTTAAAACTTGTTTAGTAAACGATTCGTACGGTTAATCGATGTTTGATCATAGAACTTGATTGTTATTCATATTTCCGCCTCCCCACAAGTATTGGGGTGTTGAATATCGACTTACAGTGGTATCAGAGCCTAGCTAAACAACTTTTAACTTTATTGCAAATTTGTACGAATTTCGAACGGAAAAACGAAGCCGGAAAACCCCAAAAACATCAAGTTTCTGTCGAAATTTAAATGAAGTCCAAAAATTTTTCAGGTACGTTCAGAAAGCTTGAGAAGACACCAGAAGAACACCCAAGAAATTTGGGCTCCTGAATCGGCAACACGGCCGCGGAACCGCGGCGGATCGCACCGATCCGCCGCGCTTCCGCCGCCGAGTTGCCGAGTCAGGAACTCAAATTTCCTGTGCTGCTTCTCTGTGTGATTTGGGATTTTCTGGGATATTTAATATTTGCTCAGGTTTCAGTTTTACAGAGCAGTTTTTGGAGCAATATTAAAGATGTTTAATCGATCGATATTGTACAGTATTTGCATGTTGGATTATATCTGTGATTGTATAATGTGTTCGTAAACCTCCCCTAACTGCTAGTATGTCAGTTGGCAGGGGGTTGCACATTTCTGAAATGGATTTTATCTGTTTGTGCATATAAACTGTATTGGACTGTTGTGGTGATTAGCCGGGTTTTGTGATGGGTTATTGTATTAATTCATTTGATGTAATTGTAACAAGTTGTAATATTATTTTGCGGGGCACATCCAGGTTGCGGTTGTAGCCACCGTTGTATTATTTCTTTTTACTGTTTTTGCTCCTAGGACAGACCCAAGGTGGGGTGCACAAACTGCCGGGCGGGTAGTTTGCCGCACCCGTAGGGGTCGTGGGTGGGGTAATGGCTATTCATCACAACTGTGTAATCTGTCTTTTCTTGCAGGCTCAAAAGAAATACAGATTGCTTGCAAATCCAATATTGTTTATCTGTGTTCTGGAATGTATATCATTGCGTCAGACGAATGTAAAATATCTATATATATGATAGCTATTTAGACGTCGCTTATGTTTTTCAC
Organism: Agapanthus africanus; assembly: GCA_030015575.1. Classification (NCBI taxonomy): domain Eukaryota; kingdom Viridiplantae; phylum Streptophyta; class Magnoliopsida; order Asparagales; family Amaryllidaceae; genus Agapanthus; species Agapanthus africanus. The sequence continues at coordinate 425,744,657 of CM057347.1, read as the reverse complement.
CCGCGCTAGCCCAGCCCCCGCTCTGTCGTTGGTTAAGTAACCTAACGGGTGATGACGGGACCCAGTGGCGAATGCGGATGGCATAAGAGGACGTCATATTTTCGTTGTTATCTGTAATGATAGGTTAAAGATGGGACACATTATTATTAATGCAAAGAAAATAAAACCTAAACTGAATCGTTGGAACAATTTCTAAAAACCACTCGGTTTTCTTGAAAAAGCAAATTTTAAATGCGGAGCTTAAACCACTCCTTTTAAAAAAAGCTATCTTAGTTCCTTCGATCAAATCAAGTTCATTACGTTAACGGTTTTTTGCCAAAAACCAGCCGTAACCCTCCGTCGTTTCAGATAGACAGCACATCGTATTCATGCTATGCTTGTTGGCCTACGTCAAGGCATAGTGTATGGTAGCAGTGTGTGTGCCTATTTGTTGCATAGATAGATGCATTAGTTTAATACAGACGTACACCTTGTTGGCCTACGTCAAGGGCTTGTACGATGTATTTAAATTGATCAGGACAACGACGGGTAGAACTTGACTTGCGTCTTATGACTTGTTGGCCTACGTCAAGGTCTATAAGAGCTTGGGGTAAAAATCACATCGGGAGTTTCAAACATAAAGGAAACTTGCAGATTTAGCTTACCTTCTGGAGTGTGGTGACTAGAGTGGCTTCCATCTAGGGCATCATGCAATGATAGTTGGATCCCGATCCCACTGATGAGTAGGATTACTCTCGGGAATTTCTCTCACTTAACAATCAATGCTATAAACCAAGTAGGTGCCTAGAAAGGTGTTAGAGGGGCTACGCCTCCAGGGAAAAGAGGTTCTTTAATTAAGGAACTTCGCGAAAGCGTTGGAAAACCTCCCTCGAAGTACCAACACCAGCCTGGCTGAAAGGTTAAGCAAGTATTGTGACGTGTGATTAAATCCTGACTAGTTCTTCTTTTAGGTTTTGAAGAAGGATTTGAGGAAACAGTGGGAGCCATCCTGTTTAGATAAATTAATAAACCAATCTAAACTTGCAAGAGCATATGCTGAGTGTTTTCTTTTCTCTCTCTCTGGCAGCTACCATGACTGGACTAAAACTATTACTTGAAAAGAATATACTAACCGGGCAGAACTATAAAGACTGGCTAAGAAACGTCAATATTGCGCTGACTTATGACAAAGTTGCATATGTTACCACCGCTGTTCCTCCCCTTATCCCAGGACCAGATTCCTCAGTTGCGGACAAGGAAGTTCGTAAAACCTGGGATCTAGACTGTGAGCGAGCTAAGTGTATCGTGCTGGCGTCCATGAATAATGAACTCCAGAAACAGCACGAGAGTATGGATATTGCATCCATATTCCTCCATTGCAAGGAATTGTATGGTGAGCACTCCCGTATCGCGAGGTACGAAACCTCAAGGAAACTCTTCCAGATGAGGTTAGCTCCAGGATCGCCTGTTGGAGAGCACGTCCTCAAAATGATCACCCTCATTGAGGAACTCGCAAACCTGGGATGCGTGCTAGAGAATGATTTGTATATCGACTTGATTTTGCAGTCCCTTCCCCACACCTTCTCTCAGTTCGTGCTGAACTTCAACATGCACCGAATGGAAGCGGATCTTCCAAAGCTCCTCAATATGTTGAGGGTGGCAGAGACCTCCTTGAAAAAGGAGAAGACCCCCGTTCTGTATGTTGGCCAATCATCTTATTCTAAATCTAAAGCGAAAGCAAATGGGAAGAAGAAGATGAAAGCCACCAAACCGAAGGGTGGGGTCAAGAAGGTGCAGGGAACGAACAAGGCAGGAAGGGTGAAGGCAGAAAAGAACGAGTGTTTCTATTGTCACAAGCAGGGGCACTGGAAGAAGGATTGTCAGGCCTTCAAAGCCAAGGACATGAAGCAAGTTGTTGCTTCTACTTCAGGTGTGTTCGTAATCGAAAATTGTCTTTCAGTTAACTCTACTTCATGGGTACTTGATACCGGTTCTGGTTCTCACATCTGTAATTCTTTGCAGGATCTGAGAAATAGTAGAGTACTGGGGGCAGGTGATATGACTCTCCGGATGGGCAATGGAATGCATGTAGATGCAGTTGCAATAGGGGAATATCACCTAGGGTTGAATAGTGGAAACATTTTGGTATTGTATAACTGTTTTTGTATTCCCAGTATGTTGTGTAATATTATATCAGTATCTTTATTGTCTAATAAAGGATATAATTTTGTGCTTGAAAGAAATGTCATGAACATTCTCCTAAATCAAGAACTGATTGGGTTTGGCACACTGAAAAACGGCATATACATACTTAATCAACCACAAATTTTCAATATTCAAAACACGCGTAAAAGAAAGGCTCCAGATTCGAATCAAGCCTTCCTATGGCATTGTAGACTTGGTCATATAAATGAAACAAGGTTGACTAAGTTACATAAAGATGGATATTTAGATTCATTTGAATATTCATCATATGCAACTTGTCAATCATGTATCAAAGGAAAGATGACCAAATCTCCGTTCACCGGACACGGAAAAAGAGCCACCGAACTCTTGGGACTAGTACACAGTGATGTATGTGGTCCGATGTCTATACATGCACGAAATGGTCACTCCTACTTCATCACTTTTACTGATGACTTCTCTAGGTATGGACATGTGTTCTTAATAAAACATAAATCCGAGGCTTTTGAGAAGTTTAAGGAGTATAAAAATGAAGTAGAGAAACAAACTGGTAAAAGCATCAAGACACTTCGATCTGATCGAGGTGGAGAATACTTAAGTACCCGTTTCCTTGAATACCTGAAAGCAAATGGAATACTCTCTCAGCTTACTCCACCTTATACACCTCAGCATAATGGTGTATCAGAAAGAAGGAATCGCACGCTATTAGATATGGTACGATCAATGATGAGTAGTGCTGAGTTGCCACTTTCCTTCTGGGGATTTGCTCTAGAATCAGCCGCATATCTATTAAATAGAGTTCCAACTAAATCCGTACCTACCACTCCATATGAAATGTGGTGTGGGAAGAGACCATATCTCAAGTATATCAAGATATGGGGGTGTCCGGTATATGTTAAAAAGCATAATCCGGACAAGCTCGAGGCACGATCGGTTTTGTGCAAGTTTGTAGGATACCCCAAGCATTCAAGGGGATACATGGTCTACCACACTGAAGAACAAAAGGTGTTTGTCGCTCGTTACATTGTCTTTTTAGAAAGCGAATTTCTTGCAAAAGAAATTAGTGGGAGCGCGGTAGAACTGGAAGAAATTCCAGAACCTCAAACTGCAACCGAGAACTTAGAAGAATCTCAGATTTCAATAGAACATGACGAACCAACGCCACTCCGCAGATCTAGTAGGCTTTCTCATCCTCCTGAAAGATACTATGGTTTTCTTCTTGATGGGGATCGAGAGGATTGCATCATCGATGATGATGAGCCTACTAGTTTTCAGCAGGCTATCACAAGTAGCGACTCAGTAAAGTGGCTGGATGCAATGAGATCCGAAATGGAATCCATGTATACCAATAAAGTATGGACTTTAGAAGTTGCTCCTCCTGGGGTAAAACCAGTTGGATGCAAATGGATCTTCAAAAAGAAGATTGGTACATTTGGACAAGTGGAAACGTACAAAGCTAGACTAGTAGCAAAAGGTTTTCGTCAAAGACCAGGATTGGACTATGATGAAACTTTTTCGCCAGTAGCTATGCTTAAATCCATTCGGATCATGCTTGCCATTGCTGCCTTCCATGACTATGAAATCTGGCAAATGGATGTAAAAACAGCTTTTCTAAATGGACATCTAGAAGAGAGTGTTTACATGGATCAACCAGAAGGTTTCTTAGACAATGGGAGCAGCGGAAGAGTGTGCAAATTGCTTAAATCCATTTATGGGTTAAAGCAAGCATCGCGGAGTTGGAACATCTGCTTTGATGAAACAGTCAAGGAATTTGACTTTATCAAAAATGTAGATGAACCATGTGTTTATAGGAAGATTGTAGAAGGAGCAGTAGTCTTCCTCGTTTTATACGTCGACGACATACTACTAATAGGGAATGATATCCCTATACTACAATCAGTAAAGCTCTTCTTGTCACAGAAATTCTCTATGAAAGACTTGGGAGATGCATCATACATTCTGGGCATTAAGATCTATCGTGATAGATCTAATAAAATATTGGGACTTTCACAGTCCAGGTATATAGACACTATACTAAAAAGATTTAGTATGGAAGATTCCAAGCGTGGCAATATGCCCGCTTGTCACGGAATCACCTTCTCCAAAGAGATGTCTCCAAAGACTGATGAAGAGAGGGCTCGCATGGACATTATACCCTACGCTTCGGCGGTAGGATCAATAATGTATGTGATGTTATGTACCAGACCAGATGTAGCTTACGCACTTAGTGTGGTAAGCAGGTATCAATCGGACCCAGGTGAGAAACATTGGATAGCAGTAAAGAACATTCTCAAGTACCTGAGAAGGACTAAGGAGATGTTCTTGATTTACGGCAATAAGAACCTCCAGGTAGAGGCTTTTACCGACTCCGGCTTCCAAAGTGACAAGGATGATTCTAAATCTATTTCGGGTTTTGTGTTTACCCTCAATGGAGGAGCGGTAAGTTGGAAGAGTTCCAAACAAGATACCGTCGCAGACTCAACTATGGAGGCTGAGTATATAGCTGCTAGTGAAGCCGCAAAAGAGGCTGTCTGGATAAGGAAGTTCATTTCTGAACTTCAGGTGGTTCCGTCCATTGCTAATCCAATACCTTTGTATTGTGATAACAATGGCGCTGTAGCTTTAGCGAAGGAACCAAGGTCCCATCAGAAATCCAGGCATATCTTAAGGCAGTTTCACCTGATCAGGGAGATCGTGGATCGTCGGGAGATCGAGATACGGAGAGTAGATACAAAAGACAACACGGCAGATCCATTCACCAAGGCCATTCCTCAAGTACAGTTCGAGAGGCTTTTTGAGATGTTGGGCATGCGGTACGCAAGCAACTGGATCTGGTAGAGACAGTGGGTACTCAATGCGCCAATTATAGGCCTTAGTGCAAGTGGGAGATTGTTGGATATATATGCCCTAGAGGCCTACATTGTATAGGATGCTTGGGATATGTATGTACATGACAGTCTTGCTTGATATGATAGTACGCTATTTGGTTTGACTTTGTCTTAACGTATAATATATTTTACTTGGTATTTATATATATATGTTGCTAAAGCCCATAGGGTGTTTGTCTGACTACCGGCGTTGTGATGGCAGTCATACTAGTGGGAGCTGGATAGTCAATAGGCACACCCTTAGATGTCCCTGGTCGCAGGAGTATCGAGATTGGGCATCGATACTCCGGAGTAGACTAGTGTATACATATCTAGACCCTGACGAGGGGCAATGGATTGGTCCCGCAACCATTGGTGGTGTTCACCTAAGATTGTATACAGATGCTCACTGGGTGTGAGTACACCAGACAGGACTCGCCGAGAACTGACTGGATGGTATTATACCTAACGTCAGATAGCAGTTCTCAGGTGACATGTGTGCAGATAGTCCGTTGACTTAAGGTCATCATTTGTCTCGTGTGAGTTCCCACTGTGCTTTGATTGTTACCCTACCACGGCTCAAAGGAGTCGTACAAACAGGTTTCAGTTGGGCACAGTCCCGAGCCACATGGAGGCAGTGAGCGACTGTTAGGGATTCGTCTCTCCCGGTATAGGGAGTTGATATCGCACTGTGGTCGTTTGGTCATTACCATAAGTCCCTGGCCAGGGCTGATTGAGAATTACTGATAGGTTGATCAGTAGATTCTCGGATGGTGATAAAGCCATACCGACACGACTTGTATGGTTATTAGGGGTCTGACATCCACCATCTCCCTAGACCGTACATGTGATACTCTCAGACGAACAGACCGGACTGCGCGGATATTGTCACAGACAGGCTCAGTAGGATTTCAGATGGGTTACCTCATCAGCTTTCTTATCGACAACTACCTGGGGACCGTTACGTACGGCTAGTACCGCTTGCGGTCTGTGGTTAAACCCACTGCCAGCGTAGTAGTCGAGTCTTTAGAGTCCCACACAGAGATTTCCCAAACCCAGGCGAAAAGATATAGAGGTCGTATGGTTTTACGACAAAGGTTCGGACGCATACGTGTTTAAACGCACGTACGACATTCGGACAGTTTTAACTAGCCGGCTTTGGTTTAAGCCAGATTCTAGTATCAGGTTATTGGATTTATACAGTCTAAAGTTTTTCCGTGTTTTCACGGATGAGAGGGGCGTTCTCGTAATTTTCCGAGAAGCTTCTAGAAGGATGTGACATAAAGAGAGAGGTGGCATTTTCATTTAATGATTAAGTGACTCATTGTGAGTGATTCATCATATCATTAATGCATCATTTATTGCTTAATGACTCACATGATGAATCACCCACTTGATTAAATGAAACATGATGAATATTCACTTATTATTCATTTCTTTTAAATTCATTATGTTTCATATATATCAAGTGAGAAGCTTTATTCATTATATTATTATCATTATCATCTTCTCACTCTCTCTCTTCAAGTTCTCTCTCCTTCACCAAACCCTAATCCTACCCCTCATGAGTTGAGAACAAGGATTAGGAAAGACTAATTACTCCATAACCTATCTCTACATCATCTTAGCTACTCTATTTAGCAACTAGAGAAACTAAGTAACCTCAAGTTTAGAGGTTATAGCTTGGATTAGGGTTCTCGGGTGGATCGTCTATCACGGGAGAAAGCCGAAGAGGACGTGGAGATCCAAAGAGGCCGTAGACAACATCAAGACGAAGGACTAGAACCGTTTGGTATAATCTCTTCGCATAGTAGATTAAAACTCTATAGCTTTTGTTAAAACTTGTTTAGCAAACGATTCGTATGGTTAATCGATGTTTGATCATAGAACTTGATTGTTATTCATATTTCCGCCTCCCCACAAGTATTGGGGTGTTGAACATCGACTTACAGAAAATACAAGACTTTACATTAAAATACCCTTTTCTTTATAAACCTTTTCTGAAAGTTCTAAGTTGTTTACAATTTTTAAAAAAAACCTTTTAATAAGAAAATACGATATGTCATGGACATCGATCGTTTATCTAAACTGACTTTGTGGTGTCTAGGATAGGCAAGTGAGCTTGGGTAACTTTAAAAGGCCCGCCTCACGATTCGTGAGCGAATCCCTCCCTCCTCACTTGTACTTACCTGGCCGCAATTGACGGTGAAGAGGCGATTTGAGGTTTCTAATGACTTGTCGTTTAGACCTTTAGAATTAGGCTAGTTGGCTTAGGAAACCCTAGAAACTAAAATACGGAAATTTACACCTTTTGCAAATAAATACCTCATCTTTATAAAACCGTTTTCTAAATGATTAGTATTTATTAAATCTTTGCAAAGTGCCACTACAACCCATCTTTGGGGAACTCGTTAGGGATAGTACGGTTTATCGTGCACCCTCGAGCTTAGTAGTGCGAGATTCAGACCTCCGCAAGGAGCATTCGGTCTCGAAAGGTTTAAAATACGACATTTAAGAAAAATGAGATTTTTGGAAAATAAAATATTTATTTAAAATTATTCTTGTATTAACATATATATAATTATCATTTAAACGCCTATTTTGTTATAAGATAAAGTTTCCACCTTTTCCTAAAAACTTACAAGATTAAAAGTTACATTAAAATACCATGAATTTTCAAATAAATCAATATTATAATTTAATACTTTTATTTGGATATATTCATTAGAATAACACAAATAAAATTTACACTCATTATAACAATAAAGACGAATAATAAATACTTGAGGTGTATCTTGAAAACTATACAAAAGTATTTTTATATAAAACCCCCTCAAGTTTTATAATTTACAATAAGGATCCTAACAATTATAGAACTTCAAATTACTTATCTTTTAGTCTGACTCGGGTTTGAGTCTGATTATTTCTGACTTGAATATGATTCAAGTCAATCTATATTCTTTAATATTCCAACTCAATATGAACACATGAATCCCTGAATCCAGTTAACAATCTATATAACTTGACTGAACCAAACCATGGATATACATCCATTATTCCGTTATTCCTTTTACCTGATTATGCAGTTACAATCTGTTTACTGATATCATGGTTTTGGTCAGTCATCCAACTTACACAATACAATACAACAATACTGTCAAAACACTACGGGGTTTAAGGGGTAGATTGGTACGGAAGGTGTTAAAGGTGGCACGAGGTGGACAGATTAAGACACCTAACCTATATTCCATTGCTGTTGTATCGTGGCTTAACGGTTCCTTGTACTTTCCGTTTGCCCTGGTCTCTAGCATATAGAGACTCCTCTCGTATACACTGGCACCCTTCTGTACCAAGCTACAAACAACAGCGCTAACACAATATTCTATAATATTCTGCAACATAATACTTTAGAAAATACTCTTATTCTGTCTTTCTAATTATTCCTTATCTTTGGGACTTACCGAGCGACCTTTTCGCTGACGACATTCTATTTCTTTCTTCTTTGAATGTCGTCAGGTGCTTTGGACCCAGCAGAGATCGAGCCCACAGGTGAAGACTTGGAGTAGTTTCACGAAGATCCCGAGCTTTAGATATTGTACCTTGTTCTTTTCAGTATTTTCATTTCTTGTTATGCCACTGTTTAGGCATTGCTTTTCATTTCAGTTGTATTTACTTTTCATGCATTGTACAAAAGAATGTTATTAATAAAGTTGCTGTTATTTCTATATCTCTTGTCTCTTGTGATTTACTTTTATATTGCTTAGATACGCTTAGCGTATTTACTTCACAGTAAATACGTAGCGGACCTCGTCGCGTCCACTTCGCCGTACACCGGGAAGCGGAGCGTGATAGGTTTTGTTGGTGGCCCATGCAGGTCAGAGCTGTATGAATCCCTATCATGCAGTTCTGGTCTGCGTGAACAACCTGAGCAATATAACACAAGAACCGGCAACTAAAACATTCTTTACAATTCATGTTCCTTGAATCTTGCAAATTTCTATTCCTTGAATCTTATCATTTCATGTATTTGAATCTGTCCTAACCCAAATTTTTCTTCAAGGTTATGGATTCCCCGAACAACACCAGCACCAACGTCAACAACACCTCTCCAGCACTGCCTCTTGCACCAGCTGTTCCGGCACCACCCACCGAGCAAACAATGTTATTTGAGGCGATCTGCAGCCTTCTCGAGGGACATCAACAACTTCTGAACCGTCCTGAAACCGACGCACCGGGAGTAAAGCAATTCAGGACTTTACATCCCAAGCAGTTCTCTGGTAAAGGAAGCCCTCTTGAAGCTGAAGAATAGGCACAAAGCATCGAAGACGATCTGGCAGCAGCTCAAGTGCCAGACAATGCTTGGGTCCGTATAGCAAAACTACAGCTCACGGATAATGCTCGCAACTGGTGGAAGGCGGAAGAAAGCCGTCTGGTACAACCGATTTAATGGAAGACCTTTCGCGAGAAGTTCGACGCGAAATACTTCCCTGTGACTGCCAGGTTTGCAATGGAGCAACAGTTTATTCATCTACAACAGGGTTCAATATGGGACAAATCAATAGATGAATACGATGCTGAATTCACCATGTTAAGCCGGTAAGATATGTCACAATAGTTCAATTTTTAAATATCACATACTACACAGCTAACACAATCTTTAAACAGATTCGCGGCACACTTGATACCGACGGACGATATCAGAGCCCGTCGCTTTCAACAAGGACTGGACACGGAGATTCAGGCTGCTCTAACCACAGGAAAGTTTTTGACTCATGAGGATGCTCTAGAAGCTGCCCGCAGCTATGAGGCAGTAATAAAAGCAAGGGGCAGACCTCAGTCTGCAGGAGTCAAACGCCCTGTCAACCAGATGGCAGGTGGAGCCTCGTCCAGGCCACCTTTCGTGCCAAGGCGACCCGGAGTACCAACCCATCGTCCTAGCCCAGCCTTTTGCACCTACTGCAAGAGAACTGGACATATGATGAAGGACTGCCGTCGAGCAAACCGTCTTTGCCTAGTCTGCGGCTCAGCTACTCACGATATTGGGTCTTGTCCCCAAAGGCAGAACCCAGTTGCTGCACTCAGGCCAGCAATTACCTATCCGCAGCGACCAGCTCTTCAGGCACCTGCTCCCAGACCTGCACTACCTACACCACCCAGAGGACCACAAGCTGCACCACCTCCTCGTCAGTTCCATCAAGCTCAAAGGAACGTTCTGAGGAATGCTCCTCAGACCAGGAGGAATATACCACGGCGCCAGGCTTTCACGATGTCCGTGGAAGAAGCTGAGGCCACTGGCCAAGTCATCACTGGTAAACTTTTCTTTTCAAACTTTGCTTTTTTACTACTTAGTTACATATTTCCTATACCTAAAACAAATCCCACATACCTTAGGTACAATCTTAGTATCCTCAATCCATGCACTTGCACTGTTTGATACTGGAGCATCACACTGCTTTATGTCGCAACGGTTTGTCCGAACCCATGCGATTCCAGTCTCACCGCTTGTATCCTGCTGGAATGTCAGTTCTGGAAATGGCGTTCTAAAGGAAACTATGGGATACAGTTTGTGTCCAGTCGTCGTCTGCAGTCGAGAGTTTTATGCTGACTTCAAAGTGCTGGACATACCGAACTTCGATGTGGTTCTAGGAATGGATTGGCTTGGAACTTTTTATGCTACCATAGACTGTCGTCAAAGGAGGGTAGTATTCGAGATTCCAGACCATCCGGTCTTCTATTTCAAAAGCGGAGACCGTACACTGGAGCCAAGTACCTACAAAGCGAAGCCAAGAGAAGCAGTAGTTGCAGCAGCTCAAGCAGAGGAAGAATCAAGTTCAGATGTGGTTCGAGAGTTCGACGATATATTTCCTGACGATATATCAGGTTTGCCTCCAGATCGAGCTCTTGAATTCAGTATTGATTTAGTACTAGGAGCACAACCGGTGATCAAAGCACCCTATCGTTTAATTCCGGAAGGTTTGAAGGAAGTCCGAACACAGTTGGACGAATTACTGGCGAAAGGATGGATTCGTCCCAGCACTTCAAGTTGGGGATCACCTGTACTACTTGTGAAGAAGAAGGAAGGTTCATACAGAATGTGCATCGATTACAGAGCCCTGAACGAAGTCACTATAAAGAACAAGTATCCACTCCCGCGCATCGATGATTTATTCGATCAGCTAAGTGGATCTTGTGTTTTCTCTAAATTGGATCTTCGTTCAGGTTATCATCAAGTGAAGGTCAAGGAAGCTGATATTCACAAAACAGCTTTCAGAACTCGCTATGGACATTACGAATTTCTAGTGATGCCATTTGGAGTGACCAACGCACCTGCAATATTCATGAACCTTATGAATCAAGTTTTCCGGGAGTACTTAGACAGGTTTGTTGTCATCTTCATCGACGACATCCTGGTGTATTCTAAGAGTCGGAAAGAGCATGCAGAATATCTACGAATTGTCCTGGAAACTCTTCGACAACATCAGCTTTATGCCAAGTACAGCAAGTGCGAGTTTTGGCTAAATCAAGTTGGTTTTCTTGGACATATCGTATCAGGAGAAGGAATCTCTGTAGATCCAGCGAAAGTTTCGGCAGTTAGCGAATGGCCTACACCAAAGTCAGTGAAGGATATTCGAAGTTTCTTGGGTTTAGCTGGATATTACAGAAGGTTTATTGAAGGCTTTTCGAAGATAGCAACGCCCGTGACCAAGCTCACACGTAAAGATGAAGAATTTGTGTGGTCAGAAGCATGCGAACAAGCTTTCGTAGAACTCAAGTCAAGGTTGACATCTGCACCTATTCTCGTCATACCGGATCAATCTGGAGGATTCGAAGTGCATTGCGATGCATCCGGTAAGGGATTAGGTTGTGTTCTACACCAGCACGGTAAGGTTGTGGCTTATGCTTCAAGACAACTGAAGATCCATGAGCGCAATTATCCGACGCATGATTTGGAATTGGCAGCAGTCATCTTTGCTCTCAAGATTTGGCGTCATTATCTACTTGGTGAACGAGTGAACATCTACACGGATCATAAGAGCTTAAAGTATGTGTTTACTCAGAAGGAGTTGAATATGCGGCAGAGAAGATGGTTAGAACTCATGGCGGACTTTGACATCAACTTGCAATATCACCCAGGAAAGGTGAATGTAGTACCTGATGCTCTTAGTCCCCAACCATTAGCAATGAATCTCACCGCTCAGTGGAAGCTTCAACAAGACTTCCATCAGATGGAGATTGAGGTAGTTATGCCAGATAATGGTTCAAGTTTGATGAATTTACAAGTTCAATCAACCATTGTTAATCAGATCAAAGCAGCTCAAGCCAGCGATGCTAAGTTACAAAAGATCATAGAACAAGTGGAGAATGGACTCAGAACAGATTTCATCATCCATGAAGACGGATCTTTGAGATACGGCAGCAGATTGTGTGTACCAAAAGGTCCTGTACGAGAAGAGTTAATGATAGAAGCTCACAGCTCTCCCTACTCAGTACATCCTGGAGGTACAAAACGTACAAAGATCTACGTCAGAATTATTGGTGGCATGGAATGAAGCGTGAAGTAGCCAGAAGCGTCGCAAAATGCTTGGTGTGTCAGCAAGTAAAGGCTGAACATCACAGGACTGCTGGATTACTTCAACCGTTACCAATCCCAGAATGGAAGTGGCAACACATCACGATGGATTTTGTGACTGCTCTTCCTCGTAGCACAAAGGGTAACGATGCCGTATGGGTCATTGTGGATCGACTCACAAAGTCAGCTCACTTCATCCCATTTCGAGTTGGCCAATCAACTGAGACACTAGCAAAGAAATACATGGAGGTAATAATCTAATTAAGATTTAAACCCTTTATAATGTACTATCTCTGATACCCATGAACTCATACAGGAAATTGTGAGACTCCATGGAGTACCGGTCTGCATTGTCTCCGATCGTGATACCAGGTTCCGATCGCAATTTTGGCAGAGTCTGCAAGCAAGCTTGGGAACAAGTCTGAACTTCAGCATGGCTTATCATCCACAAACAGATGGTCAGTCGGAACGAACTATTCAGATCTTGGAGGATATGCTCAGAGCATGTATGCTAGACTTCAAAGGATCGTGGGAAGATCACCTACATCTTGTGGAGTTTTCGTACAACAACAGCTATCAAGCAAGCATAGGAATGGAACCTTTTGCAGCACTGTATGGAAGGAAGTGTCGATCTCCATTAAGTTGGGATGAAATCGGAGATAGGGAACTTTTTGAACCAGAGATGATAGTAGCGACTGTTGATGTGGTTTGTACTATCAGGGAGAGGATGCGCATAGCCCAAGATCGACAGAAGCACCGGGCTGATGCAAAGAGACGACACTTGGAGTTCCAGCCAAGAGATCACGTATTCCTGAAGATATCTCCGAACCGCGGAGTGATCCGTTTTGGAAGACGGGGTAAGCTAAGTCCGAGATATATCGGACCGTTCGACATACTCGAACGAGTTGGTGAAGTGGAATACCGTTTAGCGCTTCCAACCTCATTGGAAGGAGTGCATAATGTGTTTCATATATCCCAACTCAGAAAGTATGTGAGTGACCCCAGCCATGTACTTGATCATTTCGAGCTCACTATACAGCCCAACTTGTCTTGTGAGCAACAGCCCGTAGAAATCCTGGACAGGAAAGTGAAGACACTTCGGAACAAGGAAGTTAACTTGGTTCGAGTGATGTGGAGGAAAGACACTCCAGGAGAGTCCACTTGGGAAAGGGAAGATGAAATGCGTATTAGATATCCACACCTCTTTGTAAACTAGTTCTCAAATAAAAGTTGTAAATTTCGAGGACGAAATTTTTGTAAGGAGGGTAGACTGTAACAACTCCATTTTTAATGTACAAAGAATTGATTTAAATTCAATGTATACTTGGAGTATTTATTGCAGCTGATATTTCTTTAAGATTTATTTCACTCCATAATTACAAGAAGGAGCTTTTAGCTCATTGGTAATACCTTGCACTACTAAACCAAGCCACCAGAGTTCAAATCCCATACCCCACATTATTTTTATATTATTTTGTTTTAAATTTTTTTGGAAAGTCAACAGTAAAATGGCCATAACTCCCAAAATATGTACTGGACAACAAAAAGTAAATACACCACATTGTACCCCCGAAGAATCCCCGGACATTGGACCCTTGACTCGGCCTGACTCGGCGCCGCCGGCCGGCGACTCGGCGGACTCGGTCCGGCGCCGCCGGCCGGACTTGGCCGGACGGCCGAGTCACCAACAGAGAAAAGTTGGGTCTTGACCTGGTCCACCCTCCTGCATACTCTAAATTCTTAGATCGGTTATCATTTGGCCAATAAATCCCTTTTACTCCTATGTTTAATGAATTTTTAATGATTTTGTATATTTTTTAATAATTTTTTTATTAAAAACCCTAACCCTAGCCTAACCCTATATAAACCCCCATACCCTCTACCCTTTCACCCTATATTCCTAAGTCCACTCTCTAAAAAATTCAAGAGAACTCGGTACGTTAGAAAAAGAGCGAAAGGCGAAGCGCTGCCGAAATCGACGATGAATTCCGACGATCGTACTAGGACCCTACACGACGTTTAGACGCTCCGACAACCCACTACCTTCCTAGAACTCTTTAGCTTGTCCAAACCCGTAAGTCCCCCTCTTTCTATCTTTCTTTTCTTTTAAGAAAAAATACTGCTTTTTAAAACCCGACGGAAATCGGAACGAACCGATTTCCGATTCGGTTTTCTATTAAAACTCACTTGTCACAAATTCCATAATGCTTAAACATATTCATGTTGACTACTAGTCACTTAAAAATCAATTTGGATAAAGTTTTTCACATGAAATGATAACGTTTCCATTTATCGTATTTCTTTCACTTAAATACCACCATGTTTAGTTTTCACATTTAACCCTTAACAATTGCTATACCTTAACGTAGATCACGAGGTAATGACCTACCTCCACACACACGCAAATACAACCCTAATTGATATCATCAAAACTCAGAATACGAAAATACAAGACTTACATTAAAATACCCTTTTCTTTATAAACCTTTTCTGAAAGTTCTAAGTTGTTTACAATTTTAAAACAAAACCTTTTAATAGGAAAATACGATATGTCATGGACATCGATCATTTATCTAAACTGACTTTGTGGTGTCTAGGCTAGTTAAGTGAGCTTGGGTAACTTTAAAAGGCCCGCCTCACGATTCGTGAGCGGATCCCTCCCTCCTCACTTGTACTTACCTGGCCGCAATTGACGGTGAAGAGGCGATTTGAGGCTTCTAATGATTTATCATTTAGACCTTTAGAATTAGGCTAGTTGGCTTAGGAAATCCTAGAAACTAAAATACGGAAATTTACACCTTTTGCAAATAAATACCTCATCTTTATAAAACCGTTTTCTAAATGATTAGTATTTATTAAATCTTTGCAAAGCGCTACTACAACCCATCTTTGGGGAACTCATTAGGGATAGTACGGTTTATCGTGCACCCTTGAGCTTAGTAGTGCAACATTCAGACCTCCGCAAGGAGCATTCGGTCTCGAAAGGTTTAAAATACGACATTTAAGAAAAATGAGATTTTTGGAAAATAAAATATTTATTTAAAATTATTCTTGTATTAACATATATATAATTATCATTTAAACGCTTATTTTGTTATAAGATAAAGTTTCCACCTTTTCCTAAAAAATTACAAGATTAAAAGTTACATTAAAATACCATGAATTTTCAAATAAATCAATATTATAATTTAATACTTTTATTAGGATATATTCACTAGAATAACACAAATAAAATTTACACTCATTATAACAATAAAGACGAATAATAAATACTTGAGGTGTATCTTGAAAACTATAAACAAGTATTTTTATATAAAACCCCCTCAAGTTTTATAATTTATAATAAGGACCCTAACAATTATAGAACTTCAAATTACTTATCTTTTAGTCTGACTTGGGTTTGAGTCTGATTATTTCTGACTTGAATATGATTCAAGTTAATCTATATTCTTTAATATTCCAACTCAATATGAACACATGAATCCCTGAATCCAGTTAACAATCTATATAACTTGACTGAACCAAACCATGGATATACATCCATTATTCCGTTATTCCTTTTACCTGATTATGCAGTTACAATCTGTTTACTGATATCATGGTTTTGATCAGTCATCCAACTTACATAATACAATACAACAATACTGTCAAAACACTATGGGGTTTAAGGGGTAGATTGGTACGGAAGGTGTTAAAGGTGGCACGAGATGGTCAGATTAAGACACCTAATCTATATTCCGTTGCTGTTGTACCGTGGCTTAACGGTTCCTTGAACTTTCCGTTTGTCCTGGTCTCTAGTATATAGAGACCCCTCTCGTATACACTGGCATCCTTCTGTACCAAGCTACAAACAACAGCGTTAACACAATATTCTATAATATTCTGCAACATAATACTTTAGAAAATACTCTTATTCTGTCTTTCTAATTATTCCTTATTTTTGGGACTTACCGAGTGACCTGTTCGCTGACGACATTCTATTTCTTTCTTCCTTGAATGTCGTCAGGTGCTTTGGACCCAACAGAGATCGAGCCCACCGGTGAAGACTTGGAGTAGTTTCATGAAGATCCCGAGCTTTAGATATTGTACCTTTTTCTTTTCAGTATTTTCATTTCCTGTTATGCCACTGTTTAGGCATTGCTTTTCATTTTAGTTGTATTTACTTTTCATGCATTGTACAAAAGAATGTTATTAATAAAGTTGCTGTTATTTCTATATCTCTTGTCTCTTGTGATTTACTTTTATATTGCTTAGATACGCTTAGTGTATTTACTTCACAGTAAATACGTAGCGGACCTCGTCGCGTCCACTTCGCCGTATACCGAGAAGCGGGGCGTGACAGCTGGAGGATGGGATACATACCACGGCGGACAATTTGAGGAAAATCGACTTGGGGACGACAAATGATCCGAGGCCAATGTTCGTCAGTGAGCTGCTTTCTGAAGAGCAGGTGGCTACACTAAAAGGCATGCTTATGCGGTATAAAAACTGCTTCGCATGGAACTATTCTGAGATGCCGGGATTAGATCCAAAGATAGCGGTGCACAAACTGGCTATATCGCTGGACGTTAAGCCAGTCAAGAAAGCGCCAAGAAGAATGTGGCTCGAACTTGAGATGAGTATCAACGCCGAAGTCAAGAAGCTAATTGACTCTGGCTTCATCCAAGAAGTTTAATATCCCGACTGGATTGCCAACATTGTCCCAGAGATGAAGAAAAATGGGACAGTACGCATCTGCGTGGACTTCCGGGACCTTAATAAAGCTTGTCCAAAGGATGACTTCCCCGTACCGGTTACCGAGCTAATAATCGATAACACATCCACCCAAGAGGTCTTCTTCTTCATGGATGGATCTTCAGGGTACAACCAAATAAGAATGCATCCGGGGGACCAAAACCATACCGCCTTCTGGACCCCATTAGGCATATTTTGCTATAAGGTGATGCCCTTCGGCTTGAAGAATACTAGCGTTACCTACCAGAGGGCCATGTCGAAGTTTTTTGATGACCTCATACACGAGATTGTCGAATGTTACATTGATGACCTCGTGGTGAAAAGCAAATCATACAAGGAGCACTGAGAGCATTTGAATGTAGTGTTCCAGCGTTTTCGGAAATATAATCTGAAGATGAACCTTCTAAAATGTGCGTTTGGAGTCTCCTCGGGTAAATTCCTGGGATTCATCGTACAACATCGGGGCATCGAAATAGACCCGTCAAAGATCAAGGTGATTATGGAAATGCCTCCGCCAAGAACTCTCAAGCAACTGCGGTCTCTCCAAGGAAACCTCGCGTATATCCGGCGGTTCGTAGCTAACCTCTCCGGCAAATGCCGTCCCTACAACCATCTAATGAAGAAAGGGACCCCGTTCGTTTGGGAGCGTAAATGCTAAAGTGCACTACACGAAATTAAGCAATATCTGCAGAACCCGCCAATACTGACCACTCTGGTCAAGGGAAAGCCCCTCATCATGTACACAACAGCCCTTGAAGGTTCTCTAGGCGCGCTATGGGCACGGGAGAACGACCAGGGGAAATAGAGAGCTCTCTATTATTTGAGTCGAGTCCTTCTTGGAGCAGAAACAACTACTCCCCTATTGAAAAGCATTGCCTGACACTAATCTTCGCGATAACGAAGCTCAGGCACCATGCCTTGGCACATGAGGTCCATCTCATATCAAATGTGGATCCTCTTAAATATTTGATGTCAAGAACCATACTAACAGGAAGGCTTGCCAAATGGGCCCTCCTCTTGATGGAGTTCTCAATAATATATTGACCCCTCAAGGCAGTAAAAGGCCAGACTATTGCCGACTTTCTTGCTGAACATCTAATACTAGCCGACTCTCCCTTAAATTGCGAGTTGCAGGATGAATACGCATTCGATGCAATCGAAGGGAAGACTGACGAAAATAATGTCCAATAGGAACTCTACTTCGATGGAGTGTCTTCCATGAAGAAGCGAAGGCAAAACACCCCCATAATCAAAGCTGGGGTGGGCCTTATCTTCGTGACTCAGCAAGGAGGGATAATACGTTTTGCCCTTTCCTTAACGGAGCCAAGAACAAACAACAAAGCGGAATATGAAACTTTGATAGAGGGTCTTGAGATCGCTGTTGACCTGGAAATCGAAAACCTCCTTACATATAGAGACTCCCAGCTGGTCGTTAGCCAAGTAAATGGTGACTACCAGACGTGCAAGCCAAAGTTGGTGAAATATGGTGAAAGAGTGCAGCAACTGCTAACTCGAATTCCATCCTACGTCCTGGAATGCATACCGTGGGCGAAAAATAGAAAGGCGGATGTGTTAGCCAAACTTGCTAAAGAAGTGGCCGACGAAAATCTCGATGACGTAAGGATCATTGTGCAAAGCCGCCGGATTCTCGCGCCAGCAAAAATATCTTCGGAGTCGTCTGAAGGAAAGGAAGCGACCAAACAAGCAGCCAGTCAAATAGAAGACGAAGAAAAGGCTAGGGATTGGAGAGAAGTCTTCATAGATTACTTCAAATCTCATTAAACGCCCGAAGACGCGTCGTCAAGACATCATCTCATGAAGCAAGACCTGTCCTTCGCCTTCGTCAATGATACTCTATATAAGAGATCGTTTGTCTGTCTGTGGCTGAGATGCCTGAGACCAGAAGAAGCAAAAAGGGTCATCTAAGAAACTCACGATGGACTCTGCGGTTCTCATCAGACTGGGCCAAAGATGAAGCTGAAGATAAAAATAATGGGTTACTATTGACCCACAATGATTCAGGACTGCCTCGAATATGCGAAGCAGTGTCACTCGTGCCAAATTCACGGGGACTTCATCCATCAGCATCCAAATCCGCTACACCCAATATTGGCTAGTTGGCCGTTCGAAATGTGGGGGGCCGATATAATCTGGCCCATAGAGCCAGCATCATCTAGGGGACATCGGTTCATATTGGCAACGACCGATTACTTCTATAAGTGGGCAGAAGCAGTACCGCTAAGAGAAGTGAAGACGGAGAACATCCTCCATTTCTTCAGGACACATGTCATCTACCGGTTCGACACCCCACGACGAATAATCTCGGATAATGGGCCAGCCTATAGGAGCCATAAGATCAGCCGCTTCACACAGCAGCATAATATAGATTGGAGATACTTTTCAGTCTATAATCCCCGAGCAAACGGTCTAGCTGAGGCTTTCAACAAAGACCCTGACGAAGATCATGAAGAAAACGGTGTCCAGAAATAAAAAGGGACTGACACGAGATACTGCATGAAGCTCTCTGGGAATATCGAACCACGCTCAAAACGGCCACGAATACAACGCCATTCGCGTTGGTATTCGGCACGGAAGTGGTACTTCCCTTGGAGATAGAGCTACCCTCTCTACGAGTAGCGGTTCGATATGACATGAAGGATGAAGAAAATGTCCATCTTCGAATCGATGGCCTTGATGCCCGCGATGAAACTCGCCTCATAGCGCAGCAAAAACTGGAAGCTTACAAAGCAAGGATGATGCGCTCATACGAAAGACTAATTAGGCCAAGAACATTCCGCCAAGGCGAACTCGTGCTAGTTGTCAAAAGACCTATGATCTCCAACCATGCAAAATGGGAGAAATTCGATCTAAACTACAAGGGCCCGTACATCATAGACAAGATCTACCAAGCTGGGGCCTACTTGCTCATGAACATGCATGGCGAAAGACCCTTCCGGCCAATAAACGGCTGATTCCTTAAGAAATACTACACCTGACAAGTCACAACTCAGGTTAATGATAGATGATGACGCTCGTGTCCGCTCGCTATCTTCCTGAGTCAAGAATCTATAAGTAGCATCCGACAAAACTTCACCTCAAAGCTGCAACGGACCAGGAAGTCCTTAAACTAACAGCGGACCGAGATGTCCTTAAACTAACATTGGACCGAAATGTCCCTAAACTAGTACTCTTTGCCCTAAATATGGAGATATCCTTTTCTGGGATCTGTGTTGCAATCAAAGTTCACGTGGAGTAAAAAAAACGGTACGTTCGCAAGCGAAATGGGGACGGATGAAAACCCAAAAAAGCTCCGTGAGTAAAAACAGCAGGGCTACCGGCGAGTTTGTGAAATCCCAAAAGGGTGCACTCTCGTTAAAATAAAGACACCTGCAAGGTCCTCTTGACCTTGTGAGGAGAAGACACCTGCGTGAGATCCTTACAACTCACAAAGGAGCAACACACTTAGGGATCCCCACGATTCCTAAGGAGAAATCACACTTACGAGATCCTCACGACTCGTAAGGAGAAACCCCCCTACGAGACCCTCACGGATTATAGGATTCAAAAACCTTAAGATATAGGGACCTGAATCTGTTCTTAAGAAATCACACTCCCCAAATTGCTTTACAAACGGTCCAGTATTGACCCTTGTATACAATCCACGGGCACAAATAAACAATTTCCCCACCAAATCCCACCAATAACGAGGAGTGTCCTCATGTGGTGAACGGCACTTACAAGTCCTCTCGACATGTAAGGAGAAAACACTCTTGTAAGATCCTTACGACTTGCAAGAGAAAATATCACTTAGGAGTCCTAATGACTTCTAGGGAGAAAATACACCTACGAGATCCTCACGACTCGTAGGGAGAAACACCTTTATGAGACCCATATGGCTCATAAAATCAAAAAGCCTTAGTCAACAGGATCCTAACCCTGTTTGCTAAGCCACTTTTGTTTAAATCGACAAAGGCAAATGATGATTTGCTCCTGGCAATATCCCAGTTGTAGCAATGCTGATGCCTAAATCGGTATCGAATTCCAAGTCCTTGCAAGGAAAATCATGATTCGCTCCTGGCAATATTCCAGCAGCAGCAATGTTGATACTAAGATTGGTGTCAGATCTCGAGTTCCATACTCGCAATAAAAATCAGCGAGCAAAAAATGCATATGAAATACCGAAATGATGGGGCAACTCGCAATATAAAAATTAGCGAGCAAAATATATGCATATAAAATAGCCGAAATGTTTGGGCAACTCGCAATAAAAAACAGCGAGTAAAAAGAAAAACAGCCGAAATGATTGGGCAATCGCGACTTTCGCGATATAAAAAACTGAAACGATAGAGCATCGCGGAGAGAAACAAAAAAATGAAACTTCTTCCCTGCAGGTGAGTCTGCATCCACCCTGTATACAATCCATGGGCACAAACAAACAAGGGAACCACATTTCCCAACAGGCTCCATCAGAAAGAGAGCCAAATCTTGACGGCGACATCTACAGCCTAGAGATCAACAACGGCGTTCCTTCTCACTCCCGCAGGATGCAGATGCAACGTCAAAAACCGACCCCAGGGTCAAAACGATGGAGCCATGGCAAAGTCCCTAGTCCTAAGACTCGACGGTTACCCAACAACCTAGAGACAAGCTCGACATTCATTGCAATATGGCGGACACAATGTCAACGAGCGAAGCAAAGGAAGATTCCTATCTTCAGGGTCTCGACGGCAACATCTACAGCGTAGAGATCAATAACGGTCATCTCGACTTGTAAGGGGGAAAATTCTCTTGTGAAATCCTTGCGACTCTCAAGAGGGAACACACTTAGAAAGTCCTCACGACTCCTAAGAAGAAAATACACCTACGGGATTTTCTCGACTCGTAGGGAGAAATAACCTTCTTGAGACCCTTACGGCTCATGAAGACGAAAAAAGTCTTAGGCTACAAGGACCCTTAACTTGTCTCCCAAGCCCTCAATTCCATAACCATTCATAACTCTGCACTACTTCATCCATACACATACTTACGTGGGCAAAGTAGTGGGGGGCATTTGTTCCCGCCAAAATCTTCGGCCAAAAACTATTTGTTCCTGTTTACACCGGTTTAAGTTTTATTTACAGATATGTGTGAAATTAGGCTCATTCATATATGCACACACACGCATCAGAGGAGGAACGGGTGTTAGAAAGGGAGCATTTGGTGGTCAATGACAAAAAGAAAGCATTTAATTGAACATTTTATTCTATAGGAAATAAATCGCCATACATGGGATCGAAAGTACAGGGATTCACAAAACTATGGATAAAATTCTCTAACCCCCTCTTTTCCTTCTCCACCATGGCAAAGCGGCGATCTTCATGAAGAGTCGCTCCCCATCGGTCAGCACCATGCCTATCAGCGAAGGCAGACATGATGGCCCGCAGGGCCCGTATCTAGTTTAACAGCTGAAAAGAGCGATCCCTCAGAGCCGTGGTAATCAAATGCGCCTCATGAAAGCACTCGATCTTGTCCTCCGCTGCGTCGAGTATCGCAAGAGTCATCTCCGCTGGATGAGGGGGAATATCATCGAGCACGGACAAGAAGACCATCCGGAGCCAAATGGAGCCGATGGGGAGAGGAGATCTTCTACGAGTCAAGAGCTTGTGCAGCACCGTATCGCATTGGTCATCCGTAAGAGCAGGTTTCACCAAGCGGGCAGCAAAATGAGGAACAATTTCCTCAATAGGCACCTCCCATGGCTGCCGGTGAGCATGTGGATGATTACAAGCCATAGCTCTTCTCTGTTAAAATAATTCTCTGAAAGTGAAAGAGAAGAGAAGCATTGCTTCAGATTATGAAGGGAGACAGTTAATTATAGGCACAGAAAATATTGTGCATGATGTAACTATTTCCAAGCATTGGAAAAGAAAAATTTGACTCAGGAAAAGCAAACAAAGAAGGCGAAAAGACACCTTCAGTGAAGAGGCAGCGCCGCTTCACGTGCCTTGCACGAGGCCGCCAGCGCCAAAGAGTTAAAAACTCTGATTTGTTTCCCCAATAAAAGAGTAAATCTCTGTTCAAAATTTGAAAGGCAGGGCCAAGATTTAAAAACTCTTAGGCAGCGTCTCATATGCGTTGCACGAGAGCGCCAGCGCCAAGAGTTAAAAACTCTGAAGCAGCGCCTCACGTGCGTTGCACGAGGATGCCAGCGCCAAGAGTTAAAAAATCTGAGGCAACGCCTCACGTGCTTCGCACGAGGGCACCAACGCCAGAACCAAATCTCTCTATTAAACAGAGCCGTTGGATCAAAGATCCGACTGAGATGATAAATCATCAGAGTACAGAATCAAATTCTGTTGAGGAAATATTTCTCAAATCTTTCTAAATAAGAAAGATTACTCTATGTAAAACAGAGCACCGTTGGATTAAAAAATCCAATGGTGATTAAAAATCACTTATATATACAGAAAGATTCTGTATGGGGAAATATTTCCCCAATCTTGTTAAAAACAAGAAAGATATCTTCTGTAAAACAGAAGTCCTTGGATCAAAATTCCAACGGTGGATAAAATCCCCAAATCAATTAAAGATCTCTCAATGAGAGATTTCTTCGACCAAATCAAAAAATCTACCTCCACTATATAAAGGACCCAAGACTTCAAGTCTTATAGAGAGAGAAACACCACCATAAGCTTTGAGGAAAAGAAAGAAGAAAGCTTTAAGAAGGAAGAAAGAAGAATAACTTTCTTCGAGGTAAATAAAAAAATAGAGATCAGAGCATCTCATCTGCATAGCCAAGAGTTTAACTCTTCTTAAAGAACATAGTTCTTCCTCTGGATCTGAGGTCCATGAGACAAGTCTCCCACAAATGAGAATTTAATTTTCATGAGATGAACTTGTTCTTGGGGATCAAATATCCAGAAAAGAACAGAGAATTGAACTGTTCAGAACAGAACCCAAAGAAAAAACTAGTGCCAAGCGCCTCGCGTGTCCCTCACGTGGGCACTGCTCAATAAAGAGTGCTTAGCACTCAATGGTTGGCACTCAGCACCAAGCGCCTCACGTGTCTCTCTCACGTGGGCGCTGCTCAATAAAGAGTGCTTAGCACTCAATGGTAGACGCTCAGCGCCAAGCGCCTCATGTGTCCCTCACGTGGGCGCTGCTCAATAAAAAGTGCTTAGCACTCAATGGTTGACGCTCAGTGCCAAACGCCTCACGTGTCCCTCACGTGGGCGCTGTTCAACAGGGAGTGCCTAGCACCCAGTGGTTGGTGCCAAGAGCCTCACGCGCTCCACACGAGGGCGGCATAAAGAGTGTTTAACACTCCATAAAAATAAAAGAACAAAAAAGGGGGAAAGTAAAGCTTCAGCATTATTTGCACAGAAAAAGGACTGAACCCCAAGCAAGTGTTTAACACTTTATTCAAAGACTGGGTGGGTTGAGTCTAAGTTGACTAAATCCCTAATTCAGACCAACCAAGTCTATGTGCTCATCATTTTCCAAATTGATCTTAGTCCCAAACACGACTACAGATCTCCCAACGGACATTGGTTCAAGGGTACATCTCTTCACACCTCTGATACATGTCGTTGTAATTCTTCAGCATCTTCAGAGAGGTGGCGGGTCCCGATAACCAACAAATCTTTGGTGCACTCCCAAATTGACGGGCACATCCTACTGTG
Source organism: Agapanthus africanus (assembly GCA_030015575.1). NCBI lineage: Eukaryota > Viridiplantae > Streptophyta > Magnoliopsida > Asparagales > Amaryllidaceae > Agapanthus > Agapanthus africanus. The sequence continues at coordinate 425,719,662 of CM057347.1, read as the reverse complement.
GACCGCAACGTCCTTAAACTAGATGTGGACCGAAACGTCCTTAAACTAAAAATGGACCATAACGTCCTTAAACTAAAACGATGGAGCCCAAATGCTCTTTTGTTGGATAAAAAATGATCCCGTACTCCCGTTAAGTTGATCTTAGTCCAATATCGGACTAACATATCCTTAACTTAAGTTGATCTTAATCTCAAACAAGATTAACGATCCTTAAATTAACCCAAACCCAAATCTAAGACTATACGGATTTGGACTAATCCACACCCTATGGGCGACAATATAAATTAGTCTCCGTATACAATCCACGGGCAACCAAAAATAAAGTAAACACACATGACACAAAGTGACCTTCTGGAACAGGAGAAAATGGTTACCGCGACGCGGTAACGTAATTAATTGCAGGGGCTTGCACCTGCAGGGAAGAGCGTCCCCACAATCAAAAAAACCTTCGCAAACGAGGGGAATCTGACGAAATCTGCTATGACGGCCGTATCCGTCCAAACCTCCGATACACGGTGCCATAAATCAACTTGGCATCTTCGGAGTGGTGGACGGATAAACCTAAATAGCATCTGCCCCTAAATTCAGGCTAGACGTTTGTCTTCCCGACTTTCGGCCGTAAACAGAGAAGAGTATAAAGCGACAAAAATGTTTCAAGTCGGAGGACGGTTCAATAGGCCAGCCAGTTCGTCGTTATTCCGCTGGACTTCTGCTTCAAGCTCCGCCAGTGCTGCAAGATGAGTCCCTGCCTGGTTCTGTTGATTTTGGTATGAAGCGAACCGACTTTCGAGCTCCTTCTCGGCGACCATATGGGCTTCAACCATCTCACAGGTAAAAATAACAGTTTTGTCAAGAGCCACCGCCTCCGTAATACGTTCTTGAAGCACCCGCCAAATTTCATACGCACGGGTGGTCATGGTAATAAGCTGAGCCTGAAGTTCCCCCCAGAGCATTTGAAACCAACTCCCTCTCTGAAAACTTCCGATTGAGCCTCTTCTCGCATGACTAGAGATTGGCTGCACACCGTTCAATCCATCCTCAGAGGCTCGTTTTTACAGTTAAGATGTCGGAGTGAAGGCGTATGCACTCAATCCCATGCAGGAAGGCCTCCACTTTGCGACGGTATTCAACCCAAATACACAATAATGCCTCATCATGATAAGTGGCCATAACAGATAAGGAAGCGTTGGCCTCGGCAGAAAATTCTTCGGCTGCGACAAAAGTACCAGCGTGAAAATCTTCGATGAGTGCCGCCAAGGAATAAATGCTCTATTTTTCCATCCTTTCAGATATGTGTCGGGCATAAGGGCCTGGTGGAATTGAAATCCGAGACTCTAATGGAATCAGGGCTGGAAAAGCTGTGAAGACATATGGGCGGTTAGTTGCCTTTCTAAAATATAGAGTTAACAAAATGATGCCAAGGATAAAACATCACTTATCCACAATCATGCAAGGCGGGTTTGAGAGATCCCCAGGTCCTTCAAGAATCTCGACTTCATCGTGAGCCTCTGTGGTTTAAAATGAAAGGCATATCGGTATCATTATGAAACTATAAAACTAGAAGGGCAAATCATACCAACCTTGGCCTGAGGAAAGAACTATGCTTTGTGGGGGTATTGCTTATGGGACAGCCATGTCGAGCAAGTGCTGGAAGGTTTTCCTCGAAGAGAGATCCACGATGGAGGCCACCAATTCCCGCAATTCTGAATGAAGGAAAGGGCTAGATGACAGAAGGGTCATTAAACAAAGTATATATGTATGTGAGATTATGTTCAATGCTTCGCCCTCCCTGAACTGGATGGATGGCAGCCTCAGCGGTCTCCTCCACACCTTCAAGTGCATCACTGGAGAAATTTGTAAAACCTATAGCCGGTATGGTAGTCTCCAATAGAGGGACAAAAACCACCGCTGAAGGCTCTAAGGCAGGGATAACGACTTCAGCAATCTCCTCTACACTCTCCGGTATGTCGCTAGGGATGTCCATGGGATCTATGGCCGATGAGGTCAGCTCTGCTAAAGGAGTAGACGTGGAAGAGACACCGCCACCACCGAAAGCTCCACAACAAGGGTAACAACTTCAGTAATCTCCTCTACACCCGCCGGTGCATCATGGGAGATATTCATGGAATCCGCAGTCATGACCCGATCTGGACTCAAACCTGCTTCCGCTGCAGAAGTCCCTGCAAAGTTTTCGCAAAAATAAGAAGACATAAAAGTAATACAAATTACTCACGAAAAATACGCATACCAATACGCCAGGAAGCTTGAAGTATGGTTTTTTCGAACCGTTGTTATTTTCTCATTAAATACACTCACCAGGTTTCAAGCGCAAATGAATGACTACCCGTCTTTAGTGCAAGCTCGTCCTCAGAAGCAACCGAGATGAGCTATTTAAGGGCCCGTTCTTCTTCCATTAGCAGTGGACCCATGTGTACCCTTCGTAATGATGAGTCGACGTCGTAGAATACAATGGGGGGTAAGCTTTTTTTAGGGCGCACACATTCTCGGTCTTATCTTGTGAGAACCTTAGAGCCTCAGCCAACTGCGCGGCCTCCTTGGCAAACGAACCAGGAAAGATAAGACCGGCGTCTGACTCCTCCATAGATATCGGTTCATCCTGAATAAAAGGCTCGGACTCAAGCAGAGTATCGAGTAGGCCAGCAACCGATTTCTTTCTCCTCTTGGAGCTTGTACTAACGCTAGCGGAGGAGCGCTTCCTCCCCCCTAGCGCTTTAGCACGACGCTGTCCAACTTCACCTTCGGCATCGCCCTTTGGTGACACCACCGCTAGTGACACTACTGCCGGTACTTCATTAGAAGCATTTGCTTCGGCTCTAGTGCGCACTGGCATACCAACAGTGCGAGGGGTCGATTCTATTTCTGTGGTTTTAGAGATAAATACCAAACCGCTATCCCTCAGTGGAGGGCGAACCACTGACCGCGGCTGTAATGGGGTATTGGTGGCCTGAGCTGGAATGGGAGCTCTACCCTTGAAAAGCACCCGTCTCTCCTCTGCAATGACAGGGCCGACCCGATGGCGATACCACCCCTTAAAGGACCCCACAGGCCTCGGAAGATAGTCGGGCTCCGGGATCATGAAGCGGGAGCAAGTGTTTAGCCGCATGGAGTGGTGAATGACGTCATGAGTAACCTCTAAGGAGAGAGTAGGCTCGACTAAAAATTCCTCGAAAGGAATGCCCTGGTCATAGCCTAACTGCTGGGCAAAGCAGTGCGGGCTATACCTCATAAAAAGGACATCATTATTCCGGCGGAACACCTGATAACCTGGCCTGATCGAGTATAGGTGCATGATCTCTTTTGGTTTCAAAGTCGAGACCCCACCCTTCGATAAATCGAACAATTACTGAACGGGTCCCGCTGGAGCGGAAAGGACTCGATCGCTGAACACCTTTCCGCCTTCATTTGAGTACGGGTTCAGCAGTACGTGGAGAGCCCCTACTTGGGTCGGATCGGGAGCGGAAGCATCAACCAACCTCATGATCCGCGTGAAGGTGTACAAATCATAAAAATCCGGCCGCTAGTGCGCAGCGAATGCTCCTAGAACATGCATCTCGATCCACGACGTGAAGTAGTGGTGGGGAAATTCATGGTCTCCGCACCCGGGTTTGAAGTAATAGCCGCAACGCTTAACCCGTGATATAGATGCGATAACCCCTCAATGCCAACAGCTAGTCGTGCTCCTCCAGATATGCGATGAGCAGGATAAAAAATAGAGGCTCTCACAAAGCGTCGATGCATCGGTATGGCGAACCAGCTTAACCAAAGACTGATAAAACTAATGAAGAAGGTTTCTTCGTCCATCCCAGGGGCCATGATTGCATCAAAAGCTACGGTTGACGAGTTTGGAATATAGAAATGTGGCAGGTCTTCCTCCTTGACCGGCAGCTTCCTTAACCCTAATCAAAAAGGGTCTTCAATTTTTGCAAATTTCGGAGCCTTTTTGGATAAGACGTCCTCTCGAAGAAAGCAAGCAATGAAAGTGTCAAAGGTGACACCTTGCCCTTCCGATGTCACGGGCAACTTTTCAAAGATACTCAGGGCCTTAATTAGACTCGGGTACTTGTGACATACGGCGTTCTCAGTTGACAAGCTGTCAAGAATAGCGGGCACCGTATCAAATATATACTCATCGGGAGGCAGTAACTTTTCATAGTGCTCTCCCCTGATCGGCAACCCAGAGATCTCGCGAAACTCTTCCAGTGAAATTGAGACCTCTCGATCCCCCAGCAAGAATGTGTTGGTGGAAAGATTCCACTGATTCAAGAAAACCTTAACCCACCAGACGTAAGGGGCGTGATAATAAAATAACGAAGCGTAAACGGCTTGGTACAACCCAACCTTCTGCAGACAAGCGCATTAGGCGGAAAGGATATATCGAGACTAGGGAAGGTAGCCCATTGGATGGCGGAGGATAACGCCTACCTTATAAACCTGCCCCTAGGGCCGAGCTTCATCCTGACATAGTCGGCGCCCCAGAATATCAATGGCCACCAGGGGTTGGTTGTGTATCCCGGTCGTTGACGGCTCAAGTCGGCCCGTGGGAGTCCAGTTAGTCGCCTCCACCGCATAAGCAGTCCATGGGCGCTCCGTTAATGATATAGAGCAGATGGGTTCTGTTGGCTCGTCGCAGTTGTTCCCTTTGAGAAAATAAATAATAAATGAAAAAAGCAATGGGAAAATTCCACAAAGAGAGCATCACGTGTCCACACGTGATGCGCCTTGGAACCAAAGTTACAAGCATTGCACTTAACAAATGGGGCTGAAGTTGAGCCTCACGTGCCACACGTGAGCACCCATATACAAAGTATTTAGGCGCCTTTATAAAACAACTAGCAGGCCAGAAGGCGTATCATGTGCCAACACATGATGCTCTTCTCTGGGTCTACTGCATATAGGCAAACCGGCCTAGTGCCATTAGGTCATGTGCTACACGTGAGGATTCTTAATATCTTCTGACCCGATAGAATTATGTTCTATATAAAAGGGATCAGAACCTTATTTTGGAAATATTTTCCCCAATCTTTCTAAACAAGAAAGATTGTGCTCTGTAAATCAGAGCGCCATTGGATCAAAGATCCAATGGTGATTAAAAATCACCAAGATACAGCATAAGTTTTGAATGGGAACATATTTTCCCAATCTCATTAAAAAAACAAGAAAAATGTCTTCTGTAAAACAGAAGTCCTTAGATCAAATATCCAACGGTGGATAAAATTCCCCAAATCAATTAATAGATCTCTCAATAAGAGATTTCCTCAACTAAATAAAAAAATCAGCCTCTACTATATAAAGACCCTAAGACTTCAAGTCTAGGAAGACACACAGAAGCCCCCCCCCCCCCCAAAAAACTGCAAGTTCAAAAGAAAAGAAGAAACCCTAAGTAAGGAGGAAAAAAACACAGAGAACATATTACTTCTTCTTCGTCTCCATAAGAGTTTAACTCTTCCAAAGAACTTAGTTCTTTCTTTTGGTAAAAGATCTGCAGAAGCAGATCTCCCTACAAGTTGAGAATTTAATTCTCATCGGGGAGATTCTGCCATGCATATCGAAAACCTATGGCAAGATCTAAGTTCAAAGAATTTAATTCTCTCAAAAGGCATATAGGAATTTAATTCCTCTGATAAAACTAGGATTTAACTCTTCATATAAGAACTTAATTCTACCTCCGGTTGAGATCTGCAAAAGCAGATCTCCCCACAAGTTGAGAATTTAATTCTCGTCGGGGAGATTCTATTATGTAGATTCAAATCTAGGGGAAAGATCTAAGTTCAAAGAATTTAATTCTTACAAGAACATATAGAAATTTAATTCCTCTAATAAAACCAGGGTTTAGCCCCTATGAAAGAATTTAATTCTTGAAAGTCTCAAAACTCAAGATCTCCATGCACGCAAAAAGATTAGCGCCCAACACGATAATGGCAGATCACGTGCTCCCACGCGAGCATCTGTTGATGAACAAAAGGAACAAATGACATCGAGTCACGTGATCCCACATGACCCCCTAAAAGTGCTTAGCACTACAAAAAGAAAAGGGGAATAAACCCAAGATAGTTCCCATTTTGGGGCACCCCACGTGACGCCTAATAGGGCTGAGCATTTATAAAACGAACAAGGGAATAAACCCAAAGAAGTAATGCCCAATTCTCTGGCGCCTCACATGCCACACATGAACGCTCCAAATTTCAGTGTTTAACACTGTTTTAGAGCCTCACATGGGAGCACGTGAGCGCCGAGCAAATGTTAGTATTTAACGCTTTAAGACGCCAAACTTAGCATAAATTAGCTAAGTCTCCCGAGACCAAAACCTTTTTTTGGTCACCAATCAAATGAACTAGTGATCTTCTACAGATGGCATCTAAAATGATGTTCATCCCACATCATCCTTCAATCTGAAATTTGGTTCAAGGGTACATCTCTTCACACCTCTGATACATGTCGTTGTAATTCTTCAACCAGTTATCAAGGGCAAATATCAAGGGCCCTGAAATTTGGCCGGAGAAGATCCCTGTGTCTACGACAAATATCAAGGGCCCTGAATCCAAATGCCCCAAGTCTGGGGGCATGATAGTGCACACCGTCTACATGACTTCCGGAAAAGAGGAAAGCCGTGCTTCTGGGGGTCATCAACCAGTTACGCTGTCCATAACAAAGGCTCAGGAGCAACAACAGAGACTCTAGGAGATGCTGACAAAGATGGCCACACTTACTGGGCAGAAAAAAATGTCCGGAAGTATTATCGGATCAACACCAAGAGCAGGAAACCGACGCCGAGTTCCTCCGAAGAATGCTCGAAAAGAAAGATAAAGAAGCCGCAGAACAAGCGGCTAACATAAAACAAATGGCACTTCTCTTCCAAGAAATGGTGGGGATGATAATTCAGCTGGACTCTCCAGCCGAAGATCCCTTAGTAATCATTAAGACGACAAAGGGGATACATCAAACCCTCTTCCGGCTTTATCAGCAACTAGAGAGTAGACGATCTCGAAAGCTGCGCTTGATGACTATGTAGCTCAACAAATTCGAGCTCATCAGGCAAATGAAGCAACTGGCTAAGTCATCAGAACTGGGTGTTCAGTTGATAAAACTGCACATTTGTATTACATTTTTCCTACCATTTTCATATTAAAAAAGGACTTTATTATAATATATTATACATATGAGGGTTTATGTGTAAAAACACCATTTTCCATGTGTTAATATATTTTAATTAGCATTTGGTAGGAAAATGTACGCAAATAAATTCATTGACCAAATCCTAGTAGAACTAAGTCTACTAAATATTATTTGAGATTATTGTGCAGAATTTTCCAAGTTGTTATGCAGAATTTATCAAGGAAATCAAGTTGTTGAAAAAGACTTGCCTAATTAAGAATCAAAACTTGGAGACCAAGTCTGGAAGCAACCGAGAGAAGATTTCTGAATTCTGAAGGTGCCAAGGATTGCCACATGTCACAAGAAGCAAGCCCAAGAAATTTCATCAAGAGATCTCTACCTTTGGCCGCGGAACCGCGGCCAAACCCCCATGTTGGCCGCGGATCCGCGGCGGTTAAGAGGAGTTGGAAGCCTAGATTTTTCAGGGTGAATCTTTGCTATATTTTACCAAGTTTTCAACCAAAAGATTCTGGCTTTGCACTATAAAAGGGCACCGAGAGCCTCTTGAACATGTTATCAAGCCGAAGAGATCACAAAGCCCCTGACGCTCACGCATCCAGGCTGATCATCAACTGTTCATCTACCTCCTTAGGAAAGATCGAGAAGCAACTAGTTTATAATCATTTTCTACGGAATAAAAGTGTAGATTGTTCAGTTGATTAATAAAGGTAGTTATTTTATTTAATTCTTTTGCATTTTACATTATGTTTCCCCTCTTTTTCTTTTCATCTTCTTCTCCCAACATGCGCGAGTAATTCTCCGCTTGTTAGGGTTCGTAGGATTATGGTAGGCTAATGGACGATGAAAATAACTAAACCCTTTTTAAGTCCTATAAAGTTTAGGAACTTTATCAAAAGAATCATTAACATCCTAATCGGGCGCTAGCAATTCTTTGCTAGTTCCGACCGCGATTAGAGATTAGATTAATGATTATTTTGGTAAAGGCTAGATATGAACGGAGTTCCGTGTCGAGATAAGGGTTAAGAGTGGGATTCCTTTTCCCTCCAGAAATCCTAATCTACACGCATCACCGTTGTTCTAGTTCTAAATCTATTAATAGATAAAAAGGGTAACTTTTAATTAATCGTCCATAACTACTAAATCCTAACGAACCCTACAAGCCCCCTTATTATATTAACCACATCTTTAAAATAATCTAGATCTATATTTTACATTCTTGTTTAACGTAGATCTAGAAACCATTTTTCAAAATTCATTATCCCTCCTCTCTTTTTCAACACATCTAAAGTAAGAGTAAAAGATTCAACGTTTCCCAGAGGACGACCCGTACTCACCTCGGTCTAGCTACGTGCGACACCGTTATTGATTGCGGTTATTCTACAAACACTTTTTTCGTATCAATCAAATGGCGCCGTTGCAGGGGAAACGTGCGTAATTTTTTATTTTTACTATTTGTGTTGAATTCTTAGACGAGTCATATCATTATTAAAACAAAACTGCAAATTGTATATTTAACGATTATTGTTTGAATTTTTGCGAGGAAATCTGGAGTCACGGACTTGAGGAAACAAGAGATCTAGGGTTCACACTTCTCTGGTAAGATTCTAACTCCCTTCTCTCCCCTCTAAAATCCAATAAAATCTATTTTCTGTAGGATTCTTTGCAAAATATCATCGCTCAAAAATCTTTTTGCAAAGTTTTGTTTTTCGGTTTGTTTTTGCATATTTTAATACGGACCTTTAAGGGGAAATGACCAAATCAAGATTTGGTGGGGATTTCATCACCCTTCCTAAGCCCCACAAATCACAAACCAAGCATATAGATCAACCCTTCATTAATTTAAAAAATATCTAGACCAGACTCTAAGGACTGTCGCGCTCAATAAGGACAGAAGAAGGTCGTGGGTAATCTATCGTTTATCCGCATTATTTTTGTAGTGCCTAGGCAAGTGTGTCGAAGGCTAGTGGTTTTTAATTAGGCCCACGACGTGGTTCCTTCCCACTTCCCTGGCACTTACCTGGCTACAAGGGTAGTACGGAGGCGGTAGAGAATTTATCCTGCGGCTTGTCCTTTGGAAGTCTAGGAGCGGTCTAAAGACTGGACCAAGGTAACCATAGTTCTAGGGTTGTGCATTTTTGTGATTTGTCTAAATCCGTCATTTTTTTAAAACAAACCAATTACTTTCTCTCCTTTTTACCCCTTCCCCCTTCTTCTCTTCTTATAATGGGTGACCTAAATAGAAGAACACTTGCCGAGCTTTGCTGTCCACAACCAGATATCTCTTGTTTTCGAAATCCCTTCGGTATACCGTCCGGCTCTTCCATGTCCTTAAGAGATCATATAGAACAAGCAGGAAGAAACATTTGGCCACCTCAGTCTAGGTCTTATCAACCGTATCCTAATCCTACACCTGTTTCAGTTCATACCCAGAGTGAGGAAGCCCCTAGACGAATGTCCATTGCTGAGCACATAGCTAGGTCTAGAGGCCAAAGTTTCAACCCGGACCAATATCAACCATCACCACCACTGTCCGGAGAAGAGTTTGATATGCGGTTTGTATATAGACAACCAACCAACCCATATCAATATTCTTCTTATCAGAATATTGATCCTACTCCTACCCAAGTTCAGCAACCATTCTGTTCCTATCAATCCAATCCGACTTTTCCACCTACTCTAGACAGTTCTTCTAATCAGTCATTTGGGAGTTTTAATTATCCACAGGAATTTCAATCTTATACTGAAACCCCTTATCAACCCAAGACTAGTCTGGAGCAGACATTAGAAAAATTTATGGAACTGACGAATTAAATTATGAAGGATTTGCGTAGTAAGACAGAACTGTACACCCTTCCTAATCAAACCTCCCCATTCCAAACTGAACTCCACAACTCCAGTTTCATAGATTCATCAAGTACAATGTCTGATAAGTTGTGTGACTTTGCAGTGTTTGATTTACCCAACTGTGAAGGGTCCCTTTCAAGTGAAACCATACCCAACCCTTGTGATCTCTGCACCTCCACTCTTGAACCAAAACTGATTGAAAACCATACTTTTGATGAGGAGTTTGAGAATTTTAACCTTCACTTGAATGAGGTGATTGACGTTGGGGATATTTTGATTGATGAACCCGAAATTTTAGATGATTTTGTCCCACCAATTCATCAAATCCTTTCACTTCCTTGTGGTCCTTATCTTGAGCCTTTAATTCTTTCCGAACCCCAAATATGTCTTGAAGTTGATGATAATGGTATACCCGAAGATCAGACCGAAATACAGCCTCCATCTTCCACATCTGGTTCAGCAACACTCGACACACCAATTTGTTTACCCATTTCACTTTCTACTTTCTCCGGTTCTTCTTCTGTTCCTATAGTTTCAGTGAGTTTTGATAAATCACAATCCGTTAATTCAAGTTCAGTAATACCAGAAATTCAACTTGATTTGGATATTTTTGAAAATAAGGTAGATGAGTTTTTCGAGTCCTCTACCTCAGTGATTTTTTATGAATCAAGTAGAATAAATTCTGGCATAAAACTCTTTGACAGCAAAATGTTCAATCACACCATTGATAAAAGTTTTGAAAAACTTTTTGCTGACGAACTTGAATTTTTAAACAATACGGATTTTGTGATTGATCAATCTCCACCTATAGAGGTTGAACCGTCACCATTCCTTCTTCCTAATCATTCACATTCCTCCTCATTCTTTCTTTTCTCTAAATTCAAACCCTTTCTAGACCACCTCTTATCCCTTCCCCATTGTTTCTTGACTCGATACAACACATTCTTCCACCAACCTATACGCTATACTGATAAAATCTTTGAATGGTTGGTGTTAACTTTTGGTCTTTGTAAAGCTTTATTTTGATCAATAGATTCACCCCCTCTTAAAATGCTTCGTATTGTCTAACTCATGTTTGAGGGGGGTATATTTTTGGCTCTTGAACATAAATTTTGTCCTCAAATTGGTGAGCCAAAAATAAGTTTGGGGGAGGATTTTCACTTTCATATATTGTTGCCCCCATTAATAATTTCCTCCCAAATCTACAGGTTTTTGTGCTTAATTGATGACATCAGTGATGACACTGCTGTAAACAGGTTTGGGGGAGGTTTGTGCTTATTTACACATCAAGTTGCATCATATTTTGCATAAGCACAAATTTTCAAAAATTTTAAAATTAAAAAAAAATTTATAACAAAAGAGTAGAAAGTGAAAAATTACATCCAAAAGATAGGAATAGTTTAAGAAAACCAAGAAAATTAGAAGTTTTCTTAAACGAACTAGTAATAAGTAGTTATGAGCTGTTGTCCCAAGGGTTAGTAAGATGAAAGAAGTCACCAATCTAAGGATAAAAATAAGTCTGAAAAATAGTTTCTATTCTGGAAACCAAACATTTGAATGTTGATACCCTACTATATGCACTTACACACGTCTTGAAACTCGGGATAGTAGATGATGCCTTGAAATGCTCTTGTCTAAAAGCCAAAGTATGAAGGAAATGAAAAAAAATGAAGAAAATATAAAAATGGTGAAAAGAAAAAAAATGAACACTGGTTTTGTTATCGCCAAGGCAGCAATAAAAAAATATAGCGAGGGTGCCTCTTCACCTAGTGCCCTAAGGACAACTGGTCTGGGAGTCACTGCTAAGCCTTAGGTGGTGCAAGACGAGGAAAATATTATCACCTAATCAGCAAGCACATAAGTAATCGGTCGGTTAGTACCTCAAGAAGTATTAACGGTCGCATGAAAATGTGTGAGCAAATCTTAATATTCATCAAATTAAAAAGTACTAAGGTAGATGGACAAGAGTATGATAGCTTGAAATGAATTCTCCGAGTGTAGGGATGTTCTTTACACACACGTGGGGTTATATGATCAATTTTTAGATGAAAGGTAGGAATGAAGAATAAAGACGATGTTTTATTAAGGGATGATGTGATTTCTAACATTTTTTCATGACTATTAAGATAGGGCTCATGACAACTGAAAATCTAGTATAGTTGGAAACTCTTCTTTTCAAGGCCTTTCTTTTATGGTTCTTATCTTTATATGTAAATTTCACCATCTTTCTTTTGTTATTGGATTTTGTGGGTGTAATCTACTGAAAACCCTCAGGAGACAACACTCCTCCTACTAGGGACACCTAGAGGTTTAACGGCTTGTTGCACGTGCTCAGTGCAATCGTGTCTGCCTACGAAAGTGTGCTTAGTTTTCTCCTTTCTTTTTCTCCTCTTAAATAAACTAGTTTGCTCGGGACTATCAAAGATAAGTTTGGGGGTATTTGTTCAGTTGATAAAACTGCACATTTGTATTACATTTTTCCTACCATTTTCATATTAAAAAAGGACTTTATTATAATATATTATACATATGAGGGTTTATGTGTAAAAACACCATTTTCCATGTGTTAATATATTTTAATTAGCATTTGGTAGGAAAATGTACGCAGATAAATTCATTGACCAAATCCTAGTAGAACTAAGTCTACTAAATATTATTTGAGATTATTGTGCAGAATTTTCCAAGTTGTTATGCAGAATTTATCAAGGAAATCAAGTTGTTGAAAAAGACTTGCCTAATTAAGAATCAAAACTTGGAGACCAAGTCTGGAAGCAACCGAGAGAAGATTTCTGAATTCTGAAGGTGCCAAGGATTGCCACATGTCACAAGAAGCAAGTCCAAGAAATTTCATCAAGAGATCTCTACCTTTGGTCGCGGAACCGCGGCCAAACCCCCATGTTGGCCGCGGATCCGCGGCGGTTAAGAGGAGTTGGAAGCCTAGATTTTTCAGGGTGAATCTTTGCTATATTTTACCAAGTTTTCAACCAAAAGATTCTGGCTTTGCACTATAAAAGGGCACCGAGAGCCTCTTGAAAATGTTATCAAGCCGAAGAGATCACGAAGCCCCTGACGCTCACGCATCCAGGCTGATCATCAACTGTTCATCTACCTCCTTAGGAAAGATCGAGAAGCAACTAGTTTGTAATCATTTTCTACGGAATAAAAGTGTAGATTGTTCAGTTGATTAATAAAGGTAGTTATTTTATTTAATTCTTTTGTATTTTACATTATGTTTCCCCTCTCCTTCTTTTCATCTTCTTCTCCCAACATGAGCGAGTAATTCTCCGTTTGTTAGGGTTCGTAGGATTAGGGTAAGCTAATGGACGATGAAAATAACTAAACCCTTTTTAAGTCCTATAAAGTTTAGGAAGTTTATCAAAAGAATCATTAACATCCTAATCGGGCGCGCTAGCAATTCTTTGCTAGTTCCGACCGCGATTAGACATTAGATTAATGATTGTTTTGATAAAGGCTAGATATGAACGGAGTTCCGTGTCGAGATAAGGGTTAAGAGTGGGATTCCTTTTCCCTCCAGAAACCCTAATCTACACGCATCACCGTCGTTCTTGTTCTAAATCTATTAATGGATAAAAAGGGTAAATTTTAATTAATCGTCCATAACTACTAAATCCTAACGAACCCTACAAGCCCCCTTATTATATTAACCACATCTTTAAAATAATCTAGATCTATATTTTACATTCTTGTTTAACGTAGATCTAGAAACCATTCTTCAAAATTCTTTATCCCTCCTCTCTTTTTCAACACATCTAAAGTAAGAGTAAAAGATTCAACGTTTCCCAGAGGACGACCCGTACTCACCTCGGTCTAGCTACGCACGACACTGTTATTGATTACGGTTATTCTACAAACACTTTTTCGTATCAATCACTGGGCGACCCTATCCAGGCTGGTACAATCAAATTAAGTACCCGCCAGGATATACGATCCCTAAATTTCATGTGTACAAGGGGACAGGAAAACCCCATTAGCATGTTGTTCAGTTCAGGACTCTATACGGCAATACTGGAGGTGACGACAAATTGCTACTTCGCCAGTTCGTCGGCAGTTTAGCAGAGACGGCTTTTGAATGGTACCCAGAGCTTCCGAACGACTCTATCAAAACGTTTACAGAAATGGAGTTGCTATTCACCCAGCGTTTCGCAAGCACCAGCGAACGCACCCCAATCGCGGCATTGATCAATGCCAGGGTGAAGTCAGGAGAGATATGGGTTCAGTATGCAATTCGGTGGCGAAACCTATGGTCGAGATGCGAACAACGCATAGAAGAGGCTCCCGCCGTGGGCATGTTCGTAAGGACCCTCGATCTGCAGGCAACTATATCCCAATTCCTGATGTTCTTCAAGCCGACCACTTTCCAGGCCTTGATCGACAAGCTGGCCCAAATGGACCAGATGGGCCATAGACTGACCTTCTCGAAAACAGAGCTTCGAAATGAAAAGGGCAAAGGAAAAGCGACCTTCGTTGCCAACGCTCAGCAATAGCCAAGTGATCCGAAACCAGATGCTCGCCAAAACGATAAACAGCGGACACTCGGAGAAAAGCTGAGACGTCCTTACTCATTCCCTCGGGATACTGTTCGAACTGGCGGTGCGCAACAGACTTATCACTCTGCCGGATCCGAGATGCCCACTGCAACCGGGCGACATCAACAATCCCAATTACTGCCCTGATTATTGTAGGATTTTAACGATCAAAAATATTTTACCGCAATCAAGAACGACGTCGCTTTGCAGCTAGCCGGTGAGTACGGGTCGATCCACAGGGATGGTGTTAATTTCCTAAATGTTCTTACGAGCTAATTCCAATGGGTGTTGGATCTTCTAATTAAATCTAAAAACTAAGTTGTACGAGAATTAAGAAACTTGCTAGGATTAGGTCTAGGTGAAGTTTGGTAAGATTAAATTTCACACCTCTTTCAATGTCCTAAATTAAATCTTTTTAGGAATTATAGCAATTATTAGTAAAGGGGATTAGGATGATTGGGAAGAAACAATGTTTCTTCCTCTAGATCCTTGTCCGTCCTTTCCTAATAATTGCTCTAACCTTCATGGAAGACATGCATGTCCGGTCCTTTATACTACGGTTTCACTTTTACCTCGTGGATAGGGTGCCGTAAGGAGCGGATCATGCATGCATGCATGAAGTTCTAATTATTACAAATGATTAGGCACGAAAGAGATGAGAGATCTTCATCTCTCAAACTCTTCCCTATTCCTAACCCTAACAAGCGAGGAAATTACTCCCTCATTAAGAGATCTATTAAAAACATCATTTTTATTATATGTATTTTTAGATCTAATAGATTAATTACCTACTGCAGTTTAAGAAATTCTACACTAGATTAAACTAAGGCAAAAGAATAATTTATCTAGGGCAAGAATTTAATTATAGAACTACGGCAAAAATAAAAATGAACTTACAAAATGATGCTCTTCCAAATTCAAATGAATCTGAATTTTATTTATGAAAAAGAGGCATACTTAATACAATATTTAGAAATCCTATTTATAGAGGATAGGAAAATTAGGGTTACAATGACTCGCACATGTGCTATTACAAAATTGCCCCTAGGACGACTAGTCAACGCACCGCCAGAGCTCCCGTGAAATTTTCCACCGACGTGTGCTATACACGGCCGCGGAACCACGGCCCGAGGCCAGGTCGCGGCCAAAAGAAGGATTTGGGCTTTGAGTCTTCTGGGCCTAACTTCCATTGACTTGTGGTTCCTGTTTATATATGTCCTTTTTCAATTGGGCTTCTAGGTCTTCTCCAGATCTCTAGTGAACATTGTAGCGAACTTTTACCGTTGCTTCGTGACGAAGTCCTGAACCTTGCGCTGTTTTGTACTGATCTCTGTGTAGGCTTGATCAAGATTCTCTGTTTGTTGGTCAAAGTCTCACTTTTGCATTATCTTTTATCTTTTTCACTGTTTTAGATCCAGGAACCTGTAACCTGTAATATGTAGCAGACATGCGTCAAAAGCACCTGTTTATTTATAAAATGAATAAGAATGGGAAATATAATAATGCAATATTATGGTATGAACAAATACCCCCAAACTTATCTTTTGCTCGTCCTCGAGCAAACCTACTTTTATTCTCGACAAAAACCTAACCTCACTTTCGCAAGAAATCGCGATTTCACTGAGCTCGTGCAACAAGCCGTTAAACCTCTAGGTGTCCCTAGTAAGAGGAGTGTTGTCTCCTGAGGGTTTTCAGCGGATACTACCCACAAAATCCTATCAATTAGGCCCACTGACTTTAATCCTCCAATTAGGTTTTCTAACAAGGAATTCTATTATCATTGACTCGTAAATTATCCACCCATATTCTTCACACTTCCTCATCATTTAACTTAAGATTATATATGTTCTATAGACTCACTCAGCTTTCGGCATTTCTTGAGTTTTCATTCTAGGGTTCCATCTCCACTTAGGAATTTTTATCAACTCTACTAAAGATACAAGTTCTATTCTTCATTTCTTTCTCTTATCTAAACTCTAATCATATATCCCCACGTGTATGTATAAATCACCCCTACACTTGGAAATTCAAATCAAGCAATCATACCCTTGTCCGTTGTCCAAAGTACTTATTAGTTGGTGAATTTTTAATTGAATTTTTGCTTACACATCCTTCATGCGACCGGTAATACTTCTTGAGGTACCAACGACCGATTACAAGATGCATTTGCACTTTAAAGCGTACTTCCTAGTCTTGCAACACCCAAGGCTTTATAGCAGTGACTCCCAAACAAGTTGGTCTAAGGCACTAGGTGATGAAGCACCCTCGCTAAATATTTTTTCTATTTTTTTGCAGCCTTAAGTAATCACAAAAACCAGTGTTCATTTTTTTATTCTTTATTCACACTTGAGTAATTTTATTTTATTTTTTATATTTTTCATCATACTAAGGACTTTAGACAAGAGCATTTCAAGGTCTCCTCTACCATTCCAAGTTTCAAGGTGCGTAATTGTGCAATTTGTAGGGTATACATTTTTAGAATCTATACTTAAGCTAGGAATTATTTTTCAAACTTATACTGTAATAAAAATCAATACTTTTCCTTTATTTCGAATTAGCCCAAGAAGTGAACCCAAAATTTGCCTATTTCTAAATAAACTACAAAGACATATACTTTCTACCGTTAATCTTTAAAGAAGGTTATTTTTAGGGTTTTTAATTTATTAAGTCTAAGATCTAGTTGTTCATAGCCAGTTAACCTATTTGTCAAACTCAAGTTAAATATGGCCAAAATTGAATACAATACTTTTTATAATTTTTGAAAATTTTCAATTTTTATGTGTTTTCAAATAAATATGCAAATGCGAAGGAAGAAAACTTACCGAGCATACCCCCAAACTTAAACTGGACAGTGTCCTCACTGTCATGCTGCACCAAGTGGGTCGATAGTGTCGGCAATTTCCTGCTTATTATCAGATTTACAAATGATACACACCCCCAAACTTATTTGAAATAAAGTTTTTGAAAAATTGATTGGAAATTCGAAGGTGAAAGTGGAGGAAAATCAATCAGTGTAAATCGGCTCCTGCAAAAACAGGAGCTCCTCCGAATGGTCCGCTGTGAGGAACGGTTTCAATCGCTGTCCATTTACTCTGAATAAAGTACCGTCCTCTGAATTTTCAAGATCGACTGCACTGTGCGGATAAATGGTGCGAACTACAAATGGACCTTTCCACCTAGAACGGAGCTTGTCGGGGTGATAATGTAACCGAGTATCATAGAGTAAAACCTGTTGACCATGTTTAAAAGTTTTTCGCAAAAGGTGTTTATCGTGAATCACCTTAGTTCGGTTCTTAACAATTACGGCATTATCATAAGCCTCATCCCGCAGCTCTTCTAGTTCATTTAACTGCAGCTTTCGATTGCTGCCCGCATCTCCTAATGATACATTCAGCTCTTTAATAGCCCAAAATTCCTTGTGCTCAATCTCTACTGGGAGGTGGCAAGCCTTCCCGTAAACAAGCCGGTATGGAGACATACCAAGATCGGTCTTGTATGCAGTACGGAAAGCCCATAGTGCATCTATCAGTTTAAGTGACCAATCTTTACGGTTTTTAGAAACCGTTTTCTCCAAGATTTGCTTGATTTACCGATTCGAAACTTCGGCTTGCCCACATATTTGGGGATGGTATGGAGTTGACAGCTTGTGGGTAATAGAATATTTGCGTATTAAGGACTCAAAGGTCCTATTGCAAAAGTGAGAACCATTATCACCTATAATCGCTCGAGGGTGCCCAAATCGAGAAAAGATGTGCTCTTTAAGAAATCGAACGTCTTATTGTCATTCGTTCGGCTAGGCACAGCCTCGACCCACTTTGAAACGTAGTCAACAGCCAAAAGAATATAAATATTCCCAAAAGAATTGGGAAATGGTCCCATGAAGTCTATTCCCCAAACATCAAAAATATCCACAAAAAAAATTGGTTGGAGCGGCATTTCGTTTCTCTACGATATCCGGCCCAAGTGTTGGCACCGGGAGCATGTCTTGCAGTATTCATATGCATATTTAAAGAGTCGTGGACAATAGAAACCATACTGCAAGATTTTTTCGGCTGCCTTCTTTGGGCCAAAGTGCCCGCCACATGCTTGATCATGGTAAAAAGACAGCACACTCTTAAACTCGTTTTCCGGTACACACCGACGAATGATTTGGTCGGAACAGTATTTAAAAAGATAAGGTTCATCCCAGTAAAAATGCTTTGCTTGGGACAAGAATCGAAGTTTATCCTGTTTCGACCAATCTTTAGGTATCAAGCCGGTGGCTAAGTAGTTGACGATATTAGCGAACCATGGTTCGCAAGAAACGGTTAAGAGTTTCTCATCGGGAAAGATATCTTTTATTGGAATTTCAAGTGTAGGCGAAGAAGGAAGTCGTGAAAGGTGATCGGCTACTACGTTTTCACATCCTCTTTTGTCCCTTATAACAAGGTCAAATTCTTGTAGCAAGAGAATCCAACGTATTAGCCTCGATTTAGCATCCTTCTTCGTAAAAAGGTGGCGAAGAGCTGAATGATCCGTATATACAATAACTGAAGAACCGATTAAATAAGGCCGAAAATTTTCAAGTACAAACACAACTGCTAAAAACTCTTTTTCTGTTGTTGTGTAGTTTAGTTGGGCCTCATTTAATGTACGGCTAGCGTAATAAATTACGTGTGGCATTTTATTAATGTGCTGTCCAAGAACAGCACCAATGGCAAAATCTGATGCGTCGCACATAATTTCGAAGGGATGTGTCCAGTTTGGAGATGAAAGAATGGGCGCAGAAATGAGAGAGTGTTTCAAAGACTCGAACGCTTCCATGCAAGTTGAGTCGAAATCAAATGTTGCATCTTTGGCCAATAAGAGAGTTAAGGGTCTAGCAATCTTGCTAAAATCCTTGATGAACCGTCTATAAAAACCGGCATGGCCAAGGAAAGCTCGGATGTCTTTGACGC
The DNA here is from genome assembly GCA_030015575.1 of Agapanthus africanus. Taxonomy (NCBI): domain Eukaryota; kingdom Viridiplantae; phylum Streptophyta; class Magnoliopsida; order Asparagales; family Amaryllidaceae; genus Agapanthus; species Agapanthus africanus. Next base: position 425,700,200 of record CM057347.1, on the reverse strand, counting down.
ATTTAGGAGGAGGAAGATTAGAAATGACTTCAATTTTGGCTCTATCAACCTCTATGCCGTTTTGCGAGATGACATGTCCTAAGACAATGCCTTCTCGTACCATAAAGTGGCACTTCTCCTAATTTAAAGTTAGGTTATTATCCCTACAGCGGGTAAGAACTGTGTCAAGATGTAGTAAACACTCGTCGAAGCAGTCACCAAAAATGGAGAAATCATCCATAAAGATCTCCAAGAACTTTTCAACCATGTCCGAAAAGATCCCCATCATACATCACTGAAATGTAGCGGGTGCATTGCATAACCCAAAGGGCATGCGACGATAAGCAAAAGTGCCAAAAGGACAAGTAAATGTGGTCTTGTCTTGATCCTCTTTGGCTATGGGGACTTGGTTATAGCCGAAATAGCCATCCAAAAAGCAATAGAACTCGTGCCCAGCCAATCGTTCTAGCATTTGGTCAATGAAAGGTAAAGGAAAGTGGTCTTTACTTGTCGCGGCATTGAGTTTTCTATAGTCGATGCAAACTCGCCACCCAGTTTGGGTGCGAGTAGGAATTAACTCATTTGCCTCATTGGTAATGACCGTGATGCCCGATTTCTTTGGCATAACATGAATGGGGCTAACCCATTGGCTATCCGAGATAGTGTAAATGATACCACTATCAAGACATTTAACAATCTCCTTCTTGACTGCCTCTTTCATTATGGGATTGAGGCGTCTTTGTGGATCCCTTACCGGCTTGGTATCATCCATCAAGTGTATATGATGTTCGACTATGAGGGGACTAATCCCCTTGATGTCCGCCATAGACCAGCCAAAAGCTTGCCGATTATTTTGCAAGACCATTAAAAGGGCCTTCTCTTGCTCAAGAGCTAGAGAGGCCGATATGATAACGGGTAAGGTCTCATTCTCACCTAGATAAGAATATTTTAGGTGCGACGGCAAAAACTTTAGTTCGAGTTTAAGAGGTGAAACAATAGATGGTAACAATAGAGTAACTGTTTCAAACTCGAAGGATTCCATCAAAGGTTCAAATCAAGTGTACGCAACCGAGTCGGATGGTTCAACTAACTCATCCGAAAAAGAAAAAGACTCAAGCTCGGGTGGTGAGTCTTCAAAATCGTCTACAAAAGTGAAACACTCATAATCGTTGTCCACCGTGAAAGCTGTGTCGGATTCTAGGAGGAACGCACTAGTGGCGTCAACACTGCTGTAATCGAACATAAAATTTTCGAACTCACAATCCTTCTCCGCGATCTCATTGATCGAGCAAACATCAAGTACGCTAGAATTAGGCTCAGTAGGCTGATTTCCCAACTTAAAAATGTTGAGTCCAATTGTCATATTGCCAAAAGATAGATTCATTGAACCGTTATGACAATTGATCACCGCATTAGAAGTCACAAGGAATGGTCGACCAAGTATCACCGGAATTTGACTTCGGGGGTTAGCGACAGGTTGCGTATCCATAACAATAAAGTCAATGGGGAAAATGAAATCCCCTACTCTAATTAACATATCCTCCAACTCTCCCCTAGGATGGGTGATTGATCGGTTGGCCATTTGGAGAGTACAGTGAGTGGGTTAAGCTCTCCAACGCCTAATTGCTTATACACAGAATAAGGTAGCAAATTTACACTAGTACCAAGATCTAATAGTGCTCTATTGATGTTCTTGTCCCCAATTGTTATCGAAATAGTAGGACAACCGGGGTCCTTGTGCTTTTGGGGCAGAGATTGGATAAGAGCATCGCTAACAGCACCAGCCACGAAAACTTTCTTTGGTACTTGTGACTTCCTCTTTTTGGTGCATAAATCCTTTAAGATTTTTGCATATGAAGGAACTTGTTGGATTGCATCCAAAAGAGGGATATTTATGCTAACCTGTTTGAATAACTCGACAATCTTCTCCATTTGTGGAGTTGGTTTATTGGATCTCAACCAGTTTGGAAAAGGTACATTTTGAAAAGTTGTTAAGTCCAATTTTTGCGGATCAGATTGTGGAGTTGGAACGGATCCCCGTGTAGATGTGTTCGTGTTGTGAGAAGTGGGTTCGTTCGAGCTAGAAGAGGTAGAGCCGTGTGAAGGATGAAGAATAGACTCTAACGAAGAAGAAGAAGAAGGAGGTGAAGAAGATGAAGAAGGACCACCGGCAGGGGTGTCATTGTTAATACCCACATTATTTTGCAACACTTTTCCGGATCTCAACGTGGTCACAGCATTTACGTTATGATTTTGCTGTTGATATGCAACATGTGCATGACCGGGATTTTGCAGTGGTTGAGATGTGAGCTTTCCTTTTTCTCGCTCGCTCAATGCTGCATTGAGTTGTGCAATTTGTGCCTCAATTGATTTGATACTTTGATCGTGTGAGGCACTGTTTTGCACCAAAGATTGAATAGAAGTCTCTAATCTTTCTGCAGATTGTGTAGATTGCTTTAGGAATGCATCTAGACTTCTTTCGAGCGAAGTAACCTTGTCATTATTAGGTTGAACAAAATTGTTTGGCGGGTAACAATTGTTAGGCACAAAATTGTTCACTTGATTAGGGTAAGGTTGCTTGGAAAGGTTGCTGAAATTGAGTTTATGGAGGTGCTTGTTGTTGTGGAGGAGGAGGCCTTTGAAAATTATTGTTTCCTTGGAATTGTTGATTTTGGTTCCAAAGGAAATTTGGGTGACTCCTCCAACCCGGATTATATGTCGAAGAGTATGGATCGTTTCTTTGTCGTTGCTGAAAGGCAGCATTGACTTGATCATGTCCTTGAGTAGATGCATTGTAAGGACACTCTTCGGTAAGATGTGATGGATCCGAACAACAAGCACAAACAGTTCATGGAGGCACAACAGGGGCAGGAGAAGACGATGAGATTTTGGTCTCAATCGCTTCTAACTTTTTCGTAAGAGCGGCCATCTCGGCCTTCATAGCAATCGACATATCTAATTGATGTATGCCTGCCCTAGATTGATCAATAGAAGAAGATGATGATGTGGTCTTGGTGCTCTCCCACTGAATTGTTTGTTCACTAAGGTCCTCAAGAAACTGTCACGCTTCCTCACTAGATTTGGTTAGAAAGTGACCTTGACAAATGGTTTCTAGCAACTGCTTCGTTGCCGGGTTCAATCCCTCGTATAATGTTTGGCAAAGTTGCCAACCTTCGATCCCATGATGAGGGCATTGAACGTGTAGGTCTTTAAATCTTTCAAAACACTTCCAAAATGGTCCGGAAGGAAGCTAGAAAAATTGTATAATCTCATTACGGATTCTAGCAGTTTTGTGATGAGGATAGAACTTTTTAAGAAAAGCTTTCACAAACTCGTCCCAATTTCTAATTGAATGTGATGCTGTGCTGTATAGCCATTTCTCGGCTAAGTCACATAAGGTGAAAGGAATGACCCTTAGCCTTATAGTGTCATCACTTAATTGGGTAGTTTTCATCATGGCGTAAATGTTTTGGAATTTATTGATAAAGATATAGGCATCTTCGGATTCCAATCCATGAAATTTTGGCAGCATATTGATGAAGTGGGGTTTTATTTCAAAATTGTCCCCATTTGCCGGTGGGGGTGAAAGTGTTAGTTATATGTATGCCCTAGAGGCCATTACTGTACATACGATGTATATTGTAGTGGATGCTAGGACATATATAGGGAGGACTTTCTTGCTCGACATGATAGTATGCTATCTGGTTGTACTTTATCTTAACATGTACTCTGAATGTCTCTATGTTACATGTTGATAAAACCCTTAGGATATGTACTCGACTACTGGGACTATGATGAGATCATACTAGTGGGGCCACGGTAGTCGACGAGTACATCCTATAATTGTTCCTAGTCGAGGGTGTATCGAGATAGGGCATCGATGCACCAGAGTATACTAGCGTATACGCATCTTGACCCATATGATGGGCGATGGATGATCCCATATCCGTCGGTGTTTGACATCAAGGATGGTGTACGGGTGCTCAGTAGAGACTGGGTACACTGGACGGACTCGCCGAGAACTCCCAGATGGTATTATACCTCACGTCAGATGGCAGTTCTCCGGTGACACTGGTACAGAGTAGTCTGTTGACCCGAGATCGTCATAGAGTCTTGTGTGATTCCCACTGTGCTTTGATTTCCATCATACCACGTCCAAGAGGGCGTGCAAAAAGGTGGCTTTTGGGTACAGTCCCGAATCACATGGAGGCAATGAGCGATAGGAGGGGATTCGTCTCTCCCGGTATAGGGAGTTGATGTTGTGCTGTGTTCGATTGGCTATAACCGGAAATCCCTGGCCAGGGTTGCTGAGATTTACTGGTAAGTGTTATCAGTAGTTTCTCGAACTGTTATAGACCTCATATCGACACGACTTATCGAGCTACTGGGGTCTGACGTTTACCACCCCTAGGCGAGATATGCGACATATCAGACGACGAGACCGGACTGTACGGGAGTGCTACTGTTTGGATTCACGGGAGAATGTACAGGCTTGCTTGTTGATCTTCTGAGCGCTCAATACCTGGGTGGCTGTTACGTTTAGCTGACCGCTTGCAGCTTGTGGGTGTTTGATATGATCATCACCTACTGCCGGCGTATTGACGATTCTTTAGAGTCCTACACAGAGGTTTCTTGGCTCAGGCAAAACGGAGTAGGGGCACGTATGTGATATGTGCGGGACCAAGGATAATGCGATATGAGATACCGTATTCTATTCTCGCGATATTTGATATCAGCTGGGTCATCGGAAAGTGTTGATTCGATGAATCGGTACGGATAAATATTAGTCGGTTATATGCGATATAGCCGTATTGTCGGATCAAGTGTTGATTCGATAATTTAATGTATAATAATATATATGATATATTAAATTACATTATCTAATATTAGCTCACTAAAAGATTCTTTTTCTCACTCGGGTAATACATTGATATATATGCGATATATGTTAATTGTATTATTTTATTTTGTTACGATAAATATTATATATGTGATATATAATATTGTAACATGATATGATAACTAATGCAATATGTTTTGTGGAGTTTAAACATGATTAGGGTTTGTATTAGGGTTAAGTCTTCTAGTAGATTCTAGAAGGTTTTCTTTTTTGTTTTGGAAAAGATATTTTCAAGTGACTCATTCTTAACCTAATCCAAACCCTAGCCCTTGGTTAATTCTATACAATGGTTAAGTCAACCATGGTTGCATTATTCATCATATTAATCCTTTCATTATTCATCACAAAAGGAATTCTATTATCATTCTTCATCTTCTTCCTTCTTTCTTTTCATGAAAAAGCTTTCTAGCTTTTTCTAAGTGATGAAAAATGAGTGAGAATTAAAAAACAAATGAGAGAAAAAATCCTACTTCATCATCCTCATCTACCCTAGCCCTTTAGATGAGAGTGTTCACTTCATTTAGTGAGTGTTAGCTTGTGTTAACGAAACTTCAAGGTAAATCATCTTTGTATCGAAGATCGGAAGCAAGACTGCATCTTTCTCTTCGTGGAACCTCTCGCGAGTCCGGAGCACGATGATCGCAGCGAAGGGACCTCAACACGGAGCATATGAAGTGAAGGACCAGATCTACAAAGGTTGTAATCCCTCTCACTTAGTGTTAAAGAGTTTAACATGTTAGTTTTCGCCTAATCTCTAGTTTAAAGATCCGGCTTCGGGTTGTTCGGCATGGCTAAAATTTTAATCGAGCATGGTTGATGCCTCGTAGACCCTTGTGTTCGTGCCTAGCAACCGTACAGCGGTATCAGAGCCAAGCTAGAGCTTTAGGCGAAGTCTAGACGAAGTTTAAAGTCCGATCGAACGCCGAAACCCCGATACGAAACCCTCTCTGGACAATTTTCAAAAAGTTGATTTTTTCTGAATTAAAAATTCTCAGAAAAACAAGCAGGAAAAACTAAGAATTACTGTGAAGTACGGACCTCTAATTCAATAATTTGACAGCGGAACCCTGGCCAAACCATGGGTTTTGCGGCGGTTCCGCGGCCAAAATTTGGACTTAGTCCCTGGAATTTCACTTAATTATTCTTAGGTCCTTTCTTGGCAATTATTTCTGGAAATATTTTAATTCCACTCAAGTGTTGAGTTTTCTAGGGTTGTATTGGGGACTCGTTGATTCGATCAGATAATTTAACTTTGTTTAGTTTTGTCCGGATAATTTTAGAAACTGTTAAAAAGTTCGGGCGGATATCAATAACTCACTTTTTCCCCAGTCGGAAATTTTTTCAAAAGTTGGATTTTTTCTCGAGTTTTAAGAATGTTCTAAGTCATGCAAGTAACGCGGTGGACCCTCTAGAAGACAACAAACCTTAACTCGATTATGTGACCGTCTTGAACTGCCTCTAAACCTTAGGGTTTGGGGCAGTACGGCGTGCCACATGTGAGGCGTTGGCTTGACCCTTCTACGGCTGGACCATTGGTACTGTGGCATGTGATGGATGTTTTTAAAATGATTTCAAGTGTTAAGATATATTGGGGAAATCTTGGGTGTTTGATTATTCGATCGGAAAGTTTAACATTGTCTATTTATCTGGAATGTGATACAATATTTGGAATCCACAGGTAGTTATGAGATAACTAATATGAATGTTATAAACATAGCACTTTAGTCTCACTTGATCGGTTGCCACGGAATTTTGATGCGATCAAAAGTCCGTCGCAATCACGTAGCGTACGCGGATATTCGCCGGGTAAACTTAACAGACAGCCACGCCCCATAGCCCCGACCAAGTGACTGTAGGAGAACCCCGTCGCCAAAAGCATCCGTTTGGGTGCTCGCGGCAGCGGTGTTCCGCCTTAGTGCACTTCGTTGACGGCATCTGGGGGTGCGGCCGTCTACTAAAGTTTGCGACGAGCATTCGATCAGGATGTCGGGAATCTTGTTGAATTGCCCGACTTGATATTGAAAAGAGTTTTCGATAAATGAGACTAAAATGCGGGGTTTATAATTGTTAGGCATGTGATGTCTAAGGATTTCATTTGGTTAGGCATGCGATGTCTAAGAAGGTTGCGGATTCCAACTGTTGTAGTTTTATACTTTCTTTTTTGTGACCATAAGCGTAGTATGTGGTGTATCGCCGGCTTCGTTGCTATACATCAACGACAATCGGGATACACATACTTGCTTACGTTGATGATATGAGATATTATGTGTTGCTGTGATATGTTATATTGGATCGTCGCGTTTTGAATAGCTGGGGGTTTTATGTGAGATGAGAGTTTTTTATTTTTCATTCATGTAAAATTCATTTGTATATAATATTCTTTTATTGGGGCACTTCCGGGGTGAGGATGATGTCACCGTTGTATATTATTTACTTTTCCGCATTAGGTAGACCCAAGGCGGGGAGCACAAGTAACCGGGTTTTAGGGTCCAGTGGGAGACCATCTCGAGGAGTCGAGACCGGGTCTCCTAACCCTAGAATTGGCAGTGTTACTTGTCGCTCTCGTAAGGGTCTAGGGATGTGGGTTTGGCTATTCATCGCGACCGTGGAATCCGTGTTTTATACAGGCTCGTATTGAAAACACGGACATCCTAGTATATCCAATATTTCATATATATTCTTCTGCTGCAATGTTCTGTGATGAGATCATATTACTGCCTGAGACGAATGTTTATATTATATATATATGAGATATGTGTTATATTGCAGATTTCGTTTCAAAAGAGATGCTTGTGAAGCATAATAAAATGGGACTTCATTAATGAGATTAATGAAATTAAAAGAAACCTAAGATATTGTAGAAACTTGTTTAAAAACTGGTAGCTCTAGTTCTTGCTTTGCATAGCGGTGTTCCTTGTAGAACATCCAGCACCTTATTCGATAAGGAAAGAGCCGAGATCCCTTCACCGGGAGTGACCTCTTTAGTGAAACTAGCAGATGCTACAAACTCAGTTTGTCTTTTGATTGCTTCTATAGTTCTTGCTTTGCACAGCGGTATACATGATATATCCTGCACCTTATTCGATGAGGAAAGGGCCGACGATCCCTTCACCGGGAGTGACCCCTTTAGCAAAACTAGAAAAGCCTCAAAAACACTACATTTAAAATCACTCGATTCTACGACGATATCAAGTTCATTACGCAAAGGGTTTTCTTAAAAACCCGTCGTAGCCCTCCGTCATTTCAGATAAGTACTACTTAGTATTCGTGCTGCGGTAGTTTGGCATTCGTCAAGGCGTAGTGTACGGTAGCTAACTAGTGCTTATCTGCTAGCATACGATGCGATTGGATTAGGGTATTCGTACGGCGTTGTTTGGCATTCGTCAAGGGTCGTGCGGGTGGGTTTAATTCAATCAAGAAATGTACGGGTTGAACTTGGCTAGCGGACTATAGGTGGTTTGGCATTCGTCAAGGTCATAGGACGCTAGGGGCAAAATATTATCGGGAATTTCAAGTGTTGAAATTTGCAATGAGATTGCATACCTTCTATGAGATAGTTGGATCCCGATACCCGCTGCGAGTAAGAGTTACTCCTGGGAGAGTTTTACACATTACAATTAGCCGATCAAGTAGGTGTCTAGAAAGGTGTTAACGGGGTTACGCCTCTGGGAAAATGAGGTTTACTTTAATTAGGTTCGTGCGAAAGCACGGGGGACCTCCCTCAAAGTACCGACACTGGCCTGGCTGAAAGATTGGCGAACTTGAAGCGTGTAATCAATCCCGGCTAGTCTTTCCTTTTAGGGTTTGAAGGAAGATTTGATTAAAACAGTGGGAGACATCCTGATTAGATATATTATATAACCAATCTAATCTTGCAAGAGCATACACTGAGTGTTTTCTTCTCTCTCTCTCCAGGTACCGACCATATCATGCCTTAATCAAGATAATAAAACGGATATATTGACCGAACCCGCTTGTTATACTGAGCTGGGGAACGTTGGTCCCGCTCCAACTTATAATTGTTATAAGACAGAGCAGGAAATTGGGGAATACCAGATTTCCCGTGCCGCCCAAACGAAGAAAGTGCATGTTGATGCATCATCTTCGGGTGTGTTCGTTACACAGAACTGTTTCTCAGTATCCTTTACGTCCTGGGTATGTGATACCAGATCAGGATCCCGCATATGTAATATATTACATGAGCTACAGAAAGGTAAAGAACTGAGAACGGGTGATAAGTTTCATAAGACAGAAAACGGTGCAAGTGTTGCAGCCAAGTCTGTTGGTCACTGTCATCCTGTATTACTAGAATACATTGATTCTGAACGAATGTTATTAGATACCGAACCTGATATACAACATTGTTCCCCTTCGAAAGACGGCGCACAGGACCGCGATGTCCTGACGCTGAGATTCGGGGCAGATGTTATTTGGTTTTATCCGTCCACCTCTCCGAAGATGCCAAGTTGATTTATGGCACCGTGTATCGGAGGTTTAGACGGATGCGGCCGATGTAACAGACTTCGTCAGATTCCCCCTTGCTTGAGGGGTTTTTGATTGTGGGGACGCTCTTCCCTGCAGGCGCAAGCCCCTGCAGTTAATTACGCTACCGCATCGCGGTAACAACTTTCTCCTTCTCCAGAATTTCACTTCGTGTCATGTGTGTTTGTTTTGTTTGTGGTTGCCCATGGATTGTATACGGAGACTGAATAATGCCATCGCCCGTAGGACGTGGATTAGTCCAAATCCGTATTTACTTAGATTTGGGTTTGGGGGTTTGGTTTGAGGATACGTTAGCCATATTTGAGGCCAAGATCAACTCAAACGTTTGTTAATGATACGTTAGTCTAACCTGAGACTAAGATCAACTTAACGGGATTGTTTAGATCCGACAAAAGAGCATTTGGCTCTATCATTCTAGTTTAGGGACATAGTGGTCCATTTAATGTATGGCCGTCGGGATCCGTCACCTCTCTGACGACGTTGAAGGATTACAACGACATATGTCAGAGGAGTTCAGAGATGTACCCTTGAACCAGAGTTAATTGGGGGGATCTATAGTCCAGTTTGGGACTAAAGTCTGTTTGAAAGGTTTAAGGATACGTTAGCCATATTTAAGGCTAAGATCAACTTAAACGGGATCGTTTAGATCCAACAAAAGAGCGTTTGGGCTCTATCGTTCCAGTTTAGGGACATAGTGGTCCATCGCTAGTTTAAGGACATTGCGGTCCATGGGTAGTTTAAGGACATTGCGGTCCATTGTTAGTTTCCATGGGTTTAAGGACCCCACAGTCCATTGTTAGTTTTAAGACATCTCGGTCAAGGTTAAGGACGTCGTAGTCCATGGGTTTAAGGACCCCACAGTCCATTGTTAGTTTTAAGACATCTCGGTCAAGGTTAAGGACGTCGTAGTCCATGGGTTTAAGGACCCCACAGTCCATTGTTAGTTTTAAGACATCTCGGTCAAGGTTAAGGACGTCGTAGTCCATGGGTTTAAGGACCCCACAGTCTATATCAATGTGTGGTCATCGGGACCCGTCACCTCTTTGAAGACGTTGAGGGATTACAACGCCAAGTATCAAAGGAATGAAGAGATGTACCCTGGAACCGGAGTGGATTAAATAGTCTTTGGCCCAATTTGGGATCAAGACCAATTAATTATGTTATGAGCCCATTAGCCCAGTTAATTACGAATTGAGGACTTATGGCCAGCTTGGGCTAAGCCCAATCATGTCTGGGACATCGGCCCTCCTGTTGGTCCCTTGAAGGAGAGGCTTTGCCTCTGGCCATTTAGCCAATTGGGCCAATGCCTAGTGTTAAACACTAAAGACCAATCAGTGTTGAACACTGAGAATGAGATTGATAAGTCAGTGTTTAACACTAGGAGATAGTTGGTGTCAAACACCAGCAACAAGGCCTTCAAATTAGTGTTAAACACTAAAACAGACCAGTGTTAAACACTGGCAACAGAAATCCCAAATTAGTGTTGAAAACTAAGGTAATCAGTGTTGAACACTACAAATAGAGTTCTTTGCTTAGTGTTGAACATTAAGGCCAAACAATGTTTTAACACTGAATTCAGGGGTTCCAATTTAGCGTTAGACGCTGAGGCAAGAGGGGTCACGTGGTAGCACGTGAGGGCGCCCTCCCTTCGTTTGTTCTGCTAAGAAGATCGCATATTTTGGAGCATCACGTGTCATCACGTGACGGGTGTTTGAATGGAGTATGTTAAAGCCTCTGCCAAGGGTCACGTGGGTCACGTGAGGCACTGCCTCAAAGGGCTTTCTGTAGATCTTTTGGGGGGGTCACGTGGTGACACGTGACCCTGCTTTTCTGTAGTTGTTTAGAAGGTCTGTTAATCCCTATTAGGAATTAAATCCCTCGTAGGGTTGAACCCTGACAATAATTTCAGAGGAATTAAATTCCTAGTTCCTTTTGAAGAGTTGAACTCTGAATTTTCTGTAGGAATTAAATTCCTCATATATGTGAAGAACTGAATATGGTTAAACCCTAATAAAAGCTTTAAGGAATTAAACCCTCACTCTCTATTAGAGAATTATTCTGGGGAATAAGATTAAGAGAATTAAATTCTTGTTGTTTTAACAGAACTAAGTTCTTAACTAGGGTTAAACCCTGATTCTTTTCATTCTGAAGGAATTAAATTCTCATAACACAGGGTCAAACCCTAATTTTATTTTGAAGGAATTAAATTCCTATAGTTCTGTGAGAATTAAATTCTCGTGCTTCCATTCCCTTTCTATGCTTTGGATCTGCATGGCAGGATCTCAACCCATTGAGAATTAAATTCTCAACTCAAGGGGAGATGTGCATTTTATAGATCCTCCATCAAAGAGAGAAGAAATATGTCCTTCTGTTTTATATCAGAGTTAAACTCTGTTGAGAATTAAATTCTCTTTTCTTTCCATGAAACCTTCCCTTTCTTACCTAGGGTTTTCTTTTGCAGAAGATCCAAATTCCTCTAAAGTATCAAGGCTCTCCCTCTTTTCTTCCCTCTGCATATATCTTCTTTTTGTGTGTCTCTTGGCTCCTATTTATAGAAGAAGCAGCCGAGTCAATTAGTTTTTGATGAATCTTTCATTGAGAGATTTGATTTGTATCCATCATTCGTTTTGGACCTTTGGATTATTAGGTGAATTTTATTCACCATTGGATTTTAAATCCAGAGATTCTCCTTTGTTATTTCGATTAGATTTTACGAGGAAATCTTCCCAAATTCGAGATTTTCCCATAGATAGATGATATTTAATCACCTTTAAATCTTTAATTCAATCGGTTGCTTTTGGAAAGATTTGAGAGGTCTTTTCTCAGAATTTAATTCTGTTAACAAATGGGCTTTGAAGTCGGTCACGTGTGGCCACGTGACCCTTGGTCACGTGTGGGCACGTGACCCCCCTTGGAACGAGCCCTCTTCTTTCTTTTTGCGCTCTGCTTTCTGGTCGCTACTTAACCGTCACGTGCCACCACGTGACCCCTGGTCACGTGTGAGCACGTGACCCTCGTCTGGAGCCTTTTTCTTGGTTTAACCGGAGAACAAATCTGCTGCTTTTGATTATCACGTGCCAACACGTGACCCTAGTCACGTGGGAGCACGTGACCTCTTCTGAAGCCTTTTCCTTGATTTGATCAGGGAACCGGTTTGCCTTTGAAGCCGTTTTTAATTGTCACGTGCCAACACGTGACCCAGGTCACGTGGGAGCACATGACCCTATCTGAAGCCCTTTTCTTTGATGTAGTCGGGAAGCTGAATTTGCCTTGCCGATGCTTTTAGATGTCATGTGCCAACACGTGACTGCTGGTCACGTGTAAGCACGTGACCCTTTTCTGAAGCCTTTTCCATAAGCTTTTCTGATTCTAAATCAGGAAACAAATGCCCCCACAGCGTTGTTCTCACGTGTCCGCTCGTGAGTGCAACGCTTTCACCTTTTATGACCGTTGGATTCCTCTAGGGATTTGGGGAGATGAAACGTTTCCATCACCTCCTATAAATGTTCATGTCCCTTCCGAAGAGCCTTCACTTTGGTCATCTCCTTCCTTTGAGAACTTTTTCTGAGAATTTAATTCTCTTCTTCCAGAGCTTAGTTCTCTATCTTGAAACAATCTTCAGAGTTTAACTCTGTTCAAGTGACCCTTTTTCCTCAGGTAATGTTCTTGGACAAACAGTAAATTTTCACATTCCTTTGGATTTTAAATCCCAAAACAAGGGTTTTTACTCTTCTTCAACAAGGAACCCATTTTTCTTCAAGTTTTTCCATAAGAACAGGAAACCACCTAACCTTCGAACTGTAGATCTCTTAGGATTTAGATGATCTTTGGGGAGATGATGATGGCGTTTCAACTCCATGGAACTTAATTCCATCCAAAAATGTTTCTGGGAATTTAATTCCCTTCTCTTAATAAGGAATTTAATTCCTATGAAGATCTCAGTTTCTTCACACGGAGGCTTCTTGGGGTCTCTTGACCCGAGGTTGTCCTTCTATAATTAATGAAACAGGAGCTTTGTAATGATTCTCATGACCTTTATTTCAGGTATCATGGATGCCCATCTGTATGGTCTTGACGAGATTATTTCCTATGGGAATATTCGTGCACTGGGCCGCAGTCAGAACCAGGAGTTCACCGATGCTTAGTGTGCCGAGATCATGAGCCGCTTTGACGAGTACAACCATCGGCTACTCCCCCGTCGCTCTTCTCTTCTGAGGCTGATCGTGCTGGCGATCCGGGAAGCACTTCCTCTCTTTTGCACTGGCATACCACTCAGGGCCTTGGACACTGCTGAGGATAAGGTACATTCGGTGTACCTGATGGGCTTGATCTCAAAGAGGAGGCGAGATCACCTTATTGATCTCTTGCACCAAGCCTTTCAGCAGTCAGCCATACTTGCCGCCTATCGGAGGGTGGAGGATATTCGTGAGGACCCCGACGCTTGCGATCGCGAGAGGAAGCATACTCGGGAGGTTAGAAATGCTTGGAGAATCTTGGACAAAGTTAATCTTGAGTTTCTCAACCCATGCCCCGCGTCTCAAGTCTTACCATTGTAAACGTGTCCTCTTTATTTTGTATGAACTTCTTGAAGTATGAGTGATAAGTTTTATTATGTCTTTCCCTGCTTGCATGCCTTTCTTTGGGATTTTATCATTTTGCTAATGTTGTTGTTGATGCTTTTAATATGCAGGGTGCTACTCCATTTTTTAGTGCACGTCAAGTTTGGGGCTCACGTGTTCTGCACGTGGGGTCCTTTGATGGGGCTGTTCAAAATTTTTCCATACCATATTTTTAGCGCACAATATCAGATGCAGAAAAGGAGCCTTGGAAATAGTTCCATCTCCCTGATTTTCGATGCCTTTCCTCTTTTTTGGGCCTTAGAAATAGCTTCATCATGCAAGATTTTCCGCGCTCAATACTGAATGCACCTCTTTATATCTGAGGCCATAGCCTTCTTTTCCCTTCACAGAGAGATTTATTTTTCCATTTTGGTGTGATTTGTCTTGAGAAACAACCGAACGCCATGGCCTGCAATCGCCCTCATGCTCGTCGACAGCCATGGGAAGTTCCTGTCGAGAAGACGATCCCCCGCTTTGCTGCCCGATTGGTGGATCCACTCCTTACCGATGACGAATGCGACTCGGCAACGTACGAACTCTCGATCCGTAGGGGGTCCCCCTCCCGATGGGTTCCCTCTGGCTCCGGATGATTCTCACGGCCGTGCTTGTCGACATCCCTCCTCACCCAGCGGAGATGACCCTGGCGATTCTTGACGCGGCTGAAGAGAAGCTCGAGGGTTTTGACGAGGCCTGTTTGATTACTCGGGCTTTGAAAGATCGCTCAGTTCATCTTTTGAGCGAAATAAGAGCCCGACGAGCTGTTATGTCTGCTTTTACAGATGAACATGGCGCCAATCGATGGGGAGCGACTCCTCGCGAGAACCGTCGCTTTGATATGCTGGAGAGAGCGGAGAGAGAGATGGAGAATTTTGTTATTTTCTTTGTTAACCCTTGTGCCACTGATCCTGTGTTTGGTGACCTTTTCTCGTTAGCATAGTATATTAGTCTTTTTATTGTATGCTTTATGCTGAACTTCCATATAGGCTCAGTACTCGTATGTGTGTTTTCGCTTGCATAAATAAACTTTGTGTTCTTCTTATGAAAACTTTCTTCAATAATCAACACTATCATCATGTCGCACGCACATTAAAGCTTCGAATATTATTTCTTTATCGGACGTTCATATAATCGCGAACACATATTTGATAGGACAAACGTCGGAAATTTTCTCGTTGCTTTTCATACCGGGTGACGTGAGCGCGTTTTAGATCGATTGTTGCTGTCGAATGGAAGCCTATTTATACGGTCTTGGGCGTGTATGTCATGTTTCCAAGGTCGTGGTCGCGAAAGTGAGCTTACGCGGCCTGATAGGGCGATACGTGGCGAACATATTGTTGTGCGAGAAAAGGGCTCGTCGTAAATTCTCGGAGAGGGAGTTGGCTTCCAAGGCGCTGGGCGAGCTTCAAGCTAATCTTACCGCCAAGACCGACAAAGCGTGTGAACTCTGGCGGGTGCTTCAAGAGTCTATCAGGGAGTGGTGACTCTTGATAAAGCTGCCACGTTCACTCGTGAGAGGGTCGAGGCTCATAAAGTCACCGAGAAAGAGCTCGAAGCTCGGCTTGCTTCGTATCAGGCTCAGCAAGCTCAGGCGGAGGCTCGTCTTCTGGAGATCTTGCGTCATGAAGCCGTGGCTCAGCAACAGAACGATGAGCTGGTAAAATTACTGCATCACCCGCCGGCTTGAGGACTTGTATCTTTTCCCCTTTTTTGTACATACTCATGAATGAGAGCATCTTTCTTTTTTGTTTCTTTCATGAATTGTACTTTGTATCCATTTTGGTTTATGAATAAAAGATACATTTTTCTTCTCAATGGTGTGTCCCCTTTTTATTGAATGTATTCTGCGGATATTCTATCTTGATCTCCTTACAGGACAGCGATGGCTTAGGATTCAGGGTTAAGATCTGCTTCCTAAGACTTTTGGATTTTATGAGCCACGAGGGTCTCATAAAGAGTTTTTCTCCCTACAGGTCGAGAGGATCCCATAGGTGTAAGTCCTTCTTAAGAATCATGAAGATTCTTAAGCGGGTTTTCCCTTGAGAGTCGTAAGGATCTCACAAGAGAGTTTTCCTCTTCCTTACAGGTCGTGAGGGCCTGTAAGTGCTGGATGTGGTCACCCTTGTCCGTGTTTTACGGAGTCAGCGGTTTCTCTAGGTATCGTAGTTTAAAGACGTCGCGGTCAAGGTTAAGGACCTCATAGTCCGTGGATTTAAGGACTCCACAGTCCGATATTAGTTTTAAGACATCACGGTCAAGGTTAAGGACCTCATAGTCCGTGGATTTAGGGACTCCACAGTCCGATGTTAGTTTTAAGACATCACGGTCAAGGTTAAGGACCTCATAGTCCGTGGATTTAGGGACTCCACAGTCCGATGTTTGGTTGCAGGGACCCGTCACCTCTTTGAAGACGTTGAGGAATTACAATGCCAGGTATCAAAGGAGTGAAGAGATGTACCCTTAAACCAAGGTAGAATCCATAGGGAATCGGGGTAGTTGATCGTTAGTTTTAAGACATCGCGGTCGAGGTTAAGGACATCATAGTCCATGGATTTTAAGGACTCCACGGTCCGGTATTTGCTCTGGATGCTTCACACGGGTTCACTGCCGTGCTTGGCGAGGACCAGGCTCTGCTCTGGGAGTTTTCCGCAGGGTCAAAAAGTGACGTTATCCGCATTCCACGTAACAAGGAATTTTGCACTAGATGCTTCACACGGGTTCACTGCCGTGCTCGGCGAGGACTAGGCTCCGCTCTGGATGCTTCACATGGGTTCACTGCCGTGCTCTGCGAGGACCAGGATCCGCTCTGGACGTTTTCCGCGGGGTCAAAGAGTGACGTTATCCGCGTTCCACGTAACCAGGAATTTTGCACTAGATGCTTCACACGGGTTCACTGCCATGCTCGGCGAGGACTAGGCTCCGCTCTGGATGCTTCACACGGGTTCACTGCCGTGCTCTGCGGGGACCAAGATCCGCTCTGGACGTTTTCCGCGGGGTCAAAGAGTGACGTTATCCGCGTTCCACGTAACCAGGAATTTTGCACTAGATGCTTCACACGGGTTCACTGCCGTGCTCGGCGAGGACTAGGCTCCGCTCTGGATGCTTCACACGGGTTCACTGCCGTGCTCTACGAGGACCAGGATCCGCTCTGGACGTTTTCCGCGGGGTCAAAGAGTGACGTTATCCGCGTTCCACGTAACCAGGAATTTTGCACTAGATACTTCACACGGGTTCACTGCCGTGCTCGGCGAGGACTAGGCTCCGCTCTGGATGCTTCACACGGGTTCACTGCCATGCTCGGCGAGGACTAGGCTCCGCTCTGGATACTTCACACGGGTTCACTGCCGTGCTCTGCGAGGACCAGGATCCGCTCTGGACGTTTTCCATGGGGTCAAAGAGTGACGTTATCCGCGTTCCACGTAACCAGGAATTTTGTTGATTATATCCGCATTTCACGGGATGGAGGTTTGACTGTTGGCGATACGTATACCACCGAGCCATGGAACTGGGAGTTGCCGCTGTTCCGCTTAGCTTGAAGTTGTGTCCATCGTTACGAGACGGGTGTTGGGATGATCTCTAGGTCGCTTGTGGCCCGTCGAGATTTAGCTTCTTTCTTTGGTGAAACCTGGGGGGAGGTATGTTCCCTTTTTTGTTTACGCCCTTGGATTGTGTACAGGGTGTGATGGAACATCACCTGTAGGGCATAAATTTTATTTTTATTTTATTTCTTTTTCCGCGATGCTCTATCGTTCAGCTTTTATATCGCGAAGGTCGCGATTGCCCCATTATTTCGGCTATTTTTCGCGGTGCCCAATCATTTCGGCTATTTATTTATTTTCTACTCGCTGGTTTTTAATTTTAGTTGCCCCATCATTTCGGCTATTTCGTAGGCGTGTGTGGCTTGCTAGCTTTTTCGCCGCAAGCTTGGATTTTGGACACCGATTTCGGCATCAGCACCGCTACAACTGGAAAATTGCCAGGAGCGAATCATCATTTGCCTCTGTCGATGTTGAACAAAGGTGGCTTAGCAAACAGGGTTAAGGGTCCTGTCGACCAAGGCTTTTGACTTCATGAGCCGTAAGGGTCTCACCAAGGTATTTCTCCCTACAAGTCGTGAGGATCTCGTAGGTGTATTTTTTCCCTAGGAATCGTGAGGATCCCTAAGTGTATGCTCCTCTATAAGTCGTAAGGATCCTACAAGAGGGTTTTCTCCTTATGGGTTGAGAGGACCTACAAGGGTTGCTCATTATATGGACATATCCCTAGTCACAGGTGTGACTTTGCTGGGGAAATGTTTATTCGCGTCCGTGGATTGTATACAAGGGTCAGTATTGAGGCTCTTGTAGGGCAGTATCGAAGGTTGTGGGGGATTTGCTTAAGAACAGGTTTAGGTTTCTGTAACTTAAGACTTTCAAATCTCATGAGCCGTGAGGGTCCCATAAGAGAATTCTCCTTACGAGTCGTAAGGATCTCGCAAGTGTAATTTCTCCTTAGGAATCGTGAGGGTCCCTAAGTGTGTTGCTCCTTTGTGAGTCGTAAGGATCTCACGCGGGTGGTTTCTCCTTACAAGGTCGAGAGGACCCTGTACGTGTCTTTCAGCGAGGTTGCGCCCTTTCGGGTTTTCACAAACACTCGCCGGTAATCCTGCTGTTTTTACTCACGGAGCCCTTTCGGGTTTTCATCCGTGCCCATTTTGCTTATGGACATACCGTTTTTTTATTCTTTTTCTCTTTTTTTTTTACAAGGCCGCGCCCTTTCGGGTTTTCACGAACACTCGCCGGTAGCCCTGCTGTTTTTACTCACGGAGCCCTTTCGGGTTTTCATCCGTGCCCATTTTGCTTATGGACATACCGGTTTTTTTATCATTTTTTTTATATTTTTCTTTTTCTCCCTTTTTTTTGTCAGCCTAAGGATGCTGCGGTAGTAGTTTAGGGACGTTTCGGTCCGTCGTTAGTTTTAGGACATTTCGGTCCGTCGTTAGTTTAAGGACGTCTCGGTCCGTTGATAGTTTAAGGACGTTTCGGTCCGTCGTTAGTTTAAGGACATTTCGGTCCGTTATTAGTTTAAGGACATTTCGGTCCGACATGGAGAAGGCCGGCTACTGCTTATAAAGCTCGAGCTTAGGAAGATAGCGAGCGGACATAGTCGTCGTCATCTATCATTGACCTAGGCCGTGGCTCATTAAGCGTAGTATCTCTTTAGGAAGCGACCGTTTATTGGCCTGAAAGTCCTTTCACCGTGCATGTCCATGAGTAGATAGGCCCCACCCTGGTAGACCTTATCTATGATGTACGGGCCTTCATAGTTTGGCTCGAATTTTCCCCGCTTGGCTCGATTGGGGATCATAGGCCTTTTGACCACTAACACGAGTTCGCCTTGGCGGAATATCCTCGGTCGGGTCAATCTTTCATATGAGCGCGTCATCTTTGCTTTATAAGCTTCCAGATTTTGTTGCGCTATGAGCCGGGTTTCGTCGAGGGCATCGAGCTCCTCAAGCCGAAGGTGAGCATTTTCTTCGTCCATCAGCTCGTAGTGGACTGCCACTCGTAGAGAGGGTAACTCTATCTCGAGGGGGAGCACTGCTTCCGTCCCAAATACCAACGCGTACGGCGTTGTGTTCGTTGCCGTCTTGAATGTAGTTCGATAAGCCCAAAGGGCCTCTTGCAGCCTCTCGTGCCAGTCTTTCTTATTTCGGGACACCGTCTTTTTTATGATCTTCGTCAAGGTCTTATTGAAGGCCTCGGCCAGACTGTTAGCTCGTGGATTGTAAACTGAAGAATATCTCCAGTCTATATTGTGCTGCTGCGCAAAGCGGCTAATCTTATGGCTTCTGTAGGCTGGCCCATTATCGGAGATAATCCGCCGTGGGGTTCCAAACAGATAGATGACATGCGTCTTGAAGAAGTGGAGGATATTCTCCGTCTTCACTTCCCTCAGCGGTACTGCTTCTACCCATTTGGAGAAGTAATCAGTTGTCTCTAGGATGAAACGATGTCCTCGGGACGATGCTGGCTCGATGGGGCCGACTATGTCAGTCCCCCATATTTCGAATGGCCAGCTAGCCATCGTTGGGTGTAGTGGATTCGGATGTTGGTGGATAAAGTCTCCATGAATCTGGCACGAGTGGCATTGCTTCGCATACTCGAGGCAGTCTTGGACCATCGTGGGCCAATAATAACCCATCCGTTTGATCTTCAATTTCATTTTCGGGCCTGCTTGGTGAGAACCGCAGAGTCCGTCGTGAACTTCCTGAATGACTCTTTCTGCTTCGTCAGGTCCTAAGCATCTCAGCCACAGAGAATCAAACGATCTTTTGTATAGAGTGTCGTTGACAAAAGCGAAAAATAGAGCTCGTTTCATGAGCTGATGTCTTGAGGACGCTTCTTCGGGCATTCGGTGGGACTTAAAGTAGTCTATGAAGACTTCCCTCCAGTCCTCGGCGTTCTCATGGTCTTTTATTTGTAGAGTCGTCTGCTCAGTCGCCCCCTTTTCTTCGTATAATTCCAAAGATATTTCTGCTGGGGCGAGCACTCGACGGCTTTGTACCACGATTCTGACGTCATCAAGGTTCTCGTCAGCCAGTTCTTTAGCGAGCTTAGCTATCGCATCTGCTTTGCTATTTTCTGCATGTGGTATACTTTCCAAAGTGTAGGAGGGGATTTGGGTCAATAGTTGTTGCACCTTTTCGCCGTATTTCACCAACTCCGGTTTGCACGTTTGGTAGTCACCATTTACTCGACTAAAAACCAATTGAGAATCCCCGTATATAGAGAGGTCTTCAATTCCCATGTTAATGGCGATCTCGAGGCCCGCTATCAAAGTTTCATATTCGGTTTCATTGTTCGTCCTCGATTCCGTTAAGGAGAAAGCAAAGCGCATTATCCCTCCTTGTGGGGTTACGAAGATGGGGCCTACTCCCGATTTGATTATGGGGGTACATTGTTTGCGCTTCTTCATGGAAGATGCCCCGTCAAAATAGAGTTCCCATCGGGTATCACCGCCGCCGATCGCGTCGAATGCATGTTCGTCCGGCAAATCACAGTTCAGAGGAGAACCGGCAGGTACTGGATGCTCAGCGAGGAAGTCGGCATTGGCCTGGCCTTTCACTGCCTTAAGAGGTCGATACGTTATTGAGAACTCCATCAGGAGTAGAGCCTATTTAGCGATTCGACCCGTCAGTATAGCCTTCGACATCAAATATTTAAGAGGGTCCACCTTCGAGATGAGACGGACTTTGTGCGCCAACGCATAGTGCCTGGGTTTTGTTAGCGCGAAGATTAACGCCAAGCAGTGTTTTTCAATGGAAGAGTAGTTGTTTTCTGCCCCCAGCAGAACTCAACTTAAGTAGTAGAGTGCTCTCTCTTTCCCTTGATCGTTCTCTTGTGCCCATAATGCGTCTAAGGAACCTTCGAGGGTGGTTGTATAAAGAATGAGGGGTTTTCCCTTGACCGGCGCAGCCAACACCGGAGGGTTCTGCAAGTACTGCTTGATCTCGTCTAGTGCACCTTGGCATTTGTGATCCCAAACGAATGGAGTTCCCTTCTTCATCAGGTGGCTGTAAGGACGGCATTTGCCTGAAAGATTGGCGATAAATCGCCGGATGTATGCGAGCTTCTCTTGGAGAGACCGCAACTGTTTGAGGGTTCTTGGCGGAGGCATTTCCATGATCGCCTTGATCTTAGATGGATCTATTTCGATACCTCGATGTCGGATGATGAATCCCAGGAATTTACCCGAGGAGACTCCAAACGCGCATTTGAGGGGATTCATCTTCAAATTATATTGCCGAAGGCGTTGAAATACAGTCTCCAGATGCTTTAAATGCTCTTCGTATGACATGCTCCTTACTACAAGGTCATCGATATAGCACTCGACGATGTCATGTATGAGGTCGTCGAGGATTTTTGTCATGGCCCTTTGATAGGTAGCGCCGGCGTTCTTTAGACCAAAGGGCATAACCCTGTAGCAGAATATACCCAAAGGGGTCCGGAAAGCGGTATGCTTCTGGTCTTCGGGATGCATCTTTATCTGATTGTATCCTGACGAACCGTCCATAAAGGAGAAAACCTCGTGAGTGGACGTGTTATCTATTATTAGCTCGGTTACTGGTACTGGAAAATCGTCCTTTGGACAGGCTTTATTGAGATCCCTGAAATCTACGCATATGCGTACCGTCCTATTCTTCTTCATTACCGGGACAATATTGGCGATCCAGTCGGGATACTGGACTTCTTGGATAAATCCAGAATCGATCAGCTTCTTGACTTCGGCGTTGATGCTCATTTCAAGCTCGAGTCGCATCCTTCTTGGCGCCTGCTTGACTGGCTTGATATCTGGGGATATTGTTAATTTATGCACAGCAATCTCCGGATCTAATCCGGGCATCTCGGAGTAGTTCCACGTGAAGCAGTCTTTATGCCGTAGAAGCACGTTCTTTAACGCAGTCACCCTTTCTTCGGATAGCAGCTCGCTGACAAATGTCGGTCGCGGGTCATCTGCCGATCCCAACTCAATCTTCTTGAGGTTATCTGCAGTAGTATGTATGCCGTCTTCCGGTTCTTTTGGAGCTGGCGGAAATTCTGAGACCACCTCATCATCGCTGTTCTCAAAGCACCAGAGAAGGTCATCCATGTTCTCGGGCTCTTCTTTTAATATCGTAATCGTATAACAGGTGCGAATCCGCTTCCAGGACTGAGGTGGATCTGGTTCTGCTTTTGCGGCTTTGGGTTCATGCTTTTGTGGCGGCGTTACTCTCCAGCCGTCGGATAAAGCGAATCTGCCCTGTTGGTATTGGTCCTCGACCCAGTTCTTGAAGGTGAAGCAGTCTTCGGTAGGATGTCCTATGGCTTGGTGATAAGAGCAATAGCTCAGATGAGAAGCCCTGTTAGCTTGCTCAGGGTGCTTAGACTCTGGAAGCGCGATCATTTTATGTTTTATAGCGAGCTCGAGTAACTTCTCCGTCTTGTCTCAGGGGAAGGAGTACGCTCGACTCATCTTCTTCATGAGGGACAAATCCGAGCCGCGCAATACCCGATCACGTAACTCTCTAATCCTGCATCGTTGTTGTCGGCTCCTCTTTCCGCTTCTTGATTTATTTCCGTCTCTGCGTCGGGCCTTTCGTACAACGGGTTGAAAAGGATGAGCATCTTTGTCTTTTGTAGCCTGTTGAAATAGACGTTGCGTCTTGGCCTTCTCGTAGATGGCCATTTCGCGGTTGTGGTCTTCCCGAGCTTTTTGACCCACTTTCCTGATAGGCTTGTCTATTCGTTCTTCAAACGACGGACTCGGCATTTCAATTGCGGGATCTAGTTTTGATGAGGGGTTGGCATTTCCTGACGGGGCATCCTCTTCTTCATCAAAAGTATATATGGCGTAGCTACTG
This sequence comes from Agapanthus africanus, assembly GCA_030015575.1. Lineage (NCBI taxonomy): Eukaryota > Viridiplantae > Streptophyta > Magnoliopsida > Asparagales > Amaryllidaceae > Agapanthus > Agapanthus africanus. Next base: position 425,676,820 of record CM057347.1, on the reverse strand, counting down.
TAGGCCCGTTCCCGTTTTTCGGTTCTCGCGTATCCAAGTCCAAGTGTTTCCATTTTCCCGTTGGGCAATTTGCGTTGGGTCCCAGGGACATCCCAAATCCTGTTGTAGAACCGAGCTTGTCGAACAGTCTGTTTTAAGGGTACTCCTTGGTGCTTCAATAGCCTCTTTAGTCCATTTGTGTAGTATCTGGGCAAACGGATAGGTTGGAGCCTGTTGAGTGTAACATCCGTGCCATGCCAGATCTCTTTCTCTATTTTCGACTCTGAGGATCGGTAGAATAGGATTAACTTCTCACCCCTTTGCCTGGGAGGGACGTAAAATGTTTGCAGGTCCTGCACATTGTGAGCTTGAAGTGTGTCGAGATCCTTGTAGTGTTCCCGCGACACCATGGTGATTTGCAAACTCTGATCATCGCTAGGGGGTGCTTGTATTGACAGCCGATTGGAGAACACGGCATTAACCTCATCTTCCGAGTCACTTCCGAAGACCAACATGGGGGCGGACGTCCCCGGGTTGTTGCGTTGAGATGGCCCGGCATAAACTATCTCTTCTTCTTCTTCGGTATCGCTCCCGAAAACAGGGATGGTGGCGGCGGCTTTGTTCTCCGGGTTGCGACACCTTTCTGTATCCTCGAAATCTGGCAAAAAGTACTTCGCATCTTCGTATTTGCGGACTTCGTTCACGGAAAATGGGTTCAACTCACCTGTTACGGTATACTCGAAACCATCCTTAAAGTACTTCATACACTGATGTTGTGTAGAAGGGATGATGTTGTACTCGTGTAGCCAAGGACGACCGAGCAAGGCGTTGTAGCAGGTCTTGGCATCAATGACATGGAATTTGATGTCTGTGACGAGGAGTCCAAAGCGTAATGTTAGTATCACGGATCCGAGAGTCCGTGACGATTGTGAATCGAAACCGGAGATAGTAATTTTGTCACGAGCGAGGTGTTGCACACTCATGCAGATTTCCTTCAACACCCGAACATTAAGAAGATTGACGGAGGATCCATTATCCACCAGGATCTTGCCTATCTTGATATCATGGCAGTATCCAGAGACATATAGGGGACGGTTGTGGTCGCACGTCCCGAGAAGGAGGTCTTCGTCACCGAAAGTGATGTCGGCCGTATGCACTTCCCCCAATTCATCCTTCATCCTTTCAGTGTGGAGGAAGGCTTGGAATTGCTCAGGTTCTTGTAACGCCTTAATTAGTGAGTCTCGCGCTTCTTTTGATAATAGGAGGGCATCAAGAATGCTAAGCTGAGAAGGTAGCTTCCTTAGGTGCGCTAGGATGTTATAGTCCACCTTACCCTTCTTAGGAGGGTCTTTGGCAGCCAGCTCTTTCATGACTTGGTCATCTAAAGTGATATCTTCAGTGACCTTTTCCTTTCCCGTATCTTTTCTACTCGCGGGCCCGAGATTCTTTTCTGGGAGTGTGCGATTGCGCAGCTGAATGTTCTCGCAGGCCTCCGATTTCTCCTCTTTCCCTAAAACGGATTCTTTAAAGATAGGGCCCAGAGCCATTTCTTCATCGGAGTCGCTCCCAAAGGTGAGAACTTGTGACCCTCCGGCGTTAACCATGTAACAGCTGCCAATAGTTCTGTTGTGCCCGTCGGCAGTACTCCTTCGTTCCCGACGAGTCTTGCGTTTCATGCGCTTAAAATGTTGCCGATGAGCAACATATCCTTGCCACCATATCTTAAAGGTGTCGCACTCCTCCGTGGGGTGTGAAATTTTCCGATGATATGCGCAATAATCAGGGTGCCTCTCCACCCCATTGAGCGTGTTTTCTTCCGAGGGTGGTAACTTCATTCCCATTGACATGGCTTTGGCAAACCTTTTTCTCGTCTTGCATATCTTCTTGTCTGCCTCGGATGCCTTTCGATCTGGCGGGAGTACTTCAACTCTTTTATTTAGTCGCCTGTGTTCGGCTCCTTCCGATGCGGCCATCTCACGCTCCTGATCTGCTTTACTCTTTAGATGAATCTCGTCCAGAAAGGCGTCGACCATTTCATCTGTTGGCCACACAAGTCCTGGCTCAGGGTGTGCCCCCAGTTTCTCGGTGCCAGGAGTTTTCTCATCTTCCGAGTGGGAAATCATATGACAACTCGCCACATATCCCTCGGATTCATCCGATGAGCTCTCTTCCTCATCTTCCTTCTGAAAGACGTGGTTGAGGAACTCTTGCAATGTGACGGGAGTCCGTGCCTTTTGATTGTACTCCTCCAGCGCGTCAATCTGCTTCTGCAAATCCGTGCACTTGTTTCCAGGCTTCACGGGCTTTTTAGATTTCCTCTTCTTTTCCTTCGAAGATTTTGACGGTTGGGTGTGAGTACTTGGGCCATCACCACGAATCTTTGTAGTTGGGCGCGGCTTCAACATCCCTTCGATGATTTGAGGTTCAAGCGGGTTCTTCCATTCAACCGCTGGGCACGCATGAAGGTCACTCAGCATCCTTTTGGTTTTAGCTGATAGCACGATTTCCCATGGAGCTTCTTCAATAAAGGAACAAGTCGCCCCCGGTGCGTCCGTCTTCTTAGGAGTATGCGGCTGTGGCGGGTTCACCTTCCACTTTTCGTACAGCGCAAACTTTCCCTGGAGGTATTGATCTTCAATCCATCCTTTGAAGATGAAGCAATCCTCAATCGGATGGCTTACTGTTTGATGGTAAGGGCAATAGTTGGGGTTGTTCACCTCAGTGGGTTGTGGCGGTCGCCTTGGATTTGGCAGGTTTATAAGTCTGTTGCGTACTGCCAGCTCGAATAGCCGTTTCGTCTTGTCCCGTGGGAACGAGTAGGGACGCTTCATCTTCTCATTATAATACCGGCGTCTTTCTTCCAGTTGATCCGTCAGCTTTGGGGCATTGGGTTGCTGCTGGGCATTCGTGACGAAGGTGGCCTTTCCTTTACCCTTGTCATTCCGAGGTTCTGGCTTCGGGGGAGACGGTCTATGACCCATTTGGTCCATCTGAGCCAACTTGTAGATTAAAGCCTGGAATGTGGTTGGCTTAAAGAACATCATAAACTGGGAGATAGTTGCTTGAGGGTCTAGGGTTCCCACGAACATGCCCATCGCGGGTGCTTCCTCAATGCGTTGCTCGCATTTCGACCACAAATTCCATCATCGTATAGCATACTGGACCCAAGTTTCGCCTGGTTTTATCCTGACGTTAATCAGTGCCGTTACTGGAGTGCGTTTGCTGGCGCTTGCGAATCGCTGAGTGAATAGCAACTCCATTTCAGCGAACGTCTTGATAGAATCGTTCGGGAGTTCCGAATACCATTCGATCGCTGTTTCTGATAAGCTGCCCACGAACTGGCGAAGCAACAGTTTATCATCTCCGCCGGTGTTACCGCAAAGGGCCCTGAACTGGGCGACATGTTGGTGGGGATTGCCGGTCCCCTTGTAAACATGGAACTTGGGAATTGTGTAACCCGGCGGGTACTTGATTTGGTCGTACCAGCTTGGATATGGCCGCCCCATTTTTACGACTTGACCAGCTGCCTCAGTCGCATGATGAACCCGGATTTGCTGGGCTATATAGTCGACCAAGTCAGCCTTAGAGATTGTCTCCTCCTTGGCCGTTGAGAGGGCCGGTGGTGGATTTGACGTTTCTCCCCTGTCGTCTTCAAGGACGATCGGGGGATCCTCAGCGGGTGGATCCTGTTGGATCATCATTCCTATCATATCTTGGAAAAGGAGGCCCATACGCTGTATGTTGGCTGCTTGTTCAACAGCCTCTTTGTCCTTCTTCTCCAATATTCGGCGAAGGAATTCGGCGAAGGTTTCTTCCTCCTGGCGTTCGTCCGAAAACGTTTCTGGGTTTTCTTTTGGCCCAGTAAGTGCGGCCATAGCATTCATCATTTCCTGGAGCTTTTGCTGTTGCTCCTGAGCTTTGGTCACCGACCGTGTGAGCGGTCTATGAACTGTAGATGCACGGCTGTCTTCTTTTCCTGACGCCATGTATACGGTGTGGACCATCATGCCCCCAGACTTAGGGCGTCTGGGCTCAGTGCTTTTAGCTGTCGTTGCAGGCTGGGGGATCTTCTCTGGCTTCCTCTTTTTATGAGCAGTGGAGGTTGAGGGGGCCGTTGAGGTGGGAGTCCCGACAGCCTTTCGTGGTTTAGCATGGTGACCGGCTTCCGATTGGATTTTCAGCTTCTTGTCTTGGCGGGAGAAGTTTGGATCGATCATCGAATCTCGGGCCTGCCGCCAAACCTTATAGATTTTGGAAGACAGCCGTTGAGGGGATCGGGGATGTTCTGACTTTATTTCCATAACCTTTTTTAGTGGGGGAGGAGACCTCTTTAGCACCGCAGTAGGAAAATTCCTTCGCATGTTATTTAGCATCTCGAAGCTGTTCCCCATTGGAACAGTAGCATAAACTTCTGCCATCGGGGCTGATGGAGTTAGCCCAGAGGGGGAGTTGCCCCCAGCCTTCCTTACTCGGTGCCAATGGCGACGTCGAGCGTGTCGAGCGGACGGCGTTGGTTCAGCGGTGAGAATGGCTTCGTCTTGCCCCCTGTGTAGGTGGGGGGTCGCTGCTGGTGTTAGCCTGTCAAAGACCGATGTCCTTTGGGTAGCAGGAGCGGGAGCTGGGGCCGTCAATCTTGTAAGGACCGACTTTTTGGCCGGGGAAGCCGCCCTGGCGATTTCGGGAGCAGGACCGGTCACTTTCCTAGAAGCAGCCTTCTCTGGGATTGTAAGCCCCATGATGGGTCCACAGGATTTCTGGCCCAATCTAGAGAAGACCGAGGCGCTGATTTGGGCGACCCGTTGAGAGGAGCCGCAGCAGGGGTAAGACGATCAAAGACCTACTTCTTGGGAGCTTCCTTTGTCAGCACCGGCGCCGTGAAGCTTGTTGGTGGGAGCATAGTCCCAAAGAACAATCCGGTAGTGGCCTGAGTCACCTGGTCCACCGGTATTGTGAATAACGAAGCAGCTTGGGGTCCATAGGCTATACCTCCTGGCGAGGCAGAGCGTTGGTCGCAATTGCAGTCCGAGCAGTTGGAGCATTTCGCAGAAGTAGAAGCCATCGATCCTTTGCTTTCTGCAATGAGCAAGACGCCAAGTCTTAGTATCTCGAAACCCAAGGGCAACCATTAGCGAACCGCGATTGGTTCGCGAATCACGACACACGAAGAGTGGAGTGGAAAGGGGAAAAGGTCCCACCGGGCGTGCCAGAATCTGTTCCCCTCCGAACGGCGGCCGAGACGTGGGACGTCTCACCTGAGATTCGAGGCAGATGCTAATTGGTTTTATCCGTCCACCTCTCCGAAGATGCCAAGTTGATTTATGGCACCGTGTATCGGAGGTTTAGACGGATGCGGCCGATGTAGCAGACTTCGTCAGATTCCCCCTCGCTTGAGGGGTTTTTGATTGTGGGGACGCTCTTCCCTGCAGGCGCAAGCCCCTGCAGTTAATTACACTACCGCATCGCGGTAACAACTTTCTCCTTCTCCAGAATTTCAATTCGTGTCGTGTGTGTTTGTTTTGTTTGTGGTTGCCCGTGGATTGTATACGGCGACTGAATAATGCCGTCACCCGTAGGACGTGGATTAGTCCAAATCCGTATTTACTTAGATTTGGGTTTGGGGGTTTGGTTTGAGGATACGTTAGCCATATTTGAGGCCAAGATCAACTCAAACGTTTGTTAAGGATACGTTAGTCTAACATTAGACTAAGATCAACTTAACGGGATCGTTTAGATCCGACAAAAGAGCATTTGGGCTCTATCATTCGAGTTTAGGGACATAGTGGTCCATTTAATGTATGGCCGTCGGGACCCGTCACCTCTCTAACGACGTTGAAGGATTACAACGACAGATGTCAGAGGAGTTCAGAGATGTACCCTTGAACCAGAGTTAATTGGGGGGATCTATAGTCCCGTTTGGGACTAAAGTCTGTTTGAAAGGTTTAAGGATACGTTAGCCATATTTAAGGCTAAGATCAACTTAAACGGGATCGTTTAGATCCAACAAAAGAGCGTTTGGGCTCTATCGTTCCAGTTTAGGGACATAGTGGTCCATCGCTAATTTAAGGACATTGCGGTCCATGGGTAGTTTAAGGACATTGCGGTCTATTGTTAGTTTTAAGACATCTCGGTCAAGGTTAAGGACGTCGTAGTCTATGGGTTTAAGGACCCCACAGTCCATTGTTAGTTTTAAGACATCTCGGTCAAGGTTAAGGACGTCGTAGTCCATGGGTTTAAGGACCCCACGGTCCATTGTTAGTTTTAAGACATCTCGGTCAAGGTTAAGGATGTCGTAGTCCATGGGTTTAAGGACCCCACAGTCCATATCAATGTGTGGTCATCGGGACCCGTCACCTCTTTGAAGACGTTGAGGGATTACAACGCCAAGTATCAAAGGAATGAAGAGATGTACCCTGGAACCGGAGTGGATTAAATAGTCTTTGGCCCAATTTGGGATCAAGACCAATTAATTATGTTATGAGCCCATTAGCCCAGTTAATTACGAATTGAGGACTTATGGCCAGCTTGGGCTAAGTCCAATCATGTCTGGGAAATCGGCCCCCCTGTTGGTACCTTGAAGGAGAAGCTTTGCCTCTGGCCATTTAGCCAATTGGGCCAATGCCTAGTGTTAAACACTAAAGACCAATCAGTGTTGAACACTGAGAATGAGATTGATAAGTCAGTGTTTAACACTAGGAGATAGTTGGTGTCAAACACCAGCAACAAGGCCTTCAAATTAGTGTTAAACACTAAAACAGACCAGTGTTAAACACTGGCAACAGAAATCCCAAATTAGTGTTGAACACTAAGGTAATCAGTGTTGAACACTGCAAATAAAGTACTTTGCTTAGTGTTGAACACTAAGGCCAAACAATGTTTTAACACTGAATTCAGGGGTTCCAATTTAGCGTTAGACGCTGAGGCAAGAGGGGTCACGTGGTAGCACGTGAGGGCGCCCTCCCTTCGTTTGTTCTGCTGAGAAGATCGCATATTTTGGAGCGTCACGTGTCATCACGTGACGGGTGTTTGAATGGAGTATGTTAAAGCCTCTGCCAAGGGTCACGTGGGTCACGTGAGGCACTGCCTCAAAGGGCTTTCTGTAGATCTTTTGGGGGGGTCACGTGGTGACACGTGACCCTGCTTTTCTGTAGTTGTTTAGAAGGTCTGTTAATCCCTTTCAGGAATTAAATCCCTCGTAGGGTTGAACCCTGACAATAATTTCAGAGGAATTAAATTCCTAGTTCCTTTTGAAGAGTTGAACTCTGAATTTTCTGTAGGAATTAAATTCCTCATATATGTAAAGAACTGAATAGGATTAAACCCTAATAAAGGCTTTAAGGAATTAAATCCCCACTCTCTGTTAGAGAATTATTCTGGGGAATAAGATTAAGGGAATTAAATTCTTGTTGTTTTAACAGAAATAAGTTCTTAACTAGGGTTAAACCCTGATTCTTTTCATTCTGAAGGAATTAAATTCCCATAACACAGGGTCAAACCCTAATTTTATTTTGAAGGAATTAAATTCCTATAGTTCTGTGAGAATTAAATTCTCGTGCTTCCATTCCCTCTCTATGCTTTGGATCTGCATGGCAGGATCTCAACCCATTGAGAATTAAATTCTTAACTTAAGGGGAGATGTGCACTTTACAGATCCTCCATCAAAGAGAGAAGAAATATGTCCTTCTGTTTTATATCAGAGTTAAACTCTATTGAGAATTAAATTCTCTTTTCTTTCCATGAAACCTTCCCTTTCTTACCTAGGGTTTTCTTTTGCAGAAGATCCAAATTCCTCTAAAGTATCAAGGCCCTCTCTCTTTTCTTCCCTCTGCATATATCTTCTTTTTGTGTGTCTCTTGGCTCCTATTTATAGGAGAACCAGCCGAGTCAATTAGTTTTTGATGAATTTTTCATTGAGAGATTTGATTTGTATCCATCATTCGTTTTGGACCTTTGGATTATTAGGTGAATTTTATTCACCATTGGATTTTAAATCCAGAGATTCTCCTTTGTTATTTCGGTTAGATTTTACGGGGAAATCTTCCCAAATTCGAGATTTTCCCATAGATAGATGATATTTAATCACCTTTAAATCTTTAATTCAATCGGTTGCTTTTGGAAAGATTTGAGAGGTCTTTTCTTAGAATTTAATTGTGTTAACAAATGGGCTTTGAAGTCGGTCACGTGTGGCCACGTGACCCTTGGTCACTTGTGGGCACGTGACCCCCTTTTTAACGAGCCCTCTTCTTTCTTTTTGCGCTCTGCTTTCTGGTCGCTGCTTAACCGTCATGTGCCACCACGTGACCCCTGGTCACGTGTGAGCACGTGACCCTTGTCTGGAGCCTTTTTCTTGGTTTAACCGGAGAACAAATCTGCTGCTTTTGATTATTACGTGCCAACACGTGACCCTAGTCACGTAGGAGCACGTGACCTCTTCTGAAGCCTTTTCCTTGATTTGATCAGGGAACCGGTTTGCCTTTGAAGCCGTTTTTAATTGTCACGTGCCAACACGTGACCGAGGTCACGTGGGAGCGCGTGACCCTTTCTGAAGCCCTTTTCTTTGATGTAGTCGGGAAGCTGAATTTGCCTTGCCGATGCTTTTAGATGTCACGTGCCAATACGTGGTTGCTGGTCACGTGTAAGCACGTGACCCTTTTCTGAAGCCTTTTCCATAAGCTTTTCTGATTCGAAATCAGGAAACAAACATCATATCATTCTCTTTATTAGTAAAGAAAGGATATAATTTTGTATTGTTGGATAATGTTTTGAACATTTCCTATATCAAGAGTTGATCGGTTCAGGCACGTTATCTAAAAGAATTGACGTTCTAAATCAAACTACAGTTCTTAGTATACAAAACCCACACAAGAGGAATAGTTCAGAAATGAATGAATCCTTCTTGAGGTATTGTAGACTAGGTCATATCAATGCGACCAGACTAGCTGAAGTTACATTTAGATGTATATTTAAATTAGTTTGAATTTACATCTTATGAAACTTGCATGTCATGTCACAAAGATAAGATGACCATAGCTCTGTTTATTGGAAACAGAGAAAGAGTTAGTGAACTCTTGGGATTGATACATGTTGATGTATGAAAGTCCCCTGTCTACACATGCCAAGACCGGTTCTTTGTACTTCATTATATTCTCTGATGATCTCTCAAGATTCAGACATATGTTCCTGTTGAAACACAAGTCCAAAACTTTTGAGATATTCACGGAATATAAGTTAGGAGTGGAGAACCAAAATACAGGTAAAAGTATTATGTCCTTTGATGAGATCAAGGAGGAGAATACTTGAGCACGGAATTCCTGGATTATTCTAAAGGAGAATGAGATTCTCTCTCAGCATTACTCCTCCGTATACACCACAGCACGTCGGTGTATCGGGGCGGAGCAATAGCACCCTATGTGATATGGTGTGCTCTATGATGAGTACTACTGAGTTTCCTATTTCCTTTTGGGAGTTATGCACTTGAGAAGTTGCATACCTATTGAATAGGGTTCAAATCAAATCAATTACCTACCACTTCATATGTGATATGGAATGGGAAGAGCCCATATCTTAAGTTTGTTAAGATTTGGGGTTGTCCGGCCTATGTCTGAAAAGCAAAATCCGGACAAGCTCGAGGTAAAGTCAGATCTGTGGAAGTTTATTGGATATCCCAAGCATTCGCAAGAGAATATCTTCTACCAAACCGAGAAAAAAAAGTGTTTTATTTTCAACATGCCACTTTTGTGAAAGGGAATTTCTTGTGAAGAAATTACTGGGCATGAGGTAGAACTGGAAAGAGTTCCAGCTATACAATCTACAGCAGATGATTTGGTAGAACCAAAGGATTCAATAGTTTCCAACGAACCTCAGCCTCTCCGCCGATCTAGTAGGGTTCCTCACCCACCTGAGAGATACTTCGGTTTCTCTATGACAGTGGGAGCGAGGATTACATCATGAGATGATGACCCAACTAGTTTCGAGCTGGCCATCAGGAGTGTGACTCTGTAAGAATGGCTGGATGCTTATCGATCTGAGATGGAATCCTTATACACCAACAAAGTATGGACTTTGGTTGCTTTATCTGAAGGGTTAAATCCCTATCAGGAGCAAGTATATCTTGAGAAGATTTCTTGGTGTACATGGAAAAGTTGAGACTTTCAAAGCTATGCTTAAGTCCATCCAGATCCTACTTGCCACGGCTACATACCATGACTACGATATCTGGTGGTTGGGTGTCATGACTGCTTTTTCTAAATGATGTTTTAGAAAAGAGCGTCTATAAGTACACAGCCAGAGGGCTTCGTAAACAGTGGGAGCAGCGGAAACGTGTGCAAGATGTTTTATGTTGATAAAGCAAACATCGCGGGGTTAGAACATCTGTTTTGATGTGGTAGTCAAAGAGTTTGACTTCATCAAAATGGTAGATGAACCTTGTATATACAAAAAGGTAGTAGGGAGTATGGTGGTGATCCTCGTAGAGTACGTGGATGACATACTCTTGATAGGGAAGGAGTTTCCTATGCTACGCTCGGTCAATCTCCGCTTATCACAAGGATTCTCCGTATAGGATCAAAGTGATACCTCCTGAATCCTGGATTTTTGATCTATGAGATAGATCTAATTGGATGTTAGGATTCTCATTAGTTATAGTGAGATAGTATCAATCGATCCTAGGAAGAATCACTGGAAAGGTTCCAGGGTGATAAGGACGACTGAATATCAGTCGCAGGCATTGTCTATACCCTCAGTGGAGGGACGGTATGTTGGAAGAGTTCCAAGCTAGATACCGTGACATACTAGACGATTAAAGGCAAGATACATCGTTACCAAGGATACTACCAAAGAGGCAGTCTGGATATATAAGTTCATAAGATGAACTTCGTTCCTACCATTGTGTGACAATGGAGTTGTGGCTTTTGCCAAGGAACTATCGTCCCATCAGAAATCCAGATATAATTCTTAGGCAGTATCACCTGATCATGGAGATGGTTGATCTCCAGGGAGTTCGAGGTTAGGAGAGTAGACACAGAGGACAACAGCGCGGATCCACTCACAAAGGCCTTTTTCCCTGTAGAGACTCTTAAGGGATGATTGAGTATGAGATACTTCAACCGCAGCTAATTGTTGGGTATGCGATACCACAACAGATGGCCCTAGTGCAAGTGGGAGATTATTAGTTATATGTATGCCCTAGAGGCCATTACTGTACATACGATGTATATTGTAGTGGATGCTAGGACATATATATAGGGAGGACTTTCCTGCTCGACATGATAGTATGCTATCTGGTTGTACTTTATCTTAACATGTACTCTGAATGTCTCTTACATGTTGATAAAGCCCTTAGGATATGTACTCGACTACTGGGACTATGATGAGATCATACTAGTGGGGCCACGGTAGTCGACGAGTACATCCTATAATTGTTCCTAGTCGAGGGTGTATCGAGACAGGGCATCGATGCACCAGAGTAGACTAGCGTATACGCATCTTGACCTATATGATGGGCGATGGATGATCCCATATCCATCGGTGTTTGACATCAAGGATGGTGTACGGGTGCTCAGTAGAGACTGGGTACACTGGACGGACTCGCCGAGAACTCCCAGATGGTATTATACCTCATGTCAGATGGCAGTTCTCCGGTGACACTAGTACAGAGTAGTCTGTTGACCCAAGATCGTCATAGAGTCTTGTGTGATTCCCACTGTGCTTTGATTTCCATCATACCACGTCCAAGAGGGCGTGCAAAAAGGTGGCTTTTGGGTACAGTCCCGAATCACATGGAGGCAATGAGCGATAGGAGGGGATTCGTCTCTCCCGGTATAGGGAGTTGATGTTGTGCTGTGTTCGATTGGCTATAACCGGAAATCCCTGGCCAGGGTCGCTGAGATTTACTGGTAAGTGTTATCAATAGTTTCTCGAACTGTTATAGACCTCATATCGACACGACTTATCGAGCTACTGGGGTCTGACGTTTACCACCGCTAGGCGAGATATGCGACATATCAGACGACGAGACCGGATTGTACGGGAGTGTTACTGTTTGGATTCATAGGAGAATGTACAGGCTTGCTTGTTGATCTTCTGAGCGCTCAATACCTGGGTGGCTGTTACGTTTAGTAGACCGCTTGCAGCTTGTGGGTGTTTGATATGATCATCACCTACTGCCGGCGTATTGACGATTCTTTAGAGTCCTACACAGAGGTTTCTTGGCTCAGGCAAAACGGAGTAGGGGCACGTATGTGATATGTGCGGGACCGAGGATAATGCGATATGAGATACCGTATTCTATTCTCGCGATATTTGATATCAGCCGGGTCATCGGATCAAGTGTTGATTCGATGAATCGGTACGGATAAATATTAGTCGGTTATATGCGATATAGCCGGATTGTCGGATCAAGTGTTGATTCGATAATTTAATGTATAATAATATATATGATATATTTAATTACATTATCTAATATTAGCTCACTAAAAGATTCTTTTTCTCACTCGGGTAATACATTGATATATATGCGATATATGTTAATTGTATTATTTTATTTTGTTACGATAAATATTATATATGTGATATATAATATTGTAACATGATATGATAACTAATGCAACATGTTTTGTGGAGTTTAAACATGATTAGGATTTGGATTAGGGTTAAGTTTTCTAGTAGATTCTAGAAGGTTTTCTTTTTTGTTTTGGAAAAGATATTTTCAAGTGACTCATTCTTAACCTAACCCAAACCCTAGCCCTTGGTTAATTCTCTACAATGGTTAAGTCAACCATGGTTGCATTATTCATCATATTAATCCTTTCATTATTCATCACAAAAGGAATTCTATTATCATTCTTCATCTTCTTCCTTCTTTCTTTTCATGAAAAAGCTTTCTAGCTTTTTCTAAGTGATGAAAAATGAGTGAGAATTAGAAAACAAATGAGAGCAAAAATCCTACTTCATCATCCTCATCTACCCTAGCCCTTTAGATGAGAGTGTTCACTTCATTTAGTGAGTGTTAGCTTGTGTTAACGAAACTTCAAGGTAAATCATCTTTGTATCGAAGATCGGAAGCAAGACTGCATCTTTCTCTTCGTGGAACCTTTCGAGAGTCCGGAGCACGATGATCGCAGCGAAGGGACCTCAACACGGAGAATATGAAGTGAAGGACCGGATCTACAAAGGTTGTAACCCCTCTCACTTAGTGTTAAAGAGTTTAACATGTTAGTTTTCGCCTAATCTCTAGTTTAATGATCCGGCTTCGGGTTGTTCGGCACGGCTAAAATTTTAATCGGGCATGGTTGATGCCTCGTAGACCCTTATGCACGTGCCTAGCAGCCCTACAGAAAGACAGGTAGGTAAAGAGGTGCGGACAGGGTAGAAGAGATCCTGGAGCGCGACTCATGTGGGCGCTTGAACAGGCGGGAGATTCGGGTTAATCGCACCTAACGGAGGTGGAATCATTACCGTCGGTAAGGTGTTGTTAGGATTGTATCCCGACATACCTTCGGAAGAAGAATTTGAAGGTGGAGGTAAGGAAGTGGACGGAATTTCGACTTCGGTGTCGAAAGGTTCGTCGGTCAGTACTAACGAAACACGGACTAATCGGGCGTTAGTGTCCCTAGTCCAAAGTGACATACACTAAAGGGGTAGTGTAGTCAGAAAAATGAAAGACAGAATGTGGAGGTAAGAAAACGTCAATGAGAAAAAGTGGTGTAAGTGGAGTGCAAGGATTCCTTTAGCGACAAGTTGCAAGTTTTTTTGAAAAGATTTTTCCTTTTTTATGTGAAATTTTTGCAAAAAGATTTTTGAAAAGAGACTTATGACACAAATGCGATCACCTACAAATGCACAATCAGGCCTAGATCTAGGGTCACCTGGGTCAGCTAAACAGCTCTTAACTGTTCCAAAGGGTTAGAAATAGGACCTCAAACCGCCTCTTCACCGCCAATTGCGGCCAGGTAAGTGCCAGGTAAGTGGGAGGCTCCCCGCTACAAGTAGCGGTCCTAATTAAATAACCACTTGCCTTAGACACACTTACCTAGACACCGCAAAGTCAGGTTAGGATAAACGGTGGATGCCTATAACTAGTCCTCTGTCCTATTGAGCTCGAAGTCCTTAGGGCCGAGTCTAGTATTTTTTAATTAAGAGTGGTCAATGCAAATGCTTTAAGTGATTTCTGGGGTCCTGAGAAGGGTGATGAAATCCCCACCCAATCTGAATTGGTCAATAGCCCCTTAAAGTCCGATTAAAATATGCAAAACAGTAAATCACTTGCAACTAATTATTTTTTAGCGCGGCGCAAAGAATCCTGCAGAAAATCTGTTATTGAGAAGGGGAAAGAAGATTTTTAGCGCAAAGAATCCTGCAGAAAATTTCACAAAAAGATATATGTAGGTTGGCAGAGGAGGAGAAAAGAAAACAAACAGAGCAAAATTCAAGAGCTGACGTGGCAAAAAGACCGCGGTTCCGCGGTTTGGGGCGCAGTCAGGCCGCGGTTTAGCGGCGGAATGGTAGGATCAGGGCTCTGGAAAAATTGTACTGTTCTGTTGTGGAATTTCCCCTCTGTTCTGATGTAACTTTTTCTGTTTCACACTCTGGAATTTTCCAGATCCGAGATTCTTCGCTGTTCCTGCAAAATTCAAACGATAAACCCTTCAAACAATAAAAAAATGATTAAAAAAATTTTATTTTTTATATTTTCAAATTTTTATGAAATTTGTTTTTTAGATTAACCCGAAATTGCAAAAAGGAAATTTTTACGCCTTCCCCGGCAACGGCGCCATTTGCTTATTGTAGGATTTTAACGATCAAAAATATTTTACCGCAATCAAGAACGGCGTTGTTTTGCAGCTAGCCGGTGAGTACGGGTCGATCCACAGGGATGGTGTTAATTTCCTAAATGTTCTTACGAGCTAATTCCAATGGGTGTTGGATCTTCTAATTAAATCTAAAAACTAAGTTGTACGAGAATTAAGAAACTTGCTAGGATTAGGTCTAGGTGAAGTTTGGTAAGATTAAATTTCACACCTCTTTCAATGCCCTAAATTAAATCTTTTTAGGAGTTATAGCAATTATTAGTAAAGGGGATTAGGATGATTGGGAAGAAACAATGTTTCTTCCTCTAGATCCTTGTCCGTCCTTTCCTAATATTGCTCTAACCTTCATGGAAGACATGCATGTCCGGTCCTTTATACTACGGTTTCACCTTTACCTCGTGGGTAGGGTGCCGTAGGGAGCGGATCATGCATGCATGCATGAAGTTCTAATTATTACAAATGATTGGGCACGAAAGAGATGAGAGATCTTCATCTCTCAAACTCTTCCTTATTCCTAACCCTAACAAGCGAGGAAATTACTCGCTCATTAAGGGATCTATTAAAAACATCATTTTTATTATATGTATTTTTAGATCTAATAGATTAATTACCTACTGCAGTTTAAGAAATTCTACACTAGATCAAACTAAGGCAAAAGAATAATTTATCTAGGGCAAGAATTTAATTATAGAACTACGGCAAAAATAAAAATGAACTTACAGAATGATGCTCTTCCAACTTCAAATGAATCTGAATTTTATTTATGAAAAAGAGGCATACTTAATACAATATTTAGAATTCCTATTTATAAAGGACAGGAAAATTAGGGTTACAATGACTCGCGCATGTGCTATTACAAAATTGCCCCTAGGACGACTAGTCAACGCACCGCCAGAGCTCCCGTGAAATTTTCCACCGACGTGTGCTATACACGGCCGTGGAACCGCAGCCTGAGGCCGGGTTCGGCCGTGGTTCCGCGGCCAAAAGAAGGATTGGGCTTTGAGTCTTCTGGGCCTGGCATCTATTGACTTGTGGTTCCTGTTTATATATGTCCTTTTTCAATTGGGCTTCTAGTTCTTCTCCAGATCTCTAGTGAACATTGTAGCGAACTTTTACCGTTGCTTCGTGACGAAGTCCTGAACCTTACACTGTTTTGTACTGATCTCTGTATAGGCTTGATCAAGATTCTCTGTTTGTTGGTCAAAGTCTCACTTTTGCATTATCTTTTATCTTTTTCACTGTTTTAGATCCAGAAACCTGTAACCTGTAATATGTAGCAGACATGCGTCAAAAGCACCTGTTTATTTATAAAATGAATAAGAATGGAAAATATAATAATGCAATATTATGGTATGAACATGCCCCTACCACCGGATAATGATCCACCCAATCGAAGATTGCTTCGTCTTCAAAAACTGGATTGAAGACCGGTACCAACAAGGCAAATTTGCGCTGTCTGAAAACTGGAAGGTGAACCCTCCACAACCACACGCTCCTAAAAAAATGGACACGCCGGTGGCATCATGCTTATTTATAGAGAAAGCTCCATGGGAAGTTGTTCTGTCGGCTAAAACCAAAAAAATGCTGAAGGATCTTCAAACATGTCCGGCGATCAGGTGGAAAAGCCCACTAGAGCCAGAGATTATTGAAGAGATACTGAAACCGTGCCCAACATTGATGAGCAAAATACCAGTCCCAGCCATCGAAATCTTCGAAGAAAAAGAAGAAGACCAAAAAGCCCGCACCGTCTAACGACAAACGCACGGATCTGCAAAGGCATATTGATGCACTAGAGGAATATAATCAGAAGGCGCGAACCTCGATCACACTCCAAGTGTTTCTCAACCATATCCTTGAGAGCGGAAATAATGACAATGATGAGGGAGAAGACTCGTCAGAAAAACCCGAGGATTATGTGGCAAGTTGTCACATGATCTCTCATTCACCCATAAATGACAAAGAAGCTCACTCGGCATCAGAAGATAATATAGAAGAGCTGGGGGCAGGATCGATGCCAAAATCCTTGGAACCGTCATACGAGTTGATTGATATGCTGCTGAACGAAGCCCATCAGAAGAGCAAAGCTGATCAAGAGTGTGAAATGGCCATATTCGAAAGGGCCAGGCATCGGCATCAAGTTGAAGAAGACATGGTAGGGATGAGTCGCAAAGCACTCCAATCAGATCGAAGCACGCCCACGGCAGACAAAAGCAGGCTTAAGACAAGGAAACGGTTCGCTAAAGCCCAGTCGATGGGAATGAAGCTGCCACCTTTCACAGAAAATATTCCCGAGGATACGTACCTTGACGAAGCGGATGTACATTCTAACTACTACTTATACCATCAAAGAATTGCACACCCTACCGAAGAATGCATGGCCTTTAAAAAGTGGTTGCAGGGATACGTTTCTCACTGACAACATTTCAAGCGGATGAAGCGCAAGACTCGTCGGGAGCAGAGAAGCACGACAGATGAGCACAAAAGAACTGCCGGCAACTGTCACATGGTTGATACTAGGGGATCGCAAGTTCTCACCCTCGGAAGCGATTCCGACGAAGAAATAGCCATCGGCCCTCTCTTCAAAGAATCCATCTCAGGATAAGAGGAAGAGATGAAGAACTGTGAGAGTATTCAGCTGCGCAATCGTACGTTACCCGAAAAGAATCTCGGACCTACAAACAAGGGATCGAACAAAAAAGATAAGGGGAAAGAAAAAGTCCTTGAGGAAATCGCCCTCGATGACCGAGTCGTCGAAGAGCTGGCAGCTAAGGACCCGCCCAAGAAAAACAAAGTGGATTACAATGTCCTAGCACACCTGAGGAAAATACCCTCACAGCTAAGCATTTTGGATGCCCTTTTGTTGTCTAAAAAGGCACGAGATTCTCTGATCAGGGCATTACAAGAGCCCGAGCAGTTTCAAGCTTTCCTTGCCGAAGAAAAGATGAAGGACGAGCTGGAAGAAGTGCACACAGCTGACATCATTTTCGGCGATGAAGATCTCATCCTCGGAACGTGCGAGTACAACCGTCCCCTGTATGTCACCAGGTACTGCCATGAAATCAAGATAGGGAAAATCTTAGTTGACAAAGGGTCCTCTGTCAACCTCCTAAATGTGAGGGTGTTAAAAGAAATCTGCATGAGCGTTCAGCACCTTGCTCGGGATAAAATCACTATCTTCGGGTTCGACTCCTAGTCATCACGGACACTTGGGTCTGTAATACTGACGTTACACTTTGGGCTGCTCATCATTAACATCAAATTTCATGTCATTGACGCCAAGACCTGCTACAATGCTTTGCTCAGAAGGCTTTGGTTACACGAGTACAACATCATCCCTTCTACACAATATCAGTGTATAAAGTATTTCAAAGATGGTCTCGAGTATACCGTGACGGGGGAACTAAACCCATTTTCCGTAAATGAAGTACGAAAGTACGAAGATGCAAAGTATTTCCTACCAGACTTTAAAGACACAGAAAGATGCTATAAACAGGAAAATAAGCAAAAAGCTATCACCACTATTACGGTCTTCAGGGGCGATACCGAGGAGGAAGAAGAGATAGTCTATTTGGGGCCGCCCTAATGCAACAGGCCGGATCCATCTACCCCTATTCTGGTCATTGG
This sequence comes from Agapanthus africanus, assembly GCA_030015575.1. Taxonomy (NCBI): domain Eukaryota; kingdom Viridiplantae; phylum Streptophyta; class Magnoliopsida; order Asparagales; family Amaryllidaceae; genus Agapanthus; species Agapanthus africanus. The sequence continues at coordinate 425,658,413 of CM057347.1, read as the reverse complement.
CAGTGACTCTGAAGATGAAGTCAACGTAGTATTTTCGGTCCGCCCATCAATGCAGGCCCTCACTGGAGGTGAGCAGAGTTTGCAGATCGCCATGGTTCCGCGGCAGCACTACAGAGAGTTTGATGCGCTTGAGACATATAGTGTGCAAGAGCTCCAGACATTCTATGTCCCTCTCAAGCGAAGAGGTGAAAAGGAGATCCTATTCTATCGATCCACGGAGACTAAAGTCGAAAGATAAGTCTAGCATGGTGCCGACTCTGCGCTTGACAGGCTCCAACCCATCCGTCTGCCTAGATACTACACGGAGGGACTGAGAAGGTTATTAAGATGCCAAGGCGTACCGTTCAAACAGACTACCTGACAAGCTCAGTTCTACAACAGGATTTGGAACCTTCCCGGAACTCAGCGAAAATTGCCCGACGGGAAAATGGAAACGAGAAGGCTTGGATATGTCCAGTCTAAGAGACGAGAGCAATTCTATGATTGCCATATTATAAATGACCTCGATGAAGAAGGGGATGCTCTTTTAAAAGACGCTGACGTTGAATCAGATTGAGGTCCTTCCATAAAAATGCTGAGTCCGTCGTTTGAAGAACAGATGGACAAGCTAGTAAGGGAAGCGAGTCAAAAGGTTCGGAACGACCACAGCCGCGAAATGGCTATTTACGAGAAAGCCAAGACGCAGTGCCTCCTTCAGCAGGCCACGGAGTATGACAATGCCCCTCACCATCAGCCCGCCATGCATTCCCAAAGCAAGAAAAAGGCCCGATGCGGAGGAAAAAACAAGTTAAAGAATAGAAAAAACTTTCGACAGCGGCAAAATAGATCCAAAAGGCCACGCGATCGAGAAAAGTTCAGCCGAAATCCGTCTCTCATGAAAAAGATGGATCGAGCATATTCTTTCCTTCGAGACAAGAAAGGAGAATCTTTGATCTTGTCATGAAATATCAAATGATGACACTCCTAGAGTCTCGGTACCCCAATCAAGCAAACGAGGTTCATCACCCAGATTATTGCTCCTATCACCAAGCGATAGGACATCCTCTTGAAGACTACTTCACCTTTAAAAACTGGGTCGAAGACCAATATCAACTCGGCAGGTTCGCTCTATCGAACATTTGGAGGGTAGCCCCACCACAAAAGCATGTACAAAAAGCAGCGTATATAGCAAAGGCAGAACCAGATCAACATCGGTCTTGAAAACAATTTTGTACCTGTCACGTGATAACGCTGTCGGATGAAGGAGTGTACGAGAATATGGATGACCTCTCATGGTGCTTCAAAAATGAGGATGGAGATAAGTTGATCTCAGAATTTCCACCGGCACCAAAAGAGTTGGAAGATGGAATACACACTACTGCGAATAACCTAAGGAAAATCGACCTGGGGATGGCAAACGACCAGTGAGCTGCTGTCTAAAGAGCAGGTAGCTACGCTAAAAGATGTGCTCATGCAATATAAAGAATGCTTCTCATGGAACTACTCCGAGTTGCCGGGACTAGATCCAGAAATAGCTGTGCATAAATTGGCAATATCTCCGTACGTCAAACCAGTCAAACAAGCACCAAGAAGGATGCGGCTCGAACTTGAGATGAGTATCAATGCCGCAGTCAAGAAGCTAATCGACTCTGCTTTCATCCAAGAAGTTCAATACCCTGACTGGATCGCTAACATTGTCCCAGTGATGAAGAAAAATAGGACGGTGCGCATCTGCATGGACTTTCGGGACCTCAACAAAGCTTGTCCGACGGACGACTTTCTGTACCGGTTACCTAGCTGATGATAAATAACACGTCCACTCATGAAGTCTTCTCCTTCATGGACGGATCATCGGGGTACAATCAAATAAAGATGCATCCCGAAGACCAGAAGCATACCGCTTTCCGGACTCCTCTGGGCATATTCTGCTACAAAGTAATGCCTTTCGGCCTGAAGAACGTCGGTGCTACCTACCAGAGGGCCATGACGAAGATCTTTGATGACCTCATACACGAGATTGTCGAATGCTATATTGATGACCTCGTGGTGAAAAGCAAATCGCACGAGGAGCATTGGGAGCATATGAAGATAGTGTTTCAACGTCTTCGTAAGTATAATCTAAAGATGAACCCTCTGAAATGCGCGTTCGGAGTCTCCTCAGGAAAATTCCTAGGATTCATCGTACGACATCGGAGCATCGAAATAGACCCGTCAAAGATCAAGGCGATTATGGAAATGCCTCCGTCAAGAACTCTCAAGCAACTGCGGTCTCTCCAAGGAAAGCTCACGTATATCCGGCGGTTCATAGCTAACCTCTCCGGTAAATGCCACCCCTACAGTCATCTAATGAAGAAGGGGACCCCATTCGTTTGGGATCGCAAATGCCAAAGCGCACTGGACAAAATCAAGCAATACCTGCAGAATCCGCCGGTACTGACCGCTCCGGTCAAGGGAAAGCCTCTCATTCTATACACAATAGCCCTCAAAGGTTCGTTAGACGCTCTATGGGCGCAGGAGAACGACCAAGGGAAAGAGAGAGCTCTCTACTATTTGAGTCGAGTTCTCCTGGCGCAGAAAACAACCACTCCCCTATCGAAAAACACTGCATGGTGTTAATCTTCACAATAACGAAGCATCGGCATCCATCTTATATCAAAAGTAGATCCTCTCAAATATTTGATGTCAAGAGCCATACTAAAGGGACGGCTCACTAAATGGGCCCTACTCTTAATGGAATTCTCGATAACATACCGACCTCTCAAGGCAGTGAAAGGCCAGGCCATCGCCGACTTCCTCGCTGAGCATCCGATACCTGCCGACTCACCCCTAAATTGAGAATTGCCAGACGAGCACATGTTTGACACGATTGACGGGGAAAGAGAGGGAGTGATACCCGATGGGAACTCTACTTCGATAGGGCATCTTCCATGAAGAAGTAAAAGCACAACACCCCCTTAATCAAATTAGGGGTAGGCCTCATCTTCGTGACTCCACAAGGAGGGATAATGCGCTTTGCCTTTTCCTTAACAGAGCCAAGAACAAACAACGAATCAGAATATGAGGCTTTAATAGCAGGTCTTAAGATCGCTGTCATACGAAAGATTAACTAGGCCGAGAACATTCCTCCAAGGCAAACTCGTGCTAGTGGTCAAGAGATCTATGATCCCTAATCGTGCCAAACGGAGGAAATTCGAGCCAAACTATGAGGGCCTGTACAATATAGACAAGGTCTACCAAGGTGGGGCTTACTTGCTCATGGATATGCATGGCGAAAGACCCTTCCGGCCAATAAACGGCCAGTTCCTTAAGAAATACAACGCTTGATAAGTTGCTGCTCAGGTTAATGATAGATGACGACGTTTATGTCCGCTCGCTATCTTTCTGAGTCAAAACTCCAAGAGTAATACCCAACGGTACTCCATATCCAATATGGAAAATAATGGACCGTAATGTCCTTAAACTAACAATGGACCGTAATGTCCTTAAACTAACTATGGACGGTAATGTCCTTGAACTAACAATGAACCGTAATGTCCTTGAACTAACAACGGACCGTAATGTCCTTAAACTAGCTATAGACCGCAACGTCCTGAAACTAACAACGGACCGCAACGTCCATAAACTAACGGCGGACCGTAATGTCCTTAAACTAACAACGGACCACAACGTCATTAAACTAACAAGGACCGCAATGTCCTGAAACTAGCTACGGACCGAAACGTCTTTAAACTACTACGAACCGCAGCATGGTTAGGCTAATGCGGCAAAAAAAAAAGGGTACGTTCATAAGCGAAATGGGCACGGATGAAAACCCGAAAGGACTCCGTGAGTAAAAACAGCAGGGCTACCGACGAGTTTGTGAAAACCCGAAAAGGTGCAAACTCGTAAAAAAATTCACGCACACTTGCAAGGTCCTCTCGACCTTATAAGGAGAAAATACCTGCGTGATATCTTTACAACTCACAAGGGAGAAACACACTTAAGAATCCTCACGATTTCTAAGGAGAAATTACACTTACGAGATCCTCATGACTCGTAAGGAGAATTCCCCTATGAGACCCTCACGGCTCATAGGATTCAAAAGCCTTAAGCTACAGGGATCGAACTTGTTCTTAAGCCATCACATTCCCCAGATTGTCCTACAAGCGGTTCAATATTGACCTTTGTATACAATCCACGGGTATAAATAAACATTCCCTCACCAAGTTCCACCTATGGTGTGAAATGTCCTCATGTCGTGAACGACACTTATAAGTCCTCTCGACTTATAAGGAGAAAACGCTCTTGTAAGATCCTTACGACTTGTAAAGAGAACACGCACTTAAGAATCCTCACGATTCCTAAGGAGAAGACGCACCTACGAGATCCTCACAACTCGTAGGGTGAAACACTTTTATGAGACCCTTACGGCTCATGAAGTCAAAAGCCTTAGTCGACAGGATCCTAACCCTGTTTGCTAAGCCATCTTTGTTCAAATCGATAAAGGCAAATGATGACTCGCTCCTGGAAACATCCCAGTGGCAGCGATGCTGATGCTAAGATTGGTATCAGATCTCAAATTCCAAACTCGCAATAAAAATCAGCAAGCCAAAAATGCATATGAAATAGCCGAAATGATGGGGCAACTCACAATAAAAATCAGCGAGTAAAATATATGCATATAAAAATAGCTGAAATGTTTGGGCAGCTCGCAATAAAAATCAGCGAGTAAAAAGAAAAAAATAGCCGAAATGATTGGGCAATCGCAACTTTCGCGATATAAAAAACTGAAATGATAGAGCATCACGGAAAGAAATAAAAGAAAAAAGAAAGAATGAAATTTTTGCCCTACAGGTGAGTCCATACTAACCCCTGTATACAATCCATGGGCATAAACAAAAAGGGAACAACATTTCCCCACTAGAATCTGTGAAAGGGAGAGTCAGATCACGACGGCAACATCTACATCCCAAAAGACCAACAACGGCGTTTCTCCTCATTCCAGCAGGATACGGACGCGACATCACCGATCGGAGCCACGGCAAAGTCTCCGGTTCCAAGGCTCTACGGTTCACAGTTAAACCCGACACCGCAGGAAGCGGAGTAAGTCAACCCCGACACCGCAGAAAGCAGAGCATGGTATTCATGTAAGTCAACCCCTGTATGCAGAGATGGTATTCATGTATGAATATATGATGAAAGGAAAACATTCAGCAGAAAACATTCAACACTTAATAATAAGGGAAGTACATCGATATAAATATACTACTCTATAGGGAAAAGATCACCAAATATGGGATCAGAGATACAGGGGTTAACAAAACAAAACACAAGGTTCTCTAGTTCTCTCTTTGCCCTCTCCACCATGTCGAAGCGACGGTATTCGCGAGGGGTTGATCCCCACCGATTAGCGCCATGCTCGTCAGCAAAAGCAGACATAATAGCCCGCCTGGCTCTTATTTGACTCAGTAAATGAACCGAGCGATCCTTCAGAGCTTCAGTAATTAAGTGTGCCTCATGGAAACAATCAATTTAATCCTCCGCCGTATCAACAATTGCCGAGGTCATCTCTGCCAAATGAGGAAGAATATCGGCAAGAACGGATAGAAAGATCATCCGGAGCCAAATGGAGCCCATAGAAAGAGGAAAGCCCCTACGAGTCAGGAGCTCATACATCACTGCGTCGCATTGAGCGTCGGTGAAAAGGGGATCTACTAGCCGTGCAGCAAGGCGAGGAATCATTTCCTCAATGGGCACCTCCCATGGTTTCCGACAAGCGTGAGGGCGATTGCAAGCCATAGCTCTGGGTTTGTTTGAGTTCTGTTAATAAAAAAGAAGGGTTTCTCTTTGAAGAGAAGAAGGAAGGTGTAGCCTTGGGTTATAAAGAGACGCATTCAAAGCTATGCACAAAAAACATCGTGCATGGTGGAGCTATTCCCAAGGCCGGAAAAAGGGGGCATGGGAAAAGAAAATGTTGACTCATTGGAATCAGAGTAGGGAGGAGAAACGACCTCATCAGTAGAGCCCCACGTGCATGGCACGTGAGCTCCAGCCTTGATCCCTTTTGAAAACTAAAACAGCACCGCATGTGCATAACACGTGAGCGCGGCGCTAGTGCAGGATTAAAATCCCCAGCGGTGCCTCATGCGCAAAACACGTGAACACCAACAGTAGTATAACAACACCTCATACAGGACACGTGTAAACATAAAAAGGAAGGAGGGTAAACATGAAGTTTGTCATTCATACTCCAAGAACTTATACATGGTGTGAAAATGAAAGAAAATGTTTACAATGGTAAAACACTTGATCCTGGACATGGATTAAGGAATTCAGAAGCAAGGTCAGGTAAAGTTTTTCTGGCTTTTCTGACCATTCTCGTGTGCATCTTCTCGCGAATACAAGCGTCAGGATTCTCGCTGATATCATCCGCCCTTTGATAGGCAGAGATTATCGTTGTCTGTTGGAAAACTTGATGCAAGATATCAACAAGACTATCTCGCCGCCTCTTCGAGATCAAGCCCATTAGATACACAGAGTGTACCTTGTCTTCGGCGTTATCAAGCGCCTCAGTGTCATGGCTTCGTAAAATCCAAGAAGAGCTTCCCAAATCGCTCCCACAATGATCTTCAACAAAGAAGAACGACAGGGTAGTAGTCGACCGCTGTATCCATCGAGGCGACGCATAACCTCAGCGCATTGAGCGTCAGTAAACTCCTGGTTTTGACAACGGCCTTGGACGCGAATGTCTTCATAAGAGATAATTTCGTCAAGATCATATAAATAAACGACCATAGTATCTGAAAAGAAAAATCAATGAGAGTTAATAATCAAAGTGATTAAGACAGGGTTTATTATGAGGATCTAAAAAGATTCTCATTTCAATGGACGCGGGGGTTTAAATAACCCTTGACATCCTCATAGAGAGAGAAAGTTCTGTTAAAATACTCAACAAATTTGAATTTACGCAAATAAAGGAAAAACCCCTGAAAATATTCTCAAGAACGCCAGGAATAAATTTCCCAAAGGGCCTCTAGATCTTTCAGAGCTAAGATCTGTAATGAGGAATTAAATTCCTTTTAAACAATGGAATTAAATTCCAAGGATCTTAAAAAGATCGGTGACAAGGTAAAACCCTAAGAGGAGGATCAACGATCTCCATTGATTCAAGATCTTAGAATCTACAAAAAAATGTGTGATTTGGATCTTTAAGAAACCAACCTAAGAGAAGACCAACGCTCTGCCCCTAGATTAAAATCCATGATGAAAAGAACAAAAAAGGGGGGTTCCATTCATGATCCTTACCAAGGAAAAGGTTTTGAACAGAGTTTAACTCTACGATTCCAGTAAGCAGAGAACTAAACTCTGAAGAGGAGAATTAAATTCTCAAGAAAATAACCAAGGAAGAAGATGAAAGAACAGTGTCTGCCTAAAGACCAAACCCTAGCATTTATAAGACATGACAAGGGCGGTTCATCTTCCCATTCCCCTAGGCAATCCAATGGCTGTAAAGGTAATAGCGTTGCACTCACGTGCAAACCACGTGAGAACAACGCTGTGGGGGCATTTGTTCCCTTTGAGAAAATAAATAATAAACGAAAAAAGCAATGGGAAAATTCCCTAAAGAGAGCATCATGTGTCCACACGTGATGCGCCTTGGAACCAAAGTTACAAGCATTACACTTAACAAATAGGACTGAAGTTGGGCCTCACGTGCCACACGTGAGCACCCATATACAAAGTATATAGGCGCCTTTATAAAACAACTAGCAGGCCAGAAGGCGCATCACGTGCCAACACGTGATGCTCTTCTCTGGGACTGCTGCATATAGGCAAACCGACCTAATGCTATTGGGTCACGTGCTACACGTGGGGATTCTTAATATCTTCTGACCCGATAGAATTAAATTCTATATAAAAGGGATCAGAACCCTATTTTGGAAATATTTTCCCCAATCTTCCTAAACAAGAAAGATTGTGCTCTGTAAATCAGAACACCGTTGGATCAAAAATCCAATGGTGATTAAAAATCACCAAGATACAGAATAAGTTCTGTATAGGAACATATTTTTCCAATCTCGTTAAAAAAAACAAGAAAAATGTCTTCTGTAAAACAGAAGTTCTTGGATCAAAGATCCGACGGTGGATAAAGTTCCCCAAATCAATTAAGAGATCTCTCAAAGAGAGATTTCCTCAAATAAATAAAAAAAATCAGCCTCCACTATATAAACACCCCAAGACTTCAAGTCTAGGAAGACACACAGAAGGACCCCCCCCCAAAAAAAAACTGCAAGTTCAAAAGAAAAGAAGAAACCCTAGGTAAGAAGGGAAAAAAACACATAGAACATTTTACTTCTTCTTCGCCTCCACAAGAGTTTAACTCTTCCAAAGAACTTAGTTCTTTCTTCTGGTAAAAGATCTGCAGAAGCAGATCTCCCCACAAGTTGAGAATTTAATTCTCATCGGGGAGATTTTGCCATGCAGATCCAAAACCTATGGGAAGATTTAAGTTCAGAGAATTTAATTCTCCCAAAAGGCATATAGGAATTTAATTCCTCTGATAAAACTAGGGTTTAACCCTTCATATAAGAACTTAGTTCTTCCTCCGGTTGAGGTCTGCAGAAGCAGATCTCCCCATAAGTTGAGAATTTAATTCTCGTCGGGGAGATTCTGTTATGTAGATTCAAATCTAGGGGAAAGACCTAAGTTCAAAGAATTTAATTCTTACGAGAACATATAGGAATTTAATTCCTCTAATAAAACCAGGGTTTAGCCCCTATGAAAGAATTTAATTCTTGAAAGTCTCAAAACTCAAGATCTTCATACACGTAAAGAGATTAGCGCCCAGCACGATAATGGCAGATCACATGCTCCCACGTGAGCATATGTTGATTGAAAGAAAGGAACAACTGATATCGAGTCACGTGATCCCACGTGCCCCCCTAAAAGTGCTTAGCACTTCTAAAAGAAAAGGGGAATAAACCCAAGACAGATCCCATTTTGGGGCGCCTCACGTGACCCCTAATAGGGCTGAGCATTTATAAAAGGAACAAGGGAATAAACCCAAAGAAGTAATGCCCAATTCTCAAGCGCCTCACGTGCCACACGTGAGTGCTCTAAATTCCAGTGTTTAACACTGCTTTAGAGCCTCACGTGGGAGCACATGAGCGTCGAGCAAATGTTAGGGTTTAACGCTATGATAGGCCAACCTTAGCACAAATTAGCTAAGTCTCCCGAGACCAAAACCTTTTTTTGGTCACCAATCAAATGAACTCCTATACTCAAGTCTCCCCAAGTCGATCTTAATTCCAAAAATGACTAGTGATCTTCTACAGATAGCATCTAAAATGAATCCTACATCATCCCTCAATCTGAAATTTGGTTCAAGGGTACATCTCTTCACACCTCTGATATATGTCGTTGTAATTCTTCAACGTCTTCAAAGAGGTGGAGGGTCCCAATAACCAATAACTCTCGGCGCACCCTCAAACTGATGAGCCAAACTCTATAGACTATGATGTCCTTAAACTCCATGGACTATAATGTCCTTAAACCCAATGGACCGTAACGTCCTTAAACTAACAATGGACCGTAATGTCCTTAAACTAAATTCCATGACCGTAATGTCTTTAAACAAAACCCTTTGGACCGCAACGTCCCTAAACTAAACTCTATGGTCTATGATGTCCTTAAACTCCACGGACTATGATGTCCTTAAACCCAACGGATCGTAACGTCCCTAAACTAAAATGATAAAGCCCAAATGCTCTTTCATTAGATCAAAAATGACCCCAAACCCCCGTTAAGTAGACCTTAGTCTAAAATTAGACTAACGTATCCTTAACAAACATTTAAGTTGATCTTAATCTCAAGCGAGATTAACGAGCCTTAAATCAACCAAACCCAAATCTAAGAAAATACTGATTTGGACTAATCCACGCCCCACGGGCGGCAACATAAACTAGTCCCCGTATACAATCCACGGGCAACCTAAAACAAAACAAACACACACGACACGAAATGAATATCTGGAGAAGGAGAAAGTGGTTATCTCTATGCGGTAACGTAATTAACTGCAAGGGCTTGCGCCTGCAGGAAAGAGCGTCCCCACAATCAAAAACCTCTCGCCAACGAGGAGGAATCTGACGAAATCTGCTGCAACGGCCGCATCTGTTTAAACCTTCGATACATGGTACCATAAATTAACTTGGTATCTTCGGAGAGGTAGACAGATAAAACCAAATAGCATCTGCCCCCAAATTCAGGCAAGACGACCTACGCGGTTTCGTCTCTGTTTTCGGCGGTAAATAGAAGATAAAACTGCGGCGACCCCTGATGATATGATCGTAACACGTCTCCCGCAAGAGAAGAGTAGTATAGTCCCTGTCGTGTGCCCTGATCATCGCCATAATCTCCTCGTCCGATGGCGACTGCGGAAAAGTGGCTTATGAGCGAGTGTAAGGGAAGTCGGGAAGCGAGGCCATCGTTCCTAAAATAAAAAAAACCCATTTAATAATAATAATAATAATAATAATAATAAATAAGGTAACATAAAATAAAATAATAGAAAACCGTGATGTGACGGGACCACTGCCTGCAAAACCAATGGACCCCATGAAATCTAAACAGCTGCTCACCAATGATGAGGCAAAATAATCATTGAGAGAATCAAAAAGGATTCTCATCAAGTAAACAGTAAAGTTTAAACGACTCTTGAAGCAAGTTCTGCTAAAAAGCACAACAGATTCAAATCTGCTTTAAGAGCATTAAAACCCTAAAATACTCATGAACGTTAGGGAATAAAATTCCCAAAAAAATATCCCAGTCTCTCTCTCAGAGCCAAGCTCTGTGAATAAGGAATTAAATTCCTTTAATAAAGGGATTAAATCCCAGAAAACCCTCATGGCAAGGAAGCAAAGAATATGGAATTAAATTCCAAGGATCTTTAAAAGATCGGTGACAGGGTAAAACCCTAAGAGGAGGATTAGCAGTACCCATTGATTCAAGACTTCAAAGTCTACAAAAAAAATGAGTGTCTTGGATCTTTAAGAAATCGAGTTAAGAAAAGAGCTACGCTCTGTTGATGGATTTAAAATCCAGGGCAAAAAGCAAGAAAGGGTACCGTCCACAATCCTTACCAAAGCAAGAATTTTGACAGGGTTTAACTCTGAAATTTCAGCGGGCAGAGAACTAAGCTCTGAAAAAGAGAATTAAATTCTCAAGAAAAATGAGCAAAGAAGAAGATGAAAGAACAGTATTCTTCCCAGAGGCAAAAGCCCTGCATTTATAAGAAATGATGGGGGGCAGTTCATCTTCCCGTTTCCCTTGGCAATCCAACGGTGGAAAAGATGACAACGTTGCACTCACGTGCAAGCCATGTGAGAACAATGCTGGGGGGCATTTGTTCCCTTATAAAAAATGTATATAGAAAGAAAAAGGGGAAAAACTCCCCACTGTGCAAGTCTCACATGCCCACATGTGAGCGGCTATATGCAAAGGATATAGCCACTGCATTTAAGCAATCGGTAGGCTAAATTTGAGCCTCAAGTGTAAGCACGTGAGCGCCTATATGCAAAGCATATAAGCGCTACATTCAAACAGATGGCAAGCCAAAAAGGTTCACGTATTAACACGTGATACACTCTTATGTTGTTGCATATAAGAGAACAAGTTTAATTCCATTGGAATCACGTGCTACACGTGAGTGTTCCTAAACACCTTCTAAGCTGATAAAATTAAATTCTAAATAAAAGGATTAAAACTCTATTTGGAAGATATTTCCTTAAATCTTTCTAATATGGAAAGATCCTAATCTAACAAAGAATCTCGGATGAACTATCTGATAGAATTAAATTCTATATATGTGGAAAATATTTCCCTGATCTTCCTTAAACTAGAAAGATCTTCTTTGTTAAACGAAGGATCTTTGGATCAAATATCCAACGGTGATTGTCTGATAGAATAAAATTCTATCTTAGGAAAATATTTCCTAATCTAGTTAAAAACAAATAAGAAATCTTCTCTGTTAAACAGAGAGTCTTTAGTTTAAAAATCCATCGATGAATAAAATTCACCAGAACAATTGGATTGATTATGAAATCAATCAAGATCTCTCAACGAGGGATTTTCTTAACAAATTGATTCTTTTTCTTCTCATATAAATAGGAGTAAGAGAGAAGAGAAAAGAGAGAGAGAGAAAGAGGAGAGAGAAGACAAAAAAAGGGAAGAAGAGAATTTAAGTTTCGGAAAAGACGTGTTTCATCATAACATTCTAGGTAAAAAAAAAGAAATACACAGAGATTGTTTTATCTTTTCTTGACCTTTCTAAGGGTTTAACCCCTGACATAAGAACTTAGTTCTTCCTCTGGTTGAGATCTGTAGAAGCAGATCTCCCCATAAATTGAGAATTTAATTCTCATCGGGGAGATTGTGTCATGCAGATTCAAAACCTAAGGGAAAGAACTGAGTTTAAAAAATTTAATTCTTACAGAAATATATGGGAATTTAATTCCTCTGAAAATCAAGGCATAACCCTACAATAAAAATTTAATTCTTACAAAAACAAGAGGCATGAGATCATCCAAAATCCTAGCATGAGATCAAAATCTCCCAACACTCAGAAAGAAAGATTGGTGATTCATTAGTAACACTGCAATAAGATCTCATGTGCTCCACGTGAGCATCTCTAATGAATAAAAAAGGAAAGACACAAACCGCCTCGCGTGCTCGCACGTGAGCACCACAGGAATCAAGTGTTTAACACTTCTATATAAAAAAAATGGGGGGATAGAACCTAGAGAACAGCTCCTACTTTGGGGCGCCTCACGTGCCCACACGTGAGCGCTTCCAAAGTGCAGTGTTTAATACTGATTCAGAGCCTCACATGGGAACACGTGAGTTCTGAACATAACTAAGTGCTCATCACTTATAAAAAAGGGGGAATAGAACCCAAAGAACAGCTCCCACTTTGGAGCGCCTCACGTGCCCACACGTGAGCGCCTCCAAAATGCAGTGTTTAACACCGATTTAGAGCCTCACGTGAGAACACGTGAGTGCTATGGGAAATTAACTTCAGCCTCAAATTGGCTAAGTCATCCTGAGGTCAAAACCCCTTTGATCTCCAAATCAACCGAGCCTCTGTGCTCATGTTTTCCCAAACTAATCTCAGTCTCAAACATGACTGATGACCCCTCAACTGCTAATATCCAAGATAAAATCCGTCCCACATTCCCCTGAGGAAATTTTAGTCTCAAAATACGACTAATGATTTCTGGGTTGACCACCAACTTCATTTTCCCTCAAATAAGGGAATTGGTTTAAGGGTACATCTCTCCATACCTCTGATACATATCGTTGTAATTTCTCAACATTTTCAGAGAGGTGGCGGGTCCCGATAACCAACTGCTTTTGGGTGCACTTCCCAAGCGGACCGTAACGTCCTTAAACTAAAACCCTATCTCCAAAATGGTGATTTACAGACTGAAATGTCCTCAAACTACAACTTCACCTCCAAAATGGTGATCTACAGACCGAAATGTCCTTAAACTACAACTTCACCTCCAAAATAGTGATCTACAGACCGAAATGTTCTCAAACTAAACGTTGCCTCAAAAATGGCGACAACGGACCGTAACTTCCTTAAACTAAAACCCCACCTCCAAAATGGTGATCTACAGACCGAAATGTTCTCAAACTACAACTTCACCTCCAAAATGGTGATCAGCAGACCAAAATATCCTTAAGCTAAATGTTGCCTCCAAAATGGCGACAACGGACCGTAACCTCCTTAAACTAAAACCCCACCTCCAAAATGGTGATCTACAAACCGAAATGTTCTCAAACTACAACTTCGCCTCCAAAATGGCGCTAAGGGACCGAAACTTCCTTAAACTAAAACAACAGAGCCCAAATGCTCTCTAGTTGGATCTAAAACAAAAATGATCCTAACACCCTGTTAAGTAGATCTTAGTCTCAAATTAGACTAACGTATCCTTAACAAAAAACCAATCAATCCCCAACTGCTCATAATCATTTAAGTCGATCTTGATTCCAAAACAGATCAACGATCCTTAAATCAAACCAAACCCAAATCTAAGATATACGGATTTGGACTAATCCACGCTCTACGGCGACAACACAAATTAGTCTTCGTATACAATCCATGGGCAACCAAAAATAAAACAAACACACACGACACGAAGTGAACTTCTGGAGCAGGAGAAAGTGGTTATCGCGATGTGATAACATAATTAACTGCAGGGGCTTGCGCCTACAGGGAAGAGATTCCCCACAATCAAAAACCCCTCGCAAATAAGGGGGAATCTGACGAAGTCTGCTACAACAGCCGCATCCATCCAAACCTCTAATACACGGTGCCATAAATCAACTTGGTATATTCAGAGAGGTTGACGGATAAATCCAAATAGTATCTGCCCCCAAATTCAGGCAAGACGACCTACGTGGTTTCGTCTCTTTTTTCAGTGGTAAACAGATGGAATGGATCCCAAAATAAGATTTGGGATGGTCTGAGATGGTAGTTCATTCAATGAAGTGGGCTGAGGGTTCGAGCCTAGTGAAGAACGGAGAATAGGTTCCGAAGAAGATGAGGGACTAGACGAAGAAGGAGTAGATGTAGTAGCCAAGGTTTCATCTGACTCGTCATCATCAACTTGTTCACCAACATTATTATTTAGCACTCTTCTCGATCTCAACGTAGTTATGGCACTCACGTTATGATTTTGTTGGTTAAGGACGATGTTTGCCCTTTGTGAATGGCCGGGATTTAGTAGAGGTTGAGATGGAAATCTACCATTCTCTCTCTCACTCATTGTGGTATTTAACTGTGCAATTTATGCTTCATTTGATTTTATACTTTCACCGTGGGAAGCAGTGTGTTGCACAAATGTTTGGATGGAAGACATTAAATTAGCCGTCGTTTGTGTGGATTGTTTAATAAACGTGTCTAAACTTCTTTCGAGTGTGGATATTTTATCGGTACCGGCCGTTGGAATATTCGTCTGTGGTTGAAAAGGATTATTATAAGGGACAAAGTTGTTGGCCGGATTTTGGAAAGATTGCGGTTGAAAGGGTTGTTGAATTTATTGTGGTGGCTGTTGTTGATGTGGGGGAAGCTTTTGATAGTTATTTTGATTTGGGAACTGACTTTGAGTTTGGTTTCGGCTCCAAGCAAAATTAGGATGATTCATCCATCCCTGGTTATATGTGGAAGAATAAGGATCGTTTCGGGGTCGTTGCTGAAAAGCAGCATTAGGTTGTTCTTGACCTTGAGACTGAGGATTCAAAGGACATTCTTCTATTAAATGTGATGGGTCAAAATAGCAACCGAACACAGTTTTGGGGAGCATAACTTGGTTTAGGATGGCTGAAGAGAATTTGCTTTGGATAGCCTCGAGTTTCTTTTACATCACAGCCATTTCGGCTTTCAATGCAATGGAAACGTTGAGCTGATGGATACCTGTCCTAGATGAAAACGATATTGGTCTAGTACTCTTCCATTGTAACGTTTGTTCGGCGAGATCTTTCAGAAATTGCCATGCTTCTCTGTCGTCTTTTGACATGAAATGACATTGACAAATGGTTTCAAGCATTTGTTTTGTAGCTGGATTGGTACCCTCATACACAATGTGGAAAAGTTGCCATCTATCGATTCCGTGATGAGGGCATTGGACAAGAAGATCTTTAAACCGTTCAAAGCATTTCCAAAAGGGTTCGTTGGAAAGTTGGGCAAACTGGTTAGTCTCGCACTGAATACAGGTAGTCTTGTGATGAGGATAAAATTTCTTAAAGAATGCTTTAACGAATTCATCCATTTAGCGATAGAATGTGCGATGGTGCTATAAAAACACTTTTCTGCGAGATTGCACAAGGTAAAAGGGAGAAGAAGTAATCGCAGAGTATCCCCTGAAAGTTGGGTGGTGCTCATCATCGAACATACGTTTTCGAATTTGGTTATAAGAACGCATGCATCTTCAGATTCAAGCCCGTGAAATTTGGGCAACAAGTTGATGAAGTGGGGTTTAATTTCGAAATTATCCCCATTGGCCGGTGAAAGAGACAGACACGTAGGAAGAGGTCCGCGTACGGGGTAGCATCTGTCTTGCAGAGTGATGTGTAGTGGATTTTGCGCACCTACGAGTGATGGCAAGATGGTGTCGTTAAAACCCGATGGAGACTCGTCCATCTAGGGAGATGTGGTAAGTGGAGGAGAAATAGAAGATGAAGAAGTATCGACTTCGGAGTCGACACCAAAAACGCGGACTAGACGGGCACTAGAATCCCGTGTCCAACCAATCATGAATTAAATGGGTTTAGTACACGTGGCAGCATGTGTGAGAACAATTTTAAGAAGGTTTGTTTTGAAAAAATGTCGGACATGAAGCTTGACTCAATAAATCACAAAATGCATAATCAATCCCTAGAGCTAGGATCACCTAGGTCAAGTCACTAGGCTGCTCCTAGACTTCTAAAGGACAAGTCGTAGGATCAATTCTCTACTACCTCTTTATCAATCTTATGGCCAAGTAAGTGCCAGGTAAGTAGGAGGTATCCGCTATACGAATCACCGAAATAGCGGGCCTAATTAAATAACCACTTTCTTTAGTTACACTTGCCTTAGACACCACAAGAGAAATGCAGATAAGTAATAGATTGCCCACGACCTTTCTCTGTCCTAATTGAGCACGATAGTCGTTAGAGACTTGGTCTAGATATTTTTTATTGATATAGGGTGATAGTATACTCGTTTGTGATTTGTGGGGCCTAGGAAGGGCGATGAAATCCCCACCTAATCTGGATTTGGGTTTATTGCCCCTTAATGTCTGGTTTAAGTATGCAAAACAAACCGAAATCAAAACACGCAAAAAGATATTTTTTTGCGGTACTATTTGCAAAGAATCCTGCAGGTATAATCTGATTATTGGAGCTTTAAAGGAGATAGAAAGAATATAGGAAAATACCAGAGGATTTTGGATGCCCAATTCTTTAAAACGGCCGTGGTTCCGACGTCGAATATACCCAAAAACCGTGGTGCCGCCGCCTTTTTGAAAGATCTTCTACTCAAATTTCTTCTGAGCACTCCAATGCTCCTCTAGTCCAAGTTGAAGGTCTCTGAATCTCTATTTGTTTGCTCCAATTACTCCAGATTCCCTTGCAAAACTCGCACAATAATCGTTAAAAACGCAAGATGCGGTTTTGGTTCGCGTTTATTTTATGTTTCTGGATTTTATAAGAAATCAACCAAAATAACAAGAGAATTAATTACGACCGTTTCCCTGGCTATGGCGCCATTTGATTGATCGTGAAAAAGTGTTTTGTAAATAACCGCAATCCAGACGGTGTTGCTAATATCTAATCGTGATGAGTACGGGTCATCCGCAAGGAAACGTGAACTTCTTTAGACGAGTTGATAAAAGAGTAGATAGTTTGTTGTCGTTTTATTTTAATATAGATATAAAATTTATAATAGAAGGGCTTGTAGGGTTTATAGAACTTAGTGGTTAATGGATGAATGTTTAGAAATTACTCTTTTTATATTTTAATAGTTTAAAACTAGAGAGATAGTGATGACTGTGGATTAGGGTTCTTGGAGGGAATTAGGGTTTCTCACTACTAACCCTTGTCCTTCCATTGATCTCTATTAATCTCAAGCCCTTAACAAAATAAGTGTTTAATTAATCTCAAATCGTGGTCGTAACTATCAATAAATTGATAGCGCGCCCGATTAGAAGGTTAACATTTATTTTGCTAAAGTTTATAATCATTAAAATGTCAAAAAGAAATTAAAAGATTTTTCATCCATTAATCTACCATATTCTACAAATCCTAGTAAGTAAGGAATTACTCACTCATGGTTAGTAGTGATTTAGAAGAAAGGTTGAAAATGAATGAAACCATAATTAAGATGCAGAAAAGTAATGCGGAAAATAAATGCGAAAAAGTACTGCGTAAAGTAAATGCGGAAAAGTAAACTGCAAAAAAGAATTAAAACAAACACTACCTTTATTAATCAAATATTGCATTACAACTTTTCTCCTTAGAAAGAAGATTACAAGAATCCTAATTTTGCTCTAAATCTCTCTCTTTATGGAAGTAGATGAATAGATGATTATGTGATCTCTTCGATAATTTTGAATGCACAGCTCTCGGTCCTTTATATAGTCTTTGAAACCAAAAACCTAGATTCCATATGTGAGTAGATGCGGTTAAGATCATGCTCCAAAAATCCCACATCTAACGGCCCAGATGTGACCGCGGAACCGCCGCCTAAGCCCCTTGTTGACCGCGGATCCGCCGCCTCCGGGTGGAATTGAGTTTTGAGATTTTTTCTGTCTTTTTATATTGATATTTGGAGATCCTATTGATATATAGATTCTGAAAATATTGCTCTAAGTCTCTGTCGTTGCTAGATTTCTCGATTTGCTTCTATTTTTTGGCAGATTCGGTTTAATATTCCGATTTGAAATGGATCTCCTACTTAGATTTCAGACCTGGGCTAATCTAATATAATACCTGCACAATATCTCATATTAAAATATTAGTAGCATTTGTTATTATTTTGAGATATTATTCCAACCATTTATATGATATAATATCTTAAGAATATTGATTAGGAATATTTGATATGATATGCATATATCAATAATATTTTATTTAAATATTATATGCATATATTTTCCCTAATTATATTAATTAAAATGAAGAAATATATGATAATAATTTTTTTACAAATAAACCCACATATGTTCTTTATTTATAATTAACACCTTTTAGCAGTTAATAATAGTAGGGAAAATGTTCATACACGTGTGCACTATTTTTGACTATTCATTCACCCTCATTGGCAAACCAAAACACCAATGTGGGTATAATCAAGCAATACTTGACCAGAACAGATGTTGGCTAACCAAGACACCAACATGAACCCCAAGAGTAATGTTCTCGTCATATCATAAACCACATGTTGGTAAACCAAGAGACCAATATGAAACCATCTCTTCAAGTTAAAAACTAAACAATGCTTAGTCCACTGCGCAAAGTGCATATCTCCAATCCACGTTAGCAAACCAAGCTACCAACCTGGTCCCTTTTATGAATTGAGTGCAAGCCCACCTCCTGTGAAAGCAAATCTTTCATCTACGTTGGCAAACCAAGCTACCAATATGGCCCCCTCAAGTGGAGAAACGCTCCCCTACTATCAAAACTCATGTTCTTTCAATGGTGCAATATTTCCATCAACAAAACATCTGCAAGTCTTTCATGAGTTGTGATTTGGGTCAACGGTAGATGACGCCACCAGTGTTCTCTTGCTATCTTCCCAGATCAAAACTCCAAAAGACAAGCAATACTTTGTCGAAGCAACGCTTCATGGTGAGAAAATTCCCGTGAAACAATATTCCCACAAACAAAATCATGAAGCAATGTTTCTTTCAAAAGCCAACGAAAACGAAAGCAATGCTTTCTGTGCCCTATGGTCTGGATCATACAACCGTATATAATCCACGGGCATGAAAATATAAAGTTTTTTTCCATATCAACAGCCAAACACATGAACACATAAAGAAACAAACTGGAGTGTAGAAAGTTGTTATTATTCTAGATAACGTAATTAACTTCAGGGGCTTGCGCCTGTAGGAAAAATGCGTCCCCAGAATCAATAAATCTCTTACCCTGAGAGGGAATCTAAAGTCAAGTTATATCGGTCACATCTATTCAAACTTCCGATATATGGCACTATAATCCCTTAGTGTTTTCAGGCAAGATGTTCTAACCCAGTCTGTTTCCAATTTTCGGCAGTACACAGTGGCGAGGGTAAATATGGTTGAGCAGTTATAAAGAAGGACGGGAAGGTAGGGTTGGGTAGGGTGGCAGTGTGATGAAGATTGAATGGTGAGGAGTGAGAAGAGTCTATGGAGGGAAAGAGGTCTGGGGTATGAGATGTTAATATTTGGGGTTCAGAGGGGGTTGGGTTAGGCAAAGGGGGAAGGATGTAAAGTATTATGGGTTGGATGGTAGTGGTTGAGTACGATACTGCACGTCAGGGGAGTCCAAATCTTGCGGAAGAGCCTCTTGATGTCTATTAGATACCTGCATGGGAAAATTGGTTTCAACTAATTTGTCATCACGAGAGATGTACGGCTTGTGAGTGACGGGATCGAGACATTTATATGCAGATTGAGATATTGAATAACCTAGAAAAATGCATGGAGTAGATCTAGGTTGAAGTTTAGAGGAGGTGTACGGCCTTAACTAGTGATAACAAAGACACCCAAAAATTTTGACATGTTTGTAGTTTGGTAGACATTGAAATAGTTTTTCAAATGAGGATTGGAAATTGAGAACCGATGTAGAAAAACGATTTATGAGATAGAAAGCTGTTTGAAAAGCATAACTCCAATACTTAGAGGGGAGAGAGGCTGTATGCAAGAATGTAAGACCGGTTTCGACAACATGATGATGATGATGATATTCTGATGTGCTATTGTGTTCAGGAGTGTGTGGAGGAGTGGTGAGATGAGAGACACCATAGAAGGTAAGAGTGGATGCAAGAGAGGAGTATTCACACCATTATCAGAGTAGATGGATATTAGCGGTAATTGGAAATATCTTTCGACAGGTTTTTTAAATTGAGGAAAGATGGTGGCAATATCAAATTTACATTTCATAGGTTACAACCAGATATATTTTGTGTAATGATCAACAAAGATGACATAATAGCGAAAACCATCATACAATAATTCAGTTGGGTCCCAAATATCCGTATATATTAACTACAAAGGTTTAAAAGTACGAAGCGAATTTTCAGAAAAAGAAAGCTTATGACTTTTATTGTAATCACAAGAGTTACATTGAAAATTATTGACAACAAAAAAATTAGACAATAAGTTATTTTTTCTAACAATGTACTAAAGAATTCGATTGGAGGGATGACCAAGACACCTGTATCACTCACTTATTTCTAATTTTGAGGTAGTGTGAATTTGAGTTTGAATGGAACGGGAAAGGTTGTAGACATTATTATGGCTAGCCCCATGAGGAAGAGGCATCCCCGTGCAAAGATCCTTCACCAAAAAATGAGAGGAAAAAATTCAAGTCAGACTGTGTTTGATTTACAAAGTTTGGCGACTAAAATTAAGTTCTGAGTAATAGTAAGTGCGCATAAAATGCTATCTAAAAGAAATGATTTTTGTGAAGAGTGCAGTATTGTTTTACCGATGTGAGAGATTTTCAAACCTGAATCATTACCTATGTTGATCTCATCGTGGCTACCGTAATGGTGTAGCTGTGAATAGTCCCAACATCGAACATGATGCGGTGAGAAGCATCGGTGTCCAATAGCCAAGAGGAGGGAGTGGACGGGTTGGCATTTGTGTTGTTAGCAAAAGGTTGAGAGCGAGTCTGCGGTGGATTGACTTGCACTGCGTTCTCACGAAGAAAACGGACAAGCTGGAGAGTCTTTGGTGTTGTGACCGGGACACTTGCAGAAGTTGCAGTAGGAGTTAGAGCGAGGCGAGTTGTTGTTGCATGCGGTGTAGTACTGGTTGTTGATGTTGTTGTGAGCGAAATTGTTGTTATTGCGATTATAGAAGACGCTTCCACGTTGTTGAGGAGAGTGATAGGAGGAGCGATGGGTTGGTTGGCATAGTTGGCAGTTGCCAGAGAGAGACGGACACGTGTCTTCCTTCTTCAGATCGCTTTTATAGTCTATTATCTTATTATAGATCTCATCGAAAGTGATAGTGTTGTCACGAACTCATATAGTAGCTGCGACTTCTTTGAATCCATGTCCGAGGCCAGCGAAGATGTGGAGAACAAGGTCATATTCAGAAAGAGGGTGGTCAGAGATAGCAAGATCGTCGGAGATAGATCACATCTCTTATAGGTACTCGCTTATAGGTTGCGAGCCGCGTTGATTGTTGATGAGGTGTTTCTTGAGCGACATAACTCGTGAACGAGATTTGTTTGCAAGAAAAAGAATAAATCAATCCCATACTTTCTTGGATGAGAAAATAGAGGAGATATGAGGCTGGATCGTCTCGACACAGCTACCGAGACTGGCGTTGAGAATGAGTTGATCCTGACAGTACCATTGATGGTAGTCTGGATTTTCAACGTGATTTGTGTTGTCATTGACGTCAGTGATAGTCCTCGGAGGAGGAGATTTGGAGCTGTCGATGTGATCAAGGAGATCATGGCCGATTAAGGCCGATTGAATTTGGGATCTCCACACAGTGAAGTTTGTGTAAGAAAGTTTTGTTAGAAAAGGGAATTTGGAGATGATGGGGATCAAGTTTTAAGAGGAAGCCATGGATCAAAAATTGAGCTTTTAATCGTAAGGCTCTGATACCATATAGAAATATTGGAGAAGATGGTTTTTAGAGTTTTGAACTTGGTGATTGTATTGAATATCACAGATGTATATATATTGCAATTTACACGATGGAGAATAAAATCTTTCCTAATCTTGTTGCAACCAATTTGGGATTCCTTCTTCTAATCGATACGCATGATTGAGATCCGCAACAGGGGCAGACGTCTAGCTCCTCTTGGTCAGACGTAAGATTGATAATCATTATAGCGGTGGCTGTATTGGGCAGACGTCTGACTTCTCTTGGTCAGACATCCGATTGATAACCGCTACAGCGGTGGCTTTAACCCAGACGTCTGAGTATTCTTCTTCAGACGCATGGCCCCGCTCTGTTGTTTGGTAGACTTGACGCGGACGTTTGCCATGCCTTCTTTAAACGTCTGGTCCCGCTCTATTATTTAGACAGACGTCTGACAGACACCTACAACTCCTTCAGACTTGTGCAGATGCTTTGGAAATGTGTCGCTAATATCTTTTTCCTGCTCCCAAAGAAAGATTTATTCTTAATATTTCACATAGTTGTTTGATCTATCTTGATGTGTGTGTTCGCTTACTTTTAGAATTGGGAAGCATAGATTAAACTCTCTTGGACAAAAAAACAACATATTTAAATCCATATCCAAAAAAAACCTTGTTAAAACCTCTTATGACCAAAAAGCAGTTGGTTTAGGTTCCTTATATATACCAACCATTTTATATACATATCCATACCATTCTTGTAGTTTTACACCTAGGGTTGTATTCAAAGCAAATACGGA
Organism: Agapanthus africanus; assembly: GCA_030015575.1. Classification (NCBI taxonomy): domain Eukaryota; kingdom Viridiplantae; phylum Streptophyta; class Magnoliopsida; order Asparagales; family Amaryllidaceae; genus Agapanthus; species Agapanthus africanus. The sequence goes on along the minus strand of CM057347.1, from coordinate 425,635,313 downwards.
TCGGATATGAGCACTACCGTATCCATATTCGTTTTCTAGTATCAGATACGGATACGAATATGGATATAGTTTGGTAAAAAATATTCATACCCACATTTGACAAAATCAGATACAGATAGGTATCGGATATAAGATAAACGGATACGGATACGAATCGAATATTGATAAATAAATATTTAAAATATAAAATAAATGAATGTGAAATGAAATATGTATGTAACCGATAAACACTGCAAAAGAAATAAATACAAAATAAATATGAGTGATTAAAATATTTGAAAGGGATAAATATGCATGTAACAGAATATATTAACAAATAATTATACATATATCTTGTTCTATTATGTATATTTTAAAATAAAATATATAATAAAATGATATGTTAAATAATTTTTTAATTGCATAATTTATAATACAAATAAAATAAACAAACTAATATATTATTTAATTTTAGTTTTACTATAAAAATATTGATTAATTAAACATAAAAAACATTATAAATTTAATTTAAAATGCTATATTTAATTTAGTGTGTCTGCACATATACGTATCCGTATCCAAATTCAGATGCCGGGATATCCAAATCCGTATCCGAAAAATTTGAAAAGATCCGTATCCGACTAGATCCGAAAATATATATACATATCCAAAAATATCTGGATCCGGATCCGGATATCCGAATCCAAATGCAACCCTATTTACATGTCATCGCTCAGCGAATAATCTTAGTTCCAGCTAAACCATTATATTTACCCAATAATTACTACACTCATGTACTGTTTAAGTTGGTGTTTCCAAAGTTTATCGTAACTTTTCCTCATGAAATGTTGTGCCTCAGTCATCATTCACACAATTTTAAGTAAATAGGATATAACCGCTATATTTAGCAAATCAAAGATACTACATATACCTGTTGATTACTATATCTAACACGTTTACTACTAAATTTAAAGCACTGATGTTTTACATAATTGATCTTGCGGGGAAAATGAACATTTCCAAAATATTTCCTCTCCAATAATATTTCTGATCTTCATATTACATTCAATAGTATAGATCTTCCTCCAAAATACTCTTTCTTTGTCCTCAATACAATTTTATTCCCTTACTCTTGTTGGTGACTTGTTGGTAGCCAACTTTTTTTAGAGTTGGATACTTTGATATATGTTTGTGACGGAGGTTGGAATCTCCCTCAGATGTTGTCCTCCGTCAATTTTGCAGCCAACGGGGCTGAACGACTAAGATTTGTTATGGAAGATTGAGCATGCGAATCTCAATGGGTTGTTGTTGACATCGAGCTATCTGCAAAAGAGGTCCCGGGATGGGAAACCACCATAGGACCCTCCGACGATCAAGTAAGTACCTAGGAATAGATGGGCAGAGTAGAGTCCTATTCGATTCAATTTTCAGTCACCTGAGTCGTCTGGAGGTGGGGTTTATATAGCGATCGCATCAAGCGAGCTGATGCGAGATTCTCGCTGTCCGTTATTCCCCTGCATCACATTCGTGTAGATAGCGGGATACATCCATTAATGGCGTGATACGCTCATTAATGGCGAGATATGCTATCGTGGGATGCGGGATGTGGAGCGGCGGAGATCTCATCATGGCGAGATACGGAACCATACAGGGGTACTTAGGCTCCGTGCTTCCGGCCAAACAGAGACATTTCTCAGATATAGGATAGCTCGGAGATGAGCAAGTGAGCTGAAGAGTTTCAGCTATAGGATAGCTAAGATATGAGCTATTAGCTGACGGTCAGCCGAAGGGGGAACGTACTTCGGGAAAGTCTTCTAAAATGTTGGGTGCAACCTCGAAGGCGAGATGCCGAGGAATGTCCCTAATGCATCATACTTATTCCAGCTTCTTAACCCCCAGAAATCTCGCAGGCTTACTTGGATGACACTTCATCCACTGCGTGTCATGATCAGGGGAATTTCCACTTATAAGCATCATCATTAGCCCTCCACTCTCGTTCCGACCCATTATGGGTCGGGTCAAGAGTGGTCTGCTCGGCTTTCTATGCTCAGCTGGGTGTTGAGGATTCTTCGTGGTGGATTGTCCGAGAACGACACGGCGTTTAGCGGTTGCGTTTCTTCAATCCTTGAGTCCACATGGCGTCTCACCGTGCACCTTAATTTTCGCGCGCATCCATATAACATCAGCAGATCACCGAAAGGGCGGCACTGTAATGGAGGTGTCGCTTTGTCTGTTTGGGTAATGGATCTCGTGCCACGTGGGCGTATTTAGATAGCGGATTGTGACACGTCGCTTCCGCCGATTGGATCCGCGTGAAGGGGAAGCATCCAATTGTTGGCTACAGCGTGGCGCCATCTGGATCATTGGACGTGACGCTTTGTTTTGGCGAGAGAGGATCTGGACCTCCAGATGGCCTTTGCCGAGTGTATAAATAGGGGAGGTCTATCCCTAGAAAACACCTTTGCTTCGCTCGCCTTCTGTCATCTATGAATTGCTCGGTGCTCCTGCTTTTAGGTTGGATTACCAGTCCAAATCCTTCTCCAGCTACTCTTCCCTTAAATCAGGTGATATGTCTTCTCCTGACCCTATAGTAGGTGTAGTTAGGGTAGAGTCAGGCGAAAAGGCTTCATCCTCTAAAGCCGAATCTAGTGGGTCATCTTCATCTTCCTCGGCTTCTAATAGCCGAGAAAGTTCTTCCTCCGCATCAGGTTCGTCCCCAAGGGGTGGCGATTCCGTTGTTCTTCATTGTCGGGGGGACAAAAAGGCTCCCAAGGTGCGTATCGAGAATACTCGTGACGCTGCCTCAATGCTGAACAGATCAGACGAGCTTTCCGATATCCGGGCTCACTTCCATATTCCCTCTGGTTACTCGCTATGTCTGTCCAGAGAGGGTAAACGGGTAGACCGGGTACAAGGTAACGAAATCGCCCTATACTTGGAAGCGTTCCGAGCAAGGATGCGTCTGCCAATTTCACCCAAGATTCGTGTTGTCCTTCATTGCTTCCAACTCATCCCGGGCCAACTAGCACCGAATTCATAGAGGATTCTCCTCGGATTCCTGATCCGGCTAAAAATTGATCGGATCCCCTTTAGCTTAGGTCTTCTTCTGTCCTTCCTGTGCTATAAGAATCACTCGGGTACTCATAAGGATGAGCCGAGTTAGGTTTATTTCTCCTTTAAAAAGCATAAGGGTAGGACGGCCGGGTCGAAAATAGTGGTTGTCCCTTCTTCTATCCATAAGTGGAAGGAGAAGTTCGTCTTCGTCAGTCTTCCGAAGGGAAAGGAGTGGTCGGTGCCCACAAAGTGGCATAGGGCAGATTGCCTGAAGGCCAAGCAGTCTAATGCCCCGGAGGCGGGGGTCGTGTCCCGGTGGGAGCCGATCCACCGTGCCGACACTTTGCTTTCCGAATAAGCCTTGAGCTGGGTGGGGCTCAGCCTCGCAAGTTCATTGGTAAGTTAGGTCTTAACCGATCAATTTAGACTTGGTATATTTTTTTTGTTTCGGTCGCTAACCCTTTTTATTTCCTTTCGCAGAGCCCATGGACCGATCAAAGATCATGGTCGCTCTGGCCACCAATGTGCAGGGAAGGAAGGACGATGGCAGTAGTTCGTCCAAGCCCGCGCCGAGTGTGGAGCCCCTCCAGGGTCCTTCTGTCCGCCTATCCTAAAGGAGCGCAAGAGTAGAGGGCAAAAGCATGCCCGGGAATATACTTCTCGGGTGAGACCAGAGGTGCCTTCCTCCGCCATGTCTCCGGCCAAGAGACTCAAGAAGGTGGTCTCCTGGTGGCCTCTGGTGGGGATACATATGCAGGAGGGTGACTTCTGCATTGAGGTGCTGTCGGGGTTTTCCATGGCCGATAGCCTGCCGATGAACATGGAGAAAGCGGCGGGGGCCAAGATACCCCAGGGCACCATGAAGGCCCAGGTTGCGATGATAGCTCAGGAGGTTGTTCAGGTTAGTGATCTTTCCGCTAATTTCCAAGTGATGTTTTCCTTGTTCAGTCCCTGACGATTGTTGTTTGCCCCTTTTTTCTGGAGGTCCTTCAACACTGTGCCCTCCTAGCTGCCATGAAGGCCGAGGAAGTTGACCCGGCAATGAAAAAGACCGGTGAGACATCCTTGCATAAGGAAGAACTCCTCACCAAGCTAAAGAAGGACGAGGATAATGTTGCATCCCTCGAGTCGAGACTGGTCTCGGAGGACGTGAAGGCCACAAGGCTAAAGGAGTCTCACCGGGCTCTGACCGAGTCTAACTGGGCACTCCAGGCTTAGGTCGGTGAGGTCAATGATCTCTTTAACGCCATGAGGAAGCAAAGAAACTCCCTCAACAAGGACGCCCAGGCGGCCAACGAGGCGGCAAAACGGGTGGAGGAGAGGGCGAAGAAGGCTGTGGAGGACTACAAGATTTCCGACCAGTTTTACTTCGACCTAGCTGATTCCGCGACCGTTGGTTGGTATAACACTCTCAACGTCGTCAAGGAGATGACGCTCGGGTTCGATGACCGGGAGCTTCGCGCGAGGTACCCCCTTGTGGAGGAAGAGCCAAAAGACGGAGACACCGAGCAGTCGGGTGGAAGCGAACAGGCTGGCAAAGGGGCCGAGCAGGTTGGCAAAAGCGAACAGGCCAGCGGCGACACTAAGCAGGCTGGCGGCAATGAGACCTTGACTGGTAAGATACCTTGAATTCGTCGCTCTCCCTGCTCTATCTCTCCCCTTTTTTTTGTAAGCCCGGGGGTATTTTGTAGCAATTTTGTACAGCTGAAAAGCGTATAATACATTGTACTTAATTTTGGAATTTAATGAAGTATTATTGCTTATCTTTGATTTGTCTGATTGGAAAGTCTCACTTTTATTTTTACTTTACCAAGTGTGGATAGGCCGGCGTCCCCCTTACCCCGAAGACGAGGTAACGTGAGTCAAGCAAACACTAGGCTTATTCATCTAAGTGTAAATAGACCGGTGTCCTCTTGGAAACTTTTAGGAACTCGAACTGATCTCAGCAAAGCTCGGTGATATCCCCTTTTCGGGTTCAGGTGGAATTAAAATTGGCACGGCTCTCGACCGTAGGCAAGCTTTCTTTACTTGGGCTACACAGGAGTCCGCCTAGGTCGAGTATGCGTTCCGGATGGTGGTCTATCTGCTGGTTTAATGCGAGATCTTAGGATCTATCGTTTAGGCCGAGTAGGAATCTGATCGCTGCAAATTGGCTGGGCAGGAAGCTACCCAGCGGCCTCCTTAGAGAGCTCCTGAGGAGGAATCTACTTGTATCGAATTGGCCAGGCATGAAGCTACCTGGCGGCTTCATTGGAGGGATTCCGAGCAGAAATCTACTCATATCGAATTGGCCAGGAAGGAAGATACCAGACGGCCTCATGAGAGGGCTTATGATCCACAGTTTGGGCTGAGCAGGAATCTACTCGCTGTGAATTGGCTGGGAAAGAAGCTACCCAGCGGTCTCATGAGAGGGCTTCCGAGCAGGAGTCTACTCGCTGTGGGTTGGCCGGGAAGGAAGCTACCCGACGCCCTTATGAGAGGGCTTCTGATTCGCAGTTGGGCCGAGCAAAAATCTGCTCACTGTGAATTGGCTGGGCAGGAAGCTATCCAGTGGCCTCGTGAGAGGGCTTCCGAGCAGGAATCTGCTTGCTTTGAATTTGGCCGAGCAGGAAGCTACCCGGTGATCTCGTGAGAGGGCTTCCGAACAGAAATTTGCTCGCTATGAATTTAGCAAGGCAGGAAGCTACCCGGCGACCTTATAAGAGGGCTTCCAAGCAAGAATTTACTCGTCTTGAATTGGTCAAAGGAAGGTTGGATTGCCATGACGTCGATACTTGCGGTTTTATAATTCCTAGTGCTACGTAGCATATGGCGGGTATCTCGAGATCTGCATGAATTTCCTGAAGACGTCGTTAAATCTTCTTTGATCCGTGCGAAAGGGAGGTGGCCAATAGCCGGGCGCCGCGTGGCAGCGCTATATCGGTTGGATGTGATATGTATGATGATACTCCGTAATTCACGATTTGGCAGGAAAGGATCTTGACCTTTGAGGGTTCTTTGTTGAGGCTATAAATAGTGGAGGCTTGGCCCCTCTTAGGCACTTCTGTCGATTTGCCTCTAGTTGTCTTCATCTCCTCTCCTTTTTCTTTGTCCTATCTTCATGGTTCATCGTTTCTTGATGGCCGGCTATACGTACAATATTCGAGATATCGTAACACACAATGACGTTTATCACTACGATTTTGACAATTCCGAGGCGACATACATGGATGTGATAGGTCACCTAGAGCGTCATTGCGAGCGTTTACTTCCACGCCGATCTTCTCTCCTGTAGGTGCTCATCTGCGATCTGGAGGTCCTCCCAGGCCTTTTCAAGGTGTTGTCCCAACAAGCACTAGAGGAAGCAGTCGACAAGATGCGCACAGCCCATTGGTTGGGTCTGATCTCGAAGAGCAGGCGAGACCGCTCGATAGATATCCTTTGCCGATCTTTCCAACAACGGCTGATCATAACTTCATGCTCAGCAGCGGGAGTCCTTGACGGAACCGTAGATGCTCAGGTCTACGGGCATAGGCAGAGGGAGCGATGAGATGCCCCATGGTCTCGGTTGTCGGATCTCTGCTTTGAGTACCACGATCAATGCTTTCAAGACCCACTTCCCCCTTTGTTGTAATCGTTAAGAAGTATTTTTTCTTTGCAAGCCCCCGGACATTTTTGTAAGGCTGAGGAGCCAAGAATACCTCTTATCAATAAAATTTATCTTTTGCTTATGAATTTTTCTTTGCTCAGAGTGTCAATCATTGAAAATTTTCGTTTCTCTTTGCAAGTGCATGTAGATCAGTGCTCATCCCTCTCTTATTCCCCCAGAGTTGAGGTAAGATGGGTGGAGCGGTACTTAAGTCGGCTACCTATAGACATGCCCAAGTTTTATTCATCTGAGTGAAGGGATGGTCTGAGGTACTTTGCTTGCCTCCGAGCCGGGATGGAGAAAGATAGCCCGCCGGCTTATGAGAGGGCTTAGGATTCACGGGTTTGGCCGGGCAGAAATCTACCCGCCGTGAATGGATACGACGAACAGGAGGCTATCCACCGACCTCGGAACCGAGTAGGAAACTACTCACGTGAGAGTTTAGATTGGAAACTAAAACAAATTTAAATGACAGAAAAAAAAGAAATATCATTATTCAAGAGAGTACAAGTTAATTTATATAATTTAAGCTTTTCGTTGTTATATGGTCGTGGAAAGTTACGCCCCAAGGAATCTTGGAGGCAATAGGCTCCTCCGGGCAATGTCTCGGTCACGATGAAGGGACCGTCCCACTTCGCGGAGAACTTGTGCAGCTTCCCTTGGTCCTTGAATTCATTTTGTCATAGGACTAAATCTCTTATTTTGAATGCTCAGTGTTTGACCCAGGCATTGTAATATCGGGCAGTCTGTTGCTGATATTCGGCTATCCTTATTTGTGCTCGATCTCTCTTTTCCAATAAAATGTCCAAGTTGCTTCGAAGGGCTAAGACATTGGCCTCGTTATCGAAGTGTTCAACTCGATAACTGGGTAGGCCGATTTCCGCAGGGGCCATCGCCTCGATACCAGAACAGAGACTGAACGGGGTTTCCTCCATGGGTGTCTTTTTCGATGTACGCAATGCCTACAGCACCCATGGCAGTTTCTCGACCCATCTACCCTGTGTTCCTTCCAGGCAGGCTCTGAAGCCCCGAATGACACCTCAGTTTGCTATCTCGGCTTGCCCGTTTCACTGGGGATGTACGACAGCGGAAAACTTCATTAATATGTGATAGTCGCTGCAGAATTCTTTGACTTTGTCATTTTCAAAGTTGGTTCCATGGTCGGTGATGATGCACCTCGGAATTCCAAATTGAGCGGTTACATTGTTCTGCAGGAATTTCACCGTGGAGGCGGCATTCGGTTTCCTGATAGGCGTGGCTTCAACCCATTTCATAAAGTAGTCCAGGGCGACTAGGATGTATTTGTTCCCCCTGTGTTGGTAGGGAGTTGGCCAATCATGCCTATTCCCTACTGTGCAAATGGCCAAGGGGAACTCAGCAATGTTAACTCAGTCGCTGGTAACCGAGGAGTGCTGCTGAAGAGGTGACATGTCTTGTACCTTTGTATGAGCTTTTCTGTGCCGTTGTGCATAGTCGGCCAATAATACCCCTGTAGCAGTTTCTTTTCAACTAGACTGCAGGCCCCCTGATGTGCGCCTCTGACTTCTTCGTGTATCTCTTGGAGAACGTACTCTGCTTCATCAGAATCGATGCATCTGAGTAGAGATTGGGTGTACGACTTTTTGTACAAGTTTCCTTTGCTCCATATGAAGTGGCGAGCTTTCATGCGGAGCCAGCATGCTTCGATTCGGTCTTCGGGGAGTACTCCGTCCTTGAGGAACTCCACTATGGGCTTTCTCTAATTCGGAATACTCCTTTGAGTGGTGTAGATTCGGTGTATCACTTCTTTGTCTTCGATACTGGATCGCGGCAAGACTTCAAAGAGGATGTTCCTCTTGTGATTGGCCGAATATGAGGAGGTGAGCTTGCTCGATGTGTCTGTTTCGACGTTCTTGCTCCGGGGAACCTGTTCCACTTGAACCTCGTCAAAATTTTTCCGTAGGCATTTTACCTCGGTTAGGTATTTCATCATCAAAGATTCCCGGGCTTCGAATCGCCCGGTCACTTGGTCGACGACCAATGCGGAGTCGCTGTAAATTCTAATTTTCTTTAGCCCTACCCCCGAGGCAATTCATAAGACGGCTAATAAGGCTTCATATTCCGCAGTGTTGTTTGAGCCTTTGAAGTCAAGCCACAGAGAGTATTCCATCTCGGCTTCATTGGGGCCATGGATGACCAGCCCAGCCCTACTTCTTTCCTCGTTGGAGGAACCGTCCACATAGATTACCCAGTCCGGAATCGGACCGAGCTTTTCTTCGACTGAGTGTTGTGGGTTTGGATCTCGTGCCGGCGCTTCTTCTCTATTGGGAATGGTGCATTCAACGACGAAATTAGTGAGGGCTTGGGCTTTGATGACATGCCTTGGTCGCTATCGGATGTCAAACTGCGACAGCTCCTATCTCCACTTCTCCAAGCAGCCCGACGAATCGGGAGAACCAAGGCTGTTTCCCAAGGGTCGGTCAGTGAGAACGATGATGGTATGAGCCTGAAAATAGTGCCAAAGTTTCCTGGATGTGACGACGAGTGCTGGGACTATCTTTTCGATGACCGGGTACCTGGTCTCCGCGTTTTTAAAAATGTGGCTGACGCAGTAGACCGGCCTCAGTTTTTCTTCGAATTCTCTGATAAGTATGGAGCCGGCAGCCTAGCCGAAGATGGCCAGGTACAGCAGCAGCTTGTCTCCTTCAGCTAGTTGGATGAGAAGGGGTAGCATCGTCAGATGAGTCTTGAGCTGCTCGAAGGTGAATTGACACTCCTCGAACCTCTCGAACCCAGGGAATTTCCTTAAGGATTTGAAGAAAGGTAGGCACTTTTCGCTGGACATGAACCGACTCAAAGCGACCACCCTGCCTGTGAGCCGCATGATTTCAACGTTGCTCTTGGGCATCGCCAGATAGCCATGATCTTCTCCAAGTTTGCTTCAATTCCACAGTGTGTGACCATGCATTCGAAGAACTTTCCGCCCGTGACGCCGAAAGCACACTTGGCTGGATTCAGCTTCATTTTGTACTTTCGTAGGACCTCAAAGGTCTCACCGAGGTCCGCGGTATGCCTAGCTGACAAGGTAGATTTCACGAGTATGTCATCGACGTGACCTCCATATTCCTCCCGATCTGTAGCTTAAACAGCTTGTTGACCAGCCGTTAGTACGTTACTCTAAAGTTTTTGAGGCCAAAGAGCTTTACCTTGTTGCAGTAAACTCTTCGATCGGTGGTGAAGGCGGTGAGCTATTCGTCGGCCGGGTTCATCTAGATTTGATTATAACCAGAGAAGGCTTTCTTGAAGCTCAGCAGCTCGTGACCGGCCGAGTTGTCGACTAGTTGATCTATCTGAGGGAGAGGGTAATTGTCTTTAGGGCAGGCCTTTTTCAGGTCGGTAAAATCAACGCACATATGCCACTTCCCATTCGCTTTCTTGACCATGACTATGTTGGCTAGCCAAGACGAGTAGTCCAGGTTCCTGATAAATCCAACCGTGAGTAGTCGGTCCACTTCCTCCTTGATCGCCTTCTGTTTGACAAGCACGAAGCTTCTTTTTTTATCGGACCGGCCGGGCTTCTGAATCAATTCTGAGCTTGTGGGAGATCACCTTGGGGTCGATCCTTTGCATGTCCGTGGGAGTCCAAGAAAATGCGTCGGAGTTGTTTCATAGTAACTAGATAAGGTTGTCCCGAATTTCCCCGGTCAAGAAGGAGCCGATCTATACAGTTCAGCTATTGTCTCCCTCCTTGAAGGGGACCTCGGACAAGGCCTCCACTGGGGAACCCCGGATCTCCTTCTTCTCAACACGTATATCCAGCGATTCCCGAGGGTCACACAGTCTCTCGGAAAGGTCAAATTCTTTATCCTTAGGCACCGTCACGGCGAGTCGCACCCTAGAGATTTGCTGATCTCCATAATCCCGGCCTATTCCTCCATTGCCCAGAGGGAACTTGAGCGCAAGGTGGTAGGTCAAGATCCGAGCCTGGAGGGCGTTTAAAGTGGGGTGGCCCAAGAGGATGTTATAAGACGAAGGAACCCGGGCGACGAAAAAACTCACCAACATGGTTCAGGTTCTTCCAGCCTCCCCAACGCTGAAAGGGAGAATGATCGTTCCCTCGGCTTGGATGGAGTGGTTAGTAAATCTAGAGAGGATGTGCAAGGTCAGTTGGAGATCGGACGGGTTTAACCCCATATGCTGGAAATAGATGTAAAATAGGATATCCGTTGAGCTTCTCGAGTCAACTAGGATACTCCGGACATCATACCGATTTACCCGGGCCGTGATACCAGGGGGTCATTATGCAGGACGAATATGCCATGAAGGTCTTCCTCGATGAAGGTGATGGGAGCAACCTTCTTGCACTTCTTGGAGGGGGAACACCTAAGGTCATGGTTGGACGGATACAGCGGGTGTCTTCATTGCTCGGAGTTGAGCTAACAGAGACGACCATGATCTGCTCGACCGTCAACTCTCCGGTTGGAGGTTGGTCTACTTGCTCCTGATCTGCTTGACGTTTGTATCGTAGATATATTGCTAGATCATCGGAGCGGATCAGCTCCTTAATAAAATCATGGAGCTGTTTGCAGTTCTCGGTCAGGTGTCCTTGTGACCGATGAAAGGCACAGTATGGACCGCGGGGTCGCTTACCTGGCCTTTGTATAATCGGCGGGAGTTTGAAGAATTTCTCACTCTTTTCCTCCTCTAGCAGCTCGGCCCGAGAGACATTCAGAGGAGTGTACTCATGAAACCTCAGAGAATAAGGTTTCGAACGATCGGTCATTTTCTTCTCCTCCCGAACCCATTTCTTTCGATCCATCCAGTCCCCGTGGAAAAGGTTGGCGTTCACTTCAGATTCGAGTTGGATCTCCTGCTCAGTCCAGACTTTTACCTCTGCCATGGTCTTAGGTTGCGCTAATGCAAAAGAGCAGAGCTACTCATTGTGTCTAAGACCGGATCGCAAGGCGGTGATGACCGTCTCATCCCGGTGCTCAGGTACCTCCAGGAGGGCATTGTAGAACCAGGTGACGTAACCCTTAAAAGATTCCCTGTCCTCACTCTTGATGATGAAAAGGTAATCGACCATCCTCTTCTGTCGTCGATTGCTGACGAAATGACCGAGAGACTGAGTAGCCAGCTCGTTGAAGGTTGAGATTAAACGCGGAGTAAGGCCGCAGAACCAATCTCGTCCAACCCAGATGAGGGTAGTGGGGAAGGCTCGGCACTAAGCCATGTCCAAGTTATCTTAGAAGCTCATGCCCGCCGTAAACACGTCCAAGTTGTCCTCTGGGTCGGAATTCCCATCGAAGAGAGCCACCTTGGATAGTTTGTTCCGAGACAAGACCCGCTCACTTAGTAACTACTCCGTGAAGGGCCTCGTGAGAGAATCCGCGGAGTATTTTGCAGATCCTCCAGACGAACGGGTGGCAAGCCGCATGTCCTCAATCTTCTTCTCGAGAACCTTGATTCACTATTGGTATCCCGAGGATTCTCCATAGTCGGAATGCCTGATGTCTCTGCTTCGGGCTTGCGTGATGGAGCAGCTTCGATATCGCTCTATCACGTTCCTCAGATTCTCGGGGTGAACCCTTCATGGTTCACCTCGACATGCACCACGTGTGCGGCCTTGATGAGTATGGTGACGTCGATCTTCCTTGGAATCAGGCGACCTGATCGATGTCTCTTCGGGGTGCGAGGGAGAGTGGCAAGCGTTGAAGCGATAATCTAGCTGGTCCTGAGACCTTGGTGTTGGACTGTATAATCCGGTTGGTCCCGAGACCTCGGTGTTAGACTGTCTGGCGCCTAATGAGTCATGGAATCATTCTTCGTATGGGGATCGTGGCTGCTGGAATCGGCATGCCGGTGTTCCATGACGTCGAGATTGGCACAAGCGAGGCCGAGGACTTGAACGCGCCCCTCTGTCGTCTCGTGCACGCCGTCGTTCTGGGGAGCACGGGCGGCGGTTTGGCTAGCGTGGTCGGCCATTTGGACATGAGCGAGCGTGTCCACCATCGCCGTGAGTCTGTCGATCCGTGCAGATAAGGTTTCGACGACGTTGGGAGGCGGAGTAGAACCGCCCCCGCCTCCATTGCAGAGGACAAGGTGGCTTATGCTGGGATCTTCATTGCGATGATCGTTGGCCATCGAATCAAAGGTAGAAGATCAACTTTTTAGGTGGAAAATAGTTCGCACAGACGGTGCCAGCTGATGGAGGTCGGAATCTTCCTCAGATGTTGTCCTTCGTCGATCTTGCGGCCAGCTGAACGACTGAGATTTGTTATGAAAGATTGAGCGTGTGGATCTCAATAAGTTGTTTTTGACACCGAGCTACCTGAAAAAGAAGTCCCGGGGTGGGAAATCACTGTAGGATCCTCCAACGATCAAGTAAGTACTGAAGAATAGATGGGCAGAGTAGCGGGCTATTGGATTTAATTTCCGGTTACCTGGGTCATCTAGAAGAGGGGTTTATATAGCGATCACATGGAGCGAGCTGATGTGAGATTCTCGCCGTCCGTTATGCCCCTGGATCACATTCACATTAATGGCGGGGTACGCCCATTAATGGAGAAATACGCCCAGTAATGGAGAGATATGCTAGCGTGGGATGCGGGACGTAGAGCGGCGGAGATCTCGTCGTGGCGAGATACACGGAGCCGTTACGGGGGTGCTCGGGCTCCGTGCTTCTGGACAAACAAGGAAACTGAGAAATCTCAGATATAGGATAGCTCGGAAATGAGAAAGTGAGTTGGGGAGTCTCTGCTATAGGATAGCTCGAAGACAAACTATTGGCTGGCGGTCAGCTGTCACGCCCCGCTTCTCGATGTACGGCGAAGGGGACGAGACTGGTCCGCTACATATTTACTCAGAAGTAAATACGCTAAGCGTATCTAAGCAATATAAAAGGAAAATACACAAGAGACAAGATATAATAAAACAACAACTTTATTTATTAACATTCTTTTGTACAATGCATGAAAAGGAAATACAAATGAAATAAAAGCAATGCCTAAACAATGACATGACAGGGAATTAAAGGTACTGAATAGAAAATGTACAACGTCTAGATCTCAGGGTCTTCGCTGTACCGATCCAAGTCTTCTGCAGTTGGCTCGATCTCTGACGGTTCCAAATCACCTGACGACATTCAAAGAAGAAAGAAATAGAATGTCGTCAGCGAACAGATCGCTCGGTAAGTCCCAAAGATAAGAGGAGAAATAGAATAGACAGAAAGTAAGAGAGAGAGAGAGTAGCTTTTACAGTTGTATTATATTGTTATATTGTTGTATTTAGTGTTAACGC